>OU860798.1:6854850-8213183 GCA_917862395.2 Heliconius sara
ATTTTGTCAGCTAATAGCGTTTACCCTATTATTTGTTAAGAAGATACGCTCTAAAACCGTTTAGACGTAATAGATAAATCTAAAGTATACAAACTTACTTAATAAGCTGAGACGAAGAATAGAAAGTATTAAATATATGATTTTCTCGAGTGGGAATCGAACCCACAACTTGTCGCGCTTACAGTTAAAGCAATCTTGTGCCCCTGCGCCACGGCTAGCCTCATAAATTTCGACTCGACTTATAATTATTTGCAATTTTACCAGAAATGCAGATTTAAAGTGCACAGCAAGCATCTAGTATCAAACACCATCATCATCACCCTTAAAATGGTGATTAATTTTATAACTATACAAGTTTCAAGACGCGGTTTTGCTCCTTGTGCTTAAAAGTAACTGACAATTGTGCACTTGATAACTAGAAAACAAAAAAGATGAAGTGACGTAGCTCTAGCCTCTATTACCAAAAAAGTAAATAGAAAAAATATTTGTAAAAACAAAAACCCCGACTGCAGAAAGCTAAAAAGAAAATAAACAAGCCCAATAGTTTATTAGGATTAACAGTCGGGACCTCTTTGAATTATGCGGGGTTCCTGATAAAGATTTTATTGATTGAGGAATTACTTAAAGGTCAGACTGTTAATCCTATGATAATGATAGTCATGATATATCTTTTCGAAACCGTCATATTGAGTTCTTGAATTTGATACCCATATTGTGGTATTCCAAACGAAAAATGTTTTTTTCACTAAGTCCAATGGCGTCCCACAACCGCCGTGATTGTTTTTGTTTTAACGTCACCTATCTAAGAACTTGGGCTGCTAATACAAATCTAACAATACCTCAAATATGTAAATCCGTTCAGCGGTTCTAGAGATATGAGGTAATAAAGAATATTACATACATACAAGATACGCGCGAAAAACATAACCCTTCCTTAGCAGTCGGGAAAAATGTCAATAAAATTTTTGTACTGATCGCTGCACTGTACGAATTTACGAAGCAAATTTTCATATTGTCAACATATTAATTGGCTCGGATGGATTGAAATAAAGTTCGATATTGAATTTCACAATTTATTCTGCAGCACTTAAAATAAAATAGACAAAAAATTATGTACGGCAATATTGCGTAATTGGTTTATATTTGTATCTGTAAAAAGTTGTGTAGGTGTAAAGTAAAAATGGCTGTGGACATGTCCTCCACTACAGCGGTCCTTATCCCAACAAATCCCATACAAGTTACACTCTATAAGAATAAAGAATAGAAGAATAAAGATTGCGTTGTATTAATTTTATTATATTAAAAAAAATTGGTCAAGTGTGAGTTGAACGTGTCCCTGAGAGTTGAGTACCAATTTCAGGATTGTAGGTCAATGGGATGTACAGCTTATAAAGGTTAACAAACTTAAAACTGCGGGTGTATGCATTAATTTTGTATGAAATTGAAAACAATTATAAATTTGCAATACTTTGCTTTTTATCTGTAATATAATTATTAATTTACATTTTACAGAATTTTTACTTTACCTGTACTGCCAGTTTACATTTTTAACAAATTTCAAAGTTATAGGCTTAATATAGAGTTACATACCTATTAACCAAATCAAAAGATTACGCATACGCCATAATATTATCTACTTGATACCTCCACGTTACCAGAGCGAAGAAATTAAATATTATATATATATAATATTGAAAAAATTAAATATTTAATTTCGCCGAATGGGAATCGAATCCGCAGCCGTTCCGTGTACAGTAGCACGTTAGTGCCCGAGCGCTACGACGGCCTCTCTATACATATTTGATAATAATAAAACTCAACTTTTAGATTTATTCCTTCCTAAGTTATCTCGTTAGGCACTAACCTTAAATTTAATGCCATAGATATCGTAGCGGGAGTCGTTTAACGGGTAAATTTGTGTACTTTAAATAATAATAATAGCTACTGTGCCATAATTATAATATAACTTTTCACGTTGTTTTTTTTTATTTATCTGCATTAATAAACATATATTTTATATGAGATTTTGATATTAAATGCATATAAATATGCTCTGGTAGACAAAGCGCGGAAATTTGCGTAGTAGGTCAGTGCGTGAGGATCGGAGTGTCTTAACACTAGGCTTCAAAATATGTAGTAGTTAAAATAATTATGAGAATTGATGAGTGCAGTAAAAAATATGCAGTTCTTGAAATTTTAAAAATATTATTAATGCATCGGTTTCATGTTTTGAATATGGTCAGCTTTGTTAAGCTTATGTTAGCTTGTTTATTCTTTATTTTTGTAAGTAATCTTACTTTACTTTAAACCCTACATAGTTATGTCACAGAACTCATAGCTATAAAACTTAACAAATATAAATATTCTATTGAGTTATATTTGAAATATCAACCATTGAGTGCTACCACGTGTGCAACCACTACTGCGTAGTGTACTGTGTAACCACTGCTGCCTACTAGACATAACAACGACGTTGGCGTCTACCTCTTATATCTATTTATATTACCCAATTCATATTTTTTTAAATTATTCATGTCTTAATCCGCATGGAAATAGAAGAAGACCATAGAAATAGTAGAGACGACCTAATTAAATATAAACTAAATATATTAAAATAGTTACTAGGGTTCAACCTTCGAAGATAAACATATACCATCGCAGACTTTTTAATAGATTTTTTAAAGAACAATTTTTGTTTGAACAATGTTAAGCGTATTTATATGTCTCATAAGGATGAGTCAGCAAGCTCACCTTTTCTTTAAATCGCGACCTTTTCTTTAAACAACAAAATTTCTTGTAAACGGTTGTAATTAACATGGCGGAATGAATTCCATGTATCGCGAATAATATATATCGAGAATATTAAAAACGAGTAACCTATGTCCATCCCAAGACCCTCAAGTATCACCGTGTAAAATTTTTTCACAATTAGATGAGCGGCTTGGCCCAGACAGACAGACAGAGTTACTTCTCAATTTATAATAAATGTATGGTATGGATGAGAAACGATGGGAGCATTGATACTATCGTTCCGCTCGAGTTCCGATCCAATTACGTATATAAGAATATTTCACATACAAGAATGTAAGATCGGACAGTGAATAAACCGTGACCGGCACTAAAGTGTAAATCCTGCCTAATAAAATCCTCCGTAAATCATTGGCGTATTTCCATAAGAAAAACAGAAAATAAAGAATCTTGCAAACGATAAACAAACCTATGACCACCGCGTTCACAATCACTACGCTACTGGATAAGATGGCCTCAACTTATATAATATTTGCAAAATAAAACTTAAAACATATGAGTAAAGTTGAGGGTAGTTGTTAGTCGCAAAGGTGTACGAAATTTCACGTATAATATTCTAAAACTTTATCTTACCTAAATGAGTATACTAAAACTGTGAACTAACTATTGTAGAGCAGTTGGAACGTGCTCAAGTATATGTTTGCTTACCAGCTTCACATTGTATCCCACATAGAGCGGCAGGCGAAAGAAACCAAGTGTTAATACACTCCGTTTTCCACGTGCCGCGTTTTGTTTTATTAACAGAGCAAGGAAGCCATTATTACAATATCCAATTAAACATACATTTTATGTTAAGATTTGATTCATCTCAATAATTACAATAATGTAATCATAATAATATACTATAATAATTATATATTTGCAGATATAGTTATGTATAATTGTATATACAATGTGTTCCGACAAATTCAAACAATTTAGAGAATAATAGCATGGGACTTACAATCACGAGTATCAACTTAAACAAACGTGAATACCACGTTTAAGTGAATACTGTCTTAACAGTTTATGCTTTAAGAGTACTTGGAACGTCTATTGTTTATGTACATATATAGAAAATAGGATTTGTCCATATGTCTCATGTGAATAGAGATGTACCTACAGTGGGGTATTGGTTGTGGATTCAAATCTCCTATGCATAGTAATATTTATCTTTGTATAAAATCGTGACACAGTGGGAGAGCGTTTGACTGTGAAAGCGACAGAAATGGTATCGATTTTTACTCGAAGATATGAAATATTTTCATTTTCACAATCACTCTCACTCCGGCAACGAAACAAAGCATAAGTTTGATGTATGAGACTCAACACGCAATGTATTGGAAGTTAGGAGATGCACGGAGTACGGAGTCTTAGTTAAGACTGCTCTAGTCTAGACTAGCTCTACCTATCTTGCAGTGGGAAACTAAAAAGTAAATGGTGACAAAACTGTGTGCATTCACTTCTCACAAAAACTCGCAAATTTTTATAATGTTTCACTTATAAACAACAAAAAATTGCAATTTTCATACAATTTCAAGCAAAGCCCCTCACATTTTATTGTATAAATAATAAAAACGTGAATACAATTTGGCTTACATGCCTTAAGGGAAATTAAAGCGCAGGCGTTACGTTCACCACACCTCAAAGGTTAACAGCGGTAATATTAATATCAGTTCTAAACCTTTTTTTATTTTTCTAAATTTTTGTGTTAAGCATTTTTTTAAGCCAGTAATAGAAGTTTCTTTATAATAAAAACAGGTAAGCGTCTCGCTTGTTTCCGAACGAATAACATGTTAGGCAGGAACTTAGTGTTAGGACACTCTGTTCATTATTTTCTGCTGAATTTCCGAGATATTGCCAAAGCAGAAGAAATAATAAACAAATTTAATATAATATTTTTTTCGGGTAGTGATCAAACACACAAAGGCAGTTCGACAGTGCCACGACAGCCCCTAACGGTTTCTTTATTGTAAACATGTTTACAATGATTCTTTATAAACAGTATTAGAAAATAAGTGAAGGTAATGATAATTGATTTCAATGAAATAGAGAGAAAAAGAATAATAAGGGAATTGTCAAATTGTACACGCGACAGTTGCAAACTCGATCCTCATTTGGATATGTGATCATATTTTATTTAATTAATATCATTTCGCCGGGGGTAGGGTCACGCGGCGTTAAATTCAGTCACCTAACAAACAATTAATTTAAAATCGCTTCTATGTGTTATATAGATTTTTAAGTTATTTAATAATTAAGCAAGTAATGTAATCTTTCGGTCTGTTCTGCTTAATGCAGAAGAATATAAAAAAAGAAACCGGTCAAGTGCGATTGTTACTCACACACCGACGGCTCCGTACTAACTTACAAACGTTGATAAACTTAAGTTTGCGAGCTTATGTATTCATTTAGTATGAAATGAACCACAAATTGAAAATTATATTCTTTTTTCATGAAATATTTTAATTTTTTGGATTTTTCTCATTACTTGTACTGTAAGTTCTCCGTGCCAAATTTCATTATTGTAGGTCCGTGGGGATTATCCTATAGGTTTTGATTACGTGGCAAATTTCATATAAAATACAGCAAAACAATGCATAAGTGCTCGATCTTTTGATTGCGTTGCATTATATGATTGCTTTTTTCTGTGCTTCGAGGGCTCGTTATAGACCTGAACCTTTTATATCAACTTTACTAACTTTACTTTATAACTGTTTAATACTTCACGTGATATCAAAATAAATAATCTTGACAGACGGACAACAAGGTAATCTTATAAGGGTTCTGTTTTTTCATTCGAGCTACGGAACTCTAAAAAGAATACTACTCTACATTTTATATGTGAAAACTGGATTAGATGATAAATAGTCACAGATTACAATTATGTAAAACGTGGGAAGTAGATTTTTTTAACACGCTTGGCTTAATTCTATTAGTAAATATGTTAAGAAATAGGTGCCAAATTATAAAATTTACAGCATATACAGGTAGTACTAGTCTAGGAAAAAAACTGAAAATCAAGTAAAACAAACAGGCTTAGTAATTTGATATTGTATTAAGATCGTGGGGAACGGAGTGTCTTTCACTAAGTTCCCTCTGCCTACCCTGCTGTGTGCGGGATACAGCATGAAGCTGATTTATTTTTTTATTGTAAGATCGTTGTAGCATTAGTTCGACACCGACTTTAAAATTATAAAATCTTTCTTTAATTGTTTTTGTTTAACAAACACAAATACGTTTTACATTAATTTAAGTAATTTTATTTTTAAAATATTCCATGTATTTATTTATATCAACGAAATTGCTTTATCATTAGCATTAATATAATAAAGAAACTCGCACCACAAATTTCAAATGCAAATTCAGCGGAAAATAAACTTTGAGTTATGAATTCTAGCGTCAGTTGCGAAATCAAATTGAAGTTTAAATTAACTCACAATCGCACAATTATTTCTGTTTCACACTTACTTTACTTCTAAAGGGTTTTATTATTATTATGACGGTATAATTTTATTTATAATTAACTGATATTGTTATTATGTGGCGCAGGGCCACAAAGTGTGACTGTAAAAGCCGACTGGTTGTGGTTTCGATCCCCACTCGAGGAGATGAAATATTTATTTAAATTTATATTTTAGTTTCTTCGCTCTGGTGTCGAGGCAAAGGCACAAGAATCGAACTCAAAACCTCCATCAAATCCACTTGTTATTTACCTTTTTTGACCAAAAATAATAAACTAATTAGCCCACATTGAGTAATTCAATCAAAACGCCAACTTTATTATGAGATAAACATAAATTTCAAATAACGTTTTCAATTACGGGCCCGTGTAAGTTCGGTGGGACACCTCCCCTGTGGCGGGAGCAACTTTACTGTCAACTTGCCTGTGTTACATACGGTCAGATAGAATGGGCTACATTTTTATTTTAAAGGTAATGATATTTAAAGTGTTTTAACTTCACCGCTCTCTAATGGTGCACGGAAAGTGGGTAATGTGTATTTGCCCTAAGTTTTTTTTATTCTGCAATCAGCATGAAAATATCACGATCTTTAGACATGAGAAAGACGACATAGAGAAAGGGAACCTACTGTTGACATATTCCTTTCCCAATTCAAGCAATCCTATTTTCAAGACATTTACGTGTTGTATTTTCACACAACACGTAAACTCAACGCCGTGTTTGTAATGTTAAAATTAGAATAAAAAAATAAATAAATAAATTATACATTTTAAATAAATCCTGTCTACCTGTCTGGCCGTTTCCAAAGATGTATAAAACTAAGTATACGCGGTAGAGCCCGTTAAAAAGTTTCATATAAATTTAAAATTTGTAATAATCTCGAGAACGAAAGATGAACATTGGAAAATAATTTCTTTACCCAAGTGAACCATTGGTTGTACGTGTACCATTCTGTTTACAAGCAGACAGTCTCAATACTCAATTATAATTTTCTGAAAAACCTTGGAAGTTGCATGTAGTTAAAAAATATTGATGGTAAAAGTAAATTCAAAATCCCCATTATTAAATATTACAAGAAATATATATTTTTTCTTTACTTTAATACTATAGAAGCCGTTTTATTGCATTGGCAAATGTTATGACTGATAACGCAAAGACTCGATTCTCAAACCTATTAATTATTTGTATTTCTACACTCTGATAAGAATACAAGGCGCAAATTCCCCCTATTTTACATGTAATGTTTCCAGAGTCGAATCGAGTGTCTTCACACTAAGTTCCTTCTGCCTACCGTGCTTATTGCGAGATACAATAACAAAAAATCATAATATAAATCCTTATTTCCTCCAAGAATAGAAGTTTATTTCTGAGAGAGAAATTATAGAAAATCATATCAATCAAATCAAATCAAAATCAAATTTTACAATTCTGGGCAGAGGCACTCACATCTGAAGGTAAAAGCCTTAAAAAGGAAGTAAAACCGCGCCTCTAGATTCTTTAAATGGCAAATTATCAGTGCTACGTCATCCCAAATTTATGGAAGAGCGCTCTTATCCACGCGATCCAAAAGAAAAGCGATGGTTCCGACCCATCTAACTACAGACCTATTACTACTAAAACAATAACTTTGCCTCAAAAGTCACGGAGAGCATCATCAGAATGTTTTGTCAAGAGGATCACCTATTGATTAATGACCGTCAATATGGGTTCCGACATAATCGTTCAACCAGTGATCTTCTGGTTTACTTAACCCATCGCTGGGTGGCGGTTATTGAAAGCAAGAAAGAGGGCCTGGCAGTTAGTTTGGACACGGCGAAGGCCTTTCGAGTCGAGATCGAGACTTCGAATACATGTCCGTGAACGCTGGAGTTCCCCAAGGCTGCGTGCTGTCCGCTATGCTGTTTCTTCTGCATATCAAAGGACATGTTAGAAAATTCTAGCATTCATTGCTATGTAGATGATAGCACAGTGGACGCTGTTTACACCGGCCACGCAAATCTTTCTCGAGAAACGTCGACCAACGCTGAAAAAACTTGTGTATTCAGTTGAGGCATCCCTTTAAAAATGTTTCACATGGGGGGACAGGAAATTGGTTCAATTCAATCCCAAAAAGTGACAAGTTTGCACGTTAACCACAAAAAATACCCCATTTGTCAAATCGTCCGTCTTCAAAAATACTTCCCCTTATAGCCGCGTCCAGTATCAGCACATAGGGCTGGGAATCATCAACAGAGCGAGATAGTGCTTCATGCCAAAACACCGATTTGCCCTGTATAGGTGTCTATCTCCATTTTAAAGGCCGGCAACGCAACTGTAGCTCCTTCGGTGTTACACGAGGTCGTAGGCAGCGGTGATCACTTACCATCAGGTGACACGTATGCTCGTTTGCCTTGTCTTTTTCCATATAAAAAAAGAATGGCTACAATAAACGAAGAAGCTGAAGTAAAACAATGGCAGTAACCTCAATTTCAAGAATATGGAAGAAAGAGGTGGAATCAATATCAAGTTTAATAATATCATGATCAACACGTATTCTTACAGGGGATGGTTTGGAGAAGGGATGTGATAAATAGAGAGGTGATCTATCACCAGCTCTCTATTTATCCCTTCATAGATGATGGGAGTTTACAGGATGGAAATAAGAGCTAGTAAATTAAATTTAAGGATTAAGGTATACAATGTATGTATTAAATTTTGTGGATATTCGGTGGGCTGGTAAAAGACCATGAGAAGCTATCACGGTTAAATAACCACTCGTTCTACTAGTGTCGTTATTTGGCTTAATGTCAATATTGACATCTATTGTCAATATTCTAAACTTTGTCAAGATTGATTTATAGTCTCAATACACGATTTAAGCAAATAAGATGGAGACTTGCTTTTTCGAAGACAACCTTTTTAATGACACACGAGAGATTTTTTCTAATATAAATGATGACTTGAGTTTTAAACGAGATATTAGGCCATACCATTTAGGCCAGAAATATGGATTTTTAAGCCAGCAACAGTGCTGGCTTAAAATATATTAGAAGTGATGTTATTACTCGCACAGAGGTGTGAATAATAACGTCACATTCAATCTGTATCGATTGTAAGTTCAAGATCGAGTTGGTCAATCAGTCGCAGTGAATGTTAATATATGTGAAAGCCAATAAATTAGGCGCCAAGCATTCATTGTCACATAATGGCAGATTATCCGAAGAAGAAGTAACATTGTAAAAGTAAAAAGGTTGAATGAAGTTGCGACATTGAACTATACTATAAACTATAAACAATAAGTGAATACGAGTAGGAATAAATTGTAGGCGATGAACGAATACTGTATGTAACAGTAATAGGTGTTATAAGTGTGTAAGTATGAGGTGTGTAGCATATTTGACAGATAACATACAAATGCAAATTAAAAACAATTGAGCTAAAATATTATGAAATAATATCGTCATTTAACACTAGATTTCAGATCACTCAGGGTCGTCTCAGTGGTTATAAGTATCTGTTTGCCTTCTTTATTTTTACGGAGATATATGTTACCGTTTACTACGCAGTAGAATTAATAATTATACTCTTTTGCAAACTCTCTCACCGAGTAGAACAACTTTTAATAGACATACGAGTAGGACATTCGGCGATTTACACTGGCTATTTTCCGGGAATACCTAGTGATTCGGTATTGATTTTTTCAACATTTACTTGTAACAACCAAGAAAAAACCGAAAATAATCTTCACAGCAGTATGTATCGACCAGCTAACTATGTCACAACTGAATGTGATTGTTTGTTGTTACCAAACTAAGTTATTATTGATTATTGCTCGACTTGATAGCGTATTCAATGTTGATATGTTGAGACACCAAGTTTGTACATCATACAAACGTTGTATGGATAACGAGTTTTGGTCATAATAAGATTTTCAATTTTGAGGTAATGACTATTTTGTGGAACTTCCTCTGTGAGGAAAACATTCAATGTTAAGGGTAGTTAGGTAATATTGTACTGTCGTAAAAACTAGTTTATACTAATCTAAAAACTGCATTTAAATCATTTATGTCATTTCTGAGATTAGCATGCATTGATGCAGAGACAAACGATATGAGAACTGGCACTAAAATGTTCTTGAAGTGGTGGAATTCCACCACTTCCGATGGTTGAAAGACCGAAATATATTTTCGGCTTTGACTTTTCCATACATGTAATTAAATTGTAAGTAATCACTGCCTGTACGTTCGAGATATATGAGAAAATTTATTATTAGGGGCATTTATCAATGTAATAGAACTCTAATCAATAATTTAAAAAATATATGTTTATCGGTTTATCTGTGCGTATGTCCATGTTAATCTAAAAAATGACGTAGCGGTTTTAAATAAAGTTTTCAATATTGTAATTTGGCAAACTTCCATTAACTTTTAGTGTTTGTTTTATTTCAATCGGGTATGTATGCGGCATATAAAGTATAATATAAAGTATTTTTAGATAAAATTGCTACATAAAATATAATTCGGAGAACCTTTACTTTTTAATATATCTGGTACTGTTTTAAAATGAAAGTTTCTTTAGAACGCAAAAGTTATTCAAATATGTTGTTAAAATTATTATGTAGTTCAAGTGAGTTCGCTAGTCTCTAATTAAATTTGTGAACAGAGACCAAATCCTAGTTGATGGATAAACTGCCTCTTATTGCACCAGAATAAAGGAAAGGAAAGAGAAAAGGAAATTTTGACTATTGAATCTACAAATTATAAGTAAGAAGAAAAAATCATCGACAGGACATGTCGAATACATCTGTTTATAAAATACTAGCGGCCCACTCGCGGCTTCGCCCGCATACCATCTATAAACCTTTAATATGCTCCTTTTGCCAACAAATTGATTACAGAATTCATATATTCAATCATCTTTCGTAATTCCGAGAAAGTGCTAGCACTACGTGGCTGCTTGAGAGGATGTCATCAGCGGCAAAGGGAACCCTGCGCGAGTTCAGAATGGCCTTGCGGCCGTAGACGATTATAAAATTATTTTTAATAATTATTTTTAATTAACCATCGGAATTAATTTTAATTAATTCTATAATTGCTCGAAAAGTATACGTCTAAATTACATGCTATAAAAGCCGAAACTTAATCAGCCTGCTGGTAAATCCATCAACGGTGTTTTTAAATTTTTTAGATATTTACATAAGTTTTAGGAGTCAATTTTACTACTTAACTTTTGCTTACTTTTTAAGTATTACTTTATTGAACAAGAGGATTCACTCTTTCCTCGTATAGTATTTTCTCTTAAACAGAGGGAACCTAGTATTAAGACACTATTTCTCACTTGTCGCTCAATTCACGAGACATTGTGTGTTGAGTGGCGTAACACAATGCTGCGCCGTGCGTTGCTGAACAATTATCAGAGCGAGGCCACTTTTCATGGAGTGGGAATCGAGCCCACAACCATCGAGTTTATAGTAAGCGTTTACTGTCGTAGCGTAAGACAACCTTACGATAGTCTTTTTATATTTTTTCATTGAAGGACAAAAATAAAAACAAAGGGTAAAGATTAAAACTTGTATATTTGGTACTTCGTATATTTCTTTACAATTTCGAGTCGATAAGAGTAATTATATCGTATAGTATTAGACAATAAAGAATATGAAAAACATAACAAATTTTGAAATGTTCAAAATTATATATCAACAAACTTCTAGATAACACTAGATATATATTATATAAATTATTATAGATTTTATAGAACTTCTTGAACAACTAGGCATAGAATACTATTTATAATTCTAAAACGAAATTTTTATTCTATACTGGCTATAATATATAGTTAAATTAAATATTTCATTTGAACTGTACAAAACCTGTATTGAACTTGATATATGTTGAATAAGACTTACATATTATGTATTTAATAAAAATTATTGCGTTAATTTGTTTTTTTTTTTTTGAAAAATATATGGAAATAGAATTTTCATATAACATTTCCACATAATTTCCATTAAATACGATTTTTTATGTAAAACTTCACAACCAGCAAGGGCTCGGTGCTAGCTTGCGGAGTTTTAGATACACTATATTATATATATTTTTATAATATAATATATACGTTACTCTGCATTAAAATTCCAAATTTCATATAATAATAATAAGAAAATTTTAAAAATCTTTACAATGTCAGCATATAAAAATAATATTGCTACGTGCAAAAATTAAATAATTAACTGTGTCTTTTATCAAATAAATTGAATAAATCGAATAAATATTTTATACATCACACATCACACGCGCTCTGGAAGACAATATGAAACATTGTTGAGAAGAACAACGGAACTCTATTGATTGAAAAGATTTAAATTTTTAAACCTACATGGTGTTTTCATCTTAAATATTAAGATTATAAGAATCTAATGAGATTTATATTACATTTAGAATTAAATAGTCGTTGTCGTTTAAAATTTATTATAATAATTAATAACTAACATTTCAAGAGTTATTTACATAATTAGTGTAGGAGAGAAACTTATAAAAACTATATTCAGTCATAGGTACAGTTGTTAAATATTTAATTTCTTCTAATATAAATCAATAAATATATATATATTTTTAATTAATTTAACACGTTAAGCATATTTACAATACATGCTGAATTCACTATAGAATAGCTTGAAATTTTAAGATATATATATATGAATAGAAAATATTCTATTATTATCATAAGATTTACAATGACTTGGTGTTCATTTTTAATTATTAACATAATATTATTCTAGAAATACATTAGTTTAAAAGCTAATTTTATATACATTTATATTGAACGCGACCAGCGGAAGCGCTTAATGATGCGATTGCAGCAATAAACTACTTTTTGAAATTAATTAATGATTTATCCAATTAATTGGATAACAATTATTATTAAGCTAATTATTGAATAAATCAATAATAATACTTTAATTGGATTTTCAAGGGACATTGGATGTATTTACAATAAAATTAATAAATAATTTGTTATAATTAGAAGTGCGATTCATTGAAGTGCGAGTAGGCACGGAGGCACAGTCATTTTTATTAAAATATCATAGACTTAATCTAAATATTTTATAATATTTTGTAAACATTATTGTATCATTTATTTGAAAAAAAATTGAATTCAATAAATTACACAGAAAATAATTAAAATAAATTTTCTTTTGTTTCTACCTAAATATGCAAATAAAATAAAATTAAATAAATGAATTATATCATATATTTAAAATAATATTTACAAAATATCATGTAATTACTAACACCATATCTTTACAATGATTGATCGAGAACTAATGTATGATATAATGACTAGAAGTATTTCCTTCACAAGATACACAAAACGTAAAATATTATTCAATAAGAAGTGTTTCGCAATATGGCGGTACGTGGAGAATGGAGTTAAGTTACGTCACCATTATAACTATTAGAATTGTAAAAAGAATAATTAATTTTTGACTTTCGAAATATTAAAAACGCCTTTTACATTTTTTTCCGCATAAAGCAGAGTAGACAGAAGGAATCTACTATTAAAACGCTCTTTCACTTTCTGCAAGTTTTTTCAAGATATTGCGTATTGAATGTAAGTAAATTCAACATCGCAAATACAAAATTAATATGTTAATTATTAATTCGAATCCAAAATCATTGTATATGGAAGCCAGTCGTAGCGCAGGGTCATAAAGTGTGGTTGTAAAGGCGACAGGTTTTGGGTTCGATTCCCACTCGATGAAATAAAATATTTAATATTTTCATTTTGCTCGTTGAGTTCTGTCACTCAACACGCAATGCCTTCAGGATTCGGCGGAATATGGGAACCGGAGTATCCTAATACTAGGTTCCCTCTACCTACCGTGTTGTGCCCGGGACTAAAAAAAAGTAGTTATATACGTACGAACGTCCTATAATGTGACACGTTGACAAATATTTATATTTAGAAAACAGAGCATCTGCTATAACGAGATAAGTTTTTATTTGTTTGACCCAAATGTAATCTGTGGTGGGACGCTAAGTGTATTTCAATGTTAGTACACCGCCAAACATAAAATTAAAGTCGTTAATAAAAGCCATGTTGTTTTGTTAATGATAAAGCATTTACTTTTTATATATTCCTTTCGATTCTAGAGGCCGATTGGGCCTTGGGTTCGATTCACACTCGTGGGAATGGAATATATTCCTTTCTTCGCTCAGGTATGAAGCGATAACGGAATTGAATTCACATTGTTCGAAAATTCACGTCTATATGTTCTTGTGATGAAACATGAAATATAAACATACAATACAATTTTACTAATGTGTACAATTTAAATTTAAATTAAAACTGACTATTTTAGGAAACATATAAATTTGAACGTAAGGCGACTTACGTTATTGAAAGTTGCGACTTTTAGATACCGTCTAAGATTCAAATATCGCTACGTTCAAATTTTCATGTTTTGTTTCAAAAGTATGTTTTTTCCTAAATGTGGAATAATATATTAAAATTGTAAAAAATAAATGAAAATAAACTATTTTGTACGTATAAAGCGTATACTTATCATAGACTGACTAAATAAATTTAACTATGGGAGAATAGAAAAAGCTACTTTTTTATAGTTAGCTTATGAGGACAATTGTTTTATACAATTATTTAAATATTAGAATTTATTTATTAATTTAGATATCATATTCAAATCCATTAGTGTTTGCAGTTTCATTAATTTAATCACTAGAGATATACGTATGTATTATAGCTATTTATCCGCTTATTAACAAAAAAAATATCTATTAGAATTTCTTTACAATTGCTTTGTACAGTGTTTTGGTAATTTCTATATTCACAATGCTTTGTAGGAAAAAGTCAGCTTTTGTGTTTTAAAAAAGATTTACTATTGTGTCTAAAAACTCTACAAAATTAATATTCACTCACGAAATAGTCAAAATTCTAACAGATCAGTACCGAGAATGTTAGAATAATAATCTAAAGAAAGCCGACTTTCCCCATACATTTTAGTTTATAACTAAAAACTATAACCAAATCTCAATTAATCCTCCACCAGTTTCAGGAGTCTAATAACTAAAAGATAAATAATAAATCTTAGATCTGTCTAACTTGAAATTAGAAACTTAGATCGAACATAATTATGTATGTACAAATGAACACATTCCTTCGAATAAATCTAAACAGTGAAGAAGACAATGACAGTATCATGATTGATCAACGCACATTGTAAAGACCTGGTGCTGCACGCTGTTGGGCCAACAGTATTCTATTGGCGACGCATCTATAGCAGCACAGGTAGGCTAAACATCACTTAAACAGTATTCTCCTGAAAGCTCTCCTGAAATCCTTATTAAATATCGTATATATGACAGGGTTTAGCACTGAGTTCATGTAGCCGAGCCAGAAAGCGATCGCGAACGCGCTTCCCGGTATAACGCACATTCTACACGCCGCCTTTAATATGTAAAGAAAGAAGAACGGCAGCCAACAAGCTATAAAACTACCCATAATTAAACCTAATATTAAAGTTGCTCTCTTCTCTTTCTTTCTCGCTAATCTTCTCTTTTCCCTTTCAGGGTCTCGAGGTTTATGTTGTTTTGGTAACGCAGGTTCTAACTCAGATTTTGTTGGTTGAGCTTTTTCCTGCCTTTTTGAGGAATCGCTCTTTTTGCCAAATATTGGCTGGCATATCCTTAATTTAAGTGGTTTGACGACAGCACACCGGGTGGCGACCCCGGAGTCTGAGGAAGACGGTTCTAGTTCAGAAACCATGTCAGTATCTATAGCGACACTTGGTGCTCTCCCCCTTTGGGACTGGAGTTGAAGTTCGCCGTTCACAGAGAGTGTCGAACTTCTATATGGGCACGTAGCTAGGGGATTTCTTGTTACTTGAGCTGATGTGACCACCTGAAACAATTAGAAATACCTATTAATATATGAAAAAGTCTTTGTTTGCATATTATACGTTAAATTGAGTTAATAAAATATTATTGAGTATGTTTAATATTTTTAGAAAACGTATAATATATGAATGCTTAGCGAGACTCGAAACCACTCCTCTTGGAAACCGTTCCAGTACTCTGACGACTAAGCCTTGATGTTATTTTCTACGGTTTTATTAAACGTAACCTCATTAAATGGGCATAAAGTGGAGTTAAGTGGAGCCAAATACCTGGTCGAAGGTAAAGAGACATAATAAAATATCTGTAGAGTTTTTACTTACTAGAAAAATATTATCTAAACTTATTACAAAGTATAAACATTTCTAAACAAGAAGCAACAATACTCATTCAATATCTGATCGTGGCCATCTAAAAACTTATTATAAGTTTGAAACTGTACTGGCTCAGAGATCTGCCACATCAGCTACTACTATAGTATATTGACACGACCTAAGTTTTACCATTCATTAGGACTTATAATGGAATAGGGTGGAAACTTAAGGTGTCTTTTATCTCTAAGATTTATTATTTGTGTTTTATGAAGTAGATCGAGATGTATAAGTTATCACACAACAACAGTCAGGTTAAGTTAGTTCCACTACGGCACTGTTCTCCATATTACGATATAACACAAGACGTTTATATGATGGTTATAATTTTAATTTATGAAATGGTTAAAATATATTTATAATACACATAGGTGTTCTTCAAGTGCAAAGTATTGTAGTTACTATAAAGTCTAATGTTAGTTTAACTACCTCCCACAACGCAAATTATCTAAAACGTTTGCAATATGGGTAGTTAAATGTTACAATGTTTTATAGCTTCACGTCGTATCCCAAATGTAGTAGGTAGAGAGAACCTAGTGCTAAGACATTCATTCTCTAAGCACGGCCCTATTTTCGAGACATTACCTATGTAGTGGTGGAACTTAACTTTGATTTGTTATTTAAAATTAGCCCGAGCGGCAATTGAATCTACAACCATCGTGCTTACAGTCAGATACAAAACATATATACACACCACATACACATTAACATCATACATTTTATGTAACAAACGACAGATTTCCACGTGTTTGAGTGGAGAAAATAAATTCAAATTATATTCCCGCTGAAATAAATCTCCGCATACAAAATTCCTAGTGAATTTCGCGGCTGCAGGTGGGAATACGTTGAATAAATGTATTTTTCAATTTTATCTACAATAGAGTATGGGGATAAATAAAGTACTATGTATAATCTGTTTTTTTAGCTTCACGCTGTATCCTGCACATGGTAAGGAGGGCAGAGGGAATCTAGAAATAAGTCACTTCGTCCCTTCTCACTCATCACTCGATCCGGACATTGTGTGTTGAGTGGTGAAACTCTGTTCCTCTAAGCTCTGTTATTTTCCCGAATACGAACCTGCAACCGTCTGCTGTCATACGATGTGCCGCCGCGCCTCATATGATATAAAATAAAATAAATAAATCAGCTTCGGGCTGTATCCCGCACACAACATTCTAGGCAGAGGGGACCTAGTGTTAAGACACTCCGTTCCCCACTTTCTCCCAAATTCTGGAGGTATTGCGTGTTGAGTGGCAGAACTCTAAGCCGCGCTTTGCCTCGACACCAGAGCGTAGAAGTGGAAATAAAAATTTTAGTAAATATTTTATCGTGTGGGGATCGAACTCACAACCAGTCGGTTTTACAGTCACACTTCGTACCACTGCGCCACGACTGGCCTCAATGAAATAATATATGTATAATATATGTATTTTTATTTTTTTCTCATATATCGACGATGACAGTTGTGACGATTCGACATTAGATCAAAGAAATGAATTATTTTTATTTTCATCATTACATGTCTCAAAGTAATGATGTAAAGTCATTACTTTTAGACACAAGTCAAAAAACCGTTACAAATTCGCGCAGAAAATGGAGAAAGGAGTGTTTGATCAATCTGCTTACTGAAACGATAAAAAGTATCCTGATTAAAACTTTCTGTATTTTATAATATTAGTGAACACTGACTATAAAAAGCCTATTTAAAAAACCTGTAGAAATTTTGGAATTTGTACAAAAACCATTTTTAGTCATATCACTCTTATTGTGAAGTAAGTTTCACGTTGTACCCCGCATATCAGAAGGTAGGCGGAAGGAGTCCAGTATTAAGACGGAGTGTCTTGCCTATTTTCCGAAACATTGTGTGTTGATTACTCGAACTCTACGTTAAAGAGAAAATGAAAATAATTAATAATCCTAAATGGGAACCGATCCCACAACCCTCTTTATCATTCAGATACTGTATTCTCCACAGTTGTGAAGTTGCAGTATGTATATTATTATTTTCAAGAAAAGAAGATAGTAAGATCCCCGCGTCTATTCACATTTTCACATGTCAATTCAATGTCGTATATTCTATTTGAGGTAAGCTCGTAATATATCTTAGGAATTTTTGAATTTAATACTTTATTTTTGACGTAGCTCAATTTTTGGATGTATTCATCCCTAAATTGGTATAGCGTTGGGTTCAAATGCTACATGCATGCAACGATTGTGAGTTCGATTATCATTCGGTAGAATAATTTTCGTAACAGGACAAAACACGGTGTTGAGTCCTCTCAACATGCAACCTGTGTTGTGTACGTATGTAATTTGTATGTGTGTGGAACGGAGAGTCTTAACACTAGATTCCCTCTGTTTATCCTGCTATATGCGAGATAAAGGGTGAAACTTCAAACGTGCGAAAGCTTTATTTAAAAAATTGGGTATTGTGTGGAAAACGGAGTGTCTTACCATCAAGTTTCCTCTCTTTACCCTGCATATGCCAGATAAAATGTGAAACAGAAAACGTGCAAAACTTTTATTAAAAAAAAATATTGTTGATATTTGGAGACTATTTTTACTCGAAGAAAATATCTCAATGGAAAATATAAAATCGAAATCCGTAGGCGAAGAGCAAGGCATCAATATAAGTAAGATAGAATCAATGTGTGTTTGCTGTATGATATTAACAAATAAAAAAAAATATTTTTTTTACACTACTACTTCTCAAATAAATGAAGAACTTACGGTATTTAAAAGGAAAAGTTAGTTTTTTCCTATCACAATCTAGAAATTAAGATAAAACTAAGGAAGTGGAGCTCTTAGATTTAAAAATTGCATTTCCCTCACTTAATGGATTTTGTAAAAGGTTTTAGAAAGATTGAGGTACTTGATCCTGTGGGTCTTGGCTCGTTATTTAAAAAAAAAATAATTAAAAAGTAATTGAAAATCTTAGTATATTTGTTTTTTTTTAACAAAAAAAAATGTTTTCCGCACTAAGTAGGGTAAGCTAGTGTTAGTACATTTCGTTCTCTGTTTTTTTATATAGTTTTCTGTATACTCTGTATATATTCCGCCTGAATTTAAGTCACTGTCTGTTGAGTGACGGCACCCACAGTAAGACGTTGTCAAATGGGCATCTATGATTTCTGTATTACATTTATACTTATATTATCGATGATTTCTGTATAGCTATATTACATTGAGAGAGCAAGAAAATAAAAATAATTTATTACCATGAGCGGGAATCGAATCCAAAAACATCGTGTGTACTGTCGGACGCCGTGACACTGCGTCACGACGGCCTCAATTTATACGAGTTATTTAATGAAAAAGACTAATATATTATAAAAAACATAAGATTTTATCAAATATATAACCTAAAATATACGTGAAGTTCGTAGAATAATATAAACTTTTACCACAAAGGCTAGGTAAATATTAAATTTTACTACAATTTCTAAGAAATTACCTAAAATGAACAAAATTTTGCTGATATTAAAAATTTTAGGTAAAATTGAGTTTTTATATGAATTTAAATAATTATTATGTACTTAGGTTTTATTGGCCTGGTTATGGTAAGGTAATAAGAAAGTTGCTAAGAAGCAAGACGCTTTTAACTAGTAACGCGGTAGGTACTAGTTCAACTAAGTAGGTATATTCATACTAAACGCAAATTTTTTTTTGGTTTATCAAACTATAAAGGAATAATCAACGGAAAGGAGAGAATGGAGAGATTTGACATAAAAATACATCTATCTCTAATATAAGAATTTTTGTGTAAGTTTGTTTTAGTTTCATGCTGTATCCCGCACAAAGCAGGGTAGGCAAATGAAACCTGGGAACCTGATAAGAGTTTCTTAATGTGTGAGCTTAGTTTTTATTCTTGTTTCACACTTTCCACGCAAATCTTCAGGCACTAAGTGCTGGGTGGCAGAACTCAACGCCGCGCTTTACCTCGTTACCACTGCGGGAAATGAAAATAACTAAGTAAATATTTAGGTCACTTGGCGCTGGGGCACAAGCGTGTGACTATAATCGAGCGACTTGTTGTGGGTTCGATCTCCACTCGACGTCATCACGTATTTAATATTTTAATATTTTCATTTTTTGTTCTTGTTCTGATGTCGAGGCAAAGCGCGTCGTTGAGTTCCGCCATTCAACACGCAATGCCTCTTAAAACTAGGTTCCTTCTTTCTGCCCTGATGTGATACAGCGTGGAGCTAAAAAAAATGTAACACAAAAAAAATGTGGTGCCCATTAGTTATTGAAATTAACGCATTCAACAAAACAAAGTCTTCATTCAGCATTATAAAAAATAGTATTAACGAATAGTAGTTATAATATCGAAAGCATACTCAGTAGACAGAGGTAAACTAGTGTTAAGACACTCCATTCTCCACACACCACTCAATTTTGGAAAGTCAGAGAAGTCAACGA
Organism: Heliconius sara; assembly: GCA_917862395.2. Taxonomy (NCBI): domain Eukaryota; kingdom Metazoa; phylum Arthropoda; class Insecta; order Lepidoptera; family Nymphalidae; genus Heliconius; species Heliconius sara. The sequence goes on from OU860798.1 coordinate 6,875,785, forward strand.
TGCGCTTTAGCATGGCGCCTGAGCGAGCAAACGAAAATTATTTAATCCCTCGAGTGAGAATCGACCTTCCAACCGTCGCGTTTATAATGTGCTGCTGTGCCACGACTGCTTCCTGTTTATTTATAAAGACGCATTTATTCGTGAATCCATTAATTGGTCTTTGAAACGTTATATAGAAATTAAGGTGTAAAGGTGATCGAAACGTTTGATTTATTCAATATGTTTGATGGAAATACAATTTTATTCATTCGAGATTAAAGTTATCTACTCTGAGATGGTACAATTAAAATGTTTTGAACGACCAAACAGTGTTTAATTCTCCTTTTGTTGTGTTTACCTTACAAATAAAATGGAGGCGACAGAGTATCTAGTCACTAGTCACTGGGTGTACTTGCACGCGATGGTTGTGGGTTTCTTCCCTATCGTTGAGATCCAACGCTGAACATAGAGTATGTTTTGTTATTTTGTTTTATATTACAATCTTTATGTAATTAAGCATCAGTCCCTCCAGCCATATTATCAGAGAACGCTAAATGGTTTAGTAATTATGAAACATCGGTAAGTGGTAAAATGTCATTTAATTTTTCTATCACTTTAACAATTTTAACCTGACAATCGTACAGCGTGAAACTATATAAATAATTTGTGAAATATTTTTAAAATTGATATATCATTTGCGTACTGACTACTCTGACATTGGCTGGAAAAAGTATAGGTTCTTAGATATATTTTTTTATATTGAGTACTGGCCACATATATACCCTGCAACTTCCTTAACTATAAAACGTTAAAATCTGTTTCTTTTTGTTTTTTACCTTTTGCCTCCATTTCTTACCATTGCTTTTATAGAAATTTCAGAAATTGTCTCTTAATGCTCCCCTACAATGGTTCTTATCTTGTTTTTTCTCGTTCCCTTGGGAACTTTTAAAAAATTGTTTTTTATTACTACCCTAAAACTACTTCTCAAGGAAACATCCAACATGACAAATTTCAACGTCCTACGTCCTGTAGTTTCGGTAGCGAGTTGTCTATCAGTCGCTCTATTTTTGATCGGATGAATTTTGATATATATAAAATCCCCACTGTCGTGTATAGAGACGGTGGTTGAGCTGCTGAGCCATATATGTATGTATATGAAGTTTGACGGAGGTACCGTAAATGATAGTTTTATATTTAATTTTGTACTCAAAAACATAGCATAGATAAAGTAATCATAAGAATCTAATCTTACCTTAAGCGTATCTTTCCTCTCATCCGGTGGTTGCGCCATGTCTCCAGCTTCGCTCGTCGATATATCTGACGCGAAGTCGCACGTCACAACAGGTATGGGTACTTGTTGGGCTTCTATTGTTGATATTTGACTATCTCTGAAAAAAAAACAAACGCTGTAGAATTTGCTATACTAGTTCACTGGTAACCTGAGAAGAGTTCGACTTTTCAGGTCCTGGCTCCATCATCAGACCAGCTTGATGATATGATATTATTGTATTAATACGTGAGCTACGTATAATTGCCAAGTTTTATGATCATACAATTAGTGGGTCAAACTGAATTTCTTAGATTTTATAACACAGTAACAAGTCGATTGCAAGTCGATTACAAATAGTTTTCATTAAAACGTGTTAAAAATATAATTATAAATACTTTGACTATTTTTTTATGTATGACAATTTTTAACGTCACACAGTATTCCGCATATAAGAGAGTATTCAAAGGGATACTTTAAAGACTCACTTACAACTCAGTTTTCGAAAGAATGATTGTTGTTGACGGAACTTAACGCCCCGCTATGTTTTCTTACCAGGGCAATGAAATATAGAAAATCATTCATTTCCTCGAATGGAAAACGTTTCCACAACTGTCGCGTTGCTGAAACACGACAGTCTGAATTACAATTTACTATGTAATGTTTGTTGTATGTAATGTTCTTAATTTTCATATCCTCATATAAGATTTTAATCTCAAAATATACTAAACAGATTACATATAATAAATAATTGAAACATACTTACCGGTTATTGTTAGAATTGCTAGCATCCACACCGGGCGGCATCGACAGCGACGATGTCGGCATCGGCCGAGTGCCTTTCGGAACGCTTGTAAAGCTTGTTTGTTGTTCATTCTGTAATAAATATTAAATGTTATTTAATTTATTTAAAAAAAATAGCTTCACGCTTAGTTCCGCATTGCAAGGTAGGCAGTTTCAAGACACTGCGCCTTGAATGGCGGAATTCAACTCGCCTTATCTTGTTACAGGAGTGAGGAAATAATAATAATTCGCTCTTCCGAAAAAACAAATAACTAAAATAATTCGTTCGTTTTAGAAAAATCGCCAACTCAATCCGAGAAACAAAACTTAACAACATATAACGAGGTAAATGAGAATATTTCTTCGCGAAATCTAAAAGTGCACAGTAATTAAAGTACTTCAAATGCAAGAACATTCAAAAGAAAATATTTTTATGTAACGGTATGTATGGATATAAATAATATAATGAGGAAATGACAAGTTTGTTGTATGAAATAAAAATGTTACGAAGTTTCTATAAAACCTAGCTCTCATTTGTGTTATTATGAAGTATGTATGTTCATCTCAACAAGACGTCAACGGGACTTGATAAAATTGATATTTATATATTAATTTCGGATTCTTCATTTAATAATAGCGATAGCGTTCAACATCTGATTTTTTAAAATTATTTTCATCTTACTGTTTTGGTAGATAAAGGGCGTTGTGAACAAATTACTGCCTTACGTGCTAAAAGCGGGATGCAGCGTGAAACTAAAAAAAAACTAGTAACGAGTTATCTTTTACTTACCGGCCTAGGTCTAGGATTTTTCCGGATACCTCGCCTGGCTCTCGCTTTAGCGGCGAAGTATATTCGTATGTACACGAATACCATGATACAGGACGGTATGTAGAAGCTACCCAACGCTGAGTATATCACGTAGCCGATGTCGTCTGACACCTGTGGACAAAAAAAAAAGATTTTTTAAAAACTAAAAAAATAACATTTTTTTTCTATTGTGACTTGCGGGAGGTACTATGATCTAATAATTAGTCTTCTTCTTCGTATTAGATCTAATAATTAAAATATATATTTAGAAACCTATAAAAGATTAAACGCAGCGGGAGTTGCTTCTTGGAGACTCTCTTGGAGTCTTTCTAGTCTTTTTCAAAATATTTTTTATAGAACTCTACTCTAATTTTTAAGACATACTGTGTTGAGCCGTTTGTCAAGTTAAGGAAGATTAGTTATAGGGAAGAAAGAAAGGAGAAATTAATATAATTCACTCCCCTGAGTGGAAATTGTACCTACAACCGTCACGTTTATAGCCTGGTTTTATGCCTCTGGGCTACTAAAAGAATATTGAAAATATTTATACATCCCTTGCAGTAGAAATTGAACCCACCCATCTCTACATAAAGTAACTAGGTTATAAAATCTAAGAATCGAAAATACTCGCGCTTCAAATTGTATGTAGAATTGATGACAATACAATATTATGGTACCATCAAGCTGGTCTGATGATGGAATAAGAAGATGACTGATAGAGCCTTGGACTGTCTTATTAAATGATTCTATTAAAAAAAAGCTTGTTAGAATATTTTTTTGAACTATTAATTTATTATAGTCCAACATTACGGAAAAACTCACAATGTTTATCCGTGCATACAGGTATATAAGAGAACAAATTATAGTTAAATTATTGTAGTAACATATATCCTGGATTCGGAATACCACGTGAAATTTATTATGTTACGTGCTTAGATTCTAGTTGCAGATTTATGTTGTGTTTAGTTTTGAATGGAACAGTGCGGAATAATATATTAAACATATAAAATTTTAGAATTTTGATTTTCCATATTTGAAGGCAATGGTTCTATTCCTTCTAGGGGAAATGATTATTTTAATATATCTCTAAAATTAAGCAGTGCGTGAGGAACAAAGTGTCTTAACACTATTGTTATATTATAATCTGTAATTAAATCATTCTCATAGCGCCATCTAGTATTGTAAAAATTGCCTTTGGTCTCCTGTCTATGTCATCTTAAAACAAATGTTAATCGTCATGGTGCAAATTGAAATCCTCGTTTAAAACAAAATATAAAGTAAGGAATTTAGAACTTTCCGAATTTTTTTTTAATAAACTGTTCTAACAAATATGTTCTTTCTTCCTACGCTGCTAAATGCGGGATGCAGTGTGATACTAAATGCGGGATATAGCGTGAAGCTAAAAAACCATTACCAATTATTTGCTATATTACCACGTAGCAAAAATATATTTTCCGCTGACACAAATCATCACACTAAGTACTCGCTATCAGCGCATGTTTTTATATGAAAAGTAAATTTTACCGTAGATATTAACGTAGAGTGCGTAAGTGGTTTTAGCCTTTTTGATATTAGAGGCCGACATAGCAAAGTGGAATATCATTTGACTGTAAATGCCATTAGTTGTGGGTTCGGTTCCCACTCGGAGGATTCATTCATTCATTCAATTATTCTCGTCTTGTTGTTGTTGTTGCCTTTCAAAGAATTTTATATATGTTATTTTGTTTTCATACCCAAAAACAAAAGTAAGGTTTTGTTGAGCGAAGCGAACCAGTACGAAGCCTTCCAATTTTTAACGGACGTATTTTTAAATATAAGCATTCCGCCAAATGAAATTTTAATCCCAGAGAAACAAAAAATCCAATATTTTACCACTTAACAAAAAGAGCTTTCATGAAACACGACGAAATTTCCCCCAAATTTGTCAGAACTTGTTTTTTCTATATAATTTATCTTTAATAATCGTGGATATCAACGTCGTAACAGCCTTCGTGGTAACAGCGTATGATTGTACGCCATAGTTGTGGGTTCGATCACCACATGGGAAATTTAATATATTTTTGAATTATCCCATTTCTTTGCTTAAGAAGACGAATCGCGGCGTTGAGCTCCGCTGCTGAACACGCAATATCTCGAATATTGGGCGACACTAGGTTCCCCCTACGGTGATATGCCTTAAAAACAACCAAATCGTTACTCCAAATTTGTCAGAATATGTTTTTATATAATTTATATATAGTAAATCCCGCTGTAGATTATAGTCAAGTCGAGTATAGCTTGAGTGCGTAAAAGGTTTCAGTCTTTTGCCATTACTATAAATACAGGGAAATGGATTTACCCATTACGTTTTAGACTAAAAAATATTTTTCATAAATTCATAGTTATAGTTTTAAGTAACGAGTAAATTGAGCTTTCAAGTTTAAGGGTGGTTGTATACAGCGTGCTATGCTTTTGAAATAATGTAAAGAATTTATTGTTATTTGTGAGTGATGAATTTTTAAGATTATTGTTCTTCTTGAGATTTCTACGTATTGTGGTTTTTAATATACTTTATATATACTTTATTATATTGGGAAGAAAAATAGATATCACCTTTCCTAACATTCTATGGATCTGCTGTGCAATTTTGTAAGCTTGAAGGTTAAATTAACTTTATTGGCAACTATCTAGTAGTCCGTCTAATAGCATTTAGATATTTTTTAACTGGGCCATATAATATTTTCAAGTTAGAGTGCTATTAAAATGAAGGACATGATAAAATAACATAATTATGATAAAATATTAAAAAAATATGTTTTTTTTAGTGGGCTTGAGGGATATTTTAGTAAGCTCTAAAGGGTGAGGTAAGTCGTAGCGCAGGGAGACAAAATGTGACTGTAAAACCGACGGGTTGTGGGTTCGATCCCCTCTCGAGGAGATGAAATATATAATTAAATTTATATTTTCCATTTTTTCGCTCTGGTGTCAAGGCAAAGAGCGGCGTTGAGTTCTGCCACTCAGCACGCAATGCCTCCAGAATTCGGCAGAAAGTGGGGAACGGAGTGTCTTAACACTAGGTTCCCTCTGTCTACCCTGCTGTGTGCGGGATACAGCATGAAGCTACTTTCTGCCGAATTCTGGAGACATTGGATGAAAAAGTACGAAGTACATGATATATATATGTATATATATGTATATATATATATATATATATATATATATATATATATATATATATATATATATATATATATATATATATATATATATATATATATATATATATATATATATATATATCATTTGTGATTAGAATCTTGTGACATATTCATTATAAATGTATGTACGAGTATATATTAAATCTATGTTTGTTTCTTTTAATCAATAAATTTAACCTTTTTGCTTTATATATGGTTTTATTACACCTTCCAGTTTCGTTATTCAACACCCAATAACTTAAAAGTTGGGGGACTAAGTCTGCCTATCTTACTATGCGGGAAAAATTACATGAATACTTACATGTGATGAATATAGGTTCTATGCTCACTCAAAATTATAAATTTTATTACTTTCTCCATTTATGAGAGAAATAGCAAAATCAAAATCCGTCAGTCAAACCGTAACGTCTGAATTAAAGCGGAAAATGGATAACAGAAAGTAGTGACAGTATACTCTTTCCGTCCTTTATCTCGGAACATTTACATAATTGTAAAGAAGAAACAAAAATTCAAATTAAAAATATATTTTTTAAATAGAAAATTGACTCACAACCAACGCATGTAATTTTATAACCGCATCAGAAAGCATAGTGCAGCTCAATTTTGCTTTTAATTATATATCTACCTCAAAAGAAAATGCTTAACGATGTGGGCATATGCTCTATATGTTATAAAAGTTACGTTCTGTTATTTAATGTGGATTCTAAAATAACGATTTTTTTATCTAATAAAAACTACTAACAGTTAATTCGGTGGAAAATGGGGAACAGAGTGTCTTAACACTAGGTTATCTCTATCTGCTGTGTGCAGGATCAAACTAATAGCTAATAGCATCACGCTTTTTCCCGCATAGTAAGATAGGCAGACTTAGTCCCCCAACTTTTAAGTTATTGGGTGTTGAATAACGAAACTGGAAGGTGTAATAAAACCATATATAAAGCAAAAAGGTTAAATTTATTGATTAAAAGAAACAAACATAGATTTAATATATACTCGTACATACATTTATAATGAATATGTCACAAGATTCTAATCACAAATGATATATATATATATATATATATATATATATATATATATATATATATATATATATATCATGTGTGATTAGAATCTTGTGACATATTCATTATAAATGTATGTACGAGTATATATTAAATCTACGTTTGTTTCTTTTAATCAATAAATTTAACCTTTTTGCTTTATATATGGTTTTATTACATCTTCCAGTTTCGTTATTCAACACCCAATAACTTAAAATTTGGGAGACTAAGTCTGCCTATCTTACTATGCGGGAAAAAGCGTGATGCTATTAGCTATTACTTTTATCCCGCACACAGCAGGTAAAGATAACCTAGTGTTAAGACACTCTGTTCCCTATTTTCCACTGAATTAACTATTAGTAGTTATTATTAGGAAAAAAAAATGAAATTTTAGAATCCACATTAAATAACAGAACGTAACTTTTATAAAGATTGAGCATATGCACACATCGTTAAGCATTTTCTTTTGAGGTAGATATATAATTAAAAGCAAAATTGAGCAGCACTATGCTTTCTGATGCGGTTATAAAATTACATGCGTTGGTTGGGAGTCAATTTTCTATATGAAAAAAATATTTTTTAAGTTGAATTTTTGTTTCTTCTTTACAATTATGTAAATGTTCCGAGATAAAGGACGGAAAGAGTATACTGTCATTACTTTCTGTTATCCATTTTCCGCTTTAATTCAGGACGTTACGGTTTGATTGACAGATTTGATTTTGCCATCTCTCTCATAAATGGAGAAAGTAATAAAATTTATAATTTTGAGTGAGCATAGAACCTATATTCATCACATGTACAATCAGAATTCGATCCACTGCATACATCATTATATTTTTTCTAAATAAACTAATTAATAATTCTTTGTTATGAAAAATTGCATCAGGTTTTTGTTTTTAATTTCGTTTTTAGTACAAATTCCAAAACAAACGACACTTAGCGTTTTATTAAGCGGATTTAATTGGAAGTGACGTGGAGTGTCGTAGTTAATGAAAACTAGAATAACAATGCTTTTTCAGTGCTCATAGTTTTACTCTGTAATGCTAATTATAATATTTTTATCTTAGTTCATCACCAAGGATAGAAATGTTATCACATTTTAGAGGCTGTCGTTTCTTGGTGGTGAAAAACAAATAATATTTTTTCACCATTTTGGATATATATTAACTAACTTAACTTCACGCTGAATCTCGCACGCGTCAGGGAAGACAAAGGGATGGAGACATTGCGTGTTTAGTGACGGAATTCAACTCCACATGAGATGTAATGAAAATATTAAATATTTTATTTCCTCGAGTGGAAATAGAACCTACAACCCGTAGCGTTCACAGTCACATTTTGTGCCTCTGCGTTACGACTGGCTTCAGATTAATATATTAGAACAAATAAATGTAGTGGTATATCTGTGGAGTATGTTTTGTGGAGACAGTACATACGTAATGGATGTGGCGTGGTAACTGAGTTAATGGTGCCTTGGCTGCATTGAGGAATATATACTATTTTAAATAAATTAGGTTCCCCTGCCTACCCTGCTTTGTGCGAGATACAGCGTGAAGCTGTTTATAAACTCGTATATGAATATGTCTATGAAATTAAGTGTGTGTGTGCGTGTATGTGTGAAACACAACACATACACGACATTATGAAACACTGCAGTTTGTCTTGTCAGATCGTGATGGAAAATAATTCATTTCCCCGAATGGGGTTGGAACCCATAACCATAACCATCGTGCATATAGTCAGACGTTATCTCACGAAGCCCTTATTATAAATGTTAACTTGTATTATTAGTAATTCCAGAGGAAAATGTATCATTTTACAACTCTTTAGTCCAATCCTAGGAGACTCGTTCATTTGATATTATCTCCCGATACAAAGTTATCTAAATAGACTATAACTGTGTATAAAATTATGCAAGATTGTTGCAGCGGTTTAGTGACATACTATATTTTAACGACCAAGGAAATTTATGAGGGTGTTAGAGTAAACTATAGTATTTTAATAGTTGATTATTAAAAAATATTCCCATTCGGAATCGCATCGGGGTCGATTTCCAGTCGGAGGATTGATAATATTTATTCCCATTTTCCTCGAGAATTTAGTAAGAAACGGAGTGTCTTAACACGCACGCGGGATACAGTGTGAAGTAACAAAAAAAATTATAAGTATGATTTCCTTTATATGATACAGAAATTCTAACAACAATTAAAGCGATAATCATCTCTTATGAGATGCTCTCTCAGATGCTTTATGACTATACGATGCGACTAACGTACAATAAAAACATACTCCGTGAAAGCTCTGTCATATACATTGAAAGAATTGTAACCTATTTATTTGTTAAATACGTTGTATATAGTTTCATAAAACTGGTTGTGGGTTCGATCCCTACTCTAGGAAATGAAACATTTATTTATATTTATAATTTCATTTCTTCGCTTTGGTATCGAGGCGGAGGAGGCGTTGAGTTCCGCCACTCAACACGCAATGCCTCTTGAACTCGGCGAAGAAATAGTTTCGAATCCATTTTTCTTAATGACATAATTAAAAAAAACTTCAATTCCTATATATTTAATTCGTAATTCTAACATATTCCGTAAATTTTAGAATACCACTATAAAACATTATACTTGCCCATATAATATAATAAAAACAAAAGCTTCACACATTCAACTTATAAACAGCGGGTAGGTTAGCAATTTGCTTCTTTCAACCCCGTTGAAGACAAAAGACCTTGACACGTTGAAATGCGTAATTTCATACGATTGTTCGCTTAGTTGGCTATAATATAGACGATTATAACCTCTATTTATATACATTATAAGAATTAGTTTAGTATAACCGTAGAATAGCTATAATAAGAAACTAGAACTAGAATTTGCAAGTGTTTCAGACTTTAGATGGCAAGTATGTAGCATTTATGATGCTGTTTTGTTTAAATATATGAAAGAATCGCTTTATTAAGAGGTTAGGTTGAGGTTAATAGTTACTTTGTATAAAAAAAAACTCGGCGGTATATTACTATTTATTGTGTGTGTTCTGTATTTAAATGATGTGAAGAAAACTTAGGGTTGTAGTGGCGGCACAACGCGACGGTCGTGGGTTCGGTTTCCATTCATTGGCAATGGAGCATTTAATATTTTAATTTCTTCACTCTGGCAACCATGCAACTGGCATGGTGTTGAATTTAAGAATTATTAATATCAAGCTCGGGGCAGTGTCTGTGCAAATGTCCTCAGAGAGCTATACACTGGACTAACACTCGCTTTCCTTACTCGAGCTCAAAATGGCTTTTCAAACAAGCTAAGAAACAAATCTACAAAACTTTTAAATAATTTAGTTATAAACAGTATTGCCATCAATCGAGTCAAACTGATGTCATAGAAATTTAATAGAGATATTAATTTTAATTGAGATATATACATATATATATATATGGTGTCTATTACCGTTTTGTTACAATCACCTTATTTACTGAAAACGCTTGACTGTTTAAACTAAAAATTTCTGCTTTCTGGTTAAAGTCCGTCAATCAGACAAAAAATACATTTTTTTTATAAACATTTTCTTATAATATTATAATCATTTTTAACTTTATGTTTTTTACAAAACATGTTCAGTTTCAATTGCGAAAAAAATTGTAAAATAGAAAGAAAATCCACTGGGTTGTCTATAAAACAAAAAAATTGCGAAAAACGGACATTTCGACTGCGTTTCATACTATCTATTTATTTATTTTTATTTACAAAAACGCTTCTTTTACTTAGTGACTGGGAGTAAAGGGAGCACTAAGATACGATTTCTTGAAATTCCTACGGTAACGAGAAAAAACAGAATTTACGCTGTATAGCTAAAAATATATTAATTTTCTTTGTACAATGAAACATGGTAATTAAAAATGGTTCTCATTTGAAAAGAAAGTAAATAAAATTGAGTTTCATTTGCTATAGATTTCCTCAATGCTTTAATTTTTACAGAAAATAATTAATTAAAAATTATAATAGCGTACTTGAAGCCTTAGTGTAGCAATTCTTAAGAGTCTGACTGAATATATTGCGGTTCAATTCCCAGTTATGCAGACATAGCAGGGTAGGTCGACGAAACTTACCTGGGAACTAAGTGTTAATACACTCCGCCTCAACGCCACGCTTTGCAATGAAAATATTAAATATTTCATTCTCCCTTTATCAGGAGTGCGCCAATAAGTTTGAAATCAAATTATTTTCTTCAGTACAACATCAGAGTACAGTGGAGAAGAAAAAAAAAGTTATAGAGAATTTAGTGATAAAGGCACGTTCCTATTTTACTGTCCTATTTTCGAAACATTGCCTGTTGAGTGGCGGAACTGGACACCGCTATTTATCTGTCAGAGCGGGGTAGTGAAAATTAAATTAAATATAATTGTTCCTCGACTGTGTATAGGCAAAATCGGATATGTCATGCCCACCCCAGGATAGTCTTATGCCCATCTCTTAAAAAAAAATCTTTTACACAAACATATCTGTTCAGAGCTAGAATCCAGCTTCAAGAAGTGTGTGTAGATCGCATGCTTGCTATACCATGCTGGTCTCTTAGACCTTAGAGTTAATTTTGTAATAATAAAACAGAATAACAAATCTTCAAAGGTATACAGATTTCTCCCTAAATATCTGTCCACTATCGCCGTATTCAATATTTGCAGAAAATAAAAAATGAACGTGCTCGCCCTTAGTGTAGTGTTAAGTTGTGGGCGCACATGGGTGTATATATTAGATTAAGTTATAAATATTCTAATTATTAAATTAGCAGTTCACTTTTGTGTGCACATTTTTGTGCAGACACTCTGTTATCTCGGACCATAGTTGAATGTCTTGAAACTAGAAATAATATTTTCTAAAATAATGTAAATAATATTTTCGAGACATTGCTTGTTGAGTGTCGGATCTCAGTGCCGTAGGCGAATGGTATGCGAATCCAAATTGTTTCAAGGTTTGTTTTTCTCTTTATCTAAAAGTGCCAAATGAAATGACAGTAAATAAATTTGCTTAAATTATAATTTGAAAACCTTACTTACAAAAAAAATTAAGTTAATTATGATAATAAAGTGCAAAAAAATGTTTGTAATTACACTTAAGACTAGTTAGGTTTTAATTTTTTTAATTTACTAGGATTTGATTTACTATCATCTTATCGTTTCTATTTAGCATCATGCTGTATCCCGTTCATAGTTGTATAGATTGAGGAAACCTGAGAACCCAGAGTTAAGACACTTCATAACAGAGTATCTTAGTATCATCCTTTATTTCCTCTCTACCCTGCTACAGTAAAAAAAAGTAAATCAAAAAGAACCTTGTAACCTAGTGCACCATCAACTTTCGCCACGTCTAGTGAATGTGGGTCAGCCAAATAAAACCAGACGACGGCAAGGGACGGAGAACGATTTTATGCACTCCGCCACTCCGCCATTTAATTAAATTAAATCTATCCTAGATATAAACTCAAAATTCTGCTTATTAAAATTTAAAAATATGAAATTTTCTATACAATTCTACTACCTACATACAATGTTTGTGTTTGTAATTCTGAATTATAACCTAATTAAGATGCTGTAATAATAACTCCTTTGAAATATTGCCTAATTACTTTTAATTATTTGTTTACAACTTCATGTTTTTTCCTGCATAGCAGTTACACAGGAAAAACTTAGTGTAAAGACATTCAAATTCTGTATTTTTCGCCTGAATTTTAAATTGTTATTACTTTTTTATATTCGAGATTTTCATGAGGTGTTGTAGTTGTTGGTTCGATTGATTGTGGGTTCAATTCACACTCAAAAAAATTAACAGTCTTCCCCATTCAGCCCGCAAAAATTAACTTTTATAAGTTGTGGTTCCCGTTGACCAACAGTTCTTAAATAGATACGGAACCCTCGATAGGGCGATTCCGACTTGCACTTGACCGGTGTTTATTTAAACGGTTAATGGTGGGTATATATGTACATAAGTTCTTGGGAAGCAATCAATCAAATATTATTATCTACTTTGTTTACATTCAGTGATCGAGGTTTCCATATTATTTATTTTTGGTATTTATATTTGATAACATATTAACATACCCCTTTATTGATATATTAAAGATATTCTTGAGTCTAGTAAACGCGACAGGTTGTGGGTACGATTCCCACGGGGGAAATGAAATATTTAATAGTTTCATTTCCTCTCTCTGCTAACATGAATTCCACCACTCAACCTCCTACCTGCCTACCCTACTAAGTGCGGGATATAACGTGAAGTAAAAATAAAGACATTCATCTAATAAAATAAATTTATTTTGTTGGGAAATCAAACTATTTGTATCAGTTAGACACTTTGTCCGGTAGAAATTTCGAGAAATCTTACTGTTCCCGTACATTCCTAGATCACTTCCTTAACAGTCCTTGAATAGGTATGGAACCCTCGATGGGCAAGTCTGACTCGCAGTTGACCGGTTTTTATTGAAATGGTTGGCATATATGTATGTATGTGTATATCTATATATATATATATATATATATATATATATATATATATATATATATATATATATATATATATATATATATATATATATATTTATATATATATATATATATATAATACATATTCTTGGAAAACAATTAATCTAATCTTATTATCTACTTTGTTTACAATTAATATATTCGAAGTTTTCATATTATGTGCTTTTGGTATTATATTTGATAATATATTAAATTATCCTCTTATTGCTATATTAAACATATTCTTCTAACTTCATTTGTTACAAAATTAGATTATTGAGACTACAATAAATGATTTATTCTATATACTCGTCTTCGTTGGTAGCATTGTTTACCTGGACTTTATTTTGTTTCGTAGATATATCGAGAAATATATATACTGTCAACTTCACGTTGTATCCCACACACAACCACAACCACCAGGGTAGACAGAGGAAACCTAGTGTTAAGACACCCCATTCCTTACTTTCTGCCGAATTTTGGAGGCATTGCGTTTTGAGTGGCAGAACTCAACGCCCCGCTTTGCCTTGACACCAGAGCGATGAACAGGAAATATAAATTTAAGTATATATCATCTCTTCGAGTATCTAACTCACAACCAGTCGGTTTTACAGTCACACTTTGTGCCCCTGCGCCACGACTGATTATATATTATATATACCTAAATCAAATTTGAAGCCGTAAACGCATACAATGTTTAACGCCGGCTTAACGCACCTAAAATGTTTAATTTGATTCAGTAATCCTGTAACGCGGCCACAGTGACACTGGAGGTGGCAACTTGAGATGGGTCGTGGTACCCATAAAAGATTAATGGATTTAGAATTCCACTTGCTTGGTCGGTTGTTTAGGAAAAGTGTATAGTGTTTGTTTATAAATGAAAATATAGGACATATTTTAAATACTCTTTAGCTTTACTCTATATGCCACATACAGCAGGCACCAGTCGCCTTACATGGGTGTAGTAGGCGGTCGTGATCACTTAACATCAGGGGACTCGAACGCTCGGTTGTCTTGTCTTTTTCATTAAAAAAATCAAGAATAATGTAAAAAATATGGTGCTTTTTAAGTGACTCTTTGCACCTTACGGTTTTTTCAACGTTATACTTAAATTAAATTAAAACACAAATAACTAATCTAATAAGTTTTGAAAAAAAAGCGTGTTTTTAGAGTTCCGTACCTCGGAAGGAAAAAAACAGAAATAGTCTTAAAAGTGATCCTACTTTTAGGACTATTTACCTCGAGGCCGCGTGGAGGTTTCAAGCTGAAATTATTACCAAATATATTGGTGTGTGGTTCCTTGAAGCATAGAAAAAAATAATGCTTCTATCAAGTCAACACAATCAGAAGATGCGAGCATTTATGTATCGTTTTTGCTGCATTTAATATGAAATTCGCTGCGGAATTGAATTTTAAAGAGTACTTTCCATGGACCTATGTTATGAAATTTGGCACGAATGAGAACTTAAAACACGAATAAAGAGAAAGATACAGAAAAGTGAAAGTTTATAGTATTTGAATATATTTTTTTAGACAAAGATATTTACAAGCATATATTTGCAGTTAATTTTATATAAGAACCTACAAACTTAAGTTGGTAAGCTATTATACTTCCCGTTTTTTTTTTTTTTTATATTATTGCATTGACATCGATTCTTGACAAGAATGCAATAATTTAAAAGTCAGTCAACATCACGTTAAAAGTTTCCGTTACATGTATATATACATAGATAAAAGAATAGGCTGAGGCAACCTACCCTGTTCAAAGACCTTAATCTCCTCATTATAAGTTCAATTTTCGAGACATTGTGAGCTAAGTCACGAAGCTCAACGCCACACTTTTTCGTGTTACCAGAGTGTGGAAATAAAAATTAATTTAAACGAGTGGAAATCGAACACCATGGCTTCATCGCTGCATCGCTTCACGATGGCTTCATCATTTTATTTATCTAATAGAGACATTTATCATAATAGTCCAAAAATAAAATTACAATAAAATGTTATAAAGTATTTTATTTTCGTCTATTCTAAGCAAGTTTTCGTAATAAATTAATTTAAGTGGGTATACAATATTATGAATAACATTATAGCCTTTTCGTGACGATGACTGAACGAGAGGAAAATATATTAACAGAATATGAAAAAAAATATAGAAGAAATTGCTAGTTATTTATCAAATTTTAAATTTCTTGCGTCTGATCTATAATAAAGTGTGATTTTAAGTCCTGCTACATTTCTTCCCGTGAAGAAAAGAAGACAGTGGGAATTTTGTCAAGACACTCTTTTCCTCATGCACCTTATTTTTGAGACATTGCGTGTTGAGTAGGGGAACTCAACGACGCGTTTTGTGTTGTTACTAGAGCGAGGCAATGGCAATTACCACTTCTAATATTACTATTTCTTTACTAGTCTAACACTAACCCACAGGGCCACGAGAGCGATGCATGCGAGTTGTATTAAAAAAAATACTCTATAATTACGAAAACACGACCTATAATATAACGAAGACCAATGTCAACAAATGAAAAGTTCATTAATTTTAGGAACAATCTTGTATAGAGCTAGAGAATATGAAAAGGCCTTCTAAGAATATTATTTAAATATTTAAGTAATACTAAAGTATTTGCTTTATTTTAATCGGTTCATCAAAAAGTTAAAACCAGATTCGCGTTATATCCCCCTATAGTAGGGTAGGCAGGGGGATCCTAGTGTTAAAACACTGCATTCTTACCATCGAATTTTTTGAGTCATGGCGTGTTAATTGGCGAACTTGGTGCCAGAGGGAAGTAATGAAAATATTTAAATATAAATAATTCCTCCGAGTGGGGATCGAATACACACTGTCGAGTTACAGTCACACCCTTGTGCCCCTGTGCATCGACGGCCTCTAATACCTATACAATTGTATTTTTTTGGTTATTAGATACCGATAGTGCAAAGATAGATGCAAACTAAGCATATTAAAGGCGTTTTGTATTTTTTTATACATTTTAAAAAACCAACATTCTTATAATAAATTAATTAATTTTGATTAAAAAATAGTCTGTGTTTTTCACTAATTATCATCTCGGCGGAATAAATTATTTTTTAACAAAAAAAACCGGGTTCAAACAATGAATTAAAAAGTAAAAAGTAAGTTTACATTAAGTGAAACGTACTCCTTTGATTTTGTTCAACAAAACTAATTAAAAAAACATTCAATATTATAATTGTCATTGAAGCTTCAACCTCTTTCTTATAAAAATAGGCAGAGTAAACTCTACAGTTGCGAAACTCCGCTTGCCAATTTGTTAAGTACCTTATGTATTTTGAAAACATGTGTTAATATAATATTATTATAATATAATTAAATATTTTTTGTGTTAAAATTGGTAAGTCGTTCAACAAAAGATCGTGGATTCAAGTCCCTCGTATCCCGCTTCAAATTAAACAAATTTTTAGACAGTTAGATATTAAACTTGTGAAGAGAGAGAATTGAATTAAAAATGCAGCAGCCAAAATTGAAAGATACCAAAAAAAAAGCTATAACAGCAGAGCGAACCTAGTGTTAAGATACTTCGTTTCGCAGTGTCCGGTGAATTTTTGAGACACTGCGTGGTGACAAGTGGCGGAATTCAACGCCGAGTTTCGTCTACAGGTGTGGGGAAATAGAAATCATTATCCTACTGGGATACGACAGCCCAAATAGAAAATTATGTACAATAAACTGATAGGACTAAATTAAGGACTGATATCTAAATTAATTCTTTCAACTAATGAGAATGTATTAGATGTTTCTTTTTAGTTTCTTAGCAATTCCATTACGTACCTCAGTCTTAGGAGTAATAAAAGAATAAAAGGACGTTTCTAGTCAGTAATTTAGTTCCTTAACAAAAGACTGTTTGAAAGCAATTTTCAGATTAAACAGTCGTTAGTCGGCTGCGACTATATTTATTATTTTTCGATTTATCTAACAAAAACAATGGAAAGTTGTCCTGTTTAAATTAAAATTAGTTTTAGTTTTGATAACAGGACGAAAATAATGGATTTGGTATGAAATACTATATATATCTACATAATATATAAGTACAAGTTTACTCTCCTTAACATTATTTTTTTTTATATTTTTTTCTTTTTTTCGCAATTGCTTATTGTTTTACTTTTTTTTACTTTACTTTATTTTTCCTAGAATTATGTAAGTTTTGTATTACATGTTAAGTTAGCCTTTAAGTGTAGTGTATATATAAAGTGTACAATAAAATGTTCTATACTTAGCTATGTACGAAAGATAAAATACACTGTATATTATGTTGGACTATTAAATAAATAAATAAATAATATCTACATACAAGACTAAACGTCTATGGAGTATCTTATTACTAGGTCCCCTTTGCCTTTATGCGAGATACAGCGTGAAGCAGCGTGAACATAATATTAACTGGTTTTCATAAAACCAGTTAATATTATGTTCACGCTGCTTTTTTTACTTTCACGCTATATGCCTACCTTGCTAGTGCAGCATATAGCGTGAAGCTAAATCCGTTCCCATTAAGACACTTCCATTTCCCACTTTCCACCGGATTCTGGAGGTATAGCGTGCAGAGTGGCGGAACTCAATGCTTTCCTCACAGTGAGGAAATGAAACTATTAAATATTTCATTTCCTCAAGTGGAAATCGAACCCACAACTATCGCAGATCAAAGTTACTTTTTTTTGTCCTCTTTATTTAAGCTTACAAAATTAAAGCATTAAATAAAAATTTAAATCCACGCGCGTGCAGTAGATGTACAATGATTTGCGGTACATTTGCGGCTTCCACTACACGCTTGATTTGGTACAGTCGTAATAAATAATTAAACACGGGTTTGTGAGAGGCTTAAGCTTAGTAGTTGATGAATAAATGGTAGCTAGTTCGATTCTCGTTGAATTATTTGAAAGTTTGTAGCTTTATACACGTGTTCCCTGATACAGGCCCTCACAAAACCTTCTTTTGTCAAAGTAAAACAGAACCTAACGCTGTCCTGTATGTCGACAGATAAATAGTTTTTTTGAAATCAAAATCAGCTTCACGCTGTATCCCGCACACTGCAGGGTAGGCAGAGGGAACGTAGTGAAAGACACTCCGTTCCCCACTTTCTGCCGAATTCCGGAGGCATTGTGTGTTAAGTGGCAGAACTCAACGCCGCGTTTTGCCTCGACATCAGAGCGAAGAAATGGAAACATAAATTTAAGTAAATATTTCATCTCCTCGAGTGGGGATCGACCCCACAACCAGTCGGTTTACGGTCACACCTTGTGCCGCTGTGCCACAACCGGCCTCAAATAGTTTTTTTAAATATAAAATATTCCTCCAACCGAAATTTAACCTCGTAATCACCAATCACAATCCCAATGTCCCATAACGGCTTAAAATAAAAATTAAATAGCTCCTCGTTGTATCCAGTATGTAGCTGGGTAGGTAGATCGATCTTGGCCTTAAGACACTCTTTTCCTCAATTTTCGAGACGTTGTGTGTAGCACAAATTCTAACCAGACCGAGTTACCAGACCGAAGAAATAAAAAAAAAAAAATCTCGAGTAGGAATCAAACAGCTGCGCGTGCAGCGTACAGTCAGAAGCTGTATCGCTGTGTCACGACAATCTCAAATTTTAAAGCAATTCTAAAAGTTAAAACACTCGATTTAGCAAAACAGTATTCATTTATCCTAACATTATATAATTCGGGCGGAAAGCCTTTAGAGGGGGCGCGTTAAAAATCGACCTCATGCGTCACTCTGCATCACGTTAACCTTTTTACTTGTTTTAGTGTTGTGATGTGATCTTATCGATATTTTTTTTCCAGCTTCACATTGTATTCCGCATATAAGGTAGGCACAGGAATTCCGTTCTAAATTCCGTATTATCGTTCTTTAATTATCTTTATTTTGAAGATAACTTACTTGGAACGTAACTGTTATATATTACAACGAGAAGAAATTGAACTTAAAAAGTCTTTACAATATCCATAACCTAACTATAATAACAAAATACAAAATTTTCAATCAAACAGAGACCAGTCGTAGCGCAGGACTGTAAACACAACAAATTGTGGGTTCGATTCAAATTCGAGGGAATGAAATATTCCTCGCTCTGGTAACGAGACAAAGTGTAGCATTAAGTTTCGCCACTTGATTTCAGAATTCGGTGTCGGATTCTGAAAATCGAGAACGGATGTATCATAATGGGAATGGAATACCTTAACACAAGGTTCCCCGGTTCTCTCTGCCTACCTTGCTATGTGCAGGATACAACGTGAAGCTAAAAAAAAACAATAAAAAATATTTTTTTGTGTCGACAATCGACATCCAAACTGCCCATCACTAAAATTGTTGCACGTCTATAGCAATTTATATTTCAAATGTGTTTGTTTGTATGTACTCCTACTACGTAGCATTCCTCTTTGCAAAATATGCGGCAATGCTATTTCCTTTTTTACTCCAGCCATAGATTAGGGGTAAAAGCTTCGTAATGTGTTCTTTTTGAAAATTTATTTCACAATGCTTTTGTTGGAGTCTGTCTTCATTTGATATGTTTTAGCCATTTTATTATGTTACTGTATGTGAGGCCGTGGCGCAGGGGCACGCGACTAGTTGTGGGTTCGCTGCCCACTTAAGGAATTTAAATATTTAATATCTCGCTCTGGTAACAAGGCACAATGCGAGGTTGAGTTGAGTCTATATTTTTATTAAAAGTGCCACGAAAATCGATTTAGCTATTCCGAATATTAATCTGAATAAACAAAAAAATTGACAATTTTTTTACCAAATGCCATTTTTTTTTAACAGTTTGTGTCGTGTTTTATTTACACGAAATTTGTTATCGTGTATATGAAAAACTATATGCACTTAAATAAAACAGTTGTTTTGATATCACAGATAAATATTTAAATTTTATTAATATGTATATTAGATAGACACAATCACTAGTTGATATAAGTAATATGTTTTTTTGGGCTATGATGTAGTTTATTATGAAAAGTATATACGTTGAAAGCTTTCGCTTTTGTTATTATACGAATATACTTTCATGAATATTATATGTATTATATTTGGTATTATAGGTTAGAATTTTATTTTTTACCGATTCCAAATATGAAGATATGAAACAAGCGGCCTTAAAAAAATCATTTCAAAT
Organism: Heliconius sara; assembly: GCA_917862395.2. NCBI lineage: Eukaryota > Metazoa > Arthropoda > Insecta > Lepidoptera > Nymphalidae > Heliconius > Heliconius sara. The sequence goes on from OU860798.1 coordinate 6,896,527, forward strand.
ATGTGACCACTCGCGGCGCAGGCGCACAAGTGTGTAAACATGAGGTTGTAGGATCGACTCTCAGCTGAGGAAATGATTTCGGCAAAAAGAATCAATGAAATGATAAATCTTTCATTCTTAAATCACTCAAGTAAAAAAATTTTAGATATCAATATTCCCCTTAATAAGAACTAAGTCTATTACCATTATATATATGTAGATTGATGCCGCAACGGCACAGCATCTGAATATAAACACGATTTTGGACTCGATTTCCACTTGGGGAATTGAGTGATTTTCATTTTCTCCCTTTAATTACAATATAAATCACGGCGTTGAGTTCCACCTCTAAATACGAAATGTCTCGAAAATTAAGCGGCGCGTGAAAAACGGAGCATTCTAACACTAGGTTCCTACTGCCCAACTTAATATATGTGGGGCAATAAAGTGAAGCTAAAATAATGTATACACAAACACCTGCTTAACAATTCCCAATCAAAATCAATAAATTATTTACTAGCTTTTATATTAAAATCACGTCACCAAAAGGCGTTTCGAATACTTTTTCAATATCAACAAAAGAAATTCTTTAGGGATTAATGTTTTGCGGATCTTAAAAAGCATCTTTGTTTCGAGGTAAAGGGAGTCTGGAAGACGTCTAACAATTTGGCTGATAATCTTTTCTTGTTATACAAGTACAAGATTTGTTTTAAGCTTTACGTTGTATTCCGCATATACTAGGGAAGATTGAGGAAACTAAGTGTTAAGACGCTTCGTTCATCAATTTTAGTGTAATTTTTGAGACATCGCGTGTTGAATAGTGAAACTTAACGCCGTACAACTAATGGGGATACTTATACATGTTGTTGCACACGTACAACGAGTACATGATATATTTTTTTATTTATTTAAACGTATTTCTCGCATATCTAGTTAGAGAGTAACATATTTCTAGTGTTAAGATATTTTTTACTAAACAATGTATAGTATTTTGTAAAATATTTGAGATTACTCACAGGCGTAATGGTGCAGCAGCATAGCGGGCTACAGTAAACGAGTTATTACGGGTTCAATTGCCAACGGGCAAACTAAATTTTTCATTCATGAATGAATTTCCATGGGTAAGAAAACAAAACGCGATATTTAGTTCCAATGTTCAACACAAAATGTCCTGAAAATTGGGTGATGCATGTGGAACGGAGATAAGGTTTCCTCATGCTTACCTTGCTATGCGAAAATTGTATTATAAATATATTTTTTTGTAATAGCTTAAAAGATACTGTCGATAGACAAATATTTTGCGTTTTATATAACATCCAGCCTTACATCTTTAGTATAAATAATACATGATACCGTTCACGCCTGTAAGTTCACGTAAAAGTGTTTATTTCTTTTGCAAAATAACCTTTGTCTAGACGAAAATATGTTGATATGTTTTAAAATATGTTTACTGTATAATATTTTTGGTTTTAACGTAAATTTGCTAGCCTTTTTTATTATATGGAGACTTTTTTTATCATGCCCCACAAGCTGACGAGTATTTTGTTCATACATTATTTCTTTTTAGGATTCTGTACCTCAAAATAAAAACAGAACCCATATAGGCTCACTTCGTTGTCCGTCTGTCCGTCTGCTAAGAGCAGTTATCTCGAGAACGTGAAAAAAGATCAAGCTAAAATTAATATCAATGTCTATGATCTCTTGAAGCACAAAAAAATCCAGCCATCAAAAGATACGGGCGGGATGCATAAATACTTCGATTTTGTTGCATTTTATATAAAATACGCTGCGTAATCAAAACCTGTACTTATCGTGGATCTATAGTTGTGAAAATTTTGCACGGACTATAAATTTACAATACAAATACAGGAAAAAAATCGAAAAGTCAAAAAGCTTTGACACATTTCATAGAAAAAAATCATTACAATCTTATATTAGACCTATAGAATCATTACAATCTTATAACTATACTTCATACATAATAAGTGCGTAAGTTTAAGTCTGTGAACTTTTATAAGTTGTAATTCTTGACCTACAATCCTGACATTGATGGGTGGTGGGCGAGTCTGAGCCGCACTTAATCGGTTTTATTATCTACACCTATTCCGCACATAGCAGTGTAGGCAGAGGGGAACTTAGTGTTAAGACACTCCGTACCATTAAAAATGTGGAGGAAAGTCATGGCGTAGGGGTATGCCAAGCGTATGACTGTAAACGTGACAGGTTCTGAATTCGATTCTCCACTCGATTCATGCAACGACGCAAAGTACGGCGTTCATTTCCGCCACTCAACACGCTATATCTCCAGAATTTGAGAGAAAGTGAACACGAGAACACGATATACCCCGGTTCTCCCCGCCTACCCTGCTTTGTGCGGAATACAACGAGAAGCTAAAAAAACTAATCAATATACAAGTATATTAAAATCATACGTTAAATATATTATAAGTACATACATACAGACTTTAGTGAAACATATGAAATCTCAGTGGATTCACTTTTTGCTTACAACACAATCATCGATTTCACTGAGCTGAGATTTCTACTGATTTATTAAAGACCCTTTATTCCCTAAAAGGATACGTTTCTTTGCAACATTTTACGTTGTAACGCTACTGATTATTAGCTGGGTTTATTGTGATGTGAGTTATTTTGAGACCAGTCGTGATTCAGGGGCACAAGCGTATAAAAACAACAGTTTGTGGGTTCCATTCCCATTTGAGGGTATGAAATAATTAGGTATCATTTTCATTTCTTCGCTCTGGTAACGAAAGTAAAGCGCGGCATCGACTTCTACTATTTAAGACGCAATGCCTATAGAATTCGGCGGGAAGCGGGGAACGGAAGTGTCTTATTAGGAACGGTGTGTTTTAACACTAGGTTTCTAGGTTCAGCGTGCTATGAAACTAAAAAAAAAAGGTTGCCTGTAAAGCCGGTTTATGAACGATAATTTTACGTGATAACGTTATTACATTAAAAAATGCATATTTTTATGATTTGAATTAAATATTATATTATCCTTAAAAAAATATTATTTTGTATAATACAAGGAAGGAGTTAATTGAAAATGTCAATTTTGCGATAAATCAACATTTATTTGCACTCGTAATTCAAATATATTTTTACTCAAAAGATACAGATGAATTACAACGATCAATGTGATATTTAATTAAATGAATAAATAAATAAGATTAAAAAAAATGTTTTATTTTCCAAATTATACAAATATTTATTTGGTGTGACGACGCCAGAAAGTAATTATATACTTATGTGGTGTTGGTGTTACAACTATGAATGAAGGTATGTCACAAGCCGAACGTCTAGCGATCGTGCGTCTCTATCGCTTGTTCCGTGCTCTTGTTTGCACGCTCGGCTATCGGGAAACATGAGAATTCGTGTCATAAAACCCTAAATATTTTTGAGAGTTTCTAAAAGTTTCTTTTAACATGGTAAGGCTGAGGACTCTCTACATAAAACGTATTGCAAATAAAACTCCTACATTATACCTACATACTGTGAAGTGGTCACGTGATACGCAAATTACGGTGACGTATTTTTTATGATTTTCATTTAGATTTGAAAATTCAGTGGAACGGAGGAACGCAGTATCTTAACACTACCATATTATGGTAAGCAATATGAGAAAAAGCGAGATGTTTTTTTTAATAATCTATATTTTTTAGGGTTCCTTGTCTCAAAAGTTGCAACGTTACAATGATATGATCTTTTTGTTGTTCATCGAACGACTATTTATTTCGACATCACATATTCACATACATGACATACTCGAGATTTTGATGCAGTATGTATGATATTCGATGTTGACCCACAATCATGAAATTTGGCACAAAGTGAAAACTTAACATAAGGAAAAATTCGATAGTGAAAGTAGTATTTCGTAGAAAAAAATAATTACAAACTTATATTCGTAGTTTATTTCATACAAAATTTGTGCATATGCAAATGCAAATTTAAACTTTTATTACTTTAAAATATTTTCCGTTAACCTATAATCCTGAAATTTGTACGGAATCCTCAGCGGGCGAATGCGACTCGCGCTTAAAAAGTTTTTTTCAATTTCACGGTGTATCCTGCTCATAGTAGGGTAGGAGGGTAGAACCTAGTGTTAAACAATCTGATCTCCGCTTTCCATCGAATTTTTTAAAACAATGTGTGTTAAGAAGCAGAGCTCAATGCCCCGCTTTACCAGATCCAGGAAATGAAAATATTAAATAATTATTCACGCTGTGCCACTGCGCTACGACGGCCTCTGTAGTATCTACATAGCCTATAGTATACGTACTGTATCCAAAGTGTATTTAACTTTAATTTCCGCCTATCAAAACTTAACAGCGTTTGAAATTTGACATAATCTTATGATTAAACAAAAATTATTTAGGAAATTGCAAATAACTTTGTATTAAGTACTCAGCTTAAGTAAAGCTTACAAGTTATGGAAAAGTTTAAGAGATTTGGACTATTGTTTTAGTTTTAATTGAGGTCTGAACGGTTGTTGTATGTCGTGTTAAGTGACGTTGTCGCGATGGCTGTTTGGATGGATGGCGGCTTTTGTTTTATAATATTTTTTAAGCTTATCTTATATTCACAATGGAACGCTCAATTTACAAGACATTCCAGACGTGTTGAAGAATGGGGAACTCAACAGTGCTCTTTGTCTATCAGATCGGAGCAATAAATATAATTTAAATATTACTCTCAATGGTAATTGAATCCACAACGGGGATACGGCGTTTACAGTAAAATTCACAGAATCACATTTTATTATACAAAATACGCAATCATCGGAAATAATAAGAAAATTCCATATGCTATACTAATACACATACATATATTCATAAAAAGAGGATATAAAAAGGCGTATAATGCAACTAGCATTTTACAAACAAAACGAAAGGGAAAAGGCAAGGCATGTATCATTAAGCTCGGTAATGGTTCATATTATTGTAAAATAGATTATTATTATTTCGAATGATTCTTTGTTTATTTATCATTCACGTATATATATAATAGAGCAGGCATATAAAACTTAGTGTTAAGATACTCGTGATACGTGTGTTAAGTTGCGGAACTTAACGCCACGGTTTGTTTCAATAGAGTTGTAGAGCCCCCAAAATAACAAAGGGGTGTTACGGGTGAAATAGGGCGGCACCCTATTTTACCCGTTTTACGTATAAGTAAGTTATACGAACTCATAACCGTTGTAAAGCCAGATGTCTGAAATAAAACTTAAGCTTTTCTCAACAATCAACATAATTGGTCATCCTTATATTAGCTTTTCCACAAACGTGAATATGAAAAATTAAATAAAAATAAAATATTCAGAATGTGAGTCAAAGTTCGTATAATCGCGTTTAACTAATGAACTTATGTTATGCTGTATGTTAATATGTGAGCTGGCTTTAAAAGAGAATATTTTTATGTTAGATAATCTAATAATAAACTTAATTTTAGATGCTGCAGAGGAAATATACATTTTTAGAGTTACGTACTTTATTTAAAAGCTTAACATGGAATCCGGATAGGATAATTTTTGTCATCTGTTGTCCACCTGTCCGTCTATCAACTCCAATTATTTTGAGAACACAAAGAGCCATATCCAGCTGAAATTAATAATAAATATTGTGAGTTTATAGTTTCATTAAGCACGGAAACAATCAATCTTCTAAGTCAACGCAATCAAAACACGTACCTTTTCATTTAATCACCGATTTTAATGAATTTTAAGAAAAGAAATGCAACGATTGAGAAATCTCATTTCTGGCGAAAAGTTTCAACAATGTTTTTCCTTGTAACTATTACAATAAAAGTAGTACAACTACTTAGGCCATCTATGGTTTTCATCATCAGTTACACGTCATCAATTTGTGATTTTCGAAAGCAAACACACGAGTCTACAAAAAAATACTCAAATCCTTGTAAATGTGCCTATAAAATTTAAAGAGTTCCATCGACTTCTCCAGGGATCCCTTCATCAGATCTTGACATGGTCACCATGGAACCACCTGTGAGGTATACCCTTTCAAACAGATAAATAATTATGCAAATCGGTTCAGGCGTCCTCAAAAAATTGCTGAACATACATAAAAAAAAAAGATTCCCACGAATTGATAACCTCCTTATTTTGAAAGTCGCTAAAAATAAATTTACTTAATATAAAGCAATAGTTCTTTGATTTTATTAAAAAAACAATTTTATAATTTTGAAGTCGGTGTCAAGCTAATGCTACTACAACATTAGTACAATATCAAATTACTATGTATACGTTTGTTTTACTTGGCACTGAGTTCTAAATTTAAAATCATTTTTAAAAATTTTTTTAATAGAATCAAAGACTATTGCTTTATGTTAAGAAAATTATTTTATACTTTGTAGTTTGTTTGAAGTCGGTTAATCTTTGTTAAAATTTAAATATTTTCAAAACGGTGGAAAGGGAAAATTCTGCCTACCTCGTTATATGCGAGATAAAGCGTGAAACAAAAAAATAAGCAAACCCATAGGCAATTCTTAGTTAGCAGCAAATATTTATATTTACTAATCAATAACATCCAATTGGAAATAACAAACAGACAAATAACTTTGTAATCCGTTGTGTTCAGTTATTTACACATTTAAGTTGGTATTAATATTTGTTTTAAAGTTGATTCTATAGTTTGGTGGTTATATGTTTGGTTTTATTAAGAAATAGTGCGGGTTCATAACGTAAGTACATGTTTTATTCCTAAAATACAGTTTCTTTTGTGTCTTGGTTTTATTATTAGCATTTATATACATATTTCAATAAGTGGCATCGACCGTGTAGTCCAATGGAAATAACTAAGAGATGTAAATGACATATGGTCCCATGTGTGAGTGGGAGGGGTTACTTTCTACTTACTCTAACAGTGTTGATAGAATAAACGTGTTGTGATATGGCCTATCACCTTCCTCAATTCATGAACCATTCAACATAAAAAGATTTTTTCATACGAACCAGTAGATCTTGTGATTAGCGAATTCAAACACTCTTACTAATCCAACTACCACTTACTCCAAGTATAGATATAAAAAAAATCAAATCAGCTTCACGCTGTATTCCGCACATAGCAGGGTCGGCAGAGGGAACCTGGTGTTTTAGACACTCCATTCCACACTTTCTGCCGAATTCTGGAGGCATTGCGTGTTGAGTGGCAGAACTCAACGCCGCGCTTTGCCTCGGAACCAGAGCGAAGAAATGAAAACATAAATTTAAGTAAATATTTCATCTCTTCGAGTTTGGATCGAACCCACAACCAGTCGGTTTTGCAGTCACACTTCGTGCCGCTGCGCTACGACTGGCCTCAAGTATAGATATAAAAGTATAAAAATGTAGATTTTTTTTATTTTATTGAAAAAATATAGAAATAAAATGTATAACAAAAGTCATAATATTTTATTTTCAAGTTCAATATGCAAGTGATAACATTATTTTTCAAGAAATAATAAAATTAAGTAAGGTTTTCCAAGTTGTTTATCATACTTTTTGTAGCTTCATACCCCTGTAGCGTGCATATAACAGAGTAGGTGGAAGGGAATCTAGTGTTAAGGCACTCTGTACCCCACTTTCCGCTCGATCTTCGAGATTATTATTCTATTTTCTTTGCACGTTTGTTTCCATAATAAAAAGGCTAATTGTATTTTTTTTTGTTCAGACAATCAAGACTGGAATCAGACAATAAAAGGCAATAAAACGGGCAACAGCAAATTCTCTTCAACATTGTAATTTGGTAACGTCAAATAAAAAGCGAAATTTCAGTAAAAAATTGAGCCTAAGCCAGGGAAACTAAATTAAAAAAAGATAAAATGTTATTATTTTTTCTCCTGCCGTCTATCGTGTCAGAACTAAATGCGAAACGAGACGTGACCTATTGTAGCGGACTTATATTCGACCACGTATATTATGATAAAGAAATACTACTGCAAGACCTTGGAAGGCCTCACAATTTAGTCCTGCATAAATTCTCGAATACCCTTTTCTTTAGCCACACTATATACAATGGAGCTGATGTAGATTTTGAAATAATATGTTACGATATGAAAAAGAACGAATATCACAGAGTTCAAAATATACCAGGGGGATACGCTATCGCATACGATCCCGGCAACGACGATATCTACTTCGGAGGACACGACGGCATTTACAAATACAATTTTTTAACTAAATCAGCCGAATTCTTCTCTGAGAAAGGCAAATCGATATGGGGTCTGTTTGTTAGAAAGAATTTCTACTACATCGAATATCCGATTCAAAAGTTATACGTTTATGTCGACGAAAATTTCGTCCGAGTGGCTGAAGCTGTGAATATTGAAGTGGACAATTTTTTTGTGTCGAAATCAAATGATATATATTTCGCTAATAAAACAGCGCTTTATAAAATAGAGAGGGATACCAAAAGAATCATAATATTGTCTGACAATTTAACTATACGACAGATAGTGGAGGATACTTTTGGTGATATATATTTTTGTGGTAACGGTATTTATGTGGAGAACAAGCCTTTTTATAATGTTAAAAGGGTAGCTCATGTTGATGTATTCGGTATGACATTCGATCAAAATGAAGATGTGATATATTCTGATAGAAATGCAATTTATAGGCTTGTACCAAGTAATAGCAGTGCAATGTGCTCAGAAAGTCTTAACTTATCTGCTAAAGAAATCTTGAAAGATTATTTAATTAAGTGAACAACATTTTAAAGTGTTATTCCACAATGTTTCTAATGTTTTTAATATACTTGTAGTTACAGTCTACATTGGATTATTTCATAATTTTAAGGATGCAAATTAGAATTTCTTATCTTATGCTTTTATACTCGAGCTCCATGATTATTAATCTTTCAAGGCTAAGTTTTATTTGTTTTCGGGGTTATTTCAGACATTGTTAATACTTTAGTTACTTCGGATACAACTAGATAATCATTTATATATTTAGAGAAAATTAAATAGATTTTATTTTAAATGTTTCAGTAAGTTATTCTCTGTCTCAAAATCGGGTGGAAAATAAAGAACGAGACGTCATATCTGTATATTTCTTCTGCCACCACCATTCTATATAGAAGGGAAAAAGCGTAAAATAGCTATATTTTCTTTCTTTCTTTTCACTTCTCACAGTGTTAAGACTTCATCCTCTAGTTTCCGAATAATTTTCGAGACGTTGCATGTTTAGTGGCGGTGGCGGTACTCCACACCATGTTTCATCTTACTAGACCGGAGGCTTGAAAGTAATTTGAATATATATTTTTCTTTTTTCTCGAAATGGGAATCAAATTTAAAAGCACTGTATACAAAGTCACTGTGCCACTACGTCATGACGGCCTCCAATTCCCAATAGCGTTTAGATTTTTCATTATAGGATTTAATTTATTAAAAATCAGAATAAGTGACTTATTAATAACGTCTTTTTTTATGGAAAAGACACGGCAAACGAGCGTGACCCCGTGCAACCCCAGAGGAGCTACAGGTGCGTTGCCGGCCTTTAAGATGGGTTGGGTGCCGGGGCCCGGCATTACCTGATGCGAAACACAGTGGCATAAAGCCACTACTTCACGCCGGTTTTAAATGCCGGGGGTGGTAATGATCCGGTCGAGTCTGCTCATGCGTGTTGCCATTGCTGGCGACGTGACTCTACCACACGTACTTTGGTCGCCTCTTACGACACTACCAGTACCAAGATGATCCTATTCTAGGCCGGGATCACACGGGGCACAAGATTTACTTCCAAAATTTAAACATATGTCAAGACTATTAAAAAAGAGCCATTTTTGGCCATTGTATGACCTTAAATTACTGTAAGATAACTCTAAAAGGAGCTTATTATTAAGCTTTATAGATATAAACTAATATAAAAATGAAAACTATTACTATTCTTTAAAAACAAAAAAAAAACATTCAACCTGGGTTCGATTCCCACTCGGGCGAATGAATTATTATTTATTATTTTTTTCATTTCTTCGCACTGGTTACCTTGGTGGTAAAAGCGTGGCAATAAATTCCGAGACTCAACACGCAGTGTCACAAAAAATTGGTGGAAAGTTGGGGATGGAGTGTTTTGACACTAGGTTCCTACTGCCTACCCTTCTGTATACGAGATACAGTGTAAAACTAAAAAAAATATATACAAAAACAAAAACACGTAAAGCAAGGTTGGCTAAAATAGTATAATATGATTATAATAATCGACAAAAATTATTATGTATATAAGGTTCTGAACACAATAGATTGTTTAAAAAAGAAGTCTATTGATATTTAAGCTCATCAATCGTACAGTAAAATGAATATTTAGTCATTTAACAGTTGGATTTGGTCTAATATTTATTATATAATGTCGACAGGTATGTTATTTCATATTTAAAGATTTAATTTAAGGTTGTTAAAGTTTTTAAAAATCGAAATAAAATGTTTTATGTTTTCATTTTTTCGCGCTGATAATGAGGCAAGGCGTTTACTTCCATTACTTAACACGCAATGCCACCAAAATTCGGCGTAGTGTGGCGGAAGTGTATTAATGGAAATGAAGTATCTTATTACTGGGTTGCCAGGTTCACAAAATTTACTATGTGCGAGATAAAGCATGAAGCTAAGAAAACATTTCTTCACTCTGATAGACTAGGAGCATCGTTGAGTTCGGTCACTGAGCAAGCAATGTCTCCAAAATCGGATGGTGCTTGGGAAACGGAGTCTTAGCATTAGGTTCCCTCTGCCTACCCTATTATGCTGGAAAAATCGTGATATTACTTTCTTTTCTTCCTATCGTTACCAAAACACGCCGTAAAATGCGAAAGATATATGTATGAATATCAGTAAAAATTTACTAAAAATTAGATCTAAAGTAAGGAGAAAATTTGCTTAAGAAACAGAATCAACCAATAAGATGTATGTAATAAAGAAAGATGGGAACTTCCAATAGAACATTTACTTTGTAACAAATAAAATATTGGCTGTCCGCCACATGTTTTGGTGTCCTTGCCAAATCCTAAACTTTGGTGCTATCTGACTTGAATTCATTTGCTTCCTATGATGTATTCAGTTTCAATTGTACAAAACTGATATTTTGCTTTTGAAAACGAAAAATATGTATGTGAATAATATATTACGATTTTCCTCGCAGAAATATTTTACAATTTATTTCTTGTGGATTCAGCCATTTTCCTTGTCACCATTTCTTGCTAAAGCGTGAACAATAAATATTTTATCAACTACCGTTATTGTTCGTTCGGCCCGTCGTGGCGCGGAATCAGTTTCGTCTGACTATAAACGCGACGGTTGTGAGTTCGATTCTCACACGAGAGAATGAGTCCTAGTTCTGGACTTATGACCATTATGTCTATTCAAATATACGAGTACATGCTAAGTTAGAGGATGATGAACATAATATATATTACAATATTCCGTGCATTCTTCTTTATAATTATCACAAAATAACTAGCATTTATATTTCTCTTGCCATAAATTAATGACTTTACAGTGGAAATTAAAAAAAACTTCATCCATTAAATATTCACTGAAGTTTTGCATAAAAGCTACATGGTAATAAAATTTTCAGATACGGCGCCATTTTTTATTCTGGCAAGTATTGTATTAAGAGTTCACAGCTTGCCAGATAAATCATGTGACCGAATAAAAATCTACGACAAGTGGTACGAGAGGAATATTTTATGGTCAGGACTTGGGAAACCGTATAACTTGGAGGTCCACAAAGCGTCAAACACTCTGTTTTTCAGCTTCACTACTCCAGAAACCTATTCTGATGTGGATTTTCAGTTGGCTTATTACAATTTGGACAACAAAGAATATCAAACTATTGTTGGGCTACAAGGAGGCTGTACAGTTGCTATAGATCAAGCAAACGATGAAATTTTTCTTGGAGGTAGCGATGGCATTTTCAAATATAATATGGTAACAAAAATAGCTGATTTCTACAAAGAAAAGGGTACGAATATTTGGACGCTGTATTTCAGCAGGAACCTATTTTACATAAGTTATCCGGATCAAAAGTTGCATATGGAGGTTGACGGTAATTTTGCAGTTGTCAGAGAATTTAGCCACATGGAAATAGATCATATCCATATAAATAAAGATACCGTATACTTTTCTAATAAAACCGGTTTATATAGATATAAAAAACACTTTGAAGCTGTTAATAATTTAATAGTAGTGAGGCAAATTGTAAATGATAATATTGGTAATGTTTATGTTTGTTCTAATTTAGGTATACTCTTGATAAATAGGAATGGTTTAACAAAAATTTTGGACATGAAAACTATTCATGGCTTAGCATTTGATAAAGATAATAATTTTATAATATCTGATGAAAAATCTGTTATGAAATTAGCGGAAAGTTCAGTTGCATGTGTGGATGTAGAAGAGGATCATTGGTAAACAATAAAAAATGTTAAAAATATATAGAAATGTTTTATTAAATAAATTGCAAACGCGACAGATTGTTGTTTTGATTGCTGATTCGATAGTCTGGTGACAAAGTAAGCCGAGACCTTGAGTTCCGTTACTCAACACGTAATGCCTCCAGATTTTGGCAGAAAATAGAGAACGGAAGTGTCATTATGGTCAGGCCAGGTAAGGTACCCTCTACCTACCCTGTGACGTGCCCGATACAGCAAAAGACGAAAACAATGAAATCTTATTTATTCTCAAAGAATGTTAAGTGAATTTAAAAATATATATATAAATAATTAAATTATTTTTTAATTTAACGAATCAGATGCGTTAATTGGGTTATATAAAGAGAACCTGAGATCAGTTTCAATTTTTGCCACGGTAAAAGATATTGTGTTAGTTAGAACCCGACGTCGTTATTTGTTTCATTTCAAGTCAGAGAAAGAAAAATGAATTTGTTAGTTAAGAGTGGAACACACAACAATTACGTGTTGAGTTAGACACTGTGCCACTGAATATATCATAATGATATAAGGGTAAATAAATGCAGGACCTATTAAATTTAAAATCCTCCTAATATTATAAATGTCAACGTTTGTGGGGATGAATTTTTGTTTCACAAAGACATAAGCTAATACATCAAATAACACATATACAAAAATAGGCTACAATTAATGTAAAGATGTTGTATAATTTGTTTGTAATATATTTTACATAAAATAAATAAATTTAAGAGGAAAAGCCGTGCGTGAGTCGCTAGTATGATAATATATTAGTGGTTATAGTTCTATAGTAATGATATTTTTTGTTTTCCAATTCCCAAATAAACAGTTATACAATTATAACAAAACAACTCTCCTTACATAAATGAATTGCTCAAATTTTATATTTACTTTTATATATATAACAAAAGTTTGTGAAATAAATTCGCATAGCTAATTTTATAGCGAGACAAAGCCTACTTATATAAAAATATAGCAATTTTACCAAAAAATTGAACTGACAAAAACTGTTCTCTGGTCTTAGCATCAATATTCTGGAGCGAGTGTCAAACGTACATACATGGTGTTAAATCTTACCAGTATGTGAAATTATGTAAAGATGGATATTTGTTTCAAGTCAATATATAATGTTTTAGCTTCACGTTGCATCCCCCACATAGCAGAATAGGCAGAGGGGACATTGCTTGTTAAGTGGCGGAGATGAGCGCCGTCCTTAGTTTTGTTACAATAGCTTATTTCAAAGCAAAGTGACATATTCCACACAATCAGTATTTGTTACAAAAATTGAGCAAAATCCTACACCGGGATTAACCCAGGATATTCTGAAGTCAATGTAAAACGCTTATAGTGGAAAATACTTTATAACGTGAGCTTCCACGTGAATATAAACTGAGGGATAATTTTAGTGTTATACTCGTATAAAATATTACGTATAGTTTAATTTTTGAATTATTACAGTTTCGTGGCTAGAGTATCTTTTGAGACGGCTTTGGGTCGTCATAGCTCAGTGGGACAGCTTCTGACTTTATACGCGACGGTTGTGTTCGATTCTCTCTCGTTTAATTCTCTCCTTTTTTCTCTTATTTAATTTATTTTCATTTCACCCTAGTAGACAAAGCGCCCTCACACAATATACAAAGTGTCGAAAATTTAGCGTTGCTTGGAAAATGGAGTGTTCTAACACCCTAGTGTAGATTCCCTCTTTCTAACCAGATATGCGGCAAAAGGCGTAAAATTATTATTTTTTTTATATTTTGTAATTACATTTCATCTATTATAAGGGAAAGGCAGAGTGAAACTTGTGTTAAGACACTCCGTTCCCCACTTTCTGCAGAATTTTGGCGGCATTGCGTGTTGGATGGCAGAACTCAACGCCGCGCTTTGCCTTGACACCAGAGCGAAGTAATAGTAATATAAATTTAAGTAAATATTTTATCTCCTCGAGTGGAGATCGAACCCACAATCAGTCGGTTTTACAGTCGCACTTTATGCGGCTGCGCCATGACTGGCCTCTGCCTCTCCTCTGAGGTTTAATATATATATATATATCGAGAAAAATATATAGAATTTCTTTTATAGCTTCACGCTGTATCTCGCGCATAGCAAACATTGCGTATTAATGAGTAGTTACTTTACACCACGCATCGTCGTTACTTATGAGGAATTAAGAATCCCATAATCATTATTACCTCGAGCGGTAATCGAACGCCAATCCTCGCGTCTACAGAGGTACAATACTTCTACGTCAATATATAAATTTATTTATTAATAGAAAATATATTCTACATTTTTCTATTTTATTTTCATAGTTTTGTGGCAACACAATAGTTTTTAAACCAGTTCGTTCGTTTGTTTCGCGGTCGGACGGATCTCAATAGATTTTATTGAATAGTTAATTGTGTATGATTTAAAACAGTTACAATTTTACATCGAACAATTGACTTTTTAATTATTCACGTCAGTTATTACTATTTTTTTTTGTAGTATAACAATTAAAAAGTAATTATTTAGATATTTATATAATTATTATTGTTGAGGCCAGCCGTGGCGCAACCCCACAGCCGTGCGACTGTTAACTGTTGATTTGACGAAATAAAACATTAATACTGGTAACGAGACAAATCGTGGCGTTGAGTTCCGCAACTCACGCCACGATTCCCCCTCGCAACGCAATACCTCCAGAACTCGGCGGAAAGTGGAGAACGGAAGTGACTTAGAAGGAAAGAAGTCTCTTAACACTAGGTTCCCAGGATCTCTCTGCCTAGACTATTGCACCGTGAGCGGGATACAGCGTGAAGCTAAAAAACAAATACCATTAAATCCAACGTGACACCGGCAGCGGCAAACCAAAAGTTTTATATTTAAATTTTATATTCATAAAATAACATCTACATACATTCATTCGTTCATTATTTCGTACAAAATACTCGTGTTCTTATATTAATTTGCATCTGCAAGTGTTGTATAATCAGATTTGTTAGCCACGCTCCGCGGTTGCATTGTTTTAGTTTTTTTCAACCATTTTGGTGTTTTATAGCTACGGTTTTAAAATATGAATGGTAAACAGACATATATCTTTACATATTGTTTTGTCTTTTAAATTGTTACGAAATAGAAAATATGAATACAGTCTACTACTACTTCAATGAAGTCTATGCGATGATGAATGATAAATACATTATCGCATAGATTTTTTACTTTATTTGTAAATAAAAAAAAACAGTATATAGTGTCCGGCACATAGTGCAGGGTAGGCAGAGGGAAACTAGAGTTAAGACACTCCGTTCCCCACTATGATGTAAGATATATATTGAGTTTAAAAAAAGTGTTAACAGGATTTTGCTTGGATTCGAGAAACTACGTGTTAGGTGACAGGAGTCAGTCATTGCTACCTTTCTTCTGACCAGCGCTGGAAAATTTCTAGCTATTATTTTATTTAAAATAATTGGACACAGTATGCAAAGCATGTGGGCAAAGCAACTCCCATTAGCATGTATGAAGAGGTTGATGACAGTGGACGAGGCGAAAGTAGTGTTTCGTCGCTCCATTCTTTCTGGCGGCCCCACCAGGGATAAAGCGTGAAGCTTAAAATAAAATTAAAAAATCCACTGGGACAGAAAATATATCGAATCCAGTTAGATGACGTTCCACTGCGCCACGATGGACCCCATATATTATTATAACACTATAATTTATTTTAAAAGCTATATTTAAAAAGGGCAACCGTTCATTTTTCTATAGCTTCCGAGCCGGTAGCTTCCCATATGACTGACAATACTGACCTTTCAGTTTCATTGACTGTCCGACGGTGCGTATAATTAACTAATCGAATGAAATCTAATTGTAATTAAATATAATTTGTCTTTAAATAGCTCTTTTTTTAGCTTCACTCTGTATTCCGCATATAGAAGAGTTTTTTAGCTTCACTCAGTATTCCGCATATAGAAGAATTCAGAGGAAACCTAGGTTAAGACACTCTGTTCCTTTAAATTAATCCACTTTCCGTCGATTCTCAAGTTTTTTTATATATCAGTGAAACAGTTAACATTATAAAGTGGAACAGTAAAGATTTCGATAAAAATAATCAATCTGTATGCAATTTCCATGAATGAGCATTCATTAAAAATAATCTTCTTAAACGAATTTCAATAACTTACTGCTCATTTAAATATTAATTTGGTTTAAAGTTTTTAATTATCGTTTTTTACTTTTATATAGTCGAGTTAGTGTATAGACTATCAGGACTTCCTCGCGATGGTGGTGGGTACCTACGATTATTGCTGTTAATCAGTTTTCATTGATTTTTTAGGAAATGAACTCTTAGTCCCTTCAGTCCCCAAGAAACTAAAATTATACCAAATTAAGAGTTTTTGAAATGCAATAGTATTGTAAAGTTTTTAGTAAAGAAATTTTCAATGCTAGTCGTGGCGCAGAGGAGGGGAATTCTCACATTTCTCGTGGACCTACAGTTATTAAATTTAAAATGAAGAACTTACAATATAATCTATTAATATCCGAGAACACATGAAGCAAATAGTGGCGCAGGGGCACAAAGAGTGGCTGTTAGCGCGACTGTATGTGGGTTCGATCCTCACTCGAAGAAATATAATATTTATTAAAATGTATATTTACAATTCTTCGCTTTGGTATCGAAGCAAGGCTCGGCGTTGAGTCTCGTCACTCAACACGCAAACCTCAAGAAGTAGAAGTATCCCGCACGTAGCAGGATAGGAAATGAAAATATTTTATTCCCTCGATTGAAAATCGAACCCACATCCATTGTATTACATGCAGTCTATGTACATTTAGTTTCATTTATAACACTAAGTGATATCGAGTTTTAGCTAAAGCTTCGCGTTTCTTTGACACAAAAGTGCTTCCGCCTGCATATAATTGAATTTGAAATTCAAATTGGAAAACTTATCCAATACTGCTTATATATACATTGATCTGTATGCATATATGCGACAAATCTTTTAATTAAGTATGTAGAGAATAGAGCAGGTACCTACAGTACCTAACTAGTAGTATCTATTTCATTGTTTTTTTTGTTTAGTTTCCTTTCAATATCTTAAAGGAAATGTGTTGCAGTAGGATCATTGTCAGAATGTTCTCCACTCGGGGAATAAAAACAATGTTTAATATTAGTGGGTTCAATTCTCATCTGGGGGTATAAATAATTTTAATATCCCCCCATATATGGAAATTACATCAACGGAGTGTATTAATACCAGTTATTAATCTTCATTATTTATCTTTGTATATTGCTTTTTAATTAGCCATATTATCATTTAGCAATTATCAAAAACGTGCTATGCGGCGGAGCTCACCGCCGCACTTTGTCTTATCAAATCAAAGCAATAAATATAAATAATATTATAGAATCACTATAGTAAATTCTTATTTCTTATTAATATCATTTAAGTAACTCCTTAGTTACATTTTAATATCGTTGAAATAAGTTTGTATAGAAGACCACTTAAGTTTTGATGCTGTAAATAATTATGTTAATATAATATTAAATGCAATCAAACTATATACCGGAAAGCGCATGGTTTTTCCTGTTTGTAAAGAATTTAAAGAATATAGAGAATTTTGTGAAACTCTCTATTATATTCTTTAAGGACTGAAGAGAAGGAACATGACAAATTTCAGCATTCAACGCTGCGTAGTTCCGGCTGTGCGTTGTTTGTCATTATCGGGAAGGATTTTATATAGAGAACAATGAAGCTTAGTGTTACTACACTCTGCCCCCCGCTGTCCATCCTATTCTCAAGATAATGCACATACAGAGGCGGAGCTCAACGCCGCGCTAATTCAATATGCTGCAAATATCCAAGTAAATACTTGTTATACATACTGTACAATATAATCCAATATGGCAATATAAAAATACTAAAAGATAAGAGCGAAGTGAGTATTATTCAGAAAGCATTTCTGTTCTTAATATCTTTGCCCGCAAGTTAAGCGTAAAAATATTTCATAATCCAGTATAATATTTTCTTAAAGACCATAGACAATATTATACTCGATGACCACTAGATAGCTGTGGGTTCAATTCCCAATCGGGGGAATAAACTATCTACATTTTCCCTATCTGGTGAAACAAAACGCGACGTTGTGTGTCGCTACGTATCATACGTCTTTTAATGTAGAAAGGAGAAAATGAATTGATTTAACACTATGTTCTTCCTCTCAACTATGCAACATACGTAAGGGAGGAAGAAACTATAAAAAATAATAGTGATGGTTTTGTGTTCAAATTTAATTCAAAATAATATATTTTTTTACTAATAGCAGGTTAGGGAATCGTGTTTACTTCTGTTTAGGATTCCGTTCCACAAAAAGTAAAAACGGAAAATACTAAAATAAATACTTTGTTGTCTGTTTCTCCGTCTGCCAAAACCACTTATCTCGAGATCGTAAAAAGGTATCAAGCTGAAATTAATCAAATCAAAACCCGTACTTCTTCCCGTGGACGGGTACGGGTAACGGGTACTTCCCCTGGACCTGCAGTAATGAAATTTGGCACTAAGCTAGAATTTGCAATAAAAATAAAGAAAAAAAACCGAAAAGTGAAAATTTATAAGTATTTCATAGAAAGAAAACATGACAAACTTATATTTGTAGTTATTTTATACACAAAAAAAAAATAATGAGTGCATTTGCCCGCAAATTTAAATTTATCAACTTTTACAAGTTGTACTTACCGTTGATCCATAATCTTAAAGTTAATACGGAGCCCGCGGTCCGACTCGCGTTTGACTGTTTTTTTGGACACCAGGAAGACCGAGAGTAATAAAACATTTGGTTCCCGTTAAGACACTTGTGTCTCCCGCTTTCCGCCGAACTTCTTTCACTTACATCAAAAAATATAAATGATCTTTTATATAAATTGAATAAGAACTGAATATCCATTTAAAACTACGATATGAGTAAAAATAACTTTTCAAGTACTTTTTCCCGAACATGTGCTGTTATAGTAAAAACTCTTCGAACAGCTATAAATTTGATCAAATTCATTTTATGTGGAAAACAAAGGAAGGCATAAAATGTTTTATTGGTCACATATTACATATTGCTGGTTGAAAATGATTATTTGACAGTACTTTGACAAATAAGTTTTATTTCAGGCCAGTTGTGGCGCAGGGGCGTGCGCTAACGCTAGACGCTACAGATTGTGGGTTCGATTTTCACTTGAAAACATGAAATATTAAGGATTTTCATTTCTTCGCTCTGGTAACAAGGCAAAGCGCGGCGTTAAGTTCTGCTAAAAGAATAAGACACAAAGACTCCATAATTCAGCGGAAAGTGGAGAACGTTAGTGTGTTAATAGAAACGAAGTGTCTAAAACTAGGTTCCCATGTTCCATCTGTTTACCTTGCTTGCTATGCGCGGAATAGAGCGATAGAAGCTACAAAAAAAAGTTTATTTAGAATTTAGAATGGACATGCAATTTTCAAAACTAGCAGAACTCAACATAGCGGATCACTATAAAAAAACTTGTAATTTTAGTTACAATACAAAAATAAATTTTAATATAAAATACTTAATTTCCTCCAGTGGAATCGAGCCCACTACCTGTCACGTTTACAGTCTCACTCTTGTGCCCCTGCGCCACTTAATTATCTATTTCTGGTATAAGCAAAAGTTAAAATAACTCTATAGTTAAACTATTTAACCTTTTGGTTAAGTTTAATTGTACAAAGTAACTAAATAACACTTCCACCGGCACATTGTAGCAAGAATGCATATAATGTAAATTACTTTGCAACTTTAGTTGTATTTTAATGGTAAAAGCTTCGAGACATCTTTTGAATATTTTATTTTGACTTTATTTTCTTAAGAGAATGATCGCAAAATAAAATATCGATTTTTTTAACAACACTGTTAGGAACATGCCGATATTTGAATCCGTGATGATTTTGGATTCGATAAATTTGTCATAACGAGATGTTTACTTTCACGCTGTATTCCGCATATAGTAGGGTAGTCAGAGGGAACCTAATGTTAAGACAGACCGTTCCCCACTTATTGGCGGTACTCAGTCAGTTAACGTCACGCTTGGTCTCATTACCAGAGCGAAAGAAATTATTATAATTTTGTTCCCCGAGCCGGAACCGAACCCTCCACCACCACTTACAGTCACAGCCTGCATTAGCATGTAAAACGATAATAAGAATTGGATTTCTCAGGCGATGGGAACTTACTGTTACGCTATATTCCGCCTATAGTAGGGTAGTTAGAGGGAACCAAGTGTTAAGACGCACCGTTTCCCACTTTGGTGGTACGTAGTACGTTAATGTCACGTATGGTCTCGCTTCATTAAAACGTAGAAATGAAAATAATTTATTCCCCGAGTCGAAACCGAACCCACCACCACCACTTACAGTCACACCCCGCCTTAACATGTAAAACGATAATAGGCAATTTGACTTCTAAGGGGATGGGAAACTGGTGCAATTACTTACATGTTATCTCCATATCCTTTTCTAATGTCTTGCTTCGCTTTAACCGAATTTGTCCAATTACATTTTATATGTAACTACCACTTACATGTGGTTTCACTCGCGTTGTCACAATAAACACAATAAACATTCTAAGTATAAAAGATAACTCAGACCGCACGTATAATGGATATATTTACCTGATTGTAATATAGGTATTTAGACATTCTCGCAAAATATAATATATACGACAAAAAACTATTGTTTCAATTTAAGCCTGTAGAGTTCGTGAGATAAGTGGGATCAAACCAATATCCTTCAGTTTTATTACTCTTTTTTTTTTATGGAAAAGACACGGCAAACGAGCGTGCGGGTCACCTGATGGTAAGTGATTACCGCCGCCCACGGCCCCGCGCAACCCCAGAGGAGCTACAGGTGCGTTGCCGGCCTTTAAGATGGGTTGGGCGCCGGGGCCCGGCATTACCTGATGCGAAACGCAGTGGCATAAAGCCACTACTTCACGCCGGTTTTAAATGCCGGGGGTGGTAATGATGCGGTTGAGTCTGCCCATGCGTGTTGCCATTGTTGGCAACGTGACTCTACCACACGTACTTTAGTCGCCTCTTACGACACCACCAGTACCAGGATGATCCTATTCTAGGCCGGGATCACAGGGCAAAAAACTTAGTTTATTAGTCTTAGTTTTAAATTAGTTACCTTACTTAGGTGATATCAAATAACCTACTTTCATATGTATTTGACCCCGTGTGATGCCGTCGTGGCTTAAGGCAGTGCAACATCTCACCGTAACTTGGCGTTGGAAAACAAAGTGTTTGAATATTGCTTACCGTGCTGCATGCGGTTACAGCGGAAAAAACACACGACCATTGCATTTTAAGTCAGATGCTGTGCCGCTACACCGGGACGGCCTTTGCTTACGTACGTTATGTACATAAAAATCGAAAAATAAAAGTTTATTATCCTAAACAAACACCATGTATAAAACAGTATGACAATCATTTTAGGTCACCAAAAGTCCAGTAACAAAGATAAATCGGATTCAACGCTAAAATAAAAAGTAACGTTTATTGATTCCTCCATATTTTAAGCAAATGATTCTTACCGCTTCATGTAGCAGCCATAGCTTATCGACCCTCAATAATAAAAGTATCGAAAGATTTGATTTATAAACATACATATATTCAATACTAGCTTTTATACGCGGCTTTGTTCCTGTCGTCAAGAATTAACTAAGAGTTCTTTATCAGACATGACACATTCTAAGGCTCATATTTATATAAACCGTTCTGAACTCTGAGTTCGATATAAAGAGCAATCTTGAGATTCCGATTTCAATTATAAATCATAATATATGAATATAAATATATGTATTACAAACCGCTGTCAACTCTGAGATAGCTATCAAGTTCGATCTCAGCGTTGAGAGCGGTGTAAGCGCCAGTGGTAACTTTTCATGCACCTACAATGGGTTATATGGAAATGATTAATGCGATGAAGCGGAAATACACGCTTCACGCTTCACGCTGTATCCCGTTCATAGCAGGGTAGGCAGAAGCAACTTATTGTTAAAAACCTAGTTTCCCACGCACCGCTTAATTTTCGAGACGTAGTGTATAGGCGCAACTCAACGCTGCGTATTGTCTTGAAACAAACAACAAACAAACTTTCCAGGTTAGGTTAACATCGCTTGGTCTTATACTAGCAGTTAATAAACTGCTAGTATAAGACCAAGCGATGTTCTCTATTAAAAAAAAAAATAACTTGATCATTTTTTGTAAGAAAATAAAGCTTCATATTTTACCATTGCAATTGCTTTATAATATAATACATACTTACTTGCCTTGTTCGGTTAGACAAAATGCAGCGCTTAGTTCCGTTAAGCAGTACAATGTCTCTAAATAAATAAAAAATGGAGTTCAGTTTAAATGAACACATAATCCGAAATAAAATTAATATTATAGAGGTAGATAGTGAAATTAATCATTTTATATTTCAAAGCTATCATTTATGTATGTTATATTCAATATTGACAGATTATAATATGTATAAGTAGCTTATTTTCAGGTTAATGATAAGAGTTAATTTATTAGTATTATATGCTATATCCGTATTCACTAAGCCCGAAGAATTAATTAATTGTTATTATTTCTTTTTTTCCAGCTTCACGCTGTATCCTGCATAAAGCATAGTGGACAGAGGACACCGCGAATAGTGTTAAAACACTCCGTTCCCCTCTTTCCACCGAATTCTCAAGGCATTGCCGGTTGAGTGGCGGAACTCAACGTCGTCATTTTGTCTAGTCGCGTTATGTCTACCAGAGCGAGTAAATGAAAATAAGAACAATTCGGCTCTCCGATTGGTAATCGATCCCACAAGCGTCACATTCACAGTCACGCGCCTGTGCCACTGCGTCACGACGGGCTCTTAATTATCAATGTTAGTTATCTTACTTATTAAATAAAACGAAGTCTATAAAAAAGTATGGTATACAGTCACCTGACATTTCGTTATTTTAGAAACATTGATTCACTAAGGAGGTGGGGACCTTGATTGACTTTCAAGAAAACAATATCGGTAAATAGTACATTTAAAACATAAGGAACCTCCGGAGAACACGCATGAAGATGTTGATGAAAGTGTACGAGGCGAAAGAGGTGTTGAGAGGCCGTAGAGCAGCGAGTTGTAAGTATCGACTCCTTCGCACTCGCAGGGTCAATTTTTTAAATTTTCTCTTTCTAAAGGAGACAAAGTGCAACGTTAAGCACTAACACACTATATTTCAAAAATTAGGCAGAAAGTATCTCTTGTTACGTGCGGAAAAGATTGAAGCTAACGTTTTTAAAAAAAAAATGTTAGTTATACGCTGTACCCCTTACATTGCAGTGTAGGTGGAGGGAAACCGGAAACCTAGTGTTAAGTCATTCCGTTTCCATTAAGAAAAGTCGTTCCTCACTTTCCATCGAATTCTCGAGGTTGTCAACTCCGAGCTTTACCGCCTTACCAGAGTGAGAAAATGAAAATATTCCATATATGAGAATGGAATCCACAGCCGTCGCGCTTACAGTCGCACGCTCGTGCCCCTGCACCAGGACGGCGTCAAGCGAAATACTTACATACAAAATAATTATTTTAAATATTTTCATATACATAAATATATTACGTTTTATCATACATTAATTACTCAGATTCTCCAGTAATTACAATGAATGACCGTTATCCATAGAATGTGATTCAACAATTTAATTTAATAAATGTTTAAATATATTCATTAATTTACATACACCGACTCAAATTGGTTGTGATATATAAGCATTATTTTTAAATCTGATTTATTTCAATTAAATGTTAAAATTTATTGGCTATTGAGGTGGTTGTGAGTTTATTGTGTTTTTTTTGGTTCCACACTGTATCCTACATGTGGCAGGGCAGGCAGAGAGTAGTTGTTCCAAATATTCTAACCAATTTATACATATATATATTGATTAGCGAAGTTAACGAATGTAGTGCTTACACTACATTCTTTCGGTCTACCCTACTAGATAGGGGATGCAGCGTAAGGTGAAATAACTACCTTCGTATTTATATTTTATATTTACCTTTAATAATAAACAATGGATTTGCTTTATCTGTAAAGTAAACGGAAACTCAGCTTACAAACTGAATTTACTGCGCAATACGGATAGTCTGAGTGGTATAAGTTATAAGAAAAATAAAATAGCGTTACGTATCTGCACATAGCAAAGTAGGCAGATGGAACATAATGTTAAGACTCTCCGTTCTACACTTCACCATGAAATTATCGAAATATTGCATAATAGTGGAGTGTACTCCCTTGAGTAGAAATCGAACCCATAATAAGGCGTATAATCTTAGTACTAGGTTTCCTCTACCTACTCTAGTTTAAGAGGGGGCACGAAGGTCAAAAAATGTATTATTTTAGCTAGCACGCTGTAGGCACGCAAAACATAATAGGAACGGCAGAGGGCCCCTGCGAAGCGAGTGTTAAGACATTCCCATTATGTCCCACTTCAATTTCCCAATCACTGCCGATTCTGGAGACATTGCGAGTTGAGCGGCGGAACTCGGCGCTTCGAATTGTCTCGTTACTCGAGGAATTGAAAATATTAAATATGTCATTTCTTCGAGTGAGTTCTGAACCCAAAACCTTTGACGTTTACAGACGTACGATTGAGCTCCTGCGCCATGAGTGGCCACAAGAAAATATAATTAATATATAACGCTCTCTCTTATGTCTTACACCGCGTCTTAATATCATGGCAGAAGAAACTAAATCCTGGTTAACTTGAACTTTATTCGTTAAAGTTTGAGATGGACAAGTGAATGTTTTTCTATCGATAACAAAGACGGTAGACAAGAAACTAACTAATATATTATTTGGTTGCCTGCTCTGATACATAAAGCGCAGCGGTAATTTCCGCCACACAAAAAATAAATCTGACAACTCTATGTTAAGACACGAGGTTCCCAATTAAAATACTTCGGTACCTAGTAGGTAGTGAGATTTATTTTAAAAATCTTCCGAGATACGCGGGGCTAAATTCCGGTATGTTACATTTTTAACCGAACCACTTTGAATTCGGAAAAATTAAGAAAAAAACATCGTTTCTCAACAACATTTTATATTCAATGTAACTTTAAAAGTCGTTAGATGCTGACGACGTCATCAAAAAACCATTTCAATGTGGTAAATTTTAAATTGTGTATATCAATATAAAATTGTCTGATGTCAAAACGGAGTGTCTTAACACTAAGTTCAACGGTTCCCTCTACCTAGCCTGCTAGCACGTTACAGTTTCACGTTTTTTCGAGTTTTTTCACGTTTTTTCCTGTATAAGAGAGTAGACAAAGTAGACCACTAGGTCTTCTTTGGCTTGACACTAGTCAAGACACTCCATCTTCATTTTCTTCCTAATTTCAACTGGTGTTGAGTGGCGGAACTCAACGCCGCGCTTTGTCTTCCGAGGATGGGAAATTGATATTTTTATATCAAATTCAAAATATTCTTTATTCAATTCTTTATAATATTATAAGCACTTTTGAATCATCGAATGAACATATAAACAAAAAAAAGCTACCACCGATTCGGAAAGCAGTTCTGCTGAGAAGAGTTGGCAAGAAACTCAACAGTTGGTCTTTTCAAATTCAATTAATACATTAACTGGCATCTATCCTGACATTCAATAGACATTCATTCCATACATGTTTATCCTCTAAATATTCTTGAACAGTGTAATAAGCCTTACTTGTTAGTATTTTTTTAAAACTTCTTTAAATTGTGGTAGTGGCAAAATACGGTGCGAAAGTTTATTATATACAAGTATACGCAGACCCTTAAAAGATTTATTAATTTTTTGGAGGTGAAAACTTGGCGTAACACACTAATATTATGACATGAAAATACAATTCCAATTTAAGTTTATAGTCATTACGTTTTTCAGGCAAATCATTGTGCAACTGCTTGTACCTAGGTTCCCTGTTTTATGCCAGATAAGATAAATCAAAATGAAACTAATAACTTAAACAACTTAATATATTTATGTACTGCTTCATGTCCTGTTCTACACTTTCCGCAAATTTTTCGAGATATTACATGTGGAGTGGCGGAACTCAACGCCGGGAATTTAATGAACTTAACATACCTAATATCTATTTTTATGGATTGTAGGAAAAATAATTACAGACTACGATATTTCTTAGAGTGAATATCGTTAGTGAGTAATATTATTCACTTACGGGAATAAAGTGAAATAGAATATTCTTATGCACTGGCGATCAAAGTATGGTCCGGTTTTATTAATAGCATTCTATTATGTCGACTTCCAACTATGGAGTAAAATCTAAGAAAGTGAATTTGATCCATGATTAATATTATGAGTTACAATCTTTTTTTGTCCACACTCTAGCGTCATCATTCACTTAGTTTTAAGACACCCTGTTTCCTATTTTCCACCAAATTCTGGAGGAGTTGCGTAGTCAGTGGTGGAACTAAACACTGCGCTTTGCCTCGACACCAGAATAAAGAAATGAAAATATAAATTTAAATAAATATTAATTTCCTCTAGTGGGAATCGAATCCGGTATTGAGGTCGATTCGAGCTTACAGTCACACACTTGTCTCCCTGCGCCACGAACGGCCGCTTTTGGACTTTTAATATTATAAGTTGTATCATTATGAAACTTAGCAGATATACTTACCTTAGGTGACAATATAATAATATGGACATAATATCATACCTCTGATGTAGGTATGCCAGGACTTGTATTGTGGAACAAGTGGTAGTATATTTAGGCTATCGAACTTAATGTAGTAAGCATATTTCAGTTTTTTTTTTCTAAAAAAAAAAAATCAACTTCACGCTGTATCCCGCACACAGCAGGGTAGGCAGAGGGAACCTAGTGTTTAGACACTCCGTTGCCCACTTTCTGTGTGGCAGTGGCAAAACTCAACGCTCTGGCATAGAGGCAAAGCGCGGCGTTAAGTTCTGCCAATCAACATGCAATGTCTCCAGAATTCGGCAGAAATTGGGGAACGAATGCTGCTCTATTTTCTAGTCAGATGCTAAGCTACCTTTAACACACAGACACTCTCTGACTGCATTAGGCCTTGTTAAATAGTTTAATTTTACAATCAACTAGATACATTACTACTTAATTTAAAAAAACATATTGGCCGAACGAGACAAGGTTCAGGGTATTATACTATTTAAAAAGACTTGTTGTTGTAGCTGTTCCATAAATAACATTATTCAATTGATTTGAAATTGTACAAAGAAACCAATTTTACATAAATTGGGCCGCTGTGAATTAAACAATTTTCTTTATTGTGATGTTTTAGTTGAGTTTCTTTTCGAACACGCGTTGGTTGTCGGTTCGGTCCCCACTCAGGTGAATGATATTTAAGAAAACCAAGTCCAAGCGCTCTAGTCACTAAGCTATACGTCACCGTCAAGCTACACTTAAATTGTGATACGCTTCCTTCTCTGTAGGGATATTTTTACAAACTTTCGTTACTACAACAGCGGCAGCGGCAGGGGGGCGTAGAGTTAAGAGAGTTAAGACACTCCAGTTCCCATTATAACACTTTCGTTCACTACTTTCAGCCAAATGCTCAAGGAATTTCGTGTTCAGTGGCGGACTCAACGTCGTGGTTTAAGTCGTTACCAGAGCAAAGAAATGAATAATGTTAAATATTTAACTCCCCAGAGTAGGAATTACAAGCGACGCGAACGCGAATGAACCTACAAGGGTCGCGTTTCGTTCTTCAGTCACACACTTGTGCAATCGAGCCATGTACCATCGGACGACGGCGTCTAGTATTATTTAGGATATTCTAATCTCTCTGCCTATTTGATATATACAGGGAAAATTTTAAGTTAAAAATGGTTATATTTCACAAAACATACTTAGCAATTCCATAAAATTATCTTAAAATACAAATATTTTAAGCGGGCCCACCTTTGGGGAGCACTGTGCTGAATAAGTCGACTATATTTCATAGTGACGTGGATGGTGTAACAGGGCCCTGGGGTGCGATAGCGGACCCTAACATGATACTTTTGGGTAGAGTACAGAATATTTTTATACTACCCGCTTATAATGGTTGTTTTGATCAAATTATTCTTGGACTACACTATCGAGATGGAATATTGTTTGTTTTGAGTTCCATTCGGAAATGTTTTCTCACTTAAATTATTTTCTTTTATTTTACACTAGATGCAGCCTTAAGTTACATTATCTAACATACAATGATTTTAAATTGGAGGCCTACCCTGTAATATGCGGGATACAGCGAAAAACTGAAAAAAAAAAACAATATTTGTGATAGATGGAATGCGTTTAGTATTACATGCCGCTCACATAAAAAACATTGAGTGGCGGTACTCAACGCCAAATTTATTTTATCGACGCAGACAAATTAACATTGTTCATTCCCACTTGGAATTCAAACCCACAACCACCATGTTTAGATACAAACACCATGTCACTTCCACTGGAAATAAAAATATGATAAACAATAACAGGAAATTTAACCAAAAAAATAAACATATAATAAAGTATAATTTAATATCCTCCCCTCAAATTGGAGAAAGGACTCTGCAATATAAATCGATTCCAGTAAATATCTATTATTATATTCGATATCAATTTCGGAGTTCCTACTATTATATGGTCGATAGAAACGATAGTACCTACTCGATTGTATGTTTACTTTTGATACTATTAGCTTTCCGCTCGCGGCTTTACTCGCGTTTTCATGCGGTTTTAAAACTTATATAATATAACGCAGGTAAAATTTATTTATAGGTCACAAAGTCAAAAAATCTGTAAAAAAATTTTTTTCTACCTTACATATTCTTTATATGATTGGCTGAAGGAACATAGTGTCACGACATTGAGTGATAAGCGACGGAATTCAACACTTTGAAGACTCTCTTCTTGATTTTTGTTTTTGATAGGCTATTATTTTTTTTATAGCTGGGAGATCGTTTATAAATGGTTTCTTTGTATAGGAGCATGTATCTTGGGATTAATAGCGAATCTAGTTGATTTGAGAATGAGAATGAAGAAGATCCTACTCAGCTGGCTTGGGCACGTCGAACGAAAGAGTGATGAAAGAACGGCAAAAAATATTTATAATGGAAAATTGAATGGTAAGAGAGTCTCTAAAGTCTAAAGGGTAGGTAGAATTCTTTTCTTAGTTTCCAAAACACTCTTCATAGAACATATCTTCAAAAATAACAAGGCTCAATTATTTGGGCTGTTCTTTATCAGTTTTATAAACATACACATATTTTAAAAGACAGACAAATGTTTTTGTGGTATCCCGTATGTAGCAGGTTAGGCAAAAGGAACCCAATATTACCCACATTCCAATTTTCAATACATAATATTAACGAAAATATTTATACAATATACGTATTTGTCCGTCGTTTTCCTCCTCAATAATATATAACAATTTCACATATCTGCTTGTTACAGCTTCATATCAATATATCAAATTTGTCATGTATTATATACAGCACAATTCTAAGATAGGTAGGTACATCCTTTTTTTTAGAAAACGTAAAAAACGTTGAACGTAGAATTGACGTTCAGTATTTTTTTCTTTCTTAAGTGTTATGTCAGTATGTGATGATTAGGTTGCTTGGGAGAGATCGCTTTTAGTAATAAAATCGTGTTTAGACATTTTACTGTATTAATTCTGTGTGAATTTTGTAACTTTATCCTAGTCTGAAATAAAGAGGTTTATATGTTATGTTTATGTATATATATCAGCTTCACGCTGTCACGCCCGCACACAGCAAGGTAGGCAGAGAGAACCTTGTGTGAGAAGGTGAAGACACACCATTCTCACTACTATGATTTTTATTTGTTTTATATATATAGTTCAATTCGACCTTAAAAAATAAGAGGGAAGTATTACAACCAAAAAATCATCTTTCAAAATTAATTCTTTTCAATATCAACCACAAAAGCTTTCAATAATTAAATGGAGTTCATGCAAATGTAGTGAAATAAAATAGTAAAAGTAAAACAGCAGGTACTTAGATTCCGATTGTTGGACATTCGCCAAAATGCCCACCTGTGGCGCAGTGACCGTAACATCGGGCGGTTTTAATACTGTCGTGTTGTATTGAAATATTGTATCGACGTCTGTTAATGTTTGTATTATGAAGATTAAGGGGAATTGTGGTTCATTTTTTGTTAATATTTTGTTGTATTCTGCCTACAGCAGAGTAGGCAGAAGGAGTCTAGTGACAGGGACAGTGACGAAGGTCCTTTACGTACCATCCTATCTTTGAGACATTGCATGTCAAGCGGCAGAACTCAACGCCGCGCTTTATCTTGTTTGCAATCAACGAAATGTCAATAAATCTCTGATTTGACTTATTCTCTCCGTGCACAGTACAGGTGCACAAGAGTGCGACTGTAAACGCGTGACGCGCGTGCAGGTTTCCTCTACTTACCCTGCATGTGCGGGATACAGCGCGAAGCTAAAAAATAATAATAAATATTTAATAAGTGTACAAATAGTAAAAAAAATCTCTTCCATTACTGAGTGACTGACAGACAACGCAAAGACAAAACTAGGTGGCCTTGAAATATAAAATTTGGCTTATAAGCTCGTTGGGGAGAGTAAGGAAGCGCTGAGACAGGATTTCCTATAATTCTAACGAGAATAAGAAAGAACAAACCACAACTTATATAACTATAGTATAAGAACATAGTAAAGTAAATCTATATTAATTCAAACCATAGTTAGCACTCGACGACGGTCTGGAAGTTTGCCAAAATGCTTGTACTCGTGTATGACGGGACGTAGCTATTTCAAAATATATTTCGGTTGCACATACATAAATGCTAAGTGAAGGTTTCTGAAGGAACCCGCCACGACATTGTGGATAACTATTTAATTCACATTCATAATTATTTTCGTTACGTTAAGTAGTTTAACTATAAGATTTTTTTTGGTAAAATCACCTGTGATAGAGTCATTTTATATTTTTCTTAACATCAGAGATAGGCAAAATGCTACAAAATGTCTACATTAGCTTAGCGGCACTACGTTTGACTGTTATCGCCATGGTTATAGGTTTGATTTCCATTCGCAGTGG
Source organism: Heliconius sara (assembly GCA_917862395.2). NCBI lineage: Eukaryota > Metazoa > Arthropoda > Insecta > Lepidoptera > Nymphalidae > Heliconius > Heliconius sara. Next base: position 6,928,042 of record OU860798.1, read on the forward strand.
TAATTGTGGCCTTGAGCTCAACGCAACGATATATAATTAAGATTTCGCTGAAAGTGAGGATCGATAGGTTAGCTCTGGTTACTCTGCTATATGTGGAATACAATGTGTAGCTCAAAAAGGTCTTTTACCATAATTTATATGTATGTGTATAGGTTTTGAAATCTATTACATTTACGTATCAAACTCATCCCTTAAATATGAAATTTATAGTTTATTGTAAATTTCAGGTTCAATTTCTGGATAAAATTTAAAAGTTAATTAAGTCAAGTTAATTTCACCTCCGTTCCCGTAGTATTGAGATACTCCCAACTTAATACTAGCTTAAAATTTAGCTAAGCTTTTTAAAAACAGCATAAAATTTTCTTAAAATTATGCTCAGATACAAAAACATATTACGGAAATATTTTCCATAAGTTGCAAAAAGAGTATAAAATTTTTCCAGCATCAAAATTTCACAGCAGCTTGTACTGAATAGTTTCGTGGGGTTAGATCGTTTGGCTCGAGTGTTGCTATATTCGATACGTTTCACTTTATACGATGTTTAGTTTTTCTAGTAACAACTTTTAGTCATATATTTTTGGTTTATTTTGAACAAGTATTATTTTTAACGATCTAACGATCGTTAAAAAAAAATCAGAAAATAACAGTGGGACTGTATACGCGATGGTTGTTGATTCGATCACTATTCTGGTCAATAATCTGATACAAACTAATTCTAGCTTTTATATTTAGAAAACATAATTATTATTTGAACTTAGCGGGATTTGAACCCGCGCCTCTTGTTTAGCGATACCAATAAGCGACACGTTCTCATCAAACTGTACACGTCGAAATTCTTATACGCTTATTACAACTTATTTATTGTTAGTAAGTTAGTAGTAGGTAAGTTATCTCCATAGGGAGATTTCTACGCATTACCGCTACCCAAAGATACTTGATTAGAGTTATCATTTGGCAAGAGAGAACGTTATTTGTTTTAAGAAGTGGAGGTTCAAATCCTGCTTAATAAAAAATTAACGTACGTATTCTGAAAAAAGGTTCTATTTTTTTCAAAGTTTCATTTTAGAACCAAATCTATACCAAGACAGTCATGTCAATATATGCAATGAAAGAAATGTATTGGAACGTCGTATTTCTTAAGAACGAACATCCTACAGGAAGTTGATCCAAATAATTTATCTTACCCGGAACTGACCGGAGTAATAAAAGCTTAAGTTTTTTTTGGCAAGGGACAAAGCACGTCGCAATGCGGGATTGTGCTTTTTTTCTCAAAAAATCTACGAAGAAACTCTAGATTTATTTAATTGTATATGTAATAAGTTTATAAACTTTCGTTAATGTTAATACATTTTATATTTTTGATTTACATATAGTTTTTTTCTTGAAAGGAAAGAACAGAGTGTTAAGATACTAACTCTTTTTTTTTATGGAAAAGACACGGCAAACGAGCGTGCGGGTCACCTGATGGTAAGTGATTACCGCCGCCCACGGCCCCGTGCAACACCTAGAGGAGCTACAGGTGCGTTGCCGGCCTTAAGATGGGTTGGGCGCCGGGGCCCGGCATTACCTGATGCGAAACGCAGTGGCATAAAGCCACTACTTCACGCCGGTTTTAAATGCCGGGGGTGGTAATGATCCGGTCGAGTCTGCCCATGCGTGTTGCCATTGCTGGCGACGTGACTCTACCACACGTACTTTAGTCGCCTCTTACGACACCACCAGTACCAGGATGATCCTATTCTAGGCTGGGATCATACGGCACAAAACTCTAACTAGCTAATAACGGTTTAAGACCGTTTTTTGATCAAATCACAGAAGTGGATATCTTTTTATCTATATTTATATGAAAAAATAGTTGAAGCTATTCTTTAGGTAAGTTATGGAGTTTAGGGGATCACCAAGAGGAGATTACTACAAATTCCTACGTAAATGGTGAGAAGCAGGATTTTAAGTTTTATAGTGGATTCAAACGAAGTCGAGGGCTACGCCTAAACTCCTGGACTCGCCTAATAATAATATTAATATTACTAATAAATGCAATTGTTAATACAGTGTGAATGTTGATCGTGCGTAAACGTTTTAGTTGGTATTATATGCAAATTTATCTAATGAACATGTTCGAATAATATAATGTATTTCTACATACGTATTATACATATATAATTACATACATACGTATTACAGAGGCAATGATGGTATAATGGGACAGAGTCTGAATGTAAACGTGATGATTGTGGGTTCGATCCCAATTCGGAGAACGAATAATTTTTTTAAACTTTTGCTAAAGAGGTGCGGCGTTGAATTTCATGTATTACACGTCTATTACACGTCATAACACAAGGACGCCATAACTAATAAATATAGGTATTGTTAGCGTACTCGTGTAAAAGAGGAGGTTAGGTGAAAATAATTATAAAAGCAGTAGAATTGTGTCAATTGGGGGACAGTTGCGTGTAAGTGACGGTCCCTATTGGAAGGAAACTAGTGTGAAGTATTGTTAGTAGATGATACATATCACCTATTGCAATTGCAATTACGTGGTATCCCTTTCCAAATAGTTTAAAAACATATAGACGATGTGTGTATTTATCGTGTATTTCAAAAACTATAACCGCTTCCGATTTCTAACAGTATATTATTAGATACCATTAATTGTAAAAATAAAATATAACTCAAATCATTTTTTATGAAATATTATAAATTAGGATACCTATCAAGTTATCAACACCTTTACTCTTTGAACCAAACAAGCTTAGTTTATAATCCATTTAGTGCGGGAATTCCGTTCACACCTACCAACGACATTGTACTAAATATGTCGTATTATAACTAGCCTCTATTTGTGGCTTCGCCTCTGTGGTCAACTAGGGTTCAAGGAAACTCGACAGTGGGTTAAATCGAAACGATTAAAGCGATGCAATATAGTCTCTATTCAATCTCGATAAATGGACTATCCACTACAAAAAACTTTTTTGAATTTGAACCAGTACTACCTGTGATTAACCCGTTCAACAAAATTCTATAATTATAGCATATTAAAGTAAATAGGAAATAAACTAATTTTAATTCCTAGCTCTGGTAAAGAGACGAAGCGCAGTTTTGAGTTTCGCGTCTCCGCTACTTAACACGCAATGCGCCTGTATTTTTTTAAATGGGGACCGGGAGTGTCTTAATACGAACGAAGTCTCTTAGTTTTCTCTGCCTAGCCATTTACGAGTATATGCGGGATACAGCGTGAAGCGAAAAAAAAGTGTTGAACTCCGTAATCCAACACGCAATGTACTTCAACAGGTGAAAAGTGGAGGATGAAGTATCTCATAATAAGTTTCTTTCTCTTACTCAGTAAATAATAAACAAGATAATTTAAAACATAAAATTATACGTTGAAATTTAGTTGTATTGCATTTGCTATAATACAAAGTAAGTATTTAATAGTTCTACTAAAGGCGATTTGGTAAATGGGTGAAAATGGACGTCTATGGGAGCATAATAATTGGATTATCTTACGTTGGGCAGATTCCTATAATATATAGCAAGTAAAGTAGTTTATTTCTTTACAAGGGCTTATTTGCAGTGGACTGATAGTTGACGGGAAAAAATTTCTGATGAGACAAAATACGGCGTTGAGTACTACCGTTTAGCGTGTAATGTGTTGAAATAGAGCGATAAGTTATAAATAAAATCAGCTTCACGCTGTATCCCGCACACAGCAGGGTAGGCAGAGGGAACCTTGTAGTAAGACACTCCATTCCTCACTTTCTGCCGAATTCTGGAGGCGTTGCGTGTTGAGTGGTAGAACTCAACGCCGCGCTTAACCTCGACACCAGAGCGAAGAAATGGAAATATAAATTTAAGTAAATATTTCATCTCCTCGAGTGGGGATCGAACCCACAACCAGTCGGTTTTGCAGTCACACTTTGTGCCGCTGCGCCACGACCAGCCTCAAGTACACACACACATATAAGTTATAAATGAAGTGTTTTTATATATGTGTGTGTTATGTAGCAAACTATTTTTTAATACGCTACTTTTTAAGGCAAAAGGTAAAGAAAGAAAAAAGTATATTTTAGCTTTAAGCTGTATGCCGCACATAACAGAGACAGAAACTTCGATCTTCGTTAAGACAGTTCCGTTCCCCCCTTTCGTGGCGCTAAGCCACAATTTTTTTTCGCTTGGCTGTAAAAGCAGTTCGGTTTCTACTCGGGGAAATTAAATATTAAATATTTTCATTTCCTCGATCGGGTAACGAGGCATAGCGCGGGGTTGAAAACCGCTACTCTGCCTGTCCTGTTATATGCGAGATAAATCGTGAAGCTAAAACGTAATTGCTTTTACAAAATTGACTGACGAAAGTGTTTATTTAAGGAGACATTTTCAAATTCCGAATTGAATCCAGAAAAATCCATTAAAGTACTAACAGCGTGAAGATATTTAAATGTAAATTTACTGCAGGTATCTTCAATAGTTCAGACTGTTCGTCTTTACCATATCGGAATAGTGAGAAAGTGGAGATACTTTATAAATTGTATTTCTTTTTAGGTTCACACTGTATCCCGCATGCTTATAGCAGCTTAGGCAGGAGGAACCCAATTTTCAATATTCAATTGGCGGAATTCAACATTCTTGTTACTAGAGCGACAAAATAAAAACAATTCGAGACTCGAGTAGAGATCAAATGCGCTATATTGTTAATAATCAGGCGCTGTTAACCTGCGCCTTTAGATAGATAAATAAAACTATTTATTGCATACATAGTCTAAAAAGCCTTTCTAAAAAACCGGCTAAGTGCAAGTTAAACTCACACACTAGTACTCACACACCAGTATCTATAAAAACAAATCGCGTTTCACAAAAACCACGTTTGTTGTATGGGAGCACCGTTAAATATTTATTTTATTCTGTTTTTTAATATTTGTAGTTATAACGACTATAGAAATAGATCATCTGTGAAAATTTCAACTGTCTAACTATATCGGTTTATGCGATTCAACCTGATGACAGACGGACAGACACTCAATCCGCGGAGTATTAGTTATAGTGTCCCATTTTACCCTTTGGGGATGAAAACCTAAAAAAATATATTATGATATATCATAATAATATATATGTATCTAATGCAACGTACCCATTAGTCGTACACTATGCAAGATTAATTTCTAAATACAAGTGCTCTGTCAGAGTTGCTCCTGTCTTCAACAGATACGGTTAGTTCAGTGTGTTTTGTGCTAATGTCAGGAATTATATTAAACGCTATGCGAGATGGTTAAAGTGAATTTGAATACGTAACTATCGCGGTGTATAAGATAAGTCTATATTGGATGTCTGTGAATCAAATAATAATTGGAGCTTGTGTTTTAAAACTTATATTTCTATTGAATAGACTTTCAAGATTTTAGAATTCAAATCCATTAAACGGATGGATCCGTTAAACGGGTGAGAACGGAAGTAAGTCAGTGAGAATGGAGTGTCTTAACATTAGGTTCCCATGCCTACTTTCTCTACTACAGCACGAAGCAAAAATAATTGCAAATTTGCAGTCATTTTTTACAAAATTTTCGTTAAGTTTCTTACTTGAAGAATTTAGTTTGAGAAACCTTTTTGGTCTGGATTTTCTTTGAAAAATCCAACGTGTGCTCAGAATGTTCAGCTTGGGAAGTTTTCATAAATGTATTTTATAATTAAGTAATTAAAAGTTATACTGCTAACGTGAGCGTTTATCTCAAATACAACTTAATGTTTAGTAGAAAAAGGCTACCCTGGCGCGTTGGAACAGCGATTTATTGTAACCGCGAATGTTCTGGGTTCAATCTTCTTTTTTTTGCTTCACATTGTATCTTGTATATATTAGAGTAGGAAGAGGGAACATAGTGTTAGTGTTAATGTAGTCCACTTTCTATTTGTCGGTGTAATTTTTGAAATTTTGCGTGTTAAGTAGCAGAACTGAACGCTGCGCTTAGTCTTCTACATGAAAATAATGAATTTCGCCGATATGGAATCTAATTATTATCAACCGTTGCGTTTACAGTTAGTATCATGGCGGCCTGATATCTGTAACCCTTACATAGCAAAGTAGGCAGAGGAAACCTAGGAATCGTTGTACCGTTTCTTGGAGCATTCCGTGTTGAGTTGCAAAACTCCACGCCACGTTTCGTTCACTTTATACGTGATGTCTCAAATTCATGTTATAAATGGGAGAACGGAGTGTCTTGTCGCTAGGTTTTCCCATTTACTCAAAGCTTGTCCAAAACGTATTATTAAGTTTAATATTATATTTCTTTCACGAAAACTACATCAAGATTTATTGCTAAAGCAATATAAAAAGTTCATACCAAGTTTCACATTAGGTAACTAGTAAGTGACACCCGTTGTTCAGAGAGGCAGCTATAAATATATAACTTATAATTTTATATTTATTTATTTTCTATATTTTTAACATTACATAATTATGTAAATACTTCATTTAGTGCACCGCCCACTTTTACATAACTCCGACATCCAAAGGTTGCCTGGAAGAGATCGCTTTAAGCGATAAGGCCGCCTTATTGTACTTTTTTTAAAATTATTTTTAAGCTTTTACATTGTTTTATTTTTTTTTGTTAAGGTGCAATAAAGAATATTTATTATTATTATTATAATTTTTATTATATAACAATGATAGTTTAATTGTAAAAATTGCTAAAATGAGAATGAGAACGATTCGTCTTTAGACTTAAACTGGCGCTTCTAAGGACATCTTTAAGAGTCAATTTAGGTATGTGACGCTGTATCGGGTATAAGTTTCGAAATTAGTTATGGAATAAATGCATTTATTTTTTTTTAACTTAACGTTGTGTTTCGTATACGTAGCGGGGTACCTCAAAGGAATCTATATGAGTGACACTCCGTTCCCATTAAGACACTTCCGTTCCCCACTTTCTGCTAAATTCTCTTGGCATTGCGTGTTGAATGAACTGGACGCCGCGTTTTGCATCATTACCAGAGGGAGGAAATGAAAATATTAAATATTCCATTCCTCCGAGTGGGAATCAAATCTACATACGTCGCGTTAACGTTGGCGCGATTTTGTCACTGGAAGAACTCCATTTCCACTAGAAATTTAAATTATTTTTTTTCGCTCTGATAACAAGGCGAGACGCCAATGAAATCCGCCACTCAACACGAAATGCCTCGAAAAAATGAGGAACGGAAGTGTCTAAATGGGAATAAAGTACGAGTTAAGACTAAGTATCCATGTTCCCTCTGCCTAATCTTTTATGTGCCCGATAGATACATCGTGAAGCTAAAAAAGAAATATCTCGAAATCCCGACGGGAAACGGAAAAAATGGGATTTTCCATTGTACGTTTTAAAGTCCAAGCGAAGTTGCAAGCTGCAACTAGTCTTTCTCTATAATTTATCAATCGGAGATAAAGCTATTAAGCTCTTGGACATTTTATTCGAAGTTAGTTGCATTGTACTGACTGTTCTTTGTTTCGGATTTTATTTTGACTTAGTTTGATTTGGGCCTTTTGTTGTTTGACAATAGGTGTTTTATCGATGGAAATGTTACTTTGAATAAGTGGTAGGTAAAATGGTCTTAAATATTTTTTAGCTTCACGTTATAGTCGGCCAGAGGGAACCTAAATGTTCCATTTCTTCCTTTTAAGCTAATTGTTGAGTACACTGTGTATACTTGAGTGGCGGTAACACATTCATTACATCTCATGAAAATCGAATCCACTATCGTCACATTTACAGTCAGACGTTCTGCCTCTACGTCACTATGACCATTTTTATACTATATTTACCTACATTTAACCCATTGGCAAAAAAATCCTTTCCACAGAAGCTTAACTATATAGAGCATAACAACTAATGGTCGAGACACCTGTAGGTGGAGTGCTTGGCGTCAAGCCAGACGATAACGAGCCAATAATGGAAAGAATGGCAACATTTAAAACTATCTTTGGTAATAATTAAATTTTTCAATATTGTCGTGTTTAGAATCAATGTTTTAGTTACATTTTTTTTGGTTTTAGTTTCTCGCTGTATCCCGCTCACAGCAGGGTAGAGAGAGGGAACCTGGGAACACTCCATTCCTCATTTTCCGCAAAGTTCTGGACGCATTGCGTTGAGTGACATAAAGAAATGGAAATACAAATGTAAACAAATATTTCATTTCCTCGAGTGGATATCGAACACAAAATCAGTCGATTTTATAGTCACACATTGTGCCCCTGGGCCACGACTGGCATGTCGATTGGTGGATTTCAAATTCAGTGGAAAATGGGTTCCCGCTGCCCAATTTCCACCGTGAAATGTGGGAAAAGCGTGAAAAGATAATTATTTTTCATATTTAGTAGAACTGTATTAACATATATGTTTACATTACATTTTAAACTACATATAAAGTAGTTAAATAAACCACAGTTAGCTGATTAGCTTATTTTTCTAACTTTAACATTTTTTGGTACTGTACAAATATATTTTGTAATTGATTATGTTGTTCAACTTTTTGTGTACCGAAGTATTTTTTGCACCTATTTTGTTTTTTAGAGTAGTTTATAGTATTAAGTTTTTATTTTTATGGTTACGTAAAATTTTCGCAATAATCGGCGATGAGAGTATCATCAAAAATCCTACTTGAGTTAGTATACGAGTATAACTTAAGATTTAAATCGTTATTATAATATATAAAACACAATCTAATTTGTGCCGTGTGATCCCGGCCTAGAATAGGATCATCCTGGTACTGGTGGTGTCGTAAGAGGCGACTAAAGTACGTGTGGTAGAGTCACGTTGCCAGCAATGGCCACACGCATGGGCAGACTCGACCGGGTCATTACCCCCCCCAGCATTTAAAACCGGCGTGAAGTAGTGGCTTTATGCCACTGCGTTTCGCATCAGGTAATGCCGGGCCCCGACGCCCAACCCACCTAACAGGCCGGCAACGCACCTGTAGCTCCTCTGGGGTTACACGGGGCCGTGGGCGGCGGTAGTCACTTACCATCAGGTGACCCGCACGCTCGTTTGCCGTGTCTTTTCCATAAAAAAAAAAAGACAACTTTATGCACCCCATAATTAATAACCAGAACCTACAAAAACCTGAACAAAAAAAATTTCAATTCTTTCAAAGTCAATCTTAAATCCCTTCCTATTTATATTTCCTATTTCCTATTTATAAGATCTATTGTCACCTAGTTGTCCCAAAATATCATAACTTACTTATTATTTAAAATAGTGAAAGGGGGGAATGGAGTGTCTTGACACTAGTTTCCTACCCTACTACATACAACATGTATGTATGAACATGGATACAGCATGAACCTAAAAAAAATATTCAGTTAAATTTTAAACCTCTTTTTACAACTCAATTAGAGCGGGGCTTATTTAAACGCGAATTTGATTTTCAAATGAGGCAGCGAATTTTTAAGAGTGCACTTAAACTATTTTCTTTCAAACTATGTATAAGTGCAGTCGAGTATTAACTTTTAAAAAGTAAAGTGTAAGTGTTATATTCAAATGGAATAAGCAAGATTTCTTACGTTTTTAATGAGGGTGCTAAAATTTTAATATCTTACGGCGTAGTGGCAGCAATGGCTTGAAGGTAATGCATTCAAGATTTTAAGGATGTTTTTATCATTTCTTTATTTGTACATTGTATTAATTAAAAAAACCAGTAAAGTGCGAGTTGGACTCACCGCTGCTTATTTTTGTTTCTTTCTCCTGTATTTTGCATAAAGCAAGTTATCTAGAGGAAACCTAGGAAATCTAATTATAGGACATTTCGTTACACGGTTTCCGTTGATATCTTGCGGCATTGCATGTTAATAGGCGGAACATGCTGGAACAACTGGCCTCTTATTATGGAATTAATTTTTATTTTGATGTATCAGAATCTAGTGTTGAAAAACATTTATATATATTGTTCAAATATTGTAAAAAGTAATATGAACCCACAACTGTGGCAAGCAATGGAAAATCGAAGGCGTAGTTCTTACTATTTTTCTTCCGCTTTATCTTGGGACCACGGTAGGTAGAATTTCGGTAGAAACCTAGTGTCCAAACACTCCATTCTCTGTTTTCTGCTTGAATCTGAGAAATTGAGTAGTGATTGGTGAAACTCGGCGCTGCGCAAATATTTTCAAAAAAATTAAATGAAAATAATTCATTCCTCCAAGCAAAATAACCATAGTGATCTCAGTCGGATGGCGTTCCACGATGGTCTCATTTTACCTTGTAAGAATCATAAATTATACAACTATATACGTTTCTCGATGGAACCCCGACGTTTGATATATATTTGTAGATAAAATCTTTAATAGTTACATCTTAGTTTATTATTAATTTTGGAAGTTTGTTGCGTAGGTATACCATTAATTGATTGCCGTTTTGGTTTAGATGTATTTAGGTAACAGCTTAGGTCGTAAAATCCAATTCCAAAGAATTTTCGAGGCCGTCGTGGCAAAGAGGGTACAATCGTGCGACTGTAAATGGTTGTGGGCTCGATTCATAGTCGAAAGAATGACATTTTTCATAATTTCAATTGATCGCTCTTGTAACGGCGGAAAGTGGAGAACGGAAGTGTCTCAATGGGAACGAAATATCTTAACTACAGGTTCCCTGTGCCTACCCTGCTATGTATTATAGTATAAAGCTGAACAAAAAAAGACTTTTTTGTAGTACAAGAAAATTTGGTTAGTGACTAACTGATAGACAAAATACACAAATATTGCCAGAACCACGCGTCGTGAAAATAAAAAATTGAGATTCCCCTCAATTCCTATGAACGGAAAAAACTATTTTTTATAAGATAGATATGCTTTCTTTGAAATACAAGTTCTAAATAAAAAAAAAGTATTTGCTGATTTTTGGAAATTATATAGTCATTTCTTACTTCACGGTAAGTAAATATCTCTTGAGAAAATCAAATCGATTAGTGCGCAATATATCGAAATATCGAGTGGCAAATTCACAACCCTTGAACACAAAAAAGGCAGAAAAAACGTTTAATTTACTTAAAAAACTCTCTTCAAATGATCACAAATAAGCCGATGGCGCTTCAGTCTACGACACCTTGAGGCACTCGACGCTGAGAAGTGAGAGGATAAATAATCTCACCCCTTATTAGATACCTTTACTTTATGTTTACACCTTTGGAAATTTTATATTAAATTTTATTTTGACATGGAAAATTTTGGTGATTTGTTTTGTATGTCTTTTTTTTACTTTAATATTGTTTTTTTTTTCATAGCTTCACACTGCATCCCGTACACGACAGTGTAGGCAGAGTGCAACTAGTGTTAAGACACTCCGTTCCCATTAAAACACTTTAGCAAAATAATAATAAAATAATCAATAATGGGTGACGAGATGGACGGATGAACGGAAACAATTTGCTCTGTAACGTGTACCTATCGCGGGTCGACTATTTCCGGTCTTAGTTGTCGCTTAATGGACATATTACGGTTATGCATGGTCAATATAATATTTATACATATATGTACATATACAACAATTATGGTAATGACTGACTGAGAGACAATCAACAGAAGAATCTACTGGACTTGGAAAGTTGACATTTATAGTATGTGTAAGTTACGGACTCTATTACTCTACATAGAGGAGCACTAAGAGTTATCCTGAAATTCCTATAAAAACAAGACAAACGGGAATTTCTATTTTACATCTTAAGTTAATACACACAAATTTGATTATTATATACTTTCATGTTTATTAGCGATATGAAGAGCACTAAATATTATAACAATCCGTCTTTCATTAATTCATTTATTATATTAGTTTAGATGAGGGAGTTTAGCACCGTATTTTGTTTTCTAGCGCGAGGAAATAGAAACTAATTCTTTCCCCTGAGTGGTATACAAACCCGCAACCGTCGCGTTTACAGACAGACGCTATTCCGCTCAGTTTCGACGCGCGATAGCCTGATTTCGAGATATTGAATATTAGATAGGGGAGCTCAACGCCCTTTGTTATCTCCTAAATACCTAAAAATATACATAATAGCCATGCTCCTCTTAGTTTGTATACAATCAATACTATTCGCTGCGTAAATCAGTTACGTTTAGTGTTTACTAAATGACCCGTTAACGCCTCATCTTAAGGGATTCGAGCCCTTCAAAACAAGTTCTGTTTACATGACTCTTGAATTTGGCAGACTCAAATTGTATTTTAATATTATAGCTAAATCATCCGGTAAATAGGTCCTTATGATATAGCGGTACATTTGATTATAGACATGACGATTGTGAGTTCGATTCTCATTTAGGGGGAATGGAAATTGGGCGGTGCTTGAGGTACCGAGTGTCTTAACTGGTTGAGTTACGTCATTTAACATGGTACGTGTTAAACATTGGGCGGAAAGTGGAGAACGGAGTCTACGGAATGCACAAGGTTGCCTTTGGATACTATAAAAATCCTTTTTGAACTAAATATTACTGGATTTAAAAAATAATAAGTTTAAAGGAGTATTATGGAAGGATCTTCTGAAATGTCCAATGAAACGATAATTTACGTTTTAAAGTCCACGCAAACAAATTTGCGGTCGATAACTAATACTAGTTAAAAATTTATAATTTATAAATCACTTAGTGTTGTCAAGAAATTTCCTAAAAAGTTTCAAGACTATGCTAAAGTTTTAATACATGTTTAAACAGAATCTTAATATAAATAAAAAACCGTCCAAGTGCGAGTCAGACTCGCGCAGGAAGGGTTACGTACATTATGTATAAAAACGGTAACAACACAATGTCATATGGGGCTCCCATATACTGTTCTTAAACGTTTATTTTATATTTTTTTTTGTATTAGTTAAGAACTATTATAACTAATTTTATTTTTATATATATTAGTATATTATAAGATTATATATATTTTTTTTCAAATATATATGTATTATGTTTATGTATTAGTATATAATATGATATGTAAGTTTATTTACACCACCCACTCTATTCTATCGCAAATATCCTAACCCAAAGGTTGTCTGGTAGAAATCGCTGATTAGCGATAAGACCGCCTTTTGTGTGTCAATTGTTCTATCTTTGTACTTTTTATATCATTTATTTTCTGAGGAGTAATTGTGCACAATAAAGTGTAAATAAATAAATAAATAAATAAACTACATCATGTGACCTCCAAACTATCAACCCCCAAAACAACCCATTAGGAGAGAAATATTGCTAATTGTCATCTTAGTGAGCACCTGCGTCTTATAAGTAACGCTCATGCATTATATGGGGCTCCCATTGCTTTTAAACATTTATTTTATACATTTTTTTAGTATTAGTCAGAACTACATCATCTGTATATCTAACTACCATGGTTCATAAGATATAGCCTGGTGACAGACGGACAGACAGATAGAGGGTCTTGTTTTACTCTTAGACTAAAGAACCCTAAAAATATATAAACAACTCGTAACTTTTTCTGAAGTTTCATAGAAATGAAGTTTATACTAAAAGCGTGTCACTAAACTTCAAGTTAAAAATATTTTTAAATCATCTTTTTTATGTTACTCTACTCCAATGTTAAGATATTTGTTAAGTAAGCTATTTATTTGCTTACTTATGTGTATACGTTGCAAATTCTTCATTGTAAGGCACCTTACTGTGTCATAAAATAAAATAAGAAAAATGTCACCTAGCACAGTTGATATTTATATTGATTTTACTAGAATGTTAATTTTTTCACAGTAACTATTAATATAAAATCGAAAGGTCACACACTCACTCGTCACGAAATCTCATAAACTACAAGTGCAACTGAAAATTTTCATGGACGTTACTTAAAAGACATGCTCACTAAAACGGGAATTTGCAAAATTCGATTCCTAAGGGGTTGTTTTTGGGGTTAAAAGTTGGTATGAAACTTATGTTCCATTTAAAGTGGTGGTGACAAAAACACTATATTTTCTGCTCAATTATAATGATGAGGATTGTCTTAATAAATATATATTTAATATTTTTTCGACTCATAAGGGGCTATTCTTTAGTATGGACACAACATATAATAAAAGTGGGTTAACCTCTCTTTTGTGGATTGAATAATACATTTTTGTAGTAAATCCCGCTATTTATGGAATCCGTTATATTGTTGAGGCCGTTCTGGCACAACATCTGCTTGTAAGCTTGGCGGGCTTGAGTTTGATTAACACTTGGTTTTTTTCGATTTGGCTTTATTACTGTTGACCTAGGATGTTCTTGACGGACAGGGAGAGGCGAAAGTTGCTCGCCCCTGAAGAAAAAGTACAAGCTTTGATAAACCCTCGTGAATTCCCACTCGGGAGAGTGAATTATGAGTTACTTTAATTTTTTTTTTTCCGGTAAAGATAAACCGCGGCCATGACACCCGCGAGGTAGAAAACGAGGAATGGACTACGTTAACAGTAGGTTCCCTCTGTCTACTTCCAGGATTCGAACTTACAGTTGCCGCTTCATGTTCGTGTTAGCGACGTCACGTTTATTAATAAAATGTGGAGTTTCCAGAATAATATATTATACTTAGATATATAAAAACTTTATGTACATACGTGGTAAAAATAAATCACATATAAACTAAACCCAATGTGTGTTCTATTTTCCTTTTTACTTAAATAAATACACTTTTTATAGTAGGTATTTAATAAGATTATTTTATAGCTTCATGTACAGCGTTAAGCTATAAAAAAATTATCTTCTTAATTTAAGCAAGACAGGCGGAACCCAGTGTTAAATCCCTCTGTTTCCCACTTTTCGAAGAAATTTCGAGACATTCTGTGTTGAATGTTGGAACTTAATGACACATTTTGTCTACCAGAGCCGGTAATTAAAAATGATTATAGTATAATCATCACCTCAAATGAGAATCGATCCTACAATCTTCGCGTTTACAGTCAGACAGTCTTCCAATGCTTCAAAAATACGTTATTAATATACATACATAAGAAGATTTTCTTTATAATTTCTCACTTTCACCGCGTAAAGTCCTACTGAAGAAATGTACAAATATATAAGAAGATTTTCTTAATGATTTCTTGCCTCAAGCATTATAGAGTATGTTGCAATCAAAGATCTTAACTAGCTATTAACATTTTAACCACTAATATATTTTGATTTATTTTGATTTGACTGAAATAATTTACTAATAATTTTATCAAGTGCAACTGATTCAAAAGTAGATTTGCCGGCTTTTCTCAATAAAACTGCCTTTCGAACCTCTGTTAGTAGCTTTTTACGTTCATTTGACGATTAAAATCGTAAACTAAGTTTGGATAAAGTTTGAACTTGAATATACAAATTTAATTGACTCTTTGATTGCTCGATGATTTCATTTAATGATTAAAGTTATTTACTAATAAACTTAGTTAAAACAACTCTATTTCTAATCAATAATTATCAGACAAAACGCCAACATTGTTAGAGTAAGTTACTAATACCTATTTATTCTAGACAATAATTATTTCGACTGATTAAGAATTTGGACTGTAACAAAAATATATACATCATAAATCTCTACATATAGAAATATAAAATTACAGCTAAGTTTAGATACGCGTGACTGATGGCCGGAGCTCGCTTAATTGCCTGAACGTGCTGTAGAACAACTGAACTGGATGTACCTTAAAATCTTAGATACCTATACATATAGTTTATACGTTATATGGAAGGCATTAACAACGTTTGCAGAAAAAATGTTGTAATAATTTTTATTATTTTTGAGGTAAAGTATATATCAGAATCACGCTGTATCCCGTATATAACGAGGCTGTTGAACATAAAAAATATTTTGAGCGTGCAAACAAATTAAGTGTTCGGTATAGTAAAATTCACTTAGGCCTTCGTGGTTTTGACTGTAAACGCGACAGTTGTGGGTGCGAATCTCAATCGAAGGAAGAAGTACAACTTTCTAGCTTTGGTAAAAAGGCAACACATGGGGTTCAGTCCCACCACCACTCGACATGCAATGTATAGAATTTGACTAGAACGCTCAGAAGGGAGTGTCTAAGCAATCGGGTCTCTATGCCTATCCAACTATTGGGGATACAGTGTGAAATTGAGAAAAATAGCAAAATACGGTGTAACAGGCAGCTTAACAACGCAATAAATAATATCGTACGCCTCTACACAATTTTACATACAATTGCAAATTGTAATAATAAAATTAATATGAAAGTTATTTTTTGAAGTGTTATTCCACATTTAGGAAAGAAAAGTATTTACGTGTGGTAGAGTCACGTCGCCAGCAATGGCAACACGCATGGGCAGACTCGACCGGATCATTACCACCCCCGGCATTTAAAACCGGCGTGAAGTAGTGGCTTTATGCCACTGCGTTTCGCATCAGGTAATGCAGGGCCCCGGCGCCCAACCCATCTTAAAGGCCGGCAACGCACCTGTAGCTCCTCTGAGGTTGCACGTGGCCGTGGGCGGCGGTAGTCACTTACCATCAGGTGACCCGCACGCTCGTTTGCCGTGTCTTTTCCATAAAAAAAAAAAAAATATTAAGAAAACGTATCCAACCTATATATTTATAATTGTATACCAACAAAGCCATACGATCTCGGGAAAGTATGGCTTAGTTGGTCAGAGCGCTTGGACGGTTTCCAAAGGCACGGGTTCAAATTCCGTTACGTTTAATTTTTTATACGTTTTCTTTATGAGTATAATACGAAAATTAAAAGTGAAACATGTGAATTGTATTGTATTTCTGATACGCATAGACAAAGTGCGGTGTTTAGTTTCGCCAAGCGTGCAATGTCTTGAAAATTAGGAGGTGCTTGGAGAATAGTGTTCCACCATTAGGTTTGAGGACAGAAAGTGTCTACTGTGAGCGGGATATAATGTGAAGATGATGATTTGATTGTATTTCATGTGAAATTAATTATGTATTCTACTTTTAGCTTAAAAAAAATAGTTTTTCCTTATTATACAGGAAACATGCAAATTATTAAAAACTTAAAAATGTTTTCCATTTAATGTGGTTTAATTTTTATTTCAGTAGTTGAACCTTACGCTGCACTGTATCTAACCACACTATGGAAAAGATGATATAATTAATTTACTTCATTCATTAAGTTCATTTCAGTACAAAATAAAAAAATGTCTATTCAAGTAATCCTGGAAATAGCATATATTTCATGAATAATCTATATTTAAATTACTTTTAATACAAATTTATACTATAACTTTTTAAAAATAAAGTTCAAAATCAAATGCACTAAGTATAGTAAACAACGTAACTGATAAAATCATGCCATCTTAGTCTTATATAAGTATATATCAATTGAAAGTCTTGCTGTTTCTCTCTAACAGAAGACCAGACTATTGAAAGCTTGACATACTTTTATTTCATTCATTACAGAGGCAGTGATTTTTTATTATTTCCCAACGAAGGGACTAATTAGTGATCCTATCAATAGGTAAAGTGAAGGCCAACGAGCGGAATATTAAATCACTTGTTGTTTTAAATCTACATTTTAGAATTTATAAAAAATGAAAATGTGTCCTGAGAAAACCTGATGTTAATGCACTTCGTTCTCCATTATTGCATGTTCTTTTCGGTGTCTATAAATATTGCTCATCTTTAGGGTCTCGTACTACAAAATGAAAAAACAAAACCCTTATTAGATTGTTTTGTTGTCTCTCGAGATTGCGTGAATGTTAAATAATGTTAATGTTAATTGAATGTTTGTTAATGTTAATCTTTAACTATATTAAAATTTGGTTCACAATTCGTTAAATTTCGTTTGTTTTAACAAAGAACAAAATACGTTTCTAAATCAACGCAATCAAAAGATTCTTGTACTAGGGTTTATGCATCGCTTTTGCTGAAATTTGTATGAAACTTGCTACGTAATAAAAACCTATAGGGTATCCATCTCCCAGAGACCTGCAGTTACAAAATTTGGCAAGAAGTGAGAACTTGTAGTAGAAATAAAAGAAAAAAAACCAAGAAGTGAAAATTTATACATACTTCAGAGAAGAAAACTACTATAAACTTATAATTGTAGTTTATTTTATACAAAATGATTGCATACGTCATATTTATAATTTTGTTGACATATAATCCTGAAATTGGTACGGAACAATCAGTATGCGAATCCGACTCGCATTTGACCGATTTTTAAATATCAGTTTTTTAGCCGACTTTAAAAAAAAGGAGGTTATTAATTTGATATACAGTGTATATGTATGTATGTAATATTGATGAAATTGAGTGATATTTGAGTATGGTGACTTATTTAGGCTTCAAAGCACGTGTGCTTAATTTGGTAAATGTATTTATATGTTTGTCCACGAATTTCTCAAAACTGAAAGTTATACCCAGACGATTCTTAATTTAAGTTAGGTTTTTTCAATTTAAGGAACAGTATAAGTTTCATTAAAATTGCTTCAGTAGTTTTAGAGATATGGGCAAATTAAGAAAACATAGATAGATAGTACAATCTACATTTTTCCTTTTGAGTTGTGGCTGTTTTGTTTTTTATACCAATTTGAAGTCGGTCTAATTTCTTTTAATTATATTATATATTATGCCAAAAGGTATCATTCTTATAAAATATTTGCCATCAGAAGTTTATTAACTAATTAAGTAACTAATTGTGTGTAGTACCTAATTTTGTCGTCTGTAGGGATCTGTTATTTATGTTTATATGAGTCATTTATAGATTTCAATATTGTAATTTATTTATTTATCATTTAAATATATACATACATTTAATAGAATTTATATATTTCATAGTAAGTATTCGTATTTAGTTTATTTAGATGAAAGCGCTCGCTGCCGTCGACTGGCGGTGGTGGTTCTTTAATTATGGCGTTCCGAGCGTGCCAGTTGAACACAAATCACTTCGCCAATGTCACTTTGTATTGGATGGCCAATGGCTTTGTATGGCGAAGAAGGCTGTACGGTAAAAAAGAGATAATTTTACATAGCAGGATTTCAAATCCTTATATTATTATTAATATTTATTTAAATTTACATTTCCTTTTCTTCGCTCTGGTGTCGAGGCAAAGCGCGGCGTAGAGCTCCGCCACCCAACTCGCAAATCCTACAAAATTCGTCTGTAAGTAGGCAACGGAGTGTCTTAACACTAGGTTCCCTCTGCCTACTCTGCTGTGTGCGATACTGTATGAAGCTGAAAAAAAAGATAATACACTAATATGGTATTATCGAGCTGATATGAGGATGCAGTCAGTACCTGAATATTAAACTCTTTAGAAATTACTAGTAAACGGTAAACCACAAACATTCACATGGGTTCATATAATTCCGAGCACATTCTATACCACTTGCCTTTATGCAGGAAAACGTGTTTGTTATTATTATTGAAGTAATACTGTTATTTTGAATTATGTATGTATAAATTTTATCAGCCTTACTCTGTATCCTGCACAGCAGGGTAGAAAGAGGAAACCTGGTGTTTAGACACTTCGTTTCCTACTTTTCGCCGAATTCTGGAGGCATTACATGTTGCGTGGCAGTGCTCAACGCCGCGCTTTGCTCCGACATCAGAGCGAGGAAATGACAATATAAATTTATATTAATATTTAATTTCCTCGAGTAAGGATCGAACCCACAACCAGTCGCATTTACAGACACATTGTGTCCCTGCGTCACTATTGCCTTATATTTAAAATACAATATTATATATTACTTTGCAGAAATGGCTATATGGCGTATTAAGGATAATACATTTTATCCAAAATGGTAGTATAATTTTTCGCATTCAAAGTCGTGTTTCACAAATGAGCCACAACAGTTTTACAAGCCAGCTCTTCTCATATAGAAAAACATAAGTATTATTACGTACACAATATAGTAGAAATATTATACGTACATCACATTTACATATAAATGTTTCATAAACTTAACTGCGTCTAAGGGATTCCCCGAACTTTCCCAAAACACTTACACAGTTAAATTTTGTAAACTTTCTTCACAAATTATATGGTGAAATGAACTTTGTAACTAAAAGCTTATGCGGAGTCGTTTCGAACTTTGTTAATATATAATATATGTAATATTTATTTGTAAATTTAGGTATATTGGGTATGATGGCTTGTGAGTTACGGTTATGGGTTCAATTCACACCAACTTCACGCTATATACTGCAATACGAGGATAGGCAGAAGGAAAAGTAGTATTAAAATACTTCAGTTCCAGATTTCTGATCAGTTTTAGAGACATTGAATGCTAAAAGGCAGAATTCAACGCCGCGCCTATCAGAGCAAAGAAATGAAAAATAAAACATCATTCCCTTGAATGAGAATCGTCGCGCTTACAGTCAGACGTCCCCTATTCACGAAAAGGTGGGAAAATACGGTTTCCAATACATTTATAATCTTTCCATACAATTTGTTATGAAACTCGCAACGTAACAACTCGGTTAAGCGCGTGAAGTTCCCTCTTAAAACAACAAACGAACGTGTTTAGGCGTTTCAAACTTCCAAGTTTAATGTGTTACAGAAATTATGAAATCTCTATATAAATCATATATGTATATCTATAAAATGAGGCTGTCGTCGCATTGTGGCGCAGTCGCACAGCGGGACTGTAAGCGTGACGGCTGTAGGTTCGATTCCCACCGGGAGGAATCAAATATTTAATATTTATTTTTTCTTGCTCTGGTAATCAGAGAAAGTGTGGCGCTGAGTTCTGCTATTCAACACGCAATGCCACGAAAATTGGGTGCCAACGGAGTATTCTAACACTAGGTTCTCTTCTTGGTTCACAATAATGCGTGAACCTAATGAACTAACAAAATAAAATTCTAATACATTTTTAAGCTCGTTGTGGATTATATTTGATGTTATGGTAGTGTTTTGAATTTAATTAATTTTATTCCTTATTTATTTTCCTCTCTAATATACTCTATGTTAAGTTACGCAAATAAACGCCGCAATATGTTAACCACGCCGTGGATAACCACTATTTTACCTTTATTTTAAACCAAAATATTATTCAGAGCGTAATTTTAATCTATAACCATACTCATAGCTTACGGTCAATTACGACCAGAGAAATTTTAACTGGGTACCTATATTATAAATTGTAATAATAATTTTATATCTGTGGCCGTTGTGGCGCAGTAGGACTGGGGCAGAAGAAAACAAGTTGATAGTGGTAGGTTTCTCGCTCGGGGGAATCAATTACTTATTTGTGAAACTAAGCGTAGCGTTGAGTTTTGCCACTCTATGTTGTATGAATGTATGAATGTATGAATACAATGTTTCATATTCGGTTCAAAAGTGAAGAATTGAATATATTAACACTATGTTTTTTCTGCCAATCTTATGATGCCAAAACCACGATTGTACTATAACTTTCAACCTATGTTTAATCACCCCCGATATTTTTTTTTCAGCTTCACGCTGTATCCCGTTCATATAGCAGGGTAAGCAGAGGCCGTCGTGGCCTGGCGATTCAAGGGCGACGGTGACGGCTGCAAGTGCGAGGATTGTGGCTATGAATTCTGATTAAAGAGGCAAAACGCGGCATTGAGTTTTGCCATTCAGCGCATGTCCTCGAAAATTCTGCATAAAGCGAATAAAGGAAGTGTCTTAGTACAAACGAATTGCCTTAATACAGGTGTAATGACATCGATTGGGTAGGCAGAGGGAACCTGGAGTTTAGTTATTTCCATTATTGGGATTTTTTGTACCAGAACACAACGTCTAGGATACTTCATACCATCTTTAATTAAATTAAAATATGGAGAAAGCTCCTGTCGCTATAGTAAAATACGAAAGATACGTCCCGATAAAAATATGGTACAATTTTTTTTACACAAAGATATATAAACATTAAAATAATAATGAAAATTTGTACAATTCATCCAAATCAATTAGATTTTCAATCAAAGCTTCCAATCGCAAATAATCTAAGCCTTAACGATTCACCATTAAATTAAATTTAGTAAGTAATGAGAAATGTTGTAACAGTCATAAATAAAAGCACAGACGGACAAAAATATTAAAAACATTTTATGTACCGAAAAGGGAATAATTCAAAATAAATTACGAAGCGTCCGTTGTAGGTACTGTAGCTGTTATGTATGCTAGAACCTTTTTGTTCATTTACTTATTAAACACGTGAGATGGGTAAATTTTGGTTGATAAATTTAACGCTTTACACATTTTTTTAGAAAACGTATGAAAATTTTAACATAGCGGTATTTGAACCCGCGCCTCTTGGAAACCGTCCAATCACAATGGAGCATTTAATATTGTAATAAATTTTGTTAAATTATATAATTATACTTCTGTAACATATAAAGCAGAACCTAATCTATTTCTTAAAATATTTAAAATTCTTTGAGATATTTAAACATAAATGAAGTATCCCTTTTTCAGGGCATAACTCCTTTTCTAGTGAAATTTTGTTATTTTTAACCAATTTTAATAAGAATACAATAAAAGTAAATATATGTAAATGCTTAATTATCAATCTCATAATATATAAAGTAAAACAATAAAATTTATTGAATTTTGTTAAAATGAAAAAGTCAATTATTATGTTGCCTGACGGTGGTATATACGTATAGATAATGCTCGGAGGCTAGTAATTTTTTCTGAGCACCCCAGCCTTATGGTGGAAGTAAGTGTTGAGACACTTCGTTCTAGATTAGGCGAACAACGTTCGTTTTTAGTAGCGGAACTCAACGCTGTGATTTTTCTTATTACTAGAACGAGGTAATGAAAATAATGAATCTCCTCGAACTGGAATCAAACTGAGGGCCGTTGCGCCATAACAAATCCAGTAAAAAAAAACTCCTCTAAATGTAAATTTAGTTTAAAATCATCCTGTACATGTACAATATACCTGTTAAAATACATATTCACATTTCTCCTAGCAATCGGATAAAATTTTTCTCCATTTTAAACTTTAAGTACAAATATTTTCAAGCATTCAAAGCGGGCAAATGGCTGGAAATGTTATAAATATAAAACATTCAGCCTCTTCAACACTAACAAGTGTAGTAGTTAAAATAAACAAATACTTAACGGCGATAGCTGCGACAACGTAGACATGTTACGGTACAAGTTAAAAGAGGGTAGCGATCATTAATAATATCATCATTATTTTATAATGCGATGGTTGTTAGTTCAAGTATTTTAGGTTCTCCACTTTCACGTCATGTTTTCGAGACATTACGTGTTTAGCGGCGTAATTTAACGCTGCGATATGTTTTAGCTTTAGGCGAGACGCCTAGAGCGACGACATGAAAATAATTCACTACACCGAGTAATAATCCTACTTTCGCTTTGACACTCAGACTCTGCAGGATGATAGCATTAATAAATCTAAAATAATAATAATAATATTGTTCTCCTATAGTGCGATAGTTGTTAGTTTTCATATACTTATATTTATTTAAAATGTTGGTTTAATTTGTAAAGTAGTGTCTGTCCGGAACTTCGTTTGCCTGAAGTATATAGATAGCCATGAAGTATAAAACGTAAAATTCCGCTTATACTCGCTTTCCTAGGAATTTGGGCGAAATCTTTACTAGTGATTATCTGTACAAGTGGAACCTTCACCACTCGAGGAACCTTCAAGCTAAATTCAAGATAATTTTAGATAAAGTAATAGATAGTTAGATGAATATGGCGTTGGGCTTCTCCATATAAATAACTTAAGTAGATATGTGTATGGTAATCTGTGATATTTAAATCCACAATTATTAGTATGAATAGTATGTAGTATATATATACACCATATATAGGGTGTAGATCAAGTATAAATTAACTAGACCATACGCTACGCTATACTCTTTAATTTTAGGTCCAATATTACGAACATTTGTTTAGAAAACTTCCAAGAAAGATCGAGGGGAGAAAGGAATTTAAATTTGTCTATAAGGTTTAAGTTATTGTTATTTCCATCATAGAAACCAACCACTTACATAGAAATATTCATTAACCAAATATATACATAGATGTCGGTGGTATTTTTTTCTTTCATTTCAGTTTCACGCTCTATCTTGCACATAGTAGGATAAAAAGAGGGAACAAGGGAATATAGTGTCAAAACATTAAGACATTTCCATTTCCCACTTTTCGCTTTTTATATATTTTATCATATATTAAAATTAATTTGCGTAGCGCTTCGAGCCTCGAACTCAGTAAGGAATTACAATAATACTTAGAGGACTAAAATTATATTTACAATTTATCTTAGTTGTCAACAGCAGTGTGTTAAATATTTATATTGTTACTAAACAACGTTACTAAACAACTTGATTGATGCAATAATTAGTGTAGCCTTGTGCTACTCTTATATTATATATTTATTCTTTATTTTTGAAAGGCGATTTATTTCAAAATAGATATTTATTATACATATTTTGAAATAAAATCGCTTTCGTCTATAACTTAATTTAGGTCACATCGAGTACTTAGCCTAATATTGAACCTAGCACGTACACTTTCACGGACTATTGTGGGAATATCGAAACGCGATGTCGTTAGAGTCACGTATATTTAATTTGTAAATACGTGAGCATGCACTTTGTTTGAAATACACTACAATATTTGAAATATAAAGGTTGAATAATATGAATTTTAACGCCACTGTGCTATTATTACCAAATAATATATAAATATTTTTTGAGCTTTATAGGAAAACGTGCCAACAGAATAGTGTTGTATTATTCCGTTATCTACTTCCTGTTAATTTAGAAACAACAAAATAAAAATAGAGCGGAGAAAAATTCGGCAATTTTGCTTTTTTGTGTATTTTTTTATATAATATACTTACGCTAAAGACCGTGCAAAGTGGAGTAGGTTGAGCAGGAAGGCAGACCCTGGCAAATAGCCGGTATTAATGCCAGGAAGAAGAAGATACTATATTCCGAATTGTATGTATTACACTTAGAAGTAATATTAGATTTAAGTGTTAATATGGCGATGAGAAAATTGAACACATAAGCAGGAACTTCATGTCTATGTTCTGTTTTAAGTTTTTCGTCTAATTCAACACACTTTATTTAGGCTAGTTTGAAAATTTTAATTTGAATTCTTTCCCTTGAATATCTTTCAGATGAAAATAAACTAAACGTTCTATTAACGTTTTTCTTATATAGCTAACAGTTTTAGTTCTAGGCATTTTTTTATGATTTATCGAAATATTTAGATAAACATTGACTATACTAAACTGTAGAGTTAATATTTTAAATATATAAAAAAACACGTATAAAGTTAGATTGAATTTAAATATAACCGCTCCAACATTCTGCATAGTTGGGAAGCTGTCTTTTCAAAGTCAACGAAGCGAAGTTTTATAATGATTCTTATGAATTGATACGAATACTATTTTGATTTTGATTTAAAGTATAAAAATAAATTTTTATATTGTATTATGAGGAATAAAAAAGTAAGGTAAGGGTTATCTTTTGTCGTTTCTACCATTTCTTTTTCCTATACCTGACTTTGTAATAATATTGTAAAATTTCAGTTTATATATGTAATGTTTTTAATATATCTTGGATATTGTCTAGCCGTAACCAATTGTCTATGTGGTGGCTGCAGATTCAATCCTGACTCAAGATTTCTCCACAAAATATCTAGTGCGACAGGAAGAATATACGAAAAAATTACGCTGAGATTCACTTCTTTTATAAATACACTAACTAACGTCACTTATCGTTGTAATGGCAGTCGCGTGCACCAATCACGCCACTGTCAGAAGCGTCATAAATTCCTACTTTTTCTACTCTGCAACTGATGTGGCTTGGTGCCCTACTCGCGCTCTGCCGCTGGCTATTCTCTACTATTCAGATATTTAATTTTTCCATCAATTAATTATTATGAACGAAGCTTACTCATGTAGTCGCAAGTCCGAGGCCCCTGCTCTAAGTTTCACATCTCATAAAGACGAAAAATAACATTAGTTATATTGCGTTCCACTTAATAACACAAAATAATCGAACCATTCTTGCAAACATCGAATCTACAACTATCACTTTAAACTACGTAAAATAAAATAAGAATGGATTTAGAACCTGCCGACCCGATTACACAAAATCATGCTATTAACTAATCCTATTCATTTATCTTGACTTATCCCTACATTTCTAGGATCAAAGGATCAGATAACGTTATCGCCCTTATAAGCATTTAATGGCAGCATTAATTTTATGTTTTGTTCCTCCCATGGGATGTTGTATAAATACAGAGTATCTTATTTTAGATCACGGCTAAACCTTTGAATATATTGACCAAATTTAAATTCCATTTGTGTGGCGTAATAGAAAAGTTGTATGACACACGGCGAAGCTGTCGTGGTGCGTGATTATACAAATGTAAATGCGACCATCGTGGGATGAATTTTCAGTCGCTTTAATTTTAATTTTAGTGAAATAAAATATTTTTTCATTGTATCCAATAGAAAATTTTGTGGAAACTATAAAATAATAAACGCAACGTTCAGTAATTATATAAAAATGTTTATTGTGTAAATATAAATTATAATAATATTTTGTCAAATACTCTTGCTAGGTGCTAATTCTAGATAATTTAATATTTGGGGGCAGTAGCGCCGCGAAGTCGAGCGCGAAGAAAATCACTGCCGTAGTATCCTTTTCTCGAACAATTTTGAGAACATTTAGAGTTTATAAATTATCGTCTTCTAGTAAGATATATATATATATATATATATATATATATATATATATATATATACCAGACCAGAACCTCTAAATTTCAAACTTGTAGATCAAATTTTATATGACTTGGTTGTTGATTTGTACACACATGTTATTATTTTTAAAGAATGTTCAACGGTCGATCCCACACAGCTATTCAAAAAGTCACAGCTATTAAAATCGTAGGTAGGGCCATACACAAACGCAAACGCACAAGGGGCACATACCATTCCCACTGGTGGAGACGAGGTCCTAGCTACACAGCAGACTAAACGAGCCTAGGCGCGGGAGGGTACCATCTCTAATTTCCGACAGGGTACTCACAACACTACCTAGTAAGCTGAGCTCGCTCCGAGCGATGCAAACCACTACGAATGAAATACGCAAACCAAGGTCCGTGTCTCACAAGAGATTTAGCAGTTAAATGTGACCAAGCCAAGGTAAGAGTTCTTCTAGATTGACCTTCTTTAAAACCCTATTAAAGTAAAGG
Source organism: Heliconius sara (assembly GCA_917862395.2). Lineage (NCBI taxonomy): Eukaryota > Metazoa > Arthropoda > Insecta > Lepidoptera > Nymphalidae > Heliconius > Heliconius sara. The sequence goes on from OU860798.1 coordinate 6,955,157, forward strand.
CCAATAGCATACTACACATTCGAAAAAAAATCACGTAATATGTATGCATAACCTAGTGTCAGAACACTCTGTTCTCCATTTTCTGTTGGGTATGAATTCCACCTACCATATTCAGACAAAAGTAATATGACTGAAAATGCCATAATAACTGCAAACATTTCCTTATGAAAATAATATAAAACATCATCGCAACATAAAATAATCGCTACCGCTCATACTTTGTACCTTTTAAATTGTGTTCGACATTTGGAAGCATTTTGTAACATTCGTTAATGACTTAAGTTTTGTTTCATAAGGGACTGGAAATTTTTGCTCATACACTAACATTCGACTGACTTTAACTGTCATTAAATATGACGTTTTCATTCGGTTTTTTTTTTCGTAACACTTTTGTTAGTTTTGAAATGCTTTAAATAAGGAAAATAAATGTTTCGAATTTTTAAGCTTCAAAAAGACATTTTGAATGAAATCGCTTAAAATTTTTTCTTCCATTTTTGCTCATTCGAGTTAATGAAGATAGTTCATTTCCCCGGGAAGGGGAATATTTGAGTGTATGCAATACGTTTAGCTTCTATTTAAGTTTCACTCTTTTGTCCGCGTGTAGAGATAGCCTAATGTCACGCAATGTCTCAAATTCATAGACATACAGACACTGACTTCCGACTGGGTTCCCTCTACCTACCCTGCTATAGCGGGATACACCACGTGAAGCTGATACAATATTAACATTTCGTATAACTGTAAAACAATTAACGTGAAAACAAAGTACCAATTACATCTCTTTTTGCTTTTTGTTTAATAAACATTTAAGACTCACGCGCTTCCAACCCCTTAATAACTAATTAAGGTGGCACTTTGTTGTTTTAGTGTAAATTTTACCTGTATTTTTTTAGTTTTTTAATTTTAACAATAAGCTATTTCTTTCTGAAGAAGTGACAAACTCGCATAAAAACTTACCGTTTTATTAAAAAAACATAATGCTGAAGAAAAACTTGGTTCCTATAAAACTATACTCATTGCTTTCAGAAAATTTAAGACGTAGCAAAGAATTTGCCTTGTAAGTAAAAATATGGGTAAAATCCTAGGCATTTCCTAACAAAGCTACTTTTTTTAAAAAAAAATAGCTTCACGTTATATCCATCATAAAGAATGGTAGATAGAGGAAAACTTAGTTCTAAGATTCCGCTCAAGCCATTATATGTTATGGCGGTACTTAACGCCGCGCTTTATTTTGTTAACAGACCGTGGCAATGTAGATACTTTATTCCCACAATTAGAAATCAAACCCACAACCGTCGAGCTTACAGTGCAACCCTAATCCATGCCAGTACGGCCTCCTTAAAAGTTATAAGGAACAAAATATACACACGTCAAACATAACTGTAATATCCATCTAAAATTTGGGGAACGTCGACGTTTGATGTTTATTAATGGATTCAAAGTATTCACTTCTAACGTTTACCTCCAGTAATTTGTCATTCGAACCTGTACCTATCTTGTAAGAAGGTGATGTATTGTATCCATTAACTTAGATGCCGTCGTGGAGTAGTGCGTCAGTGCCTGATTCTTAACGCGATTGCTATGGGTTCGATTTCCAGTCGAAGAGTGATCATGTAAAAATTATTTCATTCTGCCGCTTCCGATATTATTGAGGTTGGCATAAGTATTGAAAATGAGAAGAATTCTGATTTTCAGAGCTTCGTACTTAAATAAAAAAACTGAATCGATACGATCACTTTGTTGTCCGTCTGTCTTTCTGTCTAGACCACGCTAGAGGCTCACATTTACATCAAAAATTAAGTCTACGGTCTCTTGAAACACACAAAAATTTATGTTTCTAAGTAAAAGCAATATAAAAATACGGGCGTGTAGTTTTTAATGCATTTTGTATGAAGTTTGCTGCGTAATAAAAAACCTATAGGCTACTTCCGGTGGACGTCTGCATTTAATTTTAAATATACATACAATATACAGATTTGAATTAAATTTATAGTTAAATTGATAAAAAAAAAACAAAATACTCGTAAACTTTCAGTTTATCAACTTTTATTAATTGTATTTTCCGTTGACCTATACAATACTGAACTTGGTACAGATCGGGTTTTTTAAATATAATACTATGTGTTTTTAGACAATGTCACCACTGAACCACAATGTATTATTTAAACAATGTGCTCTTATAATTAAAACGTATGCAGATATTATGTATTAGTGATAAGATGATTCCGGATCGTTAACAAAGTATTTCCGCGGATACGTATCCGAATATGAATGTTTAGTGTCAAGGTTATCAAAAACATGTTTGATAAGGAGATCTGCTTATAAAGCTATTTAATTCATTTCCTACAACGTTCCTAGTTAATTAAGGTGCCAATTAGTTGATTTAAGATATAATACATAATCTGACTAGATTAAATTCGATTAGATTTAATAATTTTCCACTACTTTATTCAGAGCTTTCTTTCTACTCTTTCAGATATTCGCGGATAAGGATATGGATACGGATATAGATATCGGTTTCATCACTAATATGTATGTATGTATGTGTACAATATATATACTTTAATCCTAAATAGCTCCACACAGAATACAGCATTTACTGGTGTGGAGACACTCTGCTCTTGCCTTTCCGCCCGAATGAGAGACAAATCCATGAGTTGTGTGTTGTTGTGTCCTCAACGTCACGTTTGGTTTAAAATAACCTAACGTAACCAATAAACTATTCTCTCGTTTATTAAAGTAAGTAATACCTAAATAAATAAAAGGAAAATGCAAGCTTAGAAACACTGTTGAGCAATCATTTTATATGTAAATAGCGTTAATCTTGTAAAAAATATGAGGCTGAAGGCTTAGGGGCGCGGTAAAGGGTTGCTTTTGAATTAATTTTTTTACACTCTTCGAAAGCGACGTCCATTCGCATATGTATTTTTTAAACATTTTGAGTATCAAACCAATTATCTTTGTGTCACTGGTAATTTAAGCAGCTTCATTCTGCAGTATAGGACATACTTTACGATACTCCACTATCCGACTCTCTAGACATTGTTCAACAGTAGACACATTTCTTTGTTGTCCAATTGGGGAACGGTGTATCTTCTCCGCTCAAGAACAAAGTACAAAGACAAAAGAGAACAGAGAGAGACTATTGACACTAGGTTATTTCTGCTTACTAACTAATGATTATAACTCTTTTTCATTCTTTCCATATATTTAAAAATGAAATAATGAATATAAACTTGAAACTTTTAACCCAATAATAGCGCTTTATTTTTACTGAGTGACTGACAAAAAACGCACATAAATAAATTTCTATCTTAAAATGTAGAACGTAGCTAGATAAGCAAGTTTAGGCACTAAGAGAGAATACCTCAATTGATTACGGAAATGGCAAAAAAAGAGATAACGCAGAAGACGAACAACGGGAACGATAAGAAAACTGGATTTCCATTTCTTATCACCACAGTCTTTGCAAACAAAATTGCAGGCAACGATTAGTATAGACATAAAAGTCTTACACTCAAGACACTTCAGCATCGACTCGCTTTAAACTGGAACACACGTTAATACATTGTCTAAGCAACAAAAGCTATATAACTCAAACTGCAGAGTCAGTTGAGCAACTGCCAATGAGCTTTACAGTTCGATGGGCTTTTGAAATGTCTATGGGGAAATATATCGTACGTTTAGTGATAAAACGGTTTTTTTTTCTTATCTTTCCTTATCTTATTCTTGTCGTGTTTTCTTATGATTACTTTACTATAGAAAATATATTAATAGGCTTTAGTAGGCTTCTCCTATTTGTCTGACCAGATCAGGACCAGAATATACCATAGTATTGTATTGTCAGATTAGTATTTGTAATATTTATTTATATTAAAATTGCTTGTAACGTTAAGATTGTTATTAAGATTGATTGATCGTGATTAAGATTGTTGTAAGTTTGGTTCCCACTCGACCAAATTAAATAGTTAACATTGTCAATTCTGTGCTCTGATGTCGAGGCAAAACGCGGAGTTAAGTTCCGCCACTCAACACGCAATGATTCCCAAATTAAATTTTCAGCAGAGTGTCTTAGACTCTCGCGGCATACCCTTCTATGTGTGATACAGCGTGAAGCTGAAAGAATCACTTAACTAAAAAGTAATGAGTCATTAAGATTGGGTCGGATTCAGTTTTGTAGATTTTATCACATAATTATAAATACTTATACCTAATGCAATTATGACAGTTCGGTGTCTCTACTTAGAGGAAATATATAGCTTTTGTTAATGTAATAGAACCCAAAACAATGATTTTCCAATTTTTTGTCTGTTTGTATGTCTAATATAAAAATCCATTCAACTGATTTAAATGCGGTCTTACTATTGAATTCTAGCCAGCTTCACTTAACATTTAATATTTGTTTCATTTAAATCAGTTCACAAAAAAAAAACTTATGTCAATATAAAGAATTGCCTTCGACAATATTTCTACATTTTTTTTATTGAGTTGCTAACTTTTCTTTAGCTATCCACGTATGATATTATATTGAAAATGATAATATTAGATCACGAAAGTAATTGAGATGAGAAAATAAATAATTGTATTGTATAAGCAGGCGAAGCCACGCGGGACCACTAATTATGTAATATAGATATAAGTCGATCTAATAAAAGAAGGGTTTATGCCACTGCGTTTCGCATCAGGTAATGCCGGGCCCCGGCGCCCAACCCATCTTAAAGGCCGGCAACGCACCTGTAGCTCCTCTGGGGTTGCACGGGGCCGTGGGCGGCGGTAATCACTTACCATCAGGTGACCCGCACGCTCGTTTGCCGTGTCTCTTCCATAAAAAAAAAAAAAAAATAGTTAATTATTTTCCAATCGAAAGAAAGAATTGTTTTCATTTCCGCTCTCTCCAAGACATACATAGCGCGGCGTGGAATTTCGCCACTCAACATGCAATATCCCAAAAATTAAACAGAAAAAAGGGAACGGAGTGTCTTAACACTGGGATACCTACATCTACCCTGCGGGATACGCGGAATATACTATATGTAAAAAAAACATAAGTTATAAAAAAGCTATACATTACGAACATATTCATATAAATAAATGGACGCATTCTCCCAAAATCCTATATATATATATATATATATATATATATATATATATATATATATATCTCAAGAACTATTCATAGATAGGATTTCTCGTTTTTATATCCGACGTTTAATTTATCACTTACATCGTAAATCATGTAGCCACTTGAATATTAAACAACAAAAAAGGAAACTAGGCCCATTTACCAAATATGTAATTATATACCAAATATTTCCTCATTCTTGCAGTGGTTGTGCTTGCAATTCAAATCTGGAGAAGCTTTTTTTTAGCTTCACGTTTTATCCCGCATATAGCAGGATAAGCAGAGGGAACCTAGTTTTATGTACCTAACACTTCCGTTTCCCACTTTTCGCAGACTTCTGGAGGCATTGCGTGTTGCGTAGCATAGCAGGGTGGCAACATGTGATCTGGTAACCAAGCGTGTGAATATATCATTCCTCTGAGAATCAAATCCACAACTATCGCGTTGAAAGTCACACACTTGTACCTCTGCGCTACGACGGCCTAGACGGATTACAACATATTCTTTTTTATTTATAGTATAAATATTTTGGCTTTACTGTTTTCGTTGGACCAAAATACATAGTTAAATTCCATAAAAATTCCAAATAAAAAGAGACTGCAGAATTGATTAGATATTCTGCTTAGGTAAGCACTACGTTCTCTTTGCCATCCCCATGTTAAATACTTTAAATTTTACTTTAGATAAAAATAAAAAAAAGCTTCCATTCTTCAAGACAATCTGTAAATGGGACCTACTTTTGTTCTAACGTTAAGAAAATATGAGTTTAAAAATCTAGTACGAAGCGCGTTGTGAAGAAACTTGTATAAATAGACCGAGCATACGTTTAATAGTGCTGGGACATAGTCGATAATTTTTTTTTATAACACAGAGGGATTTGAACAAAACAAAGGAGGGGCTTTTCAGAAGTTGTCTTCCGGAATTTATAAGCGCGCGAATATAAGATTTTAGATGTAGTTTGCTAAGAACATATGGCTTAGTGATAACAGCGCTTGGACGGTTTCCAAGAGATGTTAGTTTATATAGATCTACTTTTATACGTTTTTATACGTTTTCTAAAAAATATTTTTCTTTCCTTAGTATAGGATAGCACTTTGAACTATGTATTATGATTATTATTCTTTGTATTATGATTATTTTTATAAAATTAACAGAAGTTCGAATAATGGTAGGTATCAATAATGGAAAATCATGTCACTTCATGACGATATTTATTTGTAAAATAAGTCATGAGGTAAATTGAAAAATAAGCTCATTTGAAGATTTAACAGTGCCTGTAAAAATCTATATGAATAAAGAATGTTTCCAATTTAAATAAAAAAACACAAAGTTACTAATTGAGGCTGTCGTGGTGCATCAACATAGCGTGGTGTCTCAAAAATTGCGCAGAAAGCGAGGAAACGGAGAGTTTAACACTCAGGTATGATAGACAATTTAACAAAAATATTTATCGACTGGAATTTCAATTCATAATCACTATTTTAAGCGAGCACTGGCCATTTTCACAATTTATCAAGCACATTATCGTATTAATAGACAAATAAAAAAAATCATAGACTTCGATACAATGTACATCACTAGTCCGTTGTTTAAAGCTCTAGGCGTCCTAATAAGGCCACACACGAGTCGTGTCAGTTGAAACGTCGACGTAGACAAGAAGTTTACGTGTATTTTAGTTTTTAACGAACAATTTTTTAGAACCTGCTAGTTTTTTTGGTGTGGATTCACTTGAGTTTATAAGATTTTTTTTCCTAAATCACATTATTGAAGATTGAAAAATTTGGGGTTCCATATCATTCACCGTTTTTGAAACTGGAAACACTGTCTACTCAAATTTATTTCAATAGTTTAAATATGAATATTCAGTAGCGTTTGGTGCCCGCTAGGGATGAACCGTGAAACTAAAATATAAATTTAAAAAGGATATTACGAATATTAATTTGAATAGTAACTGAATCCACATTTGCGTTATGTTCTTATTAATAAGTTGTATTTACAAGTTTATTGTAAAAAGGAGCACCTGTTTAAGAATTAAATATTTTAATTTCCTTACTTTGTCAATTGGTTTCGAAATTGGGTGGAAGGTGTATCACTAGGATCTATTTGCCTACCCTGCTGCATGCGGGATACACCAAGACGATAAAAAAATCGTTATTGTTCTAATCATGATAGAACTATGTCTTTGAAATAATAAATAAATGAAATTGATAAAAGAAGGCAGTAAAATTTTACTTTTGTTAAATACAAACGTACGTGTATATTAAAAATAGGTATTTTAAATGAAACTATTTTAACCGGATTAATCGCGTATATTTTGTATTTTTATACATTTTTGGAAACCCGACGTTTCGAACACTCTGCAGTAGTCCGTGGTCACGGGTAGTCTACTCGTTTACGTGATTAATCCAGTTAAAATAGTTTCGTTTAAAATGTGTAATAAGCGTGAAGAACTTATTATAAAATAGGTATTTTCACATGTTCAACATGACTTCATCTATTAGCTATCAATTATGGCGTTGAACTCCATTAGTTTGAACGCCGTATATTGATCGTAAAAGACGTAAAATCGAAAATATTTTCTAATGGCAGTCGAATCGACAACCAATGCGTAGCCAGAATTTTTATTTTTGCTTCATGCTGTAACCTGCATATTGTAGGGCAGAAGAACCTCTTGTAAAAACATTACGTTTCCCACTTTCCGTTCAACTTTCCACACATTTGAGCAACGTCACTCAATGTTACTAGAGCGAGGAAATAATAATAAATCATACCCCTTGGTGGGAATCGAACTCATAATCACCGTCCACGACGGCATTTATATACATAATATATTAAACATACTGTACATTCATGCACTTATAGCATAAGTTCTATGTAAACAAAGCAAATTCAATATAACCTCCGGTATGCGAGACTAAGTCCTCAATTAAGTGAATGGGCTGTTGAGACAAATTAAAGGATTATGGCACGAAAACCATTTGATTCTATCAATTTACTATTATGTATGTATACATTTGTAGGTACCGGCTGAGCTGAGGAGTTATGAATTAATTTGTAGGACAGGCGGAGCGGATTCAGAGATCAGCATCGCTTTAGGTCTTTAAATTTGCATTTAAAGACAAATGGCGGAGTTTAACGCCTTTTTTTGTATTTTGTTAAGCGATTGAACATTGGACGCCTCTTGGAAACCGCCCACGGCCCGACGGTCGCTGTTATATGAAGGATAAGCCGTTTAAATTATAAAAGAGTAAAATCAGTAAAATAATGGTAGTACATTTTAATAAAACATTCACCATTCGGCCTTCCCTTTTTCGTGAACTTTGTTACATCAAAAGGCGATCGCAGCGTGTCTAGAAACAGAGAAGGGACGAAATTCCATCTCGGTGCCTTCATAATCTAATTATACTCAATTTGACAGTTAAGGAAAAAACCGTGGTAATATCTGCCTACTTTATATTAAACAGAAGTATATTAATGATAGTCGATTAATTGTAGAAAAATCCATGGTAGTTCAAAGTGTTTTTCTTAATATTATCACAGTGAGTAAAACTATCAATAAAAATATATATATATTTTACTTTTAACATTTTTAAATTGTTATTCCACACTTAAGAAATTACTTAAATAATAAAAATTTAAAAACGTAGCAGGATTTGAACCCATGCCTTCCGGAGCTGTTCCAGCGCACTGACCACTAAACCACACGTTCTTATCAAGTTACGTCTGGCGGGAGTAAAGGCCCACGTAAAGGGACTGGCAATAATGAATATATATATTTTACAATAATCTTAAAGATATATTTAAATACGAGCCTTTCTATTTTAACGTAGGTCGGCATGGCTTTAATGTATCTTTAGTTTGAGGTAACTCTCAAAGATCCCCACTTTCAAGTTAGTGAGTACGCATTCCGTCTTATCTACGTATTGGATTAATAATGCCCAAAATTCCAACTTTTCTAGAATGACGTAGGTCTGGGGGGTTGGGATATTGGGCTATTAGAATTATCATTAGGCAAGAGAAAATGCTATTATTTTTTTACATTTTAGTTTTCCCACACTTAAAAACGAAAATACTTAAGAAAACATTAAAAAATGTTAACGTAGCGGGATTTGAGCCCGTACCTTTTTTAAACTTGTTACAACTTATTCGTGTTTTTAGCATCACTGTATATTCGTGTTTTTAGCATAACTGTAGGGAGATATTTACAAATTTCCGCTACCCACTACAAGCGTATAAAAATTAAGATGCAGCTCGATGAGAACGTATAGCCGATGAGAACGTATAGTTGGTCAGAGCGCTTGGACGGAATCTACGTTCCATTTTCTCAATAAGTATTTTTCATTCCTAAGTGTAAAATAACACTTTAAAAATGTAAAATAAAGAAAAAAATACTTTTTTAAGTATGCTATTAAAAAAATCACGTACCAAGATTTGAACCCGCGCTTCTTGGAAACAAAAAAAAAACCAAACGAACGCGGCGTTGAGCTCTCGTAATATCTCTAAAATGGACGTCAGACATAAAGATAAAACGTTTTGAATATAAAATAACGGCTATTTTGCACAACGCTAAAAGTGGTCAATTTATCATGCAGCGGACGAGGAATAGGTAATAGAGCTAATATCGTGGTAGAGACGAGTTTGATATAAAATGTATGCATTTTAAGCTGGAAAATCATCTACTTGCTAATTTTTGATTAATGGCTACTAAGTTTATAATATTACTAAATAACTATTTATTTATGCTGCTGCTAACAATTCTAAATATATTTTCAGCAGCAGCAGCAGCTTCACGTTGTATCACGTATAGTAGAGTAAAGATGGCGTCTAGTGTTAGAGGAGGTACATTTCTTGTCACTTTAGTTAACGTCACGGAGAGACGCAATTAAATGGATCATTCTTAAGCATTAAGGAAACTACTGCCCCAGGTAAAGTGCTTTCTGATATTATTATAATTTAATTGTTTTAAAAGTAGTAGGTTCGATTTCCATTTGAAGTTTTGTAGCTTTAAGCTGTGTTTCGCATATAGCAAGGTAAGCAGAGGGAACCTAGTGTTCAAAAAAACTGGTTTAAACTTTCCGCCCAATTTTCGAGACATTGCGCCACTCTTATTAATATGATATTTTTATGCTTATGTAAATATTTTTAAAGATCTTTGAATTGACTGACGTTTGTGAATTTAAATAGATTTCAATATTTCATGATTCATCAACAGAACATTTCAACCCTTAAGTCCAGTTATGTTATTTAATATCTATCCTATCCAGATAGTCGGTTATTTTTTGAGTTTGACACTATATCCCACATATAGCGGGGTAGGCAGAGAGTATCTAGCGTTAAGACACTCCGTTCCCCGTTTTCCACACAATTTTCGAAATACTGCTATTGAGTAGCGAAACTCAATGCTGCGCTTTGTCTTCCGGAGAATCTTACCAGATCGAAATAAATATTCATTCCTATGAGTGGGAATCGAACCCACAACCTTCGCCCCAATAGACACATACATGTTCTCTCATATCCACAAATCACTCTCATTTTCTTTTTAATTAAATAACTTAAAAATAAGTAAGTCTTAAAAGCTATCCATTTAATTTTCCACTTGCACTAATGGCTAATTACTTAATACAAGTGTAGGTGCAATTCATTTAAATTCTAGCTTCAGATTACTTAATTACATTATTTAGTTGGAAACATAATTTTATATATGAGAATACTTTAAGCGCGACGATTGTAGGTTCGATTCCTACTCGTAGGAATATTTTTTTTCCAAATTTATCATATTTGAACGAGAACATTAGTTCTCGTTCTAGCAACGAGGTAAAGTGCAGCGTTGAGTGTCGCCTCTTACACTATAGTTTGGGAAAAATATAACGGAACGCCAATGTCGTGTTTTGTCTACCAGAACGAGGAAATAAAATATTTTTAAATAAAGTTAATACCCTGAATGGGAATCGAACCTATAAACATACGTTGCGTTAACGTTTGCGGCCTCGTAAATATTCCTAATATTTCTACACTGCAATTCACAATTCAGTGACCACGTGTGTAATCGCGCTTAGATTAAATTTAGTTGGATAGTTAAATACAATACCTATCAACCTGTTGACGTGTTTCTAAAAGGATGTTTGATCCTTTTAGTTAAATGTTATATACTGAAAGGTTATTGAAATTATAATTTATTATTATTACTTATGATTTTTTTCAGGCAACCTCCTTTTTTAGGGTTCCGTACCTTGAAAGGAAAAAACGGAACTCTTATAGGATCACTTTTTTGTCGTCTGTCCGTATGTTAAGACACTTTTTCTCAGCTTACAAGCTGAAATTTATATCAAATACTTTACAGGTCTTCTGTCCCTTGGAGCTATGAAATCAAACAAGACTCTAAGTCTACGCAACCATAAAATACAGCCGTTTGATTGGATTTTTATAAGGGCTAAGAGACAAAAATGAGGCGGAACTTAACGCCGTGCCTTGTCTCATCATATCTGGCTTAAAATGTCGATATATTAAAAATAAAAAATTGTCAAGTGCGAATCACACTGGCACATGAAGAATTTCTTAGAAGCAAGTACAGATTAGTGATTAAGTAATTACATATTATATTGAGCGTGTCAGACATGGCTGAACCTTGGGAGGGTGATTAGATCATATTACTAATATGATCTAAACTGGTTACGTCCTTTTTATGAAGTCGGTTAAACAGAGACTTTATTTTTTTTGCTTCATTAGGATTCCGTAGGCGATTGGCGAAAAACGGAATTTCATAATATCTATCTGTCTGTCTGTCTGCCCGGCCGTATGTCACAGCCACTTTATTCTGAAACTAATATAATTACACAATTGAAACTTTGTATGTGCATGTATTCTGTTGTGAATTTTATGCAAAAAAAAAATATAAATTTACGGAACCCTTCATGTGCGAATACGACTCACCAACTGACCACTTTCTTTTTAATACAACTCTACTCCATAACGACAACTGAATTACATTTAAAATTAAAACTCGGTTTCCCATACATACATATATCTTCTTGTAAATGCCACAACGGGTGTGACGTCACAAAGTGGGACCAGTGATAAATGGCTATCTGCTATTTCATTTTATTTTATTTGTACCATACGTTGGTCAATTGGTTTATAGATTGCGTTGGAAGTAGTCAGTTCGAATTAGATCGCTTTAATTATATCTTGTTTTACATTATTTCAATTTAGGTACACAATCCTACACGTACATACATTTTTACGATCTAAAAAGATTTCGTTGGCATATTTTTAAGCTAGATTTGTAGTGGTATCAAATTTAAAGAAACTTTTTTTTATTTACATATTAGAATAACACATAGGCTTCAATTAGGCTAAAATATAACAAAAAGTACAAGCAAGTGAAGCCGCGTGTCTGTCACTAGTTCAAAAATATTAATCAAACAAAACGAAAGTATTTAATTTATTGAAATCAAATTGCTCCATCGCTTGGTCTAGGCATTATTAAATCAAAACAAAGAACTTTTCTAATTACATCTGGAGTACGGGCGTCTGTTTAGAATTACTTTACGAATATTATCTATCATTGATTTAATAATAACAAAAGTTTATATTTTTTATAGCTTCACGTTGTATTAAAAAATTCAGTCTTCCAATTTTCAAGACATTGCTTTCTTACGGAACTCAACGTTTACTTTTTTTCTTTGTCTACTTATCGAACAGATGAAATTACTTATTTCGCCAAGTGGGAATCGAACCTTCACTCGTCGTTTACAGTCAGACCCTGTGCCAGTGCATCACATAGCCATAAGTGTTTATATTATTTATTTTATTTAAGATTCTGAACCTATATAATTTTATGAGTAAAAAAGAATCTCTAAAGATCGTATACCCAATTTGAAAGATTTAAGAGTATACCGCTGAGTAATAGAGAAAACTTGGCTTTATACTATATAAATATATGTATTAAACACATTTTTCCACGCATGAAATGAACCTAGGACTGTTCTATAGATCCTTATTAAAGATTCCATTGTTACCTCACCATATAAAACTTTCTTACAAACTTTGTGCATAACTTAGTTAAAAATGTATAAATCTCAAGCAACGCTTATTGGTTGGAGGTCGGAATATAAAATTGGATATGCGTTGCGTTTTTATAATGTAAAATTCTTGCTGCCTGCTAAAAATCTTTAACTTGTATGAACTAATTACTTGTACGTTGTATCGTTATTGGGACGCCATGGTTGTGGGTGTGGGTGGTGGTGGTGGATTTTTTGTAAATTGTGTCCCATGTCCCATAGGGTAGGTCAAAAATTAGGTTCTTCTAGTGTTAAGACACTCCATTTAACACTCTTCGCTGAATTTTCGAAACATTGCGTGTTGAGCAGTGAAACTCAATTCGTTTACCAGCGAAGTAGAATGAAAATAATTTTAATTTAATCATTCCCTCAAGTGGGAATCGAACCCGCAACTGTCGCGTTTACTGCCCCGCTGCATCACGACGGCCCCTACATTAATTATTAACAAAACAATTACAGTTTCAGTACTTAAAACATTCTCACTAACGACTGCAGGTTAAAAATACTAATATAAAATCCCACATTTTATAAAACACACAGGCCTCGAGACGTTGAAATATCTTGAGAACAAGTTTCAAGTACACTACTTTTATACTAATAGAGCTAAAACTGTTTCGCTGTTTTACTATTGTAATAACTGTCATTGTGGAGTAATAGGCTCTGAATGTAAACGCGATCGTAGTGGGTTTAAATTTCACTAGGTTTCACGCTGCATCCTGCATATAGCGGAGTAGGCAGAGTGTACCTCGGAGGGTGTTATTACTCCGTTCCCCGCTTTTGCCGCTTTTTATAGAGACATTGCTTGTTGAGTGTCGTATCTCAACGCCGCGCTTTGTAATGTTACGCTTGGTTAATAATGTTGAAGAAAATATGCAATGAAGAATTTCTGCATTAAGATATATTTTTTTTACTTTTTGTAACTCAAATATATGCTATAATGCAAAACAGGTAAATATTGCGGTTATCTCAAAATTTACGGTCAATTTAACGTTTAAATGTGCATTTTTGTATTAAAAATTGAACATTATCATGGCAATGTGGTATCTGACTGTAAATGCAACGATTCGGGGTTGGATTTCCGTTCGGAATAATGAATTATTTCTATTTTCTTGCTCTGCTAAAAAGATAAAGCAAGGCGTTGAGCTCCGCAACTTAAGACATGATGTATCGAAACGGGCTGTCTTAATACTGGGTTTCCATTGCCGACTCTGCTGTACGGGGAAATGCGTGAATCTGTTAACAATAACTCACTAACATGTGGATGTAACTGGAGAAAGAAGTGCACTACTTTCTCTCTGATTTTAATTTTTAATTACAATATTAACATTGTGGCCGCCGTGGCACAGGTAGCACAGGCGTTTGACTGTACCGCGACGGTTTAAGATTGGATCCCCACTCGGGAGAACGAATTATTATTTATTAATATTCTCATTTCTTTGCTTTGGTACCAAGGCAAAAGCGTGACATTGAATTCCGCCACTCAACATGCAATACCACAAAAAATCGGCGTAAGACGGAGAACGGAGCGTCTTAACAGTAGGTCTCCTCTGATTCTGTTTCCTCTGATTCGGTGTCCTCTAATAGAGTAGCTATTATATGTGGGATACAGCGCAAAGCTTAGAGATAATATTTACATATAAATATTATATTCTATTGTTCGTATTTTCCGTCTGTGCACTAATTCAAGGGAATGATTCTCTTCAAGGCTTGTTACAGAGTTAAAAATATTTATTCTACATCAACATGCATTTTATAATATTTTATAATATTAATTATTTATAGATGAATAGCGTCTGCTATTTTCTATTAATAGCGCGTAGGTTCGATTCCAATTGTGGGAATGATTATATTAATATTATTTTCATTTCCCCGCTCCAGTATACAGCGAAGTTGAAGTTAGACACTTAACGAAAAGTGGCAAATATCTGGTTGTGGGTTCGACGGCTGTGGGTTCCTACTCTGGGGATGGCATTACTTTCATTTCTTCGCTCTAGTAAATAATCAAATCGCAGTGTTAAGCTTTGTTACTCAATACTCTCTCTAAAATTAGCCGGTACTTGGAGTGTTTCTTAACACATGGTGTCTTACCGGTACTTGGAGTGTTTCTTTACATAATAGTATCTTAACACATGGTTTCCTACCTGCTATATATATTGCAGAAATACAAAGCGTTTATATTTCTTACTTAATTTCTCCCTCGGGTATTAACCTAATATGTATACAAAATTTGGGAAGTTTCGTTCCCAAATTTTGTGCCTACATATTATAATGTGTAATATACGACGGTGTTAGAATTTTAACTATACGTGAACGTCTATATTATAAATTTATGAGGGTTTCGTTTCGGCATTTTCTTCTATAAAATATTTTGTAGTATAGAAAATATTGTTAACACGTTTTTATTACTGAAAACGCGGCTGGTTGTGGGTTACGTCCTCACTGGAGGAAATAAAATATTTATTTGGCGTCCAGACTTCGGCGGAAAATGGGAAACGGAGTGTCTTTTCACTAAGTCTTGTATCCCACAACGTGGATTATTAACGTGGATTATTAACTTAGCAGTTTAGCATTCTTAGCAGTTTAGCATTAAACTTAAGAAAGATTATAATTATATGGTATCATCCAGCTATTCTGATGATAAAATCAGGACCTGGATCTTGTGTAGGTTCATATAGTTTATATATATATATATTTTTTTTATGGAAAAGACACGGCAAACGAGCGTGCGGGTCACCTGATGGTAAGTGATTACCGCCGCCCATGGCCCCGTGCAACACCAGAGGAGTTACAGGTGCGTTGCCGGCCTTTAAGATGGGTTGGGCGTCGGGGCCCGGCATTACCTGATGCGAAACGCAGTGGCATAAAGCCACTACTTCACGCCGGTTTTAAATGCCGGGGGTGGTAATGATCCGGTCGAGTCTGCCCATGCGTGTTGCCATTGCTGGCGACGTGACTCTACCACACGTACTTTAGTCGCCTCTTACGACACCACCAGTACCAGGATGATCCTATTCTAGGCCGGGATCACACGGCAAAAATGTAGCTTTGAGTGGATTCTATGGCTCTTGGTGTAAAGAAGCACATGGTAGCGGTCAATGCTCTTTGTTCTTTTACCAGAGCCAGGAAAAACTTAAATAATTAATTCCCCGAGTGGAAATCGAACCCACAACCGCCGCGTTAACAGTTAGAAGTTTTCTCACTGCTCATTTTTCATCTTCCTACATATTTCGCAACATGCCTGATAATAACTTAATACTTGGTTATAGCGAACAATTATTATATATTTTAACTGTTTGAATGTAAACGATTAAAGAAGAATGTTTGTTTTAGAAATGAATAAACAATTAATTATTTTTTTTATAAATTTTCTATTAAAGTAATATAATAAATTCCAAAAACTAAAATAAATACTCTCTTACCTTTAAAAATTGTAAAATCTGGCATCCTAGTATCAAGACACTCTGTTCCCATTTCATGTTCCCATTGATGCATGTTGAGTAGCGGAACTCAACGCCGCGTTTTGCCCCGATACCAGAGTGAGAAAATAAAAATATTAAATAATTCATTTCCTCGAGTGGAAATCGAACCCACAACTTGTCACTTTTACAGTCGCAGTCGCAATTTGTGCTCCTGTGCCACAACTTTCCACGAATATAAAATATTCTTATTTCAAAGATTTCCTAATCCCACGTAGGTATGTCTACATCTTGAGAGGATCTGTGGTTTATCGAATTGTATGAAACGGTTGGGTTCATATACAGCGTGTTCCCGCATCGCTGACTTCAAAAATGTTTCATTCTTTATTTTTAGAATTGAAATGGATTGGTATTTTTATACACTTACTTCTTTTATTGATTGCAAATTGAAACCATGCGGCGTAGAACGCTGAATTTTGACATGTATATATATTTCTGGAGAAGTGTAGGGAATGACTAAAAAAGGAATTTTCGACATTGCTATAGGATTTTGAGGCCAGTGGTCGCGCAGGGCACAGACAGGCCTTTGATTGGAAACGTGAATGTTCGTGGATTCGATTCTCACTCGAGGAAATTAAATATTTAATTTTAAATATTTTTTTTCCGCCACGCAATGTCTCAGGAATTGTTTTTTATTTCTACTCTGACAACTGGTAACAATGGTCGGCATAGAACTCGGCAATTTCTTGAAAATTGGATAATGCGTGGGGAATAAACAGCGTGAAAACTAAAAAGAAAAAAAACTAAAATCTCTTCCATTTTTTTTTACAAAGTATCGAAGATACTCTTTTCCAACAAATCGGTTAACAAAGTGCTCCGTTAACAGACAATATACAGAGGGCTATTGGTTTATGGTAATTTTAAGAGTAAGGTCGCACTAATGGTCCATTCCCACTGGCCGCGTTGTGTCAGCTACTTCTGCTTCCTTGTATTAAACGATAGTTACACTGTATTTTATTTTTAAACGGTAGTTCTATTATGAGGCCGTGGCCGTGGCGCAGCGGCACAAGGTGTGACTGTAAACCGACTGGTTGTGGGTTCGATCCCCACTCGAGGAGATGAAATATTTACTTAAATTTATATTTCCATTTCTTCGCTCTGGTGTCGAGGCTAAGCGCGGCGTTGAGTTCTGCCACTTAACACGCAATGCCTCCGGAACTCGGCAGAAAGTGGGGAACGGAGTGTATTTCACTACGTTCCCTCTGCCTACCCTGCAGTGTGCGGGATACAGCGTGAAGCTGATTTTTTTTTTTTTTCTATTAACATGATGGTTGTAGGTTTGATTGCCATTAGAGCATAACGAATTTATTTTACTTCCTAGCATTGGCAAAAAGACACAAGGAGGGGTTAAAAACTGCCACTCAATATGCAGTGCTGCTACTCTATACGCAATGTCTCGGAAATGATAATTACACTTTACGTGCATAAAGAAACTAGAAAGAGGTTTTTATGTACGCCGATGACATAGCACTCATTAACGAGGACCGACTGATGCTTTAGAACTATCTCGACACACTCAGGAGCTTCACAGAAATGTAGATGCTGAGGTGGAACACATTCATTCGAAATAGTCTTGGAGTCCGTGACGTAGCGTATACGCGCCAAGAGTCTTACCTGAGAAGGTACGACCGCGTTGCGCGCCGGCCTAGGAACTATGTCAGATGGAAGTGCCTTGCTATGTTTGTCCTTGGAGTTAGACCTCCTGGACATCCAAGGAAGCACTAGTTGGATGTCGTGATAAAAAGTATGAGAGCCAATGGTCTAACCACCGAGAACATTACAGACCGTGCAAAGTGGACTAGGTTAAGAAGGAAGCCAGACCCTACAACAACCTAGGAATAATGCCAGGAGGAAGATACAAAGAATCTCGAGGCCCCGTCTGTAAAGGACGGTCATCAGAAAAAATATATTTAAATTATTTTTACCAACTTAATTTGTTAATAAACAAAGCACGCCGTTGAGCACCGAAAATCAATGCCATGCAATGTTTCAAAAAGCATATACCTAGTAAGTTCCCACTGTCTACCCAGCTAGCGGGCGCGCAAACGCATGAATATAAAATATGCAATAATTAATTCTAAACCACACAGCATATTTACTTAGGCCTTACATGATTTCGAATTTCATATATTAGTTACGGTACACTCGAAACCAATACAAATTCGTAATTCCTAGATTCGATCCCGCACTTAATACTGTATAGTATCGAAATACACTGTAATCGGATAGCGGTTTCCACATATATTATTAACAAACGAAATTAACGACGTTAGATCCTATTTCGCCAATAAGATACGATTTTTTGTAATGAGATTTATTTAATTGTTATATTTTTGAAAACGTAAAACAGTTTGATCGTAATGGGATTTGAACCTGCTTCACTAAAAAACTGTCCAAGCGCTTTGACCACTAAGTTTTAACACATCTTACACTTGGTACCTACTTAGTATTATCAGTTTTAAATTATTTTCTTTATTACATAAGATCTGGTTTTGATAGAAAATTAAGCATCTCCTTAACACAGATTAAAATTAATTAATGTTCTAATTAATTTTAAATTAATTAGAACATATTCTTTAGATTAAAATTAATTAGAGCGTATTCTTCCGATAAATAAAAATGATTAGATAGAAACGGCCGTCTAATAGGATTTCGTTGACAGATTTTAAGTAAGGATAATTTATTAATTATATCAATATAGTCTAAGAAAGTCTTAATTTTTGTAGCTACCAACACTGTATGCCGCACATAGCAGAGTTGGTAGAGGGAACCTGGAAACCTAGTGAAAGACACTCCGTTCCTATTAAGACATTTCCGTTCCCCATTTTCCTTTGAATTTTCGAGACATTGTGTGTTGAGAGGCGGAAATCAACGCCAACAATCAAAATTTCCTGAGTTTAAATGTATTATAATATTTAGTAAGGATTTCAGAAAGTTTTACTTTTTAGAATTTTTCCATTAATCGAATCCACGACAATCTCTTTGCTCTAGCTACATGCACCACAGCAACTGAACCTATCGTGACAACCGGAAGTGATTTAATGTCACAAGCTCGTTAATAGATAATAGTCTATTATCCTCACAATAAAGGGACGGCTGTCGAAAATTTAACCAATTTATGGGAAATGCCTTTGGAATTGGACCTTTAGAATTTGAACTCGCTACTGTTTGAAGATACTATTTATTAATGGCCAATATAGTTATTTTTAACGGAAATAGGTCATCGGGACCACCGGGACGCAGTGGTACAGTGTGTAACCGTAAAAGTGATAATTGATTCAGTTCTACATGGAAGGAGTGAAGGTTCGTGTTAAAAATATTTTTTAAAAAATATATTTTTTTGGTGGATAGTTTATTAAGGCTAGTCGTGGCCCAGGGCACAAGTGTGTGACTGAACCGAACTGATTATGGCTTCCATTCCCACTGGAGAAAATGAATATATATTTAAATGTTTAATTTTAATCTCTTCGCTCAAGTGTCGAGACATAGCTCGGCGTTGAGTTCCGCCACTCAACACGTAATGCTTCTGCAATAGGGCGAAAAGTTGAAATGGAGTATCGTCAAACACTAGGTTTCATCTGCCTACCCTGATGTGTCCGAAATACAGCGTGAAGCTGATTTTTTTTGTAGACAATAATATAGTATCACGTTAATTGAATCGATGTAATGGGTTATATCGGCACTATACCTGCAGTCTAACTGACTCGACCAATTAGAATGTCATATGATATACAAATCTCTTAGTTATTTCCATTCAAAAACAATCAAATGAAGTAGAATTTAGTTAATTCAGTTAAACTAGACCTGGAATACGTCCAAACGAATCAGAATAAGCTTTTAAAGACGAACGCTATAAAATTTAATCTTAATAAAACAAACTTACAGTTTTGGCAACATTATGAGATAAAATATTATTACTAGTTAAGATTTACGATTTTTTTCGTTGGTTTGCTGTATATTAGTTAGTTACTGTACCGCACGCGGTTATGCTTGGATTATCTATATGTTTATATGTAAAAGGATATGTACCTGACTGACTGAAGTAAGACGCACGATAACCACTGATGGTAGAAACGTGAAAAAAAAATTAACCCTAAAGGGATGAAATAGAAATGGAGTGTTTTTTAAAATCAGCACCGATTTTTATAAAATTTGAAATTGAGACTCTTAAAAATATTTTATTGAACACGTTTTTCATTACGTGTTTTTTTTTAATTAACCGTTAAGGGTGCAAATAAGCAGGCGAAGCTGCGCGCGCCCGCTAGTACTATAATATGCATGTATTATACAGTCATATAAACCTTTAACCGCAATTACTATATATATTCTCTTAGTACAAATCGCAATCAAAAAATATATCCTGACTTTAAAACTAGTTCTGTAGCTGACGACGTCGTGACGTAATAATACAGAATCTGACTGTGAACGTGATGGGTTGTGGGCTTGATTCTTATTCTTGGGAATTGTCGTTACCAGAGTGAGGAAATGAACATATCAAATGGTTTATTTCTTCAGAACCCTTGAACCCATCGGCAGCAGTTACCTTGTGCTCCCGACACTAAAAGCTCTGAATAGTAAACAAACTACTAGAAAAAAGTTGATAATTTTTCGAAACAGCTGAACATATTTTTTTGAAATATGGCTAAGAATGCTTACGGTCGAGAATGATTGACCTTTCAAAAAACTAAATAAAGATCAGTATATTGAGTTGAGGATCTACGAAACCACAGACATACATTCATACACGTACGTACGTACATCTCAACGTTGTCTACGTTGTTCGTCGCGGCGTCGTCGCGGTTAAAATCGGGAGGAACGGAGTGTCTTAACTGTAGGGTTCCTCTGTCTACCCTATCATATGCATGATAAAGTTTGACCCATAATTGGCCGAACTTACAGTTATTAAAAAAAATGCGGTGTTGAGTTCCGTCACTCAACAGTACAAAGTTTCAAATTTGGGCAAGCCAAGTACGGAGTGTTTCAATATTAGTTAATAATCCCCCTAACAATTACATATATTATATATGGGATTTATAGTGTGAAGATAAAAAATAATATTTAAAGTTTTTTATTCTGTTTTCTATTTTAATCTATTCTGTAATATTATGGCTGGTATCCTTAAAAAGGAGATAAATAACAATTTAATTATTATTGATATTATATCCTGCGTCTATGTCACATAAATAGGCATTTTATTGTCTATAACTGCATATTGAACCCTATTTTCAAAAAGATAAGATCTAGTTTTGAAGAAAAAAATACAATTTTTCTACGACCCCACAAGATTACTGTCGTATATCAGCTTACTCACAAAAGCGGACCGTGTTAACTGCTTTAAGAAAAAAAAACAAGTTTTTCTTTTAGTTTCACCCTGTACTCCGCGCATTGCATGGTAACCCGAGGGAACCAGGGAACCTAGCATTTAGATATTACGTTCCCCTTTTGCACCAAGTTCTTAAGGCATTTTTTGAGACAAAAAGTTTCGCAGGTCAACCAACATTTATTGCCAGGAGTTAAAGTTGAAGAGGGCTTCAAGACGCAAAACGGAAAATTTACTTAAGTTTTAAGTTTACTAGATAAGAGTTTTATACACATAGCTGTACTTGATTCTACTACTCTCGACCTAATAATCTGTAACAACGATGGCATAATACCGCAAGTATCTTGAAAATTGCTCTAATTCATAATAAGACCGCCATCTGACATTCTTTTGCTTATTGCATTCCGTTCGAGCCACAGCTATTTAAATAACCGCTTTAAATGTATAATTTTTAGGATAAAATAACTGCTACTTATATTATTATTGACGTTTTGTAAATCGATGAAATCCGGTTGCACGCACAAATAGCATGACTTATTGTCACATATATATATATATATATATATATATATATATATATATATATATATATATATATATATATATATATACATATATATATATATATATATATATACATGGTCGTCGTGCGCTCTCGCTTGCACTCTTGCCTTAGGTGGAACGTGACAATGAGTCATGTATATATATATATATATATATATATATATATATATATATATATATATATATATATATATATATATATATATATATATATATATATATATATATATAATAAGTAAAGAAAATGTTTGAATTCGTTAATTCAGTGATGATAATTCAAATAATTACATAAAAGTATGTCATTTTTCGTTAATATTGTCTAATGATCTTATCACGTAAAATATTGTCCGTAAACCGACTTTACACACAACTAGTTTGATTTTTAATGAAAACTTTAGTGACATATCACTCTCTATAAACAAATTAAATGTCAGCATTCTCTAATCTGCGAATCAAACCTACGACCATCGCGTTAGCAGACACACGCTGTACCACTGCGGCAATGGCTATAAATTTTACAAATGATTGATAATTTTTATATCTAGACGCATTGCGGACTGGACTATAGCCAATATACTTTAGCACAAAAGAATATTCTTACACATTAACATACGTTTTTCCATTTAATTTGGTATCGTTACATGTAGATATGTATGTAGGTACAATATTTCTGTAATAAATTGAATCGTTTGTTTTTATTTATTTTGTTGTTTTTATCTTGCGTATAACTTACTTTTGTCTTTATTGAGCTTAATGTGGTGGAATTATTCTTTGGTTGAATGATGGTAATTGAGGCTAGTCGTGGCGCACGTGCACAAGCATGCGGCTGTAAACGCGACAGATTGTGGGTTCGATTTCCACACTCGAAAATTAGATATTTAATATTTTCATTTCCTCGCGCTTCAAATTCAATTTGAGAGACCGTTTATTGCGAATGTTAAAGGCTGTCGTAGCGACAGATTGGCTGACAGTAAACTTAATGGGTAGGTTCATATCACTCGGGGGATTGATATGATAGGTTCATATCACTCCCGGGGAGTTTAATGTTCAATCATATTTATATATTATTCCATATATTTACATAACAATGAAAAGAGAAATAATAAAAAAAGTCGAACAATCCGTTACTTATACCTAACGACGCAAGAAATAAAAGCAAAAGAGAAGTTCAACAATGCTATATTAAATATTTATGTCAACAAATGGCGGATTCCCAGTGATCCGGAGAAACGATGTATAGTTACAATACGAAGATTTTATTAATATATACTTAGTAGCTTTCATTCGAATAAAATAGTGGAATAGTGAGAATGAAGAAAAACGTGTTCAGGTAGTTTGGGCACGACGAGAGAGTGAGTGACGAAAGAATGGCAACAAATAATTATATATCACTGATTTATGGATAAGAGAACAGGAGGAGACCTTCAAGAAATTGATCTTCAAGAACATACTGGAGGAAGGAACTATGCAAAGCATTAGGTTCCCCCGGAGAGCATGTATGTATGTTGGCAAATGTGAACAAGGCGAAAGAGGTATACAGACACCGTAGAGCGTTTGGCGTTCCGGTAGCCAGAGAGAACTCTGGCTCTTAATGAAATAGATATTGATTGTTTGACATGATGATTGTAGGTTTGAATCCCTGAATGTCATGTTTCATTTTCAAAAATACAGCAATTTTATGTTACGCCCCCAACACATAATGCCTCTAAAGAACGGAGTATCCTAACATTAGGTTCTTTATCCTACCTCCATAATGCGTGAAGATAAAAAATGTATGTAGATAAGGATTATTAAGGCAAAGGAACCTTATTCCCGGAGCTAAGTGTATGCAAGATCACGTTCACACCAAACAAGCGTCACGCGCCTCTTTACAAATCGGATACCTGTCAATATCCAGTTTATGATTTGTTTGCGTTACTTTCCGTAAATTATTTGTATATATTTTATTTACTTTTATAACAGAAGCTAGTGATTAAATACTCTGTTCTTTACATTTGTTAAGGGACATGGCGTTGGTTTTATATATTAGTATGTTATAACTGGGATTTAAAGCCACAATCATAATGTGCGGGCTATATAGTAAGAAAACAGTAGCTCCATTTCTACTTCTTGCCTATATTTTATATCTCTAGTCACAAGCCAGGTAATGAAGTTCATAACTTGTTTGACACATACACATATGATATGTCAGGGGCAGACCTCGGTTAACCTTCGAAAACACAGTATCAAAGATACTGGAGGAAGGTCACGTAAAAAGCATGAAGATCCCCCGGAGGGCATGTATGAAGAGGTTGATGACAGTGGACGAGGCGAAAGAGGTATGTAGAGACCGTAGCATTTGGCGCTCCGTTCTCTCTGACTACCCCGCTAGGGATAAAGCGTGAAGTTAAGTTAAGTTAAGTTAAGTTACACATGATAAGATAAATAATTTTATATGAAAATATCCCATGATCTTTATGTTAATTTCTCACAATTAAAAGTTACTAAGAAATAATTTTGTGACATTACTTACCCCTTACCGCCCTTTTTAATAGCAGCTGCCAATTATTTTATTATTTTCATTGTCTTACTGGTCCAAAGAAACACTTATAGCATATTAAAATATTTTTCTTCTCCTTTGTTAGATTCGAATCCAAAGTCACTTCCATTTAAGTATTTTTTTTTAGCTTCACGCTTTATCCCTTTTTATGTATCAATGACCAGGTATCTACAATAAAAAAAAACTCTATTCAAGTATACACGCCCGTTCAAACGAAACACCGTTTCATATCTCAACACCCCGGGGGATACTCTTGACCCTAGACGAAGTAATACATGCCGAATACAAAATACTGAAATTCAGAACATTAGATACCGATTGTGCTTTTATAAAGGGTATAAGAGTAATTGAAATCCTTCTCAATGGTTGTGTAATAAAATTTTACGTGCTTGTTACATAATAGTGAGTTCGATTTAATTTAGCCAATTTGATGTAAATAAGTTTTTGGGCCGAAATTTTAGGAAAGTATGCAGAAGAATATTTAGCAGCTTCTATTTTATGTTAGTTCGGTGTTATTTAGCGTCATATTTTGAATTATTTTTTCATATCTGTGTATTACGATTGTAGGATATTTATTTAGTGGAGAAAGAAAATAGAATGCAATGCTTCGAGAGTTTGTAGAGAAAGTGGGTAACGGAGTGTCTTAACACTAGGTTTCCTTTGCATACCTTGCTGTGTGCGCGATACAGCGTGAAGCTGAATATTTCATTTAAAGGTGATTGTGGCAGAATTCTTCTAGGCACTCCTAATATAATCTATTCTACTATCATAAATAATTCTTAAAAATATGTTTCAATAAAAAAACAAGTACCTGCAGATGTATGCACTGGAACCTCAACCAAACGACTCGATCGTGTTACGAGAAGTGTGAGAAATATGTTCATTAGTAAAGATATATTGTTAATATAAAAAAATCTAAGTATTTTTTGTATATCATAAGACATTTCCTTTTAGGAAAGCGCGTCCCAGCGTTGAATTCATGGTGATGGAATTTTTATACCTATAGAACAATTTCATACATACATATTATATGCCCGTCAAAATGTCGTGGGTTTGATTCTCACTGGATTATTTTCATATTTCAATATACTCTAGTAAGACTTATCACGGCATTTAGTACTGCTTAGAATAAACTCAATTTGAAAAAAACTCTGAATTCAACTGAAAAGCGAAATACTATCTGAGACTAGTTTTTCTTAGCCGATTTTCAATATTATCTACTCTCGTCTGATTTTGAATTACGACTCAAAATTAAAAATCTTTTTCAGCTGGAAAGCGAATTCACTTCTCCCGCGAAGCTTAATTATAGCTAAAAAGGTCATATTATATTATATTAATTAAACATACTCTACACATAAACTTATAAAAATCAATAAATTTCTTCAACAATAAGTCCATAATCTTTATACCATGATAAGAAACAAGCGATCCCAAATAAATGATTGATCGATGTTTTTTCCTCAACCGTGATCACGTTTATGAATTATTTAATATAACGTCTTTTGTCCGATATTGTATTTTTTTTAGTTAATAATGTTTTATTTTTTAGAGGGTACGGTATTAAGAAGAAAAATTGAGAAGAATCTGACATGAGTATCCACTAAATGCTTAATTCTTTGTACGTAATGCGTCGAAAGTGAGGAATGGAATTGTTTTAATGGGAACCGAGTGTCTTAATACCAGTTTACCAGACTCTGCCTACTCTCGCTGCCTACCCTGATGTGTAATAATAATAATAATACATCTCTATTTTCTTCTCATAAAGCTAAGTTTTAATCAATAAATATATAACAAGAAAACCAAAAACAATATTGGGAAGTATTTTTAACACTGACTGTAAACGCGACTTACGAGTCGAGAAGTTTCATTCTCGCTCGAAGGAATTTATTATTCCGAATTTCGCCACTCAACACGTCTAGTCAAAAATTGGATGGAAATTGAGGAATTGAGTGTATTTACTGCACGATAGAGGGTGAAACCAAAAGCTAAAAATAGTGACATAAGACGTATATATGTCTTACATTTCTATTTTGTAAAATGGCAATAAATTGTAAATACATTAGTTATTCAAGCCAATTAAAGATTTTATACTAATTTAAAAAACGTATAAAAAGTTGAAAGTAGCGGGACTCCAACGCGCGCCTTCTGGAAACCGACCAGGCGCTCTGACCGCTAATCCATACGTTCTCATCGAGCTACGTCGAAATTTTTAACTTGTTTCAACTTATTTATGTTGTCAGCATCTTTGTACGGAGTTTTTTACAATTTCCGCTACCCAAAGATAATTAAAACTAAGAATTATTGTTTGGCAAGAGAGAATACTATTTTTTAAATATTTTTAAACATTTTTAAAGTGTTATTCCACACTTAGGAAAGAAAAATACTTATTTAGAAAACGTATAGTTGTCCTACAGAACCATATAAACTAAGTTCCCATATTTGTTAAAATCACGACGAAGCTCTAAGTGCGTTCTAATGTTTTGGATACAGTAGTTCTACAGCCCAGGGCGTATAAGAGATCGTCAGAGTGTGTAAGTTTGTTAAATAATGGTAATGTATATGTAGATAATTGCTATAACTTTTAATAGTATCAAAGATTTCCTAGTAATATTATAAATGTGAGTTTGCTTCACTTTTACGAAATATCTACAGAACGGATTTAGATGAAACTTTACAGTAAAAGTCAAAGTCAGTCAAGTTATTTATACATCTAACTGTAAACGCGATGGTTATGAGAACTCTCGGGGGAATCGATTATTTTTATTTCCCTGATTTGGGAAGACAAAATGCGGCGTAGTGTTCTACCACTTAACACTCAATATCTCGATACTTGGCTGGTGCATGTAAAACGGAGTGTCTAAACACTAGGTTCCTTCTGCTTACTCTGCTACTTGTATAGAGTATGGCGTGTTGTTAAAAAAAATTATATCGTTTTCCGCTCGTAAAAATATACAAGAAATATATAAAGGAAAAAACCTATAAAAACATAATACAAGTTGAAACTGCAAAATAACATTGTAAAAGTACGGATCTAATAGCTATAGTATGAAAGTTATGGAACCCATTATCAAAGGTTTAAAAGAGGTCGTTAAGTGAGCGTTAATTTCAACTGCTACGTTTTACTATTTAAACTTTAAGAATTATATAATACTAAACATATGTTCTGTAGTTATCGTGCAATAAATATAATGTGGGTTCCAATCCCATAAAGTCCACTCAATTGAAGTTATGAGCAAAAATAAGTATTTCGTATATTCTTTTAAAAAACTAAATAACAAAAAACATCACTAACGATATCTATCTATATGAAAAACAATGTTAATCGTACTAATATTATAAATCTTAAGAATTTGTTTGGCTTAACGCGTTAATCTCAAGGACTCCTAATTGGTATAGATTTTTTTGGATACTTCACAAACCCTGTGGTCACAGTTACCTCGGATATTTACTTACGCTACAGATTGTGGGTTCGATTCCTCGGCAAAAGCAAAAGCGTGCCCCTCCAAACCTTCAGAATTCGACGAAAATTGGGGACTGGAAATGTCAAATTGGGAACGTAGTGTCTTCCCAGGTTCCCTCTGCCAACCCTACTATGTATGAGATACAGCGTAAAAGTAGAAAAAGCTGAGTAGTAGAGAATAGAGCTGGTAAGAACAGAAACACAAGCTCCAACAATAGTATACGTAAGTATACAATATTGTGTACGTAATTTTGCTTCACGCGAGATCATTGTAAATATGATAACTTTTCATCGGTTCAATGATTCAGACGGACAGTCATCTAATATTGTGTTTTCCACATCGCTTGGTGGTAAACTTGACCGGTTTCTGCCGTATTTTTAATAACCTATCCGCAGTAACGACGTACGTATAGTACAACAAATTGACGTGTATTTTATGACAATACTAGTAGTCGTGCACAACTTTGTTTGCATGGACTTTGGACAAACATGGGAAATGGATGGGTGGATGGTTTTGTCCTCCCTCACGTTTCTCAAGCAAAAAAGAGAGAGTCCTAGCACTGTGTTTTCTTGACCTATTCTGCTATGCGTGAACCTGAAGGTAAAATTATATAAACCAAATATAAAAACTTGCTTTTCTATATAAAATGCTATGAGAACTCGAGTAGTTAACTAACAACCTCTGCAGAGGTCCCCTAATCAGTTCCAGGCTCCATCCCCAGACCAGCAGTTTTTTTTAAATTCGACATAATAAAAGCATGTTAAAAAGAAAAGAACATTCAAATTTTTATTCATATTTTGACGTTTACAATAACATGGTCTTATATACTTTATACTATTATCGTATCAACGTTAAGATGTTGATGTTTCATGACACATCTTAGAAGCTCAACAATGAGCCGAGCCGGAGGCAACGAAATATTTACTCATTTTCCTTAAAGCGTTTTGAAATTGAAGGAAATATGTGTATTTTATACACGATTTAATTTCTCGTTAGACATTTTCTAACGCGAGCTAACTCCGCTATACGTGTTTCGTATTTTATTCCGTTGTATGGTAGACGGAGAGTACGTATGATTGTGTTACTCCGTTCTTAACTTTCTTTTTATTTAGTTGTTTTTTAATTTTCTTTAAGAATTTTAAATTAAAAAGGCATTGAGTGGGAGGAAGTTTAGCCACTCAATAAGCAATGTCTTGAAAATTGGACGATACGTAGAGAATGGAATGTTTTAATATTAGGTTCCTTCTGTAGGGAACCTGATATTAAAAGAAAATTAGGTTCCCTCGGATTCAAATCTCACATAACGCGGCCTGTTCTGCTATGTGAGCTTAATTAAATTTAAACTCACATAACAGGGTAGAACCTGCTATGTGAGAAAAGCGTGAAGCTGCGTTAATGGCAGAACAAAATACCACACTTTGACTAACTTAAGTACTTTGAGTATATTATTATTTTTGCGTGTAGAATCACAATACATTATTTTAAAATAGGCAGAGCAGAGGAAACCCTGTGATAAGGCACTCCGTTCTTCACTTTCCGCCTAATTTCCGAAAAGTGTGGACTCAACACCACGCTTTGTCTCCTTACCAGATCGAGATAATGAAATTAATTCATAACCCTGAGTGAAAATTGAACCCACAATAGCTGCGTTTACAGTCAGACGCTACACCGCTGCGCCACGCATATTTCCAAAAATAATCAGCTTCACGCTGTATCCCGCACACAGCAGGGTAGACAGAGGGAACCTAGTGTTAAGACACTTCGTTCCCCATTTTCTGCCGAGTTCTGGAGACATTGCGTGATGAGTGGCAGAACTCAACGCCGAGTTTAGCCTCGACACCAGAGCGAAGAAATGGAAATATCAAGTTAAGTAAGTGGCTCGAGTGTGGATCGAACCCACAACCAGTCGGTTTACAGTCACACTTCATGCCGCTGCGCCACGACTGGCCTCAAATATATTTTTTTCATAAAATGACTATAAATTGAGAAGGAAAAAACTGCTTATATTTTATATTTCTGATATATACAGCCGAATCTTATTCAGATAAATGACGTAAAATAGGAGAACATGAGAAAAGGTATTGCCAAAAGATTTATAGCTTGAAACTCAGCGTTTTTTCAAACACGCTGTATATTATTGGTAAAAAGGCACAATGGCTATATATAATTTGGAATTAATTCTTAAATCTTTATCTTTATGTGTAAAATTTTTTTTCTTTTGGGTTATAGGTTATAGAGAGAAAACAGTGTCCAAACACTTGTTTCTCAATTTAAATTGTTTTTTTGCTTTTTCATACTTCACACTGTATCACGCATATTATTTATTATAAGACATTCCACTCGAATTAAGACACTTCCTTCTTGAGGCATTGCTCAACACCGCGTTTTGCCTTGTTACCAGAGCGAAGAAATTAATATATTAAATATTTTTTTTACCCATATAAACCCACAACTATTGTAATTAACACGCCTGTGCACCTGCGCCATGACGGTCTTAAAATGTATTAATTTGCTGTATATAAAATTAAATAAATATAACAGACGTATAAATACAATACGTACAATAGGTAGTACAATAGGTATTAGAAAAATATAAAATTCCATCAACAAGTTATTTTTTAAATAATATGGCTTTTTGACTTGGGAAAGCCTATCACTAAATAATATTTAATGATATTCTTTATGCCTGTCCAAAAAAAACATAAGAGATATATAAAAACATAAGAAAAAAATATAATTCTAATATAAAAAAAAATAGATACATGCTTTAACTAACAATCGGCGGTGTATGGGCAACGGAATATCTGAACACTAGGTTCCGCCCCCCATTATATACGGGAAAACGTGAAGCTGAAAAAAAAAATTAAATTTGCCCCAAACCTTGTTCCCACCGTACCGTAGCGTTCCGTTCTCTCTGACTACCCCGCTAGGGATAAAGCGTGAAGCTAAGTTAAGTTACCTTGTTCCCAAGGTAAAACTTACCTAATTGCACTGTATGTAATAAAAAAAATCTCTTGAAAATACGCAGCTTATTGACCTCGACAAACCCCTAAATCATACGGAGATCGGGAATCACCCCGTAGCAGTATCTTGATAATTGGTTTAACTTGATCGATGCTCAGGCCGCGTGAGAAAAATTGATAGCTTTGAACCTTTTTTTGCCATTAATATTTTTGTATGGCACAAATGGATATA
Organism: Heliconius sara; assembly: GCA_917862395.2. Classification (NCBI taxonomy): domain Eukaryota; kingdom Metazoa; phylum Arthropoda; class Insecta; order Lepidoptera; family Nymphalidae; genus Heliconius; species Heliconius sara. The sequence continues at coordinate 6,986,894 of OU860798.1, forward strand.
TGGGCTTTTTGAAAAAGAAGTCTGACATTTTAAAAAAATATAGAAAGACAATATATTTACGTTTTTTAAGTAGATAAAAAAAAAATACATCGTGTTAAGACACTAAATTCCCCTCTTCCACCTTCCTAATCATGATATCGCGTAATGAGTGGCGGAACCTAACGCTGCACTTTTATTTAGTTCCTCCGAGTGGAAAACGAGCTCACATCCATCGCGTTTAAAATCAGTGCTACGACGCCCTTAGAAATTAAGCAACATCGAAAATCTCCTCCTACCCCAAACTTGGCCTAATGATGATCAGGAAACCCATTTAAATGGAGCTTCCCCACGGGCCCTACATATGAGGCCGTACAATTAATTGAAGATTAGAAAGCACCAGTCACACGTTGAGAAAATCAAACTACACAGAAGCGATTAAGGTGGCGTCGATTAGTGTAGATTGGTTACTTGTAGAGGTCGAAGTATGAGAATTCTGTCAAATGGGGACGTGTTCATGTAATTTCGTTACTTTAAGATTGTTAATTCTTTTTTGATTAATTTCTTTCTTTTTTCCAGGATAGGCAGCGGAATCATATATAGGTTCCCTCTGCCGGAAATTAAGGGACATAATGTCTTAACAGTATATATTGTTAAGATATTCACGTCCTACGGCTATAGGAACGGTGTGTTTCGACATTACGTACCCTCTGTCTACCTTGCTATATGCGAGAACATAGTTTTACGCTATAGTGAGACTTTTAGAGTTTTTTTTGTAATAGGTAGTGAAATCTAACAACATAACTATTTACTTGGTATTTAACCATATCATGCAACATGCAACGTAGGACATGTTCTGGAAATATATTCATAAAATTGGTTCATAAATTACTATTACAAATAATTAGCTACAGAAATTTGAATCTTTATCTACAGTATTTTATATTACATAAGCTACAATCAATAAGCTACAGCTCCATGTATTTCTTCAAAAGATATTGATAAGACCTATTGATAAGACACTCCATTCTCCACATACTACCTAATTTTCAAGACATTGTGTGTAAAAGTTCCGAAATTCCTTTTGTCTCGTTACTTAAAGGAAAGGAAATAAAAAGAAATCATTTCCCAAAATGATATTCGAACAAACAACCGTCACACGATTGTCTCCGGACGATAAATCTAAGGTACATTTGTTAGTTATTCAAAGGGCACCATATAACCAATCACGTAGCACTTGGCGTCTTCTTGGATGTGTCTAATTAAAGGTCGCTTACGTGATATGTCGCTTTAACGATTTTAACACATCTGTTATATTTCTGTTATAATATTGTAGAGGCCGGTCGTGGCGCAGCGGCACGAAGTGTGACTGTTAAACCGACTGGTTGTGGGTTCGATTCCCACTCGAGGAGATGAAATATTTACTTAAATTTATATTTCCATTTCTTCTTGAAGTTGAGTTCTGCCACTCAACACGCAATGCCTCCAGAATTCGGTAGAAAGTGGGGAACGGAGTGTCTTAACACTAGGCTCCCTCTGCCTACCCTGCTGTGAGCGGGATACAGCGTGAAGCTCACAATATTGTAAGAAAATATATTCTAGCTTGTTAATTTGTTAAGACATGATGTAATAATTAATAATAGTTTCCAGAAAAATATTTTCCTATCCGAGAAGTTTAGAGAAGCATTGTTTTACAAGAAGCTGTAGAATAATCTATTATTTGAAAAAATACATGAGAAAAAACAAAAAACACATTATTATTTATCCATTGAGCCGATATAGCAGGTGCGAAAAATTATCAAAGTCACATTGAAAATTACAAAGAGACGCTCGCATTCTTTCCGAAACTCCCTGTGACTAATATAAAGCAGTAAAAGGACAAAGGATGTCAGATGACATTCTAAAAGAACGTTTCTTATTGCATCAAATTAATTTGCCTCGATTTTCGTCTCAATTCTGAAGCTATAAATATATTTTTTTCTTTTTGTCTGGAGGTGACCTTCGAAGGTTCCTTGTGTTTGGGATTTTTAGACTGTCGTTATGACTTACTTGACATGGATTTAAGTGAATGTGATTGTTGTGAGTTCATATTTTAATAGGGCAAATACTTACAACATAATGTTTTGCTGCTTATAGCATAAGGAACATATCTTCTTAAATTGCTTCTTTCAAATATTTTGCAATATATATAGTAATATAGTGCAAAACATGGTGAAAATCAAAGATCTTACTATTATATGTTTTGTTATTTTCTTGTTATTATTCCTCCTCTTTGATGTTGAAAAATCATTTTCTCAACCGCTGAATATCTGATAATTTTGCTTGTATCTTAGAAACTCAAAGACGAAATTGATATCTGCCGAATCAAAATCTGGAGTAAATCCTTAAAAGTGAAGCCATAAATAATAAATGACGTAAACGATGGGCGTAAAAGACTGATTTTGAAAAATTACTTTGCCATCGACATTTTTATGCGTTTGACACAAAAATGAACGCATATAATTTTGGCGTTATATGAATTGGAAAAAGGAAAAAAAATATATACGACACGATAAGGAGAATTTAAGACTTATACAAAAGATGTCAAATTTGAAGGAGGTTGACGTTTAGCTAAAGCTTGATTTATGTATATTTTTTATCTTCACCTAGCTATATATAATGCATATATTTTAATATTTTTAGAGTGCTAGGTGTGGGGACACCTAGGATAGAAAAACATTTCTGTACTTTTAATTGTATATTTTTTCTCAAAACGTACGTGCCTCACTTTTTCCAACCGGTCACATTCATGAACCGTGATCCTTTAAGTTCAGATACTAGTCATTTTCGGCTTCCCGCCATGAAAACCTTTATCTGATATTTTTCATACTACTGTATAGCAATCGACAGGTTATATTTTTTTTTACCTTCACGCTGTATCCCGCATATAGAAGGATATGCAGAGGAAACTGATGTTAAGAAACTCTTTTCCTCACAAAATTTCGAGAAATTGTGTGTTTAGTGGATCGCAACACTGCGCTTTGCACTGCAGAGGGAATCCCCTAGGTTCCCTCTGCCTACTCTCCTCTGCGCAGGATACATTGTGAATTTAAGAAAACATGATTAATAATCGTACCAATATATCTATAGCCTCTTCAAGTCAGTTAGTCAAAAAGTGTAAAATCATCGGAAATAAGCCTTCAGCTTTGCTCTTCCTGTAGAAAGCGATGAAACGTCTCAATTTCTGTCTCATTTCCGCTCGGGGAATTTCTTTTCCTTCATATAATTATCCACCTAAGGCTCGTTTGTGTCGATTTAACCGGGCTTCGGAAAGGATTATTTTAATATTTTTTACATTAATGGCTTTTATTTTTATTATATTTTCTAACCGAAAAACATTGTCTAACCTATAAACAATAATGTACAAAAAATATATACCTATATCATTTTACATGTTTATAATTGGAAACGCGAAAAGTATGATTTTTTTATGTAACTGAATAAGCAATTGTCTAGGAATTTTGGAATTCTTAAAAGTACATTTTCTGTGATAATTTTTTTTCGATGTACAATTTTTTTTTAATTACATTTTGATATGAATGGGCTATGCATGTAATATAATTATCTCACCAATACTGCTTTGCTTTTTCACCGCTCTTTTACTTATTACCACAGCAATGAAATATAAGAAATCAATTACCCCGAGTAGGATACAAACTCACAACCGTCGCGTTTAGAGTCAAATAAACGCTTTGCCACTACGTCACGACGGCTTCTCCCCAATAAATCAATGTAAATGACATTTACCTGTAAAACATATAACTATAGCAAAATGTTTAACTATAGTAAGTAATATTTTTATGTTTTTCTCCATATTTGGCGAGGTGCCAACGACAAGACCATGAACTTGTACCAAATTTATGTGTTGTTACCAAAAAACGGGGCGAAGGGTACGTAACGTAAATTTAACTACGCTTTCCTTTTATGGGGTTTCAGTATCATGTTAGTTCTTTTTATTTATTAGGGTCTTAGGCTTATATTGGATAATGTACACTTTTTTAGTTTGTAAGGTATAGTATTAAATAGATCTTACATGCCTTACCAATTTTAAAAGATACAAGTATGAGTATATTATTATAGCGATAATAATATATGTTAAGTTTCCCAAACTCAACACCGCGAGTTAATAAGATATTGACTTAGCAGAAAAACTAACAAAATATAAAACAATGATTCCCTCGTTTTATAAGTGAATCCGCATCCGTTTCAATAACGCTGCCTTTTTTTTTATATTTTTTATATGAAACATGAAGACACTTCTGCTCCCTATTTTTCGATGAATTCTAGAAGCATTGTATGTTGAGTGGCGGAACACAACACCGTGCTTTAACGTTTTATCAGAGCGAGGAAATGAAAATATTTTATACAAATATTTTCATTTATTTTAGAGAGAATTGAAACCATAGTCTGTCGCGTTTACATTGATATGCTTTTGCCCCTGCGTCACGACTGGTTCCAATTTTCACAAAAATGATTTTTTAACTACCTACACATACGTCTTACAGACTTCGACGAATTAAAAGTTAGATGGAAATGAATTAACAATGACTTTTCCTTATCTAATTTTTATAAGGAATATTAATAAATATAGGTTAGGCCACTTGTTTTAACTCTCAATTGAACTGAATAGAGGAAAACCGCTTGCAATCAAATAAAAAATACTGAAGAGTCAACAAAAACTCATAAATCCTTAAAGATTTCAATAAAAAGCAGAGAAAATAAAAATATTCGGAGTAAGCTGTCGAGCAACAGCCTTTTATTTCCACAATTTACTTGAAGGATATTCGACTTTAACATGACGGAGTATGATTTTAAATGGAATGCGGAAAATATATCTATAATTAAATTAAATCTTAGAACGAACTTGTGGAGGTGAGAAGCTATAGACTTGTAGTTGAAGTTTATTACAATTTTTAGGTGTATTTTTCAATTTTTAATAAAAAAAGTTTTAATTTTTATTTTGTTATGATGCGAATTCTAGTCTTCTAAAATATACTTATATTGACTTAAGATCTGATGTGATATTTTTGGACATTAGTCTTTGTAATTTAAAAAAAAAATGTTATTTACTATGGACTCTTTTCTTGAAGATAAACAGCTTCACGCTTTTTCCCACATAGCAATTTAAGGAAGTGTTAAGACATTTCGTTCTAAGATTTCCGCTCAATCTTCTCTACATTGCGTATTGAATGGCAGAATTCAACGGCTGCGCTTTTGCTTACCAGGGCGGGGATATGAAAAAATTTAAGTACTTTTTTAGAAAACGTATAAAAATTTAAACGTAGTGAGCTTTGAACTCGCGCCTCTGGGAAATCAAGCGCTCTGATAACTAAACCGTACGTATGTATGGCTTGATTGTTATAAGTTTTCTAAATAATATTTTTCTAATAAGAATTTATCATCATTAATTTTACGATTTTTACACATTTTAAATGAAACTATTTAGTTACTTTCTTAGATTCACGTTGCGGGTATCCCTAGCGGGGTAGTTAGAACGCGTATATTTAGTATTATACATTTTCGGAAACCTAATCCATACATCCATTTTTTTTTAGAAATCACGCTGTATACCGCATATAGCATATAGTAATGATAAGACACTCCATTCCCCACTCAACGCAAAATTTTCGAGGCAATTACGTGTTGTGTGGCGGAAATCAACGCCACGCTTGGTGTTGTTACCAACACAAAAGGCAAAGTAAAGGAATGAAAATATTAAATAATGCTTTTCCTTGACGTTTATTTCATTATTTCGTTAATTTTCCTTTATCGTACTCGCTTAAGTTTCTCTACCTTATGGCAATCTCGACATGAAAACTAAAACAGTTATTTTATTTTATACTAGCTCTCCTTTAATTTTCTCTCCAAATATAAATAATTTTATATCCAACCACATTTTATGGCACAGTTTCGCGTAAAGTTGAAACAAGAAAAATAATAAATTTCAAATTTATAGACTTGACATAAAGCTGACATTATAAACGTGTTTTTTTAGCTTCACGCTCTAACCCGCATATAGCTTGGTTGACTAGTACTTTGCCACATAATATCTTCCTTAACTTGCATTGACATTGCTTGACGAAACTTAACGCTGCAATTTGTTTATAAGTGAGAGACGAAGTAGGAATCAATAATGGTGCGTCTTATACAGGCGAAGCTGCGAGCGATTACTGAAACTAATTTTATGACTAAAAAAAAATATCTTCACGCAGTATCCCGTACATAGCGGGGAAGGAACCTTGAGTTAAGATACTCCGTTTCCCAATTTCCGCCGAGTGGTGCAACTCAACGCCGCGCTTTGCCTCGACACCAGAGCGAAGAAATGAATATATAAATGTAAATAAATAATTCATTCCCTCGAGTCGGGATCGAATCCACAACCAGTCGATTTTACAGTCACACTTTGTGCCCCTGCGCCACGATTGATCTCCAACTAGTTTTATAATTCACAAATATTATTATGACCTCTTATTTAATCTTACAAAGTATGTCGGTAATTTTCCCTTATATATTAACAAAAGGTAAAAAAATAAAGTGGCCAGTCACTTTGTATTTTCCACATTTAGTACGTGACAGCTGAAGGAAAGTATTAATTGACGGAAGCCATTAACGTGAGCGCTTATAGGAAATGTAACTGTTTCCGGTTTGGTTTTTCACCGGAAGCTAGTGGTGTTGGTATGAGAGTTTAATATATTGGTTTTAATGAGAAATATATATTTATAGTATTTTTTAAGTTTTACGCATTGTATCAGGATAAAGAGAAACTAGTGTAAACGCCGTTTTTATTATTGTACAGATATTAATTTAAATATGAGTTTCTATACATTTAAATAGATGTTATAAAAGTAAGAAAAATTGTGACGAATTATAAATATTTAGTTATACTTAAACTAAATTAATTTCTTTAAAATCAACTTAATTGAAAAATACCAATATAATCAATATAAATTTTGGAAAACAAAGTTTATTTCGAAAACAATTTATTGTTAAAAGCCCATTAAAAGAGAGGCAATCCCTAAAACCTTTATTCAATAACGAACGGGGCGCTAAAATTATCATATAACAATATTTTAGTAATCTAAAATTACAATAGATCAATAAGGGTTATTGCTCATTTTCATAGTAATCAAAAATAGTCGTGGGTTCGCATCTCATAAGCCTGAAGTATTGGTTGAACCAGATAATCTAAGGAACTCATAATTGTGATTGAATAAATATTTGCACTAGGCACAAGTGTGTGACTTCAACAAGCAATGCTTCCAGATTCTCAGTCTTCACATTAGGTTCAATTAATTTAATTTTATAGGCAAGAAAAGTAAAAAAATATTTTAACACTATTTATAGTAACATAAAAATATATAAATATATTGAGAGCTTAAAGCTTTTAAGATTATTGTGAGACCATTCCATATGCATCAATTTTATCATTCTCCTAAAAATATAGACCAGTCTTCTTCAAAAGACGGTCTTAGTTGTGGTCCAAGTTATAGAAAGGTGCAGTATTTTTTTTTATATAAAATCATTATATTTATTATTGAGGCCAGTAGTAGCGCAGGGGTACAAAAGTGTGACTGAAAAATCGACTGTTTGTGGTTTCGATCCCCACTCGAGGAAATTAAATATTTATGTACATTTATATTTTCATTTCTTCGCTCTGGTGTTAAGGCAAAAGCGCGGCGTTGAGTTCCACCACTCAATACGTAATGCCTCCAGGACTCGGCGAAAAATGGGGAACGGAATGTCATAACACTAATTTCCCCCTGCCTACCCTGCTGTGTGAGGGATATGATTTTCATATTTATTATTATTATATAACAAAACATAAACTTATTTTCTATTTTTTTTATTTTGTTGTGTTCACTGGTATCGGCTGTACAACGCTTGCTGCTTTATGTAAGCCAAAGAATTAGAATAGCATCATTATAGAAGATGTCGTCCAAGGCGTCTAAGCGATTGCAACTAGCAGTACCGAACTGAAATCATCTTCGATAGCATTGGTCTTCTGCTCTTTTCCGCCAACTAGCTTGACGTCATTTTTTTTTAAAAACCACACGATGGTAAGCGGAATCAATGCTCATAGATATCCCCAACTTGACATTGACTTGTCATTGACTGGCGATGATCTCATAACCATCGCACATATAGTCCAACGTTACTGCTACTATTTAAGAGTGATAAGTCACTACTTTGCTAAAAAAAAATTACACTAGGTTGAATCTCTAATGCCCTACACCATACACCTCTATCTATTATTCTACCCTCAGTATTCTTATATATTAACGACATATGTGACCCCGTATACGAAAATTGCCGTCGCGTTAACCGTTCGAGTTATTTCAACAATTTTACTTATTCGATAGAAGTCGAGGGCTAAGAGTTACGAAACGACGGTTAGAGGAAATGGATTATTAAATCATGAAAAATGTCTATATCATATTTTCTTAATAATGATAAGATGTATTTTATATAAATTAAATTATTTTGTATTGATATTATATGATTGTAAATGTGATGTTAATTATTTGAGGCGGATGTGCTGAGCACAGTCAGACAGACGGTTACGGGTTCGAATCTATCTTGGAGGAATTAATTAATTTAATTTTCTCGCTCCAATAAGAAGGCAAAGTGCGGCGGTCAGTTCTGCTCTATCCCTCAACACGCAATCTTGAAAATTGAATGGTACATGGGATGTCTTAACGTTAGGTTCCCTCTGTCTACCCTGCTATAGCTACGTAGCGTGAAGCTAAAGTAAAATCAAAATAAAACTGGCGTTAATTTTAAGAAATTAAGTAGCGGAACCCAACGCCACGTTTTGTCTCACTAATGCGAGGAAATAAAGTTTTCTAACTTCATTTCCATTTAATAAATTTGAAAGGTGTAAAAGCAAGATATTCGTTCAAATAAGTAAGTATAGTTGAAAGAAGTTTTAATAACATTCGTTTTCAATATTGAAATGCACTAATGGCTCTAGGGAGCGGCGCGACTTAAGGAATCGATGAATAACAATTAGTTAGTACCTAAATGCGCTATCCGTTGCCTTTTCATTTAAACGGTGGAGCTTTTTATTTGAAATTATTTTGAATTTCAGTCAATTTAAAGTTAACATTTTAAAAATTCTGTAGACTTTTATGATAATTATAATTAGTAACCTTCATATGGGGAAGGGAATCTAGTGTTAAGTCACTCCGTTCTCAAGCATCGCCTAATTTTCGATACATAGCGTTGTGAGTGGCGCTTTGTCTACGCTCTTAAGGAAATGAAAATATTTCACCTAACAATTGTAAGAATCGGATCTAGAACCGAAGAAGGATGAGTTTATTTTTTATTAATATTATTTAAAAAAATATCAGGTTCAAAAGAACTTGGTCCTTTGCAAGGCTTCCGTGGGAACACAGATTCAACACGTAGATGCTCCTAAGATTATATACATTTTTTATTGTGACACGTCTGCTGAGATCAACATAGACTGGCCCAGAGATGGTCACCGGATAATATGTAAGAGGGTAGTTAAGCTTCTTAATAACACTATGTATAATAATCAGAAATGGCCCGTTCAGAAATATTCGGCGCCAGATCATAAAGCTCGATCTACCCAATCTTGGTTAGTTAATCCATTATATTATGATTTATTATCAGTTTTAGAGAGACTTAGGCTTACTTTAAACTCCACACGATCCAGTGAAAAATTTTCCCATAGTGAGAGTGCGCGCTATTATTGATAACTGACCTCAACGTTATCAATAATAGCGCGTTGCAACAATTGGATACCATTTTGAAAAAGCTTTACATATTTTTAATGATTTGTTCAATTTGTATTTTGATAGCTGTCTCCAAAGAGTAAAACAAAGTGACATAAAAGTGAAAGTAGGTGACTTAAGTGTAAATTGACTACTGTACCCATATGAAGCAGTGCTCATTGTATCATCAGACTGCGAGTTGCAGGCATATTCACCATTCATTCATTATAGTCACCGCTCTGAAAGAAGGGTGTGAAAATAAATGTCTAAGCCTGAATGTGAGTAACAAAAAGGTTCTGGTATTTGAAAGAAATGAAGAAAAGACGGAATGCAAAATCAATGTGAATGGTAAGATATTAGAACAATTGAATGAAGTGGTATATTTGGGAAGTTCAGTAGAGATGGAAGATACGAGATGGATGCGGAAAGGCGTATTGCTGCTGGTAATAGGGCTATTGGTGCCTTAGCTGCTTTGACGAGATGGCGGAAATGTCAGTACAGATGCACGTTTGGCCGTAAACAATGCAGTGTTAGAACTGACGCTAAGTGAGTGGTGAACGAATGGCAAAAAAGATTTGTGAAGGAACTGAGCGATACCAGAGGAAAAGGGGGAGACCTCTATTGACCTTCGAAAACGCAGTATTAAAGATACTGGAGAAAGGTCACGTACAAAGCATGAGGACTTCCTGGAGGGCAAGTACAAAGAGGTTGATGACAGTGGACGAGGCGAAAAAGGTATGCAAAAGCCGTAGCGTTTGGAACTCCGATCTCTCTGACTACTCCGCTAGGGATACAGCGTATAGCTACATTATTTTAATGATTTTATATGAATGTATTAATATAACACATTCTGATAGTTCTAAATGTTTACATAAAAAAAAATCATTGTCTTTGTAACAATATTTGTGCGAAAGCTAAGTATTTACAGTACATCTTATGAGATTATCTGAATAAATTAAAATATTGCACTTTTAAACATTCCCACTATTTATACTCAAACTCACAACTTCCACAATCAAATAATGCTAATTACCCACCTAACCACTGAGCCGCAGTGTATATATCGAATTCACTTGTAGCTATTGATTCTCGTTGAGTAAATTTGCGGTTTTTCGTTTCCTTCTACAGCGCATTAATTTATTTGGAGCGTTCCGTAAGATTTACGATCTCAGGGATAATACGATTGTTTTACTTTCGCCACCGGTTGAGGCGTAGATTTTTTTATGTGGGACAGTTTTTTGAGTTCGAATCCATTGCTATACTTATAAATATTTTTAAATATTTAAATATTTTTTACACTTTTAAAGTATTTTAAGACAATTGCATTCCTCATTTTCTGTCACATTTTTAGAGGCATTCAACCATTCCCCGAGTAGAGACAACTAAGATTGAAACAACTAAGTCTTGTTTACATTCAGACGCAGCACCACTGCGCTGCGGCGGTCTAATTTCACTGCACATTTCAAATTTCTTGACATATAAAACGAATGCCAAGGCTACTTATAAGTGAAATTTGTAAGAGAACGAGACAGACATATCTAGATCTACTCAAGGGGAAGAGGACAAAAAATATTTTTTCTCACGTCATTTAATACAAGTAAGACAGCGATCGTATTTTGCGACGAAAATACATTAAGCGAGGATTTCTGTTACACCGAAGTGGTTTATACAATAATTTTCTTTTTTAACTTCACGGTGTATATAGCCAAAAGTGGCTTAATAGTGTTAAGATACTCCGTCCAAGCAGTACTCACTTTTAGAAACATTTGTAGTATAGTGGAGAAACCTAACGCCACCCTTTGTCTATAGGAAAGAAGTAATAAAGTTCACTTAACATGTTGCGTTGTATCGAAAATACTGGGGAAAGAGAGGAACACAGTAGCTTAACACTAGGTTCCCTCTGCCTCCCTTGCTACATGTGGAATACAACTTTAAGCCAAGAAAAACAAACAAAAACTTTTCAAAATGACTAAAACACTGTGTAACCTGCGAATACATTTAAATGTAAAATCTTAAGATTTAATTTCCTAAGGTCGATCCCATCTTGTGGAGTATTGTTAGAATGCTCATAACAACCTTACCTTCTAACGCGTAAATTCTTACCTGAAACGAAAAAGAAAATGTTATTAGTTGATTCCTTTGAAGATATAATGTGTTCGATTTAGATTTTTCCTATAAATTATTCTTTAATTTGGTAGAATTCAATGTAACGCAGTTAAACTGTAAACGGTGATGGTGGTGTGTGAGATCGAATCCTACTTGGGGAACTTTTTTTTATAATTATAATAAAACACGGCGTTTCAAACCACTCGACTCACAGTGTCTCGATCTGGGCGTACTGGAAGTGTCTTAACTTTATAAGTGTAATACGTGAGTGTAAGTCCCTCATGATGCTTCCAATGTTGATGTTACAATTTAGTGACATATTTCTCCGTTTCACAAAACAAAGAACCAGAAAATAATAGAAAAAAAAAACGGACAGAATATTTTAAGGATTTTTTTGGGGATCGCGACGCCTTTTTGTGTACCAGATCGATGAAAGGAAAATACTTCTCTCCCCCGAGTGAAAATCGAACCCACAGTCGTTTATCATCAGACGTTGATATTGCCATCAAAACAATATCTAATGAAAAAACTACAACGAAGCGTTACATTATAAAATTTAAATATCAATTCCAACTCAACGTTGAGTAATAATGCAAATGATTTGAAACGTACCATCATTCTAAAGATAACAGAGTAAAATGAATAATCAGGGATTTATTACTCCGAGTGATAATGACGACAATCTGAATTCGTTACTTGTAATGTACATACATTAAAGGCCGTCTTAGCGCAGGGGCACAAGCGTGCTACTGTAAACGCGACGGTTTTGAGTTCAATTCCTACTCGGAGAATACAATATTTCATATTTTTATTTCTTCTCCTTCTGGCAAGGAAGCAAAGAGGCGTTGAGCGATTAATGCGCAATCCTTCGATAATTAATGTAACGAAAATATCTTAACGGGAAGGGAATGTCTCAATACTAGGTTCCCTCTGCCTACCCTGCTAAGTGCAGAATACAAATTAAAGCTAAATACACCTGACTGTGAACGCGATGGCCGTGGGTTCAATACTCACTAAGGGAAATCTACTCGAGAAGACAAAGCGCAGAGTCGAGTTCCGTTACTCAACTATCAATGTCTAAAAACTAAAAAATTGGGCGAAAATTGGAGGCCGGAGTATTTCGATACTAATATAGTTTTTGTCTACCTACCCTGCTATATACGGGATACAAACTGAAATTAAGAAAATATATGTAAATAGATAGATGTGAATTTTTTTATATTTAATTTAATATATTTTTATTAAATGTGATTATTTTTAAGAGTATTTTTTTTTTATTTCTTTTGTTTAAATGTAAAATTGATTAATTAATTTGTTGTGCATTAAAGAAAATCATAATTAAATAACTAACCAATCTTCTCTAAATACACTTAAAATATTAAATAAATAAATTTGAGGCCGGTCGTGGCGCAGCGGCACAAGGTGTGACTGTAAACCGACTGGTTGTGGGTTCGATCCCCACTCGAGGAGATGAAATATTTACTTAAATTTATATTTCCATTTCTTCGCTCTGGTGTCGAGGCAAAGCGCGGCGTTGAGTTCTGCCACTTAACACGCAATGCCTCCGGAATTCGGCAGAAAGTGGGGAACGGAGTGTCTTTCACTACGTTCCCTCTGCCTACCCTGCAGTGTGCGGGATACAGCGTGAAGCTGATTTTATATTAAATAAAGAAGAATATTATTATTATCTTTACGCTATTTATTTAGCTTCATTCATCTCCTACATATGATAGAGTTAGCATTGATAACCTAACCCCCACCGTTTAAAAGCGGAGCTCAACGCTGTTCTTCTTCTTTTTTTCTTGCCAGAGTAAGAAAACAAGAACCGTGTTCAGCTTTGTGCTCAATAACTAAGGCTAAATGTTAATTTTGAAAAGCGCAACATAACGCCACGTCTAATTTAATTTTATTTAGACATTCATAATATAATTTATTATGTCCATTGGGCTGTATAATTTATTTTTAAAGAAAGTACCAATATGTTTATGTAGATGAACATTTATATTCCTAGAGTTTCGACTGGCTTATTTTCAGTCAGCAGCTTACTCAAAATATGAGTCTATCTTATGCTAAAGTTAAACAGGCCTATCTAAAAGAACATAATTTATATTTAATAATAATAATAAACTATATAACTATAACTATACCAGGCCAGTCGTGGCGCAGAGGCACAAAGTGTAACAGTAAAATCGAATTAAATATTTATTTACATTTATATTTTCATGTCTTTGTTCTGGGGTCAAGGCAAAGCGTGGCGTTGTTTTCCGCCACTCAGCATGCAATGCCTTCAACAGCTACTTGGCGGGGGGCAACGGAGTGTCTTAACACAAGGTTCCCTCTGCATACCCTGCTGTGTACGAGATACAGCGGGAAGCTAAATTTTAATAAACTATATGGTTACAGGCTATTAATAGCTAAAATTTTATTTTATGATTGTATATCTTGTCTACAACAATTGCATATTTTTTTTATCGCGCTCGATATAAAAAAACTACTCCTTAGTAGGGCTTATAATTTTTATCTGAAATATTATAACCTTTTTCAACTTCCACTTTTCCAACTGTTTCCATTATTTGTACTGCAAGTTCTCACTTTTGGCCAAATTTTTAGTTAACGTGAAATACTCTAAAGAAAATTTTAAATTGTTCATAGAAAGTTTTCTTTATTTCAATTTCATCAATCAATTATATTATTAACAAATCAAATAAAATTCTGATATTTTTTCAAATACAACTTACATCACTTTGCCTTTTTTACATACGTTTATTGGTTTCTAGATCAAGAGCTCGGGTTAAGGTCGCGATATCGCCGATTTGGAGGCTAATGTAATAAATATTTATATTAGATGTGTGTACGTTTGTTACAAAAATATTATATGCATAGCATTTCTGAGGGATCTTCTTACATACTTATATGTATGTAAAAATAGTTGAATGGTGAAACTCATAGTCGGCTTCTGTCTAGTTATGAGAAGGAGAAAATAAAAATAATTGACTCTACCAAATGGGAATCGAATGCGCAACCGTTGCGTGACGCTGCTCCATGGCTGCCTGAATCTGGACAAGTTTTACCGTAATATTACATGAATTGTGTGCATGTATTTTTTTTATTTATGTATGTTCAATACAATTCACGACCAAATATTTATTTTAGATTCTCGCTGTATCTCTTATATTGCAAATGTAGAAAGAACCTGGGAAATTAGTGTTAAGACAATTTGCTCCCATTAAGAGACTTCCATTCTCCACCTTTTGCCGGATTCAGGAGGTATCAGTATCACATTTAGGAATAACTGAACAAAAATATGCGAAAACAAGCATGAAATTTCTAGGTATTACTAAATATTTCAAGTATCATGGAAAGCTCTCACCAAGTACTTACTCTAAAGGCAACCTTCAATTGATATAAACGTATAATTTTTCATTTAAGGCAAGAATTCAAGTACTTTGTGTTCATTGGCATCGTTCGCTTGATTTGCTTGAAAACTGGATATTTGACGAACTTTTCTTTGAAATAAACTTAGGACAAGTTAAATGGGGCATGCTTTAATATGGATTCTATCTTCATTATGTTAATACTAATTTTAGTATTCTTAATTTTTTTTTATTATTGAGGCCATCGTGGTGTAGGTCCATATAGGTGCGACTGTAACCGCCATGACTGTGGGTTCGATTCCCACTCGCGGGAATATTTTCATTTTTGCGTTTTGATGATACATCAAGTGCAGCGTTGAATCCTGTTATTTAGTACACAATACTTTGTGAATTCGGCGAAAAGTGCAATTTGAAAGTCCCTTATTTTTATACCCTCTCCATAGTAGGGATCTGCCGTGGCGCTAAGTTCCGCCACTTATGATGCAACGTATTGAATTAGAGAGTGAAGTGAGTGTGGCATACAGCGCAAAGCTGAAAAAGAAACTAAAATTTATCAATTTAACAATATTGACTGCTAAGATAGAGGATGGGGACGATGGGGCTGACATTTTTACATTTTAATTATATGAAAAGTCCCAAGATAAAAAAAGAATAGGGAATGTGGGTCTAATACCATCTTATGAAAGACGTTAACAGAGGGACCAATCTTTTAAAATGTATGGAATTTATAATATACTAGCCTGGCTACGTCACAGAATCTAAAACTAAAAACTTCATTTGAACCGGTTAAGCTGATTTTTAGATTAGCGATAACAAACGCACTGACAAACAGACATTTTTTTTAAATCATTGTTCATAGTGTAATGTCCTACTACATTAATAAAGGTCCCAATAATATATTTTTTCCTTAAATATCATCCAAGTATAGATAACGATCCGTTACCATTTTATTATAAGTAAAGATTATGTTTGAACATCAAACTAAGCATATTGTCTTCATTTATGAATGAATGGTAATTGTTAAGCCAAAAGGTATATTCTATACAGCTTTACTGCTTTTTCCCATATAACTGGGTAGACAAAAGGAGACAATCCGTTTTCATCCAATATATACCCAAGCCAAAATATGCAAATTACTAAGTTAAATTTTATCTACTATCCTGAAATAGAAATACTTTATAATTGCCTTCAACAGTCTGAAAGCACATATTGTATATATTATTATGTATACATATATTATTTACATATAACCAACGAAAAGGTACCTATTAAGTCATTCAATACAAATTTGCGAAGGTGCCAGCACATTTTCTTCACGTTAATTAAAACTTGTCATATATTCGTCACATCGTTAGAGAAACTTCCTCTTAAACCGAGACCAATTATGAAATAAAACATTTCCAACCGAATATAATTTACACCTGCGTTCAATTTACATCGAAGCCTTTGAATTCCACGTTTCGTACTTAATAGGTATATTTCATATATAGAAATTAATTTAGTTACGTTTGTAACGTATGTATGGTATAAATTTTCTTATGTTTTTTTATTTGAGCTAAGTACTAACAATTTGCGACGCTGATTTATATCGAATATCGAATTAAGTCCTAAAAGTGGAGATCGAAGTGACTTGACACTATGTTGTGTCTGTCTACTACGCTATGCTATGAAAAGGGAGCGTTAAAATGTTTGATGCTTTACCTACTAAACCGACCAATTTGTAAGTAAAGTCCACTGGACTTAGTAGGAAGTAGGAAATATTTTTTTTAAGTATATTTTTTTATTTGATTACAATATGTATGTGCTGTTTTCGATCCATGACTTGTTGTCATATTATGGGTAGTGCCATGATCCCAAACCAGTAGAAATTTTGAGATTTTTGATTTAAAAAATCTGACAGGTAGTGTTCAGTGTTCTTTTGAGGATAGCTTTATGCTTACTAGAGAGTTCTGCAATGACCGAAACCGGTCGAATCCAGCCAAGCTCTCCCAATTTTTGCTACATGGCTATAGATGAGTGCGGTCTGGTATTGTCATGGTGGAACACCACGCCCTTCATATTCACTAGCTCCGGCCGGTTTTTCTCAATAGCTTCTTTTAACCTCATGAGTTGCTGACAGTTGAGGTCAGAATCGATAGTTTTACCCGGTGACAACAGCTCATAGTGTACGATTCCTTTCTAACCCCATCATAAACATAGCATCACTTTGTTCCGAGTCAGGCCGGGTTTGCCACGGTCTGTGGGGTTTGTCAATGCTTCGACCATGATCTTTTTCGCACATTCTTATCGTAAATAATCAACTGCAAATGGAAACACGTTGCATTAGGTACCTCTGAGTGAGATCATGTCATACTCAAATATCATATGTTTCTTGTACCCAGATTTTCGTAAATGACGTAACACTGTTTTATGATCAACATCCAGTTCTTCATCAATAACGTTGCTACTAATATGACGATTATGCTCCACTTTCTCAAAGATTACATAAAAAATTCCAGACTTGAAACGCTTGAATCACATTTGTGCTACTCTTATTGATACCGCATTAGGTCTGTAAGCCGCATAATATTTTTGTAATAAAACTTTACAATGTACCTAATGTCGTCACATACGTTCATTTTATTTATTGCATGTTTTTATTTTATTTATTGCATCTTCAGAATGTTATGAAATTAAAATCAACCAGTTACATTCAGTACAACCAAAGAGGTTTGAATACTAATAACACATTCAAAATACGAAAATACTTCTGCGCCGACCTCTTATATTAATCTAAATTTGAATCGTAACTATAATGTATATATTTTAGAATATTTGAGGCCGTCGTAGCGCAGTGGTACAAGCATGTGACTATAAACGCGACAGTTGTGGGTTCGATTGCCACTCGTTGGAATGAGTTATTATTTATTAATATTCTCATTTCTTCGCTCTGATATCAGGGCAAAGCGCGGCGTTGAGTTCCATCGAGTATCCTAACACTAGATTCCCTCAGTCTACCCTGCTATAAGCGGGATATGGTGTAAAGCATTTAAAAGAAGACTATAGAGTACTTAAACGTGTCTACTGTACAATACATAAAAAATATAATTTTCAAAATGAATACATCACAAAAAGCTTACACACGCGAATAAAGCGATAATTTAAAGCAATAATTTTCACACATTAAAACAAACGACTGAGCTTAATCTAAAAAAGCTCCTTATACAACACGAAACTTCTAAACAACGGTTAACCATAACGAAGTTCTATTCGACAAATCTAAACTGAAGTTTAACTTAACGGTAACTGTTGGTAAGCTATAGAGAATACTAAAGTTTAAGATTACATTTTAATCTATGATTAACGTAAACGACGATTTAGGATTAAGCTCCAAGTTTGGGAACGTTATTTTGGTAAACAGAGGCGATGTTAAATCTGTTTATTTAGAAGAACTCGCGGAGACAAGATGTTATCGTGAATATGTCTTTGGAATTATGACAAAGATACGATATTATAAAGAGAAGTACGGCATTTTGAGCTATCTCTCTTTAAATAAGAGGCTGTCGTGCCTCAGTAGGACTGTAAAGGTGATGGTTGAAAGGAAAACTGGGGAACGGAGTGTCTTAATATGGGTTCCATATTTCTCTACCTGCACCACTAGTATGAGATTTGGATAAAAACTATAAATGATGTCCTATAGACATTATTATTAACTGAAACTGTTATTAATGGCTATTTACTTCACCTTCTACGTCTACCTCTATATAAAACGCAACCTGATTCCACAATTGATCCAAATAAATCGAGGAAACACAAAAAAAATACTTTATATACTATTAAATAAAGAAACCCAAATAAAACCCTACATCAGTATCCAACAATTACGTAACAAGGAAATCAAATCCTTTATATCCACACAAAAAATTAATGTCAAAGTAGTTTCCTCCGCATAAAACGTAAGGATATTCGCAAATGGGGGTTGGAAAATATTTGGCGGCTCTTCTGGCAGTTAAAAACGGTTCATTGACGTCACCGAGTTACCCTTAAGCCGACGAGGGCATACTTTCTCGCATTCCTTGTTATATTACTGTGGAGCCAAGCTAGAGGATGAAAGCGATTTAATTTTTACAATAAATATATTTATAGAAAGTCTGTATTTAAACACATATCACCAATTAACATATATAAAACTCTTCCGTCCCTGACCGACTGACACTGAACGTACAGCGTAAATCTAGAAGAATTTCCCGAAAACGTTTACGAAAATTTTTGGATTTTTATTTATACTTTTTGAAGTCAAGGAAAACGAAATTGTGAGCTACAGCTCTTGTTTTATATGTAGATATTTCAAAATATTAAATGCTACTACACAATTACTTAGTATGCTTTATTTAGTTAGTTTTGTGAATATATAGCGATTGAATGTAAACTATACTCTTATCGTATATTATCTTCTCATTCTCCCCCAAATAATAATCGCGCTGAATCCTGCACATCAGGCATAGGGAACACAGGCACAGTCAAAGATATTTTAGGAACCTACTGCTAAGATACTCCATATTTAAAAAAATAAAACGCTTGTCTCTTATAAATTGTAAGTGTATATCACTTAAATATAAGTCGGCACGTCTGTTTCCACGTACTCCGTGTTGGACTCTAATATTATTACACAAGTTAGAAACCGTGGTTTGCCATATAATCTTCTCTTTTATATAACTAAGGAATTTATATGACAAATCAAAAAATAAGTAACATATGAGAACAATGGGAGGGTACCTGCAATGGTTGTGGGTTCAATCACCACATGGCTGAATGTTTATCTTTTCATTGCTTGTAAATTAAGCGAAATACCTAGAAATGAAAATCATTTATTCTCCTGAGTGTCTTATAACCTTCGTTTTAACCATCAAGCCCTGTAACTGTTTTATAATTTCTGCCGGCATCACAGCACTAGATACATTTTATATTACAGAGAAATGTGACACCACTATATATTATGTTTAACGCTCTTATCAGACTATTTACTTATTCTTATCAGATTTTATTTGATCGATTTTATTTAAGAACAAATTAGTTTTATTTTTCTATGTTAAAATACTCCATTCCCCATTAAACCACTTCCGCTCCCCATTTTTCGCCTAATTCTTGAGGCATTGCATATTGAGAGGCGGAACTAAACGCCGCTTTATATAATACAAAAATACATATTACGTAGTGATTTAATAAAACTAACATTCTTTATTAAAATCAAGTTAACACCGAGTAAAACTACAGAACAAAATTAACAAAACATCCTCCTAAACTTCTATGAAAAATAAAAAGAGCGCGTTGAGATGCGTCTATATATTCTCAGCAGAATATTTTCGTAGCTTCACCATGTGTTCCTCATGTAGCTGGGTAGGCAGAGGGAATTTTGTGTTAAGACACTTCGTCCCCTAGTCTCCGCGTTATTTTCGGGTCACGGCGTTGTCCTGTCACGAAAGCGAAGAAATAAAATAAAATGAAAATAAATCTTGCCCCCGAGTTAGAATCAAATCCACAACCGTCACGTCCAGAGTCCCAAAACCTAAATAATAAGAGATAAGTATTAAAGATTGAAATCAAGAAATATCTTGAAATTACAACTACTATAAATGGAACTACTATGCAAAGCTCTCGTCACGAATTCACAAAGCGATCCTATCACTGAGTGATAAACGCTTCACGCTGACTACTAGTTCAGTGGTTAGTATTGAAGTGTTTTGTAAGTCGTGGGTTCGTTTTATTTATAGTTTTTAATTTTTTTAATTAGTATTTATACTTTCTAAGCGAGTCACAGGTTGTTTAATTTTGTACTTTTAGATGAATAGCTTATTTGCGCTGTAACCCGCTGTAAATACAACGATCGGGGGTAGTCAAATGAAACCTAGTGGAATTCGAATCCACAGCCATCGCGTTTTATGTTTGAATCCGTTCCTTAAAGAAAATCACAATTTTAGATTTCGATACAATATTATAACAAAAACATTAAAAGTCATTTTCGGCGCAAACACCGTAAATTCTACAAAACGGCGTTTAAATCTCCAGAGCACGCAAACAACGGCGTAGCAGCGTTTTAAGCAAAACTTTTGTTTTTATTAAGGAATTTATCGCTTTCTAAATTTATATTATACGCGCGACCGTTTCTTAAACTTTGTTATTTATGATTATATTTGTATTATGAGACTGTATTGAGGCTGTCGTGGCGCAGTGGTACGACAACTGACTATGAAAGCGACGTGGCGGTTGCAGGTTCGATTCCCACTTCAGGGTGAGAATTATTTTCATACGTTCTGTTACACCCTTTAATTTATTCAATTCAATTACACCCTTTAACAAACAATGTCTCGATAATTGTGTCGAACACGACGAAAAGTTTTTATAGCTTCCCAATGATTTCCTTTTTCTAATTAATAAGGAGAAGAAGTAGTAGCGGGAGTTGTAATAGTAAAACGTTTCTATACCTAATCTACGAAAAATCTTGACCTGTTTAGAACTATCATTAGTTCATTTCTAGAGTACATTTCGAAGGAGACGTTATAACGCCTTTTTTTACTACTGCGGCGAAGCGAGTCTGCGTTCGAGCTGAACTAGCGAACGCGCTCCACAGCCACCTTCAGTGTGATTACTGATCCGCAGAAGGAGACCATTGCAGACCAGTTCCTCTCGCTGTTCAGCATGGCCTCCACCACAATAGACAGTGAGAGGTGCCTACCCACTACAGCCAACAAGACGTGGTATTTTGGGCCCCAAGCAGGACATTCCGTGTGATGCGCCGAGTCAACGGAGGTTCATACTCGTGGGACACCGGCGACATTACCCGACGCGGAGGAGCAGCCAAAGGCGGAGTGTCTTTGGCTGCTTCAACTTCCATTTGTGTCGCAAGTCCCAGGCTGTGCTCCAAGCTCGTAAATCAATAAGAGCAGGCGCACATACAGAGGAACTATAGTGTTCAGACACTCTGTTCTCATTTTCACGCAATTATCAAGAGATTACGTGTTAATTAAGATTAATGCTCCGTTTTGTATTTCCACTGAATAGTACCCACAACCATCGTAAGACACGACGACCTCAATTCTATAAGTATATCTAATTTAAAAGAAACACACACACAGAAATTGAGGTCGTTGTGGGTACAATTTCCACTAGGGGTAATAAAATATTTAATATTTAAGTTTCACTCTAGTAACGAGGCAAAGTGTGACATCGAATTGCGTCACTCAACACGCAATGCCTCCAGAATTTGGAGAAAAGTGATGAAAAAGAAAATGTCTTAATGGAAACGGAGTGTCTCAACACTAGATTCCTAGGTTCACCAACCTGGTCTATTATATTCTGGATACACTGTGAATGTAAAAACTCACTGAGAGTCACTAATACACAAAATTAGAACCCACTCTACTTAAATTACGCTATCCGAATACCTTATCTTACCATCTCATCTTACATAAAAAGAACAATTGAAGTCGTATTTCACTTGAATCGCGCTCTTAAGGAAAGGAAAAAGACAATTATTCGTATGAAAATTTACTACGTAATTTGAATTTGCATGTGGTGCTTTTAGCATTTATATTGTTGTTTTATTGTAGTTACTAACTTTTACTCGAGTCTTATTTATTTTATAATTTACTAGCAGGGCGCGCGCAGCTTCGCCTGCTTATTGGCACCCTTAGGGGTAAATTCTAAAAAAACCACGAAATATGTGTTCAATAAAATATTTTTAACAGTCTGAATTTAATTTTTTATAAAAATTGCTGGTGAAATAAAGATTTTCCATACAAACTTTCAACCCCTTATTTTAACCCTTACGGGGTGAATTCTAAAATCTCATGAAATACGTGTTCAATGAAATATTTTAAAGAGTCTGAATTCAAATTTTATAAAAATCGGTGCCAATAAAAAAAAATTCATACAAACTTTCAACACCTATTTCATCCCTTTAGGGTTAAAATTTTTCAAAATCCCTTCTTAGTAGATGTCCAGATTATGGAAATAAGCATCTGTCCAAATTTAACGTTGCTACCATCAGCGGTTACGGCTGTGCGTGCGTCTTACCTCAATCAGTCAGGTACATGTCCTTATATATATATATATATATATATATATATATATATATATATATATATATATATATATATATATATATATATAATATATATATATATATATATATATATATATATATATATATATATATATATATATATATATATATATATATATATATATATATATATATACATATATATATATATATATAGATAATATTAATATAGAAGTATATGGTATAAAGAATATATTGAAGTAGGTGAAGTTGTAGTTTAAAAACGTATTCTGGATTCGCATTCTATTTTTTTTTATCGCAGTGCTATTATTATATATTATAATTTGCTTCTTTCTAAGTGTATACATTATACTACTGTGTTCACTTTGAATGAAACATAACTCAAAAAGTTGCAATTTGTGTAAAATGTTAATAAGATATTAGAATGTCTTTTTCTACTAAGTAAGAAGTTATTGGAAATTTTCAGCTGACACACTTTCATAATAAATATATTTTTTTTTTTTTTATTCTCAGTATACCACTGTGGTGACTGCGGTGCTAACTCACAAAAAATGGCGGACCTGCACTCCTGCCAAAACAGCGTGACTAAACACTGGTAAACCTCATTTGAACTATAAAATCATGTGAGACAAAGAAGAAAAAGCAACACAGTGTCAAGATTCTCCATTCCCCATTTTCTGATTCTCGAAACATTGCTTGTTGTGTGGTGGAACAAAAAGAACTGAATGCCATCAGAATCACAAACTACTCAACTAATAATAATTGAACGTTTAAGTGCCCAGAAAGCTTTCTACATTTTCTATATTTATTAATAAATATAACTATTGAACATAACAACTGAAGTCCATTTAGTAAATGACTTTTCTAAAGGAAGGCAGTTTTCATTGAAGTGTCGTAGATCACTTCTCTGACAGTAAGTTATTGGTCTGTTTATTTATGGTTACAGAAATTAACTTAAATCTCGATTTGGATAGAAATTGGCTGCATTGATATTTTAGGTAGATATTTTTCAATCAATCAATCATTCCAAGACATTCCGTTTTCCGTTTTTCATTCATTTCAAGATATTTAAGTTAGGTCCTGCCTTCAGCAGGATTAGCAGTGTCAGGGTAATGTCCAATACATTCTGATCGCCACTTTCTATTTGAATTTGAAATATTACACTTAACTTACCTAAGCAAAGAAATGAAAATAGTTCATTCCCCTGAGTGTGAACCGAACCCACAATCATCGTGATACTCGACTTAAGTGTGAGATTTCGCTAGAGACAAAGACTGAATTTATTTTATTCTTTTTCTTTATATTTGCTTGATAATAGCAATATTCTCTTATGTATCAACATAAAATTTGAATAGAAGCTTTGGTTGATATTGATTAATATTAAGAATCAAGATTAAGATTTCTTCTTTAAGAGAAAGTCAGCTCAACGAAACCAGTGAACTGGATATTTTTTTGAGGCCGTCGAGGCGTTACAGCTTTTGAATGGTAACAAAATAGAAACTGCAGTGATATACTGAATTGAAAACACTAAGATCTTCACATTTTGTGCGAAATCGAGATATAACACTTTGAGTGGATTTAATTTATTTCTTCCCACGAATAGAAAACGAACTCACAACTATCGCGTGTTCTTCTAGATGATGATTCATTGTGCCAATGTATATCAAGATATTCAAGCGTCAGAAACCCTTCAGACGTGAACTATAAATACATCATTCGGAGTGCTAGGTAAATTTATACCACGTCTAATCTTGATTAATTTTACCTATTGAACAAATAAAATGGCAACGTTACTTGAGTGGATTACATTGGAATTGGAAATAATTTAATTTGGCCGGCTTATGTTGTGTTTTAGCTTTACTAATAATAATTACCCGTTAGTCCCGCTACGTTCAAATTTTTATACGTTTTCTAAATAAGTATTTATATTTCCTAAGTGTGGATTAACACTTTAAAAATGTTAAAAATATTTAAAAAAATAGTATTCTCTCTTGCCAAACGATAATTCTTAGTAATTATCTTTGGGTAGCGGAAATTTGTAAAAATCTCCCTACAGAGATGCTAACAACATAAGTTGTAACAAGCGTATAAGAATTTCGACGTAGCTTGGCGAGAACGTATGGCTCAGTGGTCAGAGCGCCTGGTCGGTTTCCAGGAGGTGCGGGTTCGAGTCCCGCTACGTTCAAATTTTTATACGTTTTCTAAATAAGTATTGATTAGACTGCTGTTTGCAAGTGGGTACTCAATTACTCAGATAAGGATGCCTCTGTTCCAAGTTTTCCGCCGAATCCTGAAGGCATTGCGTCTCGAGTTGCGCAAGAGGAAGCCTAGTACTGAAGCACTTCATTAATTTTAGAGACATTCCGTGTTGCAGAACTCAACGCCGCACTTCTCTTGTTACTGCCTCGATGATATCGAATGGGAATCGAAATCGTAATTACAACCATCGTGTTTATAATCAAGTGCGTTGCATTTGCGATATATTAGAATAAAGCCTCCTTTTATCTTACCATCACTTATGTCACACTTCGCCTCTCGTCTCCAGCATTGTTTGGAGAAGACTATTAATTTTCCAACCTTATGTATGTTAAGTAGAAAGTTATTTTGAAATCGAATATTTCCACTATGGCATTTTATTTTAATAAATTATTTCGTAAATGACGAAAAAGTAAGTAAATGACGACAAAACAAGTTATAACGATAATAGCTATATTAGCCTAAAATTGTGTCGCAGATATTAACACCTGCGTTACAAACATCGTTTCATAGAATAATTTGAATAAACTTAAGCTAAGAACAAAACAAAGAACTATTTAAGAAATAGATAAATGAATTAAACAATAAACAAAATATGATTAAAAAAATTAAATTAAATTAGCTTCACGCTATATCCCGCACACAGCAGGGTAGGCAGAGGGAACCTAGTGTTAAGACACTCCGTTCCCCACTTTCTGCCGAATTCTGGAGGCATTGCGTGTTGAGTGGCAGAACTCAACGCCGCGCTTAACCTCGACACCAGAGCGAAGAAATAGAAATATAAATTTAAGTAAATATTTCATCTCTTCGAGTGGGGATCGAACCCACAACCAGTCGGTTTACAGTCACACTTCGTGCCGCTGCGCCACGACTGGCCTCGACAAAATATGATAATGACAATAATCTCTAAATAGAATAAGACAGTAAAAATATTTTGTCTTTATATTTAGTATTTTTAACTGAAATGGATAGAGGGACACTAAAAAAGAATAATAGAAAGCAAAAAGACTTTTTTTGAATTTCTCGTCTGTATGTCTGTCTATCTGTCTGTCCATATGTATGGTTTTCTCTATTTCTCTAAAAGTACTCAACTGATTTACTTAAAAGTTTCACCAATTGCTTTGTTTCAACTCAACTTAACTACTAAAGTTTGGTTCGTCAAAAAATTCATCACGGTTCATTAAAAAGTTCATTTAAAAGTTATCGTCATTTGAATGAACTCAAGGTATTAGTTTGCCTGCGAATGTTATATAGCAATCGCGCTGGATTCTTGGCCAAAGAATGACATACGCAGAGTCTTGGTTATATGACTGTTGCTAAAAATATATATTTTTGAAGCACTATAATATAAAGAACTATCTGATTTTCAAGGAAATATCTCAAGTAAATACAAAGATTTTTTGGTTCGTTTGTTCGTTTGAAATTATTACAAGTTTTTTACAAAAAATATTATGAATCATTACCCAAATCAATAATTTAACATTTAAGGCTGTTTCCGAAGCAGTAAATTAAATTATTTACTGACATCAGCAACTTTAACAGTGTTTTAATAATCATAAAATATGTAAAAAAAAACGTAATGTTACAAAAACATACGTATAGTATACGTATAATAAATAATTAGCTTTATGTATATTTTATAAATCAAATAATTATATTAGAAGTCATTTTAGTTGTCAATCAACTTTGCTTATTAAATCAATAATAATAGTCTGGCGTGCCGCTAGTAGTAAATATTATAATAAATTAAAACCCATTGAGTGCGAGTCGGTCTTGCACACAGAGGGTTCCGTGCCAATTTTAAAAATGTAGGTCAACAACAAGAAATTTACTTAAATTAGACAAGTTTGTCAATTTTAATAAGTTTTTTTAGTTTGCGTATTCACTTATTTTGTATGAAATGGTGTGGTACAAAAGGTGTGTAATATTTTTTTAATGAAACAATGATTACTCTTTACTTTTCTTATAAATACGACGCATAAATGCTCGTCATAAGGTTATGTACTCCTTAGGAAGAAGATGACCCTTATAAGATCACTTCGTTATCCGTGCGTCCGTCTGTCAGTTTACCAAGAGTCTTTACCTCAGAAACGGTAACAGACATCGAGTTGAAATTCAAATCATATACTCAGGTTCTATATTTATGTTTAAAAAAAGATATGGTCCATTAACGCAGAACTATAAAGAGAACATTATAAAGGTGATCAAAATTAATAGGGTACTTCCGGTTGACCCTGAATTATGAAATTTGTCAGCTAGCATCTACAGGTAGTACTAATTCAGGAAAAAATGTGAAAACTATAGGTATTTTTTATTGCGTTGATCTAGCTCTATAGGACTATAGACCTGACCTCCACTTTACCTCGCAATAAAATGATTTTGACAGATGGGCAGACGGACAACAAAACGATCCTACAAGGGTTCCGTTTTTACTTATTGAGTTACAGAACTCTAAAAACCTATATAGTATATTTCACAAAATTATGTCTATTATTCATTATACTCAGAAATCCCAAGCACGAGTATCAACACTTAATTTCCAAATTCTACATAAACACTGGAACACTTCCACGTCTGCTAAAACGTAAATGCGTACAAAAGGGACCGCTTAAGATACCCAAATACGTTTTAAAACCGCCCCCTTTTATGAATAATTCGGTAAACTCCTTTCCTGATAGAATGTGTTGAGTGCGTAACGCATGTTTTAATCCTTGGACTTGGAATTTTAAATTGATGTTATTGTTTTTATAAGTATTTTGTGAATTTATGAGGGTTTATCGTTAACAGAATCAAATTGAGGCCGTAGTAGCGCAAGGACAGAAGCGTGAAATGTAAACGCGACGGTTGTGTGTTCGATTTCCATTCGGGATATTTAAATATTTAATATTATCATTTCCCTGCTCTGGTAACGAGGCAAAAGAGACAAGACTCTCAAAGGGAACGGAGTCTTAATACTAAGTTCCCAAGTTTCAGGTAAGTTGAAACTAGAAATGTTCTGAGGATCGAACCCACAACCAGTCGATTTTACAGTCACACTTCGTGCCGCTGCGCCACGACTGGCCTCAAAAACCCCTTTAAAAAACATCCAAAAAACAAATAAATAGAGTACTTACATATGTCTTAAAATATAAGAAAGCGTTAAATGGTGAAACTTAACACCGTGTATTTGACGAGAAAGTGAGAATGAAAATAATTACATCGTATATCGTATTCACTACCTTGGCTGAAGGTAGTTATCCAAATTTTACTAGTTCTATCGGACTTGAGGCCGGTCGTGGCGCAGTGGCACAAAGTGTGACTGTAAAACCGACTGGTTTTGGGTTCGATCCCCACTCGAGGAGATGAAATATTTACTTAAATTTATATTTCCATTTCTTCGCTCTGGTGTCGACGCAAAGCGCGGCGTTGAGTTCTGCCACTCAATACGCAATGCCACCAAAAATTCGGCAGAAAGTGGGGAACGGAGTGTCTTAACACTAAGTTCCCTCTGCCTATCCTTCTGTGTGCGGGATACAGCGTGAAGCTAATTTATTTTTTAATTATTTTTTTTATATCGTACTACATTAACAGATCATCCCACATATTTATAGACGGATATCTAAGTAACGTTTTCCTCTCAGGCAGCCACGTAGTGCTTGCATATCTTCTGGGCCAGAGTGCCCTCTTCCCTACCCACCCGGTGTCACTGTAAAAGCCAATAGGGCTAACAGCATTAACCTCATGTTCGAAAAAAAAAGAAAAAAAGTAATATTTAGATATACCTTTTACGTCTGTAGTGAACCCAGCGACCCTTTTTTATCAGAAAATAAATCCAGAACGAATATGAAAAGGTCCTTAAGGTGTTGTTTCACTTGGAAGATAAGGAAAGCTTATCAATTTTTTTTGAACATATTTTTCTTATATTTATTAATAGACAGAAAAAAAGGAAATATTTTGCTTAAGATTAGATTATCAGTTTTTTAAAAAAAGTCTTAAAAGAAGAAGAAAGAAAAAGAAGAAAGCTTTAAAATTTGTCTTGCAAGGCAAGTAGACGAAACCTAGTGCTAACTGATTCGTTCCCACTACCTAGTCTAAACTGATTCGTTCCCACTTTCCGCCCAACTGGCGAGACATTACATGAGTGGCGGAACTCAACACCGTAATTTGTCTACCAGAACAATTGCTGCTATTGTACTGAGCCATAGCGGCCCCAGTATTTTTAATGAGCTCACATTTATATCTAAGCAGTTGTGGCACAATGACGTCACAATGTGGCAAAATAACTATAAAATATAATACAAATATAATACAAATATACACACAATAATTATTGTTAAATCTATATTAGTTAAGTTTCTGAGATATGTGAACAACATGTACAAAGTGACACGCAGACGAAAATTATAAAAATCATTATTTTGGATCCTATTACCTTGCATGAATGTTCTGAATATATCGTCGATATACAAAAGGTGATCAGTTACGTTATTATGTGTATGGATTAGAGATCTAAGAGATATCTCTTAAAATCATAGCTAACGTTCAAACCTCATCCCATAATAAATGGGTATTGGGCTCCTTTTACGCTTCTACGGGGATCTTAATTTTAATTCAGGGTTGTTAAGATTGATTATACAGAAAAATCGTCTCATCAACTTCTAAGAGTTTGGCTTGAAAAAGTTTTCGACGGTTAATCAGATCTTTGTTTTATTGAAGACTAATGGCTTACCATAAGTTTGCGCGAGTTTTTTTATGATCCTTTTTTTTAGATCCTTTATTTCTTTTATTTATTAATATTTTCATTTTTCCTATTAGATAGGACAAAGCGTGTCATTGAGTGTTATCAATTACTCTGCAAGTAATAATTTGCCCTAAATACACTTAAATAGCATTTCAAAAAAGGATTGCGCCATTCGTGGCGCAGGGGCACAAAGTGTGACTATAAAACTTACTGATTGTTTCTCCCACTCAAGGAAATGAAATATATATTTACATTTATATTTTAATTTCTTTGCTCTGGTGTCGAGGCAAAGTGGTGTATGGTCTTAACATTAGGTCTGTCCCTCTGCATACCCTGCTGTGTGCGGGATACAGCGTGAAGCCTAAGAGAAATAAAAAGAAGCAGGCGAAGCCGCGCAGAGGTCACTAGTGAAAAATTAAAAGTATATAGAGCTAGTTAACTCCATACATAATTGTTATATATAAGTTTTCATTAAATTATAAGTCACACTGAACTCCGCTATTTGGTCCTTTCATTATAACCATTTGTCTCAGGTGCTAATTTAGTTATTAATTTAGAATGTTTAACTTTGAAGTTAGTATATGTATGTACTTCTACATATTATGATAAATATTATTCGTAATTTAGGTCATCGTGGCGTAGTGGAATTGTGTCTGACTGTAAGCGTAATCGTTGTGGGTTCGATTTCCAATTGAGATAATAGTTACATTTTTTATATTTCTCCCTTGTGGCAGAATGCCAACCAGCAGAAGGGCAAAAGAGAACAGAGTGTCTTAATATTAAGTTTTCAATGCTTATTATGGGATACGATAAAAAAAATAAATTAAAATACATTCATACTTAACTACAGACTGTTCATCTATGTATCTAGTATTGAAACCTTTCATTTCACAGTTCCTGAACAATTTTCGAGAAATTGCGTGTTGAGTGGCGACGTTCAACGTTGTGCTTTATTTTTTCACTAGAGCTAGACAACGAAAATAATGAATCTCGACTGAGAATCGAACCCACCGCGATTACCGTTCGACGTTACGCCACTGCGCCAATATGACTCCCACACGCAGCAGGATAGGCAGAGGGAACGTAATAATCTAATGAGAGACTCTGAAGACATTGTGTGTTGAGTGTGAATTCTGGAGACATTGTGTGTTGATTGGTGGAATTCAACGGCTCGCTTTGTCTCGTTACCAGAGTGGGAGTCGAAGAGACATAATCGGTCACGTTTACAGGCACGCTTGTGCCCCTGTGCCGCCATCTGGCCTCTCATAGATTACTTTAACATAACTTTTATTGTAATTGTGAAATACCAAAATAAAATAGAACTTATAATGGAGGTAAATTTGTCGTTTCAGAGCAAGCCTATACAGTATCTCTAATGAGTCGAAAGCTTCAACTGATCAAAGGGTTTCTTGTATATAAATAGCTTACGAGAACGTTTAGATATTCTGATTTCTAGATATATTTCTGAATACTTCTATTCAGGTAGGTAGGACTTCGCCTATATACATACCTATGTATTTCGATAATCTATAACATACGTAAATAATATATATTTTATAATATAATATATAATTATATATATTTTAATATATTTTAATAAAATGCAAATCTTAAGTGAATATAATATATTAAACTCCGACGTAATCTAGGAAAATTGATGAACCATGAATGATGAAATAAAAAAGACAAAGGCAAAGCGCGGCGTTGAGTTTCGCCAATCAACACAGGTAAGGTGTCTAAATGGGAACGGAGTCTATAGTCTAAGTTCTCTCTGCCTACTCTGCTATGTGCGGGACTCGCCCATTGAGGCTTCCGTACCAAATTTAGGGTTGTAAGGCAACGGTAAGTACGACTTGTAAAAGGATTACAAACTTAAATTTAAGGGCATATGCACTCAATTTTTATTCAATTAACTAAAAATAATATCATTGGAAATAATATATAATACAATATTTTTTTTCTATGAAATACCCGTAAATTTTATTTTTCAGAGTATTTCCTTTATTTGCATTGTAAGTTTTCACCTCGAGCTAGGTTTCATAACTATAGGAACACGGTTTTTTTTCATACATAATAATTCAGCAAATCGAGGCATAAATGCATGAAGCATTTATGCCTCGATGTCTTTTGATAGCGTTGATTTAAAAGCTTCATTTATGGGCTTCAAAGCACCATAGACTGAATTAATAGTCGGTATTAATTTCAGCTTGATACCTCAACGCCATATCGAGACGAATGGTCTTGACAGACGGACAGAGGACCAATAAAGTGATCCTATAAGGTTTCCGTTTTTACCTTTTGAAGTACGGAATCATAAAATACTTATAAAATATAGATAAGTTAATGCGACGTGTACAAGTATAAATACGTGTAATTCGTATAAATAATGACTGATGATCATGGTCGTAGGTCATCATATGAGCACGCATACTTTCCTGCCATCGGCCGCGTGATCTCTTGCCTTCACTACTCCCAAAAATGACTAAATTTTCTCCCGCCTTTTCTCATTATATGTCTTGAGACGTTTATTTAATAATGACACGTGTTAATAAGACAGGGCTGAATATATTATATGTTAAATTTAGTATTTATACGGTATAAAATAATAATTAAAAATGGTTTTATGTTTACCGATTTAATTTAGAACATTACATGGCACGCTTATAAATGTTTGTTTTACGTAATATTAGTTATTGTGCAGTCTTTTACAAGTTTATAGTCCTTAACCTATAAACATAGTATTCAGTGAGGCTATCGTGATACAATGGGACGGCATGTACAATGGAAACGGTGCTTGTGGGTTCGATGCTCATTCTCGGGGATTTGAACCTAATGTCCTTGACTATTGAACATGTAATAAGGACGTATTTGGGTGGAAAATGGTAAATGAAATGTCTCGACAGTGTTCTCTAAAAATTGAAAATAGTCCAATATGCACGAATAAGAAAAAACATTTTAGTTCAAAGAATTCAAAATATAAAATTCAAACCTAAATACGAAGCAACGCGAGAATAAATTTATGAGAAACTTTGTAATATACTCTCTCGGAAAAATTTTAATTATATATTTAGAAATATTATATATTTTAAATGAATGATGTGTGTTGTGGTACGGTGTGAAATATGCCACTTTAGAATTGATAATCTAATAATCAGCTTCACGCTGTATCCCGCACACAGCAGCTTAGACAGAGGGAACCTAGTATATTTCATTTCCTCGAGTGGGGAACGAACCCACAACCACTCGGTTCTACAGTCACACTTTGTGCCCCTGCGCCACGACTGGCCGTTAGAATTGTAGGTAAGTATTCAAAGTAAATCGTGATTTTATATAATTTTTGATACAGAGAAATGAAATGTCTACTAAAACCTTCTACTCTTCTTCCTTCTATTATTTACTACAAATTGGCAATAAATATTTCTTTAACTAATCTATTATACGAGTACCTAATAAGTTCTTTGATTTTCGCGATTATTACACATATTAAATGAAACTAATTTAACCGGATTAATCGCGTATATTTAAGATTTTACATTTTGGAAACCCGACGTTTCGAACACTTTACAGTAGTCCGTGGTCACGGGTAGACTGAGGTGGCATTCGTCTGTCAGTTGATATAATTATCATATCAAACTACCGCCAGCGATTTCTTAATTGCCTCGCGTACTGCCCTGGATTCCTGCAGAATGAGCTGATAGTATCTTGCCCTCTGGTATGGTGGGTTTGAGACTTCAATGATTTTATGAGTGGGTCCCAGGTGGTAGAAAGTTTCCAGCCATCCTCTCTATTGAAATTAGGATGTTTTTGTATTTCAATAGCCTCACGGATCATCCGAGGAATGAATCTATTTTCCTTAGCGAGGATTTGAGGATTATCAAACCTAATGTAGTGGCTGGGTTTATCCGCAGTATGCTCACACACAGCTGACTTCGATACATGCCCATTCTTGATATCTGAGATGTGTTCCTTCACCCTAACACCGATGCTTCTCTTTGTTTGACCAATGTATGATAAGCCACAATCACAGTCTAGTTTGTATACACCTGCACTCTGTAAAGGAATATTACTTTTTATTGGTCTCAAGAATTGGCTCACTTTCCTGTTAGGCTTGAATATGGTTTTTATTGAAGCTCTTCTTAAAATGTTGCCAATCCTGTCTGTAACCCCCTTCACATATGGTAGAAATGCAGGCTGTCTCTCTACTGTGGGTGGCTTGTTGGTATTCTGAGAACGCTGGCGGGGAACTGGCAGCTTGTTCTGACGAAGAGTGTTCTTCACCTGGCGAAGCTCGTCCCCTAGGTGTTCAGCGTCACAGAGGTGGTGGGCTCTCTGAAACAAAGATTTGCCAACGGTAGATAACTGTGTAGGGTGATGGTGAATCTACCGTTGGCAAATCTTTGTTTCAGAGAGCCCACCACCTCTGTGACGCTGAACACCTAGGGGACGAGCTTCGCCAGGTGAAGAACACTCTTCGTCAGAACAAGCTGCCAGTTCCCCGCCAGCGTTCTCAGAATACCAACAAGCCACCCACAGTAGAGAGACAGCCTGCATTTCTACCATATGTGAAGGGGGTTACAGACAGGATTGGCAACATTTTAAGAAGAGCTTCAATAAAAACCATATTCAAGCCTAACAGGAAAGTGAGCCAATTCTTGAGACCAATAAAAAGTAATATTCCTTTACAGAGTGCAGGTGTATACAAACTAGACTGTGATTGTGGCTTATCATACATTGGTCAAACAAAGAGAAGCATCGGTGTTAGGGTGAAGGAACACATCTCAGATATCAAGAATGGGCATGTATCGAAGTCAGCTGTGTGTGAGCATACTGCGGATAAACCCAGCCACTACATTAGGTTTGATAATCCTCAAATCCTCGCTAAGGAAAATAGATTCATTCCTCGGATGATCCGTGAGGCTATTGAAATACAAAAACATCCTAATTTCAATAGAGAGGATGGCTGGAAACTTTCTACCACCTGGGACCCACTCATAAAATCATTGAAGTCTCAAACCCACCATACCAGAGGGCAAGATACTATCAGCTCATTCTGCAGGAATCCAGGGCAGTACGCGAGGCAATTAAGAAATCGCTGGCGGTAGTTTGATATGATAATTATATCAACTGACAGACGAATGCCACCTCAGTCTACCCGTGACCACGGACTACTGTAAAGTGTTCGAAACGTCGGGTTTCCAAAATGTAAAATCTTAAATATACGCGATTAATCCGGTTAAATTAGTTTCATTTAATATACGAGTACCTTCTTATTCTCTTATCTTGTTTTCCTCGGTATCTTACAAACCGTAGTTCAAATCCTGCCACAATCAAAATTTTACCCTAACTTATCTAATTTACCTAACCTTACCTTGCACTGAGGAAACTGCTCAAGTGGCCTCGTAACCCGCCATCCCAGCAACGGCGGTATGCAGACTAACGCGCTCATCAACCAGACCGCGGCTATCATGAGTGCGGCGCGCGCTGGTGTCCTCTTCTTGAGGTAGTCTACCGCCTGAAACGATGTCAATTATTATATGTATGGATATTTTTGTTTTACATATATTATATATTTTTTTATGATATTTAGTACAAGAAAACATTGTATTTAAATATAAAACGACTTTATGTGGTTTAAGCCACGTAAGATTAAAATAGATTTCAGGTAATACGCCTAGTTTTAACACACTGAAACTACTTTCCCCAAGTTACACCCAGTTTTCGAACATTGTGTGTTGAGTTACGAAATTCAACACCGCGCTTTGTCTTGTTACTAGAGCGAGGAAATGAAAATAATTCGCTACTCCGATGGAAACTGAACCTGTATTTGGAGTGACCCGTACGCTCGTTTGCCTTGTCCTCTTCAATACAAAAAAATTGTTGGCATGACAATGTTCCGTCACTCAACACGCAACACGCAAACTGGACTCCATTTGCCTGGATAGGTATAACATTTATAGCCCCCTAGAAAAACGCTAGCGTGGTACGTGCTAACTATAAGATTAGATCAAACGGTTACCCATCCAATTGCATCACCAAACATACGTCGCTTACCTTAGTTATGATAGTAAATATTTATATGCATTTATGAAGGTATGCACGCTGCAATGTATGCATTACCATTAAATTGAATGTATCTTTTGGCGAAGACGTTAATGCGATAAGATGAAATATTGATTTAAGCTTTGGATTTTGTCTACATCCATTATCAATATTTACATTTAAATACAATATTAGACGGCTAATGTTGCTTTGCGTGGCGCTGAGTTACGCCGTTCTAATTTATCTTGCATTATAGTTTTGTACAAAATGCGTGAGCACCGAATATGTTCCTGTCACGTATATAGTATCTTAATATAGAAAAAAAAAACTACAACCTATACTTATTTTTTAATTAGATATGGCGCTGCGTTGAGCTACACCACATCATTTATCAAGCGTGGTTCAACGGGATTTACGAATATAGTCACCGGTATATTTATTTCTTTAAAGGTCGCACCATATCCATATCCCTATCAAAAAGTGTATTTTTAACACTGGCTAAATATTTTGGTGTCAATAGATAATTCTAGTCGTTTTTCTAGACAAATTTAAGAAATTACCCACCGATTATTTACCTAATTAAAAAAGTAAGCCATGACTGTCACAATGTGGCATCTACGCGACGGTTGTGGGTTCGATTTTCACTCGCGGTAGTGAACTATTTTCATTGTCTCTCCCTAGTAATCAGACAAAGCAAATCATTGAGTTCCACCACTCAACGTCGGAAGGTAAAAAAAAAGGATCTTTCAAATCAACTTAATTATAACAATACAGGCTTTGGACTAGCTACATACATATATTGATTTGGCGTATAACAATATACTTCTGGAAGCAATAGAAGAAATCAAATAAGAAAATACCCTATTGATCCCTCCACCCTCTATAACGCACTAGTCATTTTCCCTCAGTAGAAGTCCTCTTAAAAGTCGATTCGTAATTGAAAGGGAGGGACTGATTATAAACCTTTGTACAGAAGTATGATTTATTGTTTGACTTACACAGCCTTAGATGTCAGTTACACGATACGATGAGTTAGTCAGTGGTGATATAAGTGGTATTGGGTTCTTTTTAGAGACAGATATTTTGAGGCGGAAGTATCCGACTTTACATAGGTTCTGGGTTAGATTTCCCACTTAAGGAAATATGATATTTACTATTTTCATTTCCTCGCTATGGTAACGAGGCAAAGCGCGGTGTTGAGTTCCGCCAATCACGCAATTCTTTCACAATTCAGCGGAGCATAGGGAATGGAAGTGTCTAAATAGGGAACGGAGTATCCTAACACTTTGTGCCGTGTGATCCCGGCCTAGAATAGGATCATCCTGGTACTGGTGGTGTCGTAAGAGGCGACTAAAGTACGTGTGGTAGAGTCACGTCGCCAGCAATGGTAACACGCATGGGCAGACTCGACCGGATCATTACCACCCCCGGCATTCAAAACCGGCGTGAAGTAGTGGTTATATGCCACTGCGTTTCGCATCAGGTAATGCCGGGCCCCGGCGCCTAACCCAGCTTAAAGGCCGGCAACGCATCTGTAGCTCCTCTGGGGTTGCACGGGGCCGTGGGCGGCGGTAATCACTTACCATCAGGTGACCCGCACGCTCGTTTGCCGTGTCTTTTCCATAAAAAAAAAAAAAAAAAACACTAGGTTCCCATGTTCCCTCTACCTACTCTACAGTGTGTATGTGCGGGATACAGAGTAAAGGAAAAAATGTGATAAATTTTACATTTTTTTTTTGTAAGAAAGAATTTCTCGAACCTCCGAACTCCCTACGGTAACGGCAGATGATTTAATTTTTTTTGTAATAATTTTGGCTTGGCCTTTAGATATTTAGCATATTTTACTTCAAGCTTCGTCCGCTTTGTCAAATGGAGATCTCTAAAAATTGTCAATACATCACAAATTGAAATAAGGACTATTCAAAAAAACAATAATGTTCTATTTATGCAATTAATTCTTGAGATTGACCGAACAAACTCTTCAGCCTTATAATGTTATTTTAGATAAGCCTTTCCTCATACATGCAAAAATATAGACTTGTGTTTTTATTTTTATTTTACGATCTTGTCTCCCTGCGTCACGTCGGCAGGGAAGACAGCATATACTCAATTTTTTTTTTGTTTTGAGTGTCGGAACCTCAAAAAAATAATATTCAACAAAGATGTGATGATATCATCCAAATCGTAATAACCTTAGCGCTATTAGCGTGTGGAAACACAAAGCACAAACTTGGTTTAACCGACGCCAAAGCACAAGCCAAAAATTATTTATTAAATTCAACCAAAAGTTGAGGCCACAATTCCTAACTTACTTGACCTAATAAACTGAAAATCTCCAAAACTCACCCCGTTATTCTATTAACGAATTTGGCTTTGGCAGCTTAGAAATAAGTAAGCACCAATTATGTGATAGGATGTTGTTTTATTGTGAAGGCGTTTAAGTATTTAACGTTTTTTTTTTTTATTTCAGCTTCACACTGTATCTCGCACACAGCAGGGTAGGCAGAGGGAACCTAGTGTTAAGACACTCCGTTCCCCACTTTCCGTCGAGTTCCGTCCGTTTCTGGAAGCATTGCGTGTGGAGTGGCGAAACTCAACGTCGCGCTTTGCCTCGACACCAGTGCGAAGAAATGAAGATATACATGTAAATAAATATTTCATCTGCTCGAGTGGGGATCGAACCCACAACCAGTCAATTTTACAGTCACACTTTGTGCCCCTGCGCCTCGACTGGTCTCTGGCGTTTAAGTATTTATTTATTTTTCACCAGAAATCGTTGAATTGGATAAGCAAAATATTATTTAGTTTGTTTTTCTTTGCTTTTTTTTATTTCGCGTAGTATTACGCATGTATCGGGACGTACTGGGTACTCTTTTAAATATATGAGAGATGTCTAAACTTAAAAAAATAGGTAAAATAGTGTTTTTTTTAGAATAATAACATATTACTAATAAACCACTAACAAGAATCGAATTCAGGACCTATGCACATATAATCTCAAAAAAAGCTTCACATTGTTCCCACCCGCATAGCAGGGTTAAGAGGAAATCTATAGACCAAATTTACCGTTCCATACTTTCCGCCTAATTTTCGACACACAGCATGTTGCGTGGCGTAACTGAACGCCGCGCTTTGTCTTGAGTAACTATTAATACCTTAATATATACATAAATAAGGTAGCAAAGTATACTTAGAGTAATATAATGTAGTGCGGCGGGCGCGGTGAAGTTTATCAAACAATTTCACTCGCTAAGCAACATGCCCGCGTTAGATTAGTTTATAACTACACATTAACTACACTTTAACACTAGGCTTGTACTATGTGCTCACTTAAGTTAGTATAATTTTATATCTTTTGCTATTCGATAAGCAAAGGTAATTTTGTATTAACTCCGTATTAAATTTCGCAGTTGGATAGCATGGCAATGGTTGTGGGTTCCATTCCCATTCGAGGAAATGATTCTATTTGTATTAATATGATTTCACCATACCTTAAAACACGAACGATGTGGCCATTTAAACGAATTGATATTTTTTTATGTTTGGGAATATTTGCCTTTCTCTATTACGTCAATAATACTTTTAAGATTATTGAACATTTTAAATATATATAATATTTAGACGAAATTTTATTTCAATTGACAGACAGACATTAATGAATAGAAATATGAAAATTAATATTAATATTGTAACAATATCAGTATATAGGTGTTCCATCGTTATTCTAAACTAAGAAGCAACACAGAAAATTTATTGCAGCCCTAAAATAGTTTATATGTACTGAAAACGCGCAATAAAATTTATTGGCGCTATACGTAATGACTAAAAGGACTTAGGATTTATATTTAGACTTATGGGGTTTCGGTTCAAAGCTAGGTATATAATATTTCTTTTTATTTACTTACCAGGCCAGTCAGTGCAGTGGCACAGAGTGTGACTGTGAAACTGACTGGTTGTGGGTGCGATCCCCACTAGAGCAGATGAAATATTTGCTTAAATTTATATTTCCATTTCTTCGCTCTGGTGTTGTGGCAAAGCGCGGCGTTGAGTTCTGCCTGCCTTCCTTCTTTAGAATTCGGCGGAAATTGGGGAACGGAATATCTTTACACTAAGTTCCCTCTGCCTACCCTGCTGCGTGCGGGATACAGCGTGAAGCTGTTTTGGTTTGATTTACTTATCTTGATGTACACCACAAATGTAAACATAAGCGAAATTTTATTTCATAATATTACGATAAGGAAATAATCAGAGAGAAGAGGCGGTCCTTTCACTTCCCGTTATGTGCGGGAATTTATATAACTTAACTTAACTTAGCTTCACGCTTTATCCCTAGCGGGGTAGTCAGAGAGAAAAAATATAAAAGAAAAATAATTATATAAAATATACAATATTTACAAAGAAAATAAGTAAAGTTTTTTTAAGGTTACTCTTAATTAAAATTAAAGAAACGGGTATAATCTTAAAAAATGTTATCGATTTAATGCGAATCTATCGTAAGTTCGATATCCACTTTGGAAAATTATAAAACTACACAAATAAAACAAACAGCAACATTGGTTTCTCCCACTCTAAATACAATGTCTCGAAATGTTATGGAAAGCGGAAAAGGAGTCTCTTTAAGATTTCACTACGGGTTATGAAAAAATAAAATTATCTACAATACTAAAGGCAGTTATATTTCGAGTTAATGAGACATTCCGTTCCCCATTTTCGAGACATTGCGTGTTGAGTGATGAAACTCAACGCCGAGCTTTGTCTTATTAAAAGAGCGAGTAAATTTAAAATAATGCGTTCTCTGAAATAAAAATCGAACACAAAATCGACACATTTACATCTAAACGCTGAGCCACTCCGCCACGACAACTATACATTAAATAAGACTCATTCTATTATATATACATTTCAAACTAAATTGAATAATAAATGAATGCATACAGTACATTTGTATTTAAAAAAAGGTATTGTCAGTTTGAAAGTCTCGGATGGATTGTGTGTGGTACGTCGTACAAAATGGGGAAATAGAAAAAGCTCATTCTTTATTCCGGTTTACGGTATTCATTTAGACTTAAATAATTTTGTTAAATAGCAATATTGAATAATAGCCGTCGCGGCGTCATGGTGGGACAGCGTTTGACTGTAAATGTGACGGTTGAAAGTTCCATTGTTTATTATAAAAAAGCAGTACTCTTCTGGTAACAAGAGAAAGAGTTGAGATCTGCCATTCCACACACAATTTCTGGAAAATTGTAGAAGATGTGAATTGTATCTTGACACTCAACGCCGCGTATTGTGTTCTCAAAATATTATTTACTTTCAGAGTTCCAACTGCGTTTGAGGTATCAAATGAAGAACGTTTTCTTCATCAACTTAGAGGATCACTTTGTTGTCTGCCTCTTCGTCCGCCCAGACCATATATACTGAGATCGTGTGATGGTATCAAGCTGAAATGAATATCAAACATTCATGTCGACGGTCCCTATGATTGGAAAATAGAAAAAAAAAAGCTTCTAAGTCGACGCAATCAAAAGGTACGAGCATTTATGTACCGTTTTTGCTGCCGCCATTTTATATAAAATTCGTCGTAAAACCTTTAAGGTACTTTCCATGTACATACTGTTACGAAATTCTCGATGAATTCAGTACTTGCAATAAAAATGAAGAAAAAAAATTCTAAAAGTTAAAAATAAATGGTTCATGGAAAAAAACATTATAAACTTACATTTGTACTTCATTTCATACAATGTTTCTGAGCATTGTCACTATAAGCATAAATTATAGAGTGGAGTGATTTAACTCTAGATTCTCTTCGAAATTATAGAAAAAAAAGATACTTTTCTACACAACTGCTACAATTGCTATAAAATGTGCTCAGATATGTGAGAGCTATAACTGTTGTGAACCCATAATACTTTACTACTAATTTACTACTGGTTTACTAGTACTTTACATTATCCTTTTATTCAGGTTCTTGGTTACGCTACGTATATGTCCCAAGTTACATGATGATGG
Organism: Heliconius sara; assembly: GCA_917862395.2. Lineage (NCBI taxonomy): Eukaryota > Metazoa > Arthropoda > Insecta > Lepidoptera > Nymphalidae > Heliconius > Heliconius sara. Next base: position 7,029,212 of record OU860798.1, read on the forward strand.
AATTTTTAATGACAAAATTAGCTTATTTCGCGGCGTTGAGTTTCGCTCCCAAATGCCTACGAAGTGCCTACTCTACTTTTTGCGGGATATAGCGTGAAGAAATTAAAATAAGTTTATTAGATTTCATTGCATAGTCGACCTTAATAAAAGCGTGTTTAAAAATCACAAGGGAACTGCACGTACACCTTATTTCAATTCAACTATACAAGCCGTAACTTAAAATATTAAAACGCCAAAGCCAATAAAGGTAACTTTAGGTAATAAAGCATTCTACAGCTCTGTTCACAACAATTTATAATTTTAAAAGTTTTAATTATACCTTACCTCTAGAGAAACGGCGATTTTTAATATTGTTTTTAAATAATAAATATAAATAAATAAATCAAAAAAATAAATCAGCTTCACGCTGTATCCCGCATACTGCAGGGTAAGCAGAGGGAACGTAGTGAAAGACACTCCGTTCCCCACTTTCTGCCGAATTCCGGAGGTATTGCGTGTTAAGTGGCAGAACTCAACGCCGCGCTTTACCTCGACACCAGAGCGAAGAAATGGAAATATAAATGTAAGTAAATATTTCATCTCCTCGAGTGGGGATCGAACCCACAACCAGTCTGTTTACAGTCACACTTTGTGCCACTGCGCCACGACCGGCCTCTATAATAATAAATATAGGATATTCGAAAAATTATATGCTTCATGAATAATATTAGGGCATAGCAGCACAGCGACTAACTGTAAACGCGACGGTTGCGGGCTCGATTCCCCATCGCTCCAGTTATAAATGAGCGAAGTGTGACGCTCAATTTTGCCACTCAACATGTTATTTCCAAAAAAAATGAGGAAATACCGAACAGAGTGTCTTAGCAATAGGTTGCCCCTGCTTACCCTCCTATATTTGGGATACAGAATTGAGCTATAAATAAAGAAAACGCCTAAAAAAATTAAAAAAATCCATATAATCTGAAATAGACCCAGCTACATTGTCTTCAGACCTAATTGAGCTATACCGCGAACTTTAATCATTGTATAAAATTTCACGAAACACAAATTCTTGCTTCGTAATATCCAATTTGAGTCAGAAGTAACAAAGAATAATTTTCAGTTAAAATCAGGAATATCTAGAGGGAAGATATTTTAAAGTCAATTTGAATAGCGTCCGCCGGAATAAAAAGCGTTTTTTCCCTCGTTTTCCCATTTTGTTTCACGTAAGCCACAATCCGTACGAAACTTTTAGGCTGACAATTTTTTTATATACAGATGTACATTTGAGGCCGTCGTGGTGCAGACCACAAGCGTGCGCGTTAACAGGACGTTTCTGGATTCGATTCCAATTCGGATGAAATTTGTAAATATTTTAATTAACTTTCCCAGGTAACAACGCAAAGCGTGACGGTGAGTTTCGCCACTTAACAGGCAATGCTTCAAGAACTCGCAGGAAACGAGAACGGAAATATCTTAATTGAAACAGAGTACCTTAGCACTATGTTGCCAGACAGGAGAGACTACCAAGTGGGGGATGCTGCGTGAAGCTAAAAAATAGAAATTATATAGACGAAAAATAAAATAGCTAGTGACTTTCCACTGAAAATTTCAACATCTATTTATAGGCCAATAAACGTTTTTAGCCATTAAAAAAAAATAACGCCTACATTGATCAAAAGATGTCATGTTTTAGTCAAATTTTATAAAGATCAAAGTGTAAAATTTAACAAAATTTGTAATTATAATGCTAAATTTGTAATTATAAATTTATAACCCGCAATCAGCGGGGTTGAGTCTGTGAGACCCAGCTCATTCTATTTCGCTTATAGTTCACATACGAGTATATATGTATAACATGACCATTTTCCTCACTAACTGGTAATGTTTATTGTTCTATCCAGGGAAAAGGGTAAGTGAGAGTCATCTCCGCAAATAGTGTAACAGTTTCACACCATTATGTGAACTTTATTTCTGTTTTTCTTTTACCTGCCTTGCGCTACCTATACCCTAAATTTTGTTTTTTTTTTGTTGTTATTAATAATTTAGCCAGGCTAGTCGTGGCGCAGGGGTACATAGTGTGACTGCAAAATCGACTGGTTGTGGGTTCGATCACTACTCGAGGAGATGAAATATTTATTAAAATTTATATTTCCATTTCTTCGCTCTGGTGTTGGAGCAAAGCGCGGCGTTGAGTTCTGCCGCTCAACACGCAATGCCTCCAGAATCGGGCAGAAAGTGGGAAAGAAAGTGTCTTAAAGACTTAAGGTTCCCTCTGCCTACCCTGGTGTGTGCGGGATGTAACAAAAAAGTAGAGTATTGGAATAAAACTGATATTTCAAAAAAAGGTATGTGAGACCCACTCCTCAGTCTGTGTAACACTTTTCCACGCCGTTTTTGACGCCGGGTTAAAAGCCCCGCCATATAAAACTTAGAAGCAAATGAAAATCTATTTATATATTTATAAATTTCTGTTTTATATATATGAATTTCTCTTCGCATATATCGATGGTCTCTAGATAAAGTACTATCGCGCATGTTTTCGTTGCTCTTTTGAACTACTAAGTAAATTTAATTATTTTTATCAAAGAATCGTTTCACAAACGGTTATGTAATCGTACAAAACAGCAAAAAAATTGCAAATTTTCACATTCGATACTTACCTATTTCAAAATCAAACTGATATGAATGAACACATATTCCACTAAAATACCACTTGGACACAAAACATTAACAGGAAAGACACTTCAGCAATAAATAGTGTCCACTATATAGTAATTGCAAAACTTCAATCTACTACCCATATTCGAGTCACGCATCAACGCAATCATTCTAAATTATTTTCTCGCCACACACTCCGTGTACGTGAGCCACGTGTGTCGATACTATCTTTGTTCTCTCCCATATTGCGCTGAAAGGTATTTAATTGTTAAATAAAAAAATTTAAGCATATAAGTAGATTTTTATTTTTAAACTAGCCTAAACCTGTGGCATCGTATTAATAAGCAAGCAAGAAAATAACTCATTCCCCGGATGGAAATCGAACCCACGACATTCGCGTTTATCGTCGGGCGCTCTGCTGCTGCGCTACAATTCCCTCACTATCTATTCAAAATATGCCATAAAACAGTTTTCATAATAGTGCTCTATTTTAACGACCCTGTGTGAAGTAGTTTGCTATGATAGCAATGAATGCCGTAGTTGGTTGGTCCGTAGCAATATGAAGAAGTAAAATATTTAAATAAATAAATATATTTTTTAGCTTCTCTTTTTTTATCAACACGCTGTATTCCGCACACAGTAGGATAGGCAGAGCGAACCAAGTGTTAAGACACTCCGTTTCTTTTTTAGCTTTATGTACACGCATGTATCCCGCACATCATTGCATGGTAACCAGAGGGCCCCACTTTCCTCATAAATCTATTCGTATTGCTTTTTGAGTGACGAAATTCTACGCAGCGCTTTGCCTCGTTACCTAAACAGATTCATAATATTAAATTTTCTCAAGTGGGAATCGAACCCACAATCTGTCGCGTTTACAGTCGATTGACCTCACACACAGACAAACAACGAACATTACGAACATACGGCTTTACGAACATTATCAATATTATTATAAGAAAATTGTATGTTGTTCACGCACTTCAATTACAACTGCAAATATATTAAAATAATATGTAGTAAAAATTTTACATTATATTTTTTTAAGTGACAATTTTATTATTTTATGTTAAAACACATGGTTGTTTCGTATCTCTTAATGCAATTATATTTTGACACGGAAAAATATTATGTAGATAGCTAAAAAAATATATGTTAATGTTTGTGGCACAACGGCATCTAAATGTGAGCACGACGGTTGTAAGAAGAGAAAGCCCGGTGTTGAACCACTCAATATCAAATTTCACTCAACTAGAATAGGAAACGGAGTGTCTTAACAGTAGGTTCCCTCTTCCTACTCCGCTATATGCGGGTGACAGTCTAAAACTAAAAAAAATATAGCACACGTAACAGAATCTAAGTCTTATCGTACCGACGAAAAATATTGATAAATAAGTAGGTACTTAATATGCCACGAAGGCATCTCAACTTTAATACTGTACTTCTACTTTCACAGTAGAAAATTACGGGATGCTGTCTGAAACTAAAATCTGCATCTTGTTAGTCTAAGTTATTAATCTTTCATAGTCTCAGCTTGGCCTTTATAAGATAAATTAGGTACTCGAGTTAGGTCAGTGGTTAATTATTTTAAATTAGTTTTTTTTTAATATTTTAACATTTTTAAAGTAAAGAAATATATTAAAATTTGAACGTAGCAGGATTGGAACCCGCGTCTAAAGGTAGACTCTTTGTTGTTATAAATAATTATCATCTAATAAAAAGCTGTTTTGAATATCAATGTTGAACAGATATAGAAAAAATGTGAGATCACATTTGTGAATTTCAGTCAGATGTCGTACCCCAATTTTCGCCGAAGCTATGGCGGATTATAGAGAACTCAACTCGGCCGCACTTCGTCTACCAGTGCAAGGGAATAAAAATGATTGAATATCATCATTTTTGGCTGGTGATCGAACCTAGAACCATTGCGCTCAAAGTCAAATACAATTCCACTACGCCACGACGACGAAGAGAAACATTATTTATGATTCTCATTTTTCATTAAGATAACACTTAAGTACACTTAGCTAGGTTTATTTAATCAGAAACTGAAATATTAATCAAAGAAAGTTTATTGAATGTATAATAGGATTCGTCATCCGACTAATGATTGATTTTCAAGAGATTTATATTCGCTTTTTATATCTTTTACTTAAGACGAAATCGTTATTTTAGAGAAAATATAGACACGTTAGTCTATATGCCTTAGGAGGAGAGCATCCGACTGTAAATGCAGTGGCTGTGGGTTCGATTCCATTTGAGAAATTGATTACAAGGTCGTCGTCGTCACGTAATGTCTACAATTCGGGTGAAATGCGGGTCTTACCTCCAGTTTCTAAATTAAAATAAAGCGTGAAGCTGAAAAATATATTTATTAATATAAGTTACATTTCCCCAGATTATCTAACAAATCAAATTGAATCAGCTTCACGCTGTATCCCGCACACAGCAGGGTAGGCAGAAGGAAGCTAGTGTTAGGGCACTCCGTTCTCCACTTAACTTCTCTAAACGTAGCTAATATCGAAATGCTAAACGTAAATTCACTCAACCAGACATCGAACCCGCAACTATAGCGAAATAAGTAAACAAAATAAGTAAAACTTAAAACTCAATCGTCTCTACAGTCAACAAAATAACTGTAACAACGTAAGGTTATTCTTTTATCGTTTCAATATTTCATGTCAAATGCTATAAAGTGCAATAGAAATGTTCTATTTCAAGAACATATGTTTGGATTCAATTGTTACTGATATATGATCTTGCAAATATATATTATATATATGAGAAGCTGTCGCGTTGTATCATGGCGGCGGTATATGAGCGTAAACGCTATGGTTGTGGGTTCGATTCCCCCTCGGGGGAGTGAATCATTTTTATTTTCTTGTTTCTGTGACAAAGCGCGGCATTAAATTTTACCACACAACAAATGCAGTGTCATGATAATTGAGAGGGAATAATAAATTTCCTTTGACATCCCTACTTGTTATGCGGAACACAGCGTGAACCTAATAAAAGAATATACTCGTATGTTTGTTAAAATATTGCTGAGTTAATAATAAAATTTAAATATCGTTAAGTCGCAGACGGTTGTGGGTTCAATTCCTACTCGGAAGAATATAAATATATTTTATGCCTTACTCTGGTAACGAGGCAAAGTGCGGTGTTGCGTCACTCAACACCCAATTGCCTCGAGAGTTCTTCGGAAAATGGAAAATGGGAAATGGGAAAGGAGTGTCTTAACTCTAATATTAGGCCGCAGGTAGAAGGGATAGCTACCTAAGTAGCTACTACAGAGTGAAGTTAAAAGAAATCCTACCATAAATTTAATAACTTCTCTGCTATAGTAAGAAAAGCACAGCGTTGAAGTCCGCGGTTTGCATATCAGGAAATATTTATAATGTTAATTGCATCTCTTAACACTGTATATTAAACTTAAAATATCATCCATATATCCAAAAAACTAAAATCTAAAAGACATTGTACATTTTTTGTTAAATTCACAAAATTAAGTACCGCTTAGTTACTGTTGTACGTACTTGTGCATATGCTTGCTTCTAAACGTAGTATTGTGCTTCACATTCATGAGACTTTGGCTTTCACAGTAGCTTTTATGAAATAGGTTTTGTAACTTTTTCAAACTTATGGCTTATATTGTAGACACGGCTCACACAGACATACCGACGTAAAAAAATATTTAAAATATTAATATTTTTTTCATCACATACTCCAAATTTTTAACTTTTATATATGAATGGAAAATACCTGACACGTTGAATACCTACCACTAAAACGTGTAAAGTGATGTTTCACTGTTTCTCCCTGACTGTAGTATTAGCTACAGTAGCATTAAAAAAACCTGTTCCTTTCCTTAAATATTTCGAGTGCACCGTTACTATTGCAATTATAAAAGAGAATTAAGTGTGAAAACATGTTAATATGATGCAAAATCGGAGTTAAGTGTCACTGAGTTAAGCTCCTAAATGTATGGTGACCATATTTTAGGTCTTACATAGAAGCTTCATATTATTCATATAGGCGCAGAGGCAAAAAGTGTGACTGTAAACGCAACTGGTTGTGGGTTCGATCTCCTCGAGTAAGTGAAATATTTATTCCATATTTTAGGTCTTACATAGAAGCTTCATATTATTCATATAGGCGCAGAGGCAAAAAGTGTGACTGTAAACGCAACTGGTTGTGGGTTCGATCTCCTCGAGTAAGTGAAATATTTATTTACATTTATATTTTTATTTCTTCGCTCTGGTGTCGAGGCTAAGCGCGGCGTTGAGTTCTGCCACTCAACATGCAATGCCGCCAGAATTCGGCAGAAAGTGGGGAAGGGAGTGTCTTAACACAAGGTTTCCTCTGCTTACGCTGCTGTGTGCGGGATACAGCGTGAAGCTGATTTAATATTTTTTCTTAAATATAGTATTATTTACAATTGTGAAGTATCTGAATGTAGAGGCGACAGTCATGGGTATTATAATTAATACCATAAAAAACTAATATTCTTCATATCTAATAAATTTCACACAAAACGTAGTATTTTACGTACGTTTACAAAAAACATCCCCAATTTCAGTTGTATACTTTTTTTGGCAAATGCCCAGTGATAAGTATATAACGTCCAAACGAAAAAGCTCATTTCTATATGAGCTTTTAGCTCTTAAGCTTTATAATGACGCCATCGAGGCGCAGTTGTGAAACGTTGGTCTGAATATGTTATTTGTGGGTCCCATTCCAAATTCAATTATGTTTAGCTTTGGCTGGAAATTAACATAACTAGGATTTAATTGTACGACATGTGAGAAATCGAGACGATTAACGTGCTATAATATAGCCAAAAGCTTTCCTAGATAAATGTAACGTCAGTGTTTGACGTTCCAAGAAGATTTTTTTCAATTTGTTTGGCACACATCATAAAGCAAACTGTTCAGTTTTACAAATTTAAAAATTTCAAATAACAACATCTTAAATTCCGTTTGTAAGTGAATAACAGTGTGCTTAGATTCTCGCTGCCTATCCAGCTATAGAGCTGCGGGATTCATTGTGAAGTTAAAAAAACTGTAGATATATCATAACAAAATTCATTTTTTTACTTAAAACTACACTAAATATTTTAAATTTACTATCAAACCAATAGTGGAAAGCGCAAGCACTGGCCTTTGAAACACGATAGCTTTATACTACTGTACACTCCTATAGTATTATAATGTTGTTACGTATGGAGTACCTCATTTGGAATTGTTGAATATAATATCCTTGTTACAATCAAAATCAAAAAAGGTTTGTGAGGATGGTTCCATAGTGATATTTGTTCCATATTCACGTACAAATTACTGAACGGATTTAGAACAAACTATAGAGTAATGTAGTTAATCCATCAATATATTACACTTAAGACTATAATTTAAGTAAAGATTTTGTATAATTTGGCTATAATATAACTAAAAAGTCGTGCCTGTTAGTGTAAATTTCTTGACATTTTGATCTTTGTCACTTTGAAAGTGTAAACAATTATTCCTTCGATTGGGAATCGAACCCACAACCGTCACGTTTCATTGATAATTCATGTATATATCTGCTAACAATTTAATCTATATTCTATATATAAATACAAATGTTAAATCTTAATGCTCTATTGCACGATACATTAATATTGAAATGAATAAATAAACAGCAACAGATGTTCATATATTTTCGTATTTTGAATATACATTTTCATATATCGAGGCCAGTGGCAACGCAGGGGCACAAGCGTGCGACTGTAAATGCAAAGGTTGTAGGTTCGATTCCCACTAGACGAACTGAAATATTTAATATTTTTATCGTTGCTTTGGACTAAACATGCAATATCTCCGGAATTCGGCAAAAAGTGGAGAACGGAGTGTTTTATCACTAGGAGCCCTTTGCCTGCTGAATGCGGAATACAGCGTGAAGCAGGGTAGGCAAAGTAAAAAAAGTGAAGTCTAGTGTTAAGAAATGTCTTAAGAGCGGCGTTGAGTTTCGCCCCTCAACATTCCACGCAATCAGAATTCGGCGAAAAGCCGAAAAAGCCGATTGAGTTGCGGAACTAAACGCCACTCATTGTCTTGTGGCCAGAGCAAGGAAATGAAAATAAAGAATTCTTCCGAGTGGAGATCAAACACACAACCATCACGTTAGTCACACGCTGTCCCGCCACAACAGTCTCTTTAATTCATTCCACACTAAAAGCTATACAAATAAAAACAAGCCAAATTTGCGTAATCGAAAAGAAGGAAAGGAGTAAAAAATAATTTAAACCGTTTCGTGTTTTGAAGCACTTTTGAACGTTTCCGCATCTCAAATTCAAATGGAAATCGAATTCTGACCGTGTTTACTCGTTTCATCTGCGTTAAATAAACAACGGAATATTGTACAAGTGTTAGAGCTGTATTTTAGTTTTTTCTTATGTATAGAAAAAAAAAATCAGCTTCACGCTGTATCCCGCACACTGCAGGGTAGGCAGAGGGAACGTAGTGAAAGACACTCCGTTCCCCACTTTCTGCCGAATTCCGGAGGCATTGCGTGGCAGAACTCAACGCCGCGCTTTACCTCGACACCAGAGCGAAGAAATGGAAATATAAATTTAAGTAAATATTTCATCTCCTCGAGTGGGGATCGAACCCACAACCAGTCGGTTTACAGTCACACTTTGTGCCACTGCGCCACGACGGCCTCAATAATTCTAAATGTTCTATATGTATAGAACATTTAGAATATCCTAAAAGTTAAGTTTTAGCATCGACTGTAAACGCAACGGTAGTGGATTCGATTTCCTCTTAGGGGACTGTTTTTTTATTTCCCCATTCTAGTGACAGAACAAAGCGTAGCATTTAATTCTGTCATTCAGCAGAAATGTCTCGATATTGGATGCTAGAGGAAAGCGGAGTGTCTTTACACTAGATTCTTCTGCTTATCCAGTTATATGCGGCATTCAGAATATTTTTATTTATACTATACGGAATTATTTTGAGAAAAATATATTGAATTCATGACCTTCTTTTTCATGGAGGCGGTCTAAATTACAACACAAAAAAAAATAATACAAAGAAATCAACCTAGCCAAGTGGACGACACAGAAGTGTTAGCCATTCTGTTTCCATAATATATCAGGCATAACTCAGAATAAGGGAAATATATTTATTTTTTTGTAGAGGAAAATTGTGTTAGATATTACGTAAACTATTCAACTAATTTGTTTTCTCCAACTTTGCTCGCTTTATTGTAGAAGCGAGATGAATTGTGACGATGGTTGTTGATTGAGTTGGAAGGTAGTGAACGGTCACTCCGTTCACTGACTGTGTGTTCTTCTTACATGCGTTTGAAATACATTTTCTGTTGAACATCGTAACCTTGTATTGGTTTTTTTCTTCCACTCTACATCCCATTCATAACAGAGTGGGCAGGAGGAAAATTAATACAAGGGATACTCAGACATTCCGTTTTCGACTTTTTTTATTTGAAATTGTCATGTTGCTTCTTATAGCTTCACGTTGTTCGCGCATGTAACAGAGGGAACCAAGAGTCGATACACTCTGTTCTCCACTTACTGATCAATTATCAAGACGTTGTGTAATGAATGGTAAAACGCAACGGAACGAAATCTAAGGTCCATTATTAGCTTTGATCAGCGAATGTTATCGCCACAGGTATGAGAACACATTAACTCATAAATATCCATTCAAGGAACGCCGCCGAATAAAAATTGAACCCAGAACCATCACGTTAACAGTTAGACCTATACCACGATGGGGTCACAAAGTAATTGCTATCACAATTTTCTTAATAAATAATAATCCTTTCCTTTTAGGGCAATGTTACGATATTTCGTTTTTTTATCAAGATAATAGGCAAGTACTAAGGAAAAACACTTCATGTGGAGATACATGCAGTAAAATATAAATTACCTAATAACGTAATGTTACTTTGTCCGCTTATAGCTTTTCTTTTTATATTATAGCCAAATTATATAAAATCTTTACAAAAATTACAGGCTTTCTTTTTAAGCTATATTACTAAAAGGTTTATCCAAATGCGTTCAGCAGCTTTTGCGTCAAAGTGCAAAAATAACCATCCTCACAAATTTTTACATTCATAATATTAGAAAATGATTAATTAATATTAATAATATTAACTTATAACATAGGAAACGGAATATCCTAATGAGCTACGGAGTGTCTTTACACTAGGTTCCTAGCTACCCTCTGCCTAATTTGTTGTTCGCAAGAAACAGCATGAAGCTATAAAAAGATATATAATATTATTAATAACATTTTTTTTTTAAATAATATTATTAGTACACTCATTCGGGTAACTTTGAGATTCAGAACAAGGAAAACACAAATATATATGAAGACAACGTTTTAGCACCATTAACAACAAACGTGCTAAATGAACTGCTGTGTGAAATTCAAAAAATAAAGAAATATCTTGATGTTGTATCTACAGTAGATACCTGTAAAATTTGTATATTGTACCTGTAAATACAGTGTAAAATATCGCTCGTATCTGTAATATTAAGTAGTATGACGGCCTGAATGTTTATATTATATTTTACAATTTTTGCTTAAAGTAAACAAAAAACAGAGTGTTTTATCACTGTGTTATTTCTACCAACACGGTCACATTAAATAAAGCTAGCAGTTTCATAATTTGCACAACAATAGAAAGACTTTTCATATAATTCTAATTACCCGCTTAAACTGACATAACTTGTTTGTACTCGGTTTAATTAAAAACGTACTACTGCGTACATTACAGCTTAGCTAAGCGGTTTTTTTTTATTTCGCCCATATCTAAATGAACCGCAGTGTTTTTTTTTTCAGCTTCACGCTGTATCCCGCATGTTGCAGTGTAGGCATAGGAAGCTTAGGAGGAGGGAGTGTTAAGACACTCTATTCCCCACTTACCGCCGAATGTATTAGAGTGAAGTGGTTAATTCATATTCATGAATTAACCACTTCACTCTAATACATTCAGTCTGTTCGCCCAATTTCTACCCAAAGTGATTCCCTCGAGTGAAATCGAACCCACAAGCATCACGAGAACACTAAGACCACCAGACTACCACAGCGCAACAACAGGCTCAATATTTTTAATGAACACATTTCAACCTACAACGCAACTGTAGTGGAAGGCAAATATAAAAAATCAGATTAAGGGTACGTAGAGAATGGGAGTCAACTTGAAACTTTTATGAAATAACACTAATAACCAGTTTTGTTTGGACGACGGCAACAGTATGCAAAATAGTACTGACAAGCCTCCAATTAGGCAAAGTAGTTTTATTTTTAACCACTTATAGACTAGGGGCCGCCTGAAATTTCGTTTGTGTGAATTATAAATTAAATTAAAAAACCCTGTTTTTTTCGCTCTCGTATAAATATTGGGAAATCAGCTTCACACTGTATCTCGCATTTAGCAGAGTTGGCCTAGGGAACATAGTGTTACGACTCTCTTTTCCCATTAAGAGAAATCTCTTTCTTTCCGTCCCGTTAAATTCTAGAGGCATAGCGGCAGAACCATACTTTGCCTCGTTACCAGAGTGAGGCCTTGCCTTTATTTTATTATTTTTCGTACAATCTATATGGTATGACGAAAGGTATTGAGTGTTAAACGGCGGAACCTAACGCCGCGCTTTGTATGACTAGGTTTTATGAAACATCAATTGTTATTGCCATAATCGCGATTATTAAAATAATAGTTTTGAAAAATGATTTAAATATGAAAGGCTAACTTGCAAGTTGTTGATACTTTCAGGGTTTTAATATGAAGAAACCACTTAAACGACGCCTGCATTGTAATATCGATACTCTTTGGATCTTTTCAACTTCTATAGATTTTATGTAGTTAAATTTATCAATAGTGTTTAATAGTTGTTAGCTGTATCTCGTGTAAAGCAGAATAGGTAATCTAGTGTTAAGACACTCCATTCCCAATAGCGAAACAACCTCAATTCTCAAACTCTTTTCGTGCTCCTCTACTCTCCCCAAACAACCTAGGTACCAAAATCAGCGTTCAACGCTGCTTAGTTCCAGTGGTGCGTTGTCAGTTATATTCATAACCACTTCACCTTATTGAAATAGAACCCACAACCTACATTACATAAATATTATACAAATGGCACCGCAAAAACATATGTTATTCGTATATATTAGATTTTATATTAGAAATGTTCCACAACCATCAATCAAACGATTGTGGCCATTCAATCGCGGTTGTATGAAAAAATTAGCTGTCCAAAGTGTTTTGTGATATGATTTATATGGAACAAGTGTTTGCTTCATATATAACTATCCATATTTTGTTTTTTTTTTGTTATGGATCTCATATCTAGCAGAGTAGGTACCTAGTGTTAAGACATTCCGTTCACCACGTATTGCCCAAATTTAGAGACTGCGTATTAAATAGCGGAATTCAACGCTGCGCTTTGTTTTGTTACCAAAGTTAAAAAGTTAATATATTTCATTTTCCCGAGTTTTGTTGTTATTAATTGTATTTAATTATCTATTGTATTTAAATCATTTTCATTCTCTAACTCTGACTTACAGACTGCGGGGTTAAATTCCGTCACCGTTTCCAGTACCCAAGAAATGTAATGCTAGGTTCTTTCTGCCTACTCTACTAAGCGTGACTTTGTTTTTTGACAGAAATACAAAAATATATTAGAAAAGAAAGTTGTTAAACCCCAAATTATCCCAAACAGGAATCGATGCTACAATCATTTATATCTACATAATAGTCACGTATAGAATAAAATAAAACTCGCTCTGCATTTTAGTTAAACTTCCAGAATATTTAATCGCGATGATAATTTTGCACGTTATTCTAATGTCATGTAAAATGTAATGCACTTGCTTGATATTCTAAGCTGGAATTCTGATGGGAGTCTGTGAACTAATTTTAAAATTTATTTTAACGGGGAGGGGAGTGAATTATGTTATTTTCTGCCTCTAGTGGACTCTGGTACGCTCTAAGAGGACAAAGCGCGGCGTTGATATCCGCCACACAACACGCAATGCCTCGAAAATTCGGCGGAAAGTGGGGAACGGATTGTCTGAAATGACGATTGCGACACTCGGGACCACAATACATGAACTAGTCTAGATTAATATGATATTAAAAATATATAGATTATAATATTTATAAATAACTATATTATTTATGTGTATTACCATGTAAAAAATATTTATTTATTTTAATACATAATAACCAAAGTATATACTGTTACAAACCATTGCGTCCTAAATTAAACCACAATGTATAAATATTTGTGTTAATTGGCCAACATTGTCCCATATTGGCCACTAGTTGGCCCAATATATACTCACTGAAAGGAATAACGCCGCCAGTCAAGCTTGAACCGTTTATCATAACAAAATCAATGCAATTTATTATAATGAAAAATGATAAAGGCCGCTTATATTTTTAGCTTATCAGATTTATTATATTTTGTCTTTTGAATAACAATATTTGTTTGGGAAAAGATGATTTTGTTAATGGTTTCAAGATAGTCTAAAGATATTAGTGACTAGATTATACCTGCGGTTTCGCCTGCCTGGTGAAATGCAAATAGATAAGAGTTCACATTACTCTACTCTTATTAGTCATAGGCTAATCCAACACAAATATCTGGCGGAACTCTACGCCGCGCTTTGTCTTTTTACAGGGATATTTCATTTCCCCGGGACGGAATCGGCACCATAACCATCGAGCCAAGTAAACGCGAAAGGTTGTGGAAAAAGGGGATTTTAGTTTAATATAATAAGCGTGATAGATTTGAAGGTGTAGTTTGTTTATTAATATCAATCTACTAAACCATAATACTGTAAGTGATAAATTATCAACATTCCATTTTCAATTTACTCATTGAAAGCCTTAAATAAATGTTTGAAATTTGTATCTTCTAAGACAATTTAATAGATTCAGAAGGAAAATAGCTATACGAGAATGTTTTACGTTCGTTTGGAGATATCGTTCTATTAAGTATTTATTTTAAGATTACTATAGTAATAATGAATTAGTATTATTCCCAAAATTTTTGGGTTTAAATTCTTATGGATTTTTATCGTCTCATCATCATTTATCAGACCATAGTTGCGCAATAGAACTCCATAGGACTATAAATGTGATGGTAGTGGGTTCTATTCCCAATCGAGGGAATATATTATTTTCATTTCCAGGTTCTGGTGACACGACAAAGACGCCAAAAATTTTAGAAATTGAGTAGTGTGTGGTTTTTTAACTTTTCATCTATTTTAAACATATAACAAATTGACTGGTGTGACTTAAAGCCAAAAATTCAAATATCAACAATCAAATTAAGTCAGATTCATTAAAATCGCGAATATGTCTAACATGTTAGTCTACTTATTGAATGTAAAGGTTACCATTAATATTAAATATATATCAGCTTCACGCTGTATTCCGCACACATCAGTAGGCAGAGGGAACCTAGTATTAAGACATTCCGTTCCCCACTTTCTGCCGAACTCTGGAGGTATTGCGTGTTGAGTGGGAGAACACAACGCCGTGCTTTTTCCTCAACACGAGAGCGAAGAAATGGAAATATAAATTTAAGTAACTATTTCATCTCCTCGAGTCGGGATCGAACCCACATCCAGTCGGTTTTACAGTCACACTTCGTGCTGCTGCGCCACGACTTTCCTCAGTCAATATTAAATAATCTTACAATATTCACTACTTTACGTTTTTTAAAAGCACTTGCACACCCATCATAGTTCACCTGATGCAGTCATTACTTAAATTAAATATATATTCATATTAAGTGAAGCAAATATTAGTTCTCTGCTATTATTAATCTCTGCTGTTATTAATTTGATGAAAATAAAGGTAATTCTGATCCCTCAACCCTGAAACCCTCAATCCTCAGTGAGTTATATGACCCTGATACATAATTTCTAATAAAAATTCAGCAACACTCCCCCGGGCAATACCAATAACATACAATATGTTATATAATAATTTACTAACAAAATTGTCTTAGTCGAGACACAACATATAATAGCTAGTGATATTATGGTTTTGATAAATAAATAAGTTTTAATATAGTATGAAAAGATTGGATCGTTCATTCTCAAAATTAAGTGTATCGATAAATAAAATATTTTTTGATCTGGCTATACGAGATGAAGGGATAAATGTGGCTATATAACTGAATATATGACCACTATTTTTCTTTACTCTTTTTTAGTTAACGCTGTATCCTGCATGTAAACAAGGTGTGCAAAGGGAACCTAAGTAAGGAGACTATGTCCCCTGCATTTCGCATTACAACTTAACGTATTGAGTGGCGAAATTCGTCACCGCGTTTTGTCTTCTTACCAAGGTGAAAAACTGAACCTGAACCTAGTGTTAAAACATTTCTGTTCCCCACTTTCCGTCGAATTTTTGAGGGTATTATGGGTTGAGTAACGGAACTCAACGCCGTGTGTTCCCTCATTACCAGAGTCCTCAACAATATATAATACATATTATACAGTTATTTACATGTATTATACATATAAATTACTGTGTAACTCCAAAAAAATTCTGCTTGATTTCGACTTGATTTATCCTCGTCTATGACAAAGTTTTCAAATCAGTACAAAAGTTACGAAGTAGTAGTTTGATACTAAATTTACTACTTCAGTACACATCGGCTGGAACTGGCGAGCTGTTTGAGACAGGTAACATACTCGTATATTTATAGAGAGCGTAGACGTGCGACTTGTGTTACATTGTTAAGACAATTCTGTCGTTTTATTATTTTTTTTATCTCACACTAAAGAATTTAAAAAAGAACTTGAACCTAAGCTCCTAGGAAAGTGTCCACTGTCTTGGATGGGAAAATATTGACAAATTACAATGTAAAGATGTGAAAGCGGAGCATTTGCAGTATGGCTGGGTGAATTTAAATAATTATAAAAATTCCATTCCCTTTGGATGTTTGTTATAAGATCAATATCCTTTTTTTCGGGCAGAGGAAACCTAGTCTCAATACACTCCATTACTCACCTTCTCCTCAACTATTGAGACATTGCATATTATATGACAGAACTCAACGCCCTACTTTGTCTTGTTTTGAGCAAGGAAATTAAAATCATTACACCAAATGAATGAATCAAATCCACGACCGTCGTGTTTATAGTTGTCACACTGCGCCACGAGGGCATAACATATCATTATGTTTTAATAGTCAACAAATAAAAAACTATATTTTTTCACAACAATATACTGTATTTTTTCTTAATCTAACATTTCAAATTTATAAGAAAGCTAAAAATATAAACTAAAGTACAACTTATATTTTACTAAGCAATCCAACTATCTACGATAGTCGTAACTCAGTTGACGCTCGTCTGCGACGTCCCCGAGGTGTTCTGAATATCTTAGTTGGTAACGGAATAGGTCAGGAATGCTAAGGTCATTCGGCTTTGAGGTCTACATACATATTATATGCTCGGTATTAGCTTTGGGGATAGCTTTGAAAGAATTTTTCGAAGATTTCTCTAGAAAATGTTTGTAAATTACGCTTTGAAGCGCAATAGACACGCAGAATCTACAAGGCATGATTGATATATATATTAAAAGATGGATAGATAACTTGGTGTTAAGACACTCTGTTTTAAATTTTTTTCTAGATGGTATATAAGTATCTTAAAAATAATAATGTATGCTTATAAATATGTATCTAGTTAACTTTAATTCTAATCAAAATAAATTGTTAATTTTATTCTGGCCTTCGAGCTCGGTGGTCTTCATTATGCAAAAAATTATAAAAATGGTAATATCATATTCGCCACAAAGTAAAAGCTGGGTGACAACCAGTAGTATTACGTACAAAATTCTCAAATCAATATAGTCCTTTGTCTTTTCTCTTTTATTTACACCACCACTGTCATGGGAAATGACAAGGCGTCTAGTTACAAAAAGTAATCTATATTGATATATATGTATATATATATTTATATACGTACCGTAGCGTTTGGCGCTCCGTTCTCTCTGACTATCACGTTAGGGAAAAAAGGTAAAGCTAAGATAAGTGATATATATACATACATTTAGACATGGATATAACTCTCAGGCACGGTAAACGCGATAATTGTACGTGCGATCCTCACTTGGGGGAATGGTTGTATTAAAATTATTTTAATTTCCCTAGTCTAGTAGACACACCAAAAAGGGTTACATTCCGCCAATCAACATACAGTACCTCGAAAACCTCGAAAACCTGACTTGCAATGTGACATTTCTAAAAATATTTAAAAACAAAAATCTTTACAATTTGAAAATTAAGAAATAGCGTAGCTGAAAAAGTGTTCGCGCCGTGGTCAATGCCGGCGTGGTATACTAGCATTCTTGTAAAATATATAAACCAAGCTGATAATAATCATAAAAAATTTATGATTTAATAACTAAATGCACAAATATAATCATGAAAAAATTATCTAAAACCAAATAATTAAACCATATTCGAATTTCTACAACTCAAATGGACTTATAAAGCTAAATAAGCGGACTAGTTAAGATCTGCATCTACCTGATAATGTATTAACCGCTTGCTAAAGACGAGTCGTTTCGTAGGAGTTCCTTTGAACTAAGCCCAATTTATAAGCGATGGCGGTTAAACTTTATAATTATATTAAGTTCCTCCGATGTTTGCTGAGGTTTTGGTTAGAATATATAATGTATATGATTATATTACAATAATATAGACAAATTGATGCTTAAGATTTCAGTCCATTAACTTACATTAATTTCCAAAAGCCAGATAAAATTAATAATTTGAATATAAATGAATTATGTTCCCTTCTCTGCTTCGGTAATACAAAACATGGTGGTGAGTTGCGAATATAGTCTTTTTTTAAGTTTCTTAATTGTTGTAACAAGCCAAAAAAAATATTGAAATTACAAAAAAAAATATTTTACACGCATATTATTGAGCTAATCAAAACTTTCTCGAAAAACATAAAACACGTAAAAGGCACCCATTCTTAAAATCTGACCTAGGTTCAAGCCTACTCAGCTGCACCTGATGATAATCCCGCCACTGAACAGTCAGAACGCAATATATAATTATCTTAACAGACCGAAGGCGCATCATATCATAAAAAATATAAATTGAATTTTCTTCCACAACAACTTTAGCCAGATACGTCAGAACTGCCACGATAGCATCATTTATATTTCATTCAGGTTCTACTCAATAATAAAACAGAAACAGTATAATAGTTTGGACCACTTGGGAATCAATCTTGAAAAGTAACTTTAAAATCTTCATCATTTATAAAAATCTTAAAGATTTACCTTTTCTTAATGCATAAAATATATTGCTTTCTCAAAGATGAGGTGGCGGCGCAACTCAACTGGTTGACCTGACGATACTTACTTTATTGTAGACATAAAAACGTCGATATCGTCGTCGTCTATAGCCGTAGTTTTCATTAATATCAAATTGTTTATATATGAGCCCCACGCGGTGTAGTAGCAACTGTTTGACTTGACGTGACGGTCGTGAGTTTGATGCTCATTCAGGGTAATTAACTATTTAGAGCTGGTTGATTTCCAGCACTCGACACAAAGTCTTGACAATTAAGTGGTGCGTGTTGTCTTTTTATGGGCGGGGTATATGGTGAAAGCTGAAGAATTATATATAAATAAAAATATTAAACATTTGAAAGTCAAAAATTCTCGCTGTATGCCGTAATGGTTTCAAAAAAAAGTAAATCATATGAGTATGTGGACATTTCTAAAGTTACTAAGATATTACAATTTGGTCATCCCTTCCACCCAATATAAATGATAGAAAATTGGGTACAGAGTGATGAACTTCTCATATATATAGATAGATATATAAAATTCTTCCGTTACTGAGTTTTCTGTCAGTAACGGAACGCCGTTACTCACAGAAAAGGCAGAACCCGCACTACGAACCGAAGAACGAGAACGGGAAAAAACAGACAAATTTACTCAAGAAGAAGTAACTATAAAGTACTAAGAATAGATTTAAATCAAAAATTTAATAAAGCTATATCTTGTCACTTAGACCATCCCATAAAGGTAGTAATTTCTTGGAGGTTCACACAGAGTATGTGATGCTTACGTTACTTCAAGCTATTGCATATAATTGTATC
The DNA here is from genome assembly GCA_917862395.2 of Heliconius sara. Lineage (NCBI taxonomy): Eukaryota > Metazoa > Arthropoda > Insecta > Lepidoptera > Nymphalidae > Heliconius > Heliconius sara. Next base: position 7,049,008 of record OU860798.1, read on the forward strand.
GATTATATGCAATACAGTCAATGTTTATCGATTATAATATATCTGTTTCTTTAATCGTTATTTAAAAAGTTTATGTTTAAAGCACAGCGTGGAAAATTAGGCAGACAGTATTTTAATAGGAAACGGAGTGCCATGGCTAGCTTCCCAGGTTTTATCTACCTTCCCTGCTCCGTGCATAATACAGCGTAAACCAAAAAAAAATTATTATAATTAAGATACATAAAACTATTATGGTAACAAAAACTATTGAAATGCACTTGAAACCTTTATGTGGTCACTCATAAGAAATAATCGGTTTCTATAGTTTATAAGAAACATATTTTAAAAGTAAATCATTGTAGCTTTCAGATATCAAATAACGAAATTATAAAATTTCTACCGTCATTTCCCGCGTCGGCTACGTTCGAGCCCAAATTTCTTATAAAACGGTAATGAAGGAGACAAATTCGAGGATTCCTCAGATTAAACTTATCCTTCAGTTTCAGGACGATTGATTTTTTTTTATTTAACTCAATCCCAGATTGGATTTACGTTATCTATTGGTTAAAAACAATTCATAGGATTTGATTAAATCCGTTCGAAATGTGAAAGTATAATGGATTATTTAGCCCAAAAAAAATTACTGTATATTATATTATTTTGTTTGATAATTTTATGATTATTTTAACTGAAATTGTTCACTTTGGTTATTAAAATTAAAGTTAGGCAACATTACTAAATATAACTAAGAATTTGAATTAAAAGTGGACACTTTTCATCGATTTGTGTCCACTTCGCACTACAATTTTATTTGCTTTTATTTGCAGACAGTGTTTTTGGACAGTAAAGGTGAACGGACAGATGTAATTAAGTAAAATCTATGCGCGTACTATTATTACGCGTTGAGTAGCAAAACCCAATGCCGTGCTTTGTCGTACCAGTCAAGTGATGAAAGTATTTTTAATATAATCAGTAAATATATAGTAAGTACTTTTTAATATAATTTTTAATAAATCATCGAGTTTTTATTTTTTTTTTTTTTTTTTTTTATGGAAGAGACACGGCAAACGAGCGTTCGGGTCACCTGATGGTAAGTGACTACCACCGCCCACGACCCCATGCAACACCAGAGGAGTTACAGGTGCGTTGCCGGTCTTTAAGGTGGGTTGGGCGCCGGAGCCCGGCATTACCTGATGCGAAACGCAGTGGCATAAAGTCACTACTTCACGCCGGTTTTAAATGCCGGGGGTGGTAATGATCCGGTCGAGTCTGCCCATGCGTGTTGCCATTGCTGGCGACGTGACTCTACCACACGTACTTTAGTCGCCTCTTACGACACCACCAGTACCAGGGTGATCCTACTCTAGGCCGGGATCACACGGCAAAAAGTTTTTATACAGTCACATATTCTTAAATTTAATTTATATTAACTGATCATGAACTACCTATTACATGAAGAGAAAAAATATCTTCACGCGTCACTTTTTTTCTAAGCTAAGACTAAACAATACCGTACTATATTTAACTTGTAATGTTTCACGAAGCAGCGTGAGTGCGTCAAATCGTAAGCCAGAATCGACTTTTGCCAGTTTTTTCTTTATAAATGTGAAGATTTAGTACGTGATGTGCGTTTAAAAATGTTATTTTTCTCTTAAGTACTGTGGGCAATGGAATTTGTGTAATTTAGGTGGTATTTTTCTTTTTATGGACCGTTAGCTTGTGATGGTTGTGAGTATTTTTTTTTATTTATTTTGTTGATGGGTTCCCACTTGGAGGAATAAATTATTGCATTTCCTCGGCGTTGATTTCTATTATACAACAGGCATATTTTGAAAATTTTTAAAAAATTAAATATCAAGTAAAAATTGGTGTGCTTTAGGATTAGGTTCCCTCTGCCTACCCTGCTATATACGACCTACCCTACAGTAGCAGCGAATTTAGTTGTAATAACTCAAATAAGTGTGGTAATAATAACGATGAGTACAATTTAAATAAGTTATATCCGGACATGGATACTAACGTCAGTTTTTTTGTTTAAGCTACGAACAAAATAAAATATTCGTTTTTTGAGATTAAAACATAATTTAAATAGTGTTAAAGAATAACTCAAATAGTGAATTTTACTGTAATGTCGGGGAGTAAATGTTGTTTACCTATAAAGTTCCAAGTTTTCGTAATTAATGAAGTTTGACTTGTTATCTTAAGACTAAATATAAGTAATCCCTCAGTGTTGGAGCAAATGACAAAAAGAGTTCTTACAACTTATATTTACATCGTCCAATTCGTATGAATTTAGTTAGAGTACTTGGTATATACCTGATATACGAAATACAGTTCAAACCAACGAAGAAAAAAGAGAAAATATCAAGAAAAATATCTTATTTTAATAAGAAAATAAAAAATACACAACCCTTAGAAAAATATATCTATTCATAATACACCAAATGTATCCTGATTATAAAGAATTTTTTTGTTGAACCGTTTTTGTTGACAACATTTATAGCGATGAAATGATATTTTTTAATTTTACTTTTATCGGGGATCGGGATAGTGGAAAGACGGAGCTAATGGTTAAAAGTCACATTAAAAAAAGATGAGCTTCACGCTTTATCCCGCATAAAGCAGGGTACAGAGGGAATCTAATGTTAAAACACTCCGTTCCCCACTTAAGTCACATTTTTCTAAAATTATTAAAATTATTTTATGTTAAAAATTGATTAAAACTGTCTCAAATTACCTTTTCATTATCATAAGTTAACACTAAAACCAATAACCGCATGTATATCAAATTTTATAAAAGCGACCTTTCAAGCCCCACGTTAACACTAGTCTTACAAAAATCCACATCGATGGTGAACGGTTGATTAACTTTTATTTATTATAAAAAAACATAAATTAACAACGATCCCACAAAATAATAAATATCTCCAAAATCAAAGAAATATAATTGAAACACCTAAAAAATTACAAACATTTAATTAAAACAAAACAATATAACTAATTAATATTCCCGATACAACGCAATTTTTTAGCCGACAAATCAGCTAATATGCTCTGCATACTGAAGCTAACTTCCATAATAATAAAGCGTTTCATCAATAAGAAAAATTGTGAACGAAGTAATTATGTATTCTATACCGATGTTTGTTGTCTGTCTTAGAGATTTTATGAAAACAACATTTTCATAAAAATTTGCTTGCTAACTGAGTTTTTCGAAATATTATATTTATTTGTTTAGTAGCTTCACGCTTTTTTTCGAGAATTCGAATTCGAGACAATGTGGTTTGATTTTCACAATATTACGTCTTACCAGTTTATTTCCCCGTATAGAGATTGAACCCACAACTATCATGTTTACAATCAGACGCTGATGAAATAAATGAAAATAATTAATACCTGCGAATATGAATCGAACCAACAATCATCACGTTCACTATCAGAACGTGCGCCGCTGCACCACAATTGCGTAAACTAAATGTAACTAACTTAAATTGAGCAATTTCTCACTAAATTCGATATTGTATTTGCCGTTCTAAAATCTACACAATAAGTCATCGAGGAATTGGTCTCTCGCCTGAAATACAACAGTTATAAACCACTAGGTATGTGTTTTGGTTGGCCCATACATACTACCATACACACAATACATTATTGTATGAATTTATTACCGATCTTCAACTAACTTTTAGAAGTAATTTGTATTGACTATCTTTGGTACAATTATTATCATGATTAAACTCTAAGTTATCAGTAGTCTCACGATTCTTAAAATATCGTAGACAAAGGTAACAAAATGCTAGTTACTCCATTTCCCATTTTCCATCAGAATTCGAGAAAAAACATTTTGAATAGCGAAATTTAACTCAGTGCTTTGTCTGCCAGAGTGGAGAAACTTAGATAATTTAAAGATCTGACTGGAAATCAGATCTTGAACTGATGCGTTTACACTCAAACGCTTCGCTGTTATGCCACGACAGTAAATAATTATTATAGGGTCGGTTTTATATTTTCCTCATCTTTACTCTTTACTGCTATCGAAAAGGGCAAATAGATTGCAAAAAAATAGCTCGTTTAATGCAAGTCCTCTCTACGTACGGAATTCACAGGAGTAAGTTTTTCTTCATTCTTACTTTTGCCGTTCCATCTGTACCTGTCTTATACATTTCTTAAGCATTTAAAATCAACATATTCTTTTTTCATACAGACTTTAACAAGTACCTTTGAATCTTCGATGGGCATAAAGCTACCACCGGCTTGGAAAGCAGTTCTTCCGGTAAAAGCCAGCAAATAGCTTAACAGTAGCTCTTTCAATATAAAAGCTAGAATTTTCTGGTTGAATACAACAATATTAATTCGATTCGATCAACTGAATTGATTCCGTATACGAGTATACCAAGAAGATTTTAAATTTCTATAGAATTAATTTTCTTTCATTCTTTTCCTTAAGAAAAGATGGATAAATATTGTGTTAGTACAATAATACACATACATACTGTAAGATAGTTGAAAGTTAATCAAACAAAAAAGAGGTTGGCCAACTACTAAAAAAGTATTGCTATAATCAATATTATATTCGTAGTTATCATTGTATAATCTATAGTTACAATAATCGTTGTAATAAGAGCCAAGTATGGGTGAGAAACTTATAGTATGTGAATTACAAGTGTTTTTTTTGTGGGATATCCTATCAATACACAGGATATTTAACATAAGTGCTTGGAAGCCTAATCAAGTGATTAATAAAAACAGCTTCGCCTTTCCATATAGCATGACAGACCGAGGGAACCTAGTGTTTAGACATTCCTTTTCCCAAATTCTACCTTAATTTCAAGATATTGCCTACTGTGCCGCTCAGCCGCTTCCTTTTAAATCATTCTCCGAGTGGGAATGCCACTGTGCTACGAGGGTCGAAACCAATAATCATACTCCAATATTTTATAACTCCAATGATATACACGTATGTACATGTCAAACGAATTAATTCCTTTTTTAGCCTGCTAAAAATAGGAGAAATAAACGGAAAGGCAAAACAATTTATACAATGAAATGTAGAATTTTTCGTTGTTCTTTTTAAACTAGCTGTAGTTTCGAATGTATATGTGTCCACGGTATGTAAAGAGACCGCGTAAATGTATACAGTACATTTATAACTCAATTAAATATAAAGGAAAACATAACAATTGAATTTATTATGTATCACATATCTCCTGCAGAGTATACTTTAGCCTTAGACCACTTGTCATGCCCAATATATATTTTTTTGAAAATTTACATATTCATTAACTGAAATGTATATTTTTATTTAGCTTCGGTGTTAAGTACTGCCACCCAAACTCAACTCAACACGCACTCTTGAATTCGGGCGGTGCACGGAGAGCGGAGTGTCTTTACGCTAGATTACCTCCATAAATTCTGCATTATTAGGAATACAGGGCTAAACCAAAAGAAACAACACAACCCATAAACACAATACTAATAAGGCACGAGTAAATTCCCGTACAACGATGTTTGATAAAGTCAGTCATGTAGGTAATACGTCTAACTGACCGATATTGGGTGAGCTCGAATACTCCAGCTCCAGCAAGAGTAAACTATTGGGATTGTTGAAGTAATATATTTGCTATTAAGACTGTAGCAAGCCACAAATTTCATAAATATTTCATACTCAATTGAACGTTATACGTACATAATATATTCTTGTTAAGTACAAGAGAAGCCATAGTGGCGCAGTGGAGCATCGTCTATACACTCGACGATTATGAGTTCAAATAATATATTGATTATGTTATTTCCTTCCTATATCCTAAGTGTAAAGAGAAGAACGAAATGTCTTACACTAGACTCCTTCTGCGCAGCTATGGTAAAGCGTGAATCTGCCAAAACTATTATAAAAATATATATAAGATACCGTTCGAGGTTATCATGGTAGTGAAACAGTACATGATTGTGTATTCAATTCCCACTAGAGGAAATTTTAACTATTTCTATTTGGCACTCCGATAATATAAATCCTTGCATTGTCATCCACCAAATTCCGTATAATACATATTTATTCTATTCATTGAATTCAGTTGAAAATTTAAAACATCGTTCTAAGTCCTTTGTCACCTTGTATGCAAAAAATTCTAACAATTTCGTACCCCTGAGTTCGAATCGAACCCACAACCGTCGCTTTTACAGACGAAAACTGGTCCTTCTGGACAACGACAGCCGCAATATATATCTTGATAGGGTTAAATCCAATTCCTTTGCCGAGCTTACTAAATGGAGCTAAAAATTGTATGTATGCATGTACCGTTCATACATCCGAAACCCGAAATTGACTACTTCCGTTTCATACTGAATAAGCAACGTGGCCCAGTTACGGTACACGATGCAGTATTAAAGTACCAAATCATAACGATTGAATGATGGTGTCAATTATTATGGATGATTTTAATTTTATTGGTTACGCAATATACGTAATATTTTGCGTGAAACCGAGTAAATGTAGTGTGCGTTTGTGTATGTCTTTTCTTAGCATTACGCTATATCCCACATAAGCAAGGTAAGAAGAGTAAACCTAGTGTCAAAACACTCCATTCCTCATTTTCCGCCCTACTTACAAGTGTGTTGCCAGCCTTTAAGGTATAGATAGACGCGTTTTTTGAAGGTACCCATGTCGTTTCGACTTGGAAACACTGCCGCAGGTAGACCATTCCACAGTTGCGTGGCGATTGGAGCAGCACAGAAGTGACCCTTATTACCAGAAGGGAACATAAGGTAGAATGATTCAAGGAAATGAAAGTAACAAAATTACTCCGTGTGAACATCGAACCCACAACGTTAGGTCCCTTTCTATTCTTGAACTAAAATATTGTTTGACCACTCCATTAGTAGTCGGTTAAATACAAAACCGTATTTTCAGTTTGACCAATATTTACAACTGTGCTGGCTGATTGAATAACAAGCTACGTACATTGGTTTGTTAGTACATTTGTTGTGGTTTTCAAGTAATTCGTACAGTAAACATGTAGAATACAGAAATTTCATACTAGATTGGTAAGATAGGATTCCACACAAAATAGATTAAAAAGAGAGCCAAGTTCAATATTGAATAATGCGTCCCTCTCGATTATACTTAAAAAAATTGTTCTGAGATCACTGGGGATACAAAAATATACCCCATAATTTGATATTATTAACGATCAAACCAAATATAGCATTTACAATACAAATACAAAGCACACTAACTAACATATATATACAAAATAGGCCTGTACATAAAAAGTTGTCGAGTGACATAGAGTTTTTTTTGTTTTTAATTTTAACTAAACATTATAGACAGTACAGTACCTTTTTTACATTTTTTTTAAAACACTAGTACCATGAATGATCAAATTAATATGAATACTAGCTTTTACCTGCAGCTTCGCCCTTGTATTCAATTGGAAATAATAAAGTGTGTTACAGTCTTTTTCGATATATGGACTAAACTACGCAAAGAGATTTCTACAATTCGAAAACCTTGTTCCCTGATATTAGCGTGTTCAACCCAACTATCTCTGCTGCTCTATAATTTAAGACACTTCATTCTCTGCTTAAATACACATATATTACTTTTTTAACTTAGCTACATTCTGCACATAACAGGGTAGGCAGATATGACAATGCCGACTGTTCGCTGGTGCCTACTCTGACAAGTCTTTTGGTGGACTACAGAGATGGCTGAAATGCGAGCATTTTTTAATCGGGCTCAAAGGGCATACACAAGATAAGAAAGACAGAAGAAAAATGACTTTGATCCTGCTCTTGAAGACCAGCAGGAAAAGAAAGCTCTGCAACTCGCTATTAGATTGGCAAAAGCTCAGGGCAGACAGGAGTGACCTGCCACGAAATGAAATTATCACATTTTTTTCCAGTGAGGAGCGATCCCAACATTTGCGCTTATAGTCACACGCTGTGACACTGCGCCACGAGGGCCTCTACTGTTACCTAAATCTCAGTAGGCCTCAGTCCTAACTGAACAGCAGGTCTAGAATATTAAGTAACCTTTTTAATTCCACAAGAACATGTTACATCACAATTGAAGTTGTTTGTTAATCATTGTATTGTTACTGGCAAGTTCAGGCAATTAGCTTTATCTTGTTAGTTTCTGATAATTATCTGGTTGTAGGATTAAAGGTTATACGAGTATTGTGAATAAGAAAGAGAATAAGAAATAGAAAAGAACTAGAATAGAATTCCTTTATTATAGAGTTTATGTTCTGATACACATCACATCACAATTGAGGACAATTAAAAATTATTTATTATAAATTATTATAAATTATTATTCAGGACAATGTAAGCGGAGAACGGAGAAACACCGTATTTTACTACCTCGATAACTGCGGTAGATACGTATAGCATATTCATTTATTGCTTTGGATCCACATGGAACTCATAACTAACACGTTTATAGTAACAATATTCTAATGCGTTGTGATGTTTAAAAAATTAAAAGACAAACAGACAAGAGAGCCCGCAACTTCGGTTTCATGACTATATAACGTAAAATCGTTCTGTTTCTGTTCCCGTGAGAATTTTGGGAAATCTATCTTAGTGCTCTTCTATACACCCCGAGGTCGAGTCCCGGCTTTACGTTACCTGTCAGACACTCAGTAATAGAAATTTCATGCATATTTTTTGAAATTAGAAGTAGTGGATATTAAAAGTTAGGAAATTTACTCAGCATATCACTTAAATAAACCAATTAAAAATTCTAGTTATTACAGTTACGAATAGTCGTGAGTATCTAAGTTTTTTCCCAATTAATAAAATTATTCCTTATTATTTATAATTTCGTTTAGATCTTAAAATTGACAGATTTGAATTGTATTCCAGGGTCGATTGACTAAGATGGCCGAACAGCTGCTAAGAACATAATTGTCTACGTTTTTAATTAATTATTTCACACAATTTTTACTATGAGAATATCTTAAAAAATAGAACTGGCTACCTTAAAAAAACATAACCACTGCACAACATAAACGCCATTACTGTATTAGTTAAATGAAAACATGTTTCTCATTCGCTGCCAAACTTTCTGAATGACTAACAAACTTCCACCAATCATCGCTAGAAGTACAGAAGTTACTTAAATGCATACTACTAGAGTTATAAAGGAGGGGAGGGATTTTGAAAGTTTTATATTACTATTATAATTTGCGAAATCCAAAGCCGAAGTGTTTCACCCGCGGTTTCACTCGTTTGAACTACAGAATTTTTTATTTACTAATACTTTTACCCGCGGTTTCACTCGTTTGAACTACAGAATTTTTTATTTACTAATACTATCTTTACTTTTCTTAAAATATTATTATTTTAAAAACAATATTTATACTTTTATTGAAAAGTAGAGTTTCAGACAATTCAATAAAACAGTTATTTATGTTAATTTTGTCATACTACATTCTTTAAACTGGTATTACTTTTGTATATATACACTTAAATACTAAATTTTAAGGGAAGCTTGCCAAATTATAATATTGAAAACTGCAATTAAATCGATTAAGCCGTTTCTGAGATTAGCGTGATCAAAGGCATAGACAAGCAGAATGACTTTTTTATGTCTTTGATTTTATTTTATTCTAAAAAAAAATGTTAGTGGTTAAAAAACAACAAAATAGTTCTGTATAAGATAATATGATATTGTGTATGATGCCAAGTTGTAATGATAAGTACATTTACACTTAAATTTTGTCGATAAATAAACTCCAATATAAGAAGAATATTCATTTCGAACTACTTCAGTAATTACTACTCATTAGTAATGATAATTCCTGATATTAGCGCGTATTAGATAAACAAATTCTTCAGCTATATAGTATTCTGGAATGTAATGGAAGGATCTAACTGTACATCTCACGGTTGTGGGTTCAATCACCATTTGGGGGAATTCTTAATCATATTTAGAAATATTATTCGTAGTTTGCCCGTTTGCTTGAGGATAGAAAAAAAATACTAGAAAGCTATTGTGAGAGATATTATAACTAAATATCCTGTGAACATATAGATATCTAATATCTATAAAACAACGTACTATTTCAACAAAAAATTGTTATGATCACACCTAATGGATACCTTATTTAGTCTCTTTATACACAAGAATACAAAATCATTTTAAAAAGGTCATTGAGTATAAAATGAACTGGAGAAGAGATTAAAGAGTGCCGATTTCAGATCAAAAAATATTTGCTCAGGCCGGCATCGCCCGACTTTTAGTTAACAACCCATTATTCGCCGGTGTTTGTTCAGGAAGACGACTTCCGCACCGTTTTAGGAGCCCCTGTGGATTAATAAAATAGAAGTTTTACATAATATTTTCTTTCTACGCATACTAATTTGATAAAGAAAGTTTGGTTAATTTATGGTTGGTATTTTTTTGTAAGTTTTTTTTCACATTGTATAGCGCCACACAGCAGAATAAGCGTAGTTAACCTTTTAAATGGGTAAGGGAAATGTTAAGACACCCTTTTCGCCGTTTTCAGCCAAATTCTAGACACAGAAAAAAATATAAAGTAGGGATCGAACCCACAATCAGCCGCGCTTACAGTCACACACTTGTGCCCCAGTAGCACAACTGGCCTTTTTTAATAGTTGAATGCCGTATTAAGCCTTTGCAATGGTTGGGGTTTCATATACTTCAGGAAAAATATTTATATCTTTGTACCCCCACCTATTTAGCCATTGATATTTTTTTTGATAAGCTATTTTTTATTTTTGTTTGATAGCTGGGAGATCGTTTATAATAGATTTCTTTGTACAGAAACGTATCTAATATCATACGGGGTTAATAGGAAAACTACTAATGGATGCAGTCTACTCTGTAACATTGGAAGATAATGCGCCATCGAATGGCAAAATGATATAATATGTATTTCTTGCTAATAGGTAAGGATTTTTCAAATTCATATATTCAAAAATTAATCATACATTCAAATTTTAGATTTAAAAATACTATGTAAAAGAAGTAGTCGAGGTAGAGCATCGGATTGTAAGCCCAATGGTTTAGAGTTTGATTCCCACTCGGAGGAATAAATTATTTTTGGTTTCTCGCTTTGTTTACAAGACAAATATCGTGCAATACGGCTATAAATGAAGCACTTTAACACGGAGGACGAAGTGTTTTGACACTAAATACCCTCTACCTACTGTGCTAAGTAAAAAAAGTTTAAGTTTAAAATATATGTATGAAACGCAACTACATCTGGTGAAATAAAGAAATAATTAATTTGTTCTTTTAATACCGTTTATTTATTAACATACGGAAAACACAAATAGAAGATTCTATTTGATTATATTTAGTTTACTTATAGTTTAACTTCTCAATTAAGTTAAATGGCAAGTAAGAACAATGGTAAACCGCAGTAGCTAGATTTGCTAACTACACAAAGTCTCTAAGCTGATCACTTTCGTACAGGAAATGGTAATTGAAAGTAATTTTAATACAAATTCTACAAATTGTAGGGTAAATAAATATATTTTTTTCCCGATAAAAACAGAGGGGTGTTGTAGTTTTGACATGGTTGTGTATGTCTGTCTGTGGCATCGTATTTTCTTAACGAATGAACTGATTTAATTATGAAACTAGCTTCATTCTTTATCCTTAGCGGGATAGTCAGAGAGAAAGCAGCGCCAAACGCTACGGCTTATTAATTATTATTTCTATACTTTTTAGAACTTTTTGTTTCGGGGTTTATTGTTTATCAATTATTATTTACGGATATACCGCCCGAGTGGGGACTGGGGGAAGCGGGTTATGTAGGATTCAGGGTAAGGTTTCGTAGGATAATATCCACTAAAACCTCACGGTGATCCTCTTCGACCGCTACTGGCCGGGGCTACGAGTGCCAAGGGATTCTCCCGGGAAAAACAGAGAGACTTTAATATAATAAGCAGCTTCATGGTTTTATTCGCATATCAAGGTAGGCACAGGGAACCTAGTATTAAGACACTTGGTTCCCCGTTGACCACACAATTCTGGAAATATTACGTGTTGAGTTGTGAAACTCAGAGCTGCGATGTGTTTTGTTACCTGAGCGTGGAAATAAAAAAAACCCTCGAGTAAGAATCGATCCCGCTACAATAACTTTTAAAGTCAAGCTCTATGTCGCTGTACAACAACAGCGTTAGCATGGTAATACTTAAAAAAACTACAGGTTATTTTATACACATAATATTTAATATATACATTTTTTTTATATTTTAAGGTTCTTTTAGATACATACCATTTAATTATATTTGGTAATATTTGCAAAAAAAACTAAAGGTTGTTTTATAAACATAATATTTAGAAAAAAATATTATAACTTTATTCATGCTTCGCTGGGAGATGCTGTGACCGTAACGTTTGGCGATCCGTTCTCTCACACACCCTTTCAGAGATATTGCGTGAGAATAAAAAATTTTTTTTTTTTTGTTTTTTTATATATTATATTTAGTTTAAATCATAAAAAATACATGTATGTGCAGTAGTACAGCGTCTGACTGTGAATGCGACGATTGTGGGTTCGATTCCAAATAAAAAAAAATTAATTACTCACGTGACATAGCGTGAATTCGAAAAAAAATGTTGACGCTAAAAACGGGAACCAATCCCATTACCTTCACATATAAACCCTACAACTGCGCCACAATAGCCTCGTGCTAACTAATAATAAAACGTAACGTAATATTAACAGCCACAAATCGGCGGGCTAACCACTAATTTCTATTAAAACGCTCAATAAATACGAACCTTAGCCTCCGTTATTTGATATTGTTATAATAAGAAAGCAAAGGATGATGGGTTAAATAGATCTACAGTAGATATATTATAATAAGATAATGGAATATTATGAAAGAATGCTTATTTTACTTTTATTTCAATTATTTAGCTGTGTTTTTGCTTGTTTTTCACTGTATTTTGCAAATAGAATGGTAGACGTTAGGGGGGAACCGAAGTGCTTAAATGGAGAACATAGTGTCTTAACACTAAGTTCTCAAGTTCCCCTTGCCTATGTTTAAGTAGGTACATAACTTACATATTTGTCAAGACAAAGCGCGGCGTTAAGTTTCGCTACTTTCTAGATTTCTGAGGAAAGTGGGGAACAGAAATGTCTTCATGAGAACGAAGTATTTTAACCCTAGCTTCACTCTATCTACCCTGCTACATGCGGGATACAGCACGAAGAAAAAAAATGTCTAAATAAACAGTTACGATTCACGTTCACGTTTCACTATATTCACATATCTTTATTATTATTTTTCAGTAATGTATCTACGTAGGCGTATGAAAAATCTTCTAAAGACCTCTCAGTAGGCTCTCGAGTATTTTTTTTCTCGATAATTAATATATATTTTAAAAGGTTAATTAAAGCCTTCTCCCACATTCGTGTATGCATTTTATTTTATGTATTTATTTTTAAACTAGCGACCCGCTCGCAGCTTTGCCCGCTTGAACTCCATAATTATTAATTTACTAAACTACATGACTTTCGTTTTCTAATAATACTACTATTTTAAAAACAATATTTATACCTATATTGAAAAATAAAGGTTCAGCTAATTCAACAAAACAGTTGTTTATAGCAATTTTGTCAAACAAAATTATTTAAAATGCCAAATGCCATACCAACTTCTTTATTCATTAACATTGAAATAAAGCAAACAGGGAGACCCTAAATGCAAATATACAATAGTGATAAGACGTTTCAGAGATAAACGTGAAAAAACGCACAGATACACAGACATAAAAATTAATAATCATTATTATTGGTCCTAATACGTTATGAAATGCCAAAAATATTTTTTTTATATATCTTACACGAACATACATAACTCGTAACGATTTTATTACAAGTATGGATAGATATATGACTTCATTCTCTACTTCTTGATACACCAAAAAACATAGATTTTTAAATAACGTAATCCAACGTCCTTTTTGTGTGTCTATAATACATTATATAACTGATTTATTTTTGTTAGGTACAAAGTCTATTTGAAACTAATGCTCTCGTCAATTTTGTATCCATAACGATTGAATAGAATTTTCAAAGAGATTTATTGAAAGTGTAAAGTTTGCTGAATTTTATAAATGTATGTGTGTTTGTCCACAATTTTCTATGAAAATTATATAGAAATAATAAAATAATACAAAGCTTAGTCCAAGATTAAGATACCAATCCATACATTTCTGGATTTGAAGTCAGTTAATTTATTTAAAAAAAAACATTTATATTAAAAGATAATTAAATATTCAAAAATATATGAATTGATATACATTTTGACTCAACAAAGACTTTTGTTAGCAAATTATTATACAATATGTAATTGGTATTGCCCGGGGGAGTGTTGCTGAATTTTTATTAGAAATTATGTATTAGGGTCATATAACTCACCGAGGGTGGAGAGTTTCATCAGAATTACTTTTATTTTGATCAAATTAATAACAGAAGATTAATATTTTTTAAGTAAATATCTTCAAAAATCGTAAAGAGATTTGCTCTGAAAAATATTTTTATTTCACGGTGTATGCCGTATAAAGCAGGATAAGGAGAGGGAATCTAGTATCAACACCCTCTGTTCCTCGTGTCTCCCCCAATTTTCCGATACATTGCGTATTAAGGGGGAAAGAAATGAAAATAGTTCATTCCCTCTAGTGGGAATCGAACACCACAACTACCTTAATCTAACGCTGTACCTCTGCTCTGCGACGGCCTAGTACTACTTAAACTTTTGATTTTTTATGTAATTTTTAAGGGCAATAAGTAGGCTACCTTATTAGACTTATGCGTAGTTATAATGTGTTTGACCTAATATATTTTGGTTATATTAATTTATTTTAAAGGCATATTTAAATCTAAATTATTTCCATTCACAATATATGATTGAATGAAGTGCAAGGTTGAGTTACGCCAGCCATATGTTAATTTTTCACATAGATATATGGTAAATGAGGGAGGTATGAGGCCGGTCGTGGCGCAGCGGCACAAGGTGTGACTGTAAGCCGACTGGTTGTGGGTTCGATCCCCACTCGAGGAGATGAAATATTTACTTAAATTTATATTTCCATTTCTTCGCTCTGGTGTCGCGGCAAAGCGCGGCGTTGAGTTCTGCCACTTAACACGCAATGCCTCCGAAAATCGGCAGAAAGTGGGGAACGGAGTGTCTTTCACTACGTTCCCTCTGCCTACCCTGCAGTGTGCGGGATACAGCGTGAAGCTGATTTTTTTTTTTTTTTTTTATATATGGTAAAATATAAAGCGTAAAGATAAGCAATATTTCTGCGTAGCCTTCCATGCTATACGTAAATCTGAAAAAATACTTTAACATTATACGTGATCCAACTGTCGTAATTTTATTTGAGAAAATCCATACATTTTAAATGATCGATTCCCTATAGGCAATATAGACTTTCAGTATAAAGCAGAATTTAAATGTAATGTAAGTAAAAAGAGAATTCAAAGTTAATTCGAAAAATGCTCGTGCATATTGTATTTGTATTTTATATCGCTCTTTACAGTGTCTGGCTGTAAACACGATGGTTATGATTTCGAACCCCACTTGGGGGGTATTCAAAATGCAGTGTTGAATTCTACCAGTTCTCATAAAATAACTTAATATCGGGCCGAAAACAGTGAACATAAGTCCATACACTAGGTTCACTTTCCTTAACTAGCCCCCTAAAATACCCTTATTAGAATTTTAATCTATACTATATCGGCCACCCCCTCCTTTAACTTTACAATACCCTGTTAAACGACGTTGAGTCCGTCACGTAATTTCCGTAACCCACAAAAATCGTCCAAATAGACAACTAGGTGCCATTACAGAATATCTCTATCTTAGATAGTTTTGGCCATCCCTCTTTATTCTTTAATAATGTAGTAAACAAACCTCGGAGTTGAGTTCCGTCTTTCCAATGCAATGCCTCGATTTCAGGCAGAATAGAGTATTCAGACACTACGTTCTCTCTGTCTAACCTCCCAAAAGACTCTTATTAGGATTGTACCCCGCACTATTTCAGCCCTTCCCTTTCATTCTAGAATATTCTGGTAAACGATTCGATCGATTTTTGATAAAAACCGAACAAATTACCCTAACACAAGATTCCTTTATTAGAATTGTAACCCACGACTATCGTATATTATTTCTACAACTTCGCCACAGTAGCGTAATCTTTCAGCTATCCTGAATAATTTCAGCCGTCCCCTTTCATTCTACAATACTCGACGTACAGCACGTAGAGCTCAATATAGAGACGCAGATGGCATGCTCGTGTTTCCTCAAAATTACATTCCCTATATATATTATTATTTTTTTTACTCTTATATTTTAAGAACATTTTTTCATAGCTATTGGTACATTGAACAATTTTTTCTATTGTAATGCTTATTAGTCTAACGTGGAAGATGTCCAAATGATTATTAATCTACTATTACTACTACTACTGGCATCAGACGCTACGGCCTCTACATACCTCTTTCTTATCGTCCACTGTCATCAACCTCTTCATACATGCCCTCTGGGGGGACCTCTGGGGGGAGAGTTCTGCCACTCAACACGCAATGCCTCCAGAATTCGGCAGAAAGTGGGGAATGGAGTGTCTTAACACTAAGTTCTCTCTGCCTACCCTGCTGTGTGCGGGATACAGCGTGAAGCTGATAATGATTTAATTAGAAAATGTAGGGGAGTACTAAGATTTTTCGAAATTTGTAAAGAAACGGGAAAAAATTAGGTTTTTTCCATTTCACGTCTTAAAGCCCGAGCAAACAAAATTACAGTCAACGATTAGTTGATTGTAATGTGTTAAATGCTAAAGTGAATTTGTTTGTTTGTTAACTCTTCAATGTATATATTCACTGACATATACATATCTCAATTATTTATTTCACTGAATAGTATGGTCGTTGAAGTGTTGCTCAAGTATGCCCCGATGTCGTTGATATATTTTTTATAAGTATGCCTTAGAAATTTTAAATTAAAAAAGAAATTTAAAGTATTTTAAGCAAATTAAAATAAAAGCTCGTTAAAACGAAAATGAGGTATAATGACTATAAACGTGATAACTCTATTTCTAGTTGTCGGCAGGATAACGGAGTGTCTTAATATTATTGACTGCTCTGCTTACATAGCAGAAGGATATATTGTAAGGATAAAAAAAAAACAAAATACCAATAACCATTAGGCATTTGTCACTCATATGCTACTTGCATATGAATGACAAATGCCTAATGGTTTGTATGATTCAATAAAAGTACTCAGATAGTACCATCGTCGTTAACTGACGTAATATTTGATATATACTTGATATTAATATATCTGATTTTCAAACGTTTACACTTTTCGAAAAACTAAAAAAAATACAAATTAATTACATGTTTCTAATAAAAAAATATGATATAAATAGAAATTAACAAGCACACAAACTCGTTTTAACGAGAAGTCGGTAAAGAATAATCTCTTTCCAAAGTTTTCTTAACATTTGGCTCGATATCATAAATGTTTGCTTCCATCGATATAAGTGTCACGTGTCAAATAAATTCAGTTTTCTTTTCCTCATACAAATAAAGAGGAAAATTAACAAGTCACAAACAAAATACTGGCTTAAAACGGCAATCGGCCTTCTTATTTGCTTATGTGTTTATTTTAGTCACTTTCGCGCATTTCTACAAATTTGTTCATGTGGATTTTTTTCCGTAGATACATTTAGATTTGTTTTATTTAGTCTGATATGAAAGTGCTACGTTGAGTTCCATGTTCCAATTGGCTCAAAAAATTAAAAAGTCACTTATATATTTTTAGCGAAAGTGGGGAAAACGGAGTGTCTCAACAGTAGGTCTGCCTACCCTGCTGTGTGCGGGATACAGCGGGATGAAGCTGATAAAAAAAATAACTATTAAGTAAATAACAGAAACAAACGAGACCAACAAATAGTGACAATGAAAAATAGGCGAAAAAATTAAGATCTGGTATAATACTCCTAAAGCTATCAAGACAAGAGTCTAAGAAATATTGAAGCAGAAAATAATTTGCAAAGCCAAGCTTAAGAGGTTCAGTCAAGCAAATTGAGTTCAAATTGTTATCTAAGGTATCTAAAACACTCCACCGAGCCGTTGAACTACTCAAATCTACAAACGTACAATTCCGAACTCGAAACACGTTAGAATTTTACCTAGACTTCCTTTATATCTATAACTAACATTTGCCTGCGGTTTGTCCCCGTTTATTTAAATTTTATTTAATTTTAATTACATTTAAAGTATTAACAAAATAAGACCGTCGTGGTGCAGGGGCACAACTGTGCAAAAGTAGGTTCCTAGGTTCCCTCAGCCTTACTTGCCATGTACAACGTGAAGCGTAAAAAAGGATTAAAGTGATGTAAAGCCCTTAGTCCAGCAGTTATAGTATCATCACATCCTATGACGACTGTAAATAACTATCCAATTGTGTTGCCGAGTATACATTAATGCTTGCTTATACTGTTTAAGCTAAAACAGCCTCGAAATTCTAAATGGTTCTACTAGTACCGCCTTCAAAATAAGTTCTAAAAATGAAATTTGTATCAATTCTAAACTGGTCGAGATCATATAGCCATGTATACCAGATAAAAGTATATTTTTTATGGCTTTAAGTTGTGTAATGAGGTTATCATGCGCGATTTTTTCAGACTCCAACAAATTCCTACCAATCAAAACGCAGAAATCAAACGATTGCTATAAAATCTAAAAAAATTTAGTCAATAACGTTTTAACACATCGTGACATCGCATTAACGTTTTGAATGAGACAGGATTTGAATGTACACCTCTTAAACTTACAAGAAAGCTGTTAGTTTCTCTATCTATCGAAAAACTAATAATATAATATAATATGATGACCAAAAAATTACGTGAAATTATAAACATAATAACAATTAGAGTACACCGACTTTAGACAAACTCCCATATCATAATTCGTGCTTTACTCAAAAAGTCTCATCTTGGGCGCCCCAAATATTAAAACACAACATTTCATTGAACTTTCACTAACAAATGTTTCAACGTTTCAAAAGTTTATTTTAAATTAAAAACTTCTAAACTAATTTTAAATGTATTTTTATTTCTATTTTTTAGTTGCATGATTTCACTCTAGAGATTCTTAGTGTCAAGAGACGCTCGCCGTTCTTCACTTTCCACCTGAATTCGATATGTTGCGTTTTGAGGCGGTGAAATTTAACAAATATCAAAATGTAATATTAGCTTCACGCTGTATCCCGCATACAGTAGAGTAGGCAGAAGAAACTTAGTGTTAAACTAGAGACGCCGCGCTGTGCCTCGACACCAGAGCAAAAAAATAAAAATATAAATGTAAATATATATTTCATTTCTTCGAGTGGGGTTCGAACCTACAACTAGTCGATTTTACAGTCACACTTTGTGCCCCGGCGCAACGACTGGCCTCATCGCAAAATTGATTACTGCGCTTTTTAAATTCCTAAGTGGGAATCAAATCCACAACCATAGCTTTAGACAAACCACTGCCCCACGCCGCAACGATAATCTTAAGTAATGACCAAGTAAATACATCTCATAACTAATCGGTACAAGCAAAAGTGCCTTTTATTTTTCTCAACAAGTAAACATGACTGCCTTTCATACTTATTCGAATATTCGAATTAATTCAAGTGTACACGGCGGATGATGAATCGGTAACGCAGGTGTTTTTAACGGTGATTAATTGTTAGGAATGTACCACCGCCGTCTTTGAGACACGTGATTCTGTTATTTATTTATTTGTTTAATAATTCTAATTAATTTTATGTGCGTGTGAATTGTGCCAGGTGTGGATAAAAATTTAATAAATTATGCCGTACCCCTTATACAGCAGGATAGGCAGATAGTACCTAGTATTAAAACATTCCACTCTTTTCACTTTATTTTCGAGGGCGGTGGAACTCAATGCCGTATTTTTTTAACCAAAGCGTGAAATGAAAATAACTTAAGTATAATCATAAAGGCGAGTGAGAATAGAACCCACACTAATCGCCTTTACTATCCACACGCTGTAAAAAGGTCTTTGATTTTCACTATAGCATATTACGATAAGATTTTTTATTTTATTACATGGATGTAATAGTCTTAAACATGTACGTGGGGTGATGAACCAATCGTTGGTGGTAATTTGATATAATAATTATGTCAACTGACAGACGGATGCAACTTATACTATTATCTAGATATCTAGGTCTAAACAACGTAAGTCGTTAGGTTGCCTCAAACTGGTCTCGTTGCGTCTTGAAAAGACAGTTGCGAATGAAATCGCGTTATCTTTCCGACCATCACCGTCTCCCTCTCTGTTTGCGTCATCGACATCTTCGCCTTCTTCATTACCGTCTCCGTCTTCGATGTCACAGAAATTCGACATTCATTGCTAGACACAGGTTTTACGTAAACATAACTAAATCTATCCTAAGCTCAACGATTAAAGTAAAAATAGTACTTCGGTAAAGGGATCATTTCTTTATCCCAGAATCGAATATACACATCACATTAAATATAGGTGACACAATTATACATTTTATTATATATATTAGAGGCATAGCGTGTTGAGTGCCTCTAAAAATTTGGTGGAAAGTGTGGAACGGAGGGTCTATTCGTGAGGAGTCTACCCTGCTCTGTAAAATAAAACGCCGTATTTTTATATATAAAGATATATGACTCATGTACGTAAACCTAAAATTTGAACCTACAACCTACCTTTTTATTTAGGCACGTCCCATCTTTGCCTCATGTCGTCACTACACAAGCGTCTATTATTCATGGACCTTAGGGAATTTCATAGCACTTTTTATCCACCGTCGGCGAAATGGGAGTTGTTTGAGCGGTGGATAAATAAAGTAGCATGTTTATGATACTGTTTCGCTATGAGCGTACATTGTAATTTATTGTAGACGAAATTTGTTGGAAGTTTTCTATGTTCACTCTCTTTCCCGAATAAAAAAAACCGACGCCTTTAAAAGGTCACTTAGTTTGTCCGTCTGTTATTTATCTCAATTACATGGATGTATCAAGCTGATGTTATAGCATATATTTAGTTCAATAGTTCCTTGAAGCACAGAAAAAAGTCAAGTTAAATCAACGCAATCAAAAGATACGAACATTTATAAATTTGGAACAAAACGAGAACTTAACATACAAATAAAGGAAAAAAATTGAAAAGTGAAAATTTAAGCTAAAAATGAAAAGTATTTAATTAAAACTCATATTAAACTTATATTTGTAATTCATTTCATACAAAATAAATACACAAAAATGAGTGCATATGCCTGCAACTTTAAGTTTGTATCTTCAAGTTTGCCTACAATCCTAAAATTGGTAGGGAAACCTTGTTAGGCGAGTCCGACTCGCACTTAACCAGCTTTTTTATTATCTTACATTATTCATTATTAAGTAGGCCAATCTATAGTCACGGCATATCCCACTAATGGAAAATTGATACACTAATTAAGATATTATAAATCAGAAACACTTTAAAAGCGTGAGGAAGGTGAATTATCTGAGAGTGCCTAAACACCGGTCGTTAGTAGCCGGCACGCCGATATAAATTGAATTAATATTCTCACGGCAAATCGCCTAATGGAATCGCCCCTGCTATTTAAGACTCGATATTAAGCTAGGGACACAGACTTTAGACCTTTTTTGATGAAAAATAAAAAAATAATTAAATATTATTGAGTGAATGAATGGGAACATCTTGGAAGTACATATGCTTAGTACTGACCAAAAATATAAAATGCGTATACACAATATAATATGCAAAGGTGCACATAATATATACGTCGCAGAGTATGAACACGGCACGTCAAACGTTGACTTCACCAGGTTCCGAATATGGAGGAATACCTAACGACTCGGGAATGCCCACGTACGCTTCTTCGTTATGTATTTGGCTATACACAATGCGACGCTAGTACTAACGTTGTAACGCGGCAGGACCGGATCTTGCAACAGGGATTTCCGAGCCTTGAACGTTGATAACGGCTATCTTGCTGAAGCTACATCCGCCAAATTAGTTGTAATTTATTTAGTCCGTCAAATCACCATGGACATGTTGCATGCAACAACACGTGCAAATAATAAGATTGTTTTATATAAATAGTTGTTCCACGTACTTCCTCATTTAAAGCTTGCCACAATTGTCCCACTTAGAGAACCATTCGTTTGGTTTAATATTAGATGAATTTAAGTCCACTCTATAAGCGATCGTCGACTAGCCCGTACATTAAAGATAGGAAATGCTTTATGGAATGCCCGACATTTTTTTCGGCCAATCGACTTGCATTGTCTCAAGAATTAGGACACAAGGTTACAAGGAACAAAGTGTCTTAGCACATTTTTACCTCTTTTATCTATTTTTTAAGAAAATGAAATCTTGACTGACAGTGTGCAAAAATTCTTCATATGACGACACCAAATCATTGTATTCTTTACATAGATTTGGATTATTTATTTATTGTTTAGGTCAAATTCACTGCCTTAAGTCTGAACTGGCCTCCAATATCTAATATGGAAGATATACCGAATATGATTTAATATATTCAAGAAGATGTATGAAATCAGCAATTTTTCTATCACGTTTGATCTTTGATCTTACCAACTGAAGGGTAAGCTTTGTTCGTTCATTCAATACTTGTGAGTCTAATGTAATTGTTACTCAAATAACCACTATTACTAAATTAAAAAAAAAATAACTTTAAGTAATTGCAAACACGCTTAGGGTTCTATTATCAAATATTTAATGCCACATGCAGTGAGGAGCCCGAATTCGATGGTTTTACTAATAGGTTTCGTATTCCACTTCGGGTTCCATCATCAGACCATTACGATGAAACTATATTATTGTAATGTCACCTTGTCTTTGTATACAATTATTACAAATGAGTTAAAAAGTCAATTTCATAGATTTTATTTTTATTACACTGTTACAAATTTACAAGGCCAGGTCGTGGCACAGGGGCACAAAGTGTAACTGTACAACCGACTGGTTGTGGGTTTGATTGCCACTCGAGAAGATGAGATATTTATTTAAATTTATATTTTCCATTTCTTTGCTCTGGTGCCACTTAACACGCAATGCCTCCAGAATTCGCCAGAAAATGGAGAACGGAGTGTCTTAACACTAGGTTCCCTCTGCCTACTCTGCTGTGTCGAGATACAGCATGAAGCTAATATATTTATTTTTATTTTTTACAAAATTCCAAGTCTACCTAACAAAAAATTATTTAAAAAATAAAGTATGTGATATTAAATAGTAAATTAATCTATAAAATATATCAACATGCACGATACCGATATGCTAAGAAAAAACTATCTCAAGTTTTACCACGTACATTTTTCATTTATTTATATATCTTTATAAAATTTGATACGCAGCTAAATTTGAACTTATACAAGTACATTAAATACCTTTATATATTATACCTTTTGTAGTAATACCTAGTACTCTAGGCAACCGGTCAAAAAAAACACTAAATCGATTTCAGTTAAGTTTCCTATATAAATTTATAATTTTCACAAACTTACAACTTTAAATGGACTCTATGTTCGTCGAAGCACGTCCTAGCTGTAAGCTCAAATGATAGTGCCTTGTTATAAAATGCTATTTGCTTAAATTACGTAGTAATTTGAATAAGCTCTCCAACATTTCCTTTGAGTGAACGGAAATTACTCCATTGGTTTTGTCTGTAAAAGAACAGCGTTAAAACTATTTGTTACATAAGTTTTATACTCTGTTAATGTGAAAGTTGTATTGACACTTTTTAAATACAAATTCCACGTTGCATTACCGCTTATTTAGCGAAGTGTGCTTTCTTGTAATTATGTATTAATACGATTTTGAATTCATAAATTATATGACAATGTCAGTACTGCTAAAAAAATATCTTTGTTTTGGATAGCGCCTTTATCGAGGAAAGCTAGACTATTAATTAACTATTAGGTGCATCATGTCAATCGTTTCGATGTAAACCACTGTATATGTGGTAATTGCTACCTGTTGCACTTAGAATTAATCATGTGTTAGACACAACTCTTATTATTTCCATTTACACGTGGCTTTGTTATGAACAAAAGTGTAAAAGCTAGTTGATATTGTACAAATGAGACCGTCTTGGCCTAGGGGTACAAGCATGCAACTGTAAGCGTGACGATTGTGAGTTTAATTCCCGGTCAACCCGCAATACCTCTAGAATTAGGTGGAAAGTGGAATGGAAGTATTTTAATGGGGAACGGAATGTCTCAACATAGGGTTTCCTGGGGTCTTCTGCCTTCCCTGCTATATGCGGGATACAGCGTGCTTGCTTGCTGTCCTGATTATTCGGGTCTCGTAATTGACGAAGAATGAAGACCAATCACATTGGGCGAAAAGTGAAGAACGAAGTGTCTTAAATTGTGGTACGTGCTGCCTATCCCGTTATTTACATATCGTCTTATAAACTATGTGTTATGTAAAAATACTATTAGACAAAAAAACCTTTTATCACAATTATATCTAAAGCCTCAAGTAATCAGTGAAGTAACCGGATAAATCTTACGAGCTTTAATATCTGATATATCTGTGTCAAGCTTAATGGCTGGCCAACTTTATATGTCAGCTTTTTATAATTTTATGAGGAAATCTTACGTCCCGTGTCACTTGAAAAATCCTAAGTGGATTTTTTTACAGAAAAAGATTATAATTTATTATATTTCTTTTTAAAAAAGTGTAATGTAACAGGTTTCTGATATACGTCCCTTACTTGACCCTCTCATTTTTACTGATTCTGATTTTAAAATGAAAATATTTAATTGAATATAAATAATTTAAATATATATAAATATTTAATTGAATAACATGTGTATGATCTTATTGTAAAAAGATAGTAAAACTGTATTTTATATAGTTCCACTAATTTCTTCAAATATTCTGTCAAATTCACGCATCGTCCTGCATAGTAGCGTGAGCAGAGTTCTTTGCTTTGCTATCGGACCAGACTCGGCTTGAGTTGCACTGTTCGGACAGTGCAACTCAACGTCACATTTTATCATAACTCGAGTGGAAATCGAATCCACATAATGTATATAAACAAAAGATAAATATGACTTACGAGGGTTGAAAGAGAATTTTCTCACTTTTTTTATTTATCGACCTCAATACAAAATCTTGTACCATACACTGGATACTTAAAGGTCTGTCCTTTAAGTATCCCGTGTATGATACAAGATATCAAAACTAATGACTTGGAAGTTTTCCACGCTTATATTTATAGGCTTACTTTTTCGGGGGAAAGTGGGAAATTAAAATGCGGAGTATCTAAGCATTAGGTTCCCTATGTCCGCCAAAAAACCCTCCCTTCCTGAAAAAGTAGCAATTCGTAAAAATACAAAAATATATAGCGACAGAACCATTCCACTTAGACGAGGGTGACTCTAAAAAGCGAAATTCACTGTGAATAAAATATTTTTTCAAAGATTCATCAATTTTGGGGTAAAGACACCTACTATTGTAGCCGCTGCTTATTTTAGATAAAGTAACCGTTGAAGGTAATTTAATTCATTTCTATACAAAGGAGCTGACAAAAGACGCGAAAAACGTTTGTTGCGAACAAGACAAGCGTTATAACGTGGGTTGACGTTCAATTGTTATTATCTGAAAATTATTCAAATGTAACTTTTTTTATGTTTAATATTTTTTTAATATGGTCACCTAATACGATTTTTTTTTTATAAAAAATATAAAGAAAATAACGTAGTGAGATTTGAAACCGCACCTCTCGGAAAACTTGGCTTCCTTGTTGCTTGCTTGGCTTGACTTTAAAAACCGATCAATTGCGAATCAAATTCGCATATCGAGGATTCTGTACCAATTTCAGGATTGTACGAGTGGGAAGGGGCCAATGGGAAGTTCAATTTATAAAAGGTGACAAACGTAAATTTTTGGAAGTAGGCATTCATTTTGTATTAAATTAACTACAATTATAAATTTGTAATTATTTTTTCTATGAATTATTTGTATGTTTACAATGTTAGGTTTTCTCTTTATTTATACTGCAAGTTCTCACTTCTTGCCAAATTTACATTATAGATAAACACAGGAATTACTCTATAGGTATTGATTACGCGGCGAATTTCATACATAATGCACTAATAATTATGCATAAACGCTCATAATCAATCTTTTAATTGCGTCCATTTAGTAGCTTGATTTTTATCTATTCTCCAAGGGACCGTGATCTAGAATATTTGATATTTATTTCAGCTCGATACCGCCACGTAATCTCGAGATAAAATGGTCTTGACAGACGGGCAGACGGAGAATAAAGTGATCCTATAAGGGTTCTATTTTTTCGTTTTGAGATACGGAACCCAAAAACGTTAAAAATACGTATTAGATATTTTTTTAAGTTAGCGTGCCACCAGTACTCTATGTATTGGTATTTTTCACCTCCATTCCAAACGGATGATATCTTCAAAGATCGATCAATATATATAGCTATTTTGAACCTTATCAATATTTACGTCTGACTGTAAGGTTGATAGATGTAAGCTCCATGCCCATGCGTGGAACGATTTCATTTTCATTTCTCCGCTCTGGTAATAAAACAAACCGTGGGATTGACTTCTGCATCAAGAATTACGCGAAAAGTGGGGGGCGAAAGTGTTTTAATGGGAAATGGAGTGTCGTAACATTAGGTTCCCTCTGCTTCCCCCGCTACATGCTGATACCATATGAAAAAAAAATTGAGTAACACAAACAGGACCACAATCACTTACTTGTTCTACAAGTACAGGTCGAATGTTTCATTTGCATTGCAAGAATCAGCAAAACGTGACTGATATCAGAAACGTTGCAGAATAAAAACTTAGAAATTATATTTTATTTTCTTTGTGTTTAATATTTTCTATAGCCCAATATATTTTCTATAGAACATATGTATTGTTTTACATATATTAGTATGGAACTACCATATTTGTTAAAAAAAATTATAACGTTGTCACTTTGTTACCCACTTTTCATCCATTTTCGACTTAAGCTTATAAATTGACTAGATCTACAATCTATTGATATATTTTGTAGCGGGATTGGAACCCACGGCCTTTGGAAATCGTCTCAAAAATCTTTATACGCTTGTTATATATTTTTTTATCCTCGGGAGGTCTTTGTCCTCTTTAAAATTGGATTTGAGATTGGAAGAATTTAAGAATGCTACATTTGAAATATTTTAAATTACTAGATAACTATAAAAAATTATAAAAAAATATATTTTGGCATAATGTTTGATCACACATAACAGCAACCTCGATATGCTTTACACTGTATTCCGCACATATATAATATATTATAATACTACATTCCACATTAAGACACTTCCATTCCTACCTTTCAGTGAATTTATAATGTAAATACGATGTATCAAGGAAAATGAAAATATATTTTTAGTTATAAAATTCTGCCAAACAGATAATTCAACATATAGCCGGAAACAATACTAGTTCACCACAATTCAATGCAAAACGATCTTTACTGATAATGGAATTGTATGGAAAGAAATAAAAGTATAATTTATGAAAAATGTCACTCTCCCTTGACGCAGAAAACAACAATTTCAAAAGATAAATGATTATGATTTAGAAATACCGCTTTGTGAGAACGAAGACGAAGTTTTTGTAACTTTTTTGTTATATTGAATATCTTTTATTAAAATAAGTCCTAGATTCATAGTCTAAAAAGCTCGCATACAGCAGAATAGAAACAAAGAGGGAACCTTTCGCTATGACACTATATTCCCCACGCACCACCCAATTTCCGAGACATTGGTTGACTGACAAACATGTATGTTGAATTGACAATGAATGTTCTTATATGTCTTGTTAGATATGTTTTGACTTTTAATAAAGATCATTCCACCACTATCATTTTCCATCAACGTTCCAAAAATTTTCATCAAAAATTCAAGGCCACAATTTATCCACAAAAACGGAAAATCATTCATTCCACCGATCGGGGATTGATCCCGCAACCATAGCCGCAACCGTGTTTCAGAAAATGTGCCACTGCGGCGATTTTTCTCTCCCAACTCTATTTTTTTTTTTTTTTTTTATGGAAAAGACACGGCAAACGAGCATGCGGGTCACCTGATGGTAAGTGATTACCGCCACCCACGACCCCGTGCAACCCCAGAGGAGCTACAGGTGCGTTGCCGGCCTTTAAGATGGTTGGGCGCCGGGGCCCGGCATTACCTGATGCGAAACGCAGTGGCATAAAGCCACTACTTCACGCCGGTTTTAAATGCCGAGGGTGGTAATGATCCGGTCAAGTCTGCCCATGCGTGTTGCCATTGCTGGCGACGTGACTCTACCACACGTACTTTAGTCGCCTCTTACGACACCACCAGTACTAGGATGATCCTATTCTAGGCCGGGATCACACGGCACATATACGGCTATAAAATATAAATTACTAAGGAAGGCTTTATTTTGTGCTGTCAGTACTCAGCATTATAGCGTAGCTTCTCTTTACACTAACTATTTGTTGAATAGTTAAATATTTATATATCTACGGTTTAGAATACTTTGTCACAAGACAACTGAACCGTAATCTGTATAAATTGCATGGCAGTATTTAAACACGATGGTTGTGGGTTCAATTTTTGTTTCAGAAAAAAATATATATTTTTTATCAGTGTGATTTTATTTTCGCATAACACCCAAGGCATTAGGTATAACCCAGTGTTAAAACATTCCGTTCTCAGCTTTCCCGCATATTTTGAGACATTGCGTGTTAAGAGGTACGGAACCTAACTCTAACTGTTTTGATAAAATAAGGTAATTTAAAAAATATACAGACCAACATTTTATATTAAAGAAAACTACTTAAGTCGTGATCGACATTGCTACAAAGTTAAGAAACATTTAAAAAAAAACCATTGTGTTATATATAACATAGCAACCGTAACTATGTCAAGAAAAAATATACTTTTCATTGTTACTCGTTTAAAAAATACGGAACCTTTCATGTGCAAATTCACGTTCACGACTGACCAATTTTAAAAGCTAATACTTTAAAACTACACTGAGCGAAGCCAAGCGCAGGAAAATCGACAAGTTATTTATTTTTAACATTTTAAAAGTAATATTCGACACTAAGTATGGATGCCAGCGCAGCGGCACAAAGTGTGACTGTAAAACCGACTGGTTGTTGGTTCGATCGCCACTCGAGGAGATGAAATATTTTCTTAAATTTATATTTCCATTTCTTCGCTCTGGTGTCGAGGCAAAGCGCGGCGTTGAGTTCTACAACTTAACACGCAATGCTTCCAGAATTCGGCACGAAGTGGCGAACGGAGTGTCTTACACTAGGTTCCCTCTGCCTACGTATATATGGAACAATATGTTAAAATAAAAATAATATAGCTAGTCTTGAATACGCGCCCTTTAAAGTCCCGTTAGTTTTTTTTACGTATTCTTAAGATATGTTATTTTTATCTTCACCTATTATTATTGAGCATATTTCAAAGAACATCCAGAGAGAATTTAGCCTCAATACACATCATCACTTTGATAGATATTTTTAAACCTAAACGTTTCTTTGAACGACAACAGAATCCTGCCACTAAGGCATTAAAATTTAGTCATACTTAATACTAATATTAGCTTCACGCTGTATGCTGCACACATGATGGGTAAGCATAGGGAACCTATTAACAGTAGGTTCACTATAGTAGGTTACACTCCGTTCCCCACTTTCCACCGAATTTTGAAATGGACCGGGTTGAATGGTGGAACTCAACGCCGCGCTTAGCATGGTTAAATATTCCATTTCCTCGAGTGGGGATCGAACCCACAATCAGTCGCGTTTACAGTCACACTTTCTACCCCTGCGCCACGATTATCCTAATACTAATTTAATAAAAATGCAACTAACTAAATATGGTATTAAAGCTTCATGTTTTGTCCTCTTTTGGGTTTCAGAGAAAACTAAAGATCAAAGGCTACGGTATCTGCATATTTAATTCGCCGCATGGTGGATAAGGCTTCAACAACCTCTCATTTATACCCTCCGAGGATTTTCATGTTTTTTATATAACCTTTCTCCAGTATAATTTGTATTCTCGAAAGTCAATCGAGTTCCCCCTTCTTACCACTAACTCTACCATTTAATTCATACATAATTCGGAATTCTTTTCAAAATAAACTAAAAATTGAAGCCGCGACGTTTATTCAATATTGGAATAGCTTCTCAATGAAACAACAATTTTACGGTAACAAGCACTTTATAATAATATGTATATTCGAAAATATAATATGCTATTGAAATAAAAAAATATATAGAATAGCTTGACGCTGTACCGCTAATAACACGGTAAGCAGAGAGAATTTAGTGATAAGATACTCCGTGCCCCACTGCACTGCGCCACGATGCCCTCAAAAAATAACTTCAAATGCTATATTTTATTTATATAGCATAAATGAAGATACTCATATAAATGTCATTTAGAATGATAAAAAGACGCATTGAATTATAGCTTCATCGCGCTATGAGGTAGACGAGGATGTGGCGTTTTGCTAACGATGTCACTAATCATCGACTTTTATGAACCTATGTCACGGGCTTAAGCGATTTATGTATTTTTTTATTATTAAAAAAACAGTTTCCCCTTTTTTTCCACATAAGAGGCAGAAGAAATTTGTTATTAAAATCGTTATTAAATGTAAAAAATCGAGAGCCCTTTTAACACATCAACCCAATTTTTGGATGAATCATGAACCGTGAATTCAGTATCAAAATCTTTTTTGTTCAACATATAGACATTGTGAGCCTTGTCCTGCCGAGGAACATGTTCTAAGATGAAATCAAACATACAACCATCGTTTATTCTTACACACCGCGCCAATATGGCATCAAAATTATGTAACTCAGCTCTTTGATTTATGCCGTATATAGCAGGATAAGCAAAGATAATCTAGTATTAAAACACTACCTTCACCACTTAGCGCCTGAATTCCAGATATTACGTGTTACGGATGGCGCAACTTAACGCCGTGCTTTATGATAAAATATATAATTTTCACTATTATCCATTCCCGCTTAAGTCTTATTCTTGTACCGCACAGTAATATTTGCGTGAACGGCGTTCATCAAACGACGCGTTCTGTCGTTCAAAAGCCGACAGTTTGTGAAGGTTAATTTGCATTGATTTCTTACTATCTTGCAACTGTAATTACGTAACATAACCTTGCCTACGAACAGCCGTATCATATCTGTTACTATGA
Organism: Heliconius sara; assembly: GCA_917862395.2. Lineage (NCBI taxonomy): Eukaryota > Metazoa > Arthropoda > Insecta > Lepidoptera > Nymphalidae > Heliconius > Heliconius sara. The sequence continues at coordinate 7,080,284 of OU860798.1, forward strand.
AATTTTCTATGGGATTTTAGTATTTTAACACGCTCTTATTAGGTCGACTTATAAGTGTGTAACTATGTAATTAAAACTAAGACATAGTGATTGAGGGCGTCGTGGCGCAATCGCACAAGCGCGTGACTGTAACTTGAATGGGAACCAGGAGAACTAGTGTTTAGACATTCTGTTCTCATTAAGACATTTCCATTACCATCTTTCCACCGAATTTGGTGTTGGCAATGCGTGTTGAGTGACGAAACTGAACGCAGGGCTTTGCCTCGTTACCAGAGCGACACTATAAAAGCATAAAAATATATTTTTTTAAATAAATGAAATATAAAAAAAGAACCTTAATCATTTTCAATAGATTTGAACCCACAAGCTCACGTGATGGCAAATTAAATTTCATTCGCGAAATTTATATTTACTTTATATTTGAGAAAAACTTTATATTTGAGATGATAATAAATGTGGGCGCCTTTGTTTGACAACAAATAAACCTCTGCATCCGGCATTTTATGTTGTATACATATTATATGTATGTTTGTATATTTGTACTCATATATTATGTTAATGCGACTTATTCGACATTTTCGCTTTACCTGAATTTATTGATACTAATTGCGTGAATTTCAAGACATATAACAGAAAATTTCGTTTTGAAATAATTAAATAAGTATTTAAAATTAAAATAATATTTATAAAGGCATACTTTTATACGTATTTATATATATTATATATGGATAGGTTTCCTAAATATGAATTTTAACCCACAACTTTAACAGGCAGCCGTACAGACGTCAAATTAAAAAAAAATCAATATAGCAGGCTAGGTTGATAAAACCTTACGTTAAGGCACTCTTTCCCTCGCTTTCTGACCCAATTTGAACTGCATATTGAGTGGCGTAACTCAACACCTCACTTTTTATTATCTGAGTGAAGAAATGAAAACTCATTGCATTGATGATTGAATCCACAATCATCACGTTTGCCTGACATTTTCATTACTGCGCCACGATAGCCTTAAATTATATCGTTTCCACAAAAGGAGAATGCAGATTGTATTTTCATTTAATGTACGTTAAAACTGAAACGTAACTCAAAAGGTACTTTTAACGCATTTTTAACCTAATTAAGCAGGCTTTGGGAGATGTAATGTGATCTTGAAATAGTTGAAAATTGTGACAAATAAAATTCTTTTTACAATTCGTCGACATACTCTTTATTATACGTAGGTATAATAGTTGAGGCCGTCGTGGCCCAGCGGACTGTTATTGTAATGGTTGTATGTTCGATTCCAGCTCGAAGGAAAGAATTAAGTATTTTCATTTCCACGCTGTAACTCACATAGGTAGCAGCGTAGGTAAGAAGAACATGATGTTAAAACACTTCGTTCTCTACTCACCGAATTGAACAAAACTTAACACGGCCTTTTGCCTTATTATCAAAGCATGAAAAATTCAAATCATTTATCAACAAGTGGCAATCGAACCCACAACCACCGCGTTTAGAACCAGATACTGTGCCGTTGCGCCACTATGCCCTCAAAGTAAAGGATTACTATATTCTGTCTAATTTTAACACAGAAACAAGATTATTGATTGTGTATGTACTTTCGAATTGATAAACGAGAAAGATTTATGCAGAGATCGTTGGGTTTAAAATATATGGACTCTAAATACAACGTAGTGAGCCAAAAAATATCTAGCAATGTTAAATGACGGGTTGGTAACAGTGGTAAATGTCGGGATTTCGAAATCAAAGGGTTGAGCAGTCTGAATTATGTTCATTTCCTCGCTCTGATAACAGACTAAGTACGGCGCAAAGTTCTGCTACTCAACGCTTCATGTTTCAAAAATAAGACGGAATATGAGGAACGGAGAGTCTCACCACTACGTTCCCTGCTCACATTACTTATGCATGATAAATCGTAAAGCTAAAAAAAATTTGTTACATCCGAAATATATCGGAATAAGCCGCAAAAAGAACTACCAATGTAAGATTACAAGTCGGGCTTTCGAAATCAAAGGGTTTAGCGTTTCGTATTTCGACGTTCCAACAATTTTTCAGCATCGTATATTTTTTTCATATAACTGTCACAATACAAATGTTTGTGTGAATGACTTTCGTGAGGGGTTTTTATACGCGTTTCGAGTATATTCAGCTTTGTCGTTTGATATAGGCGGATAGAAGTAATATCCTCAACTTTTTTACCTATTCCATTGTTTTTATCTCGCACATGCAGGATAGAGAGAGGGAACCTACAGCTAGTTCGCTTTTCATTAAGACACTTCCCGCTGACGTGAAATATTGGGTGTTGAGCGAAAGAAAATATTTCTTAAATATATAAAATAAAATAAATATTTTATTTCCTCGTATAGGAATGGAACTCACAACCTACGCGGTTAGTTGACATGTCGTACTATACTTATCTATTGTCTTTTCTATTGCAGTAATTTAAACTCCTTGTCTTGAAATTGTAATAAATCAGACCAGTCGGGGGGCAGAACCGTGACATTCACACGCTTGCGACAGGTGAACGCGACAGGTTGTGGAGATAATGAAATATTTAATATTTTCATTTCTTCGCTCTGGTATCAAAGCAAAGCGCAGCGTTGAGTTCCGCCACTCAACACGCTGGATACTATTGTATATTAGAGTTACTGATACTCAGAAAGGTCAATTATTCATGGAACTTAAAAAGGGGGAGCTTCTAATATATTTTACAGATATGAATTTCTTTATGGGTTCTGAAGAAAAGACGAAAAAACAAACTCGAAATTGGAAATTGGTGTCTCCAATTTGATGCCTTATGTTGTTGTGGTATCTTATGGATATTTTATTCGTCAATTCTTTTGTCTCTCATGGACTTTTAAGAGACTCTACCGTACTAGATTTTCACTTTCCGTTACTCAAAGTTAGATGGCAATGAAAAATATTGGTCAGCAGAAAAGACATCTGTGATAAGGCTTCAAATAGTGACCAAATTCAAGTCACAAATCTGATATTCTACTATGAAAGACGTATATACATTTGGACAATAGCGTCATACGTCATACGTACAGAAGAAGTTGTGAAATTTATAGCATGATTTAATAATCATGCTATAAATTTCTGTGTTAATACACACGCCTGTTGGACAGACTCCAAGAGGTGCGAGTTCAAACCCCCTATGGTTAGATTTATAGAATAACGAATAATAAAAAAATTATTAAAATAGTTACATACTAAGATAAATTCGCAAAATATTATGAATATTATTTACTCGATTTTCTTTTTCACGACTTTCCACGCATATCACGTTCGGCAGTTGACATTTTCTGACCGAATTCGAAACATTCCGTGTTGAGTATCGAAACTATATAATATTATATAATTAATTCACTTAATATAAGAGTTCAAATACTACATAACTTACTTACTTATGAAATACAATAGGGCTGTTTCTTTACAAAGTTTAGATAAAACTTCACTTACAAGGAAGTTCGTTTAATCTTTAATAATACGGGCTGATCCATTTAGCAGTTTCACGCTGTGTCCCGCCTGTGGTGGCGTAGGCTTTATGTTATGGAAACGGTATGTTCCCCACGTACCGCTCAATTATCGAAAAGTTTCGTGTCAAAAGCCGGAAATCATCTTTATCTTCAAGCCAGTGCAAAGAAATAAAAATAAATAATGCCCTTGACGTGGATTTCGATCCACGACTATGGTGTTGACAGTTAGATTCTTTACATTTTATTCGGGGGAAAGTGGAGAAGGAAAATGTCTTAATGGCAACAAGTGTCTTAACACTAGGTTCCCAGGTTCTTTCTGTCTATCCTACTGTGTCTGTCTATCTATCTATCTATATATACAGCGTGAACTTAATAAAAATATACGTTCTTTTTAGCTTTGTGTTTTTTTTCACATACGAAGATAAGCAAAAAGAATTCAAGAGAGAGTCGAGACTCTCCGTACACCACTACATATAGATATGTGAGTTAAGAAATATTAAAATCCGCATGAAATGTGTCCGTAGCGGAATTTGAATTTGCATCTCTTTGAATCTTTTCAAGTGCAGATCTTGTAATTAATTATTAAACCCAACTTTGCATCTTTATTTACCTCCACCAAGATTTGTAACTTATTTTATAAATTTAGAATTAAACATTAAAAATTACGATCCAAAATATGGTTTATTAAATTTCCACCACTGCAAGCACTTTTGAATTATAAAAATGTCAGTTTTATCATTCCTACACGAAGAAGTTACCATCAGCACGGAAGGCAGTTTTACTGAGAAGAACCAGCGAAAAACTCGACAGTTACTATTTTTTATAATATTTATGTACAACATATACAAATATTTTCATTTTTATGTATATTTTTATAATTTTGAATAAATATAGATTTTTTTAAACTTCCTGAGTTATTATTAAGAGCTCATAATCCCACTCATATTTATATCATAATAGTAATATTGGTTTATGTTAATGATATCATCGTAGCGCAGTCGCACAGTTTGTAACTGAAAACGCAGCAGATGTGGATTCGATTCCCACTCGGAAGAAAGTAATAATTTCATTTCCTTGCTCTGGTAAATCGCGGCGCAGATTTACGCTACTCAATATGTAATGTCATGAAAATTAGAAAACGGAATACTTACCTTGCTTATGCGAGATATCGTGTGTAGCTAAAAAATTGCAATCTTGGATAGAAAAAATATTTTTTGTTTAATAGTAAATGTTTAAACACTATAATCGAAATGGCAAAGACCACATTCTGAAATAATACATACAAACGACTACTTAATAAATCTATTTATATTTAAACTTAATTTACCTAAGTTCAGCTTATTTGTTTGCAAAGTTTTAGCTTCTCATTACAGAAAGGAATTGTGGCTGAATTATACATTAGGTTCCCTTGAGATCTGATCTAGTTGCAATGTGGAGTGTACTCGTAGAATACTGTAATGTAGTGCTTACTATACTAACATAGGATTTAGAGAACTAGCGTTAGATGAGGTCTGAATTGAAATTCTGGTGTCTTAGAAGAAAAATATAGCACAGCGCCCTGCTGTGGTATGTTACTCTCTTCTCAGTCTTCCGTACAGGTTCGAGACATTGCATTGCGAAATTTATCATCCCAATGTGAGAAATGACTTGCTTCTTCCAATTATCAGAGAGAAAACATTAATATCGACCAATTTCGAGTTAGCCAGAAAATTTAGTAAGGGTTTAAGCAACATGGTGGAGTTAAAACGAACTTAATCGGATACGGAAGCGATAGTTATAGGTTTGATTCAATTTGGAAAAACTTAAAATATTCTTTTGGTCATGAGAGACAAGGTATGATAACCAGTGAACACATAATGTCACTAATGTCTCAATGATAGTTTTTTTTTGGCTTCCCAAAACCGCCACGTTCACTTTATTAGTATGTTATCTTTTAAAATTTTTAACTCTACGTAGGCATCAAATACAATAATCCGCTTAAGAGCATTCCTACTAAGTTAATATCCTCAACCAAATCCAGTATCTCCTAACGTCGCAATCATAAAATGATTATCATTTTGAATATTTACAACGCAAACTTTGAAACTTCAGGTACCCGTGGCAATCTGTCCGAATATTTAATTTAATGTCTGAAACCGTCAAGTTGACCGACTATGAATAATGTAGGTCGTAGCCCGATACCAATACTGTGCTAACAGTTTTGCTTTCGGAGATACCGATTTTCAGAAGCAAATATTCATATGCAACGAGAGAATTGTTATTTGGCGACGAGTTCGTTGTAAGTTCGGATATGATTGCAGGCTTGAATTCTTAAAATATAATGTTATGTAGCGCAGCAGAATTGATTTCAATTTCCAAAATTATCTTATACAAATGAAATATCTAAGATATTTTTTTTTTCAAAAACAAACTGTTATTTCTAAAAGTAGAAACTTTTCATTCGTTGATATAAAACAATTATAAAGAAGATGTCATCGCTAAAGAATATAAGAAATAAAAAAATTGTACAATTTCAATTGTAATATGCTCACTTACCTGAGTTATACTCCAATAGCGGTCGAGAGAAATGAGGCACAAGTTCATTATAGACGCGGTGCACAAAAGCACATCCATAGCCGAATGTATCTCACACCACCAAAATCCAAAAATCCAATAGCCCATCAGCTCGTTCGCCAATGAGAATGGCATAATAACTAATCCTAGGAAAAAGTCTGACACTGCTAGAGACGCTATAAACCAATTCTGTATATTCTTCAAAGCTTTCTCCGTCACTATAGCTATTATAACCAGCATATTGCCAACCACAACCATTATCATTAATACAGTTACAACCACAGAAGCGATTATAATATGAGCTGGAGAATAACCACTTGGATACCAAGTTTTTAGGACTACCTGGTTGTAATTTGTATCATTCAGCGTTGTATTCGCATCTGATCCATTCGTCATTTGCAACGCTAAAAACTCTTCCTGGCTCATATAAGTTGGTACTAAGAATGTTGAATTTAGACCGAGACTGCCGTTCAGTGTAGTCATGGTGGTCTTCAATGTGGCGTTCTGCACCATCTTCCAACTCTACCAACTCTTCTAATTCTTTCAACTCTCTCAATCAAGTTCTCTTCTCGTCTCTAATTAACTATCTATTGTGGGTTCTACAGTTTGGCCCCGTCTTTAGAATCGATATACGTACGTAGAGTTAGTTATATTGCCTATTGTATAGGAACGGAATTTTTACTATAATCTAATACCCGTATGCTATTAAGCATCGCGTTTCTACAGATAAAAATTATTTTATATTTATTTATTTACAATATTTTAACTATTATTGCTTTTAGACATAAAAGTATAATAAATTAAAAAAATATATATGATTATTAAAATTATTTTAGCAAATCAATAATAAAACCACTGTAATGCAACACACAAAAAAGCACCTATTCATTTAAAGAGAGTTCCTTTTATTTTATGAAACCGTTAAAGTACTTTGACGTCATCGCGCATTTTTAAACTTTCTTCTGTCCCAAAAACGATCGGTTTTAGCGAACATTTTTTTTATTATTGACTACATTGTCTTTGGTTTATTTATTCTTCATAACTGGAGATAAGATGGGAGAGACGTGAGCGATGAAAACAGTTGGCTCACAGTTTTAGTACCTGTAACAAGAATTCAGAATTTTAGTTGCGAAATTATTGGGCTACTTAATAATATACATTGTTCGATAGAACAATATATATTATCAAGGCCAAATAGAAGGACACTATCGTGTCGTAATTAAGAAGTACACCATGTATACAATACAATAGGTTCAGTTCCTACCATGTTTAATTGTAAATGAGATAGTTATTTGGGAGAACGTATGATTATATTTTAATAATTTTCATTTTGGTAGACGAAGTTCTTCTCAACACGCAATATCGCGAAAATTTAACGATGTTCCCTGTGCTTACTTTTCCATATGCGTGATAAACCATGACAAAAGTAATTTACACACATAAAAATGCATAACACCTATCTTTACTACCTAAGAGTCTTTAGCTTTATGATATATGTACATTTACTTATATTATTAAACTAAAGAACTTATTTGGTTGAACATGCTAAATTCAAGAACTTAAAACTCGTTAAACTTAAAATATATTTTTAGTTAGAAAGTCGTATTATCGGTAAAGAATAATCTTTACCGATAAAGCTATACGTTGCTTCGAGTACTCAGAATGTATCATGTTATAATAACAACAACTCTCAATCATTTCCAGTAGACTTCAGGGGCGAAGACGGATGTAAAAGTTAGTCTTCTAATATCTAACGCAATTTTATGAAACCATCTCCGATATTTTATCAATACAAAGACATTATTGATATTGAGGACGTCGTGGCGCAGCATAATGATGTGACTGTAACGCGACGGTTGTTCGATGTGGGTTCGATACTTACTTGAGTATATAAATTATTATTTAATAATGTGTATAATTATCATTTAATTTTTCCGCTCTGGTACCATGACAAAGACCGATGTTGACTTCCACCACTCAAAACGCAATGCCTCAATAAATTCGGCAGGAAGTAGGGAACGGAGTGTCTTAACACTAGGCTCCCTCAACCTACCCTGCTGTATGCGGGATACAGGGTGAAGCTGATTACAAAGACATTGTAAGTAACAACTAGTATACCTTTAAAATATATAAATTGAATAACGGTTAACCCAATTTAGCTGACACACTGGAAATAAAATTGTATACGTAAGACCTTGTACAGTAATGTTGGAAACTTTTACAATATTCTGTTGGTAAACTGTTTTCATCTAAGTTACGAATATATGGACTTTAGAAGAAACAGTACAATTGATATGATTTAGAAATTGAAGAACGAATAGACGATTCGCATAAAGGAATAGATAGTGTAAAGAAATAGATAGTGGCGAAATAAACGCCAGGGTTTGCTTTTGTTATCAAAGCGAGGAATTGAAAATATTTAATTTCCCCTAGTTGGAATCTAACCCACAACCCTCTCGATAACTGATTTCGTTGATTACTGTAAGACGCTGTCAAATTAAGAGCATCAGTGATTGTACGTCAAAATTCAATGGTTCAATTTAAAATACTATCGTTTCGTTAGTTCGGTTAGGTAATTGCACGGGAGAATGAGGTTTTTTACGTTTCTTTGCTTTCTAACAAGACAAAGGCGTGGTGTTCCGGTACTCAACACGAAGTGTCTCAAATCGTATTATTATTATTATTATTATTATAATGTTTCTCCTTCATAGTTCTCGGATTCAAAAGAGCCCGTCCAACACGTAGAGGCCCCTTAGAGAATATACAAATGTTTTACTGTGACGCAACAACCGGGATCCATCTCAGGGTAACTGCCCATTATAAATATAAATATATATATAATCGAACGATTATATATATCGACCATCTCACTGATTTTAACTCACTGGTCACTGACTCCCTGGTTTTAAGACAATTTGACTCCTGGTTTTCGTTTTCCTAAGGTCGAGTGAATACTGCGTATTGAGCGGCGTAACATAACGCCGCACTGAAAACAAAATTTACAATGCTGGAGATGCGTAAAAAATCCTACATAACTTAATTTTATATCATCACTTACGAGTGTCGTGTTACAGAGTAATAATATATTACATATAGAAAAAAGTTTCTAGTTCAGTCAAAATGTCTTCACGGATGATTGACGACGCCATTTAAAGTTTGCAAATTATGATTAAACACTTTTCCTCGATTTTTTTAATGTGGGAAAATAATTTATAGGCGTAATTGAATTCAATATATAAATAAAATATAATGGTTCAATTTCAGAATGACGTTAAATGAAAAACATGGTTTCAAACCACTTTTGCGTCCTAATAAATATGTTTTTTTTTAAAATAAAATAACAGCTTTATATTTTTTACAATAGTCACAGGAAACTTCATTAGGTTTCCTGTGACTATTGAAAAAAATATTCCTATTTCTATATTCCTCTACACTAGTGACTAGTAAGACACTCCACATTCCACTTTCAACTCAATTTTCGAGATATTTATTGCATGTTGATTCGCAGAAAAAGACCAAGCGCTTTGTTCACACCGCGCTTAAGACTAAGCGAGCAAAGTGAAATGAAGAGATTTCGTTCCCTCGAGCAGGAATCGAACCCGTAACCATCGCTTTAAAAGTCACAAGCTGTTCCGCTGCGCCACGACGACCACAAAAAAATCATCCAAACTCAAAACTTCAGTCCACCGATTTCGTTGATTTGACTTTCTCTTAAAGAAAGAAGAAATCTTAATCTTGACTCTTAATTTCAGCCAAAGCTTCTGATGAAAGCTCAGTGACCACAATTACATAGAAATAATGAAAAACTGAAATGAAGCAATTTGTATGAAGAGAACGTATTTCGCGAATGTTTTTACTACGTTGAGGTGTTGCTTGACTGTAGACACGATACTAAAAATATTTTTATTTATATACCTTTTAACAAATTGACAAAGTAAGGACATTTTTTTTGCCTTTACGTTGTATCCCACTTATAGTAAGATAGCCAGAGAGAACCTAACCTATTATTAAGACAACCCACTCAATAAGACACTTCTGTTTCCCGCCAAATTCTTGACGCATTATGTGTTGAGTGGCGGTGCCCCGAACGGGAATTGAAACCACAACCAACGCGCTTACAGTCACGCTTACGGCCTCAACAGGTCAACATATTCTATAATTTTAAAAAATATATAGAATATCTAACCACTATCGTCACGTTCAGTACCTTTCACTAATCATTAGATCAAAAGGCAAAAACGTTATATTCATCTTTTAAATGGCATCTCTCATATCTCTGGTGTCCATGTTTAAAAATTGATTATTTATTTATAGAGCTGACCCTCCCGAGTCCCGTATCCTATACAAACTATTCAAGTATATTCTCCTTCATTCATGACCTGGTTGGATATACGATTATATTGAAGGATTATAACGATTTCTATCACTGGTCGGTATTAATTATTATTGTTTAGCTTATCACGCTGTATCCCGCATATAACAGGTTCGGCAGAAGGAACTGAGTGTTAAGATACTTGGTTCCCCACACGCCACTTCCAATTGTCGAGACATCGCGCGTTGAGTGGCGTAACTCAACACCGCACTTTATCTTGGTTGATAAAAGTAATTTATTCCTCCGTTTTCAGGAGGAAGAAGATATTTAATCATATTCAATAATATGAACTTTTTGACTTAACGAATGATTCAGGACGTCTACGGATAGTGTTCGAGATCAGATTCATGTAAGCCATGTATTCGATCTTTGAAACATTTAGTTTAAGACCGCTGTTCTCAATCCCAACTTTCTAGAGGTTCACTCTTCGTTGAGTGGTATGTCATTGGAATACATCTTCAGCCATACAGACTGGTCTTGGATGTGAGCCGGGCCAGCCAGTATCAAGCACTTCATTGAATAAGAGCGAACTAAAATGTAAAGTATAGTAGATTATTTTTATAAGGATGTCCCAGAAGTCTACGTTTTGTCACTTCATTTGTTTAAACACGAAAAATATATATAAAACAATACCGTATACAAAACTTTCCGGGACTAACGTGGGGCTGCCATTCGTTATTGTCACATACTCGTACATTGGATTAATAGAAAGTGATAAAGTGTGAGACGTAGATTGATTATGTATGACGTAAACTTTAGTTTTGTATTTAATTTCCTATATTTTGACATATCACGGCGTTATGTTACGCGGGCGGAAAGCGGAGAACTCAATGTGCTTATACTATTTTCTCTTCCCATTATCAATAAGCTGAAGATGTGTAAAACTAAAATCTGACTAATGAATCCGAAGATTTTTTTTCACGCTGCAACCTATTTTTGGGTTATTCTCGAAACATGAACGTAATTTATTCCCCCAAATCGTAATCAAATCTACAACGGTCGCATTTACAGTACAAACGCAGTGCCACTGCACCACGAGAGCATAAACATATTAAACCAATAAATGGATAAAATATATATTCATTCTGTTGGACAAATGATATAATTTATTTTTAGAGACAATACGGTTAACTCACTCGGTCTCGTATGGAGGGACGTTTATGAAGAACAATGCAGGTCAAAGTAGCGTCACGCAAATCCTACGTTGAGTGTCTGTTGTCATTCGAGTGGGATTCATTGTTTCTTGTTATTTATTTATTTATATTTTATATAGTTATTTAGCATCGAGCTTCATCCCGCGGTTAGACTAAATAGTCAGAGCTAAGCTAGTATTAGACGTACGAGAATCTAACAATTAACCGTAGCGTTTCAATCTCATGCTCTTATAGAACTTAGACGACATTTTTTAATAAAATTAGAACTTACAGTAATTTTGATTTAAATATTAACATGAACACTGACTATATATAATATATGCAGTTATGCTAACAACAAAAAAAAGTTGTAACAAGCGTATTTCGACGTCACTTTATGAGAACGTATGGCTTAGCGGTCAGAGCGCTTGGACAATTTCCATGAGGCGCGGGTTCAAATTTCGCTACGTTCAAATTTTTATACGTTTTCTAAAAAGTATTTTTATAAATGAAACTATTTTTACCGGATTTATCGCGTATATTACGAAACGTCGGGTTCCCCAAAAATGTATAAAATACAAAATATACGCGATTAATCCGGTAAAAATAGTTTCATTTATAATGTGTAATAATCGTGAAAATCAAAGAACTTATTAAGTATTTTTATTTCTTAAGTGTGGAGTAACACTATAAAAAATGATAAAACATATATATGCAGTTTCCCAGGCTTAGTACTCATTACTATCTTTCATAATCTCACGGGTTCATCAATATATTAGAAATAAAAATAGTAATTGCATTTTTTTAACCAAGATAAATATATTGATTGTATCTCCTGATTTATTACATAAAGTAGAAATACGTCACAGTTGCACAAACTAAGCAATATACATATATAAAACTATTATTAACAATTCGTCATCTAAAGTGTTAGCCTGTTAAGAACTAAGTAACTATGAAACAAAATGATGTTAACAATTCAAAAGTAACTATATAACGTTTCAACAACAAAAATGTCACAAAATTGCCTTCCTTGCGGGCCGCGGGCAGATACCAGATCAATTAACTCAAAAGTCGGCCACCTGCATACTACTACAGTTTTGTAGTGATGACCAATATTGTGAAATTTATATATTTTTATTTATTATTATTATTCTTGACTTTCTACGGGACGGTATTGGTGCAGCATCTGGATGTAAGCGCGGCGGTTTTGTGTTCGATTTCCATCCGGGGAAATGAATGACAAAGCGCGACGTTGAGTTCCGCCAATCAATATGCAATGTCTCGTAAATTAAACGAAATTTAGGGAGCGGAGACGTTTAAGCACTTAATTCCCTTTCCTTAACCTGCTCTCCGCAGCATATAACATAATGCAAAAAAATAATATTTGTAAAAACAAAAACCCCGACTGCAGAAAATTAAAAAGAAAGTAAACAAGCCCAATAGTTTATTAGGATTAACAATCGGGACCTCTTTAAATTATGCGGGGTTTCTGGTAAAGGTTTTACATTTTTTTTTTATTTTTCACTTTTTTGTTAGGATTCATTATGGTAATGATAATCATGATATACTTTTTTGAAATCCTCGTATTGAGCTCTTGAATTTGATACCCATATTGTGGTATTCGAAACGAAAAGAAAATTTTCACTAAGTCCAATGGCGTTCCGCCATGATTGTTTTATTTTAACGTCATCTAAGAACACTTGGGCGGCTAATACGAATCTAACCATACCTCAAATATGTAAATCCGTTCAGTGATTCTGGAGATATGAGGTAATAAAAAAATATTAGATACATACATACATACAAACTACGCGCAAAAAACATAACTCTTCCTTAGCAGTCTTTATTCTTATATTTAGTATTTGCCTTTAGTATATTATAAATAATTGCAACAGAAGGAACCTCGTATTTATAATGTTGCAAATTGAGTAGCGGAACTCAACACTACGTTATGCTTCTTATCGGAATCGAACCCACATTAGATGTGTTAACTGTTAGACGCTGTGCAGCTATAGCAGCAACAGAGCTCTCATGTGAGGGAAGTAATAAGTAATAATATATGAAATATCGACACCATAACGTCTCTAATATTCAATCAACAAACAGCGAGTCAGTAAACTCGGGCAATTAATCGACGTCTACTTCTATACAATATTTTACTTATTTTTTTTCAAATAAAGCCTTTTAAGCGATATGCTTAAAACGATAACTTATTAAATATTAGCGTAACGAGCAACTTAGCTTGCAATGACTTTAGGATGAAGAATGGAAAATACCGCTGTTTTCCTCTTTTGGTAAAAATTGCAAGATCCTCCCCTACACACCCTAACCTACCAACATGCCAAATTTAAACTCTTAACTCTAAAACTTCTGAGTATAAGTAAATAATTATAAGTAGCTTGGGGTCAGTCGTGGCGCAGGGCACAAAGACTGCAAAATCGACTGATCCTCACTCGAGGTAATGAAATATTTATTTACATTTATATTTACATTTCTTCGCTCTGGGGTCGAAAGAAAGCGGCGTTGAGTTCCGCAGCTTGCCGGAAAGTGGGGGACGGAGTGTCTTAGTTCTAAGTTTCCTCTGCCTACCCTGCTATGTGCGGGATACAGCGTGACGTTTTTTTTATAAAGATGGGATAGCAGAAACCAAATTACTTTAAGATGAAGAATGGAAAATACCGCTGTTTTCCTCTTTTGGTAGAAATTGCAAGATCCTCTTCTCCTCCTCTACACTCCCTAGCCTACCAACATGCCAAATTTAAACTTTCTGAGTATAAGTAAATAATTATAAACAGCTTGGAGCCAGTCGTGGCGCAGGGCACAAAGTGTGACTGTAAAATCGACTGATCCCCACTCGAGGTAATGAAATATTTATTAACATTTATATTTTCATTTCTTCACTCTGGGGTCGAAAGAAAGCGCGGCGTTGAGTTTCGCAGCTTAGCACTGCAATGCCTCCAGAACTTGGCAGAAAGTAGGGGACGAAGTGTCTTTGCTCTAAGTTTCCCCTGCCTACCCTGCTGCGTGCGGGATACAGCGTGAAGCTGACTTAAGTTAATAAGTTCTTTGATATCATTCATTTAATATCTGATTTAAGTTTTTTTATAAAGATGGGATAGCAGAAACCACGTGTCATGACAACCCGTTTTCTACTTTCCTACATCTTACTGAGACGTATTCAGGAATCAGTGTCTCAAGTCTGCTAGAAAGTAAATGCCGCACTGTATTTTAAGAATCTTGAAGTACATTTGTTTAATTTTACTTAATAAATATAGTTTAGAAAACATATAAAATTTTGAACTATGTCAATTTTTTGAAGAGTATATGGCTCAGCGGCAGCCGTTTACCTAGGTAACTAAGCGTAGAAATGAAAATATGAAAGTAACATAAACCGCAAAAGGTGTAATTCCTCTTATATTACTACTAATCTGAGCTACACCGTTTAAGCTCTGCTTAATAAACTTAAAAATTAGCGCCAATTGAATACTACGCAAACGCGTGGTAATGTCGATAAATTAAACAACGTGTTAGGGTTGTCAAATATAATTTTATATTATTAATATTTTAAATATATTATATTACTATTTACAAATGAAATAAGCAATTGTTTATGGATTAAATCAAACCACGCTCAAAACAATATTTACAAAAATAGTATCCTATATTAAGACTCTTCTTTCTATTTTTCTGAGTGGCGGAAATCAATGCTGTGTTTTGTATTGTATCAGAGAGAGAAAATAAAGAAAACAGTTTATCGTCCCCCGAGTGTAAATCAACCGACGACGAAGCTAGACGCGATAAATTACAGATTATTAGCCCATATATTTTAAGCCGACGTTGACATTTCATTTGCTTATAAATTAAAATTCTGTACTAATTTAAGTACATTAAAAAAACACTCATTGGTCTCAAAAAAGTAACATACAATATTTTAACGCTCTATATATTTTAACTATCTATGCAATAGTAAAAACCAATTTAAAAAAATCATGCACTTTTTTACTGTTACGACAACCCTATTTCATATTTACTGGCTACAACTGCGTGAGACTCGTGTAGTTAGTAGCTGTCGAGAACATGAAATACATAGATCTAGAACAAATTATTGTTTTGTACAAGAAAAAAGAAAAACAAGTGATTTATCACTATTTTTCCATGTCTGTAATGAAATATCATTTTTATTTTTGTCTTTTTTTAGCTTCACGCTGTATATATGTAAGAAGAGATCTAGTGTAAAATTGCTCCGTACCCCGAAAAGTAAGGACTCTTCACTCGGTTTTCGATACATTACTTGTTGAGTGGCAAAACTCAACGCTATGCCTTCTTACAGGAGCAAATGAATAAAAATGTTTTATTGTCCGAGTTGGAATCCAATTCATAACCAGTTCTGGTCGCAGTCAGTCATCCTGAGTCTTAATTATAAAAGACTAAAATTTACTTACTTAAAAATCTAAGTCGTTTAACATTATTTTAAAAACTTGGATAAATAAATATTTAATTTTCGATTTATTGTATTCGAATTGATGTACTCCAGCCTAAAAGACCAATATATTCTATACAATTTTTTTTTACTACACCATACTAAAAAAACATTTAATATCTTAATTAATGTAAAATGCCCATGTTTGGAAGTTACTTAATAATTTTATGAATAAAACATTTTTAGGAGTTGTTTCGTGTAATCAGTGTTGAAATAAACTGGAAAGGTAATTTGTGGGTTAATTTTAACTTATCTTTACTGATCTCAGTTGTAATTTTTAACCAACTTCTAAAAAAGAACTTATCGGTTTGACATCTACGTAGTATATGATCCACTTAGGTTTCTAAGCACGTGTGCTAAATTCCATAAAAATATATATAATTTTGTAATTTCATTAATTTCTCAGAGACCAAAACTAGCATTGAGATAATCTTTTTTGTTTAAAATGAACTTAGGGAACAGTCCAAATATCATTAAAATCAGTTCAACGGTTCTTGAGATATGTCTGAGTAGAACATCCACAATATATTCTAGAAGGTACTCTAGTACTTGACGGATTTTGAAATCAATTTAATATTTTCACATTACTTTTACAGTAAACTTCGTGAATTTTTAAGAATAACACCCATCTAATAGAGTGTTGTGCAAGAAATGGAGTGTCTTGACACTAGATTCTTTTTTTTTTTTGCCTAACCTGATGTTCAAGAGAAAGGAATCTTTATTCCGACGCAAGAGTGTAGTACGATATCTAATATTAACACAAGAACAAGAGAATTTGATACTAAAATCAGGATTTTATTTAAAAACGTACCAAACAACCAACAATATAAAGCGCAGGTTACATTGTTACAATTTTCGTAGAGCATCTACGAAGCTACGAGCTCATAAAACGATACTACAGTACTGAAACAAAGAAAAATCTCTTACATTTTAAATAAACGGATATTCTTTCAAGAGTATCTATGTATATGGTGAAACAAAGGTGACGTAACTATACTGAGTATAAAATGCGTTTTGATGAAATATTTATAAATGTATACAAAAAATATAGAAGACTTCGTGGTGTAGTAGAACAATATCAAATTGTAACCGCGAAGGTTGTGGGTTGGATTTGAAATGGTTTTTAGCCAACTAAAATTTATTCAAGGAGTGATTACGAAACGCGGCGTTAAGATTCACCACTCAACACGCAAAGTTTTAAAAATTCGACAGAATGTAAAAACACATATTTTAACTCAAACCCCAACTGTGAAATAATAAAGTGGTCATAATAAGAGCTAAGTAGCGACCGAAACACTAACTTGTCGATATACGACATCATTTCGTAACGACATCTGGTTTTGTATAGACAACAAATAATAAAATATAAAGACATGAAATATAAATATCCCGTTTAGGATATATTACAGAAAAACATCACATAAAGCTTGGTAGACAGAGGGAACCTAGTGTTACGATACTCTGTTCCCGACTTTCCGTCCAATTGTCAAGACATTGCGTATTTTTCGCAGCGAGTAAATAAATTATTCATTTCTCTGAATAATATTCGTACCCACAACCGCGTGTAGCGTGTAACGGCCCCACTGCGCCACGATGTGCTTACAAAAATACTAAACCGAAGGACTTAGAAACATCAAACGATAAAATTTATATGTCGAAATAAACTCAATCTAGTCAAAGTCCAGTATTAGCCGGGCACAATAAATATATAAAGAAAACGCTTGGGTACAAAGTATACGGTATAATTTGTCAAAGGAATACCCTCGTATTGGGTAGTTAGGGC
Source organism: Heliconius sara (assembly GCA_917862395.2). Lineage (NCBI taxonomy): Eukaryota > Metazoa > Arthropoda > Insecta > Lepidoptera > Nymphalidae > Heliconius > Heliconius sara. Next base: position 7,098,087 of record OU860798.1, read on the forward strand.
GAAAGGAGCATTTATGTGTTTTTTTTTTCGTAAATCCTGATTTAGGCTTCTCTTTATAATATATAGTTATTTTTAAACTGACTGTAAAAACTATGTAAAAAGCAAGGATTGTGAGTTGGATTCCCACTTAAGTTACATTTTACTCGTCTGGTTGCAAGACAAAGCGCGGTGTTGAGTTTCACCACTTAATACAATTGGACGGAAAATTAGGTACAGAGTGTTGTAACAGTATTTTATTACCTATTGATTATTTTTATTATTTTCAAAGTTTCAGGTTCACGCTGTGTTCCACTCGTACCAGGGTAATCATAGGGAACCTAGTGTTAAGACACTCATTTCCCTACTTTCCGCCGAATTTTAAAGGCATTCCGTATTGAGTGGCGGAACTCAACGCTACGCTTTGCCTCGACACTAGAGTGAAGAAAAGGAAATATAAATTATGAATACATATTTCATTTCCTCGAGTAGGATTCGAACCAACAACCAATCGCGTTTACAGTCCTAAGCGTCAGAGTTTACAGACCTAATTATTACCAAAGCGAAGGAAAATAATTAATTCCCTCAAGTAAGGATCGAACTTACAAAAATCGTATGAAACAGATGCTTTCCCACTGCGCTATCTATTGAAGATGGAATTAAGTCTTAATTCCATCTTCATAGTTCAATTTAGATCTATCACTTGAAAACAATAAAGCTAGTTACTTAGTATAACTAACGGACAGTACGAAGTAATTTACAACTGAAATCGAGACGAAATGTAACCGATAGTGGATACTTCACAACGTGATGAGATTCTACTATTCATTATTAGTAAGAAATGGATCCGGCATTTTAAATTTATCGTCCGAAGCCATCGTGATGCAATGTGACAGCGTCTGACTGTGAAATTGACGTGTGTGGGTTCGATTCCCATTCGGAAGAATTAATTAATTGTTATTTCTCTTGTAAGAAGACAAAACGCAATGTTGTAAAATTATAAAATGTGTTTTTTTATTATATTCTTATAATAATAGTGGTGGATATCTTTGATAGGGGTCTATATCCAACACTAAGCGTAAACAAGACTATCATGACGTCTTTTGACACCAATAGTCCAAAATCCAGGTAAAATTATGTAGATTGTTAGCTCTATTTTCGTTTATTTGTTTTTAATTAGTAATATGCTTTTAACAATAAATAAACAAAATAAAAATAAAACACAGTAGGCACAGGGAACCTGGGGGCTTTATTCAGAATAAGGTATTTCTATTCCCCACTGATGACTTCTCTAGACTAAATAATATATTCCGTCGTAATCTAATATTTATTTTAGAGAAGCCATGATAAAGATAACATTAATGTAATGTTACTCTTCTATATTTAAGTATTTAAAAAAATTAGGACGTCGTTGTGCAGGCACAAGTTTGTAGTATAAATTTGTGGGTTCGATTCAAACTCGGAAGCATATTTAGATAACATTTTGTCCCCCACTAAGGTAGACAAAACGCAGCGTTGAGTTCCACCACTTAACGTGCAGTATACCAAAAATTTGATAGGAAGTGGAGTGGTTTACATTTAACATCAAGGTTTATCTATCCTGCTATGGAGTAAAATAAGTGAAGCATTTTTTTTTACAAAGGCATGCCAAACCCACCCATGCTGTAGTTGTTAACACTAAGTTATAGCCCATTACAATGTCGATAAAGGTCGAAGCCTTACACGATAAATAATACATGAATTACAGTTTAAGAATTTTTATAACTTACTATGTTGATGCCAATTGTTTTATATTGTAAATTGGCAACGGTAGTGCTATAATTCTGCCTAACAATTTACACAATATAATACTAACATTGAGGCCAGTTGCGGCACGCGACAGGGTGTGGGTTAGATTCCTACTCGATAAAATAAAATATTTAATATTTAATTTGATCTTTTTTGATACAAAAAAAATCCTCGCAATGTGCTATGCGTCCAGAAATAAGCACAAAATGAAAACCGAAGTATCTACATAGAAATGAAGTGTTTACTTTCGTACATTGTATTCGATAGTAGAGTCGATATTCCCGATCACATCTGCCATATAATGACAAAAACGCTGTATGCATACATGAATATTCATTTATGAAATTAATTTTTATTTTATACAACTACAATATGGAAATTTAAAATTCCATTTAAAATTATTATTCTGTGTCTCTGCTTAAAATGGGTTTTTTGGTTGTGAATTCGTGTCTCCATTGCGCCTCAGGAGAGTATATGATGATAGTGGGATCATCAGCTTCACTCTGTATCCTTCCCACAGGAACATAGCTACTAAGCTACCTAGCTGCTAAGACACTCTGCTGTGACACTTACCGCCGAAATCCTGGAAGCATAGCGTATTGAGTGACAGAACTCAACGCCGCGCTTTACCTCGACACTATAGCAAAAAAATGGATATATAAATTTAAATAAATATTTAATTTCCTCGAGTGCGGATGAACTCACAACCAGTCGCATTTACAGTCACAGCTTGAGCTCCTGCGCCACGATTGGCTTCAAGATAGTGGTATGAATTTCATATTTATTATTTATTAAAATTTTCATTTGCTCGCGACGCGGGTTGAATTCCGCCACTCACACGCAATTCTTCCGTAATTCTGCAGAAAATGGAGAGCGGAGTGTCTTAACACTAGGGACTCTACTACGAGATACAGCGTAAAACTTAAAAATAATTGTATAAACTTCTATAAAACCCGTTGAAATCTACCAATATTTTCAAATACCACCTCACTTCAATAGCTATCACTCGACACGAAAGACCACAACGTACACTAATTACAATAGCCCTCGAAACATATTTGTAAATATATCATTGTAAATTAAATTTTGCGTTGTATCGCGCCACGGTCGCGTTAATGAGCTTTTAATTTTACCGTACAAAATTACAGTTTATTTTGATTTTGGAGCACTTGTTGTAGTATAGTAGCTGTGTTAAGTTACACTTAATTATAATTAAATTTATGTTTGAAAGCTTCAAAACATTGATTTTAATGTGGTTAATTTATTAAAGAATTGAGAGACTAAATGATTTTTGTAATACATTCAAAGTTATTAAAAAACTCAATCTCCGATGACAAGACAACGTGCGGCGTTCAGTTACGCCACATCAAAATGCAATGGTGTTTTCAACGGCATTATTTATGAAGAGCTATATCTGTGTAGTATCTTAGTTATTATACAGTGTCAAAGCTTACAGCTACTCAATAAAAGAAGGGATCGTAAAATCTCAGGCTATCAGGTAGAAACATAAAAAAATTACGAAGCGCAAAATCCATTTCGCGCACCTCCGAGGTAATATATAGCGGCGACTTAATTACGTACTTGACAAATATTCATAATTTATAATGCATTATGAATGTCGTTGTATAGTGGTTGGGTCAAAGCATCAATGGTAGGTTTGGATTCAAATATTAATGTCAGGTTCAAGCTGTCACCCATGTATGTATGTATGGCATGGTAGGCGAAGGGAACTCGGTGTTATAACACTCCATTCCCGACTTTCTAACCAATATTCGAGATATTCGGGTTTTGCCTCTCAAAACATAATGAATCAAAATAAGGTGGCAGTGAACGAAACTTAGTGTTGTGACATTAGGAGATAGAATTTTCTACCCTGCTATAGAGTAGGGAAATGCTTGAAGTTAAAAAAAATCAGTTCCACGCTTTATTATGCATATAGCTGTATAGGCAGAGGGAACCTATCGATAAGAGGCATTGCGTATATTGCACAGGATTTTTGAGTTCTGTCTTGTTACCAGTTCATTTCTCCAAAATCGAACCCATAACCGTCGCGCTGACAGCTAGACACTATGTCGGTGACCTATGGTCTCTAATTATAACTACATCAATCTTTTTTTCACAAAACAATGTTTGCATTTATAATTGGTATTCTAATTTATTCAAACAAACCAGTTATATTTATTTACTACACTAGATCTTTTTTTTCTATTGAACACAAATATTATGTGGAAACAATTTTTTTTGTAACGAGACATGCTTGTGGTATAACTGACATATTTCTAGCATTATACATAAACATTGATAGATGGCCTATTTATATGCGAATATAATTTATAACATACTCATTTCTCAGAAAATAATCTTTTTTCATAGTAAAACAACGATGTATGATAATGGACACCTGGTGCCAAGAAGAAGTATCACGTCACTCAACGCACAAAGTCTCGATAATAAGACGATACGTGGACTATTGTGTCTTCACTAGGCTTGCGGGATACAACGTGAAGCTATAAAAAAAGGAAACTTTTATCCTATCCTTTGTTGAACTTAAGATCTTAAGTGAAGAGAAAATTGACCAAAATACTATATACAGAGATACAATATGCATAAAAAAGTAAATTTATGCAAAAATGTTGGAAATCTATATGTTAAATTTAATGAATTTCTTTAAAAGAAAATTTTATATAGATCCAATCTGTGCCAATAAGCTATATTAACGATCGGACGGTAGGTTTACCACGAGTTAAGGTTAAGTTACGAGGCTAATTATAATAATATAAATGAAAATCATATCAATCATAATGTTAGATCAATAAATATAACTTTAAAAGAATGCGAAATTAAATTATTTACATTTGTTAATTTTGTATATTTTGTGCAATAAATCATTTTATCAATCTATCCACTTTTTTACTCCTTTTATATCAAGCGCTAAGTACAGGGAGTCCTAGTTCAAATAGGTTTTTTAATTTTTTTTGTCTATTTGTTGACAAAGGCTTTAGGCTTTATTATATAACACTATAGATTTTGATGATATTTTAAATTTTAGAGGCCAGTTAACGCCCAGGGCACTAGGAAGCGACTATAAACGTGACAGGTTGTTGATTCGATTCCCACTCCAGGAAATGAAAATTTTTATATTTTCATTTTTTCGCTCTGTTGACAAAGTAAAGCGTGGCGTTGAGTTCTGTCACTCAACACGCCACCAAAAAATGTTTTTTTTTTTGTATAATTCTTTTAATCACGAACGGCGAAGTCGCATGTTAAATTTATACATATTGTTATACTTTTTACGTAAAACGTATATTCATGGTATTATAATTCCAAAAAAATCATTTTAAAAATATATTTTTCTTTGTCCCAAAAAGTTCATGAATTAAAGACATTCTAACCGAAACACTTATTATTTTTAATATCGTTCCCTAAAACCGTAACAAGTAAGACAGGTGGAGTAGATGATGTTCTGAATGAACTGTACGAGAAGGCAGTCAAGATTGATATTTTATTAATTTGATGTAATTTTTTTAATATGACATTATATTAATCTTGTAAGAAAATATGAGGCTGTGCTTAAGATATGTCACTGTGTTTCACATTTTCTGCAAAATTGTTAAGACATAGCGTGTTGTGGGGGGGAACTCAACGTCATACAAGCGTGGAAAAATGTAAGTAATATATTTTATAGGCCGTGGTGCAGAGATACAAGGGCGTGATGTCAAACGACGGTGGTGGGTTTGAACCCCACTCGTTGTTCGTATTATTATTTCTTTATATTTTCATTTCTTCAGTTTGGCACCAAGGCAAAAGCCCGGCGTTGAGTTTTGCCATTCAACACGCAATGTCTCGAAAAAAATATCAATCGAACGGAATGTTTCAACCCTAGGCTCCCTCTATCCACCCTGCTGTATGCGAGACATAGCGTGAAACTGATACTATAAATATTTAAAAAAACACAAACAAAACTATAACTGACCTCAAATTATATTTCAACTCAAGAAAAACTTGTAACTAAACAAGAATCTCTAGGCTATATCAATTTTTGTTTAGAAAAACCTCTTCGTTTCTCTATCGGTTAGATAATAACGTTTACGTTGTATACAGAGCCCTTACGGTCTGGTGATCAAAGAAATTGCAATAGCGGACATCGATCTTGGTCATATATTCTGTAAGGTTGATGAAGCAGTTTACATGATCATGTAGTTTACACTTGTTTTTATAAGAGTATAGACTACTTTTAGCCACGACTTCGCTCACGCGGTCAAGTGGAAATATCTAAGTTACGTAAGGATGTAGCTTGTTGCCCAATTTTATAAATATTACGTGTAGAGTGGTGGAACTCACTTTTTCTACCAAAGAGGGGGAGTTAAAATAATTTAAACAAAATCATTCCCCCGAGCGGGGATCGTACTGCAATACAACATACAACTTATAAAAAACTCATAAAAAACTTTCAAAACCAATTTTGTATAAATCAAGTTAAATCTGATTAAAATAAACCAACTATTCTGCGAACGTACAGTATCATCTGAAATTTACGATAAGTAAAAACAAGAAGAGAGAACAAATAAAAAACTGTACAAGTTTTCCTCATCGCAAAATCATGTATCGTGGAGGCGAAAGTCCACAAGAGTTTGACCTTCAGATATACTTCGAATATACGAGTATGTATGTATCCTCGATATGAAACTGCTATACCAAATTATTTGTGACTTAATTTAAGGAATGAAGCGGAATATAGGTATTATTTAATGTATATTTAATTGGATATATTTGTATTAAATTGGGTCCAATAAAAAATGTAAGGCCATCATGGCGAGGCGATTTCCAACTTAGGTGAGTGAATTATTTTCAATTCCTTGCTCTGATAACAAGACGTTACGGGATGTTGAGTTTCGCCACTCAACAGAATGTCTCGAAAATTAGGGGGAAGGTGGGGAACGGGCTATATTAATAATATGTAATCTCCGCCTAACCCCCTTTATCCATGATACAATGTGAAGCTAAAAAAATAATTAAGTATATATAAAATAGAGAATAGTATTAAAACTCTCTGTTCTCTACTTCCTAGTCGATGCCGTGTTGAGTGAAGGTTTTAAATGGTGTTAATGGGTTTTTAAGCAATAGAAGCTTACATATTTAAATATATGTAAACCCTTCCTGTAGCACAGGTCTAACGAGCAAAAAGCAACGTGATTGCGAATTACAAAAAACACCATTCGATATTTACGAAAATCATTAATTTGATTCGTGTGTTCGTAGTATAATTTTGCATACATACAAATAAAAATGTCGAAATAAAATAACATTTTTGTTACACAATTCTTGGTACAGGTTATGTTTCAGAAACTTATAATAACCATAATATAATCCCTGACAGAAGACTTTTCAATTTTATTTATATTATTGTTATTTGTAAATATTGCGCATGCTACTCCGGCCTCGTTAGGTTAGATTGGTAAATGTGTGGCCCAAACAAAATAGTAAGAAATAAAAAGAATACTGAGATAAGAATTTGAATATAGTAAATTACTTAGAATTTATATATAGTGTTTCTGTAACAGTATTAACTTTAAAATAGAATAACTCGTTTGCACATCATGCATCAAATATACATATAAAACTGATTCGTATTAGTAACTGACAAAGCATATAAGAGAAAAGTAGAACGTAAGAACTTGAGTGGTTGGAGAGCTTAGGAGGACTAAGATAGTTTTTTTTTTAAATCCTTGAAGAACGTAAACGAACATGATTTTTTTTTAATTTTACATGTTAATGTCAACGCAAGCATAGTTGCGATTGAGGATTAGTGTTGTATAAAATTTTATTCCCATAAAAATTCTCATATAAATTTATCAAATAAACTTCAAATACAAATATACTCAACAAGGATTTTATCTGCACTTACAAGGCTGCAATGCCAAACAATACTTCCGTGAATATGGTATAAGTTACAGGAAAAAGCGAAAAACTTTCTTTTTTTTAGCTTGTACGCTGTATCCTACAAATAGTAGTTAGTGTAGGCAGGAGGAAGCTGGGAACCTAATGTTAAGTGTCTTAATGGAGTGTCCGCCATTCTCGTTAAGTTACTTCCATTTCCAATAATATTTCGTATAATCTATGAATATAAAACTCTTCCGATACTGACTCTACCGGTCACTAACAGAACAAAGTACAGCCGGAATTACGCGGCGTGGAATGCTGAATTTTTTCATGCTATGCATATGCTGTTTGAGAAATGTAGAAAGCTGCTCCTCTAGTAGAGGATTTCTCGAAATTCCAACAAGAATGTAGACAAACGGAAGTAACATACGAAAAAATAGAAAATATGGGCTCTTACTTCTCTGGTTTTTATAATATAGTAAATCGCTACAAGTCTATCTCACGCACTACACCCTACAAGCCCGCTCGACTGAAACGTATTAACTGCCTAATCGGAAGGAATTCTCTAATAAGAACCAATCTCAAATACCTTACACATAAATTGAAGAAGCCATTGTTTTTATTATAATGGTTAGAAATATCTTTTATATAAATTTCTTTCTTTATCATTTATCTCCATATATGTTCTTTATTTCAACGTAAGGATCCCCTACTCAACGCGCAATGTCTCGACAATTGAGCGAAAATTTGAAAAAGTAATGATATGAATGAATGAAAATTTACAACACGGCCTTCTCAAACTTTTGCCCGTAAAAAAAGGTGAAGCTGCTTTATTTATATGGATACATTATAGGCTCTCCGCTCTCTCCGTGCTCCACTTTTAGTCCATTTTAATATCTTTGCGTGTTAAGTGGAGGAATCAAATGCGTCTTGTATTAATTTACCAAAACGAATCCACAACTGTCATATTTACAATCAAGCATCCTCCTTGAAGACCTTAGTAGCATCTAGTTCTAATTAATAAAAAATATTTTAGATAAGTTTTATCAAAATCTATTCAGTAGTTTTTGCGTGAATATGAAATAAACATCAATAACCCTTCAATAACAAGAACAAACCTAATAAACCTTCACATGTATAATATTAGTAGGATTCTACAACTTTTAAATATTGAAGTGTTAATAATTGAGTATCCTAGCATTTAATAGTCTCTTTCCAGACATTAAAATATAAAAAAATATATGACGATTATTATTTTATTCATACATGATATTTGCAATTTCTAATACCCAATCTATCTTCAATTACTCGAAATAGCTCTACCAAATGGGTATAGCCTTTATATGATTAGATTAGTTAAGCTGTTAATAACTCCCTTAGTGCTGTAACATCTATTTAACTGCAGTTAATGTGTTCATTTCCCGTTAGATGACTTTTTGTTATAAAAAAAAAGGAAAAATTATAATATATATAGTTGATCTTTATTTAGCAAACATTTCTCTTGTGTAAAAACGTAAATAATAAAAATGAATTACAAACATAAGAGAAATTAGCGCAGCGTTAAGTTCCGCAACTCAACACTCTAAGTCTCAAATTCGTGTCCAAAAAAAATTGTTCCTAAAAATATACATAACGAAACTAGCATTACAACGGAACTGAGCCGCCTAATCCAACGAAAGTCATATTTATTTTCAATTATTTGCAACGCGCTTAAGCCGTATGCTTTTGTTTAATATTCCGTATTCCACAAGATAATATAGAAATGTACATATAATTTATAAGCGTGTAGTATATTACACAAAGGGGCCGACAGTACTCACAAGTTAATTACCTAGGAAAGTCAGCGACATTAAATGCTTATAAGCATTATTATTTTCCCTGAGTTTTGGAATATTATATAATATGTTGATCTACGCAATGCTTGTGAAATTCGGTAAAAAATGAGGAATGGAAGGGAGAGATTTTTTAAAGAGAATAGAGTGTATTAACGCTAGGTTCCCAGGTTCCTTCTGCCTACCCTATCATGTGCAGGCGTGAAAACAAAAAAAAATGATCTAATTCTTTAAATTTACGTATGTTTCCAGCATGGCAGGATAACGGATGGAACATGGTGCTAGGAGACTCCTATCTCTATTTTCCGCAACATTGTAACAGGCACTTAAGACTTCAGCTTATTATGCCATAGCGGGTAAATAAAAATATCTCATTTCCCTTAGCGAAGATCGAACCTACATTCGAATTTACGATCCTCTGATCGTCTGGACCACTGCCACCATGACCTCGTAATCTAATTAATTGTTTTAAAAAGTATCGAAGTAATGTAATATATATATATATATATATATATATATATATATATATATATATATATATATATATATATATATATATATATATATATATATATATATATATATATATATATATATATATATATATATATATATCTCGTAAAATAAACCAGATTCGTAAAGTTACTAATTTAAAATGAAAAATGAAAAAAAAATCTATGTACTGGCAAGACAATCAAATCTTTCCACTTGGCTTTAAGACATTGCGTTTTAAGTGGTAAAACCCAATACCGCTTTTTATCTTGCTAAAACGGACATAAGTATAACTAATTTTTAGAAAAAGTATAAAAATATGAACGTAGCAGGACTCAAATCCTGGCTTCCTGGACCAGTATTTTTTATATGTTTTCTAAAAATAAGTATTTTTCTTTCCTAAGTGTGGAGTAATACTTAAAAAAAAGGTAAAAATAACTCATTTCCCATAGTGGACAACAGTCCTATCGCACCACGACCTCCGACCACCTCGTACGTCACACAACTTTAATATTGAAGTAAAAAAAAACAAATATCAATATACAAATACAATTTCTATACAAAGTTTCAATTTACGTACGAAGCACTGCACTATGCAGTATTGGAATCAATCAAACTATTGTGCTTCGAGCAAATAGGAAATGTATAAAATGCAAGATTCTTGTAAATAGCTTTTGGATAGGCATAATGTATTCTTCATATTATTTTTATTTTTATATTATTGTGTATAGAAATTATCTGGAATATCGATCAAATAAAAAAAAATTAAATTAACTTCACGCTATATCTCGCACACAGCAGGGTAGGCAGAGGGAACCTAGCGTTAAGACACTCCGTTCCCCACTTTCTGCTGAATTTTGGAGGCATTGCGTGTTGAGTGGCAGAACTCAACGCCGCGCTTTTGCCTCGACACCAGAGCGAAGAAATGGAAATATAAATTTAAGTAAATATTTCATCTCCTCGAGTGGGGGTCGAACCCACCACCAGTCGGTTTTACAGTCACACTTTGTGCCTCTTATCACATGTAATATGTCATACATAACCTTCAATTCTATTCACTTGAAGACGCAAGCGAAGATGTTAGTAATGCTATATTCATCATTATAAAGTGACATATCATATATTCATCATTAATATGATATGTCACTTTTGTTATTTTAAGCTAAGCTATTCATGCTTCAAAATTAATGGAATTTTATATGAAAGTAGATTAGTCCTAGGAATAGAAATGACTATTGTACAGTAATATATTTTTGTTATCACCTGATCACCTGTCATTTTGCTGTCAACGAACAGATGTTTTAGATAAAGTAATAAATTAAACGGTTGACGTTATCGTGGCTTAGCTTGGCAGTAGCAGTACTAACTAAGTACTTATAGCAAAGTAGGCAAAGAATATAATTTTCATGGTACTGCGTGTTTACTAGCGAAACTACAAGTAGGAATCGAACTCACAACAATCGCGTTTACAATCTGACGCCATGCCAACGATAACGGGTTCTACGTAGTGGCAAGACACTATACTTTCTCTGATGTCTAGCATAGCTTATTGGCAGAACTCAACGCTGCGTTTTGACTTACTAACGCGTTGAAATGTAAATATTTCTTTTTCCAAAGTGGATACTTGATCCTCATTCATCGCGTTTACAATCAGACGCTAATTCCGCATTGATGTCCACAAACTAGTATATATAATAGTCCACGACTCCCTTTGTCATTTGTGTGAGTGTTCATATGCAGTGTAGATGTGACGTCATTTGCTTGGTGTAAACCGGTTTATACTGCTTTTTGACAGCCAGCGTCTTGTTCAGCGCAAGTATCACTCATTTAATTCTTAATACTTTATGTTTCGTTCGATTTATTATAAGTAAAATATAGAGATGGTGCACTGTCACAGTACAAAAATGAGAAAATGTAAGAAAATGAGAAGACGCAACGCTGTTTTTCAGATTAGAATCGTAGTATCGTGTGATCAATAATGGAACGATTCATTGTTAAAAACTACATAGTAGACGAGGGTGAAAATTCCTTATAAGGAATCAATGTCCAGGGCAAAAGTATTTTTATTGTATTATTTTTTTATTGATGTCTCGTAAATAAATAGGTAAAATAAGTTTAAGTGGTGCGGTTACTACTCAGCTTAAGCCTCGCGAACTATGTGTAATATAATTACAATAATGTATTGAATATTGAGTAAATTATAAATTTAAATATTTAAGGGAATGCAAACCCAGAACCATATTAAATAGGCCGGTTAATTAAAAATTACTTTAAAGCAAATAAGTTAAACACAGAGTGATTAAATATATTATTATACTACATTATAAAAGCCAACCGGATATGCTTTTTACAACTAATGAGTTTTATTCAAATATCCATATATTTAAACTTGATTTTATAGATAAAGTTGGTAATGAATAAGTCATAATTATTTTATATTGATAGTTAAATATACATTACTGTAAAATAGTTACCATATGATTATTTTGGAAACGTGATTGTTCGCGGAACTAAATACCTCTTTTTTTTATGGAAAAGACACGGCAAACGAGCGTGTTGGTCACCTGATGGTAAGTGATTACCGCCGCCCACGACCCCGTGCAACCCTAAAGGAGCTAGACGTGCGTTGCCGGCCTTTAAGATGGGTTGGGCGCTGGGGCCCGGCATTACCTGATGCGAAACGCAGTGGCATAAAGCCACTACTTCACGCCGGTTTTAAATGCCGGGGGTGGTAATGATCCGGTCGAGTCTGCCCATGCGTGTTGCCATTGCTGGCGACGTGACTCTACCACACGTACTTTTGTCGCCTCTTACGACACCACCAGTACCACGATGATCCTATTCTAGGCCGGGATCACACGTCTTTCTTATTTATCTTACCAGACTCCGCAATTCCCCACTTTTCATCCAATTTTCGAGACATTGTGCATATAGTAACTGGATTTAAACCTGCAATTTGTCTAAGACCAATGGGACATGAAAACAATTCATTGGATATCCACTTGATATCCAATGAATTGTTTTCATGTCCGGTCAGCACACAACCATCACGTTTACAGTCAGACGTGGTCCTATTGCACATGGCTTACGAGATCTGGATAAAAATATACCCTGAATAGGAATTACTCCAGACGGAAATCGAATTCACGTTCATCGTACATGATGAGGCCTCACTGAATAAAAAAGCGGCAAGCATTATCTAGATAAGCATAATTTTCGGTTATTATTTAATTTATTTTTACACCGTATTGAAAGGGTTTCGTTGTTTTTGTTCCAATTACATGCTATAAAGATAAAATTTACGTAGAAGTTGATTATTATAAATTGCAATTTAAACTTTAGTTATCGGTTTAAATATAAGAGTATTTTGCTTTAACTCTCTAAATCTTTTTTTAGCTACAGAAGGAATCTAGTGTTGTGTGTATTAGCTACAGAAGGAAACTAGTGTAGTGTGGTGTGTGTGTTCTGTCGAATTTTCAAGATTTCGAGATAATACTAGAGTGAGGAAATTAAAATACTGAACAATTCATTCCCTCGAAAGGAATTGAATCCACAATCGGTGCGAACCTACACTGTTCCACTGTGCCATGATGCCGTCAATTCAAAATTAAAATATATTTTATTTAAAAAGAACTATTAGAAGCAGTTTTAAGTCATAAAATTAGCCCTGTGGTTTCTATTAAAGTGGTGCTGACAAAAACACTCTGTATATTATTGTCTAGCTGTATATACATAGTTTAGAGTTCGATTCCCACTGGAAGGAATTATTTTTTCACCATTCAATGGCGACGGAGTGTCTTAACTCTAGAATCCCTGACTGACCTTGCTATATGGAGGATGCAGCGGGAAGCTACAAAAAAGAAAATAAATCCCTAACCACGTAAACTGAACTTTACCTGTAATCAAGGCTATTGTCTACATTGTTGGTAACATTCATCAGTTAGCGCTAATAGAATTTCCTGCTATTCAATAAGAAGAATTCCGAGAACCAAACTAAAAGGGGATTTAATTAAAAAACTCAATGAAGGAACGTGAAAAAAAACTCCTGGGTACTTCCGTTTCTGAGGTTTCTGGTGAAAATAGTTGAGAAATAAAGATAAATATTCATCATAGCATTTTCCTAGTACACTGATAAAAATTGAGACATAGCGCGATTTTCGAAGCGGTGGTGGTTTAAATCCTGCTTCTTTTATTGTCATCTGAGGACTCGTCGTGCTATAAACACAGACAGTCTACCGTAGTGTCTGAATATGAAGATAATGGGTTCGATTTCCACTCGGAGGGGTAATTTATTTTAATTTTTGCGTTTGGAAATAATGGTGCGGCACGTTGAATAATAAAACGAAGAACGCTGTATATTGATGCTACTATAGTTTTCCCGATCTGGTAACATCCGCAATCTAATAAAATGCGACGTTAAATTCCACCACACATAGTATCTCCAATACCAGCGGAGAACGGAGTGTCTTGGCACTAGATTCTCTCTGCCAAGTTAATATGAAATACTTCATCTGAAATTTCACCTATCTAACTATCACGGTTAATGAGTTACAGCCGGATGACAGACGGACAGACACACAAACATATAGGGGATTCGTAGTAATAGAGTTCTGTTTCACCTTTTAAATGCGAAACTTGATCTTCTCTTTAATAGGGTCACATAGCACGCAAAGCTCAAATTGTTACTTTGACAACTATCTGACTACTGAAGCGATAGAAATTAAATAAATACTTGGTTTGTATTATAGTTATTTTTTTTATATTAAAAGGCCAAGGTCACAAGTGTGACCGAAAAAGCTACTGGTTGTAGGTTCGATCCCCACTCGAAATATTTATTTAAATACTTTTTTTCGCCCTGGTGTGCAACAAGTAATGCCTCCAGAATTTGGCGTAAAGTGGGGAACAGAGTGTTTTAACATGAATTTTCCTCTGCCTACCACAGCAGAGCAGGGCAGGGTGCGGAATACAGCGTGAAGCTGGTTTTATTTGAAAAAAAAATTATTTTTTAAATATTAATTTAAAACCGATTTTATAATAGTCGGTCTTAATAAATAGGAATTAATAAACTAATATATAAAACGCACACCCATTCCTCGTTATGTGAATATGATGCTTAACCTTGAGATTAATTAATGTTTCGCTTAAACAGCTCAATTTAATTCAATATATTTTTTATCCCCTCATAAAACACTAAGTAAAGATTAAATTTCAACTAATTTCTAAGTAGAAATGGGGCAAGCGACCATTATGCGGTTAGCTAAGCGTAAGCTCGAAACTTCTTAAGACATTTATTTGTTGGGCCAACATGGCCAATGTACGGACCAGCACGAAGCATTCAATAATTTTTTGAATAGTATATAACTATACTAGACATTTCGTTCTCCACATTCCATTCTTTTTTAAAATATTCTAGTTTGCGAAAACCAAAGCCGCACTGTCTTACCACAACAAAGACATTTTTTCTAAAATATGGATTGAACCCAGAACCGTCGCGTTAACACTCATATACTGCTCCACTCAGCTTTACGTATTAATTCAGTCTTATCCGTGATAGAGATAGTTGCTAGACCTAATCACGACTAAATGCTATCCCATTAAAGTATATATCATACATGACTTAACTATGGATATATAAGGGAAAACCGTTTTTATGGCGTTGGAATAATCCTATGAATAATTATTTGGTTGTACTATGTCTAAGCACTAGGTTTTCCAGGTTCACTCTATCTAACCTGTTATGTGCCAAATATAGTGTGAAATTGAAATAAAGGTGAAGAATTTAAAAAAAATCCTATGATGTCGTGGTACGGTGGTAAACGCGATCGTTGTGACGTCAATACCGCTTGCACTTGTATCACTGCAGGAAAATTAACATATTTAATAAACATATTTTAGTACAAATTTCCATATTTCGGATTTTTTACTTTATACTGTAAGTTCTCACTTCTTGCCAAATTTCGTAATTGGAGATTTTCATAATTGTAGGTCTACGGAAGTACCCGAATGCATAGATTTTGATTGTGTTGATTTAGAAGCCTGACTTTTTCTGTGTTCTAAGGGACCGTAGACCTAAATATTTGATATTAATTTCAACTTGATACCTCCACTCCATTTTGAGTCTTGACAAACATCCAACAAAGTGATCCTATACGGGTCCCGTTTTTTAATTCTGAAGCAAGAAATTTTGAAAAAGGACTTCTATAGGAGACAGAATAAAACGATTAACTTATACTATACATATTGTTTTTATTAACTTTAAGGAGAGAAGTGAGATGGAAGAAAAAGAGGCTATTTTAGAGGCATTCTCTAGAAACTGTAGTCCCAACGGCACATCATGACCTCAGACCCAAAAGCTCTTACTTATAATTTATTATAGTGCTTACTTTATTATTTATGTTATGTTTGTTCATGAATTATGTTCAAATGGTCCCCATTCCAAAGGAAATTATCTGCGAAACACAACAAGCTCTTGTGAAAGTGTGTGAAGTGTTGATTTTCTAGTGGTTAATAATTTGATTCTTGATTAAGTCAATTTTCCTATTTATTGTACAAATACATATGCTCGTATATATAACACTAAGCATATCGTAATTTAAATGTTTTTTGGTAATTTATTGATATTTAAAATAAGTATTTGATTATTTTACATCTATTTAGGTAAGCGATAAGTACATAAATTCTGACCCGAAACTGAAACTAACATAAAAAATTAGAAGGCGTATATCCACAACGCCTTCTAATTTTTAATGTTACTTTCATAACAATCGGTTCAGAAGATTCGGAGAGGCAGAAAGACATACAGTCAGGTCAAAATGTTATATTGTTTGTTTCTGTTCGTATAAAGAAAGTATCGTGTAAAGAAGTATATGCATTTGGGAAAACAGGGTTATTTTGATATCCCAGATAAAGATGTAGATATATAGATAAGAACAAAAATCTAAAATCTTTCAAAATTTCCTTAATATGATTGATTCTATGGATGTGAGGTCAACGTACATTGGAGAATCCTAAATCTTGTAATTTCGGTGTTTTTTATCATCAAACATTCATTTTTTTTCTGTTATCATACAAATAATATTTTTACAAATAATATCAAAAAATAACATCGAAATCTAAAGATTTGGCTTAAATTAAAATAACTTTTTATTAATGAAACTAGCGTGAACAAACAGGTATACAGACAAACAGAAAAAAATATTGTTTTAGGTTCTAATATAAATCCCCTATAATAGTTTTTGTGACTTATCTTTCACGTACAGACACCGAACAGTTACGATTTTATTATAAGTATAGATATAGTTAGATAGGTATAATTGTGCCGAGTGATCCCGGCCTAGAATAGGACATCCTGGTGGTATCGTAAGAGGCGACTAAAGTACGTGTGGTAGAGTCACGTCGCCAGCAATGGGCAGACTCGACCGGATCACTACCACCCCCGGCATTTAAAACCGGCATGAAGTAGTGGCTTTATGCCACTGCGTTTCGCATCAGGTAATGCCGGGCTCCAGAGCCCAATCCACCTAACAGGCAGGCAACGCACCTGTAGCTCCTCTGGGGTCGCACGGGGCCGTGGGCGGCGGTAATCACTTACCATCAGGTGACCCGAACGCTCGTTTGCTGTGTCTTTTGGATTGAAAAAAAATACTTATAAAAACTAACCTGCCTTATGTCACAGGTTTTATCCTTGGCTAGACAACGAGAGATTGGAGCGACAAACAATTTAACATTAGCACGTTCTTCTTCAATCTCACTGTCATCCTCGCTGGTACCTGTTATTCTATCTTCTTATTGCTGATACTCTGCATATTCTACGAAGAAATTACATCTATGCACAGCGTTCATCTCAACCGTGTGTCAGTTCCAACACTCCATTGTCGCTAGGTTGACGTTTCGCCCTCTTATCAATGAAACAAAGGCACCTTTAATTCTGTTACTGGCAGTAATACATACCCATAAATTCTGTCTTTACTAAACATACTTCCCAGATATACTAATTCATGTATTTGTTTTATTATCGTCCCATTTACGCTGATATTGCTTTCCTTCCATTCGTTATCTTCTCGCATATCTTTTAGAGTTTTACATCGCATCTTTTCCAAATTCTCAAGATATATTGAGTACCGTTGTACAATGTTCCTAAGTTATCTTTGCCTAATATGTGCAGAATATGGCTTTTGAAATAACCTATACATTGTCGACATATTATATTTTTATTTTTCGTTTAAATTACCAAATAACAATATTAGCTTTTACTAACTAGTTAACAAATCTAAAATAGAATCGAAAGCTATTGTAAATACAAAATGCAATTTATATAATATATTAAAATTTCGCCTTGCATACACTACGCCATAGTGCCACATTGGAGACGTGCCTGAACTGACCTGACGCAGTGCATGTAAATAAAAATATATTATGAAAAATTGATAGGGCTTATGTAAGTTTATTTACATATACATGTGTATCTTTATCAAATAAAAATATTTTATTTTGTACACACACCACGCATTTTTTCTTGTTCAAATTTAAATTGTCGATAGAGTTACTTCCCATATGCATATAATAACTGATAACTTACTTTTCAATCAAACAATTAAAATAGAAGTCACTTGATACAAGGTTCTCTCTGCTCAATATAACAAAAAATACAAAGCTTTTATTCTTTTACAATAAAAGGGCAGAAAAAAAAACAAAATGAAAGAATAAATACAGCAACACATTATTTTAATGATATTTGTATGCGGATGAAAAATTGAATTTCTGATTTCCATTCAGATTATTCCATGCATATTGATGGGTGTATGTATGCTTTACATTAACATTAGGCAGAAAAGTTTAACAAAAATGTTTCTTTAAAAAACCTCGCCTTGGAGTATGGAGATCACTTTCAAGATTAAATGAAAATATTTAATTTTGCTCTGTAATGCCATTTTGATGCAGTTGTTATGTATTTGAATAAGTGAGAAAGAATTTAAATCCCTATGGGTGAAATATTATATTGCTAAAAGAGAAGGAATAGTAGGAAATTTGCTTATATCAGCTTATATTAAAGAACGGTGTTAAATTTCACTACTCAATTTCAGGTGGAAATAGAAAAAGTCTGATACGAGTGTCTTAATATTAAACGTACACAAAGGATTTTAATGCGTTATTAGACAAAGTACGAGTAAGTTAAGAGAAGGCCAGTCGTGGCGCATGGGCACAACCGTGTGACTGTTAACGCGACAGGTTGTGGGTTTGGCTCACACTCGAGTAAATGAAATATTTAATATTTTCATTTCTTCACTCCGATATATCCGAAGAAAAAAGCAGCGTTGAGTTCCGCAACTCAACACGAAATGCCTGCCAGAATTCGGCAGAAAGTGGGGAGCAGTGTCTTAACACCAGACTCTCTCTGCCTACTGAAACTAAACTGAAAACAAATCGAGAGTAAGGGCTTGTAACTTGTATAGCATATGCATATGATATAAGAAAAGTGGGCTAGGGTAAAGTAAAGAACTAAATCTTGGAAAAAATATAATTAACATTAAAATCATGAAGAACGAAATATATAATATACAAGTAAAAGGTAAATATTTGAAAAATTTTAAAGACGAAATAAATTATAATTACCATTTTGAGCGGAAAAAATTAATATGCGTCTCTTTTTAATGGTAAAAGGTTTAATAATTAGGATCTAAGGCACGAAACAATTAACCAACAAATCACCGTGGCTTTGTATAGTAATGCTGTACAACAATGGACTGACCTGTGCTTATGGAACGCTGTATATGTATGTAAGTGTTCCCAAATAACTATACACTTTTGCTACGCTACTTTTCCTGTGATGAAATTACTTTTACCGTCTAAAACATCGCGTAAAGAGATATTATAAAAATATTTTTCATTATTCATAACTTTACTCATTTTTATACTAAGCTTCAGAACAATTTACACGAAATTTATGTACAAATCTGATTCTACCCGAAATAAAATTTATTCTTTGTGAATTGTACCCATTTATAAGGAAACCCACCACCTAACGCAATTTAAACAAAAACCAACTAAACCAAATAAAATCCTTATAAACATTAATCCAATCTATACTTATAATAAATCTGTAGAAAAGTCGTTTCTGTACATTGAAAATATTTAAAAAAAAATTAGCTAGGGTGTTACAGGATAACTAACAGAATCCATTTCCAACATTTTTGGAATTTTTGTCTGTTTGTCTGTTTGTCTGTTTGTCTGTTTTCCTGTTTATGTGAACACGCATCACGTCAAAAGTACTCAATATATATAAGCAAGTTTTATACGTAAAAATTACCAGTAAATCAAGGTAACATTTAGTGTTTATTTCATTGTAATAGCTTCACTCTATCAAAAGATATAAGTATTTAAGTTTCCAAGAACTTATATTTGAGATAGTAGAACTCGATACTAGAAACGCTATCTATTTTATATTTTAAGTAGGTAGGTAGGTAGGTGGGTAGGTAAGTGGGTAGGTAGGTGGGTAGGTAGGTGGGTAGGTAGGTAGGTAGGTGGGTAGGTAGGTGGGTAGGTGGGTAGTTAGGTAGGTAGGTAGGTAGGTAGGTAGGTAGGTGGGTGGGTAGGTGGGTGGGTAGGTAGGTAGGTAGGTAGGTAGGTAGGTAGGTAGGTAGGTATGGATGTATGGATGTATGGATGTATGGATGTATGGATGTATGGGTGTATGGATGTATTGATGTATGGATGTATGGATGTATGGATGTATGGATGTATGGATGTATGGATGTATGGATGTATGGATGTATGGTTGTATGGATATATGGATGTATGGATGTATGGTCGTATGGATGTATGGATGTACGGATGTATGGATGTATGGATGTATGGATCGATTTACATATTTTTTTTCACTATTAGAAAGCTGCAATTTCACTGAACCGCATAGGCTATATTGCATTTAAGAAAAAAATAGAGATCCCTAATAAAAATGCAATAATGTAACCCAAGGTGAGAAGAAATTGATCTTAACAATCCTATCATCGCGTGCGCTGCGAAAACTTGATGATAGAACAAAATAATGTTCTACAGTATTGTAGAGCGCATCAATATCTATAAAAAAAATATGTCCAGCTACTGTTGATATGGCAATATAACCATTTTTTTATATTTTATAAGATAACAAACAATAATCATACCATATTATTCATACCTCTGCGTTAATATTTATCCCATTAAATGATGTTTTAATAAAGATAATTTCAATACCTGTAAAATGCTTTTTTAATTAATAAAATCGGACATCCCATTCAAAAGATATAACGAATTTAAAAATATCAAATTTAAGAAAATAGGCGAGTAACTCTGCGGGGGTGAGGGGGAGGTGCATCGATATCACTAAAATTATGAAGATAATCGATTAGATTTTTTGTTTCTTTATTTGAATTGAATAGGAAGGAAGAAAAAGGTGTAAACTAGAACAGAGCCGCCATCGTAGTAAGAGGGACATCTAATATATATATATATATATTCGGTCATAATGAATAGCTTTAAACTTTGCATACAAAGGTATCCTGTACGTAGTGTATATTTTTTTTTCAATTTTTATTACCAGTAAAGTATCGATACTAATGTGATATCTATATATTTATATTAATAGTAATTTTTATAATAGAATTAAACAACTTTTTAAAATGATGACAGGAACGTAATTCCCTGTACCGAAACAAGCAAACAATTCACAAATTTAAGCGGGTGAAGCCGCGACCTGGTTGCTATATTTTATAAAATTTTATGTTGTGTTTATAATAGATGGATCACGTGGTGATGTCAATACGTTTTAATCATTGGCATGTAGGTACGTTATATTAATTTATAGTAAATATATTTCTCAAGAGAACTTAATCAAAACTTTGTATATAAAAAAATACATGAAATAATCATGTTAGGGAAATATCAAATATATTTTATGAATCAATCTTAATGTTATATTCAAAACAAATGAATTAATTATATGTAAATTTATTAATTCGTTTCAAGTATGAAAAAAAGAAAAAATGCAATAAAATTGCGTTTCTGCTTTTCTTTCCAATGATTTATATTTCTATATATGTGGGACGTAAATGCGGGAACAGAGCTGCCATCTTAGTACAGAGTAACCTCTAAAATATATATTTACGTATAGTTAAAGAATAAAAAGTGTGAAGAGGAATGTGTGATTCCTCTATAGAATATATTATTCTACATTATATCATAAAAAAACAGTAAATATAAAAGTATCCTCCTGCAGTATAATTATTTTCAATCAACATTTTTGAACTTTTAATTTTGAACATTTTAAATATTTTCGTCCCATTATGATGAAAAACTTAGACAATTTTTTAATTTGAAAAGAACAATTTATTAACGATAAGAATGTTGGTAGTTTTTCAAAATATTGTAATAGCTATTAGTTCTATTCACTAAAAAATCACTATAAATATTAAATATGCTCAATTAGTGTTTTTGTCAGCACCACTTTAAATGAAACCATAGTTAATTACTCTATAAAAGCCTAATACAATAAAAAAATCCCAAAAGTGAAAAAGTTATTTTTCATACAAAATAAATTATATATTATCGTTGATATTAAAATAAAACGCCATTTGCCATTAAACACGCAAACAGGCATAAGCCTATCAAAGGGAAACCGCTGCATACGCCTCATTCCTAAATCGAGGCGTAGGTATTTGCGACAAAGTTCAAAGTTGGTTAACCTTTAGTAATACTTAGATACCTTTAGTCACACGAAATACAGGTATGTATAAACATCGTGAAATGAAAAAAAAACCTACGTCTAAACTGTTGAGGTATCTTGATTAATTTCTTTAGGTATGGGCTTAAAATATTTTATCCTATATATTGCCCCCGTAAAAGGAGCGCTGACGCTTCCATTCTGTATTAATATTAAAGGCCATCGCGGCGCAGGGGCACAAAGTTAGGTTAAGTTACTTAAATCGGTTAAGCCCTTTCTGAGATTATCCTGAACGCACAGGTAAACAGACAAGCTGACCAAGTTCTATTACATTGTTAAATGTCCGTAATAATATTTTTTCTAATATATCTTCCACGTACAGACACCGATAAGTTAGGATTTTTTTTGTAAGTAGCGATATAACTATAACTATATAGCTATAACTATAACTTAGGTCCTAAAGACTACTTAAGGCAAAAGTTTAAGGAAATTAATATATTGACAGTTGCATCTCTCTTATGGGAGGTACGAAAATGCGACTTTTGCGTGTGTTGCAAACATACATTATAGATATATTAAAACACGAACATAATTTTAGTTTATTAAGCAAATAATTCTGTGGTTTAAGCGGGCGAAGCCGCGAGCGGGTCGCTAGTATAAAATAAAAGTCCACAATCAACAACTTAATTACGAAACGTAACTTGAGTTAAGCAAAGTCACTCCATCTACATAATGCTGCGTAACCTCAAAGTGTCCCTAAGGACACATTGCTATAGAAGCATTCAGTCCAGAAATTACCTTCTAAATTAGTACAAAGTCATATCCCAAGAGTAACTACTGTCTTTCTTTTCCATTTTCTATGTTTTATTCCTTTCCTTCAATAGTAGGTGGGAAAAGCATTTTATTGAGCACTTATAGTATTTCGATATTTTTTTTTAATAACCAGTACCTCGAAAACAATAACATTTTAGATCATAACACTTGAGGTAAAAATCGTTAACAAATATATCCGCTATCATTTCTCTCAGTTTGTATATCGATCTTCCGATCATCCTGTATGTTATTTATACTTACTATAAATTCGTAACTGATCGGTATCTGTACATGGACAATATATGAGAGGTTTTGTTATTTGTGGCATTTAATAAAATAATAGAAACCAAAACATTGATTTCTATTCTCTATTTGTCGGTTTGTCTGTTTGCCTGTGGGTATATGCATAAATGCAAAAACTCTAACGCTAATCTAAGCCACGAAGGCTTAACCGATTCAACTCCTGTTTTGACAATTGTGCTGTGGCAAGCTTCCTTTAACACTTAGTACTACTGTTTTATTTCAATTCGTTTACAAATAAAAAAGTTATCTCAATATATAATATTCTCTTTGACAACATTTCTGTAACCTGTTTTGAATTAGCTGAAATCATAAAGTTATTAGAAAACAAAAGTCATCCAGATAAGTAAATAAATAATTGTGACCAAGCGGGCAAAGCCGCGAGCGGGTCGCTAGTATATTTATAGCAACATTGCTATAGAAACATTCAGTCCAATGAAAATATAAAAGTTTGTTAGGATGGCTGTTTCTTTGACTTTCACACAAAAACGACTGTACCTATTTGGACGAAGTTTTTAGTAATAAAGCTTATACATCTGAATAACGTATGAACTGAAATTTATATAAATGTTTTGTATAATTAGTTATAAAAAACAATATTTTCAGCGGGTGAAGCCGTATGTGGGTTGCTAGTATTACATAACAAAGTTTCCCAAAGGCAACATTGCTATCGAGACATTCATTCCAGAACTCACCTCCTAAATTAGTACATAATCCCTAGAGAACTGCCTTCCTTCAAA
Source organism: Heliconius sara (assembly GCA_917862395.2). Lineage (NCBI taxonomy): Eukaryota > Metazoa > Arthropoda > Insecta > Lepidoptera > Nymphalidae > Heliconius > Heliconius sara. The sequence goes on from OU860798.1 coordinate 7,122,605, forward strand.
CGCTTTTATCTTCCCATATGTCCGTATCGGCTTAATTTTGTTGGGTCAAGCGAAATGGAAATGCGGACGAAAGTATGAAAGTTTCTCTTTAATTTTCGAGCTTAATTAGCTTTCGAATCAGTGAGATAATGAGAAAGGTTGTATGTACAATTGATTTTAAATTAAGGTTTTCTTTTTAATATTTACTACAATAATATTGGAAAACGGTTATATTTTTTTCCATTTTTGGGTAAGCTCGACGTTGGGTTTCACCAGTCAATAGGCAATATTATGAAAAATACATAAAAAAAATTTTTGTTTACTCTCTAAAACTCATATATATAAACAAAAAATTCTGTAAATATTTCTAGTTGATTTAATTGTTAAAGCGAATCAGAATAAAGTAAAATCGGTAACATGTACAATTCATTACAAATGAATGTTTTATAGCGTTGATTTTAAAAATATTTATTTATTTTTGTTTCCAATATCTGTTTATATTTAATTAACAATCAATACTCTTTTTTTTAACTGTAGTTGATGTGTGGGATGGAGTCTTAACTCTAGATTCTTTGACGATTACGTAAATTAAAAACAATTTTATGTTTCGATCTTATGCGTAACCGAGTGTCAAATTGTACCGTTCTCTACTCTCCGCTCAATTTCCGAGACTTTGAATATTAAGTGGCGGAATTAACTCCTCCGCGAGAGACTGTATCCCACAATATTCACGTTTTCATTGCAACATTGTGACGCTAACCCTGATTTATTTATTAACATTTAATATAGATCAAGTTACTGTATATATTATGCATCTATTTTTATAGGCAATATTGTTAAGTCGTTAAAAGAATTAGCTTCACGCTGTATCCCGTAAATAGCAAGATAGACAGATGGTCCCTAGTGTTGAGACACTCCGCTCTCCATTTTAGGCCGCGCTCCGGAATATATTGCGTTCGTAATATAATTTTTACCGATCTATCTCCTACGTGTATTTGTCATTTAACTTAATATTAGGATTTCTACTCAACTGACATTTAAAAAATGATAATTAAAAAACTTAACAGAACTCTGCTTACCTAGAAATACAGTACCTAGTTATTTTTTTTTTAATGAGTTGTTAGGCTCCATAGACTTTTGTTGCCCGTGCCCTTTTTTATTCTTGATTGGTTAAAGTTGTTGTTGTTTATTTTCTTTTTAAAATGTAAAGTGAACATTTATATTTTGAGTGGTCAACCTTTCCTTTTTGCCAATATTTGGTGACAAAAAGGAACGCTGACTATATCTTTTACGTGATATGTTTATTGCATGGAGCAGGAGCAGAGATGAAGACCCATCTCTGCTCCTCAGAGATGAGGATCTCTTTCATTTCAAAAGCTATAACGTTTATAAGAATTGGAGGGCCAGAGCGTCCGTACCCATCCCAGAAAATAGTCTGGTGTCCATCTCCGAATTTTTACCAATAAAAAAAATTTCAAAAATAAACAAAACCCTTACACAAGAATGTCGGTTCAAATTGAATATCAACACCCCCTAGTAAAGATCCCTGGATACGCCCATGCTGTAACTTTTAATAACTACAAACCACATTAGCTAGACAACACATTCCTTGTGAAGACATCTTTTCATTAAACGAATCACAAAAAGTTATAGGAATGACACCATAACGGCCTCCTTAATTCCCTCTGCGGCCTTTACACGGCATTTTGATACTGGAAAATTGTTTTTTCCCTAATACTCTATATTGGGTAAGATATTTGTATATATCTCGCGATGAGAGTTTCCTCGAGGTGTGATTACATAATTTATTGATGTAGAAAATTGTTTGTGCAAATGCTGGTTGCTCATTCCTGGTATAAGAAGACAATTCATTTTCATTTTCAGCTTTACATTTTTTCTTGCAGAGCAGGATAAGTAGATCCCTCTACTTATCCTGCTCTGCAAGAAAAAACCTAGTGTTAACTCACTCCGTCCCTCACCTTATGCTCGATTTTCCTTCAATTGATAATTCAATGCATTGCGTATTGCATGGCGAAATTAAACGCTGCGCTTGGCCTACCAAAGCGAAAAACGAAAATAATTTTCGTATTATAATTGCTGAGTGAGTCCAGAAGCAGTCTCACTTAGCCACAACGGTCATTTTACGTAATCAGATTTATAAACAAAGAAATAAATATGAGTTGAGCCGTCCCATTGGGATAATATAATACAGGAATGCCTTCATTAAAAACATATAGGTATGTATAAACATTGACATCTCATACATAAGGAGTCACTATAAAAGCCAATAAGACTTACAGCATTTAGCAACCTCAAGTTTGAAACAATATATATAGGATTAAAAAAATTGGCAATGGTTCGAACGGCAGAAAGTGATAAAAGGGTTGTCTTCATACTAGGTTTCCTATCCTGCTATATACGGGATACATCCTAAAAAACAACATAAGTCCACGAGTATAACCCTCCCATAAAATAGATAAACAATATTTATATTCAATTTCCACCCTAACATAATAAAGACAACAAAGGAAACACTAACTAACTAACATTGAAAATTTTCGCTATGAAATGTAAAATTTTATAGAATAATATCAATTTAGTCAGCAAACAACACCTCTGTTTGGTTGGGGATACTCCACTGTTTTGCAGGAGCTGAAAATTTGAGGGTACCTATTAAAATTCGTTGATCAAGCTTTTAACTAAAATAATAATTATTGTTATCGCATACTCCAGACTGTTTTGTTGTTATGGGGTAGTTCGGTTTTTGGACAGATCATTTTTGTACGTGTGTTGTATTTTTTGTGTATTATCGTGTAAGTTAGAAAATATAAAGTAACTCACATGTTTTAGTAAAGTTGATATGATTATTCCTAAGAATCGTGATTGAGAATGGTGACTTTTGCTGTTCCTTAGGGTTCCGTACATCAAAAAGTAAAAAAAATACCCTTGTAGGATCATTTTGTTGTTCGTCTGTCCGTCCGTCGAGACTATTCATTTTAGATTCAAATCTATCATCCCTTGAAGCACAGAAAACACCAAATTTTGTTGCAATTTATATGATATTTACTGCGTTATCAAAACCTATATATACTTCCCGTCAGCCTACAGTTATGAAAGTTGGCACTAAGTGAGAACTTACTATACAAATAAAGAAAAAAATCTGAAAAATGTAAATTTATAAATTATTTTTATAAATTAATAAAATTTATAAATTAATTATTAAAAATATTTTGTGACTGTTAACGCGACAGGTTGACTCTCATTCGAAATAATTATTTAATACTTTCATTTCTTTGGTCTGGTGTTGTAACAAAAACTCGGCGTTGAGTTCCACCACTTGACAAGCAATGCCTCTAGAAATCGGCGAAAAGTGTATTTTAACTATGCATAAATCTAGACTGCATAATTGTAGTATTTTAATTAGAAAGGAGTGACCTTCCAAAACGCAGAATCCGTGGAATCGTGGAGAACATATATTAAAGGACTGATGACATTGAAAAATCGTTCTATATACAGTTTAATATTTTGAACATTTTATGAAAAAGAAATCACTGCAAGATAGAAAAAACAATATAATAAACACAAAGCCGCTGATAGTTTATAGGAATTAACAGTCGGGTGTCGATAGGTTTCGACACTAAAAAAACTAAAACGAATTGATTGACGTAAGAAACAATCAGTTAATTAGGTCTCTATATAACCAGATAGAAATAAACATATTACAATTTTTTTTTATGGAACAGACACGGCAAACGAGCGTTCAGGTTTCAGGTATATATATATATATATATATATATATATATATATATATATATATATATATATATATATATATATATATATATATAACTCCCTTTACGTTGCGTAGTCTGTTAAAAAGGAGAAGTCAGGATGCGTGACTAGAGTTAAAGAACGGTACAATAATTAATTTTACCACCGAGTATCTTATCATGGCAATTTTAACATTTCCCCATTGCAATCGCAAGACAACAGTGCAGTTAATTGGCTTAATGGAATGAAAGAACAGCCAGTCCAATTAAGGTATACAGTTTTTATTATTCAATTTTAGTCTCTGCTCTATGGAATATAGCCAGGATATTGTCTGTTAAGGACAGATTCGATTCTTCGATCTAACTGAAAAACTTATTTGATTCTCCGCACACGTCACTCATTTGGTGCTAAGTAACCACTAACATTTAAGCATTATTGTTCTAGAAATGAGCGACAACAACATAACAACAGTAAACAATTTTCGGATATTTAAAATTTCTTGGCGTCACTTCAATTGTCCAAATTGTTTAAGTGTCACATCCTATTCTTTAGAAACCAGTGAAAATTTAGGGTACATTTTGCATCACTTTTTTAGGAAATGTACCAATGGTGACGCCACTACCGTTTTATACTCCTAATGCTTTTTTTATATAGCATTGAATCTGAAATATTCGAAATTTACATAAGCAATTTGCATGAAAATATGTATTGAAAATGCTTTCGATTACACACATCTGAACAAAGTACACGTAAATCATTCATGGATTAACAAAAATATGGTGCTGGAATAGATTTTTTACTAAAAAATCCGTTTTTCGTACAATTCCAAAGAATTTGTTTAAATAAAGTTATCTTAAATTCTATATAAATAATTTGGTATTCAATATTATATGCATATGGTAGCTCAATGTGTGTGTGTGTGTGTGTGCGTGCCTGTAAACTTGACAACATGCGGGTTCGATTCCCCTTTTGGGAAGATTCGCCCTGGTAACTAGGCAAAGTGGGAAATTGAGTTCCAGCACTCAACAACAAAACCTCAAGAGTTCAGCAAAAAGTGACGAACAGAAGTGTCTGAATAGGGAACGGAGTGTCTCAACACTAGGTTTCCAGATTTTCTCCACGTACTCTGCTATGTCCGGAATACAGTGTAATTAATTCATAATTAATATTTTAAATGGAATTAATTTAGAAAACAAGGTATCTCAATATTAAGTTTCCTTTGCCTAACCTGCCATTAAAAAAAACAACAAGCTGCTTTTCTACTGTATTTCTATGTTTATTACATTTTCTCACAATTACTAACTTCTAACTTCATACGACAATGTGCCATTGTTAGGACATAAGGCTATCTGTCTTGTCTGATCCGGTTATGTCAAACTGTTATCATATTGGATTATGGGCGTCTTAGCCTAACGTGATTGGTCTATAACGTTCAATTCTGTAAGAAGACATTATTATTATAGTATCAATATAAGGTAACACTGGTAATGTGAAATATACAAAAGAGGAACTGCAACATGGAATTGGAGTAATTCATCACGAAGTTATCTTTATAGTTCCGTACAGAAGTACAAAACAGTACTCTTATAGTGTCACTTCGTTGTCCGTCTGTCAAGATCATTTATCTCGAGGTCGCGTAAAGGCATCGAGCTGAAATTAATATCTACTATTTAGGTCTTACGTCCCTTGGAGCTCAAAAAAATCAAGCTTCTAAGTCGATGCTTTAATTTACACAAGCATGTTTACGTGCTTTGTGAACTTTACGGGCTACCGTAAAGTTAATTTAATTAAGTATTAGATGTTAGTTGTTACTAAATTTTTCTTGTTATTTTCATACTTAAATATTATCTATCATTTTAAGTATGAAAATTATATTATTAAAATATAAATTTTGTATATCCGACGAACATACGAGGCCAAAGTTCTTTATTTCCTAATAAAGTCCAAATTAAATCTGTATAAAACATTATGCACGCTCATAACCCAAGTTAAATTTAAAAAATACGCTTCTTTTCATATTCTCTAAAAGATTCACCGATAGGTTTTGCAAAGGCGTGACTTATCGCGTGTATTCAAATCGACTACATTTTCATAGAATATAAGAAATGTATACATATTTATTGATAGTTTCAGTTGGATACAAATCCGATCTATTCAATATATGTATGTTTATAAATAAATATTAAAAAAAAAACACTTTTTAAATTGTCATTTCGATGTTTATATTTTGGACATGGATAGGTGTCAATTTTGTACCATAAAAGGTGAAAACGGATGAGATTACTTTGTTGTCTATCTGTCCGCATGGAAGCCAAGCTGTAATTAATGTATAACAAGCTGTAATGTCAAGCTGTAATTAATATCAAATATTCAGATATCAAAGACCAAAAATCAAAGATCAATCAAACATCTTAAGGACTAAGAATACAGAAACATTCAAGCTTCTATCTAAATCAACGCAATCCAACCTTGATTGCGTTGATAAAATTTTGTATGAAGTTCCCCACGTAATCAAAACCTATACTTCCATTGGCCCTACATTTTTAAAATTTGGCACAAAGTACAAATACTATAAAAATATTAAAAAATTCGAAAAATGAAAATTTATAAATATTTCATAGAACAAAATCATTAAAAACTTATATTTGTAATTTCATAAAAAGAAGGATATAAGAGCATACATACGCAAGCTCCCCGTTGATCTACAATCGAGAAAATCGAGTCCTACTCGCACTTAATCGGTTTTTTTAAAATGTTGATATTGATAACTAGTCTTCGGTCACCACTTTTTTTGTGAGAACTTAAAGAAGCAAATTCAAAAAACTCTTTTTTGTCCTGTTCTCGAAAGAATTGAGAAATTTTGTTTAGTGCTCCCCTATATTCTCTTTATTCAGTTTAGTCCTTGTGTTGCGTCAGTCAGTCAGTAACCGAGAAGTTTTATATACATACGTGTATGTAAATAAATTAGCAAACATCCACGTCAGTGATTCTCAACCACTGTGCCATGGCACTTTTGTGTGCCGCCAAATTTCAAAAGTGTGCCGCCAAATTTTGAAATCGTTAAACATGTGCCGCAACAAAAAAAGGTTGAAAATCACTGACCTAAGTCAATCAAGTAATTAAAAACAAATAAAGAATAATAAATATTGTGATAATTTTTCATTTGAAACTAAATTTTTCTCGTGTTAAACCACTCTACCACCAGTAGCTCTCGTAGCTCTCGTAGCTCGCACCTCGTAGACCGTAGCAATGGCCTACGTGACAGTCATCCTAAGGTAAGACGTATTCATATTATTCCCTCATTTTCGACGCCTTTTGAATTGCGAATGACTTTTATTTAAGTCGTTATGGAAAACTGAATTAAAATACCTGTTGAATGTAAATGTTTAGTGGTTGAGTTAGTTACAAACTTATTAAAGTTTAATCAGTTTAAATTTGTTGTCAGGTATTACAGTAAAAAACCACCATTACGCATCCTGTATAGGAGGGTGGGCATAAATAATTTATTAATAAATATTTCGTTCCCCGCAAACCGCTCGTATTCCAAACATTACATGTTGAGTAGCGAAATCTAACGCTCACGCTTTGTCTATCATAACGGGGAAATAGAAGTGAATTTGTTTCCACTGTGCCACTACGTTTAATATGATTATTGAAAGGATAATGTTGCATTTATACATTGCGTCTGAAATCAAAGGCGGAACTCTACGCCGCGCTTTGTCTCGTTACCAAAGCGAGGAAACGAAAATGTTGAATATTTCATTTTCTTGAATTGAAATCGAACCTACAACCTGTCAACCTGCTCTTTATAGTGCAACAGTTACTACAAAAGTATTATTACAACAACGGTCTCCTTATTCAATTCTATCTTCCATGTTAAAAAAATTCAAATCATCCACTAATTTTTCTTTGCACAAAACCTCCGTCTTTAATGCGAAAGTTAAACACATTATCATAGAAATCAACATAAAACAACCTTCCAAGTCATCCTTTGTCTAAACAAAAACTAGGTCTGAAGCAATTGACGTATAACAAAAAGGCTTTCTTATTAAGACTGAAACTGTTTCATTAAATTAGATCATTCTTCTAACTCGTTACGTGTTACAATCTCAAGATAATGGGGATTAGGGCGTACAGAGATAAAACATAAGGGCAAGTAGCAATCTAATCAGGTTTTCGGATACATTTGTATCGCAGTTAGAGCGAGTTCATATCATCGTTACAGTGTAGGACATTTTATGATTGCGTGGTTTCATTTTATAATGAGTGGAGGCAGTCGTGGCGCAGTGGTGTGGTATAAATAGAGGAAATAACTTTTTCTCATCTACGCTCTTGTAATAAGAGAAAGACTCGCATATTTTCTAAAATTGGACCTAAAGTGGAAAACGGAGTATCTTGACACTACTTTCTATGCTTTATGTGGGATACAACGTAAAGCTATTTTTTTTAAGTAAAACATAAAGAGTAAAAATAAAATGAAGCCAGTCGTGATGTTCGATCCCCACTCCAATTAAAATTTATATTTCCATTTCTTGGCTCTGGTGTCAAGGCAAAGCGCGGCGTTGAGTTCTGCCACTCAACACGCAATGCCTCCAGAAAGTGGAAAACGGAGTATCTTAACACTAGGTTAACTATGCCTACCCTGCTGGTGCGGGATACAGCATTAAGCTGATTTATTTATTTTTATTTTTTAAATCAAATCAGGTATTTGGATTAATTTGTATCGCGATTATATCAGGCTCAAATCAACATTACACTTTAGGTCCTTTTTTATTGCGTGGCGAATGGCGTCCTCCTATTCTTATACGGTTTTGGGTCCGATTTCTGTTAATGGTAATAGTAGTTATTTTCATTTCTACGTTCCGGTAAAAGTGCAGATGTAAGTGCGAATGTGAGTTGTATCGAAAATTGGGAATATAGAAAACGGAGCGTCATATCATAAGATTCCTTCTGTCTAGAATTTAAGTAAATTTTATATAGAAAAGAGCAAGTTAATAGTTGCAGAAGAGTCTGAATCTTCTCAGCAGACATTCCGATCCAGTGAATCGAAATTATCAATCCATGACTCAAAAGTAGAGATAAAGCTAAGATAAGATATTTTCTAATGATTCTTTTCAATGTACAATGAAAAGATTTTTAACGGTCTTCTTCTTTTAAGAAACACTTAGAATCAGCCTTAAAGATGTATAGAAATCAGATGGTTTAATGGCCGTTGTGGATTATTATTTAAAACTCACAGTTGAAAGTACGCAATGTTTTGCACATTAAAGGCATATTCGTTTGGCAAAATTCATTTTGGAACGTAGGAGCACTAAGAGTTCTCGAAATTGCTACTAGATCTCAGTCACTATTTAATATAATATAATAATAAATCAGTATAAAATTTTTAAATTCAATAAAAATATTGTATATATATATATATAGGTATATATACAATACTACACCAAAGTTAATCACATCGAAATATTTAATTACTTTCTAAATCACATTTTCCACTGAACATTATGTTAGATCAATTAACGAATTGACCACTTACAAAAAGTAGGTCAAAACTTTGCTTGATTGAATCATCAAAACAAACATTTTTCTCATATACTACAACATATGAAGGTATTTATGAAAGCATCGTGGCCCAAGGGCACCGCGTTTGATCGTTAACTCGATGGTTGTGGGTTCAACCTCTATTCGAATTATATAATTCTTGATTGATCTTATTGATATTTAAAATATACGATATGTATTTTGCTTAATTTATTTATTGGCGATAACACAATATCTTTGTCTGTTAGTGAGGTTATAGTGTAAATCCAAGTTAGCAATTCAAAAGAATGACTAGACTCTATTAAGGATATATAAATATTGCAACTATATATACATATGCATATAGTCATAAAAGTCTAATTTGAAGTGATTTGAAAAAAACAAAGTATCTTACGATTAAGGTCACTTTTCTGTTCTCCGATAATTAACAGATACTTAACCTAAATTAAAATATATAAGACCAACGATTATAAATTCAATAATGGGATGAGAATAAGAATATAGAGTTCAGACACTACGGTTCCCACTTTCTCTAAACGAAACAAGAAATGTCGCGTTTACGATCCGATGCTGTGCCACAACAACATATTATAAAACAATGATTTATAATATGAAACATATATTTAAATATTTGATTTCAACCCACAACTCTGACGTGAATAGCTATATATATAGCTGAACATGCTCTAACTGCGCAACAACGCATTTCACTAATAGTTGTAATAAATCATACAAGTCTAGTCAAGAGGTGCTTAAGTTAAGTTATTACGTTTCACTTAAACTTTACTTTGTTCCTTCCAACATTTTTCTTGTATCAGAAACTTTAATTTAAAAGTGAATTAATTGTTTAATAAAAGAGAAAAAACTTTATGGACGTAGTTGTTAAGTATCTGACTGTTCAATGTGGGCTTAATTCTCAAGTATAGGAATATTTATATTTATATATAGGAATATTTATCTGTTCTCAGCCAACATTCAAAAAGATATGTTTCGTCGTTTAAAGATTATCAGCTCAATAACTAATAAATAATATTTTTATTAAACAATTATTGTTTCACTTCACGTTATATCTGTAGTATCATACCTATGGAGAAAGGAGCGAAGGACTCAAAGAACCAAACGCTACGGTTTACGGCTTTCGTTATCGTCATCTTAATATAGTACTCATGCTTTTTACGTAATCTTCAATTCAAAGGTCAACTGAGGCCTCCCCCTACTTCTCTTACCAATCTCACTCATTCTTGCTTCATAAACTGATTGATCATTCCAATAAAATACTGTAATCTATACTAATATTATAAAAAAGTAAGATTTGTATTTTTGTATGTATGTATGTATGTATGTATGTATGTGTGTATATTTGTAGAGTTTTCACGCAAAAACTACTGGACCGATTTCAATATTTTTTTCACTATTAGAAAGCTGCATCTTCACTGACCAGCATAGGCTATATTACATTTCCAAAAAAAATAGAGATCCCTCATAAAAATGCAATAATGTAACCCAAGGTGAGAAGAAATTGATCTTAATAATTCTATCATCGCATGCGCTGCGAAAACTATTGATGATAGAACAAAACAATGTTCTACAGTATTGTAGAGCGCATCAATATCTATATAAAAGTCCGCGATAGCATATGTCCAGCTACTGTAGTTATGACAATATAACCATTTTTTTATATTTTATAAGTCAACAAAAGTGCCGACAATAATCAAACCATATTATTCATACCTCTGCATTAATCCTTATCCTATTAAATGATATTTTATTAAAGATAATTTCAATACCTGTAAAATACTTTTTAAATTAATAAAATCGGATATCCCATTCAAAAGATATAACGAATTTAAAAATATCAATCTAAAGAAAATCATATAATAATAAAAAATGCGGAGTGTGTGCCGTGTGGCCTCGCGCACCGTGGCGAGTAACTCTGCGGGGGTGAGGGGGAGGTGCATCGATATCACTAAAATTGTTAAGACAATAGATTAGATTTTTTGTTTCCTTACTTGATTTGAATAGGCCCCGAAACTACGAGACCAATTTGGAAAATTCTTTTACAATTAGACGATTAAGGTGTAAAACAAAAAAAAAGTATACGATACCATGTGTAACTGTTAGAGTTATGTTACAATAACTAATTATCAAAGGAAACATAGTACAGAGGGACATCTAAAATATATATGTTTTATATTCTGTCAAAATGAATAGCTTTAAACTTTGCATACAAAGGTATCCTGTACGTAGTATATATTTTTTTTCATTTATTATTACCAGTACAACAGTATCGGTACTAATATGGTATCTATATTTTTATATATATTTAATATATTTTCTCCCCTTTAGAATTCATCCCTAAGAGGATGAATTCTAAAAACCATTAAACACGTGTTCAATGAAATATTTTAAAGAGTCTGCTGACTTTCAAATTTTATGAAAATCAGTGCTGTTTTAAAAAAAATCCATACAAACTTTCAACCCCTATTTCATCTGTTTAGGGTAAAAAATTTTCAAAATCCCTTAATAGTGGATGTCCAAATTATTAAAATAAACATCTGTCCAATCTTCACGTTTCTCCCATCAGCGGTTACGGCTGTGCGTGTGTCTTACCTCAGTCAGTCAGGTACATGTCCATTTATATATATAGATAAATAGATAAATAAGTGTATTTTGATCAAATTTATTTTCTTTAAAAATTAACAGTGCCTAAAAAAGCTATTATTTCTCTATGAGGATATAATTAAATAGTTATAAAGGTCAATTTTTTAATCATTACACCATTCATACATGACGAATGTTACAATAAAAACAATTAAAGTGATTTTACCGCTCCCGCACCGCACTCACGTCTTAGCTCTTTAAATCGCTTAAATCGTTTCTGAGATAAGCGTCGACTAACAGAAAAACCAACAAACAAACAAAATTTACAAATATTATTGTTTCTGGTTCTATTACTTTGTTAATTGCCCCCAATAATAATTTTTCTAAAATGCCACAATGGTTTTAATAATTTTCACATTAGAAATCATAAGTGCGCTGCAAGCATACATTATTTATTAAAACAGGAACGTAATTCCCTGTACCGAAACAAACAAATAATTTACAAATTTAAGCGGGTGAAGCCGCGAGCTGGTTGCTATAGTTTATATTGGGTTTAGATGGATCACGTGGGGATATCAATACATTTTAATCATTGGCACGTAGATACGTTACATTCATTTGCAGTACATATATTTCTCAAGAGAACTTAATCAAAACTTTGTATATAAAAAAAATACATGAAATAATCATGTTAAAGAAGTACCAAATATATTTTATGAATCAACCTTAATGTTATATTCAAAACAAATGAATTGTATGTAAATTTTTAATACATTTCAGTATGAAAAAAAGAAAAAATGCAATATAATTGCGTTTGTCCTTTTCTTTCCAATGATTTATATTTCTACTATTTATATCGATATATCAGGGACGTAAATGCGGGACCAGAGCTGCCATCTTAGTACAGAGTAACCTCTAAAATATATATTTACGTATTATAGTTAAAGAGTAAAAAGTGTGAAGAGGAATGTGTGATTTCTCTATAGAATATATTATTCTACATAATATCATAAAAAAACAAGTTTAAGCAGGATATATAATACTCCTACAGTATAATTATTTTCGATGAACATTTTTTAACTTTTAATTTTGAACAATTTGAATTGAACGAAAAATTTATACTATTTTGTCTAATTATTTCGTCATAATGGCGCGAAAATATTCAAAATATTCAAAAAATAATAATCTATTAACGATAAGAATATTGGTAGTTTCTCAAAAGGTATAAGAATTAAAAAAAATCCTGAAATATGCTTTCTTTGCAAGTGTTGTAACAACTATTGGTTGTATTCACTAAAAAATCACTATAGATATTAAATATGCTCAATTATTGGGATTAAAAAAATCCCAAAAATGAAAAAAATATTTTTTATACATAATAAATTATATATTATAATTATATATTATCGTTATGAGTTCCATTCCCACTTGGAGGATTGAATTGTAATTTAATCATATTTTCATTTCGCACGTCAGTCATATATCATACGCAGTATTACATACGCAGATACAGCGTCAATCTGGTTTTAATTTTGTGTGAACCGATTAAAATAAAACTAATACTAAATATTTAAAGGAAGTTAGGCAAATTACAAAACTGCACTTAAATCGGTTAAGCCCTTTCTGAGATTATCGTGAACGCACAGATAAACAGACAAACTGACCAAGTTCTATTACATTGTTAAATGTCCGTAATAACAATTTTTCTATTATATCTTTCAAGTCCAGACACCGATGAGTTAGGATTTTATTGTAAGTATCGATATAACTGTAACTATATAGCTATAACTATAACTTAGGTCCTAAAGACTCTTTAAGGCAAAAGTTTAAAGAAATTAATATATTGACAGTTGCATCTCTCTTATGGGAGGTACGAAAATGCGACCTAAGGTTTTAATAATTTTCACATTAGAAATCTTAAGTGCGTTGCAAACATACATTATAGGTATATTAAAACATGAATATAATTTTAGTGTTTTAAGTAAATAATTCTGTGGTTAAAGCGGGCGAAGCCGCGAGCGGGTCGCTAGTATTTAATAATACTATAATATAATACTGTAATAAATAATAAAAAAGTAATATTTAATCTGTACCATGACGGTATCTTACATTTAGTTTAAAAAAGAAACTGTACTTCAAGCTAAAAGTTAAAATGTAACATTTCAAATTTCGAAGAGCAATCCGTCATGTCCGCCATATTACTTTTTCTAGTGTTTTTACTTCCACGTACCTCATAATGTTAGTTTCACTTCTAAATTTATGTTAGTATTATTTTTAGTTAGTATTTTTTTCTAGTTAACTACTTAAAGTAATATTTGGTAAAAGTTTTTGGCTTGCTTTATTTTGCCTACCGTCGTGGATAAAAATAATTTTAATATAATTATTCTACCGAGCGAGCATCGAACCCACAACCAACGTGTTGCTTGTAGGATAAATATATATAATAATTTTATTTCGATTGTAATTTAACCTCATTTTTATTTTTTGCGAATCCCTAGAGAACTAATAATTAAACTACATATGAGACAGCTTCTTAGCTAATTACAGCGTTGATTTATTACATGTTTGTCCATTTATTTCTTTTAAATTCTATTCGCATGAATTTTGTAGGCTAGAAACTGCAGAAGAGTAAAATTTTACATTAACTATATATTTTTTATCTGTGGTCGAAAGTAATGGCGGGGAAAGTGAAAAATAAAATAAATAAAATAAATCAGCTTCACGCTGTATCCCGCACACAGCAGGGTAGGCAGAGGGAAACTAGTGTTAAGACACTCCGTTCTCCACTTTCTACAGTTCTGGAGACATTGCGTGTTACGTGGCAGAACTCAACGCCGTGCTTAGCCTCGACACCAGAGCGAAGAAATTGAAATATAAATTTAAGTAAATATTTCATCTCCTCTAGTGGGGATATAACCCTCAACCAGTCGGTTTTACAGTCACGCTTCGTGCCACTGGCATCTAATGTCCCGACTGGCCTCTATTTGAAATTTTGTTGATCATTATTTCGTGACAGTGTACATTAATATATATTTGAAATAGCAACTTCATTATTCATTATATACAAATCATTCTAGTAATAATAAAGAAATTATTTAAAATAAATAAAAGAAATTATTTAATTAGTTCCGCCATTCAACACGCAACGTCGATAATTCCGGCAACGGACTGCAAGTATAGAAGAGTGTCTTGACATTGCTCATAACCTGATAGTCATAGCACTTGATTTTAAGATTTTCAGCTTCTCTCTGTATCCCGCACGTAGCAGGCAAAGGGAGACTAGTGTTAAAACTCTCCGCCCCCCACGTTCACTCGCTGGTGCCCCAGTGCCACGACTGGCTTCTGGATTCTACATTTTAATACAACTGAAAATGAAAATAGCCTAGTGATCTCAGTAAATCTTAACTTTTAAACATAACATTATTATTTATTAAAAAAATACCTACAATAAAGCTTTTTAGCTGACATGACACGTACATTCGTTTGCCTTGCCTTTGCATAAGAAGAAAGAATATTTTTTGAAGTGAAACTTCACTCACAGTGCTTTGTCGTTTCACAACAGCGGGAAGTAAAAATTCGTTGCTCCCAGTGGGAATCGAACCCACACGACATTTTCTCATTGCACCAAATAAAAACTGATATTCCTATATATAACTAAATATATACAGTAACACAAAAACCTGTCAACCCTAAAAGTAATATTTTCAAGTGTCCCTCCCGAAATCCAAACTGATGGATAAAGCAAAGGGTTTTATTTAATTACGAAACTGCACCTGAGAGCTTGTTCCGTTTAATCCGTGTCCTAAATTATTTTAGATTTTGTTTTGTTTCGTTGTACTTCATTTGACACATAATTTGAAGTCTGACTGTTAATTACGACGGTTGTGGGTTCAGTTCCGTGTCAGGGGAACGATTTATTCTCACTTCCTCGTTCTGATTAAAACATAAATGCAAAATTATTTACAGGTGGAAATGTAAAACTATTTTATTTATTAAGAGTCCGTTCCGCTTAAGCATAACCAACTCTTTCCTCTTTGGCAGTGGAAACGGACAATGTCTCGAAGATTTTGTGAAAGGTGGGGAACGGAGAGTCTTAGCACTCAATTTCTTCCGCCTCCCCTACTTACTTTAAGAGCACAGTTTTAAAAAACATGCACAATTTTTTATTTAATATGCGAACCTATACCCGTTTCTTTCAAGCGCAGCTTTCAAGATACAACTATCACGTCCATTATTAAGGGAGATCAAATTCCACGAAGCTCACGTGATAAATGGCTCGAGATGCGATAGTTAATTTCTACTGTACACGATACTACTGTAATTGTACTAAATATATCATTGGGTCCTACATTTAGGTAATGAAGATGTATGGATCATACAAAAATACACTTAGCTATTATTTTAGATGTAATATAGTACTTTTACCCTGTGGTTTCGCCTGTGTGGGTAAATGTTAATAATTAAGAGTTGTGTATCATGGTGCAGAGGCACAAGCGTACGGCAGTAAACGTGACAGGTTCTGGGTTCGATTCTCAGTTGAGGCAATGAAGTATTTGATATATTTAGTTCGTCGCTTTGGTAAATAGGCAAAGCGAGGCATTGAGTACCGACGCAGAATCAGTTTCGAGAACTGAACATGAAATGGCTTCATAATTCGGCGGAAAGAGAGAAACAAAGTGTTTTAACAGTCGCTTCCATCTATCTACATGCAGGAAAAGGAGTAACGCTGTAAATAAAGAAAATAAAATTTTATGCCATAGATTTTTTTAAAACTTTCCTATACAAAATTTGAACTGACACCCATCGCGTTACCAAGTACACAACACAACTAAAACACCAAAGTTATACAAAGTAACAAAATTAACAGAATATATAACGCGATCCCTGGAACCCCTCAGTGGCAGTACTACGTAGCGTAGTGTTATTTACATGCATACATTTGAATATTATGTACCTACAAGCTAATCTTTGCCCTCATTTTTGCTTGCGTGGTTTTTTTTTCCTGTTCCCAGGATAATTTCTAGAAATCTCGTTGTGCTATTCTACAATCTCTTACTAAATACATGCTCTACACTCTCTAACCTGCCTACATTTAAAATTTAAAATTTTGTAAGTTGCATGGTTGCATTAAAAAAATGGCGTGTGTAGCAAAAAAATTGTTTTACTTTTTTAATAAGTAAACATTATTGAAATACCATTTATTTATATTTCCAAGTTGATTTTTTTTATAATAAAGAAAACTTAACATTTTTTTTTATTTAGATATTTTGAGAGATGTCAATTTTCTCTTAAAAAGAATTTGCGCTCTATTGTAATGACGTGTCGGAAATAACAGATAGATATTTTTGTATAGTCAACATTACGGTTAGATTACTTACAAAATTCCGAAACGTAACAAATGTTGACAATGGATTCGTTAAAAATAATAATATTTTAATAATAGTATTATTAAAATATTGAGGCCAATCGTGGCGCAGGGGCACAAAGTGTGACTGTAAAATCGCCTGGTTATGGGTTCGATCCCCACTCGAAGGAATAAAATATTTATTATTATTTATTATATATAATTTCATTTCTTCGCTCTGGTGTCGAGGCAAAGCGCGGCGTTGAGTTCTGCCACTCAACACGACTCAAACTATAAGAGGTTCTACAATATAAAACAACAAGCACTGTATATACGAAGTGACAAAAGTGAATGTAGGCTGTATTTCCAACGAATATGTGCCTCCAGAGAAAATAAACAGTCTGTTGTAATTAAGATGAATCGATCTGCCAACCACTATGTGTCATTCCATTCATCAAAATCAGTCGTATAGACGATAGACAAATGTACGAGTATAGCATGTTGACAAAACGCAAGTCTGCTTTTAAAGCTAAGCTTCTATTATAGCTATGAAGAGTACTTATAGATTTCTACTATAATTTAATATTTATTTATTTATTTATTTCCAGCTTCACGCTGTATCCCGCACACAGCAGGGTAGGCAGAGGGAATCTAGTGCTTAGACACTCAGTTCCCCACTTTCTGCCGAATTCTGGAGGCATTGCGTGTTGAGTGGCAGAACCAGAGCGAGGAAATGAAAATATAAATTTAAGTATATATTTCATCTCCTCGAGTGGATATTGAACCCACAACCAGTCGGTTTTACAGTCACACCTCGTGCCACTGCGCTATGACTGGCCTCTAATTTAATAATTCTTTAAAAATGGGTTGTGGCGTCCATCGCGTTTAGTCTTGTTGTGAAAGCGAAAAAATTAAAACATATCATCTTCCCCCGAAAGGAAATAGAACACAGTTACAATCACAGTATATCGTTGAACCTGTTTTATTAGGTAAAATATATAATTTATATAAAATGTGTTTTTAACAAAAACATTTATTTAGTTTTCTATTAAAAAGAAAATCCATATGCACGTGCAAATCACTATATAACAATGTTATCCAAACACACCTTTGAAAGCGTGCGCATTTTGTAAACAAGCCATCTCATGTATTTTACCCTGTTATGTAAATCGAAGTTATAGTGCTATAGTATGTTTTTTTAGCTTCACGCTTTTTCCTGTATATTAGGTTCTACAGATATAACCTAGTGTTTAGACTCTCTGTCTCCAATGCACCACCTAATTTAACTAGATATTGCTTGATGAGTGGCGGAAATCAACTTCGTGCCTTGTACGAGAAAATGAAAATAATTTAATTTACAGACAAACCGGCCTGAATAGTTAATACAAATATTAACCTTCACATATAAATTCCAAACGAAAACATCCGCACACCCATCCAATTGCGGTTCCACTGGAAGTAGCTTCACCAAGATTGATCGTAGAACCTCATCATCCGATTATATCTAAAGCCTAAACAATCACAAGCCGTTCACTTGTCACGGCAACACAAACAGAGCGAAAAGTCAATATCTAAACTTCATTATCTTATTGAAGTTTGTAACTTTTGCTGTTCTTCTGAAGTCAACCTTAAGACTTAGGGAATTGAGTTAGTTTTCCATTTTTATTATAAAATGTAAGTGAAATAAAAATAATACGCTTCTTGAAGGACACTACTCAACTCCCAATTTTTTGAACTTCGGCGAACGAAAGTGCAGAATGGAGTGTCCTGACATTAGATTTTCTCTAGCTATGCTGCTCTATGCCCCATATCTACACGTATTGCGTAAAGTTAGAATATTTTTTTAGCTTTTAAATGTATTCTCGCATAAAGACAATTACGAAATCGCAGATCTATACAGAGAGAACATAGTGTTATAACACTTAATTCCTCACAATTTCCATCCTACTTTCGAGATACATACAAGTACATATACTTGTAGTATATTGAATGGTAAAACTCAACATCACTATTTTTCTAGAAATAATATCAGAGAATGAAAACGAAAATAATTTTTTTCCTCCTAAAAATCGAATCTACGTCCGTCGTGCTTAAAAATAGCCTCGTAATATTATTGTAAACATCTTTAAAGAAGTTTTGCTAAGAAACGCTACATATTGCAAAGAATGATCAATCGGTAAAAGAGTGAGCTTTAGTTCGATCCATCAAATAGCAGTATCGCATTTGCTATAGTAGAATAGACATTTGTATATTATACTAGAGTCCCTGTAACTTGGAGAAAACTAGTTTTGATGAATTGTGGTCACGTGTCAATTATTGATGTTTGACTTTTTTTACACAATATTGTAAATTGTGAATATTTAATTAATTTGTAGTTTATAAATATATATTTTTCTCTTATATTTGTGATAAATCGATACATACGTTCAGTTATTATTATTATTTTAACGTCGTGCTGCATTCCGCACCTAATAAGTTAGTGAATCTGTTTTCGTATTTTTTAATAGTGAAAGAATGTTGAGAATTATATTATGAAAGGACCACTGTTAAGTTTCTTACCGGCTTTCGGCAGCAGAACTACTTTTCAATCCGGTGGTAGCATCCTGTAAGGCTGTCACTACTGACATTTTTTTACATTGACGATATACCCTGCATAGAGCAGGGCATACAGAGACACCTAGTGTTAAGACATTCTGCCCCATTTCCAAGATGTTACATGTTAAGTTGCGTTTTGATTTTGATTTTAAATAAAAATAAACAATCAACAATGATTTCAATAGAAATCTATACAAACAGAGGAACAATACCATCTATCCCAAAAACGTATTTGGGCAAGCGTAATCTAGTTATAACTAGGAAAGTATCAAACGAGTCGGCCACAGGACGGACGGTGACAAATGAGCGCTAAGAATAATGACCCTAGCGTTATTTTGGCTTTGAATTAATGGTTCCGCTCCTCTGCCCTTATCGACTGTTAATTAAAGTCAATTGTTGGTTTTTTGTTTTGGTTGTAATTTTTTTATGGAAATATATAATGTATAGAAATTAAGAAATATTTACTCTACTTGCCATGCTGACAGCATTTGATGGTCGTGGACGAGTTGTCAACAGCGTTGAGCCCAAAGTGACGAATAGAGTGTCTAGTTTTTTTAACTATATAGTATAAAGTTTCACACTTAGTCGCTACAACAAAGTCCCAGAAATTTACGAAAGAAAAAAAAATAATGAAGAAACATAAACATATTCAAGACTATACCGACATACATATATGTATATGTACAAACAACACAAACAAAAACTAAAAAATAGAAAATATTTTTATATTTTTATCCAAAGATAGAATAAAAGGACAACTAACAAAATTGTAACTTATATATTTAAAAATTTAAATTATATTTTAAGTATTTAAAAATTGTTATTTAGAATCGACATTTGTTATTACTGTCGATTTTTTGCATAAAAGTACTAAACTAACTGCTCTAATATTTATATAAAACCTCCTCTGAAACTTATACTACCATAAAGCAGGCAAAGCGCGGCGTTGAGTTCTGCCACTCAACACGCAATGCCTCCAGAATTCGGTAGAAAGTGGGGAGCGGAGTGTCTACTAGGTTCCCTCTGCCTACCCTGCTGTGTGCGGGATACAGCGTGAAGCTGATTTATTTTATTTATTTGATCTATAATTTACTACCCAATCAAACAAAAAAACCAATCAAATATATAACCTTCTCTTTTGAAGTCAGTTAAAAATTAATCAATCACTTTACTAACAAAATATAAAATTTATTCATACATTATATTATATTGATAGCTAATAATTCATCAGTATTGTATTTTGAACGTAAATCGTATCATTTATCTTCCTTAACAAGATCGATCACGTGACACGGCGTTACAGGTCAATCTAGGACAGTAAACTGAAAAATCTGACCGAAAATGTTTGATTTTTGTCTAAATAAATGGTTATTTGGCATTTTTAACGGGATTTTAGTAAGTTTTTATTTGTTCGTGATACAATTATATGGCTCAGTTAGAACATGTATGCTTATACACAGTGGTTATTGGTTTGATCCTTACTTTTTTCAGCTTCACGCTGATTCCCGTATGTGGCAGGGTGGGCAACGACAACCTGGGAACCTATGGACCAAGTGATAAAACACTTCCGTTTCTCACTTTCAGCCGAATTCTAAAGACATTGCATGTCAAGTGGCGGCACCCAATGCCACGCTTTGCCTAACGAGGCAGTACGTCATCTGTGTGTCTGGTAGGCAGTGGGAACCTTAGGGTAGTGTTAGGACACTCCGTTCCTAATTTCCGCTAAATTCACGAGATATTGCATTTTGAGTGTTGGAACTCAATGCTGATTTAAGTACCTTAAGGTATAGGTAAGGTAATTACGTCGAGTTCAAAAAAAATATATAGCTAATAATTTTGGAAAAGCTGAAAAAACTATACTAACTATACTAATAAAATATATTAAAAAAAAATTATAGTTAAAAAAAACACAAAAAATAGTTAAATATATAAAAAAAAGGTTTTAAGCAGTTAACAGAATGAATAAATCCAAGCGAAACGAATATAATTCATTAGTTAAAAGCCTATGATAATTTCTCATTCAAATACTTACTCCTACATATCTGGTTCCATTGTTAAGAAATCCAATTCACTCTCGACGGGATGTGAAAAATCACTCCCTTTATCCCCTTATTCGGGATAATGGACGGGTTTGGGTGACTTCGAGAAAAAAAATGTTAAATTTGTCCACATAATGCGGCTTAACAATAAAACGGACCTAACTCAAAATTTCTGTAACTTTGTTTTTGCTAGAATTCGGCCATTAAAACTATTTACTTTTTCAGCTTCAAATAGCATTTCAGATATAGGTGGAGGGGCATATTGTGTGTTGGAAGATGGAACGAAATGCTACGCTTTGACGTGGCACCACAGCGAAGAAAATAAAACAAATTGAATCTCCGATTGGGAATCGAATCCATAAACGTCGCGTTTACTGTAAATCGCGGTGCCGCTGCGCCACGACGCCTTAACTATATATTTTATTAGTTAGATTAACTTTATTTTTCTACGAATTAACAGAAAATGTATGACTTGCCATTACTAAGACGAGAACACCACAGAACAGAAAGGGAACCGTACTAAGAAATTATTCTGATAAATGACTCGAGGAAATCACCTAATATCCAGAATGTCAATTATTCATGCCTCTTGAAAAACGTACTTCCGCCTGAAATTGTTAACTTTTCCTTATTTTACTGGCTTTTATTTGTGTTAAAACAATGTAATTTTCTTCTGTGATCTATAAATTACATTCTTTTAAAATTTACTTGTTTGCTTTTTGAACGTGTAAGCAGAGATTAGTGATTGCCCACTCTGTTTATTCTTTTTTTATTTATATGAAAAAGACAAGGCAAACGAACGTCACGCGATGGTAAGTGATCACCCACGACCACGACCCCGTGTAACACCAAAGGAGCTACAGGTGCGTTGCCGACTTTTAAGGTGGTGATAGACGCGCTTTTTGAAGATACCCAGTTCGTATAGACCTGGAAACACTGCCGCAAGTATACCACATTTTCAGTATTCCACAGTTGAGAGGCGCGTGAAAAGAAGTTCCTACGAAACCGCACAGTAGTGAAGTGCCACGTATCCAGATGGTGTTTATGAAATTTGAGTTTGTGACGTACTGTGCGGTTAGAAAATTCCGCGGTAGGTAACAGGTCAAAGAGCTCTCCAGATTACTCCCCATGAAAAATGCGGTAGAGTATGCACAGGGAGGAGAAACCAATGTGTCAAGCCCTGCACCGCCATCTGATGTCAGCATAAAAAAAATAATACTAAGTGTAGACCGAGAGCGTGGCGTTGAGTTCCACCATTCAACAGGCAATGTCTCGAAAATTAGGCAGTGCGCGGGTAACGGACTATCTTAATACTTGGCTATCTATCTTAATACTAGAAAGATTAAATAATAACGTTGAAAATGTCCGCATGAAGTAATAAATAAAAAGTCAAAGATAATCACTTGATATAAAATTTATAAAATACAAGAACTAAGTGTTAGAAGAGCATCATAAATATCAATAGATTATTATTTAACCGGAAAAAACACAAGCTAAGCTTCGGATAGAGAAAACTATAAATCAATGTGTAACTTTCTATGAACAATCAAGTGTAGATTTAAACTTAGTATTTTTAACATTTAGCTTTTATAATACACCGTTTTATACTTTTCTTTAGCTACTCGTTATGTTCAGTTTAGCAATTCTGCTGGTATCAAAACACTCGATTTTGCCCCAGAATTCGAGACAGTGTGTTTTGATTGACGGAACTTAACGCCACACTTTTCTTGTCAGAGCGGACAAAATGAAAATTTGGCCAGACATAAAAATAAATCATACTATCTATATTGTTAACTATTATTAATCACAGTACTGCACACACACATATGTACTACTAGTAGGAATTTGAACGTGCTAATATATAATAGGAACTGTTAGTTCAAATTGACAAAATTTTTTTGTGTAATACACCACTTAAATTTTTGATGAAGGTCACATCAATTTATTGATGAAGGATATAGGCTATAATACTCCACTGTAATATAATGAATGTAGCCCACTGTACCTGCAGTCAAAATTACATCGAGCTCTTACAACTCTTAGTTATTCGCAGAAAAAAAGGAACTACATTATACAATCAAAGACTGTTACTGCGTCCCGATACCCTACGTACGGATAGATAGAAATGTAATTAAATTTGCTCAAACCACGAAAACGAATCACTAATGAAACTTCAATATAAACGATACGATTTTTTTCACAAAAACGAACGTAAACACCACAACTAGACTGTGAATCAACAGTTTCTTGGAGCAGATTAATTGATAGCCTGAAATTCAACTTAGCCAGATAGTGCTCTCAGTGTGTTTTGTCCCTTTGAAATGGTTTAAGTAATCCGCTTTGGAAAATCGAGGAAGTAAATTAGAAAACTACCGTTTTTATACTTTTGAAGATTCCTTTCGATAGAGAATCAGCCGAGTGGAAGGGTTGGCGCTACTACTTTGTATGTGGGAGGCTGTGTGTGTTCATTTCCTTTTTAATTTTCATCAAAGTGACACAATTTGATTAAGGTAAAATATTTTTTAGGAAAATCTAGTGACTAGTCATAATCATAATTTTCGTTAATAATAGTCATAATCATAATATCTATAATCATATTTTGATTTTGCCATTATCATCAAAAAAATATAAGTGCTGTACTTAATTCTTTATTTCTTTTGTAGTAAATAATAAAAATATTGCGATAATATTTAGTAGAATTCTTGTGTGTCTGAAACTGATAGAGTAAATGAGCAGAAACTTAAAAGTAATTTGATTTTTTGCGACTCAAAGACAAAGGTAAAACATTTTTTTCGGTTTTAAATGTTTACTAATAAATATTTATCATAACTAGTTAAACCAAGTATACCTTTGAGTTCCTTCTTGGTACAACTAATAAATAATTTAATTTATTTAAGAAAATCTCCATCTTCTCCGTAACATAAAAATAAAAAAAAATCTATAACAATTATAGGACAACAAAGAAAAAGTTCCCAACTGTTAATGGGCGATAAAGTTGCGTTATTAAAACTTGAATTTTGAAAAAAAATGCATGACGACAACCAACTTATCTTCTCTACAATGACAGCTCGTGAAAGAAAAAAAAAACAGATAAAAAAAAACTTTAAAACAGTAGCTATTAAAAGTTTTGGAAGATATTACTTTTACTCTGCTACCTCCTTTTGAAGGAGCTGTGAGTTGTGTCATTGAAATTTTTCTAACAATAATTTTATTTCCAACCAGTCGCCGCTTGGACTTTTATTCTACGTAAACTTAAGGACGTAGATTGAAAAATGCCATTTTTTCGAATGTAAAGATTTTCTAAAAATCCTTTTTTACTGCTTCTTACCCTCCCTATTCTATATGCCAAAATTTAACTTTCTAATTCTATTAGTTACGTCTGTGCGTTGTCTGTCGCTCAGTAACGGAAAAAATATACAAATAGTTTTTTAGCTTCATGTATCCCGCACATAGCAAGGAAGGCAAAGGAAACCTGGTAATCTAGTGTTGAAACACTCTCCCATAAAGATACTTCCGTTTCCCGAATTCTCGAAGCTTTTCGTGTTGAATGGCACTGGGCACCATCTGCATCATCATCCCCGCTACACGCGGGATGCAGGATACAGATTGCTGAAAACTGAAAAAGCTGAAAAACTATTTCACTTGGACACTTACATATATTGCAAACTTACAACTGTTTATTTGAAATGATAGTACTTATTGTGCAACACCCTACGCTTTGTTGTAAAATTAATAAATTGAGTGGAGCTTTTGTAAAGAATGTTCAGAGTATTTTTTTTATTAAAATATTACTATATATATAATACTATTTTAATAACAATAGGGGCCGTCGTCGCGCAGTGAACTTTGGAATATTTTTATTTCCTCGCTTAGGTAAGATATAAAGGGCGGAGTTGAATTACACCACTAAACGAAACGAAATGTGTTAAAAATTCAGCGGATAGTGCAGAACGACACTAGGTTGACACTAGGTTTCCATGAAAAAACGATATGACGTGAAGCTGTATAAAATATCATACTGAAATCTACCGTAGAACCTTCGAATACAATATCTAACAATCCATTAGACTTAGAAATAAAAGCTTAAGTACATAATTTTCTATCAAACCTTTATATCTACATATTATATTATTGATTTCACATTAATTTGTAACTGAATGACAGACAATACTCATGAGTCCCTGAGTGTCAAATATTTTTTATAAAAGCTATTATCATAGAAATATAAGGGCGAGGTTAATTGAATTTTAATGTGAACTTTTATATTATTTTGAACAAATGTTATTTATTTTTTTTATGTTGAGTTTCTTTTTTAAGATAACCTAGTGATCGCTTACTCCGTTCTCTATTTTAATTCAATTTTAAAAACATTTATTTAATTTTATGTTGTATAAAGTGTCAAAACAATAATTTTACCATTACCTACACCATTTTTTGGCAAATTAAATTTTGATTGGTGGAATTCAATACTGTGTTTTATTTTGAACCCAACCAACAATTTCAACCAGAAGGCGAAATAAAAATATATAATATTCATTCTCCGAGTAGGAATCAAACCCACAATCAAAGCTTACAGTCAGGCAAAAGTTCAAAAATTTTACATCGTGCAGCGTGTAACATACTGTTAACAACTATCTAGGTTCTAAATAATAAAAAAGTAATGTAATGACTAGTCACTACTGCCTTCTTCATTACAAGAACGAAAATCAAATTGGACAAGAAGCAAATAACAAATGAAGACTAAGCAATGAACATTAATTTTTATACACTATACAGCCAAGTAGCCTTCTAGTAGACGAACAAAAGTAAACATATAGCCGCCATAAATATACTAAGATCTGAGAGATCTTGATCTCAACTATGCTTATAATTCTCTCTTAAAATCTTAATTTAATAAAATTTTATGAGGCTTATACATTTTTACCAAACTGCGTGAGGAGAGTAACGTTTATCAAATGTATGTTAAAAAGGGGACAGATTAAACTTAGTAATAAGATTTCTCCACTTTCCCCCAAATATTTAGGATTTTTAATGTTGAATCGAGGAACTCAAAGCTACGTTTTGTCAATCAGCAGACAAATGAACAGAGAAATGAAAATAAATTGTCAAATAATTGATCGAACCTACGAGTATCGCGTTTACAGTCGGACGATGCCAGCCACTGTGCCACGTAGGCCTCAGATTTCCCGGCAATAGTATACAAATATTCATATTGATTGCACGTTCATTTCTTTGGCACGTCATACATCTCAAACTGCTGGACGATTTTCAACATATTAAGTACCGTCAAAACTGTTATAATTGTGATAGTGACATAGACTATATAAAATTTCTAAATAGCGTCCGTAAATAAAAAACCAGAGAACGCGAGCCAAGTTCACCCACCCAAGATTCCCTACAAAAATTGGAGGTCTCGAGGTTTTTCTAAAACTCAAGCTTAGCTTAGTTAGAGCCTTTTCATCTTTTCATGATATCTCAATTGAAGAAGCGGCTGTAATACAAAATGTTGTCCCCCTTTAAGGCTTAATTATACTATATTAAATTTAGGATTTAGCCACAAATGTATAGTTTCAGATTGTTTCCCGAATTAACACTATAAATAGATAGATAAATATTAGCTGCCAATGTCCATTCACCGGTGCCGGTTTTTCTCTTGCATCAAAATAAATAATATAATAAATGGTACCCTATTTTTTATAACGTCAGGCCAATCAGAATGTGTGTTTGGCATGGGAGATTTCAATTAACACAAAATAAAACATTATGTTGATTTTTCTTCTTAAAAATAAGATGACGCTATTTGTTAAGGTAGTGTTGTAGCTAAAACAAATGATGAGTTGACGAGTCGTTTAGGTCAGTCTTTTTTTTTATGGAAAAGACACGTCAAACAAGCGTTCGGGTCACCTGATGGTAAGTGATTACCGCCGCCCACGACCCCGTGCAATACCCGAAAAGCTATAGGTGCGTTGCCGGCCTTTAAGGTGGGTTGGCCGGAACCCGGTATTACCTGATGCGAAACGCAGTGGCATAAAGCCACTACTTCACGCCGGTTTTAAATGCCGGGGGTGGTAATGATCCGGTCGAGTCTGCTCATGCATGTTGCCATTGCTGGCAACGTGACTCTACCACACCTAATTTAGTCTCCTCTTACGACACACACACGGCATCTTTTCGACAGTCTTTGCTGGGTTCGCGGCGCGTGCAGTCGACACAGAACCATTCCATGTTCTATGGTTCTACCTAGTTGTACAATCTGCGAATAATACTGTGCTGCACATAATAACTGTGCTGTGAAATAATTTGTTTGGTCTTTCGATCTATTTTCTTTATCCAATATTACCCACCTGCAAAGCCCACTGTATAAAGATAATGTGTGTTGATAATGATGATGGCGGCTAGGGATGCCTCCCGTCACGTCACGTCAATATTCAACTCTCTCTACCGTCATATTTATATATTGTTCTGAGAAGACAATGGCGGAGTTAAATTCCACGACATTGACATCAGAGTGTCAAACTAATATTTTATTATTTTCTTTACCCGCATAACAACCGAAGTACATATATAATAGTATAAATATATCCGAGTATAATATATAAAATAGCAAACGAACTTTAGGTTACGTTAGATAGCTTTAAGTAGCAAACTTCGGAACAGGTAATTGTAACGACACGAGTTATCTTGATTGAATAAGATAATAGATAAACTAGACTTTCTTTATAGTTTTGTTTTTGTTGCTGTGATACAAAAATTATGAAGGAAAAATAGGTAATGATAAAACACTGATTTGTGTACAATTTATATTCATAGTGCTGTGTATCAAAGGGTCTAAGGTTTAACTGTAAACGCGATAGTTATAGAATCAAAATTATCAGGTTTCTTGCTCTGGTATTAAGATAAGACGTGGCGTTGACTTCCACCAGTCAAAATTTTACACTAGGTTCTCTCCGCCAACCCAAATATATGTAGGTTTACAGCATGAACCTATAAAAATCTAAAAGAGGACGCATAGCGAGGAGACAGCCCAGAGACGAGAACTGTGCTCCATATGAGGCCGAATCTTATAGGTTGTCTTTGTCTTACTATATGTGGGACAAAGTATAATTCCAAAAAAAATACAATGTAAATTTAATTATTTATCCTCCAATACGATATTCTTACAAAAAAACTGAACAAGAAGGAAGTAAAAAAGGTACCAAAGAAAAACAACAAACAAAAATTGTATTTCACTTTCAAATCCCCAGTCCATAATCTTCTATAATCTACAAAAAAAACGGAAATCTTTTTAGATCGACGGCAAAAAATATTTATAATATAAATTTCCAGCCGCGCGGCGGACAAATCGACAATTGTGTTCATTTTAAGTGTCATTTACATAGAATGAAGGGAGTAAATATTTTTATTACAAATTACATACCAGAGAGGCCAGTCGTGGCTCAGTGGCACGAAGTGTGACTGTAAAACCGACTGGTTGTGGGTTCGATCCCCACTCGAGGAGATGAAATATTTTCTTAAATTTATATTTCCATTTCTTCGCTCTGGTGTCGAGGCTAAGCGCGGCGTTGAGTTCTGCCACTCAACACGCAATGCTTCCAGAGTTCGGCAGACAGTGGGGAACGGAGTGTCTTAACACTAGGTTCCCTCTGCCTACCCTGCTGTGTGCGGGATACAACGTGAAGCTGATTTTATATATTACATACAGTTGAGTTTCGCCACTCAACAATATGTTTACAATACCTTGAATTCAGTAAGAAAGCGAAGATTGGAGTGTCTTAGCACTAAGTTCCCTCTGTTTCGTTCAAGATAGAGATTGATTGACCGAACGCCATGCTTTTTTTAACATGAATATTCCACTGAGTATGAAAATTATGGGAAATTCTGCACAGAACCTGCAACCAGTAAGTTAATCTTTTTAAATTCTTATAAAAACGTCAATTTAGGTTTTATAGTTCAGTAAAGGAAGATGCGAACGGCAACTACCAATTATGCAGAGTATAAAATTAAATATGACCTCAAGGAAATAGGATCGATAGAAGAAATTACAAGCTATGATAACTTAAGTTCTCATGTTCATGGATGTTCAGCATTAATTTCCTAATATCGCACACTTAGTGAACATACATATTCTAAGCAATTACCTATAGAAATGATAAAATTTTTATGTTTCATCATATGAAATTTGAAGGGAACATTGGGGCCATTATGGTAAACTAGATGGTGACAAATTATTTACATTTTCCTATTATGGTAAGTTCCACCGCATGACGTGCAAAGAAACAAAATCAAATTCTAAAAATATTTTATACGTTGTAATATCATACGATGAATATACCTTCAATATAAGATTATATTTACTGTTCAAAGGAACTATCAACACGTGATGCATTTTTATGACAAATCCCCATAGAGTAAAGTATATTATATTGGTTACGTGAGTAACGAGATTTATGAGGAATAAATGCTAACATATTATAAAGGTATGATTTAATTTTTGTAAGTTTATTTGTGAAAAATAAGTTTATTAGTAAAGAAATATTGGTTACGACGGTCTTTTATTTTTCTTATTAGTCAAAAGACCGTCGAGGTGTAGCGGCACATCGTCGGACCGAATTAGTAAGTTTCATCTCCTCGCTCTGATAACAGGACAAAGCGCAGCGTTGAGTTCCGCCATTGAACCCATAACGTTCCAAAAGTTGTGCGGCAGGGAACGGTGTGTCTTAACACTAGGTTTCCTCTGCTAAATGCATGATACAACGTGAAGCTAAAAAGAAGTATAAATTGATCATTAAAAAGGACCATAATTATAATACAAAGTATAAAAAACGAAATGAAAATAATTTAAATATAATAATTCTCTCGAAAAAACGAACCCACAATCACTATATTTACTGTTAAAAAACAATAACTAATATATTATGTACGTAAATATTTACAATATTAGTACAAAAAATATATATCCAAAAACAAAAAAAAACAATTATTTTGATACATTAATGAGTTGAGAGTAAATATTTTTGTTTATTTCACATGTAGAGGTATTTCGCTCGACGCTGATGCTGACGGCCAATTAACGTATCTGACTGATCTACGGTTATTATTGTACTATGGTTTACGCTTGCTTAAATATGAAATGAAGTCGTCTGAAATATGGTGATATCATTTGCTTTTTTTATATTTGAATATGGCAATGGCAATTTTTTTTCGCATTTTTGTTGAATAGATGCAAAAATAATCTAATGTTGTACAGCCTTAAGTCTTTCTTGTGTCTATTATTATATATATTAGCGTATATATATTATAAGGATATATATACATATATATATTAAACACGCTGCATCCTGCACACAGCAAGGAAAGCAGAGGGAACTTAGTGTTAAGACTCTCCGTTCCCCACTTTCTGCCAAATTCTGGAGGCATTACGTATTGCGTGGCAGAACTCAACGCCGCGCTTTGCCTCGACACCATAGAAATGTACGCTAAAAAATCCAAAATCTTATTTTAGTCTATTTTTTTTTTTTATGGAAAAGACACGGCAAACGAGCGTGCGGGTCACCTGATGGTAAGTGACTACCGCCGCCCACGGCCCCGTGCAACCCCAGAGGAGTTACAGGTGCGTTACCGGTTTTTACTACGGGTTGGGCGCCGGGGCCCGGCATTACCTGATGCGAAACGCAGTGGCATAAAGCCACTACTTCACGCCGGTTTTAAATGCCGGGGGTGGTAATGATCCGTTCGAGTCTGCCCATGCGTGTTGCCATTGCTGGCGACGTGACTCTACCACACGTACTTTAGTCGCCTCTTACGACACCACCAGTACCAGGATGATCCTATTCTAGGCCGGGATCACACGGCACCAAACTATAAACAGTAAACACTATAAATAACCAAAAAGGTTCCCCGTGACCACGGACTTACTGTAAAGTGTTCGAAACGTCGGGTTTCCAAAATGTAAAATCTTAAATATACGCGATTAATCCGGTTAAATTAGTTTCATTTAATATGTGTAATAATCGTGAAAATCAAAGAACTTATTATACCAAAAAGGTTGTATTAAGAGGTTAAATCCAATCTATAACTATGAACAAAAATCATTAATAACAAAAAAAAAGTGACAAGCGCGAGTCCTGCTTTTAAAAATTTATAATATGTTATATTATATATTAAAAATTACAAAAGGAAATCCAAATAAATATATTAAACTGCATTCTCTATTTGCACTTTGCTCAGAATAATATTTTACAGAAGTTAGAAAAATACTGTTTCCGCTATAAATTCTATTCAATCGCGGCTACCGACTAATGGATTTAAAAGCTTAAGTGAATATTTCTTGTATTAGTTTAAAGTATGGGCGTAGTGAGGCAATAGCTGACTGTAAATACGATGGTTATGGGTTCGAATTACACGAGAAAAGATTGTTCGTTGTTTTACTTCATCCATAGATAACGGGAAAAGGAGAAAAAATTCCGATGGATTTTGTTATTGAGTGGCGGAATTCAATAGTTTACTTTAAATTACCACCAGTTGAGAAATGAAAATAATTGAACTTCAAGAGTAAAAATTAAATAGAAAGTTGTAAATTTACTAAAGTTGTTTCTATTTCCCCATTTTAAAGCCTTAAAAAAAACTTACTTAAGGTCTAAGATTTGATTTATTATATTATTAGATTCGATATGAACTACTGTACTTGTGGTCAAACTTTCTTTTAATGTGCCATGTGTCATAACATAACCCTTGGTTGTTCCCATTAGCCTGTGTATACTATTCTTAGTCTAGCCATAAATACTGTTACAATTAAAAATAAACTACACATTACTTTTGAATTTGGAAACGATAGTTTTTATACGATTATAGACCATGATTTCTTATTTTTGCGCCAATATATTGTAATATGGAGTGGGATGATTAAGGGAACCGAATTGTTGTGATTGCATTACATAAAGTAGATGTGGAGCCAAATACAATTTTTAAAATCCTCCCTACGCCTGGTAGTCAATAGTTGGAGTACGCCTCCTCTGTTTGTGACAGAAAAAGATCTGGCCGTCCACGTAGTGTTTGCAAGAAAAACGCGATCAAAGCAACAAGAGAAAGAATTCGAAGAAATCCCTTCTGAAAGCAAAAGATTTTATCTCTGGAGATGAAGATAACACCTAAAACCATATCGTGTATTTTAAAAGATCAGCTAGGACATGTTGCCTGTATGAAACGCACTGGTCATTTCTTAACTGATAATTTATAAAAGAATAGAAAGAAACAGAGGGCACACACAGTTTTTTTTTTACGGATGAAATTTTTTTACAATGTTTTAACAAACAAAATGACCGCATTTATGATTAAATTCTAAAGAAGCTTCCTAATCCGACACACTAGACAATTGGCACTGTGTATTAAGATAGATACCATTCTTGAGAAGATAGTTAAGCAACTAACCAACACCATGGTCAATAACCAAAAATGGTCCTTTTAGCAAGTCTTGGCACCAGGTCCTAAAGCTCGATCCACCCAATCTTAGTAAGAAACGAACATCTTGGACTTAATAAGAGCTGAAAACTGGCCATCATCTAGTCTTGATTTTAATCCACTGGATTATGATTTATGGTCAATTTTAGATAGTAAAGCTTGCTCTTAGCGCCATGACAGTTTGGAGCCCCTAAAATAATCCATACGATTGGCCTCTATATTTAAAGGAATGTCTTGCAACCAACGAAAACCACTACGAGTAAGCATTAGATATTTTTAATGCTTTTATATTTATATATTCATATTTATATGTACTGTATTACGCATAATTACAAAAAAAATGTACAAAAGGCGGGCTTAACGCTAAATAGCATTCTCTACCAGCCAACCTTGTCATGTGAATATTAATGTTTTAAAATAAAATACTAAAATAATAATGAATATTGCGTACATGAAAAAAACATTATTTTTCTTTTTAACAATATTTACGGCAAGACTAAGTATATGGTGAGCTTCAGCTAATCGTGGATTGAACATTAGCGAATAAAATAAATTTTTAACTAACGATGTGGAACAGAAGTTTCTTAATGGAAATGAAGTATCTTAATACTAAATCCCGAGGTTCATGAAGCTAAAAAAACTTATGGAAGGAACATCCAAGAGATTAAATTAACTGAGACAAAGATGGACATAACATTTTCTATTCGATTAAACAATAACTTAATGGATTATATAGTGTATTGTTGCTAGGTAATGTTTGTGCACCCCCGACGCTAAAAGAGAGGTTATAGGTTTTATGTATCTGTCACTGTATCTGTTTGTTGTTTTGAGACACAATAGCTCTTAAATGAATAAACCTATTTGAGTGCGGTTTTTTTAATCAAAAGTCTTCTTTATTGCGGTGGTATTTAGTTATGTTTTATGAAAATTGGATAAGCATTTTAAGAGCTACAACACTTTGTCAAGACGAGGCCTGCTGGTGTTTAGTTGATTGTGCCAAGGTTTTTTACAGATTTACTTAGAAGTTAAGACTCATATAATTAAAAGTTTTAAATTAGCGTTAGTTAGTATGTATTTGGTAAGTTAGTTAGCTTGTATTTGGAATCGAACCCTTTTCTTTGACACTGGATTATGCTGTTACGCGAATCATCCGTGCGCAGAACAAATGTAACATACTGATGGTACTGTAGAACCCATTAAAAAGAAGATTCGAGGGCTTTAGTTGGTAGTAAGTGCACACTAATATCCAGCGGAAACCTCGTCACTTAAGTGTAGACGCCGCAGGATCGCTCGTGCATGCCATAAAGACCATCACCATCACACCATTGCTTTCAGGGTACCCTAAATTGAAGATACACTTACGGCTTTCTCCTACTCCCTAGCCTCCGATCGATGGAGCGGGCCTGCAGTCGCTCTGGGCTTCCGAACCCACTCTGCAGCCTCCTTCAATGACGTGACATATTCCTTGAGAAAGACCATGGTAGACCAATAGCTCTCACTATCTAGTGTGACCTACAGCACTGGATACTACCCACCTACTACACAAATATCTTGTACTAAATAAACCATCAACAAAAATAAAGGAAAAATCCCTACGTGTCTGTGTACGATTTTCACTCGGGGTAATGGGTAATTTTCATTTCCTCGCTCTGGTAACAAAATAAAGCGCAGCGTTAACAACACGTATTGTTCCTAAAATTAACGAAAAGTGGGAAACGCAGTGTCTTAACACTGCACTCTGCCTTTCCTAATATATGCAGGATACAGCGTAAAACTATAAAAAAAAATCTTAGATGAGTACCAAACCCAGAACTAATGCGTACTATCAATAACTGTTCAACTACGCTACGACCATCTCAAATAATATTTAAATTCAATTAATCGCTTAATGAATAACTAATTCGTTCTTGAGAGGTTATAAAGGTCAAACGTCAATACATTTCAAACTTAACTAATAACGTACACTTAAGTGGAGAGAATTAAAAATTTCACTTTAATTAAAAAAATGTGATTTTACGCTTTAACCAACATAGCAGTGTAGTCAAGGGAACCTAATATTAAGAAGTGTCTTAACACTAGGTTACCGTTAGCAAAAAATAATTAAAATAACTACTAATATTGTATTTGTTTAATTAATGAATCTAATTTTTGTCTTACATATAGTCCGATGCCCCCAGAACTCGGCGGAAAGTGGAGAATGGAGTGTCTTAACACCAGGTTCACTCTGCTTACCCTGCTATGTGCGGAATACAGCGTGAAGCTGATTTATTTTTATTTATTTTTACTCTGGTAAGAAAACAAGGGCGTTTAGTTCCGCAATTAACCACAAGATTTTGAGTGCGTGTGAACGGTCAACGCACTCGGCCCTCTCCGTCTATCCCCGAGAAACTAAAGATAGAAAGTTTGAAACAGATTGCCGAAAGCGAGGAAATAAAAATTCAAAAAATAATCAATTTCCCCTAATTGGGGATCGAACCTATCTGTCGCGTTTACAGTCCAAAACTTTGCCGCTTCACCACGACAGCACGATTTGTATAATTTTTGTGATTATTCATAGATTGGTTCAACTGCGAGCACTGAATGATTTGACGTCATTAAGACGCTGATTCAAAACGCTTGCCTGTTAGTTGCAGGTTCAATTAAAAAATGTAAAACTAACGTCGTTACGCATTGCGACAGCTTCTAACTGTAAACTTGATGGTTACAGGTTCAATCTCCGCTCAGCATATTTTTTATTTCGCAGATTCTAGTAGATAGAATGCGGTGTCGAGTTTCACTACTCAATACGCAATGTCTTGAAAATTGAGCGGAGAATGGGGAACGTCTTATCTTAACACTAGGATCACTCAGCCTAATATTATGTGCATTATACATAATGAAACCAAAAAAAAACATTCAACACTCTAATATATTAAGTCTTATAGTATAAAATTAAAAAATATATTGCTCACTTTCTATTCACCATAATGACGATATCATCGTCGGTTACACCCCAAAAAATCCGAATCTTTTCAAAGTAAAGCCTTTGGAAAAACATGCATTAACTCCTAAACTCATTTCGATATTGATAGCAATCAATAGTGTAACGTTTAAAATAATTCGTCCAATAAATCAACGAGATAAGACCCGTAAGCCTGTAATTTGTCGGAGCTAGTCGGGCGTATAGAATGTATCTATGTATAGAGGAAAAACACTATGTTAATATATAGAGTAGTCTTTATGCACCGTTTTTCTCATATAGATGTTCTTAAATGTCTTTTGAAAAAAGGAAATGAAATTGCCTTATTCGCTTCACCTGCAAACAGCAAAGACGGCGAAAGCTAGTATTAAGACACCGTTCCTAACTTTCCGTTAAATATTTTGAGACATTGAGTAGCAAAGTATAAGCTGCGCCATTTTCTTACCAGTTCGAATCGAACCCACTACTTTCGTGTTTACAGTCGTAGTGCCACTCTGCCACAGCGGCCTTTAACTTAAGTGATATTATTTATTATGTATTGCATGTCGCGATGCTACAGCACAGCATAATACACTGTAATGTCAATGGTTGTAGGTACGATTCCCTAAATGGATAAAGGAGTGTCTTAACACTAAAATCTAAAATCTGTCTGCTTTCTCTGCTATATGCGGGTCAAAAAATAAAATAAAAATTATACATGTATTACAAACATAATTCTCATTGCACAAATATCAGTTACTATTGATTTATCAACAACTACTGTAGTTAAAAGATTAACTACATTAACATTACATTATTTTTGTTCCTATACAGATAAACACTTTAATTAAAACTGTATAACAGTTTATTGGCTCACGCGATTATTATATATTATTAATTCAAGGCCATCATTACGCAGCGCCATTATATTATTGGGTTCGATTCCTACTCGGGGAAATGAATTCCCTTCTTTTCCTCGCTCAAAAAAGAAAAAAGGTTGGTGCTAAAAAGTATTTTTAGAACCAACCTTTTATATATCTATGAGTTAAAAAAAGATAACTTGTAATGATTTAATAATAAATAAACTTAAGGCCCAGAAAATAAGAAGAATATAGCTAGTAGGATATAAAAAAAAGTAATTTCGAAGACTCGCCTTGACTTAGTGTCATAAAATTGGGAAGCTTTATTACCTGACCCTAAAGGTGTTTTAGGGTCGTCTTCTAAAGCCATGTAGGTATGAATTACGTATATGTATTTGGTTATTTAGGCTCTTAAACGCGATCAAATATATATATATATATATATATATATATATATATATATATATATATATATATATATATATATATATATATATAATATAATAGAATGCTTTACTACTGCCTACTCTTAACCCGCGATGTTCACCATCTCATATTTGGGCTAAAAGTAAAGAACCTGCGTGAATCAGCGTGTTTCAAAATGTGTAAAGAACCTGAAACTGATATTTTACTTTTACTGTAGTAAAATAATTGTATTAAATTTTAAAAACTATAATAAAAATAACTAGAATAGAATAGTAATTCAAGTAAATAGTTGTAGAAGTCCGAAAGCACTAGTTACAAGGTAACACAAAAGCGACGACACCTCCCGTCCGGTTTGAGAACGTGAAACAGTATTCAGCAAATACCGTAATTGAGATGTACATCTGGAGAACTGTGCTTAAATTAGAGAATTCTAGTATAAATTAATACTATAGAGTAAAATACAAAATAATATATATATAAAAATTTCGTCAATAGAAATAGACGTCAACAGAATGTCACAAGTTTTTCAGTCTTTTTCATCCCAACAATATTAAAAAATATATACGGCAAACGCACGGCATATCATGTCTAGACCGAGGCACTGGTTGTTGAATAAGTACCCGTCCGGAAGTGATAAATTTTTGGCCGTCTCTAACGCTGCACTTGGCAACTTTAATCAGCCTTCGCTTCCACCACACAGGAAAAGACACCTTTGACCATACGACGAAAGAGAAAACTCATCTTCTAGGCGCTATCTTTGCCTCGGTCTCCACTGTGGATGGCAAAGGAACGCCGCCGACCATCCCATGGTTCCAGAACTCAATTCCCGAAGTTAAGTTCCGCCATAAAGCTGTTAGGCGAACTCTGTATTATTTAAACATCCAAAAGTCAAGTGGGGCAGATGATAACTCTTCTATAGTTTGTTCATGTTCGTTCTTCGTTCATGTGCTCCTGAGTTAATACAGGTGCTAACGCGTTTCTTGCGGCACTCTTATTTAGTAGGTTTAGTCTTAAACTCGTGGAAGAGCACACAGGGTAGGCAGAGCGAACCTAAGATCCTAGTGTTAAGACACAGTTCCCATTAAAACACCTGATTCGAAATGGTGGAACTCAACACCGCGTTTTGCCTCGTTACCGGACCGTAACAATGAAAATATTAATAATACCTCGATTTTGCCCCTGTGACGCTACGCTACGTCCACGGTAATGACCGTGCATAGTGGAGTAGGTTGGTAGGTTGGTAGGGTGAGTACGAAGGCAGACCCTGCCAATAGCCGTAATTAAAGAAGGCCAGGAAGAAGGAAGGCTTGTGTCTCTATGACTGGCTTCTAATAAAGTAATTAACTTAAATTAATTTTTCATTATTTCGAGTAGGAAACGAACCTACAACCTACGAGCGTATAGGCAGACATAAACCATTGCGACAGGACTGCCACAAAATAATTTTGATAAAATTATTATTTCATATTCATTTTATTTTGCATAAAGAAACTTCATCAAAAATCGAATGTGCTACCAACGTTATAAAAAGAATAACACTTTATTTAACCACTGAGAACCCACTGTATTGTGCGGATAAAAGGATGCGAGAGAGACGTGCGTGATCAAATGTTATTGTACTACAATCACGAGTTTCTTCCTAATAAGCCATAAATAGGTTAGAGCCATCAAAATGTTTGACAGATACGTAATATGCTTTGTAGTAGTAAACAATAACTCTAGACACCTGTTTTGTATTGGTGAAGAAAATGAAGTACTTTTAGTGTTTTCTTTTAAGTGTTCATATTTATTGCTTAAATAGGATTTAGGACACGATATAGATGAGAGAGGAGGAAGGAACCACCGGAGGACATGCATAGAAATATTCATGACGTAACGTTTGGTACTACGTTCTCTCTAGTCGTCCAAGTGGAGATATGGTTCGAACCTAATAAAAACATGTTATTTTTCAGATTAAATTTATAACTAGATTACTCGAGTCGTGGCTGTCAACAAATCCTATATCCAAAACACAGTAGGCTGCCGAGGCGCAATGGCCTAACTTCGAACTGTATATGCGACGGTTGGTACCCAACCGAATTACTAATTTTCTGTTAAACGCAAAAAAAAATATTTTCTCGCTCTGAAAGACAGAATGCGGAGTTGAGTTTCGCAATTTAGCATGCCACAGAGAAACTCAACACTAGGTCCCATCTACCTACGTTGCTATATGCGGAGTACAGAGTGAAGCTAGAAAATACATCAACTGAATGTCATAGTCACCAGGTAGTTTCATTTTTAACCGTCTATCCCATAGATGGCTAAAAGAGCAAAAGTTTGTCGAGCGCTCTAAAGGAAATTACATTTCAAAGTCAGAATTAGAACGTTTTTAAAGACTTTGTACAGATATTTTATTACTGTACACAAAAATATATATATATATATATATATATATATATATATATATTCTTCACACTGTACCCGCATAAAGCTGCGCAGGCAGAGAGAGCCTAGTGCCAAGATAGTCCGTCCTCCGCTTTCCATATGAATTGACGACACTGCATATTAAAAGGCGGAACATACAATTTTATAACCATGCTTTTTAAAAAGACTTGTACTTTTATAAGTAGGTATATAATAAAATCTAAGAGACTTAATTTAACCCACTTGCTATAACTGTTTTATAACTAAACTAGGCAGTC
Source organism: Heliconius sara (assembly GCA_917862395.2). Taxonomy (NCBI): domain Eukaryota; kingdom Metazoa; phylum Arthropoda; class Insecta; order Lepidoptera; family Nymphalidae; genus Heliconius; species Heliconius sara. The sequence continues at coordinate 7,162,837 of OU860798.1, forward strand.
ACACGTAGCACAGTCTACAATAATATGGTATCATCGAACTGGTCTGATGATAGAGCTAGGACGTGAATAGTAGAATTATTCAGAGCTGACGAGTTTAGGCTCATGTAATTTATAGCTCCGAGCACATTCTATAGTAGGTACTTATAAAGTGCACGATGAAGCGTGATTTTTTTAACTATAAAATTTTGTTGAAACAGAAAACGTTCAGCCGAAAATATGGTAGGTAGAAAGTTGAAATTTACCAAGTAGCTTCATTGAGAAGTGTATGTGAGCACTAATGGATAGTCCCAAAATTAATACATGAACGGGAAAAATCGGGATTTTTCGCGTTTTAGTCCATGAAAATAAAGTGTATAAAATATCTTAAGCGGGAATCAAACCTATGTTACAAAAACTGTGTATACACTCAGATATTTCTAAACTAGGCACTGTCGCATAAAAAATCCTCAATTTCGGAAATTGTCATACATTGACGATATTTTCTGGAACGGATGGAATTGAGTTTCGATTCAGTGTAAAGTATGTCACATCAATTTAATGTGAAAACGAATAACAGAGAAAACTAACATCATCATTACTTCTCAGGACCAACTTTCTTCCCAAAATGATGGTAAAGTTCACGTATTAAAGTGGCGCAGTGAAACGGCGTCTGATTATATGGGTTTTAGGTTCAATGCCTAAAATGATTATATTTAATTTATTTTGATTTATCTTCCCCGCTGTAGTAGGTGAGGAGCGGCGCTAACACGCAATGTTTTGGAAATACTACGAAAAGTGTGGGTGTCTTAACACTTAAGTTCTCTTTGCTAACCCTGCGGGAAAAAGCGTGAAACTACTTTTCCGCACATGCCAGTATAGATGGTATCCAGTATCAAAATACACCATTCCATACTTTACACACACACACACACCTGGGAATTTAATGTTAACACATCCGGTTTCCCCAGTATACGTATTAACAGGATTTTGTATACAAAATATTTATTCGTAATTTGCCAACTATATATAGATTTGTATAGTAAATAGTTTGTAGAAGCATAACTTAGCAAACTATGCTTGAAGTTCCGGCTAACTTCCAGTTAACTTCTTGTTAATTATTCCAATTATTTCCTTAGAGATTTTACGTTCTCACACACTGGTTCCTTTAATGTCAATATTTTTTTTACTCAAGCAACATAAAACTTGAACGCGTTCAAAATAATACTTATAATAATAAATAGTTTATAGTAAGCAGTAGGTACGAATTGAAAATTTTTTTTTACATTTATCAAGGAAGGCAGAACTAGATTACATCACAATATTCGTTTGTATAGTCTATGGCTGATGTTTCATACGTTACTCTTAGTTATTTTCGTTTCGATACAGGAGTGAAGCCGTAATTTAGAGCTAGTTATATGATATTACCAAAACTGATCATAGAACCAGCTCCAACTTTGAACGAATGGAAATGAAGAATTCCTTTTTGTCCGTTCCCTTAGGAATTTCCTGAAATCCTCTGTACAGTCCCTACATGTCAAATTTAAACTTTCTAAGTCCAATAATTCCGTTTGCACGTTGTCTGTCAGTCACCTAATAATAAGAGAGTTTAATATGGAATAATTATTTTTTTAACTCCACTCCACTGTAGCAGAGTAGGTACAGGGATCCTGGGAAACTAGTGATAAGACACTCCATTTCCATTTAAACACTTCCTTTCCCCACTTTCCACCGAACTGGAGGCATTGCTGGTTTGTGCGGTTGGCGGTTACCAGGGCGAGGAAATGAAAATATCAAATATTATATTTCCTCAAGTGGGAATCGAACCCACAATATGTTCAGTGTTAGGGCTTCAAATCTTTATAAGATATATGTATTATATATATATCTATATATTTAAATCTTTAAACCTCTTGTCCATTTTGTATTTACTACAATACACTGAAAATACCTTAAGGTACTGAATTTGAATTGGAGATATCAATACATAAAAAAAGCTTCGTTCTCTATTTTTACGCTCATTTAAGATTTCCTCAAGCGATAATCGAAACGAATACATTCACGTATGCATGTACACATCCCAACCACTACGCTAACGCTAGCATTATTCCCAGAATACCAAACATTTTCGTATTTGTTTAGCCATGAATAGTTTGTGATGTAATTTAAGCCTAATTTATACGTAGTATTTGCATAAGTTGCATTAAAATCTGCACATGAATGAGTTCTCTATGTACACTGTTTAAATTAGTACCCAGTATTTAAGCTGTGCCGCAGTGGAACAGAGTCGGACTGTGAATACGACTGTTGTGGGTTCGATTCCAATTTGGAGGAGTGATATATTTTAATTTCCTTGCTCTGGTAACAAGACAAAGCCGTCGTTGAGTTTCGCCTCTCAACATACAGTGTGGTGAAGATTGGGTGATGCGTTGGGAACGAAGTGACTTAAGTCGAAAAAGATTCCCCTTGCCTAGCCAGGAAGAACCGTGACACTATAAAGAAAGTAAATATTTATAAATGAAACATACCAATGATTTGACTGTCACCTAATGATTGTGGATTCAATCTCCATGCAAAGATAATATATTACATATTTAAAAAAAAACATTTTTTTAAGTACTTTTTCTCGAAAAGAAAAAATACTCATCTACATCTCTATTAATATATGTAATAAATTTATTAAAATTAAATTAAAATATTAAATTAGCTTCACGCTGATCCCGCAAATAGCAGGTTAGGCAGAGGGAACCTAATGTTAAGACACTCCGTTCCCCACTTTCTGCCGAATTCTGAAGGCATTGCGTGTTGAGTGGCAGAACCGAACGGGGTGCTTAGACTCGACACCAGAGCGAAGAAATGGAAATATAAATTTAAGTAAATATTTCATTTATTAAATGAAACTAATTTAACCGGATTTAAGCGACTGGTTGTGGGTTCGATCCCCACTCGACGAGATGAAATATTTACTTAAATTTATATTTCCATTTCTTCGCTCTGGTGTCGAGGCTAAGCGCGGCGTTGGGTTCTGCCACTCAACACGCAATACCTCCAGAATTCGGCAGAAAGCGGGGAACGGAGTGTCTTAACACTAGGTTCCCTCTGCCTACCCTGCTGTGTGCGGGATACAGCGTGAAGCTGATTTAATTTAATTTAATTTAATTTAACCGGATTAATCGCGTATATTTAAGATTTTTACATTTTGGAAACCCGACGTTTCGAACACTTTGCAGTAGTCCGTGGTCACGGGTAGACTCGTCTACCCGTGATCGTCTACCCGTGATTAATCCGGTTAAATTAGTTTCATTTAATATGTGTAATAATCGTGACAATCAAAGAACTTATTAAATATTTCATTTCCTCGAGTGGGGATCAAACCCACAACCAGTCGGTTTTACAGTCACACTTCGTGCCGCTGCGCCACGACTGGCCTCAATATAATAAATTTATATCTTATAATAATTAATAAATGTTATAATTATTATTAAAATGACATTAAATTTGAACTGGCTACCACTACAAATCTTTCGAAAGCTAGGGAATATAAAAAATCCTGGCGCTATACCAAATGTATGTCAAAATAAACTTTTACTATATAACAGAACCTAAGCTGCTGTAACTCGATCGTTGAAAAAGAGCATTTGGTTTTAATACGAGCTTTTATTATGCGTATAAAAATAAATGTACATTTTAGATCCTTTCTTTTTTAAACTGTGGGCTGAATCCCGCGTATAGGAGACATGGAGAACGTAGTATTCAGACACTCTATCCTCCACTTTCCACCAAATATAAAGGCATTAAGTGTTTAGTGGCAGAACTCAACGTCGCGCTTTTTGTTATTGCAAGAGAGAAGAAATGAATATAATTCATTCCCCGAATGCGAACCCACAACGCTGTGCACAGCCTCTATAGTATTTCTTTGTAGATTTACCAAATGCTTACTGTTTCAACGAATCTAGAATTAAGTACTGAGTTGCAGATAGTTATATATATAGTGGCATTGTATCTATTCTAAAATTTAAATATACATATATAAAAAACTCTCTCAAATAAAATATTTTAATAAATTTAAAACCTTTTGCAAGTTAAATACACAATAATATCCGATCTGCACCTTATTCGTACACAAAGTACTTATCTCATATTTTCTGATGAAAATTAATGATGAAAAATCGTTATAATTCTATGATGTTTTCTATATTTCATCGGATCCTTTCGTCAAAATAAAATAAATACTACACTTTTATCTTTAATCTACACAATAAAGAATTTATACACGAAAACATATGTTTTTTTCTTTAGAATAGTTTATAATTATACTCCACTAAACGTAAAATATCTTTAGAATAGTAGAGAATGGAGTGTTTTTACTCTATATTCTCCCTGTTTATCTAATTTTTTTAAACGAGACGTGTGATCAGCAACAAATTCATATATGGCAGCTAAAATATTTTATATAGGTACATCAAATAGTTGTTATAGTATACACGTTTTACTATCGAAACGCTACTACTATAGTACTAGTATAGTCTAGTAGTAAATATACATTTTTATGGACTTGGATGGATGTACTTTGAAAGCATACGATAAATTATTTTATATTATGTCTTATTATTGGGATCATTTTGATATTAGATATTGATTGTTAATGTTTCATTTATAATTTTTTAAAAAAGGTGATATTTGTAGACAATTTTCATAATATTTCACATATTATTTTCAAAATGTAAGAAAAATATTCTTCATTAATTTTGTAACAGCCACAATTTATCATTTTTGGAAAAACTTTTGGAAAAATGTATACTTAGTAACGTATTATTATCATCTTTTTTTCAGAAAAATTTCAGCAGCATGGATTCATTTCATGAATTAAACAATACTCGCTCTGAGATCTATATAAAGAATAGCCTTTTCAGTGTTACATACATGAAACACTCATAATAAAAGCAATAAAAAATATTTCAATAATAATTTTTGCTAAATTTATCTTCACTAATCAATTGTTTAATCATTTTTATACAAAATATGCAAAATTGCCAAAAACTCGATCAAAAACAGCTGAGTTATAGGAAAAAGATGGTATACTCACGTGTTTACATCGTTTCTCGATAAAACACAAAAAGCACAAACACACAATTAAATGACACAATTCTATACACAGTATGGCACATGATTTTTCTTATAATATTATTAATATTTCTATTTCTATATTATTATATATTATATTTGTTACGACGTCGATTGTTTTTAGAGCGCCGTGCACTCTCGACGGCGGCGCGGGAACTACTGACCAGACTGGAGTATAGGGATACCATTCTGGATCAAAAAATAACCCTATGCAATACTAAAATACCTATTTTTTACTGAAAAAAGATCGAACATACGTTTAAGTGTCTTTTTTATAAATAAATACTATTAGCCCAAAATAGATCTCTATTCGGTTTCAAATGTTTTGCAATGGAAATGAAGTATGGCTGTTGTTGTGTTCGTTGTTTTAAAATTTATGTCAAGAGTGTGAATGTACAATATGACGTTCCTTTTTTTATTATTATTAATTAAGAGTATAAATAGTATAGATGCACGTATAGAGTAGGATTTAATATTATCCTTTTTTAATTTATGCGTTCATAGTTAAATTAATATGTTTCAAAAATGTATTTAGAAATAAATTACTAAAATAAATATTATGTATTAACTACTAGTATATTTTTTTAAATATATCAAATATTTAAAAAAATATACTAGTAGTTAATACATACAGTATGATGTTTTTGCAGAGAAAAATGTCTTTACAACAAATATACACGTTAATATACACGTTTTCAAACATTTAGTTATACACTTAAATTAAATATCATTTATCAATAAAAAAATTAAATTATTCAAAATCCAAAAAAATAAAAACATTCCCAAATTAAATGCAAAACACAAAACCTGGCATCCCCACGCTGAGAAAATGGCGGGAAATAGCGCCTGCGTGGACCCACCCCGCGCGAAAACTTAGCGCCAATCGAAGTGATGCATTAGGCCTGCACTTAGCTCTCGCATTACTTAGTTTTTAAAAAAAAAAACACGAATATACCCATATTGAAGTAGAATATGTATCTCATCTCAATAACGCGACACAAAGGATTAGTCAGTTCGGTTCCATTTTAGAAGCAATTAATAGTTAATACATTTTTTTAAAAAACATAAAAATTTAACGTAGCGGCATTCGAACCCGCGCCTCTTTTATGCCGTACAAATGTGGAATTATACTTTTAATATGATATTAAAAACAATTTATTCTTTTCAAGAAATTTTATAATATTTAAATAAACGCACTTGCTTGGGAAAACTGAGTTTAAACAGAACTTACTGCTGGTTCCGTCTGCCTACCGTACTACACCGTGGTACTATTTTTTTACCTAATGGTGGAACAGAACGCTGCGCTTTGTCCTGTTACCAAAGCGAGGGTAATAAATCACTTCACCAAGCGAGAATCAAATCCAATACTAATAAAATTCATGGAAATATTTTAAGATTTATGAATGGTGTTGTGAGTTCGATGCCCGCTATGGAGATGTCGCTCGGACTTCATATAAATAGTTTTAGACGAATTAACGATGAGCGGCGTTGAGTTCCTCTATTTAACACATAAATAATAAAGCAGGTAAGTTTACTAATGCCACAATGTTTCAGTTTAAATTAAATTACTATACTTGAACCGTATCTATTTAGATCATATTCTCTTTTTTGAATGTTATTAATTCCTATTCATAGGAAACATGTGTAGGTGGATTTGATGTTATTTATAATTAGTCAACGATATTGTATATCTGTTATATACAATATACATGGACTATATATATATATATATATATATATATATATATTTATATATATAATAGCTTCAAGCTCCCTCTTCCGTTCCTCCTCATTCCCCGCATTCTACTGAATCGAATTTATAGTTAATAAATATTTAAATATTATAATTTCGAATTTTAGGGACATTGAGTTTTGAGTGGTGTAACTCTACTCTGCGCTTTGCTTTGTTACCAGAGAGACGAATACGAAGATATCAAATATTTCATTTCCCCGAGTAGGAATCGAACCCAAAAAGGTCGCATGTTCCACCACACGCTTGTACCACTGCGCCATGACGGCCTCAACTTTACCTAGTGCAGTTAGTATATAAAAATCTGCATGAATTGCATGTCCTGCGTTTTCCTTGCTCTCGTCTTATACGTACATGTTTTAGCAGCTGTGCATTCGACATCGTATAAAATACCTAGGTAGTATAAAATAAATACTATTTCATAGTGCCGAGGCACTGGTAGATGAATTCAACTGAAATTAGGGCGAAAGCGGAGAACAGAGTGTCAAGACTAGATTATATACACATTATATACTCATATTAATATATATGCCAAATTTAGCGTGAAGATAAAAGAATAAAATACAATTTTAATTTTTACGTTTCGTTACGTTATTCGTAATTAACATAAGACTTATTTACATATTCAAATTTACAAATATCAAATAGTTTTTGAACCAGTATATCCAATTCCATATTTATAATTCATAACATCTCTCAAAATTTACTGCTTCATATCACTCGTGTTTTTTCTACTATACGTGACACTGGCAGATTATTTTGCGCCTGTCATCGCAAAGTCAGGCCATTAAATAAAAAAAATAAAAAAAACCAAATAGTTTATAGTCGACGCGTAATGAGACAGTTTCTGACTATACCCACGATGGTTGTGGGTTCGATCCCCAGTCAGATTTAATCTTCCTATTTTCTTTATTCTTCTTCTATTCTCTATTTAATTTCTTCTTTATATTGCGACAGTTAAGCGACGGTTGTGGGTTCGATTCTCACTCAAGGGAATGATATATTTAATATTTTCATTTCCTCGCTCTGCCAACTCTACTGTGAGCAGGATACAGCGTGAAGCTCAAAATTAATAACTAGAAATGAGTCATATCACGTGTATAGCGGTGGAATTCAACGCCGCAAATAATTAAAATATAGTCATTCGGTTCGCTTTAAAGGCTTATACAGTAAAAAGTGTCCACAAATATGACACACAAGAGTAAGCTCATTATAATGTGTTTGACAAGTCATTTGGCTGTTATGTAATTGAGTTGATGCAAAATGATGCGTTATTAGGTTATAAAGCGGAATGGTAACAATGTGATAGATAGAGATACATTTCTTTTTTGTTGTCTGTTCTCTTACTCTCTTCTATAATTTTATTCACAGTACAATGAGTTAGAACTTTCTTCTTACTGATTTTTTTTTATATAAATCACTAGTCGTCGCTCGCAAATTTGTTTCTGTAAAAATTTAAATAAAATAAGACGTACCGCTTTATCCGTTCCGTTTCTTAAGAACTTTGAAAAAATTTTTGTTGGTACGTCCCTACATTCCCTTACCCACATACAAAGAAAAATTTAAATTTTCCATGTGACCATAAACGCGATGGTCATGGATTCGACTCCTCCTCATGACAAAGCATGGATTTTACTTCCGTCACTCAACAAACAACGACTCAAAAGTTAGACGGGAAGAGGGAAACTAAATTTCTTAACGCTAAGCTCCTTCTACCCTCCGTGCTATGCGAAAAAAGCGTGAAGCTGATAAAATATTCTAACATATATTTTATACCTAACTAGTGGGCGCGCGCGGCTTCGCCCGCTTATTTGCAAGCTTAGGGGTGAATTAAAAAAAAACCACGAAACACGTGTTCAATAAAATATTTTTAATAATCTGAATTTAAATATCTATAAAAATCGGTGGCGATTAAAAGATGTTTCCATATAAACTTTTAACCCCTTATTTGAACGCTTAGGGGGTGAATTCTAATAAACCATGAAACACGTGTTCAATGAAATATTTTAAAGAGTTTGAATTTCGAAAAGAGTTTGAAGTTGCTGTTTTAAAAAAAATCCATACAAACTTTCAACCCCTATGTCATCCCTTTAGGGTTAAAGTTTTTCAAAATCCCTTATTAGTGGAGGTCCAGATTATAAAAATAAACATCTGTCCAAATTTCACGTTTCCACCATCAGCGGTTACGGCTGTGCGTGCGTCTTACCTCAGTCAGTCAGAACAAGCCCTTTTATATATATAGAAGATAGAAGATAGATTACAACAAAACTCAATTGCAAAACGTACAGCCCAAAATCCACTAAATTAGTACAAAACCAAGCTTTCAATACGCGAGCTTTTTTGTTTCCTCCTAAATCTATATGTTCTATTGCTTTTAATCCCCGTCAATACTTGAGTTTGGAATGTTCATCCAAATCATCTATTCATCGTCTACTTTTTTGACAACTGAACGTCGATGTAATAAAATGAAATTGAAAGGAACTGCCAATGTAACTATACTATAAACGTGATGGTTGTGGGTTCGATTTCTACTCGGGTGAATTAATTATTTTCATTTTTTCGCTTTGGTAACTAGACATAGCGCGTCGTTGAGTTATCAATCAACACAAATTATGCCGATAACTGAGTGTTGCATGAAGAACAAAATGTCTTAACAATAGGTTCCCTCTACCTTCTTTTATGTGGGATACAGCGAGAAGCTTGTATTTAGTTCTAAGGCAGGTTTAGACAACAGACCAAATATCAATTTAATTCCCTTGATTAAGAATCGAACCCACAATTATCTTGTTTATAATTCAAATTAAAAGAATAATATTACTCCACTCTCCATTATCCTGCTACGTTCAGGATTTATAAAAAAAGTACTTAAGGTTTTATTTCAGCTTCAAACGGTATCCTGGCGGACAGAGCAGGTCAGGCTGAGGGATCCTGGGTACCTACTATTAAGAGAATCCGTTCGCATTAAAAGGCCCACTTTCCACCAAATTCTAGAGGCATTACGTGTTGAGAGGCGGAACTCAACGCCGCGCTTTGGAACCAGAAGCCAGAAGAAGAACCAGAGCGAGGAAATGAAAATATAAATATTTCATTTTCTCAAGTGAAATTCGAAGCCATAACCTGCGGCGTTTACTGTCGCAGGCTTGTGCCCTGTGTTACAATTGGCCTTCAAGTATTTAAGCAATTTTATAAACAAATTTTATTCATAATAGCTAAGGAATGCTAAAGAAATTTCAAATTTTAACGCGAATCACACTGTGTACAGTCTGAGTTTTGTAGAATTAACTAAAACTTTTTATTGTTATAGGATCATTCTGTTGTGAATATTACTGTTATACTACAACAATGTTGAAAATTGTAAGATGAATATTAATATTTTAAAAATAAAATAAACTTCACGTTGTATCCCGCAAACTCATGATACTTAAACGGCTTCCGTAACAACTCGGTGAAATAAATTGTTTTTATTTCCGCGCTCTGGTAACGAGACAAAGCCCGGCGCTAAGTTTCACTACTCAATACGCAATGTCTAGAATAAAAGGCAGAAAATGGGAAATGGAGTGTCCTACCACTTCGGTTCCTTCTGCCTACCTAAACAAAAAATATGTTGTATAAATGGTTAAGTTAGAACTAAAAAATTCTAACTTAACCATTTATGCAACATATTTTTTTACCTACAATGTTTCTGAAACACCACTCAAGATGACTAAAACACTGTGCAAATAAAACTTTTGGAATAATTAAATGCAATGTATGCCCCTGCTATGTTGGACTTACAAAGTTTTAGCTATAGTGCACAAGTTAAGTAACAAAATAGGTTGGATAAAGGTAATATTACGACATAGGGAGTTTTCAGTTTCACGCTGTATTATAAGCTAGTGTCAGCTCATTCCTCTCTCCATTTTTCTTTTTGCTTAATTTCTTTTTATGGCTTCACGCTACACCCCGCATAAAGCATAGTAGGCAAAACCTAGTTTCAAGGCATCGTATTCCACACTTTCCGCCCAATTTTTCAAATACTGCGCCCCCTCTCTTCCCACTTTTAGCTGAATAAGGCGATCAAAGCTAAGAAATAAAAAATAATTAATTAGATGTACAAAAAATAATTATTCAGACGCTCCTGACCAGACCACGGCGGCAAATTTGAACACAAACTACAAAACACATTAACTTACAGCCACCCGTGGGGGGTGTAAGTTACTTTTTTTACCCCTACCAACAAAATGAAAGAGAGTACTAACACCAAGACTAATACAACTCACTATCTACAACCCTATTATTCCGTTAAACACAATACTACTTACTATATTACCAAAGATCACCAATATAACATTTCGGATGTACCAAGTTAGGAACAGCCGAATACCAATTAACTAGTTCCTGTTCTGCTATTATATGTATTACGTGAATGTGTGTGCCGCCTTTGTATGAAATACCTACTGTTATATTCATTTATAACCGTGTCGTCGTGTAGTTGATAATTTATTAAGTTATTGACCAATTTGTAATTGGGATGATTTCTTGTATTTTAATTATTAATTAATGACTTCTAAAGAATGAGGTTACATTAAGGACTTACTCTTATGCTGTTAAAATAAGTCCCGCTGTGTTTCTTGCGCCATTTTTCTCAGGTGTGAGGCATTAACTTAAGTAAACTGGTGGTAAATTATTTGACGTTCAAAAAATGAAACATATAACTTCTTATTTTGAATAATAGTATTTGAATTTAAATTAAACCTTTCTACAGATATTCTAATAACCAAAAAATATTTTCTTTCAAGCATATAAGAATTTCTATGCGGCTGGATCAGAAGGTATGGCTTGATTTACCAAAAGTGCTTGTAAGTGTCCTAGAGAACTGTACGTGTCTAAATTTTTTAACCGACTTTAAAAAGAAGAAGGTTCAATTTGATTGTTATGTTTTTTTATGTTGTAGGTGTTTATAATGTTTAATTTTATTATGTTCAGGTCCTAGCACCGACTTCAAACCTCTCAGTAGGTAGCACATGCTAATAATAGAATATATTATAATAACATTATAAAACTGTTAAAATCCTTAATAGAATTAGGTCGAGTAGAATTCGAACGCAACAACACAATTCGATAACCTCGTTTTGCCTCGTACTAGAGCGAAAAAAGGAAAATACTAAATATTTTTTTTCTTCTGTTTCTTGTGCCCTGCGCCACGACTGCCCTGGCCTGGTAACAAAGCAAATCGCGGCATTGAGTTCCACAAGTCAATACACCACTAGAATACGGCGACAATTGGTGATTGGAGTGACTTAGCACTAAGTTCCCTCTGTTTACCCTAAAGTGAATCTTAAAAAATATATAATAACCTCTTACGTGCTAAGTTAACTCAAGGCGATCTAATTCAATAATCTCAAGAAACTTATAATATAACGTTAGTCGCTAAAGGTTAAAGAGTTAAGTCTATTATAAAGTAAATAATTTATTAAAAGACAATATACCTTGGAAATAACATAATAGCCTGGCTGTATGAAATATTAAATAATTTAAAAAATACTTTAAAAGTAAAAATGGGAAATGAGGCCGTTTTGGCGCAGCATTTTATTTTAGCTTCAAGCTTTGTCCCTAGCGGGATAGCCCGTAAGGATGGACCGCCAAAAGCGGTCCCTACACACGTTTTTCGCCTCGTCCACTGTCATCAATCTCTTACCTCATACATATGAAGAGGTTGATGACAATGGACGGCCCTCAGGTTGTCTTAATATTTTTTTACTTACTAAAATTATTAAAGACTTAGTCTGAAACTTTAATTATAGTTTTTACTCTCGGTCTGAAACTTTAATAATATTTCGTTCGTCGCCCTTTCTCTCAACGTGCCCATACCAATATAACCAAGGTATAACCAGGTGTAACCAGGTGATCGAACGCGTTGTTCTTTACTCTGGCTATGACTACCTTATTAGTATTCTATGGAACTCTTCATTGCTTAACTGACTCCGAATATCCTATGAAAAGATCACATCTCCTCAACCACAACTACAGTTTTTTTCTGTAATACATTTTCGCACTGCGTATAGCAGTACCGGCATTTTATTTTGTACGGCAAAATACGGTCTTATCAATGCAACTTGGGCACCGTTAACTTTTTTTGGTAAGTAACTACCGCCGCCCACGGCCCCATGCAACACCACAGGAGTTACAGGTGTGTTGACGGCCTTTAAGGGGGGGGCTGGACGCCGGGGCCCGGCATTACATGATGCGAAACGCAGTGGTATAAAGCCACTACTTCACGCCGGTTTTAAGTGCCGGGGGTGGTAATGATCCAGTCGAGTCTGCTCATGCGTGTTGCCATTGCTGGCGATGTGACTCTACCACACGTACTTTAATCGCCTCTTACGACACCACAAGTACCAGGATGATCCTATTCTAGGCCGGGATCACACGACATAAAACCTCTGTTACCGACAACAATACGCCTTTCCACATGCATTTTCATATCTAACATACTTCCTAGGTCATAATAATAATTCCTAAAAAAATATTTGTTTTTGTAGTTTATAAATTTTTGGGAGTTTTTTATTTCAGAATTCTTAATCCGTTATCCTTAATCAATTATTAGTAATCGATAATCCATAAACATGCCCTTCATATGTGATACCAGTAAGTTTTATCGTCACCTGATATAAAGAATAATACAAAAAAATGGTATTACCATATTTTTAAAATGATTGAGCCAGTAAAGTACATACTAGTTATGTATGAAGAAACAACTTTATCCTAGGAAACTTGAATCAACATGTTAGCGAAGTCGATAATACAATGATGACAAGCTCTTAGATAAAATAAACACAAGTTGGCGCAGCACTCGCTCACCTCTGTCCAGATCAGATATGAACTTTGTCTAACTAAGACAGTGTATGTCGGTTTAGTTAGGTTATTCAATTTCTATGGAGATTTTTGTATTTATCTTAAAACGTAGGTATAACGCGGACAGTTAAAAGTAAACATAAATATTTAGTATTAAAACGGCCCAAATGGTGTGCCGTGGACAGTATGTGTACATGAAACTGTCTCGGGATCGAATAGACCCTATTTTTAATTTATTATTATTGTCCCGTTAGTGATGGCGTGCAGTTTTTTCTGTCCATTACTGCAAGAAATTTATGAATGTAACGAAAACGCATAAGATCTAATTTAAATGGGAAAGAAAATCTTCCTTTAGAATCTATATCTATACTTATAATAAATCTGTAGAAAAGTCGATTCTGTACATTGAAAATATTTAAAAAAAAATTAGCTAGGGTGTTAAAGGATAACTAACAGAATCCATTTCCAACATTTTTGGAATTTTTGTCTGTTTGTCTGTTTTCCTGTTTATGTGAACACGCATCACGTCAAAAGTACACAATATATTTAAGCAAGTTTTATACGTAAAAATTACCAGTAAATCAAAGTAACATTTAGTGTTTATTTCATTGTAATAGCTTCACTCTATCAAAAGATATAAGTATTTAAGTTTCCAAGAAGCTTATATTTGAGATAGTAGAACTCGATACTAGAAACGCTATTTTATATTTTAAGTAGGTATCTAGGTAGGTGGGTAGGTAGGTGGGTAGGTAGGTGGGTAGGTAGGTGGGTAGGTAGGTAGGTAGGTGGGTAGGTAGGTGGGTAGGTAGGTGGGTAGGTCGGTAGGTAGGTAGGTAGGTAGGTATGGATGTATGGATGTATGGATGTATGGATGTATGGATGTATGGATGTATGGATGTATGGATGTATGGATGTGTGGATGTGTGGATGTGTGGATGTGTGGATGTATGGATGTATGTATCGATACTAATGTGATATCTATATATTTAATATATTAAATATTTTTTAGTAAGTTTTATAATTCTAATAGAATTAAACAACTTTATAAAATGATTTTTCCTTGCATGCGTTGTAACAATTACAACATAATATATAAGATTTTATATGTTACTTTAATTATTATCTTAAAATAATTAAATGTATTTTGATCAAATTTATTTTCTTAAAAATTAGGAGTGCCCAACAAAGCTATCATTTCTCTATGAAGATATAAATAAATAGTTATAAAGGTCAGTTATTTAATCATTACACCATTCATACATGACGAATATTACAATAAAAACAATTAAGCCGATTGTACCGCTCCGCACCGCGCTCACGTCTTAGCTCTTTAAATCGCTTAAGTCGTTTCTGAGATAAGCGTCTACTAACAGAAAAACCAAAAAACCGAAAAAAATTATAAATATTATTGTTGCTGATTCTATTACTTTGTTAATTGCTCCAATAATAATTTGTTTAATGAAAATCGAAAATGTCATGGTTTTAATAATTTTCACATTAGAAATCATAAGTGCACTGCAAGCATACATTATTTATTACAACAGGAACGTAATTCCCTGTACCGAAGCAAACAAATAATTCACAAATTTAAGCGGGTGAAGCCGCGAGCTGGTTGCTGTATTTTATAAATTTTTATGTTGTGATTATAATAGATGGATCACGTGGTGATGTCAATACGTTTTAATCATTGGCATGTAGGTACGTTATATTAATTTATAGTAGATATATTTCTCAAGAGAACTTAATCAAAACTTTGTATGTAAAAAAATACATGAAATAATCATGTTAGGGAAATATCAAATTTATTTTATGAATCAATCTTCATGTTATATTCGAAACAAATGAATTGTATGTAAATTTATTAATACGTTTCAAGTATGAAAAAAAGAAAAAATGCAATAAAATTGCGTTTCTGCTTTTCTTTCCAATGATTTATATTTCTATATATGTGGGACTTAAATGCGGAAACAGAACTGCCATCTTAGTACAGAGTAACCTCTAAAATATATATTTACGTATAGTTAAAGAATAAAAAGTGTGAAGAGGAATGTGTGATTTCTCTATAGAATATATTATTCTACATTATATCATAAAAAAACAGTACATATAACGGTATCCTCCTGCAGTATAATTATTTTTAATCAACATTTTTGAACTTTTAATTTTGAACATTTTAAATATTTTCGTGCCATTATGATGAAAAACTTAGACAATTTTTTAATTTGAAAAAAATAATTTATTAACGATAAGAATGTTGGTAGTTTTTCAAAAGGTATAAGAATTTAAAAAATGTCTAAAATATGCTTTCTTCGCAAGTATTGTAATAACTATTAGTTCTATTCACTAAAAAATCACTATAAATATTAAATATGCTCAATTTGTGTTTTTGTCAGCACCACTTTAAATGAAACCATAGTTAATTACTCTATAAAAGCCTAATACAATAAAAAAATCCTAAAAGTGAAAAAGTTATTTTTCATACAAAATAAATTATATATTACCGTTGATATTAAAATAAAACGCTATTTGTCATTAAACACGCAAACAGGCATAAGCCTATCAAAGGGAAACCGCCGCATACGCCTCATTCCTAAATCGAGTCGTAGGTATTGGCGACAAAGTTCAAAGTTGCTTAACCTTTAGTAATACTTTTGTAGTAGTATGTATTAACGGTATTGGTATCTATGCGTAACGGAGTCACACGAAATACAGGTATGGATAAACATCGATCGTGAAATGAAAAAAAAAGTCTACGTCTAAACTG
The DNA here is from genome assembly GCA_917862395.2 of Heliconius sara. NCBI lineage: Eukaryota > Metazoa > Arthropoda > Insecta > Lepidoptera > Nymphalidae > Heliconius > Heliconius sara. Next base: position 7,179,285 of record OU860798.1, read on the forward strand.
TTGAGGTATCTTGATTAATTTCTTTAGGTATGGGGTTAAAATATTTTATCCTATATATTGCCCCCGTAAAAGGAGCGCTGACGCTTCCATTCTGTATTAATATTAAAGGCCATCGCGGCGCAGGGGCACAAAGTTAGGTTAAGTTACTTAAATCGGTTAAGCCCTTTCTGAGATTATCCTGAACGCACAGATAAACAGACAAATTGACCAAGTTCTATTACATTGTTAAATGTCCGTAATAATAATTTTTCTAATATATCTTCCACGTACAGACACCGATGAGTTAGGATTTTATTGTAAGTAGCGATATTACTTTAACTATATATCTATAACTATAACTTAGGTCCTAAAGACTCCTTAAGGCAAAAGTTTAAAGAAATTAATATATTGACAGTTGCATCTCTCTTATGGGTGGTACGGAAATGCGACTGCGTTGCAAACATACATTATAGGTATATTAAAACACGAACATAATTTTAGTGTATTAAGCAAATAATTCTGTGGATTAAGCGGGCGAAGCCGCGAGCGGGCCGCTGGTTTAAAATAAATATCAAACGTGACTAAATTTTAAATTTTGAAATTATTACTTTACCAGTTTGAATATTATTTCTTCTCTTCTTACTTCTTTTTAGCTTTACGTTGTATTCTGCATAAAGCAGAATAGGCAGAGACAACATAGTTTTAATGCACTGCAAGGAACGTAGAGTGGTGGAACATAGAACCGCCCTTCACTTGTTCCAAAACGAAGAAATATAAACACTTAAGTGGAAATTGAACCCCCAATCGCCACCTTCACCTTTACAGTTAGATTCTGCACGTCTGCGGCACAACGACTGAAATATTATTTCTTGACTTATGAAAATTGTATACATTCACTGTACGAAAATTCACAAAAATATAACATAAGAGGTAAGAGACTCTTCAGAAAATTATAGTCGGTTTTAAACCATTTTTTAATACGTGAAGTCAAATTTAAATTTTAACGTGTTTTCCTGTTGACGAAAGTAACAGACGGTACAACTGAAGGTAGTAGGTTTGATTTTCACCTAAGAGGATATCTTTGATAATAACGGTTGAAAAAGGCGATTCTCTAATACGGACCGATGAACTACAGCCTTAAGTTCCGCCGTTCCGTTAATTTAAGGTTTAAAAAATAATAATGGTATAGAAAAGAGTTGATAAATTTTTTTTCAATATTATTAATAAATTTTACAAATACAGTTTTTAATTTGAAGCATTAGGTGCATGCTAGGTTAGTTAGTATTTTTAGAAAAGATACGTCCAAGTGTAACATACGAGTTCTAAGATCGATTGTAATTGAGTGTTAGTTGATTTTTGCTTTTAGAAATCTAATATTTTTATCGTAGTGTAGTGGTATAGTGTAAACCCGACTGCAAATACAATGGTCGTGCTTTAGATTCTCTCTCGAGGTTTTGATTATTAAGCTTCACGCTTGATCCCGCATAAAGATGGATCGGCAAAGAAAAAAAATTGTTAGGTCAGTCCTTTACCAGCTTACCACCGAATTCATTCCAACGTTTGCTTTTTTACCAGGGCGTGGAATTGTAGATAATTCCCTCGAGTGGAAATCAAACCTATAACCGTCGCGTTTACATCTCGCACACGCAGCAATAGAGCATCTATTGCTGCGTCACTATGCTCTTTAATATATGTTCTTTTTTTTTAGCATCCCACACAAAAAGGGTAAGGAGTTCATACTCATTATTATGTTCCCGTGCCGAATTTTTGAGTAGTGGAATTTAAAGTCGCCCTTAGTCTCGTGACCAGAGCGATTAAAGGAAAATATTAAATATTTCATTTCCTCGAGTGGGAATCGAATCCACAACCTCTTGCGTTTACAGTCCCACGCTTGTGCCCCTTACATCGCGGGCCTCAGTAAATATTCTTCAGTAACATAATTTAAACTCAAAATGTATTTTAACATAATGGCTCAGAAATCGAATCTATAAACAGCGGTTACAACTAAATAAATATATCTAGAAAACTTATAGGTAACATTTTTCCTTTAAGTTGTGAGAAAAATGCGGAGGTCGTATAGCAGCTAGTTTGTAGAATATACGATTTGCTTTACTTTAGTGTAAATGTCAAGAAGTTTAACTTCAAGTCACTTCTATTCTATACTATAATAGGGAATTTAACAATTCTACAATTTTGAATAGAAGATGCAATTCGAATAACTTTATATTATTATCTTTTATACGAGCTTACCTGACAAGTGACAGACAGTAAAATTTTATGTATATGAGTGCAAAATAAATTTTGTGACAGTATAAAATAACCAAAGGAGATTATTATCATTTCTTCACTTTGGTATAAAGCGCGGCGTTGAGTTCAGCTTCTCAACACGCAATGTCTCGAAAATTGGACGGTGGGTGGTGAGCGGAGTGTGTTTACATTAGGTTCCCTCTGCTTACCCTGATATATATTTGCGGGATACAGCGTGAAGCTAAATTATTTGCCAATACTATAAATATGTTTTGTCAAGTTAATTTTCACGCTCGATTCACTTTCATTGAAGCTATTACGGCCCCCAAATGGCTACTAACATTTAAATATGCTATTTGGACCACAAACAGTGTTAATGTGATAATTACCTACTAACTACTCTTGTACATGAAAGCGGAATATATAATATATTTTAATAAGCAGAGAAACTAGTGATATAATATTATTTTCTCTTTTTTGTGAACCTAAGTATTGGTTGTGTGGCATTTTATTTTATAACTAGCGGGCGCGCACAGCTTCGCCTGCCTATTTGCACCCTTACGGGTAAATTCTAAAAAAACGACGAAACACTTGTTAAATAAAATATTTTTAACAGTCTGAATTTAAATTTTTATAAAAATTGGTGGCGATTTAAAGATTTTTCCATATAAACTTTCAACCCCTTATTTAAACCCTTGGGGGTTTGAATTCTAAAAAACTATGAAACGTGTTCAATTAAATATTTTAAAGAGTCTGAATTTAAATTTTTATAAAATAAATAATATATTTCGACGCTGTTTTTAAAAAATATCCACATTGAAAGTTTTTCAACCCCTATTTCATTCCTTTAGGGTTAAAATTTTTCTAAATCTCTTCTTAGTGGATGTCCAGATTATAAAAATAAACATCTGTCCATATTTCGCAGTCAGTTAGGTACATGTCCTTTTATATATATAGATTTTATTTTATTTTATTTTTTTTATTTTATTATTTTTTACAAATCAATGACGACGAAGCACAAATACTCGTATATTTGTAAATAGCTATATAAATTTGAATTTAGAATTCCTAACCAAATAGGAGAAATTTGTGATAAAGTGGCTAGTACGACAATATACAAATTATATATGTAAGGACCTAATTTTTTTTGTAGCAGAACTCAACGCCGTCAAGAGGCTATCGTCACGCAGCAACACATTGTGTGATTGTAAACGCGATTATTGTGAATTCGAACCGCGTTCGGAGGATTTAATCATTTTCTCCCTCTGCGATTAATCACGGCGTTGTCACGGCCACTCAACATGCAATGGCTCGTATATTAGGCGAAAATTAAATAACGGAGCGTCTTAACAATAGCTTTACTGTCTACACTGCTATATGCGGGATACAGAGTGAAAAAAAAAAAAAATTTAAAAGTACAAAAAATGTACCTGTATACACTGTACACTTTTTTAGCTTCATGTCGTACCTATCCCGCACATACATAGCAGCGTAGGCAAAAGGAACCTGAGAACCTAGTCACTCCGTTTCCAATAAAGGCAGTTCAGTTCCCCACTATCCGAGGAAAATTCTTGATGCATTGTGTGTTGCAAAATTACATCGCTGCACTTTAACCCGTTACCAGAGTGAGAAAAATGAAAATATTAAATAAGTAAATCCCTCAATTGGGCATCGACCCCACAATCATCGCGTTTGATCCCACACATGTGCCCTTGCACCACTACAGCCTCAATGTATAATATATGTATATACGTTGACCTTTTACATAATATAACACATACATTTTAAATATATAAGAAAAGATCAACCCAAGCCAGCGTGAAATGGAAATATTGCACCGAGTCCATTTAAACTTAACCAACACTCGGGTAGTCATCGCGATATGACGTGACGTCGAGTGAGATTGCACACGAATTTATATACGTTTACTTTTCAATCTTACTACGTAATGTAAAATTTTTTGTATAATCTCTCTTAGATGACATGTTTTTAAATTTAATTCTTGTAATCTGTTGAGGCTTGGCTGTAAATTTGCCGTTTGTGGGTTGGATTCCCACTTAGGGTACTAAATTATCCTCATTTCTTCGCTCTGGTAACATGAGATCGCGCGAAAATGGGATAGTATGTGGGGAACGGCGTATGCAACCACAAGGTTCCTTTTGCCTACCATGATGTATGCGGGATATTAAAAAGTGAGTCTAAAAAAAATTGGCAGAGAGAACCTAGTGTTAAAACTTTCTTATAGCAAAGGAATGAAAATATAAATTTAAATAAATATTACCTTTTATCGAGTAGGGATTGAACCCACAACCAACGCATTTACAGTCACAAGACGGCCTCATTATATAATATTAAATGCCAATTTTAATATAAATAGATTCTATTTCAATTATAATAAATGAACCGTCTATATATTTAACAGTTTCAAGTGTTCCGCATCTGGCAATCATCAAATACGATATCCCAATACTAAATACTATAATACCCTTTGCTTATACGATGTCTTATAAATCCTCTAAAGTAAATACTTTAATTAGAAAGTAAATACTTTAATTAAAAAAATTAAAACTGTATTTATATGACAAACATAAATTAAAGAAGTAGAAGAGAAATAATATTTTAGTTGCTACAAAGCAAAGAAAATAATAAATTAAATCAAAAACGCTTCACTCTAGTGTTAAGACACTCCGTTACCCACTTCCCGCAGAATTCTAGAGGCATTTACGCGCTTTGTCTCGACACTAGAGCGAAGATGTGAAAACGTAAATTTTAAATAAATATTTTATTTTCTTCGGCGGCGATCGAACCCACAACCGTCACGTTATAGTCACATCCTTTTGTCTCTGCGCCACGACGGTCTCAACTAAATGAAATAATTGATATTATTTATTGATTATTATTTTTTTATATAGGGTGTAAGTGTCAGCGCTCCTTTTACGGGAACTGCATATATATTAGGTTAAAATATTTCACACCCATACGTAAAGAAATTAATCATGATACCTTAACAATTTAAACGTAGGATTTTTTTTTTATTTTACTATGTTTGTACCTACCTGCATTTCGTGTGACGCAGTTACGCATAGATACCAATAACTTAAGCACATACTACTAAAAGTTAAACAACTTTGAACTTTGCTACCAATACCTAAATTGGCTTGGAAGGAGGCGTATGCGGCGGTTTCCCTTTGATAAGTTTATGTTGCGTGCGTCGTTCTTGAAAAATGGCATTTTATTTTACAACAACAATTTTATTATTTATTTCCTTTGAAAAAATAACTTCTTCATTTTTGGGAAAAAAAGTAATTGTATTTGGCTTTTATAAAGTAGTTAAAACTGTAGTTTCATTTAAAGCGGTGCTGACAAAAACACTCTGTATACATATTACTATTTATTTAGCACTTTGGAGTTATGTAGTTAGAAGTACAATTTCATTAGAAAATATATAAAAATAACCAGAAATAAATATACAAACAGCCTTGCTCTAAGTTATTTTATTGCTTAAACATAAATCTAGACCTAATTAAGAAAGGTATACCGAGTGACGTTATAATAATTAGGTCACTCAGCACAAATGTTGGCACACAAGCGACAATCGTCGAATAGGAAAAGACGCAAGTGCAAAAACAACAGACTATTATATATATATAAAAATAAAACTTTTATAATATATTTAGTTGTTTATTTAGTTAGGTAATGTAAAAGACTCATGTTGATGAGCTCAAAAACGCTTCACGCTGCTTTATTTCGCACGGGTAGAAATAAACAAAGCGGAAAAATAATATGGGGAAATGAAAATAGTTCCACCCCGAATGGTAATCGAACCCACAACTACCGTTTCAAAAGTAACATAAATATTAAAATTATTAATTTTTATATTTACATTACTGTTGAAATGTAGGATTACATTATTGAAAACAGAAAGTAAAAATTCGTTTTCGTCCTCTCTTATACATATTTGCCGCATTTTAAACTGCTATGAATCGTGTGTCAGTCAATATATACGTAAGTACGTCTTACATATGTACCAGTATACTATATATAACTTTTATTAAAATAAAAACTAAAAGCCATCCATATTTGCAACATTTCATTTATACATCAAAATTGAGTCACTAGCGTTATTACAACCACGTCTCTTTCATGCTTATTTCTATACAAAATCGAAGAAACGTCTAATAAAAGCGGTTTTAAAGGGAAATGCAAAAGCTGAGGATGAGTATTTCTATAAACAGAGAATTATAAGACCTTAGCTACAACAAGATATAGTTTCAATTAATAAAAAATAAAAAAAACATCTTCAAGCTGTATCCCGCACACAGCAGGGAAGCAGAGGGAACATAGTGTAAAGACACTCCGTTCCCCACTTTCTGCCTAGTTCGTTCAGTTCAGTGGCACGAAGGTGACTGTAAAACCGACTGGTTGTGGGTTGGATCCCCACTCGAGGAGATGAAATATTTACTTAGATTTATATTTCCATTTCTTCGCTATGGTGTCGAGGCTAAGCGCGGCGTTGAGTTCTGCGACTCAACACGCAATGCCTCCAGGAATCGGCAGAAAGTGGGGAATGGAGTGTCTTAACACTAGGTTCCCTCTGCCTACACTGCTGTGTTAGGTTTTTTTTTTCAGAAATATATACAGAAATTGAGACGTCGTGACACGACGCAAGGACTGCCACTCAACTTGCAATGTCATGAAAATTGGCCATATCGGTAAAATATTGGAGTTCATAAGGAGGCCACGAAAGCTGTACAAGCTACAATACCTAGTAAAACAATAGAAAACAGAGTGACTACGTTCTCTTTTCCATACTTTCAAAAAAATATCCAGCCATCCAAACCTTTATAGCCACGTCTACAGGCAATAATTAGGCGACACAGTTTTATGCACGCGACGGATGTAGAATCGGTTATATACCCCGAGTGGAGTTAACCCTCTTCATGCGTAAGGGGTCATTTCCGTCGACGTAGACTGAGCAATTAATATGATTATGATATTAATTTATTGCCGCTCTTACATTAATTATATGATCCGATTACCACCATTAAGAGTGACATGAATTCAAATATAATACTTTGTTGTTTTTAAAGATTTTTTTGTTTTCTAGATATAGTCAATACTTTGATTGTAGGTATATTAGTTACTTTTTTTTACTTATTACACTTCCACATTGGAAGCAGATAAAAGTTAAAGAAAAATTACCTTCTTAAATTGACTTTGAAAATAATGCTTACATTTTTCCCTTTTTTTAGCCACTTACCACCATCTTCCGCCTAAGTCAGATTCGGAATCGAGACAAGGAAATATAACTAATTAATTACTTCTAGTGAACTGAAAACCGTCGAGTTTATTGTTAGACGCTGTACCGCTGTGTAACTACTGGCATTATTTACTTAATATTTTTTCATTTATTATATTACATATTTTTATATGATTTTTTTCACATATTATATATTTTTTCATAAGATTCACGCTATATCCCGCATATAACCTGGGAACCTAGTGTTAAGATATTTCCTTTCCTATTAAGACAATTCCGTTCCCCATTTTCTGTCGCATTCTGAAGACACTACGTTTCAACGTTCAATTCGACGTTTCTTTTTGAATGATGAATTGAACGTTTCTTACATGTAATTGTTATTGCTTACTTACATGCTATGTAATATGTATGTTTCAAATATTTACGTTTTAATACCTAAAGTGATGGTGAATTGAGTCACTCACACAAAATATAAATCAAAAGATAGAAAAAATTTAAAAAAGTGAGCTTTCACTTGCTTCTCTCCACCTTCAATAATTCATGAAAAATATGAATAAAACTATATTATGTCACCGTCAATAGCGCAAGGGTTAACTGGCATTATTTACTATGCAGCTATAAATTGTTTGTGTGAAAAATTGCATCGCGTGCCATGAAAAATATTTTCAGAACACTTTTTCTCTGTAAATATTTATAACATAAGGAGCAGTGACTTGCTAGTTGCATTACTTTAGAAAGTAACAGGTCCATAAACTTTAAGAGGCCGTTATTCGTTAGAAGTATTTGAAATTTTTACTAGTATTTTTTTGCTTCACGCTCTATCCCGCAAATAGCAGCGCAAAGATTAGTTAGTGTTAAGACAAACTGTTCTCTATTTTACGCCTAATGTATTGTTAGTCGAGTGACAAACCTGAAGCGGGAAAATATAAACCTCTAGCAGTTATTAGGGGTCATCGTGGATTAGTGTCTTTCCGCTCGGGGGAACGAAGTATTTTCTAATAAAAACTACTGACATCTACTCTTTATTAAGATATAGAGCCACTCTAGTGTACCCCAAACCTAAAGTATGAAACGTCCATTGAATACATTTTGTTATGAATGACACAAAGACGGTTCAGCAGTGAGACTTTAACCTATAAAAGCTCATTTTATAAGCAAAATTCTAAAACAAAAAGAGCATCATGCTCTTTCTCACATAGTAAGGTAGGGTGAGGTACCTTGGTATTAAGACGCTCCGTTCCCCGCTTTACGCCTAATTTCCGAGACCTTTTGTGCAAATGGGGAACGGAGTATCTTAATACTAGGTCTCTCTACCTACCCTGCTGTATGCGGGATACAGCGAGAAGTTGAGTGGTGGTCAACTCAACGCTACAATTTGTCTATGAGAACGGAGAAATAAATATAAATTAAAAATATTTTTTTTTCATGGTTATAGACATAGCAGCGAGTTTTAATAAGAAATATTAATAAACTAAGTTTTAATTGAGGCTTTGCCCTCGTGATTATAGAAAAATAATAATTATTCATCGCACAATCTAAGTGCCCGAAGTAACAAATACAAATTTATCTGTTGACGTTCACCTAGCAATTGGCTAGGTCTAGGCTAGGTCGAGGCGATTAATATCGAAAATGGTAATATAAGCACATTATCATTTTCGACATATGATTTGACTATCCAATACGAAAAATGTTTTTCAAATTGAAAAGATTTATTCTGAGTTAGATTCGAACCTAAAACCATAACGTTTAATTAAATACTAACTACACCTGAATTATTTTTAAGCTACTAGTAAAAGATTACTTTGCTCTTTGATTTCTAAAGAAAAATAAAGGGCCAACCTTTGTCTTAAGCTAAAATCAAATTTATTTTCTGTATTAAATCTAAATACAATTATAAAGCCTTGTGTACAGAAAATTATTCCACTAATTTCTATATGTATTTTTTTTATTTAAATTTGCATTTTAAATGAAACTTTTATAACCGGATCAATCGCGTATATTTGGTTTTATATATTTTTGGAAACCCTTTTTTGGTGGCATTCGTCTTCCACCTCAGTCTACCTGTGACCACAGACTACTGCAAAGTGTGCGAAACGTCGGGTTTCCAAAAATATATATTACCAAATATACGCGATTGATCTGGTTAAAATTATTTCAATTAAAATGTGTGATAATCGTGAAAATATTATTAAATTTGTATTTATAAAATATATAGATTTTAGTTTTAAATGGACTATTTTCCTATTCCTTATTATGTAAAAAATAAAGTATACGAACAACTGCATAGTACGTAGGGTAAAGAGATCTTAACACTAGGTTCCCTATGCCTACACTACGGATACTCTGTGCCTCCTCTATTTGCGGAATACAGCGTAAGTAAAAAAAAACTAGTGTAAATTGCGTAACATGTTTATTAGGAAATCGAACCAATAAAAAAAAACAAATTATAAGCGTTTTAAATATAAACATTATCCAAGATCCAAGATTTTTTTTATGACTTTGAATAAAATATAAGAAAAAACAAATCACGATATATATAAATTATTGTGTGAAACTGTCCTAAAGATTTGAACTAACTTTGCTTAATAAAAAATATACATTTTGAAATATTAATTTATAAGCTTATTTGAATTGAATATAAAAAATAATTTTACATTCAAATATTTAATAACATTCGATATATAATGTATACTCATTTTTTACTTACTATATTAGGTTGATCTTTATTAATATTATAAATTTGAAGAGTTTGTATGGTTAAACGAGCTAATCTGAAGAGCTACTGGTTTGAATCGATTTCTTTATTAATTTATTTATGCTTAACGTTGTATTCCGCACATATAGCAGGGTATGGTGAGAGATCCTGGGAACCTAGTATTAAGGCACTTTTTTCACATTAAGACTGTTTAGAAAGAAAAGAAAAGTTTAGTTTCCGCTATCCGCCAAATTCTCGAGGAATTGAATACGGGAGGAATACAGTATGGAACGGTGTAACTACAACTACCCAAAATACCGAAAAAAGTGTAAGTACTATTATATAATAAAATCTAAGCATCCGTTTGCTTAAAATTCTGAAACCACTTGCTATAAATATATCCTCATGAAACGTGACAGTTATACATAGTTTGATTTTGGTGACAATACAATATTACAGTATCAAAGAACTTGTGTGATGATGAAGCCAGGACCAGAATATTAGTAGACACATAGTACTCTTATGCTCATATAATTTATATAATTTTTTTGACTATACATTTATATACTAAATACATATTCAATGTTTAGCTTTTTAGTTTCTTGTCGTTTGGTGCTTCTGGTCGTTTGGTGTGGCATTAGATGGTCTCCATATCCACACATATTCATATGTATAATACATACTCATATATTTATTTGTCAGTAGGGCATTTCTTACAATAATATTAATATCAAAATAAAAATATCTAGTAAGCTACGATTATAAATTTATATATCATAATTGAATATTTATTTTATTAAAAATCTTTACACTGGAACCAAATATGGAAACAAATAAAGAGCAAGAGTCAGAACCGGAAGTTTCTAAGAAAATGGAGGACGAACACCTGCGACTGCAGCGGCAAGTAAGTTAATTAGTTTTAAAGCAAATCTTAGCTTTTTGATTTTGTAAAACATACTCGTTGTCGCCCGCAACTTTGTTTCCGTGGACTTAAAGGAAAGTAAATAAAATAAAAATCCTTATCTTTTCCATTCCCATAGAAATTTCGAAGAATCCTCACCTAGTGGGAGCTCCCACGCTATCTAAATTGACGTTTTGAAGACGTTGAGTTTTACTAATAAATTCGCTATGGTTTGGCGAAATTGATCTTAATTTTTTTTAACTAAAACAAAAATGGAATTTAGTGACGATTTATACAAATACACTTTTCACTCGAATATCCAGCGGAAAATGCGAAACGGAGTGTCTTAACTTTAGGTCCCTATGGATATATTAATGATTGAAGAGGATCTCTACACCTATGCCTAGAGATCCTAACGTTATGCCTAAGCGGGAAAAAATGAGAATATGCTCAAACATTTAGTCAAATCAATATTTCCCTCCTCCCAATACTGTACATACGCTCTAAGCTCTTAAAATCTTATTATAAATATTCTTAATTTCTCTTTTTGTACCGCATGACCCGCTCTTTCTCTATTATATTGAAGTAACGATATATCTTTCTTAGATACGGATGATACAAATCGACCGATTACAACGCACTATGGGAGTGCACCCGCAGTTCCGACAAAAGGATCATTTGCTTAGAACTCTCAAAAAGGAATACTTGAATTTGCATAAAGATTTGAAGGTTTTTATCTGAATATAATATTAACTAAGATTATTTTTCTTTTATTCATTTCTTAGCACAAAAAAAAAGAAAAAATATTTACAATGAGAGGAAGTACTATAGGTATATTTACAGATAGTATAATTGAGGCCAGTCGCTGCGCAGCGGCACGAAGTGTGACCACTCGAGGAGATGAAATATTTACTTAAATGTATATTTCCATTTCTTCGCTCTTGTGTCGAGGCTAAGCGCGGCGTTGAGTTCTGCCACTCAACACGCAATGCCTCCAGAATTCGGCGGAAAGTGGGGAACGGAGTCTTAAAACTAGGTTCCCTCTGCCTACCTTGCTGTATGCGTGATACAGCTTGAAACTGATAGTAATAAGTATCTCTACTAACATGCTGTGGTCGTATTTTAAATAACAAAATTTTACATATCACACAGATATGAACTCACAACCATCGCAATACTAATCCAGCACTTGTGTCACATCTGTAAATTTAAGGATATAACATTTACAAAATAATATTTTCATACAAAAACGGATATTTTTAAATTATTCGTATATCTCGTAGATAGCTAAGTCGGGAGCTCATAAGAAGAACGACAGCAAGATGAAGATTGGATTAAAGCGCGCTTTGCTGCATCGTACTTACACTGAACAAAAGTGTGAAGGTATTTAGTGTACTTATTTTAACATCCTGTATTTCTTTTCATTCTTCACTTAATATTGTAAAGCCGTAAGAGACTCCATTACCCAGTTTCTACCCAAATTTATGAGAATGTTAAGTGGCGAAACTAACCACCGCACTTTGTCTTATTACCAGAGCAAGGAGCAATGAAAATAATTATTTTTCTCGAATGGGAATTGAACCCAAAACCTTCGCGTTTATAATGAGAGGTTGGGCAGCCGCGCTCCCCCATCATGACTTCAGATTTTAACGATTGTATTAGGTTTGTGAGGTATTTTGTGAATCAAATAACTTAGTATTTTAATTGAAAATTTGCTATTATCGCAAAATGAAAGATCCTATTACTATCATTACAACTTCATCTTATAAATTGTGCCAGAATGTCATCGAACGAAGTCTGACCCATTTTTTTACTTCACACTGTACCTCATTCTCCGTGTAGGAATCAAACCCATAACCATTGCTTTGTAAACACGATGGTTGACGCTGCTCAGACGTTGTGCAACGACGGCCTGATTTTGTTTATAGAACTTAAAAATTTTACTAAAAAGTATTATTTTAATTTCACAGAAGGTATAACTTTAATGAGCCAACTGGATAATTTGTTGCATCGCAAAAACAAGCACATGCTCCTCCTAAAGAAGACCGTTAACGCTAATAACGGACAGGTAGAAGAAACTCGTTACAAAACCACATATACAGCATATACAGCACTTCACTTAAAAATAAACACCTTTGTTGCAGTTTAAAGATAATTTTTTTGGGGTTTTAGTATAATTTTTTCAGCTTCACACTGTAACCCGCATATAGCAGATTCAGAGGGATGCTAGTATTATGTGTCCTATGTTGCGCAAATAATCAAACAAAAAGACTTTCCTTTCACTGATCTTTTCAGTGAACAATAAAATAAGTTATTATTATTTGTCATATATTTTTGGAATTTGACAATATTTGAGTATGAATATCTATAAATGCTTCCGAGCATGTGTGCTTAGCTTCGTAAATATACGAATGTTTACCCAAAGTATTTCATTAATTTATTTAAAATATAGTATTTATGTATGTATTTCTAATAGGTACAGTCACATTATAGACTCCTCACAGGAATTAGAAGTCATTTTATTTTTTCTCTTTTTTATATCACTCGATATTCGATAAGAAAAAACAAAGAGTACAGAAATTAATGATTTGTCACTTAATTTGGTCCTTGAATCTGTATCAGTAAAGTATGTTAACAATACTATTTTCTACAGATACAAGAACGGCGCAGTTACAGTGAAAAAATGTTGGTGGCAGCTGAAAATAAACTTGAAGTTGCAAGAAGGCGGTTTAATAGCGTCCAATATGAGAACAAGAAGATAAGGGAAGAAATAGAGCATATGTTGAATGACAGGTGACTCTTCTTTTTTGTATTTTTTATAAATACGAAGATTGCTCATACGCTCTCAAAAAAATAATTACATGTATTTTCTTTCATTTCTTTCCTTTAATAGACAAAATGCGGTGTCGAGTTCTACCACTTGTCAAGCAATATTCTGTAAATTGGGTGAGAACTTTCAGGATATTGCTTGGGGAATAGAGTTTCTTAATATTAGGTTTCTGCTGTATACAGTGTGATCCTGAAAGAAAAAGATTATATAATGCTTACTTAGGCCTGCCCAAACTTGCAAGAAAAATTATAAGTTTCTTTGTCTAGGGACATCGAGTGCTATTAATGGAATTTCTGTGGGTCTTTGTATAGATTAGACTTTTTGGTATTACGGTACTGGTTATAATCCTACCCAAAAAAAAGTGTAATTTAAATTTTTGGCACTAGATTTTCTGTAAATTCACAAAGTAGGTAGGCGTCAAACTGTTTTAGCCTTTGTTTACTTTTATATAGATCTATAACCGGGCTAATTTATGCAGGGCTCTCTTCAACCAATCGTGGACGAAAATGTTAAATGCTCTTACGAAAGGCAAAAAATTTCTCACTGATTTATTCGAATCATCGACATTGGCCTACGATCAGAGAGACGAATGGTGCACAAAGCTAAAATCAATACAAGATAAGGGAAAGATGGACCAAATGATTCAAATACAGGTAGAAATTAATGACAACAAACTATATGAATTTTTTTAAGATTTTGAAACAGTACACTTTAACCATCCCTTGAAATAGTAAATTTCATTTTCCATCATTTCAAAATTCTATATCAATAAACTATATTTGTTTAGCTTCATGTTGTATTCCGTATACGTTGGGCGGGGTGAGGCAGAAAGAAACAAATGTTTAGCCAATATGTTCCCCTCACACCAATAGCCTTTAAGACCAAGCCCAATTAGTGTAGGAACTCGGGAAATGAAAATAATCCCTCGAATGTAAATCTAACCTACAAGCCATCGCGTTACAGTCAGCCACTGCACCACGATGGCCTGGCATAATGTAAATATGTTAAGACTGATATGACGTAATCTTTCCCACAGTGTCAGCAAAAGAATAAATAGTTATGAATTCTATTCTAAAATTCAGATAGACATTTTTTTCCCTCGCTCTAGAACGACAAAGCACGGCGTTAAATTCCACCATTTCATAAGCATGTTACAAATTCCTTGAATAATATAAGTTGTTTAAACATTTATAGGAAATGAGAGATTTACAAAAATCATTCGACCACGAGATGAAGATGTACAATTTTTTGGCGCAAAAAGGTGTTTTAAGAATAAACAAGATTCAAGAGGCTCGCGAAGAACGACAGAAAAGAGAAGACGAAGAAAAAATACAGAAAGAATTTGACATACACTCTCATATCTTAGACGAAGTTAATGTTAGTATAAAAAATCTCAATACAAAAATATCAGTTTAAGCTAAAGTCGGGAAAGTTTGGAAATTATAAGGAGTGGAAAAAATTCATCATCATTCTACTATAGTCTTGAGATATGCAGTAAAATAAATCACGTAAAAATTTTCATTTCGCTCATAAAACGGCTATATAGCTACACTATTTAACTACTGGTTCGAATTGAAAGACAGTTTTGTGTTAATCAGCTTTGCGCTCTATCCGGGTAAACAGAGGTAAACAGAGACTAGTGTTAAGAGACTTCATTCTCCACTTTCCGCTGAATTTTTCGAAGCATCACTTGTGGCAGATCAACACAGGACTTTTTGCTTTGGTGCCAGAGCGAAGAGATTAATAAATAACAATTCATTAAATTAGTAAATATATCTTCGAGTATATTATTTTCCTCCAAGTAACTCCCCATCAAAAAAAATAACAAGTAAACTCATAAGAAGCTCGCGTTGTTTAACATAAATATTATTTCCGAAGCCTGCGGAGTGTTTTATTTAAACGTCGTCGTCGTATAGCGTGGAATATTGATAAGTCAAATATTTGCGGGCGCAGTTAGCGATTTGCGTGATTCACTGAAATTTCAGCGGTTCTGATTCTGAATTTTCGGGGAAAATCTTCTCTTTGTTTACAATATACGTGAAAGCGTATCACAAATTAATCTTTTTTTTTAAATATTATTTCACACTTAGAAAAGAAAAATACTTATTTAGAAAAAACAACGATGCTATCAACACAAATAAGTTGTAACAAGCGTATAAAATTTTCTACGTAGATTGATGAGAATGGCTTAGCGGTCAGAGCGCCTGGTCGGTTTCCAGGAGTAAAAATCCTCCTAGTAGAAATCAAACCCACAAACATGGCGTTCACAGCCGCTGCGCCATGATGACGTTTTTTCATGCGTGTGAGAAAACCTAGTCCTAAGACACTCCGTTTTTCACGCAGCGCGTAATTTTTAGTCATCAAGTATTGAAGTTCAACGCCACTTTTTGTGTTGTCACCAGAGCGAAAGTCTGCCACTGCATCATAGTAGCCTCAAATAAAAAAAAATAGGAACAAATATAGAAAGATAAACAAAAAACAAAGATTATATTGACAACTGCTAAAATTAAACCCTGCAGCAGTCACAGTTTTGTATGCATAAAAAAATAGCAACATATATATATATATATATATATATATATATATATATATATATATATATATATATATATATATATATATATATATATACATATATATAGATGTTAGCAAATAATCAATTTTACAGGAATACACGAAGGAACACAATTTTAACAAAATAATTGAAAGGTTCGACAAAGTTGAACAGGAGAACTTCGCGCTGTATGTACTACTGACGGACTTTTGCGCGGAACGTGAACTTCTGAAACGAAATCTCAAGCAGATACAACAAGATATAGGTGAAGTTAAATTTGTAATGGACAATTTTGAAATGACAATATCAACAAAGAGGCCAGTCGTGGCGCATAGGCACAAAGTGTGAATGTAAAAGAGATTGTAGGTTCGATTACCACTCGAGGAAATGAAATATTTAATATTTTAACATTTTCACTCTGGTGTAGAGGCAAAGCGCGACGTTAAGTTCTGCCTCAACACGCAATGTCTCCAGAAATCAGCAGAAAATGAAGATCGAACTTAACACTAGGTTCGCTCTGCTTATATATGCGCAATACAGCGTGAAATTAAATAAATATATATATATGCATCCATGAGACTCTGCCGTTACTGAATGACTGCCAGACAACGCACTGACGAAATTTCTATCAGATAAGTGCGTCGCAGAGCTCCGCCACAATACATAAAATGTCTCTAAAGGCGTTTTTTATTCTTCTATTGCAAAATGTAGGAAATATACATATCTATATAATATTGTTATTGTTATAATTAAGGCTTAAATACCATTTAGATTGTGATTGATTCAGAAAAGTATTAATTATGTATAACATCTAATTGCTTAATAAAGCTCGTCATAACTTATGCAAAGCATCCTAAACACACATTAGTACTAAGATTAGGGTAATTAATTACCTACATATCTATAGTGTCTGACTGTAAACTCGGTGGTTGTAGGTTCGATTACAGCTCGTGGGAAAGAGTACATTTATATTATTTTCATTTTCCCGCTCTGGTAGACAATGCGCGGAATTGAAATATGTCACTCCATATGCATTGTTTTGGATTCGGGCGGGAAGTGGGGAACAGTGGGAACATACTACTGTTGTGCGGGAAGAGGTTAGAAAACAAGTTACTTCGGCTCGTCAGAGTGGAGAAATGAAAATGATTTATTACGTCAACTGGAAATTGAACCCAGTGTCTTAGGTTACAGCCCCATAAAACTAACACTAATTCATATTTTTAATACCATAGTGGACCGAAATGACTACAACGACATGATTGAAGAAAAAAGGCAAAAAAAAATGGGACAACTTAGAGAGGAGTTAACTAAACAAAGAATGAAAACAGAAGAAAAGAAAAACGCTTTAAAAGAAAAAGAAACTATTCTGCAAGAGATTATGGAGAAGGTTACTGATATTTTCAAGTAAGTTTGTAAAATATATAAAATAAGTACCTACTATTATTATAGTTTCATTACCGTGTATAACGTCACATACATGGATGTCTTAGCGTCTATGATAGATTACTTTGCTCTGGTAACGACGCAAAGCACGGGGTTGAGTTCCGCCACAAAACACGCAATGCATCCAAAATTTTTCGGGAGTGGAAAGGAAATGTATTAACACTATGTTCCCTCCACCTACTCTGCTATATGCGGGCTACAGCGTGAAGCTAACAATACTTTACTGATAATCGGTGTTATAAACCACGTTAATTAAAACTGTTGTATAAGCTATACGGTTGTATACAAGCGCTGTGACGTCACTTCCGCTCATCATGATAGATTGCCCGCCTGATGAGATGAGATTGTGTATTTTTGGCAGATTGATAAATGAAAACCTTTGGTAGGCTGACCACCTGTTATGTGGCATGTGCTGTTAAATAGTTGCCATTGATTTAGGAGCTAATTCTTTTAACATAATATATGTAATATATAGAATATTTTTATTTGCCGTGACGTAGCAGCACTGCGTTGTGATGGTTGTAGGTTCTTTTCTTTTTGGGAGAATGGATTATTTTCATTTTCTCGCTCTTGTCGCGAGTGTCTTTGCTTATATTTTGTTTTTAATATTGAAGAGGTAAGTATTGCATTCTCCCTAGAGGGAATCGAACACTCAACTGGCACGTGTGCTTTCAGACGTTGTGCTGCTCCGCCACAACGATATTGATATATATAATGTACAATATATGTATTGAAATTTATAGAACAAAGGGGTATCCTAATCTAGATAGCTCCAGTAATCATACAATAATGATGTTATATTATCAAACACGATATTAATTAAATTTAGTTAATGCTATAAGATTGTTAGATGTTATGTTAGTAGTCGCTGAGATTAGCAAATTTAATAAATATTACAGCAAAATTATGATGAAGCAGTATGCATTTTGTATGTTTATCTATGCCTGAATAATATTATGGTTGTCTTCATTGACTACTAGCTTTTATCTGCAATTAAAACATGCCAAAGGAAGTGCCTTCGTAGTCAAATAGAAATAACGACGAGTGTAGAGCCTTCTTCGATAAATCACCTATACAACATAATAAGAAATTTAGAATTCGAAGCAGTAGTTCCTCAGATAAGGGCATTAAGCCAGTAAACTCTTCAGCTATACAGTATTAGTATCTAGATGCACGTTAGCGCGTCCAGTCAAGTTCAGTAAAACAGAACTGACGAACCAAAACTCAAAAGCACTCAAAATCTATCCCACCTAAACCTGCCAAATTTGGAATAAATATTGAGACCTACATATGTGCATCAAATTTTATAAACACAGCTCAAACGGCTATTTAAATAATAACAAAAAAGAATCGTCAATTTTATCACGCATTGACTGACCTATAGACCTTAATTCCGATTCAGTTCCAGATGACCAAGAAAGGTGAAATTTAGTATCCAGTTGGGTAATAAGGTGTATATAAAAATATTGTAAATTCATATGAAAACTAGCCAAGTTAGATCTTACACATAAATATATTGTCCTAAGTTGTAGAAAGAAAGGACATTTTAATTTGTTATAAAATATTTTATATTGTTAAAAATAAATTTCAGGACTGACCATTGAACTTGGCACATATTTACATCTCACTTCTTTTATCGCTGAAGTCAACAACCAAGGCATATATCATATTACTGAACTTGGCTCTCACTTTACATTTAGGTTTTTGATGGGATAACTTCTACATATTTTAACTATTTGTTTAGTTGTAACTCAACGTGTTAATGTCTTAAAGGCTAAATTCGTTCCGCCTACCTTTTATTTTAATTAATTTATATTAAGCCTTCAAAACTCGGTGGAAAGTAGGAAATGGAGTGTCTTACATAAGGTTCCCTCTGCCTAACCTGCTATGTGCGAGATATAGCGTGAAACTGATTATTTTATATTTAATATTTTTACAGAACACTAAATTGTCCTCTAGAACCGTATATGAATCTACTTGGAGACAAACAACCTTCTCTGCATCACCTTAATCTGACATTCCGACTTATGACTGATGAAATCAATGAATTGATTCAAGTTGCATATTATTATGTAAGTATTTTGTGAGTCAACAACTTAATATACCAATAGTATTATATTAAATTACTATACACGCAATACTTCCAGAATTCAGCAGAAAATGGGGAACGTAGGGCAATGTCTTAACTTCAAAGTCTCTCTGCCTTCTCTGCTGCGTGCGGGATACATTGTGTAGCTGAATATTATATGCAATATAATTTAACACTAGGTTCCCTCTGCCTACCCTGCTGTGTGCGAGATACAGCGTGAAGCTAATTTTAAGAGCAGAATAAAAATTATAAGCACCTTTGTTCTGCTTCCCGTCTAACGATAGTAATAAACACCGATCAAAGTCTGATTATTTTTAACAAGAGATAAAACCTATCTATTATGTATGTATAAGATAACAGATAAAAAATATTTATATATTTTCTTAGGAAAGGCATACCCAAAGAAAGGTTAATAAAAGCAGCTCCCGTCTCAAGAAATACACAGTACACCACCAGCCTGTAGAGCACTTCAACGCTATTCCTATAAATATGATAGTCGCCACTGATCCTTGTCCCTGGTATGTAAATATTTTAATATTTCTTTTTGTCTCTTTATCTATTTCTATTTTCAGTTTCATACTGTATCCCGCATTTGTTAGGCGAAGGGAACCTGGCGGAACTTAATGCCACCGTTTAGACTGTAAGGCATCTACCGCAGTGGCGAAATAATATAAATATCATTATTCCTCCGAGTAAGAATCGAATCCACGACCATTATAATTCCAGTTAGTCGCTGACCGGCCTCTTAACATTATTAGAACAATATAAATTTATTTTTTAAAAAACATGTAAAATGATTCTCGTTTTGTTCCCCACATACCACTGAATTCTAGAGGCATTGCGTGTTGAGTTGCGGAACTCGACGCCGAGCTTTGCCTCGACACCAGAGCGAAGAAATGGAAATATACATTTAAGTATATCATCTCTTCGAGTACGGATCGAACCCACAAGCAGTCGCACTTTTTGCTCCTGCGCCACGACTGGCCACTGACAAAAAAAAAGTATAAAAATTTTGACGTAGCAGGATTAGATCTCGAAACGGCTTTTCTAACTTAGCTTAAATATATTTTCAGTTGTGTAGAAGCACGTTGGCTGTCACGTCTTACGGACACTCCAGAAGTGCCATTTGATAAGAACATGGTGTTGTCAGCGTTATCAGAGCTGGACGAAGACCCCGCGTTTGTAAGAAGCGACAGAATTCACCCGTTGACAGAATGCAAGGTGCCTCGGAGTAGGGAGATCTTGGCGAGACGATATGTACAATATTAATTAATTGTGGGTATTATTATTGTCTTTCTTATGTGTCTTTTTGTTTTGTTTTGAATTTATTAATAAATAATTTAATTATTTTGTATTTTTTTTTAATTGGTGGACTATATGATGTTATGGCTTTTATTTAAAAAATCAATCTTAATTTAGTTTTTCCATGAAAAAATCTAAATCCTCTAAACGAATTATTCTATCCTAACTAATTATTTGACTCAAGTTCAATAACAAGATTGCATGCAAAATTCAGTTTCTTGCTTTCTTAGCTTCACGCTGTATCCCGCGCATAGAAGGATAATCAGAGGGAACCTGGTATCCCAGTGTCCATAAGGCACTCTATTACTTATTAAGACCCTTCCATTTGTCACTTTCCGCCGAATTCTAGATGGATTGCATGTTTACTGAACACTTTGCCTCGTTAGCAGAGAGTAGCAGGAATGTCGAAATTTTTATACGTTTTCAAAATAAGAATTTCTTTCTTTCCTAAATGTGGAATAATACTTTAAAGAAGGACAAAAATCTTATAGTTATAGTTAGTGTAAATATTTATCTCAAATCCTTATTTTAAGTGGACATCTAAGTCCAGGCTAAAATGTTGACTATATTACTATCTTATCCAAACAGTTTTAAAGTACTGAAAATTTACAACTAAAAAGACTGTCTTTATAAAAACTCAAAAATTGTTAGAATTGGATAATAATTGAGTATGATGATACGTGTTCACTGGTCGTGCATCGTGGCTGTATGAATATTTGTATGTTTGTCATAAATTTCTTTGAAACTACTAGTCACGTCGCGTTGATCCTTTGTGATTTAATTTTGGTACATATGTTCCAGCTTAGGAAACCCACTTCATTAAAACCGGTTCAGTAGCTTTTAATAGTATTTGAAGATAGTTTACTTTTTTAAATCACTCTCACATTTGTGGCAAAAGTTAATTATGTAGTTGTTTTTAAGTTTCTGAAACTAAACTTCTGGACCCAGGACATTATTTTACAAAAATAAACGTATTTCATACTATAGACACATTTCAAAGTAGAACTCCAAAGAAAAAGTAATACAAGGTGAGAAATAAAATATCGTATATTTTCATACAACACATTTTCCACAAGTCCTTATTTCGAGTGGAGTGGGCTCTAAGCGTAGATGTCAGGCTAAGTGCTGCCAGCAGTTCCGGCGATACTAGCGTCCGCCCCTTTCTTTTGTTTCCGCCTATTTATATATTTTTGAAAAGGTAAAAATATTTTTAAAATGTAGTATAATTATTTTAAAAGCAAATCTTGCTTATTTAAATAAGTATTAAGGATTTTTCAACCTAGCTTTGATATATGTAGAGTTTGATAGATATAGTGTAAGGCTTCGCATTTTGCAACCTAGTGTTGTCTAACCGGCGTGAAGTTGAAAAAAGTATATTCACATTGCATTGCGTGATGGGTTACAAAACTCAACGCCGCGCTTTGAGTCGTTACCAGAGCGAGGTCATGAAAATATTTAATATTTCATTCCCCGGAATGGGAGTCGAACCCACAACCATCACGTTTCGAGTACACGCTTGTGTGTTATATTTTACGGATATAAAAATTTGAAAAAAAAACAAATATCCAAGTATTTTTTTGTGTTATTGCTTTTTATTTTTAAACGAACGATAAATTGAGTGCTTAGTAAACATCAATTTGAATTGAATTGAGACCTATTAAGCTAATAAATACTTAAGTGAATGTAATTTATTAAAATGTACTTATTTTAAACGATATAATTAAATTAATCGCCCATGGTTCTTTACAAACTTTGAGACCTTATATTTCAGCTCTAAAAAAGGTATTAAAAACATAACTAATAAACTCGGTTACACTTTTTGCAACTAGTATTCATTTGCGTTGCATAGAATTGCACACATCACAATTTCTTTTTTCAATAGTATTTCATAACTCATTTAATCAATTTTTTTCCATTGTTTCACGCGTTTTCACGCATATAGCAGGAAAGAGTAGGGCAGATCCATTACTCACCGTAAGACGTCCTTTTCACCGTACATTCGAAACATTACGTGTTATGTGGTGGTACTCAACGCTGTGCTTTGTCTTGTTACAAAAAATTGAAAATAGTTCGTCCTCCTAGTGTTAATCGAACCCACAATCGTTGCGTTTGAAGTCAGACGGTTTATTACGGAATTGGTACAAATACATTGTATTTCTAAGTTTGAGATGAAGAAAATGTATGTGGTATTTCTGTGGTATTTTTAAAAAATATTATATACATAATATTTGTGATAATAAAAAAAAGACACACACACAATTTATAAAACCCAATAAAACACCTTGAAGCTACTAAATAAATCTAAATTAATTGTATACGTTAGATAGATTACGACCTTGAACTTCAAGGGAAATGTTCATCTCAATAAATAACACATCCAATATTAATTGGAGATCCTTGGCCGTTGGCCGTGATGCTGACATTGGCTTTGGATGTTTTCATTACATTCTTTATATTAGAATTTATTTTTAGGGAGATAGGACTTAGTGATATATTCCGTCTTCTACTTTACTCCTAATTACGAGGCATTGCAGATTTGGTAGAATTTTTTTAACTTCTTGCACATGGCAGACTAGGCAAAGAGAACCTGGAAACCTAATGTTAATACACTCCGTTGCCATTAAAATATTCCGCATTATTAATTAAGCAATCTGTGTTAAGAACCTCGTTACCTAAATGAAGAAATTAAAATAATAAATGTTTCATTCCCCCGAGTAGGAATCGAACCCACTACCGTCGCGTTACAGTTGCACGCTAGTGCCCCTACGCTTCGATGGCTCTGATTATTATTAATATAACTCATATTACAGATTCATAGTCTGTACAGTACTATTTATATTTCTTTAGACATTACTTAAAACTAGACTAATGTGACTATATAAGATACTATATTTATGTAAGACTTAAAAAATGTCCAGTTATTACTTAAGGATTTTTGATGTGGCCATTTATGTATGCCTTACAGATACGTTTTGCTGATTATTTTTCTGCTTACATGTGATTGATGAGGGTCTAGCAAACCTTCGAAATTTACAGCAAATAAGACAAGTTAATTAGAGCTCCGCTCATATTTACGCTTACGATTACATATCCCCACACGTGATCATAGATCGTTGTATGTGACTACACATCTACACACTGCAACTGATTTCCTGAATTTTTTAAATATTTTATAATACGCGATGTAACTAGTGGTTAGAAACTCTTAATTGTTGTGATCGTGACTAACCCAAAATCTTTTAGAGATTCAGAAGTAACAGTGATAAAAAAATTATATTTGCAACACATGACTTTTATATAATGTTCGAAACTTCCTTTATGTGTCGCCCCTACCTATAATTGCCCTTATAAAAATGTTGTCCTTAAAGATCGTGCCATTATAGGCTTCATATTATTATATTATATTTATTATACATTTGGTACGAGTCTTTATGTGCATTTTATTTATACCGTAGTACTTAAAAGTTTAACTCGACCGCTGCCTTCCGAATGCTACTCATTATATGAAACGACGGTTGCGACACTCGGGACGACAATACATGAACTAGTCTAGAATAATATGATATTAAAAATATATAGATTTTATTATTCATAATTAACTATACTATTTATATGTATTGCCATGCATATTTTTTTTAATACATCATATCTAAGGTGCATACTGTTACAACATGTTATCACACATCCACATATGTGATTAGGTACAGATGTACATATACGTGTGAATACACAAAAACATATAATTGCACATTCCCTTATGTGATCACTTAAAACAAATTTGTTTTGATAGCATTTCTGTAGGCTCGTGTTCGAGTCACGCTACGTTTCAATTTTTATTCGTTTCCTGAAATTTTATAATTTAAAATTTTCTGAATTGGTCGTAAAATTTTCCTTGTCTATCGCTCTGGATTCATGACATGGCGCACTAAGTGACAAATCTCAACATTGAGCTTTTCTTACTAGAAATAGAAAATCAAATCCTATGGACGTATCTGGAAGAGAGTTCGTGTAAATTGTAAAGCTCGTGTAAATTGTAAAGCCTTATTTTTACAGGGTTTTTTTTTGTTAGTAAAATTTCTGAGCTGGACACAAGACTACTGGGATAGGAACGAACTACCTGGCCCCCCTAATCCTATACTCATATCAAACCCACAACCATTGTTTACAGTTTGAGGCATTTGTACCTCACCACGTTGTGTTCACCATAAAATACAGAAGATGTGTAATAATATAAAGTAATATACAGAAAGACGTAAATAATAAAATAGTCACCAACCAACCGCGAATACAAAAATACTTTTGTAACATTGAATTACTTTGCTCGAGAAAATTTAAAATAGTTAAAAAACTCGGAAACGGACAGTCTCAAGTTTGATTCAATTTAAAATGAAACTTAGAGGGTGACGTGGAGCGAAGTTGCGGTGTTTTAATTACATAGCATTCTTCTCCATGGATTAGAGTTCACAGATAGAAAAGATTTTAGAATATACTTAGACTTTGGAATAATAAATTTAAGTTGAAAATAAAAATATTTGTAACAAAAACGCTACAATCGTGGGCTTGATTTCCACCCGGAGAACCAAATATTTTGATTTCCTTGCTAGCAAATTGGGTAGAAAGTGCTTATATGCGTAATACAGGTCATAAATAAGGTCACGCTACTAAAAACGCGCCAATCGCGAATTGGACTCGCGCACGAAGAGTTCCGCATCATTATCTATAAAAACGCCAAAATAATATATGTGTTTTAAGAGAACTCATCTTAAGAATTTGTTTTATTTTATTTGAATTATTTATTTTTAAATTGAATGTATCATTGAGTATTTTATGAATATTTCAAACATTTAGCTATTGCCATTACATCAACTGAAAACAAGGAAAAAAATTACGTTTGTAGTATGTGAGCCTCGTATTTATTATATTCTGTTTTTTAGTTATTACTTTTTATAGCTGAAATATAAATAAATGATCTGAAAATGTTTACTGTCTATCTATAACAGTTCATGATACAGCCTGATAAGAGACGGACAGAGAAACAGACGGACAGCGAAATCTTAGTAATAAATCTTGTTATAATCTTTGGGTACGGAGCCCTTAAAATAGGGTATCAAGCCCACAACTTCTCCCACTGGTACATAACGAACTTATAAATATAAAAATTCTTATAAATAATTCTTAAATTTCAGTTTTACTTCTAACGAGTTGCAGTTCCATTCTTTTAATGAAAAATAATAAGACACAGGTACAAGAAAGTGCAAAGTGCTTATAAAGAGTGCTCTAGGGCGAAGTTCAGAATTTGGTGCTTCCAAAGTTTTGTGATTTAAACTTATGGCAGATATAAGAATACGTATCTTTGTAGCTGTAAATTTTTAATATTTTCAATTTCTTTTTCCAGCCTCACGTTGTATCCCGCACAACAGTGGGTAAACAGAGGGAATCTGGGAACCTAGTGTTAAGGTACTTTTCTGGAGACATTTCCTGTTGTGCGGAGGAACTCAATTCCGCGTTTACTCTCGTTGCCAGAGTGAGAAAATGAAAATATAAATATAAAATATTTCATTTTCTCGAGTGGGAATCGAACCCTCAGCCAGCAATACAGACGCACGTTTGTGACCTTGCGCTATGACCCGCATTTTCAGTTCTTGCTTGCTTTTGTTTTCTTATTTTTACGTAATCCTATGAATGAAGTTAGTTTCTCTGTGTGAGTGGTGAATACTTGAATAGGGAGTTGTAATTAAATATTATATTCTATACTAAAACTTGTACAATTGATCGCTTTGATTGTGAAGGGAATCAATATACATATTATAAGTTTCGAGACAATTTATTTACTTATTAATTTGCTTAAATACGTGTTAATCTCAGGAACTACACGTTCGTTTCGTTCGTTTGGAAATAATCTATATCTATACTTATAATAAATATGTAGAAAAGTCATTTCTGTACATTGAAAATATTTTAAAAAAAATTAGCTAGGGTGTGAAAGTATAACTTACAGAATCCATTTCCAACATTTTTGGAATTTTTGTCTGTTTGTCTGTTTGTCTGTTTGTCTGTTTGTCTGTTTGTCTGTTTGTCTGTTTTCCTGTTTATGTGAACACGCATCACATCAAAAGTACACAATATATTTAAGCAAGTTTTATACGTAAAAATTACCAGTAAATCAAAGTAACATTTAGTGTTTATTTCATTGTAATAGCTTCACCCTATCAAAAGATATAAGTATTTAAGTTTCCAAGAAGCTTATATTTGAGATAGTAGAACTCGATACAAGTAACGCTATCTATTTTATAGTTTGGAAAGGCTACCGCTACACTCTATAAAAAAATAATGTACTTAAAGTTTTTGAGGCCGGTCGTGGCGCAGTGGCACAAAGTGTGACTGTAAATCGACTGGTTGTGGGTTCGATCCCCACTCGAGGAGATGAAATATTTACTTAAATTTATATTTCCATTTCTTCGCTCTGGTGTCGAGGTAATTCCGCAGAAAGTGGGGAACGGAGTCTCTTTCAGGTAGGTAGGTAGGTAGGTAGGTAGGTAGGTAGGTAGGTAGGAAGGTAGGTAGGTAGGTAGGTAGGTAGGTAGGTAGGTAGGAAGGTAGGTAGGTAGGTAGGTAGGGAGGTAGGTAGGTAGGTAGGTAGGTAGGTAGGTAGGTAGGGAGATCGGTAGGTAGGGAGGTAGGCAGGTAGGCCGGTAGGTAGGTAGGCAGGTAGGCCGGTAGGTAGGTAGGTAGGTAGGTAGGTAGGTAGGTAGGTAGGTAGGTAGGTAGGTAGGTAGGTAGGTAGGTCGGTCGGTAGGGAGGTAGGCAGGTAGGCAGGTAGGTATGTAAGGATGTATGGATGTATGGATGTATGGATGTATGGATGTATGGATGTATGGATGTATGGATGTATGGATGTATGGATGTATGGATGTATGGATGTATGGATGTATGGATAGGATGTATGGATGTATGGATGTATGGATGTATGGATGTATGGATGTATGGATGTATGGACGTAAGTATGTATGGATGTATGGATGTATGGACGTAAGGATGTATGGATGTATGGATGTATGGATGTATGGATGTATGGATGTATGGATGTATGGATGTATGGATGTATGGATGTATGGATGTATGGAGTATGGATGTATGGATGTATGGATGTATAGATGTATGGATATATGGATGTATGGATGTATGGATGTAAGGATGTAAGGATGTATGGATGTATGGATGTATGGATGTATGGATGTATGGATGTATGGATGTATGGATCGATTTCAATATTTTTTTCACTATTAGAAAGCTGCAATTTCACTGAACAGCATAGGCTATATTACATTTAAGAAAAAAATACGAGATCCCTAATAAAACTGCAATAATGTAACCCAAGGTGAGAAGAAATTGATCTTACTAATTCTACCATCGCATGCGCTGCGAAAACTATTGATAATAGAACAAAATAATGTTTTACAGTATTGTAGAGCGCATCAATATCTATAAAAAAATTCGCGATACCATATGTCCAGCTACTGTAGTTATGGCAATATAACTTTTTTTTTTATATTTTATAAGATAACAAAAGTGGCCACAATAATCAAACCATATTATTCATACCTCTGCATTAATCTTTATCCCATTAAATGATATTTTAATAAAGATCCCATTCAAAAGATATAACGAATTTAAAAATATCAAATTTAAGAAAATCATGTAATAATAAAAAATGCGGAGTGTGTGCCGTGTGGCCTCGCGCATCGTGGCAAGTAACTCTGCAGGGGTGAGGGGGAGGTGGGAGGAGGACTAAAATTTTGAAGATAATCGATTAGATTTTTTGTTTCTTTATTTGAATTGAATAGGTCCCAAAACAACGGGACCGATTTGGAAAATTCTTTTACTATTAGACTATTGACGTGTAAAAGAATACCAAAAAAACCTTATGGCGCGTACGCTGTAGAAATTATTGACAATAGAGCAAAATGATGTACTGCAATTTTATAGAAAACATCTAGATCTACAAAAATTTTACGTTACCATGCGTAACTGTAAAAAAAAGGAAAATGTGTAAACTATGTATGTATATATATATATATATATATATATATATATATATATATATATATATATATATATATATATATATATATATACTTTGCATACAAAGGTATCCCGGACGTAGTGTAAATTTTTTTTCAGTTATTATTACCAGTAAAGTATCGATACTAATGTGATATCTATATATTTATATATATTAAATATTTTTTAGTAATTTTTATAATTGTAATAGAATTAAACAACTTTCTAAAATGATTTTTCCTTGCATGCGTTGTAATAAATACAATATAATATATAAGATTTTATATGTTATTTTAATTATTATCTTAAAATAAATAAATGTATTTTGATCAAATTTATTTTTTTAAAAATTAGGAGTGCCCAACAAAGCTATCATTTCTCTACGAAGATATAAATAAATAGTTATAAAGGTCAGCTATTTAATCATTACACCATTCATACATGACGAATGTTACAATAAAAACAATTAAACCGATTTTACCGCTCCCGCACCGCGCTCACGTCTTAGGTCCTTAAATCGCTTATGTCGTTTCTGAGATAAGCGTCGACTAATAGAAAAACCATGAAACAGACAAAATTTATAAATATTATTGTTGCTGGTTCTATTACTTTGTTAATTGCTCCAATAATAATTTGTTTAATGAAAATCGAAAATGCCATGGTTTTAATAATTTTCACATTAGAAATCTTAAGTGCGCTGCAAGCATACATTATTTATTAAAACAGGAACGTAATTCCCTGTACCGAAACAAACAAACAATTCACAAAATTAAGTGGGTGAAGCCGCGAGCTGGTTGCTATATTTTATAAAATTTTATGTTGTGTTTATAATAGATGGATCACGTGGTGATGTCAATACGTTTTAATGATTGGCATGTAGGTACGTTATATTAATTTATAGTAGATATATTTCTCAAGAGAACTTAATCAAAACTTTTTATATAAAAAAATACATGAAATAATCATGTTAGGGAAATATCAAATTTATTTTATGAATCAATCTTAATGTTATATTCGAAACAAATGAATTGTATGTAAATTTATTAATACGTTTCAAGTAAGAAAAAAAGAAAAAATGCAATAAAATTGCGTTTCTGCTTTTCTTTCCAATGATTTATATTTCTATATATGTGGGACGTAAATGCGGGAACAGAGCTGCCATCTTAGTACATAGTAACCTCTAAAATATATATTTACGTATAGTTAAAGAATAAAAAATGTGAAGAGGAATGTGTGATTTCTCTATAGAATATATTATTCTACATTATATCATAAAAAAACAGTACATATAACGGTATCCTCCTGCAGTATAATTATTTTAAATCAACATTTTTGAACTTTTAATTTTGAACATTTTAAATATTTTCGTGCCATTATGATGAAAAACTTAGACAATTTTTTAATTTGAAAAAAATAATTTATTAACGATAAGAATGTTGGTAGTTTTTCAAAAGGTATAAGAATTTAAAAAATGTCTAAAATATGCTTTCTTCGCAAGTATTGTAATAACTATTAGTTCACTAAAAAATCACTATAACTATTAAATATGCTCAATTAGTGTTTTTGTTAGCACCACTTTAAATGAAACCATAGTTAATTACTCTATAAAAGCCTAATACAATAAAAAAAATCCCAAAAGTGAAAAAGTTATTTTTCATACAAAATAAATTATATATTATCGTTGATATTAAAATAAAACGCTATTTGTCATTAAACACGCAAACAGGCATAAGCCTATCAAGGGAAACCGCCGCATACGCCTCATTCCTAAATCGAGTCGTATGTATTGGCGACAAAGTTCAAAGTTGCTTAACCTTTAGTAATAATTTGTAGTAGTATGTGTTAACGTTATTGGTATCTATGCGTTACTTCGTCACACGAAATACAGGTATGGATAAACATCGTGAAATGACAAAAAAAATCTATGTCTAAACTGTTGAGGTATCTTGATTAATTTCTTTAGGTATGGGCTTAAAATATTTTATCCTATATATTGCCCCCGTAAAAGGAGCGCTGACGCTTCCATTCTGGATTAGTATTAAAGGCCATCGCGGCGCACAAAGAGATTATCCTGATTTCTGAGATTATCCTGAACGCACAGATAAACAGACAAACTGACCAAGTTCTATTTCATTATTAAATGTCCGTAATAATAATTTTTCTAATATATCTTCCACGTACAGACACCGATGAGTTAGGATTTTATTGTAAGTAGCGATATTACTATAACTATATAGTTATAACTTTAAAAGACTTTTTAAGGCAAAAGTTTAAAGAAATTAATATATTGACAGTTGCATCTCTCTTATTGCAAACATACATTATAGGTATATTAACACGAACATAATTTTAGTATATTGAGCAAATAATTATGTGGTTTAAGCGGGCGAAGCCGCGAGCGGGCCGCTAGTAACCAATAAAGCGGAACCACATACTGCCACAATTTTTAATGGACTTTGATTTATTTAACTGTTCCTATTGTTCACGAGTCGTAATTCTCAAATCTGTTTGCGTAGACTATAAACAGACAGACATAAAATAGATGTTCATATACACATAGCTATAATCTGTTGTAATATTATAAAAGTTTGTTTGGCCGAACGCGCTTATCTAAGGAACCAGTGGCTCAAATTTAAAAAACATTATTTTGTTATCTCCATTTATCGAGGAAAGAAAAATGTGTTTCTTTAATCGTTTTAATGAATCCACTATACGTACGGTCCGAGTTATTCCCTGCACTTAGAATGTGGCATGTGTCATATACATTCCATTAGACCACGCGGGTGAAGCAGTAGATTACATACGAGCGTATTATGTAAACACATTCGCAAAGCTACCCCTCCGCAAGCTCCGCAGAAACTTTCAACTATTTTAGTAATGTTTTTAAGTGAAATCTCACTTGATGTCGGCCGGAAACAAAACACGGATGCTGGGGGCTAATTAAAAAAGTTGTTTATTCATTTCCGGTGTTCGAGGTGAGATGAGAGCAAGAATAACATTAATTAAATGAGTTTTGTTCTATATAACCTATAATAATAATGTCTGTAAGTAATATTGGGGTGGATTTTAGTTGTTAAGATGGTTGTAGATTTTAATTTCTTTTGAGATGATGATATAATATAAATAGATATTTCTTACCTGTGCCACTTAGATGGTTTTCAAACATCTTAAGAATTCAAAGGAGAAGTCCTGACTCCACCTCCTGCTATGTCATTTTTTATGACGTGGTAAGTTCCGTCACTTAACACACAATGCCTTCAGAATCCGGCGGAAAATGGAGAAGGGAGTGTCTCTTAATACTAGATTTTCCCTCTGCCTACCCCGCTGCTTTCGGGAAACAGCGTGAAGTTGATATATAACTATACACGGATATATATTTAATAATATAACATATTTAATCAAAGTAATAAAATAATATTAATTAAATTAAACCAAAAAAACTTAAAAAGTGTCTTCTCGTTTTTCCACTACACTAGAATCTAGAGTTAAGGCAGTAGCACATGTACAAGAAGAAAAATTAAAACAAATTAAATAGGTATAATTTTCCCCCGAGCAGAGATTGAACCCTCAATCGTCGCGTCCACAATCTGTAGCAATTTAAGTTTACATTAAGTGATATCTCAAAAACACTCGTAAATAAGAAACACCAAACAAAATTTTGAATTGATTCAACATATAATTTCTCTTTCCGAAGCGACTCGAAGATAAAACTTCTTTAATCTATCTTCCTCAAGTGTAACCTTTCTAACAGACGCGGGGACAATTATTTAGATGTTCTAAACTTGAAGTTGCCAACTTTTCTGATTACGTTTAATGGTACCTGAAAATGTAATTCAGAGTACAATTTTTTTTGCTCGCAAATTGGTTGATAATTAATTAAAAAAAAAAAACAAAATTCTAAATCCTCATTTTTTTAAACACTTTTGATTTGTCGAATTAATGCAAAGCTGCGACCGCCGATCCGCAAGGCAGTTCTGTCGAGAAGAGTAGGCAACAAAATTAATAGTTGCTCTTTTAAATGTCAATATTACAATTGAATTATTTTATGGACTGGCACCCTCCTGTATAAGATTCAATTGATGTTAATACCACGTATTTTTACTTGTAATTATTTATCAGCTTCACGCTGTATACTGCACTCAGCTGGGTAGGCACAGGGAACATAGTGTTAAGACTCCGTTTCCCACTTATTTTTTTACTGGTGAATTTTAAAGGCATTGCGTGTTGAGTGGCAGCACCCAACGCCATGCTTTGCCTCGACACCAGAGCGAAGAAATGGAAATATAAATTTAAATAAATATTTCATCTCCTCGACTGGGGATCGAAGCCACAGTCGGTTTCACAGTGACACTTTGTACCCCTGCGCCACGACTGTCCTCTTGTAAATATTTCTGGGCAGTATATCAAAACATTACATCGATCTGGCTAAGTTATAACCGAAAGTAAAACTTCCTAGCGTTAAGTTCCGCCTCCTGTTACACAATGTCTCGAAAATTGAGCGTTATATACTAAACGGAATGTCCTGACACTCAGTTCCCTCTACCTATCCTGCTACAGACGGGATACAGTGTGATGTCCTCACAATAAACGATAACGTATAACTATAATTAAAATAACCTTTATTCCCGTATTAAATCTCGAAGTCATTTTCATTCTCCAGCAAGGCGACAGTGTCTCGGTGAAGCGCAGGCCAGCACAAGACATTTATTAATTATGGTAATTCTTTAAACTTTCTAAAGTCTAACTCAATTAGTCGTGCGACAAAACGCCCCGGCCCTCACTTTGTTAATTTACATGTATTTTATCTGTACTTTTATAATTAGCTCTGAATGTTTTCTTGGTGACGTTAAACGCAATGGTCGTGAGTTCGATCTTTACTTTAGGAAAAGATTGAAGTGTAGAAAATATTTATATTTGCCCCAATTTGGTACATATTGTTCGTTTGGCGGGTACCCCTACTTAACATACTATATCTTGACTAGGTGGTAAGTGGGGAACGGGGTATCTTGCATAGCACTGGATTTGCTCTACCTACTCACTTTTAAAACGCGCTAAGCAAAAAACAAATGACGTAGAGGTATATAATAATGTCCACTTTCCGGCAGTTTGTAAAATTCAGGTATTCTATACAATACCTCAGCAATGTGTAGAGTAATACCTGGGGCGTCAGGCAATGTCTAATTTTAATCGTACTAAAACAGTTAACGTCTTAACAACTCTCCTTGTCATGGTTTGTCACTCATTTGTATGTTCTCTTAATTTTTGCCTTAAAAAAAATAGTTATTATGTTATTTTTAATATTTTGACTATTTAATTATTTTGTAAAAACTTAATTAAATCCTACATCTTTCGCGTCACTACAAATTATAAGTTACATTAAAGTTGGTGCTAATTTTGAAACTGGCGAGATTATTTAAATTACTACCGAGAAAGTTTGTTTGAGGAGAATCTGTCGTACGCTTAAGATGATGTCTGACTGAACTTAATGTGATATTTCTCTTTCTTCTTTTTTTTCTATTCCTTTCTGTTATTTTTATATGCCGCAAATAGAAAGAATCCTCATATTCTTTTAAAATAATCTGGTTTCTTTCATGTATTTACATGATAAAAAGGATTATTTTAAGTATAAAGTATGGACGGATAGATAATACTAATATGTATGTAAACTCAAACAAAAAAAAGGAATCCATGAAAGTGAAAATGTTTTCAACAAACTATTTACATTATGGTCGACGATCGTGGCCACCCTGAAGTTAGACAGCTGTAGACGGCTACGCAAATTCAATTTAACTATTTTTCTCACTTTTGTTACTTTTTTCCTGAATGTACAACACGCAGAAGTTCCAGCATAGAAGAGTCGTGGTTGTCCTGAAGCCTTATTTCAGGTTGGCCACGACTTGTCGACCGTATTTATATGTTACTTGTGAAAAAACTTATGCAGATTCTTAAATATTCATACTATTTATACCTTAATTATTATATTATTATTACTTAATTATTATTTTTAAATATTTCAAATTATGACAATATAGAAACTAAGATGAGGTGAGATGCCTCGTCGTTGCTTGATTTCTTTTCAAACTTCAAAAAGGAGTATATTCTCATTTTCAACCGAGTCTTTGCCATAAAAAAAAAAAAAAAATTCAACCGAGTTTAAAAAAAAGGAGAGGTTTACAATGCGCCCGAATATTTTTTATGTATGTTCTTGAATAATACCAGATTAAGATTGAAATTTTACATAGGACCAACTACCTACCTACTCGTTTGAGAAGTATCCTTTTAAGATCTATATGAAAGATTTCATAATTTTGAAGTCGGTGCCAAGTAAAACAAACAGACTTAGTATTAAATCGATATTGTAGTAAGGTTGTTGTAGCTTTAGCTTTACACCGACTTCAAAATTCTAAAATTCTTTAATTATTTTTGTTTAACAAAATAAAAGTACGTTTTTTACTTAATTGTTAAGTTATTTATCACGTAGTTAATTTATTTCTTACTTTTTAGTATATTGTTTGAAGTCGATTGTTTTTTGTTAAAAAATAATTATAGCTTCGCTGTTCAATACAGAAGCAGTATACCGACTCAAGTTTGATACACACTCCTTACTTGATTCACCTTAAACTAATTTAAGTGCATTTTACTTAACACGGTTATAGCAAGAATGGTAAAATTTTATTAATTCTAAATAAAAATGTATGCAGATGATAATAACATATTGTTATCTTCTTTTCTCAATTACAAGTTAAAGGTAACCTAGCGTTAGGTTTATAAAAATAACACACTCGAGAGAAAGAATTATTTTCGTTTCCTCGCTTTGATAGCAAATAGCAATACAAAGGACGGTGTTGAGTTCTGTCAGTCAACACGTAATGTCTCGAAAATTGATCGCTACATATGAATCGAAATGTATTAACACTAGTTTCCCTCTATTAACCGTACCACAACCGAATTATAGCGATAATACGAATTTAAGAAAATAAATAATTTTAGTATAAAAACAAAATAGATTTTAGTGTGAATTTTGAAAAAAGCATTTGAAGTAAACATGGCGTTGGCGCCGCGACCGCAATCACAAACTGAAATCTGTGTTCTATGACATTTTTGGGTCGCATATCAAAAGTATTCTGTGTTTTTTACAAAATACGCTTCATTATTCGTCTATATGTATGTACATATTTATGTAAGATCATTGTAGCACTGAAAGAAAGCGTCTGACTGTGCACACGGTGGTTGTGGGTTTGATTCTCTCTCGGGGAATTATTTCGTTTCAGGAACAAAATATTTTTTTAAATATGGCAAGATCAACCATTCAACTCGTAATGTCTCGAAATAGGACGGCAAATCAAATGATGAGAGTTTTGTCATTAGATTCTTTCTATCTACCTACCCTTCTACTAATAGTATTACGTACTTTTAATAGTAAGACATGTCAATTTATTATTATAGTTTAGTGTGCACTCATAATAATTCTAGATTTAGATATACATAAAACATATTGAAATATCTACGAAATATTATTGTAATTAAGTATATCATTTAATAGTACACATAAGTGTGAAATTATATTAAAAAAATCTCTTAGGTGTTATTATCTTATTTCTAAGTAAAAATAATACAAAGATATAAACAATATTTGTGAACTGGACTTGAAGTGTATTGCAACCCAACGCTGCGTTTACCATCACCAGAACTTTATAGTGTACACTTCCCCAGACGGGGGCCACTTGGGGGAAGTACAAATCACGTAGTTATCGTCACGTGCAGTTCGACAGTTTCGAAATGCGCTACGTTATCTTCAAGCTAAAGTTATATAACACTCACATGAACATACATCTTATATATATCATCTCGCATCACGCTGTATGGTGAGTGTGCGGGACACTGGAGGCATTACGCGTTGAATGGCAGAACTCAACGTCGCGCTGTGCCTCTACACTAGAGCGAAAAAATGTAAATATTAAATATTTTGTTTCCTCGAGTGGGAATTGAAGCCATAGCCTGTCGCATATATTGAGTCTCTGCGCCACGGCTGGCCTCATATCATCGAGTATCATCTAGTATTTATGTAAAATATATTTGAAAACGTATAAAAATATTAAAAATTAGAGATATTTTTGAATTTGCGAATGAATCCACCGCCGGCTCGAAAGATAGTTCTACTGAAAAGAACCAGCAACTAAACAGCCGCCCTCGACAACATAAATCAAAACTGCATGAAATTCATTTGATATTAATTTCATACATTTTTATCCCTTAAACATTACTATATAGTATAATAAATAGGTTTTACATGTTAATATTATTTTAGAGCCATTTTAATTCTTTATAATAACATACAGAGAATAAGAATACGAAATTTTAGTATAAACAAGTATATTTACTAACATATCTTATATCTTAAATACCTTTACACAATATTTACCTACCGGCAACATAACAAACGCCGTGCTTGCAGTATTATAATTATTTTAGTATGATTTATTACGGAGGCGCTGTCTTCCGTCGTCTTGACGCCTGCTTGGTACATATGGTGATGATTTTGAGATAAATTCATCTCATCTCGGTAATAATGGATGTTT
Organism: Heliconius sara; assembly: GCA_917862395.2. NCBI lineage: Eukaryota > Metazoa > Arthropoda > Insecta > Lepidoptera > Nymphalidae > Heliconius > Heliconius sara. The sequence goes on from OU860798.1 coordinate 7,217,225, forward strand.
GTTAGTGTTAATTTATTACGTTATGTATTTTGTATTATTAATACAATTATATATACGCCAACACGACATTTCAATTGTATGTGGTTCGAATACTCCAGATGAAAGATTTCATATTTTTATTTAGTTTAGTTAGTAACGATGCAAAATACGGCGTTGAGTTGCACCATTCGACACATAATGCTTCCAGAATCCAGCGGAAAGTGCGGAACGAAAGTGTTTGTGCGAAAGTAATGGGAACGGAGTGTCTACACTAGGTGTCCCTGCATACCCTGGTCCCTGTTATGTACGGCGTGAAGTTATATTATACTCCTCGCTCTTTTGTACAAAATGATCCTATAAATATATTGAAAATGTTAAGTGTTAATAAAAGTTCCTTCTTTTTCTTTTCACAAAAACCTAAGTTTTGTTCCTCAAGGATTACGGATGATGATTATTGGGGTGAGTGGGAATCGAATCTAACCTGTCGCGTTTACAGTCACACTTTGTGCTCCTGTGCCACGACTGGCCTTCTCATTTCTTCAAATTATTTTTTTTTGATTCCAAATAATATCTTCCAGATAATATTGTAATTCTTACTCGGCGCAAAATCGAGTACGGAGTTTCTTAACACTATGTTCCCTCTGCCCACTCTGGTGTGTACGGAATATTCTAATGTTTATACAATTAAACAATGATAGTAGTAATTTTTTTGTTGCAGGGTAGGCAGAAGGAACCTGGTCTTAAGACACTCTGTTTTGAAATATTGAGTGTCGAATGACTGAACTAACCGCAGTACTTCCTCTACTAGAGCGGTGAAATTTATATTAATTAAACTTAACCATTCCGTCGAATGAAACTCGAACACACAAACCTCGTGATTTCATTCAGACTATCCGACTGCGTGTCGAAACTTAACGCCGCAAGTTGTCTTACGTCGCGCAACTGTGTGAACATGTCGCTCATTTAATGCAACGATGGCGTATAAATTGCACTTTTTGAAATATTACAGAAGACGCAATCAAAGTTTGTAAATAGTATTTCCGCATTCACACAGATAAGCTGGTGTTAAGAGCGATTATTCGCGTAATGTCAAAATTAAAACAAATTCCTAGTCCCGTACAATGTAAGGTATGATCATAATGAGACACGAGCGCCGCGACTCGTAGCTGACGTGACAACGTTGTTCACATATCTAACTCGATTATGCTTCTAAATACTGAATGCTATGCTGTTGTTTTATATCTCTAGATATTTTCGGACAATATAGAGATAGGACACTCTGTTTTTCTTTCTTTTATCATCTTTGGTATTGTGTGTTGCTTAGCGAAACGCCATAAAACTAGATGTAGAAACGATCTATTGAATGCTGAAATTGCAAAATATACGCGTATATACTATGGGCAAAATATACGCGTATATACTATGGTCTTCAGCATCCCCAATGGAATACTTGTATAAATTAAAAATATATGAAATGAAAATATATATAGCTATAGCAAAGCATAAACCTTGCACTGTAAAACAATCACAACGAGGAAGCTTGATGCAATTCGGTTGTATTTTGCGAGTTATGTTAATGTTCCCAGATATGCGCCGTTTCACGTTCATACATACAAATGTATACATGACACGTGGATACATGCTTTATTTACTTAATTTTTGATAAAAGTTGTTTTTTTTTTGTTATTATTGTACATGTAAAGATTGTGTTCCAAGTCGATGAAAAAATTATGTATATATAGTAAATATAGCTTTTCTCTGTCTGGTTTGGTATAAATTACAAAGTATATAAGAGAGTATGTCAGATATAGTATGGGAGCTGGCTGTCGTGGTGCAGTGGACAGTGTATATCAATAAGCGCAACGGTTGTGATTTCGATTCATACTCATGAGCAGTACACGAAAATGAATGAAGTATTTGTTCCGCTATTCAATATCTCGAAAATTGGGTGGAGATTGGCGAACGGAGTGTCCTAACACTAAGTTCTCTCTGCTTAAATTCCTATATGAGGAATAGAGCGTGGAGCTAAAAAAATAGAGAGGCGTATTTTACCATTAAGACTTGATATTAAGGTTCTCTTTACCTTTTCTGAAACATTGCCGGAGACATAAACGGCAGTATTTAAAAACAACAAGCCAGCTAGTTGGACTCACCAACCGAAGGTTCCGTACAAAATTTGGAGGTCACGAGCTTTTTTTCTGAATTTCAAACTTAGCTTAGCCAGAGCTCTTTCATCTGCTACCTCACTTGAACTAGCGGCTTCTGTACCAAATTTTGCCCTTCTTTTAAGGTTATTATTTTTTTGGATTTTACCATAAATCTATAGTTTTCACATATTTTCTGGCTGGCTCCTAAATTTCATAATTCTAGATCAACCAAAAGTATCCTATAAATTTCGATTTGCTTTTTACTGTAAAATGTAGAAATACGATTAAATGTAGAAATACGATTTTTTCAAGAAATCAAAGGACCATAGATCTGACTATTAGGTTTCAATTTCACTGACAGACAGATAGACTGGCAGACAGACGGACAACAAAGTTCTTATAATGGGTCTTTTATTCTTTACCCAGAAACTCACAAATTATTTTCATATCACTTAAGTCAATGTAAAACGTAACATTACTCCATATTTATTAAAATATGTACTATAATAATATCAAAATTTCATGCGTAGAGCAGAAAGAGCGATGCCAACTTTCTTATCTACCCTACCGAAGCAGACAAGAAAATGACATGACATACAGAAAGAAATACGAGTACAACGTAACTTGCCAAGAAATTAAATATTCGTTACAATATATTGAAAGAATATTTTTTATTTATTTTGGTTTTGTGTTTAATAATTTAAATATTTTTTTTATTTCTACATACTGGCAAGAGAAAGCACGGTACGGCACAACAAGTTTTCCGTTCTCCTCTTTCCATATGGACCGGAGCGGTAATTAAAAGCGCGGCGTTGAGTTTCACTACTAAACATGCAATATATCGAAAATTGTAACACTTGGTTTCGTCTGCCTAGTTTTATCCTGCTATACACGAGATACAGGGAGAGGCTAAAACATAATACGGTACTGCAAGACAAAATATGGTATTCGATTTTACCACCTAAATTAGAGATATAAATTATTAAATTTTTTTTTTTTGTTTTTTTATCTTTACATACGTTAGTACGTTGCAAAATGTTAGAGATGCGTAAAATAACCAAAAATTGACATTTAAGTAATCCCCTTCGAAGCTTTCGTTTAGATAATCAAACATAAATTCATGCAAAGCCACGGATTGACCCGTCAAATGTAAAACAATGATAATCTCGGCCTTCATCATAGCGATTTTAATATTTAAAATGGATATTGTAAAAGATTTACTATAAAGTTGCTAAAATTGTCTTTTGTACATGTCAAATTTATTTTTCATTAAAAAAAGTCGAAGACTTTTTATTAATTTGAAATTTGTCGTGGGTGTGGAGTGCTGTGTGGTGTAAAGATGACAGTGTTCAAATCCCACTCAGGGCAATGAAATTGTCATTTCCTTGCTTTGCTAACAAGACAAAGCGTGGCGTTGAGTTCCACTATTCAATGCGCATTGTCTAGCGAAGTCGAAAAGTGGGGAACGGAGTTTCTTCACACTAGATTCCCAGGCACCCTCTGCCTATCCTGATATGTACATATAAACCGTTTGAAAAAAAACTTGTTAACTAAAAAATCACATATTTTCAAAATGTTACAAGTTATTTTTTTTGTATTATCTAAATTTATTCTAAAAGATAAAATGAACAACAAGTTAAGTCCCTATGTACATAAAAAAATCTGTATCCTACCAAATTAAATAAGGATAAAATAACGTAAACTTTCACCAACATATGGGACCTCTTGTAATTTATCTCGTTGTCACCTTTCTACAATGTGTCGGACCCTGACCAATTAATCAATATATCTACGCACATCCTACCTAAACCTAATAAAGACAGATTTTGTAGCTTCTTATTCAATATACCAGTATAAAATTTAAGATAAAAATTACAATTTAATCGGCTGAAATTTTTATTTTCCTACCACAACATCCCACAATGATTTACGTTCTCTCCTCTCTCTCTCTCCTCTTACGTTCTTCTAGCACTTTTGCTTAAATTGTATTAATTTAAAATAATGATAAGATGTAATTTATAATTATACTCAATAGTAGATGTACAACATATTTAATGTATTTGATTGAGTAAGAAATAGTACTGTTTATTTAAAATTATCACAGCAAGTAAGACCCGTTTTTGGTGGCCTAAAATTTTTAATTTATCGCATCTTCTAAAGTACTTATTTGATTAATAAAATTTAAGAGACAATTTTGAGCTGCATTAAAATACAAAGCTAACGAACGTATTTATTTATAAACCTAAATTATAATAAAATAAAATAATATTATTAATTGATATTTTGAACATAAAAGTACCTGTTGTGAGTCAGTCGTAGAAGCAAAGGCATATCTAGGGATGTTTTCTGAGAGGGGCCTGGACTTTAAATATATATTCGTGTAAATATTGTTTTTTTTTTAATTGTCAGGGAAAATTTTTTGGTAGTAAAATTTTTGAGTGAACACCAGACTATTCTGGGGGGTACGGCTTTGTTCCTACGCCTATGCGTAGGAGATAGAGATATGCTGTCTTTTTTGTAGTGTTATCACAGATCTACAAATCTATAAGTACATTACTTTAATATTATTCTGTTGGTTCAAGCGGTGCACGCGACTGAAACACTCAGTATGCAAGAATTTTTATGACTTCTTCAATAATAATCATTATATTTCAGTCTGGAGAAAACTGACTTTATACCAACGTTCCTCAAAGCCGCATAATAATCCGTGTAGTAGTTTTTAAATCTATCGCGGAAAAACAGACAGACAAACGCGATGGGAAAATTTATTTTATAGTATGTATAGTACAGAGAAAGTATATATAGTACAGATGCAAATGAAACTTACACGGTGATACTAATAGGTTCCCTTTTTTGTGGCAAAGACAAGGCAAACAAGCGTACGGGTCATTTTATGGTAAGTAATCACCGCCGCCCATGACCACGTGTAACACAATAGCTACAAGTGTGTTGCCCGCCTTTAGAGTGGTTGATACATGATACGTATACAGGGTGGAAGCGTCCGCGCTCCTTTTACGGGATCACCATATAGGGTAAAATATTTGAAGCCCATACCTAAAGAAATAAATCAAGATACTTCATATCTTTCGTTATTAGAAGAAAGTTTAGACGTATTCGTATTTTTTTTTTCATTTCATACATACCTGAATGAACCTGTACAGAAAAACATGCCTGTATTTCGTGTGACGTAGTCACGCATAGATGTCAATAACGAAAACAAATACTACTACAAATATACTACTAAATACTATATGGTTTCATTTAAAGTGGTGCTGAGAAAACACTCAGTATAAGTATCATGAGCCCAATCGTGGCGCCATGGTTGTGGGTTCGATCCCCACTTGAGGATATGAAATATTTAATGTTTTCATTTCTTTGCTCTGGAGTCGACGCAAAGCCGCTCAACCCTCAATGCCTCTAGAATTCAACGGAAAATGCAAAGTGTATTACCACTAGGCACCCTGATTCCCTAACCTAACCCGGATGCAATTTGGACGATACAGCGTGTAAAAAACATTTCAGTGAAGCCAAAAAATCCTATATAAGTATTATGAGAATATAAATGATAAAACGAATTGGTAAAACTTAAAGGTTCTCAAAAGCAAATTCATCGATAAATCTTAAATCTAACCCTAATCACGTCGGTTTTTGCGTCCAATTATCCCGCGCTTATCACGAATTGTAAATTACAAAATTACAGCGAAAATTTCTTTAATAGATCTAATAATTTTATTTCACAGAATAATCTTGTTCAGTGTGGGTTCAATTCCCACTCGGATTGATGAATTATTATGATTTCCTCGGTGTGGTAGCACTGCAAACGGTTTCAATACTGAACGAAATTGGTAATTAGAATATAGAATTGAAATTTAAGGAGTGTCTTTAGACTCTAGTTATCCTGTTATATGCGAGATAAAGCGTAAAGCTCATAGTAAATATACCTATAGTTTAAATAACTTTGTATCACCTCTATAGGCGTAGAAAGAGGGAGGCAGGGTGGGCCATATGTTTTCTTTTCTAAAGAGAAAAGAACATTACAATTAAAAACAAGTACCTATTTTAAATTTATTGTAAGGAAATAAGATGAAAAAGTACCTAATAATTAAAACGATAATTTAATTAAAATTCGAGAAGCACGAAATAAACATTTGGATCGCTTTAACGTATCGTAAAAAAAATTTTAGAGCCTTAATAAAATAAAGTTGCCTTAGCACTGTAACTGGTAATGATTTATTAAAATTGTACACCGTAATGGCTCAGTAAAAAAAGTTTGTATATATAATTTATGATTATCATAAAATCTAATAGAGGGAAATGACGTCATAAATATTGGAATGAAAAGTGTTATTTATTTATTATTAAAATCGATAAACAGAATACGCCGTGACGTAAACACAATGAATTCGTTACTCACTTGGAGGAATGATTTATTTACCTCGCTCTAATAACAAGACAAAGCGCGGCATTAAGTTCCGCCATTTAATTCGCAGCCGGGGACAGATTGCCGTAACGTTTAACCCCTATTTACAATTCGTTTTTTTATTCATCGATTATTAAAACAGCATCTCAAAAATTGATCTAAAAATTTTAAAGTAACGGTACTTAAACTCGCGGCTATTGTTTACCGTCCAAGCGTCCTAACCCCTAAGCCAAACGATCATATCAAGCTACGTCGAAATTCCCATACTTGCTTATAATTTATTTATATTAAAACCATCTCTGTTGGAAAAATTTTAGATTAGTCTGGAAAGAATTTGAGATCAATCTTTTTTTTTTTTTTATGGAAAAGACACGGCAAACGAGCGTGCGGGTCACCTGATGGTAAGTGACTACCGCCGCCCACGACCCCGTGCAACCCCAGAGGAGCTACAGGTGCGTTGCCGGCCTTTAAGATGGGTTGGGCGCCGGGGCCCGGCATTACCTGATGCGAAACGCAGTGGCACAAAGCCACTACTTCACGCCGGTTTTAAATGCCGGGGATGGTAATGATCCGGTCGAGTCTGCCCATGCGTGTTGCCATTGCTGGCGACGTGACTCTACCACACGTACTTTAGTCGCCTCTTACGACACCACCAGTACCAGGATGATCCTATTCTAGGCCGGGATCACACGGCACAAAAAAATCTACTTATTATAGGCAAGTAGGTATTTTAAGTTTTAGCAAAAGAAAAAAATCATTCATTTATTATATGGCTACAATAGAAATTCGGCCAAATTCCCACATGCATCTGACAATTTGATAATGGAGGCCAATCGACATGTTAATTGTAATGAATTCAACCCTCTGACCCATTTTAGTTTTGAGTGGTGCTAGCTACTGGTATGCAAATACAATACGAGAGCACACTGTTTACAAGTATTTTAATATTTCGTTGCAATTATCAGAAAATTGAGTGTTTTTTAAACGGGAATTGTGTCTGAACTGTCGTGTTTACATTCAGACGCAGCTACACTGCAACACGACGGCCACACATTTCGTTGTAATTGTTAGAACATAGAAATGGTGATAAATATTTTATGATATGTTTTCTTTTAATATTACGACACTTCGTTCTAAACTTTCTGTGCTAATATGGGATATAGCACGTTGAGCAGAACTCAACGTCGCCATCATTCGTCCTACGCTTAGAAAGTGTCACAAACATAGCGCTATAACTTATAAGTCAGACATAGTCCATCTTTGTCCACAGAAGGCCATTTATGTATACTTAGATTAGATGATGATGATGATGAGAGAGATTTATGTATACTTAGATTTTATACATCGTACAAATTGTTTCTTGTACTTTATTCAGCAGCACAAAATATTATTAAACATTTAAAGATTAATTATTAAAACGAATAGACAGCAAAGAAACGACTTTCGAACACATACCATCCCCAAATTATGGTCCTCCCTAAATTACGTAATACGATTTTCATCCTCTCTCCCATCCTACTCCCTCCCTTGTGACAGCTATAGTTTGTCACACTCTTATGTGATGTCACGCACATGTCATAGATTACAACAAATTACAAAACTGTTTTATTATTATTATGTTTTGAAATGTAATGTTACAACATTTAGGACTTCTTCAATCCTCGTCATATAGTGTCATCCTCTCGCTTAATGTGTGACGTAATTTACTGATGGTCCATTTATCTCACTTTCATATTTAATTATAAAAATTAACTATATTAATTATTCTTATAATAATTTTAAAAATATATGATAAATTTAGGAAAATCGTTTCATTCTCTATTTACATCATAAGGTAGACCCAGATTACATTCTATTTTATTTTAATTTCCCGCATATAGCAGGGTAGGCAGAGGGAACATAGTGTTTTTCGAAACATTCTGTGTTGAATGGCGAAAGTCAAAGCCGCGCTTTGCCTCGACAACAGAGCGAGACCTATGTCTTTCCACCAGATGGAAATTGAACCCAACCATAGTAGAGTTTAAAGTCATACGCTTGTGCCTTTGCGCTAGTATAGCTTTTAATGTTTTATAAATAAAACAACACACTATATAATGAAACATTTATTATTTAACATAAAGAATAAATATTCGAAAAGACGTAGATAAAGATACTCAAAGCATATATATTAACAAAAAATAACAAAGTGCTCCTTTAAATGCAGTCAAGGAATGCCCTGAAGGTGGCAGATAGAAAATTAAGTCACTTATGTCAGTCACATTGATTTTATGTTTTTATGAGTTAATAAGAATTATCTATACATTTTTCTTTCTTTGATTATTATTTTTTACTTTACTTATAATTATAGAATTATAATATTAATAAAAAGAAATATCTACTATATATTCAATGTATATTTTAATAAGATGACAACTCAGGACGATCACTTATATTAAATCTTAAAACTTTGTTCTAGAATCAAAATAAAAAATAAAAATTAAGAAAAACCTACAAGTCTGTTATAAATTGTGTACTTAATACTTATTTTATTTTACTTAGCGTGATTAGGCATTTTTATTGAACTGTTAAATAACTATTAATAATAGCATTGTGCGTTCTCTTTCCAGCATCTGAAAATAAAATTTTATAATTAATTCATGCTGTATCCCGCATATAGCAGGGTGGGCAGAGGGACCCTAGTGTTTAACCGTTTCTCACGTGGCGCATCGTTTCTCTCGCAAATGGTGGAGCCCAACGCTGCCCTTTTGGCTTTATTATCAGAACGTAAAAATTAAAATCTTTAATATATAAATAAATCACCCGAGTGGGAATCGAACCCAATGGTAATTGCGTATAGCGTGTTACAACACGCTTGTGGCGCTGCGCCACGATCACCTCATATATATAATTTCATAAAATAAGCTAAAATAACAAAAATAATTTGACAAAGAAACAATTATTAAACTTACTACAGAACACGTACACAAAGTATTAAAACGTTTTTTTGAAAACATTTAAATAAATTAATGTAATGGGATACATTTTTCAATCAGTCTTACAGTAAGGTTGACCAGTCGTGGCTGCCCTTAAATTATCTATAGATGGCTGCGCAAAAATGATAGCAGCATTTTTTCTTACTTTTGATTATATAATATATACTTAGCAAGTGTATAATGCTCAAAATTTTAAAAAGCATAATGGTTGTGGGTTGAATACACATTGGGGGAAATAAATTATTTGCATTTTGCCACTATGTAGACAAAGCGCGGCGTTGAGCTCCGCCACTCAACATACAACGCCTTGATTATTGAACAGTGCGGTTTGGCAGTGGGGAACAAAATATTTTAACATTATATTTCCTCTGCCTACCCCACTATATGGATCCCTTTAACCAATATGAGACTAAAATAAGAGAAAAAATACATATAATTCTTACTGATTTAGTCCTTCTTGTCGTCCTTAGGATTATTCTTCCATATGTAATAGGCTAAAGAGCTTGCGTACGCGAGCCATGCCAGATATGGTAGCATGAGGGCGGCTGCCGGCTTGCTAATTTGTGAGAAACTTGCTGTTGTCGCTACTGCTGCTCCGCTAAGTACTGATATTTCTATGAAAGCCTGTATTTTTTTGTAAAAATAGAGAAAAGAACTAATAATTTAGTATGTTATAGTTAATATAAAGTATAAGCAAAGACACCTAGCTGTAATTTCTTAAAGAATTTCAATATTTTTGAAAGAGAGAAAAGACTCTCTTGAAATTCAATTAAACAATCTCTTTTTATATAGTGTTTTTATTGTTATGATTAATAGACTATAGTATAGACCATCTACGAAGAAGCACTCTCTAATCTTTCTTCCGCTTCTAACCGCTTACAGTACAAGTATGTAAAACGTAAAGTATGTTCGCCAGTGTTACAATTTTATAACACTGGCGAACAATTTTATAATTTATTTTAAAGTATTCGCTGTGGGTATGTCATGTTATTATTAATTAATATCTAACTAAATAAATCTTGTGAATGGATAGTGGCAATCACATTTTGTATATGTAAAGATATTAAATGTTCCAATAATTTTGTCACAACTTGTGACTTGTAATTTTTAAGTACGACACGCAAAAATTCTACAAATGACAAAAACTAAATAACTTAGTAGAGCAAACTCCCTGACGAGATTGCCCTAATAAATAGTATGGTACGTCTTCGTGGATGACACTATGTCATTATTATGTTTCACTATAATATTAACGGAAAAGTACAATAAGGGAAAAAAAAATACCAATTTGAAGTCCTTCAGTCCAAAGAATATCGGTGTCCAGGCCCAGTTGAGTAACAGTTGGCCACCGTACAAAGAAAGAGGTAGGACAGCCTCATCTGAAATAATTACATATAATTAAAACTTTCATGGGACATTGTCTGACTCTAAACGTGAAACCTACAACCATGTGGATCCATTCTCATTTTTGGGGTCCGGCGAGACCATTTGCAGCGATAAAAAAATGCAGAATAGTGTCTGGACCCTTTGTTATGTCTGCTTACATTGCTATAAGCAGGTTAAAATGTTGAAACTAAAACAATTTTCTTTTAATAATTTCTTTTTCTATATTTCACTCATTTTATTCACTTTCTTACCTTCACCTTATATCCCGCACATAAAATGGTAAACAGAGGCAACCTGGGAACCTAGGTTGCTTTTTGAGTGGCGGAATTTAAAGCGCGCTTAGCCTCATTGCCTTCATTCCCACAAATGGGAATTGAACCCACAACGGTTACGTTCATAGTCGCATGACAGCCTTTAACCATTTATTCACATTAACATAATGAATGAGAAAATCCAAGAAATATCGTTGTATTAGGATATCAACAACCATAATGTGAAACACTCACTATCCTTAAATATAACACACTCTAATAAGAATCAATCAAATAAAAATCAATCAACAAAAAAGGTTGTGCTTATTTGTTTTTTCAGTTACGTAAGAAAAAAAATTTTCTAATAAATATATTTTTTAATAACAAAAATTTTACATAATAACTTTTTTCCTCTTTCTATAAAAGTATTTTTCTAAAGAAACTTACCAGTGAAACCCCCACATTCTTCATACACCAAATAAGAAGCTACACCCATACTGCTGTACAACACTGTCCAAGCAGGTCCAAAAACCCATTTAGGGGGGGTCCAGCTGGGTTTCTTTAATGTATCGTACCAGGCCTTCTCACTATCTTTACGTATTTGACCAGCAAAATATATCCCATTGGCCCAACCGCCCACATTGGGAAGTATTATTGAACCTATTGCTGCCCAGTTTGCCATTTTTATGTCTGTGCTGTAAAAGAAAAAAGTTCTGTGCAGTAAAAGAATAAGTTTATTTTATATGTATAAATCAGAACAATTTTACATTCTTGTTTTAATTCTAAAATGTATGTATTGGAATTATAATAAAGTACAAAAATAGCAGACAGCATGGCTTTTTTGTATAAGGGTCCAAACACATTAGTAATCAAAGGTCTCAGATTAGGATGCCAAATATCTTAATTCCCATCTCTAATCATATCAAAAATTTAGAGCCATTAACAATTTTTGTCAATACATAGTTTTAGTAAACTTAAAACGTAAGTTTAAATAGTTGATGTATATTTCTTATTCTTAGTTGTATTCTACATGATTGAAGGTCGTGCCCCGGAAATGCTTTCATAGCTTTATAGGTAAGCTGCTTCCATCTGGTTAGGTGTACATTTAAAAGGTAAAAAAAAATACTTAAGAATATAAATTTTAATTACTTTTAGCAGGAATATAAACATTTTTAAAAAAATAAAAACATTATTTAAAATTCAAAATGTGTTGATAGATTTGTTTCACTATCTTGAAAATAATATATAATAGAATAATCTTAAACATTTTATTTTTAGACATCTCAAAATGCATTTGTCATTTACTGCAAACATAATCAGACATTTAGATAAACAAGTACTTGAATGTTCCAAATTGATAAATTCCAATATTATTGAATAAAATATGATTTAGTAATTAGGTATTCTTGATAAAACAATTGTTACAGCAGGACAGCACCCAACTTAAAAAGCAACAGTTGCATATTCCATCCCGATCATTGTCATTTTGGTGGAGTGGAGTCTCCACTCAACCACCAAAATTAGATTTTATTAGGTTTGCAATTGGTAAAAACTAGGTCCGTATCCTATCTTTATCTATGTTTGATACAGTGTGAAACTTTTAAAAATACTATAAATTATTTTACTCCTGATAAAAAAAATTCTGGCTCAATATTGCATCTCCAGAACTTATTTCTGTTAAAACGCCATTCTATCAAAATCTTTTTCCATGACATTACATAATATAATATGATTTATCATTCTTATCATAGTCTCATATATAATCTTATTCAATAAAAATATAAATCCTTTACTTTAAATAAATCAAATCGGAATTATTTTATTTTTTAAATAATATAGTTAAAAAAATTTAGTTTCACTCTTTATTTAATATGGATTATAATTTTCTCTCTTCTATTTTTTTTCTTGATATTTTACAGAGCATACATAAAGTACCTAGTAATATATAATAAGATATGAAATTGAAGAAATTAAGCAGAAAAGCATGATATATTGAGATACAATTAACAGCGCAAGTTTACCTGTTAAATTCTAAATATTCTTGCAAAATATCCATTTTGTTTACTTGTAAAATAATAAATAACTTATCCAATGTATATTGTACCCTAACACAAGTTATTGACTAATTTCTTATACGTTTAATTAATCTTATCGTACAAAAGTCAATTGATAATTAATTCAAATTAATGCTCGTTATAACGAACTAAAAACAACAGACAAAATGTAGTTTTACCTAAAATTTTCCTCCAAAAACCGCTAAGTAACAATGATGTAATAGTTAAATAAAGCGAAAAGTACAGTGACAAATAACAACTAAGTTTAGCACTTTGTGACTTGAATAAAAATTAATTATTTATATATATGAGTAATTTGTTTACCTTAGAAAAACCGGTATTGATTGAGTACTTCTAGTGTTATTAAAGTATATTTATTGAATAAACTTACTCGATTTCTTAGTAGAAAGTCTCCCACGACGCAAATAATAGACTAGAGTTAGTAAAAAGTTACAAGAAAATTGGAAAAGTCTAACTGTGAAATCACCGGTGTGATTTTAACGTGACAAAATATAAAAGTAAGCGCGTGCTTAGTAAAAGAATGTATGTATTGCATTTTTAAATTAGTCACGTTAAATGCATAATACCGTGACTTTGCGTTCCGTTTTCAGCAGAAATAATAAAATTATAATTTAAAATTACATACTTTATTAAAGTTATATATTTTATCGTGGCGCAGTGGCACAAGCATGTAACTGTAAACGCGACGATTTCCACTCGGAGTAATGTAATATTTTAATTCCCTGGCTCTGATACCAATCAAAACGCGGCGTTGACTTCCTCCAATGCCTCGAGAATTCGGGGACGACACTGTATTAATAGAAACATAGTGTCTGGACACTAAGTTCGTATTACTGATAAACTATGTTTTCATTTATATAATGACATATTATATTTTAAGACCATTGTTGTTTAGACATTGTAAAAGTACAATTCAATTTAAACGTTTTCGTTTATTTTACTAATGATAATCCGCAAATGTTAATTATATTTTTTTATTGTGGCAAGTATTCTAATATTTGACATTTCAGTTGATAAGGCGATAACTTTTAAAGTTTAATCTACCTTTATTTACAAAAGTGATATCATTGAATCAATTAGTCTTTATTTTTTAACACTCAGACGCTTCTATTTAATTTGGACATTTAGCCAGGTATTGTTACTTCTATGTTATTTCTTTGAAGCGGCTAGCAGGGTAATTACTTCTTATATATGAATAAAAAAGTTTCATTTTGATCTGTTGCATATATTATGAACCATTTTGTTATTAAAAACTGAATAAGATTAAAGTCACTCAACTACTTCTAGAACAATATTTAGATGAATAATTCTTTACTTGACATAATATTACACAATGAAATATCATTAATCACATTAGTTCTAATTTTTTGCAACAACTTCTAAAAAAATAATCTTATATTTTCTTCTTTATAAATACAGTCAGATTAACAAAATATCAAAATGGTGAACTGGAACATGATCGGAGCGATGATTTTACCGAATGCCGGAGGTTGGGCCGGAGCCCTAACAATGGCTGGAGAAGTAAAATCACCTAATGGAACAGCTTGGTATCAAACCATTAAGAAACCCAGCTGGAATCCACCAAATTGGGTATTTGGGCCTGCCTGGACTGCGCTTTACACAGGCATGGGTTATGCTTCCTATAAAGTGTATGAAGATTGTGGTGGATTTACAGGTATGATGTATAACTATATTTACATTGTTATACTTTGTAAATTGTCTTTTCACATGAATTGACATCTTTAACTTAAATTAAAAAAATTAAAAATCAGCTTCACGCTGTATCCCACTGCAGGGCAGGCGGAGGGAATCTAGTGCTAAGACACAACATTGCCCACTTTCTACCGAGTTCTGGAGGCATTGCGTGTTGAGTGGCGATACAAACCTGTCGATTTTACAGTTACATTTTGTGCCGCCCGCGCCATGACTGACCATTAATTATATCAGAGTAGGTAGAAGAAACCTTAATGTTAAGATACTTATGTTCTTCCTGGCCTTATTTAAGACATTATGACTTGATTGGTCTAAATTAATACTATATTTTAGTGAGGAAAATTTAAACAATTTTTTCTCTAAGTTAAAATTAACTCCACAATTGTCATGTTTTTACCATCTATTGTGTCTACCTTTATTTCAAACACTAACAAACAACAGTCTCAAGAAAAATTGTCTCAAAATAAATCTCCAGATGTGTCACTAATTGCAAAATTTGAGAACAGCTTGACCAATTGGGCAATTTATTAATGCTTTTGTTAAGGTACGAAGAAGGTTGTTATGGAGAAAAGAATCCGTTAAAATTGAGAAGAAAATATTTACAATAACACTTTTCTTTTCCCATACAAAGCACTGTGCTGTCAAACATTAGACATCAATTTGAACAATTAAAACAAAACATAGTATGAGTTAAATTCCATAAAAAGAAAAATTTAATATGTATCATCATTATACATATTAATAAATTTAGAGTGTCTGTCTGTGATTTCAAAATAGTCGTGTTATTCTAGTGCACATAGATATATTTACACAATATTAAAACTCCTTGTCTACAAAAACTTCTTCCGTCTCGGACAGAAATGGGATGTATTCCAGCTTCAACTTATCATAATGTAATGGTATAAAAAAATTGAGGACAAGATTTAGCTCTTTCAAGGGAATAAAACACTTCATCATTGAGTGGTGTGCAGCGACTCAAAATAATTTCTTTTGACCACGGAAGATAAACAACCTGAAACAAGCTAAAACACAAAACAAAGAATTTTATTTACCACCAGCGTTACTGAATAATAAACTACTGAATGATATACTATTAATAAACTTAGTTATACAAATACTTTCCTACTTTGTCGCTTTTCTTCTTAAACGCTGTTGCTAAGGTCAATCTCATATTATAATTTTTTATCAATAAGAATTGCGACAGAAAAGATAAGATGCTAAAATATCAAATATTATTCTTAAGTGCTGATATAATTTATTGATATAATATTTTTTGTTTGTAGTTCGTGTCTTGCCATAAATATTGATACTAAAAAAAAAGCCAATTGAGGCCATTCGTGGCGCAGTGGCACAAAGTGTGACTGTAAAACCAACTGGTTGTGTGTTCGATCCCCACTCTAGGAGATGAAATATTTACTTAAATTTATATTTTCATTTCTTCGCTCTAGCGTCGAGGCAAAGCGCGGCGTTGAGTTCTGCCACTCAACACGCAATGCCTCCAAAATTCGGCAGAAAGTGGGGAACGGAGTGTCTTAACAGTAGGTTCCCTCTGCCTTCCTTTTCTGTGTGCGGGATACAGCGTGAAGCTGATTTAATTTTAATTAAAAAAATATATATATATTGTACGTAACATTTATTCCCATTACAGTATGTTTGTTTAATATATTGATATAAAACTATAACAAGTATTAATAAGCTTATTCGAATTTGTCTCCATTGTCTGCAATATAGTTATTTTAAAGTTGAGGCTAGTCATCAATAGCAACACGCACTCTTTAGAAAAATCCTTCACCGCCAATTGTATGGATTGTTTTAGGAACTCCAAATTATGAGATCGTTCATAGCAAGCCTTCGGGTCAATTCCGACCCAAAGAGAAAAAGTTAAAATAACGAACTAAAATTTACGCTCAATATACCTTAGTTGCTGATCTTTCTCTCTACATTATCACTTTTCCAGTGAAGTCTTAATCCAATATCAAAGTTGTGTGATAACGTGTTTTAAAAAATAGGAAATGAACCACTGTTGCAATTGAATCAAGCAAAAACAAAAAATAAAAATATATATTAAAAATTTTCACTACATGTAAAATTATTTGAATGTTTTACCTTGGAAACGTTTATAAATTGAAACTCAACTTCACTGAGAAATGGAAAATATTTTATTTCTTTAGGCTTAATCGAATCCATAACCACCGCGTTTACAACCAAACCACCCACACCCGATATGGAGATATTTTTTCAAATAAAATAAAATTTATAAAACTCATAACCTTCATATTCAATTAGGCACCATTATAATGACGTCAATATTGTCTTAAGTATTAAAAAGGAAGTGACAGTGATGTAAATGAATGCTGTTTTATGTTTAAGTAAATTTTGACGATTATATTACATGTTTAAATAATCGGTTTAGGATTAGAACGGGACTACTTATTAAGAAAACGTACAAAAAAAATAACAAATCTCAACTCAAAGATACAGTAAAAATTTTATTCTTTTTATAAAAAAAAATCCTAAGTGTGGAATAACACTTTGAAAATGAGAAAATACTATCTTTTATCAAAAAAATCAAATTGAAAAACCAATATTTATTGTCAAAATGTCATCGTATCAAAAAAGTCCTACTATCAATCAGGCACGTGACTTGCGTCGCTGATATATTTAAATACCAAACACTGTTTAATAAAATACTTACACCGTATTTTTGAAATATAATTAATAAATTAGCGGACCACCCTACTTCTAATGCACTGCACACCCAGTGTACATAAATGCATGTAGGGACTTAATACTTTGACTTAAGCGATAGAAAAAAAACGTAATGTCATATTTGTAATGGCATAATAGTTAAAATTTTACCCATTTATAAAATTTAAAAAAAAACTATAAGTTAGGTTACGCCATCACGCAAGTATTCGAAGAATCTTTACTGAGAATATAAAATTTTTGTTTAAAGTCTGGGCCTTCTACCCTTTTGTATTCTATTATCGGAATTACTGTCGTATTCTAATAACAATATAATTTTAAAGACGATATCTTTACTATATTGAAACTGAAAACTGAAACTGAAATTGTAATCTATCCTAATATAATAAAGCGGAAGAGTTTGTTTGTTTAAACTTTCAGGAGAAACATTCTTCAGGAGTGCTAAAGGTTATATAACTTTACTGTGTAAGTCTTAATTAGCCTTAAATAACAAAATAATAATAATAAGAAACGCCATAGATTTTCTTTAAGCGCGTGAGCTGCAAATATAATTATATGTCAGTACGTTGTATGATAAAAATATCCAATTTTATTAGTTCTAAAAAAAGTCTGCGAAACCATATATCTATCTCTTATAAATAAGTGACAATAAGACCTTTTGTCGCAAAAAAATATTGAAAATTGTAAGATGATATTTCATCGACTTTTATTTGACATGCAAGTATATTGAAACTTACGAAAAAAAAGTAACTTTTTCATCTCCTTATCCTTATCGTCGAAAAAATTAAATGAAAATAATTTTCGGCTTTTATAACATGTATTTTGGACGTATACTTTTCTCCGTTTTGTTCTCTTGGTAAATACAGCATAATAAAATGTTATAGGTAGGATGCGGGCGAAGCCGCGAGTGGGCCGCTAGCCAATTAAATAAAACTTTATTTTGTTCGATAAAATTGAAGCAATTTTATCTACCATAATACCTTATATTGATTGTTTTTTAGAAAACCATTTAAATAAAACAAACACTAAATGCTAAGGGATCTTTACTAATATTCCCTTTTTAAATCAGTTGCCGTTTCTGAGATTTGCGTGCGCAAACGCACAGAAAAAAAGATAAACCGACAAAGAGATTTTTTTTAAATATTATTGACCGTTACATACTTTATGGCAATAAAGTAAAATAGTGTAAAATAAAGATATCTGGGTCTATATTCCTATATTCGTGTTGCCCCCTCGTCCTTCCTTAGTCTTCTCTTCTCTAACACATTACCCGCTACGCATTCAGTATAGTAAATAAAACCTAGTAAAAGTATAAAACAAGTAACATTTCATACATTAGTACCTACCTACATGTTTCAGGTATTCTATACATTGCCGAGGTATTTGCCGGTAACATATGTATAGTTGAAAGATATCCGGTATCCTCGCTCTGGTAGATGAACGTAACTCAAACTGCAATATCTCGAAAACTAAGCGGAAACGGAAAATTTTAAAACTCTCTAGGCTTACTCTGCTATTTCCTGTGAATAAGTATGTTTATTACAATATCTAACTTAATTATTTTAATTTCAGATGAGGCGGTATTACCGCTAGCACTGTATGGAGGACAGTTATTGCTTAACTGGTTATGGTCGCCAGTGTTCTTCAAGTTCCATAAAATTGGTTTGGTAATTGTGATTTTTCTTATCTTTACAAAAGTTCAGAACGGCTGTAGTGATAAGGCACCATATATTTTTCATTTTTATTAAAATTGCATGTTTCATAGCGAAATTCATTTCTTTTAGCTTCAAGCTGTATCCCGCATGAAACGTGGTAGATAGAGGAAAGCACTAGGTATGACACTCCGATCCCAACCGCCCAATTTTTGAGACAACGCGTATTAAATGGCGGAAATCAACGCCGCGCTTTGTCTTTTTTTACAGGAACGAGGACATGAAAATCTGGTGAAAATAAGGAAAAATTGAGTCCACAACTGTTGTATTTGTAGTCGGACGCCTTTTCTCGAGTTTTTCTTTAACTAATTTATTTGAGGAATCTATATTAGTTAAATTCGAATCTTTCTCAGGGATTCAAATCCACAAATGCTGTGCGTTTTTTTATGATATTAATTTCATTTGCATATTCATATATTTGTAAGTGGAACAGAGGTTGTCGGAAGTATGTGACTGTAATCGCAAAGATCGTGGATTCAAATTCGATTCCCACTCGCGGAATCCATTTTCATTTCCTCTCTCTAAGAAGAAATGAGTGTGAGAAGAAATGAGAAAGTAGCGTTGAACCCTCCACTCACCACGCAATATCTCGAAAATTGGACGGAGACTGAGAAATGGAGTGTCTTAAGTAGATTTCCTATGCCCGTCTCGAGGAAGGTTCCTAATACGAGATGCAGCATAAAGCTAAAAAAATAGCGCAACAAAAACATCTCATTGTTTAATTAGAAATTTTCCAGATATCAAAACATGTTCTTTTTTTCAGGCATTTTTCCACATTCTAGCATTAGACGCGGCGGCTGCAGCCTGTACCATAAGCTTTTATAATGTAAACAAAAATAGTTTATTCTTTATGGCTCCATATTTGTGTTGGCTGAGTTTTGCCACTTGTTTAAATTATTCTATCTGGCAATTAAATAGTGATGAGAAAAAAGAATGAGAAAAAAGAAATTAAAGTTTTTTAAAGGATACAGATAATAATATGGTGCTTTAATCTGTATCTGTAAGTTTTGAAAACATTTTATTAATGGTACTTTCTTATATGGGAATATTTTATTGTAGATTTAATGAATATATATAGATTTAAGATATTTTTTGTATATTTTGTTACGGTGTTAGTATTTTAGATATAAAGATTTAACTAAATTTCGAGACGTCCATTTCATTTATTCATTCAGTTGAAATATATATAACGTTATATTCCTTCCAATATTTTTACTGTACTAATGCATTTATTAAAAAAGTATTTATAAATAAAAAAAAACATATTACATATTTATTATATACATATTACAAACAACATTTTATAATATAATATACAAATAAATATTTGAACAGTTACTTCATTCGTTTTATTTTATTCAATTCCCCTTGTTGAATGGATGCGTCTTTGTAGATCTGTTTCACTTTCTCTTTTCTTATGTTGTCGCTGGAAGGACAAATAATAAAAATTTGTTATTTAAGTAAATGTAAATGAGGCCGGTCGTGGCGCAGCGGCACGAAGTGTGACAGTAAAACCGACTGGTTGTGGGTTCGATTCCCATTCGAGGAGATGAAATATTTACTTAAATTTATATTTCCATTTCTTCGCTCTGGTGTCGAGGCTAAGCGCGGCGTTGAGTTCTGCCACTCAACATGCAATGCCTCCAGAATTCGGCAGAAAGTGGGGAACGGAGTGTCTTAACACTAGGTTCCCTCTGCCTACCCTGCTGTGTGCGGGATACAGCGTGAAGCTGATTTTTTTTTTTTTAAGTAAATGTTAGAAGCGTCTAACAGTAAAAGGTACTTCTGTGAGTTTCATCATTATTTGAGGGAACGAATTATTTTTATTTTCTCACTAGTAACAAAACAAAGTGCAACCAAATAAACCATATAATCCCAAATAAGAATTGTTTTTCAAATATAATAAAATATGTACCTTTGTATCTTTTGTCGTATCTTCACAGAAGCTATGTACGACTTGTCACGTCTTATTTCTCTTAGAGCGCCTTTCATTTCTTTCTTATATTTATTTTGTAGTCTTGCCTTTTCTGCGTTCTCCCTAGATAGTTTTGAACTCTTACTGCCCGTGAAACTGTGGACAAACAATATATAAATAATCAAATACAGATAGCGAAAGTAAAAGCGATGGTTGTAGATTCGATGACCAATTGGGAGGAATTCATTATTTATAATTAATTCTTCACACTGGTATCAGGACAACGCAGCGTTGATTTCCGCCACGTAAGAAGCAATGTATCGAAACTTAAACAATATGTACGACTAGGTGGCTCATCCTATATTGGAATACGCCGGATACATTGTCCAACTAAACAAAATATTTATTTCGCTAGTCACATGCAATATCTCAATAATGAGCGGAAAGTTAAGTGTTTTATCACTAGATTCTTTTGACTAAATTTGATGCGTGTTGCCATATAATAAAGATGTTATATTAGATATTTAGATAATCTCAATAAAACATTAACACAATGCGATGTAGTCATTATAAGTACTTTCATTTTAAACTTTACTCATAGATGTACTGTTGCAAAACATTACATTATATTCAAGCGGAATTCGCATCCGCTGTCAAAATAAAAAAAATGAATAATTTATACATTTTATGGTATTAGAATATATACTTACACATCTTGTATTTCCGGTTCATACAACCTCAAAGCCTTCGGTCTCACCTTTTCCCTAGCCATTTGTGTGTATGTCTTTACTTCTAAAGTTTGTTTAATGTATTGCAATACCTCCGAAACCTTCTCTCTAACCTTCTTCGGATACAAATCCAAATCGATTCTCGCCAATAACTGCACATGTGGCTCAAAGACGGCGTTTAACGCCTCAATTTCTATGTAATTATCAAAAAATTCCCTCAACATAGCTACAGCGGTGTACAAGCATCGAATTTTAAAATCATCATTGACGTCTGCCAGAACTAAGTCTTTTGCCGCCATTTTTAAATCGACGTTAACATTCGAACAGTCGCATTCCAAATTCAAAATTTTGACGTCTTTATGTAAACGGAAATGGTGGCACTACTTGTATTGGATTTAAAATAGAAGTGTTTGCACACAAATAGAAGATGCCTCTCAGAAAATTTAAAGCGGATGGAACATATCTTTTTGATAAAGACGTATATTCTAAGACTAATGCTAGTATAAAGAATCCTCTAGAAATCGATAGAGCGTCTCTAAATCGCGACAAAGTCAGTATTTCCGCCATAAAACACAGAGATGGCGTCGTCACCGGATGTCGGAAATCGGAAGTAGGATACAAGATTGATATTAATTTAAAAAATACAAGTGTATCCAAATCAGGCACTTTTTTTGGATTACGTTTGAATTTATCGTGTTTTTCTTTCAGCAATTCCACTATATATTTCTTAGTTGAAACTTTATTTAAATGGACTAAATCATAGAAAAACGGTACTAATTTATTTAAAATAAGAAATGATTTGATAATTTCGGCTTCTTCTTTTAAATTTGAAAATATTTCGTGTATATATTGTAATAAATGTGCATATAGTCTACTTAATAGTTCTTTATTGTTTTCCGCGAGACTTGGGTCGTAACTTCTTATTAATTGTCGTAACGCTGTAGCTTGTTGTGTCGGTGTTTTATCCATTAATAATTCCTAAAAGAGAAAATAATTAAATATCTTTATAGATTCTATACAAATAATTGATATTAATAAATGAGGTCCATTGTGGCGCAGGGGCACAAGGAAGTGACTGTATAAACCGACTGGTTGTGGCTTCGATTCCTACTCGAGGAGATGAAATATTTACTTAAATTTATATTTCCATTTCTTCGCTCTGGTGTCGAGACTAAGCGCGGCATTGCGTGTTGAGTTCTGCTACTCAACACGCAATGCCTCCAGAATCCGGCAGAAAGTGGGGAACGGAGTGTCTTAACACTAGGTTTCCTCTGCCTACCCTACAGAGTTCGGGATACAGCATGAAGCAAATGTTTTTAAAATTAAATCTGTCTGTAAATGCGATAGTTCGATGCCCATTGGAGGAAATTATTAAATTTAAATTATTTCTATTTCCCGCTATAGCAGACAAATAGCGGTGTTGCAAGTAAAAACACAATGTCTCCAATATTTGTGATAAGTGGGTGTATTAGCACTAGGTTTCCTTTAGGATACAACGTGAAGCTGAAAAGATACTTACTTTCAAATGATCACCTTCATTAGATTGTAAATCGAAGAATGAACCGATGAATTCACTATTATCTTCGATTTCTTCATCTGATCCATCAGATTGTCTTAAATCTTTGAAATCATCCTTGTCATCATCATCATCTTCAGAAGTATCATCATTATCACCAGAATCATCACTATTACCTTTATTGTTGCCGAAATTGTCATTAGATTTTTCTTGAATTTTATTATGTTTACTTTCATTGACTTCATTATTTGTAACTTTTGATTTTTTAGTTTCCTTAATATCTATACTTATTATTTCATCAGATTCTTCTTTCTTTCTTTTCAAGTTTTTACTTGTGTTAGTTTCTAGTTTACTTTTTTCTTTTCCAATATCTTTATTTTTATCCTTATCAGTGCTTTCATCATTTGTTGATTCATCACTATCTGAACTTTCATCAACTTTTCCGTTCTCTGTATTATTTTTTTCTTCATCCTCTTCACTTTCTTCATCTGAAGAATCAGATTCATTTTCATTAGAAACTTCGCTGTTTTTTTCATTATTGTCTTCATCACTATTATCACTAGATTCATTATTGTCTTCATCACTATCATCACTAGATTCATTATTGTCTTCTTCATCAGATGTATCTGATACGCCGTCTTCGAATTTTTTCTTTGCATTTGGTACTATAAAATGTTTTGAATAAAATTATTCGCTACAAATACAATTGTGAAATTATTTTCCGCTATTGTTTTATTCTATACATCCATGAGAACTATAAACGCGACGGTAGTGGGTTCCATTAGCAGTGGGGGGAATAAAATATTTAATATTTCCATTTCTTTGCTCTGGTTACAAGGCAAAGCGAGGCGTTGAGAAGCGCTTCTTAACACGCAATGCCTTAAGAATTTAGCGGATATTGGGGAACGGAAGTGTCGTAATAGGAACGAAGAGTACGGGCCACTAGGTTTCGGTACAGCGTTAAGCCTAAAAAATAATTCATTTTAAATGCCACTATTTTAACCGCTTTAATCCAGCATAGTTTAGGTATTCGAAAATATATTTTAGATAACATCATAATAACATATCTCTCTTATAATGTATAAAAATAATTATAAAATTGCAAAAAGCTTATAATTTACTTACTACAATTGCTAATAAAATGAATAGCCATTTATATTATAGTAAATTATTTAAAATACCTGAATAATCTTTTAACACATGTTCAGGCACTAATGGCTTCCCTTCATTGTCATACGCGAGCATGAATTCCTTTTCGTCATCTAATTCAAAGTTATCATCTAAATCATCTGCTGATCTATAAGGAGAAAAAGTGATGGCTTCACTCTGTATTCTTTAAAATATAGCAAGATAGGCAGACAGGACTTAGTGTTATGACACTCCGTTCCTTACACACTGCCTAAATACCGAGTCGTTGCGGGTTGAGTGGCGGAATCCAACGCCACGATTTGACTCGTACCAGAGCGACGAAATGTAAATAATAAATACCTCAAATTTGATTTGATGATGATGACTTGAGGCCAGTCGTGGCGCAGATGTACAAAGTGTGACTAAAATCGACTGGTTGTTGGTTTGATCCCCACTCCAGGAGAAGAAATATTAATTTACATTTATATTTATTTTCATTTCTTCGCTCTGGTGCTAAGGCAAAGCGCGGCATTGAGTTCTGCCACTCAACATGCAATGGTTCTAGATTTTCAGCGGAAAGTGGGGAATGGAGTGTCTTAACACTAGGTTCCCTCTGCCTACCCTACTGTGTACGGGATACAGCGTGAAGCTAAAAAAAATCATTTTTCATACCTATGTTTGGGAGTCGGTTTAGCATTTCTTGCTGTAACTATGTCTTCAGGCATCATTCTTTCTTCTCTCTGTCTTTCTAACTCTTCTATTTTCTTTCTTTCTTCTTCGTCTTGTTTTTCTTTACTTTTCAAACCATCAGATGGCTGCGAAAATAACATACTTTTGATTATTTATTTTTGTTTGACTGGTTATCAATATACTGTTGTTAATCATTTTGATGTTTGTAAACATGTATTTTAAATTTTGACTAATTTAAGAATATGCATTTAATTTTTGAAAGTGCGGCGTTTTTCTCGCCTCAACATAAAATGAGATAGTGTTTTATTTATTAAGGGAAATTAAAAGTATTAAGCCTAGGTTCCCTCTACCTACCATCAACAGGTGGTAGACATAAAGAAGTAACTTTGACTAAAAAATATATTCTAAGTTAATCTCTTGAATTAATCGCGTATATTTAGTGTTATTGGTTTTTGGGATTCTTGGACCAATATATTATGATTGTATTTGAAAGTAAATATATATATATATAAACATATATACTAACTGTCCCTCTTTTCTCAAATCTCAATTCCCTCATAGTTTTATCATAATCCAGTCCAGTCTCAGCCTTACTTAGCAATTTATCTATAATGGACTCCTCTTTTTTCTGTTGTTTAAACACAACCGGCTGTAAATCCCTCCATTCGCTATCTAATTTCTCTGTTAAGTCCAAGGTTTGTTCTTTTTCCTTTTGTTTCTCTGCTTTGCGTTTTTTAGACTCGGCTATAAGTTGTTCTATTAAGTCTTTGTGAGATTTGGCGCCATCTTTTGATTCTGATTTTGATAGCATACCGCCACCGAAGTGGCCTTCTGATACAAATTCGCCTGTAATAATAATGTAGTGTTAACTCACACTAAGTTTAGAAAATGTACAGAAATTGTAAAAGAAAATCTCTACAGATAAGCAAATAGCAACAAGATCGTATGGTTTAAACAACGACGAGTGCTTCGACAATAAATAAGAGGAACTTTAATATCCTTGCGGGTTCAATACCCGCTTAAAGTTATATACACGTTATATAACGTTTTCCAAAAAATAATACATAGTAATATTAAAATGATCCATATATAAGTCTACATAGACTTTTACATATGGACAACAAAATGAGGGAGATATATAAAAAACTACTTAATAATTTAATGTTAAAAGTTTTAAATAGAAATTAATAAAATAACTTTATAACATAATTTGATTTTATATTTTACTAGTTACCGCTCGCAATTTTATTTGCGAGACTTTACATCGTAATCAAAAAAAATCTTAATTTTTCTCATTCATGGCACCACTCTTCTGGTGGTGCCCTACACTCTCTCATTCCTCTCTCTAACTGTAGCTTCTCTGGTGTTAAACAGGGTCGTGGGCGGTGGTAATCACTTACCATCAAGCCATACGCAAATTTGTCTTTTCCATAAAAAAACCTACCTACATGCAAAGTTTCAACTTTATAAGTAATTTCGTATGTGCGCTGTCTGTAGTCACTTAGCGAAACAGTTGTATATATGTATGGATTCACATTGTACCAATAAATATCATATTACATAATAATAAAAGGGACATGGTACCTTAACATATATTTATTTCAAGACATTTCAGATCATTCAATCTAGAGAGAAAGTTCAGAGATCAAATCTAGAAAAATATTATATAGGGTGATCATTTATATTGGCACAAAACTATAATATGCAATTTTTTTGCATTATGGTTGAGATGCAACATAACAGGATAGGCAGAGAAAACCTCTATGTGAAGACATTCCATTCTCCATTTTCTGCCTTGATTCCAATTATTATGTATTCCATAGCAGAACTCAACACCACATTAGTCTTACAGAAGGAGGGAACACAAAAATAACTTGTATCACAATTACATTTAGACACATGCTGTCTAGGACACAATGTACTCTACATTATTGATAAATACATTTCAGACTTACCACCTAAGCCACCAAATCTTTTGTCATCTTCTTCATCATCAGATGACCTTGGATCATCAAATTTCTCTATTTGTTCTAATGTTTGGCCTCTATAGAAATACAATGTATATTTTAAACAAATGCAAACAAATAAATAAATTTCAATTTTGATCACATTAAGTTGTGTAAAGCATGATCTTCTTATACTTCTTACTTATCATCAAATTAATTCTATATTAAAATGAATACTAAGCACTAATGTATCGGTTCAGTCAGGTTAAGCCAAAAACCTATTAAAAATACAATCAGAATATTCAGTTGCTGGAATTAATAACATCCCTAGTTGTAGATTCAACTCACACTTAGGATAATCAATTATTCCCATTTCCAACTTTTTAAGATTTATCACAAAGTACATAAGAGAAAGTATATGTAGAATAAATAAGAATACATAGTACCTATGTGTCAATATTTCATCATCAGCAAGATTATATATATTCTTTTTACTGTGCTGCTTAGCCCTTTCAGCAGCAAATCTGGCGATCATACGATCTTCGGCTGACAACTGGTTATTCTTCTCACCAATACGTCGATCAATAAATGTGTTGGTTTTGTTGATAAGCTTCATTTCTGTTCCTAGTGTCTCTTTCCTCTAAATGTGCAAATTTAAATTTAAAGCATAATATTTGTGCTAATAAATAATTTTAAATAGCACAAATGTTATGCTTTCTATTTTTTAACCAAATGATATGCGAGGAAAAAATAATATAAAAAAGATTCATCTTTACGACGATTGGAACTTTACTTGTATGATTTTGATTCAAAAAATAATAATAATCATAAACACGATATAATTACCTTTTGAATAGCTTTTGCACGTGATACACCAGGTAGGCCTCGGTCATGTTTAGATTTTTTACCTAAAACTTTAAGTTTTTCTCTATTAATGTGTACTTCAAAGGGATTCAGCTTCTTCTTGATAGCTTCCGCTTTTTTCTTATTATGAACTCTATCAGCTAGATTTGCATTTTTCTTGTTCTTTACTTTAGCCATGGCGAATCTCTTTATATTGGGTTTATAAGATTATTTCAAATTTATTTTATATTTAAGGTTAGCCGATCGTCAACAAATAAAGTCATAACACATGGCTTTGACAATATTGTCAGTTTTCGGCTTGTCACATCTTAATTGTAGGTACGTTCAAAACACATCAAAATTTAAAAATATATAGAAATTTTATTTAGATGATTTTCAACACGAAAATCATCGTAAGATTTTTTAAAATAATTTATTTAAATTAATAAAAATATAATAACAAACTCAAATTACTTATAGTATATAGTAGTTAATGTCTTAATTAGAGATGATAACACTTTAGCTGCCTAGTCGATTACCCATTATTCAATTTTTAAAAAGCTGAGGTCGGCTAACCTGATCACATGTTATTATTTATGAAAGTGAAAGAGATCAATTTAACCATGTCTAAAAGATAAAGTTGTGAGGGTTTTTTTAGTAATTAAGTAAAATTTTCGTTAAGTAAAGAATAACGCCAAAAGATAATTTCTGTTTACTTGAGACAACAATGCCTATTGACTTCAATGTTATCAGAGGTCAGAATAAAGAAGATTTAAAAACTGATTGCCTGTTAAGTCAGTTTACCGACGATAATTTTACGCGATACTGTCATAAAAAAAAAGATTAATCGAAACTGCATACTTTTATGAATTGAATTGAAAGGACTTAATGGAAAAATATATTTTTTGATACATTAATAATTACAAGTAACAACTTGATCGCTTAGACCTTTTGAATTGTGGCGCTATAACGCTCGAATCAGATGCAACGTGACAATTAGTCATGCTTTTTATTGCGTGAAAGGGGCGTTTATCGATTTATAAGACGTTATCACGTCAATACATAATCTAGATTTGTTGAGAAATATACAAAAACTTTTTTTTTTGAGAAGTATACAAAATAAGAATCTGATAATCAGCACTTAGCTAATTTTCATATTATAATCAATGTCATTTTCACTTAAATATATTTTAATATTAAAACTGAACGCATTGTTACTATATTTCGCGCCTTTCATTGGTTGAGTTTAAGAAGCCGACGATACCCGAAGTCGTCTTCGGCATGTCTCGTGTGGACGCCGTGTAGCATCTAGCGCGTAGGTATATTATTGTGTGGCTGTTCTCTATAGTCGGCGGCGGAATATACTTGTTCTAATAAAATGGCAGATATAACTAAGGAAGATCTCAAAAAGGAAATTAAGAGTAAGTAACTTATTATATTTAATGTATAACATATTTTCTTATACTTATTTTACATTTTTTAAGCTGATATCATTAAAAATCTTAACACAGCCTATCTGTGAAGATCACGTAATGGCTACCTATAAATTGCAAGAGAACTTTGCATTTTCGCTTGTTTTAATTGGAAATATCTCTGATAGTAGATGATTATTACAAAAATGTTTCAAGTGAAAGTTGTTTGTTAATATTTTGCGGATCGTTTGATTTATATGCCTACATTTTTCCCGTCCTGTTTAAGTCTACCTACTGGTGGTTTATTTTTATGCAACGCGTAACTTCCAGCATCGACGCTTCACATACGCCACGCTAAAATGGCTGGCTCTAAATTATGTTTAAATTTGAGAAATGACGCGCACCTACATTCAAAACAACTATTATCTGAAACGTTTTGTTAGTTTCACCTTAATTTGATTATTTTTTAGTATTTTGTGAATGTTTTGTCAATTTAGTATAGGACGCCATGTTGCGCGGCCTCGTTCGGAAATGCAATACAAATAAAAAACTGACGCAGAAGGAAAGAAGTTAATATTCTTTAACTTTTATTGGTTTATATCTTCCACTTTAATTTTATTTTGTTGTTTTTTGATATTTTTTCCTGATTTCACTTTAGTGAATTGATGGTTTTGTGGAACAAAATTAGTTTAAAAAATCGATACTGTCTGTATCTAACAAAAGGTACATCATACTTAGGTACTTCTTGTATATTATGGCGGGAAATAGTATATTATATTTTTTATTAAAGTTTATATACGTTTGTTTTATTCTTTACTTATCACTTACTTCAAAATGAGTGTATAGATAAAGATAGTGATGTGTCACTCCAATGCTATTATTTTTTTTAACAAAAACAAAAGCCAAAAACACTTCGTATAATAGAATTGAAACTGATCACTGCCATACATAGTATTTTCTATGTATGAAAAAATCTATCATAGAGGGCATTTACCAATGTAATAGGACCCAAAAACAATGATATTTAAAACTTTTGTCTGTGCCTTTGTGCAGGCTAATCTATGAAGCTACTTACCAATTTAAATGCAGTTTTCACCTTTGTACTTTGGCAAATTTCCCTTAATAATTTACCATTTGTTTTATTTATCTATATAAAATATATTTTTGAGGTATTGTGGTCGGTTGTGTTGCAGGGACACAAAGTGTGACTAAATGTGTATGGTTGTGGGTTCGATTCCCACTTAAGGAAATTAAATATTTACTTATATTATTAATATTTTTATTTCGTCGCTCTGGTGTCGAGGCAAAGCGCAATGTTTAGCTCCGCCCCTTAACACACAATACCTCTAGGATTTGACGGAAAATAAAGAACGAAATTTCTTAATACTAGATTCCCTCTACTTACCCTGCTATCTATTGGATACAGTATGTATATGATAAGTGAAGTTTAAGCGGGTCTGAAATAACTGGTATAACACAAATGGTAAAAATATATATTTTTTTAGATGTCCTGAAAAACGCAAATCTGGCAAAGACTTCAACTAAGAAGGTCATTCAGCAATTAGAGAAAGTGTTTGACACAGACTTAAGTGAAAAAAAAAAGATTATAGACCAGTTAGTGATGGATTATGTTACAAGCAAGGAAAAGGAGAAGGAGGATGATGATGATGACGATGATGAAGAAGACGAGGACGAAGAGGAAGAGGTTAGCTGGTTTTTATTCTCTTTATACTTGTTGGTAGGCCAGTCTATTTTCATTGTAAAGTGATGGAAGTGATTTTCTGCACTCAATAAGGATTTAACTGAGAATAAATTATAAATAAGTATTTTATAATAAGTAATCCAAAATTCTTCTTAAATAATAGGAAGAAAAGAAACCAGCCAAACGATCAGCGCCAGCAGCCAAGTCGTCATCTAAGAAGTCTAAAAAAGAAAGCTCTGATGAAGATGAAGAGGATGATGATGATGCAAGTGAAGATAGTGAATCCGAGGTAATTAACACCTTATATATATATATATATATATATATATATATATCAATATTATAAGTTTATTTCGTAAACTAGTAGTTTCTGAGATTAGCGCATTGAACGAAACAAACTTCAATTTTATATTATTTATCAGAATAGATTCAAGAATCAGCCATTTCCATTTTTTAAGAATGTGTGAACACTTAAAAAAATGTTATGTGTCTAAAGGAGGAGAGAAAGAAGCCAGCAGCCAAGAAAGGTAAAAAGAAGAAGGGATCAGAGGACTCTGACAGTGACTGGGGAAAGAAGAAGGAAAAAGCGCCTAAGGCTAAAAAGGTAGCTCAAACTTCATAATTATTAATTTACTAATCTGTGTTACTTAATTTTTTAATAATAATATTACTTTAAAAATAATAATTAATGTAGGTATACATTGAAAAGTAAAGAATATAATATAGTATATAATTTTCTTTGTGGAATAAATGTTACGCTTACAACGGCCCGCCCGCGGCGTTACCACCTTGAACTATGCGATTATAAAGTGTTTGGCTATTCCATAATATCCATCAGGGCGGTAAAACGTGGTCATTGCCGCTTACATCCTAATTTGGCGGGAAATATTGGGAAAAAGGCGCCTTTATATTGCTTTCACAATTTCCTCTATCTTTCATTGAAAGTTCCATAAAAAAATGTTTATCCGTTATGGAGATTGGCCTGAACAAAGAGAAAGACGACAATAACATTAAAATAGTTTGTTCATTATTTTTTATTATCGTGTAATGTAATTGAAAAACACAATTATTTAAAGTTACAGACAGACACTTCAATTTTATGTACATTTGATATAGATTATATTTATGATTTCCAGGCAGCAGGCGGTCGTGGCAAAGGCGGCGGCTACACCCGAGCATACAAACTATCCCCGGCCCTGGCAGAGCTGATGGGCCAGGAAGAAATGCCCCGCCACGAAGTTGTCAAGCGTGTGTGGACTATAATCAAAGAGAAGAACCTATACGACCCTAACAATAAGCAATTTGCCATCTGCGACGATGCCTTGTATAAAGTTATAGGTACTAAACGATTCCGTACGTTTGGTATGATGAAATACTTGAAGACACATTTTCTTGATGAGTAAATTGTGTTTTTTTGTATATATTTAATAAATATAAACTTAAACTTTTATGGGATTTCTGCTTTATATATGTGCGTATGTTTGTTTGGATGATAAAATGTGGTTATAAAGAGAGATTTGTTTCTAGGTTCTCTAAAAAAAAAAAAATATTAGGTAGGTGTCTTACGATTACGATACGATTTTGGGTTTTACACACACACATAATATTTTTTTTCCTTATTAATGGTAAGAAAGTGCTTTTTATTTGTTATTGAGTTAACAAATTATTAGTTACTATTGATTGTTTTCATCATCATGAGCAAACATATTTTTTTATAAATATGTATATAAAGTAGAAATGTTATAATATAAATAAAATATGCAATTATTATAGTATAAGATGAATGATACATACAATTTTATTTGACCATACAATATAACATGATCTCTCTGCAGCTTCTTAAATCCCTATTTGTATTGTGTGTTCAATAACAAGACTTCTAGATTTGTAGTTATTAGTTTAGTACTATATTTTCTTTGTCTTTTTCTATTAAATTAAGTACACGGCGTTTGACTATTGTCGTGATGATTGTAGGTTCGATTATCACTCAGGTACTAGTATTATTTTTATTTCATCGCTCTATTCAAGATGCAATGTTTCGAAAATTTTACGAAAAATGCTAACACTAGGTTTACTTTGCCTTTCCTGCTATATGCGAGATATAGTGTGAAGCAACAAAAAAATAAAGAATAATTATTATATACACTTTTGTAAATTGTCAAAGGAAATAAATATTTTTGATTATACAATTTTTTTTATTAAAAAATTATCTAAACTAATAACTCGATGTATTTAAATATAATCTTTGTATTGTATTACTCTAATGGATATATTAAATATTTTTTTTCCTATATATCTATGGCCAAGCATTATAACAATGACTGTCTTAAGATGGGCGGCCATTTTTTGCTTGGAAAAGTGACAAATTTGAGTTTATAAAATCATTGTAATTTTATTTTGAAATGATTTAAAAGTATTTTCGTGTATACTGTATGTACTATTAGTATAATAAGTATGTGAATCTAGTTCGCTAGGTTTAAAGGTTGTATGCATCCCAGAGGGACATTAGGATAATAAAAGACTTGAAATATGTTTGGTTTTTTTTTTTCTATATTTCTAATTACGATAGTAAAGTTAATTTATGTTAATAAGTTCTTTGATTTTCACGGTTATTACACATTTTAAATGAAACTACCGAAATTTGAACCGAATTAATCGTGTATATTGTAATAATCCTAAAGAAATGTGATTAATCCGGTTAAAATAATCTCATTTAAAATTAATTTGTTTATTTAGTTTTATTTCAACCCCATTCGGTTTGGAGACCCAGTCGTGTCCAATTTCAGCATATTATTTAAAAAAAAAACTAAATTTCTTTATTTTATATTGAATGAATACTAACTACCAGTAAAGGATTAAATAACTAAAAACTTGTTAGGTAAGATTTACTTTTTATAAAAAAAACTGCAAATATAACATTGTTATCTCCATAAATATAAAAAAAGAGGGGCTATTCGTGGCGCCGCTGTGCGGGCGTGACTGAACACGACGGCTTGCGGGTTCGATTTCCACTTGAGTAAAAGGAATATTAAATAGTTTCATTACTTCACTCTGTATCGACGCAAAACGCAGTGACGAGTGCAGCCATTCAATACCCCGCAATATGTCTAGAATTCGGCGGAATGTGGTTAACGGAGCATCTTGACACTAGGTTCCCTATACTTTATTCTGCTATGTGCGGCATACAACTTAAAATAAATTAAAAAACAAGCGATTTAGCTTTGGCTAGTTATTAATTCGTTACATCTATGCTCACTAAGGAATGCTTTTAATAGGAAAGGCAATGAAATCTGCGCAGAAATCTACAGTTAACTTCAGGGTGGCCACGACTCGTCGAGAGTACTGTACTTTTATTTATTTTCTGTCACAGAAATGTCGGCGAAATGCAAACGTAAATGTCGTTGCCGTAGCAACATTGATAAAGCTGATTTTTAAATATTTTTACTCGAGTTTATTAATCAGTTTAATTTAATTTTTTTATTATATTTATAGTTTTGCTACAAATGGCGTGTAACGAAAACGTTATCAAGAACATGGCGAATGAAGTAACGAGGAATTGCCAAGCTCAATCCGTAGTAGTGGATACAGAGTTCGTTATCTATTTAATTGAATTACTTTTACTAAATCCTAAATATGGAAGATTGTTCTCGAAGACTATAAGCAGGAATAACTTGGAGTTCTTTGTGAATGATTGTGTCGATATGCTTACACGTAAGTTTCAGAAGTATTGCTGTTGGGACTTGAATGATGGGAACCAATCGCTCTTTCTTTTTACCAAACTAAAATAAGACATAATTAATAAAGAAAAATGTATCTAAACATTTTCCCGTATGGGAATCAAGCCTACAATTATCACTTAAATCGTTCAGATTCATAAACAGCTTCACGCTGTATCCCGCGCAGAGCAGGGTAGGCAGAGGGAACCTAGTGTTAAGACACTCCGTTCCCCACTTTCTACCGAATTCTGGAGGCATTGCGTGTTGAGTGGCAGAACTCAACGCCGCGCTTAGTCTCGACACCAGAGCGAAGAAATGGAAATATAAATTTAAGTAAATATTTTATCTCCTCGAGTGGGGATCGAACCCACCACCAGTCGGTTTGTACAGTCACACTTCGTGCCGCTGCGCCACGACTGGCCTCGTTAAGACTCATGATGGCGTAAAATACATTTTTGCTTCGTTTCACGCTGTATCCTCCATATAGTAGAGTGGACAGATGAAAACTAGTGTAAAGCACTCCAGTCAAATGCACTGTCCAATTTTAGAAATATTGCGTGTCCAATTCAATCAGGGTGAAGAAGGAAATGAAAATAATTTGGTCCCCTAGCGCGAATCAAACCCGTAACCGAACATATACGTCATTTATAGGATCACTTATATATCTGTCTATCTAGACAATTTATTTATCTCCAGATATCGTGGATTTTTATTTTCATTTCCTCACTCTGGTAACGAGGCAAAGCTCGGCGTTATGTTTCGCCATTCTACACGCAATGCTTCCAGAATTCGGTGGAAAGTGGGGAAAGGAAGTGTCTAAATGGGAACGGAGTGTCTTAACACTAACTACCACCTGGGTACTTCCTCTATCTACCCCGCTATGTGCCGGACACAGAGTGCAGCTAAAGAAAAAAACTGGAATACAAATAAAATAACAACTTTAAAGGCGTAAAAAAATAAAAATAAGTTAGTAATATTTTTTTTATTTTCCATTAATAAATTATTTTCTTTTTCTCGCTCTGGTGACAAGACAAAGCGCGGCGTTGAGTTCTGCCCACCAACACACAATACCTCGAAAATTGGGCGTTGTGTGGGAAACGAAATATATTACGTAGTGTCACTTGATTCTCTCGCCTCTTTCTCTCTCTTCTCTTCTTTTCTTCAGCTACATGCTATATAGGGATACAGGAAAAAAACAAACCATTTCAGGTAGCGAAATCTCAATAAATACAATAAAAATGCAATTCACAATGCAAACAAGCTACGATAAATTACAAAATCTGATAGATAAGCATTTAAATTCAATAAATCGATGTCTCAGACCACTCATTACCGAGATATTGGAAGAGGACCCCGAGTTGGAGGACGATGCTGGTTTCAAGAAGTTGTTTCGGAAAATATCTATTTATATTATCTTGTCTAGTGGCCTTGGAAATCCTGGTTCTATTCTTGTAAGTATATATATACATATATATTGAATATATACATTTTATAATGAGGCCGGTCGTGGCGCAGCGGCACAAGGTGTGACTGTAAACCGACTGGTTGTGGGTTCGATCCCCACTCGAGGAGATGAAATATTTACTTAAATTTATATTTCCATTTCTTCGCTCTGGTGTCGAGGCAAAGCGCGGCGTTGAGTTCTGCCACTTAACACGCAATGCCTCCGGAATTCGGCAGAAAGTGGGGAACGGAGTGTCTTTCACTACGTTCCCTCTGCCTACCCTGCAGTGTGCGGGATACAGCGTGAAGCTGATTTATTTTATTTTATTTTTACATTTTATAAAGTTAGTAAAAGATGCTCTTTGGTTAAGTAGAGACAACAAGAATGACAGAACAGTAGGAAACGAACCTACAACCATCGCTTCCAATCCAACTTTCATCGTATGTAATATGTATCCTACTTATTAATAGTGGTCAATCTGATAATATAAACACATTTTATGAACTTTTTTACAATATTTGTGCTAAATGTATTAGGTTTTTTCTTCATCATTTTTTATCTTCACTCTGTATCCCGCAAATAGCCCTATTATTTAGGCAGAGGGAACCTGGGATTCTACTTACAGCCCCGACTAGCTACTACTTTAATAATTAATATACAATTTATTCTAGACTCTGAAAGAAGGTATGGCGGCGTTAGAAAGTGTTTTCTCAATAGAGGACCTCAAAATATTCACAGCTTTGCCGAGGTCGGAAAAAATTGTACAGTTAAATGAGTTGATGGAAATAACATCTGGTGTTAGATTGTTTAACCGAGATTGTAAAAAGGGGGGCGAGGGGATACCTGATTGTAAGTATATTACTTTATAAATAAGTAACCTGGAACCTTGAAGTCAGTCGTGGCGCAGGGGCACAAGCGTATGACTGTAAACACGACAGGCGGGACAGGTTTGATGTCTACTCGAGGAAATGAAATATTTAATATTTTTATTCCTCGTTCTGGTGTAGAAGCAAAGTGCGGCGTTGACTCTGCCACTCAATACGCAATGCTCCCAGAATACTACAAAAGTAGGGAACGTAGTGACTTAACACCAGATTCACTTAGCCCAACATGATATGTACAAGATACAGCGTGACGCTAAACAAAAAAAGAATTGCTTAACTAATAAACAACAATTCCAGTACCCTTCAACCTAATAGACGCGAGCAAGGCCTGTATAGCTTCCCTCTCCCACGCGCTCATGTCGGTGATGCGTCGCGTCAGCTCGCTGAGCGCGGTGGTGGCGGACGCGGTGGTCGCACTCCGCAACGGTGACGTCACGGATGATGAATATACTGGGTATTTGACGCTTGTGATTATTTGACAGATTATTTTCATTTGGTTGTGTTCGATTTTTGATTTGTTTTGTTTTTTTTTTGAAGTTGAAGTTTATTTGTCAATTGAGTGAATGTTCTGTTTTTAAAATTTTATGTAGGTAGGTAATTGTTTTAACGTGATAACGTCTTATAAATCGTTGACGAAAATGCATGATTCATTGTCACGTTCCGCCTAAGCGGAGCGTTTAAACAAAAGTGCAGAACAAACGAAAGAGAGGCACGATTGGCCTAAACGTTCGTTTGACTTTAGTAAAAAAATATTTGAATTAACGAGTGCAAATTAATGTTAATTCATCCGAAAACAATGAACTCCTTTTTTAAGTAATTTTCATAAAAGTATGCATTTTTCATTGATGTTTTCTTTTAATGTTGTCACGTAATATTATGGTCTATATAATCGACTTTACAAACTACTACTGACTTTTATTTTTCATTTGGTTTGAGGAGCTCCGTCAACCTGTTTCTTGGTGTAATTGTCAGTCAAATGCTACTTGCATTTGGCTGACAATTACAACACGGTCGACAAGCCGTGGCCGCCCTTAAGCTAAGATTTCTGCTTTTTGGCATTAAAATAATAAAAAATAAGAAAAATCCTTAAAATAAAATCTACAGTCAACTTCGGGACGACTACGACTTGCAAGTGTACCGTACCGTACTGTGTGTCATAGAGGATTGTCGTTTAGTTGTAGGACTAGCGAATTCTTCTTTTAAATTAGTTTTTTTTTATTTATTTGTTTTTTGAAACAATCTACATATGCAAGAAATGGAATACGGAGTGCCTTATCACTAATTTGCCTCTTGCCTCACATAATACTTGAATATAAATCACAAACGCCATGACACACATTGCTAAGTAGACTAAAACACTCGAGTCTACGATTCAAGAAAAGCGAGTTCAAATCTTACCATCGTAAATTTTATAATTCAACTCTTTTGAATTTCAGAGACGACTACAAACAAATATTCGAGCTACTAGCGTTTAATCGGCAATATGAGTTGTACATACGTAAATTATTATCCGACGTGGAGAGTATGGCGCAAAGTGGATCTCAATGTGTGGATAATATAAAGATGGCGCTGGAGGAATTACATTCGGCCGTTAAATATAAGGCTGCCGTGCCTGTTGGTACTGTTTTTGTGAGTTTTTTTTTTTTGCTTTATGCTAGTTGTTTCAGCTTCATACTTTCTCCGTCATAAATCAGGGTAAGATGGGGGAACCTAGTGTTTACACAATCTGTTCTCTACTTTTCATCTGAATTTGACACTGTGTGTTGATCGAAACCCAACGCCGCACTTTGTTTGTAATCGCGTGATTAGCGTATATCTGATATTTCTCCTAAATTATTATAATAAAAAAATTTATTATAAAATTTTTTTTATAGCTATTGTTCATTTGTGGATTATCGGTATTAATGGAATAAAGTGGAGATCGTAATAATACATACATATTTCAATCAATTAGATATGTATTTTTGAATCCCAAAAAATATATAACAATATTCTATGAGGCCAATGGATATAAGTAGATGGGGGCTAGTTGTGAGTTCGATCCCTACTCGAGGAAATGAAGTATTAGTAAATTTATATTTGCATTTCTTCGCTCTGGTATCGAGGCAAAGAGCGGCGTACAGTATGCCACACCACACGCAATGCCTCCGAAATTCGGCGGTGAGTGGGGAACGGAAGGTTCCTAAACACAAGGTTCCCTCTGCTTACTATGCCGTGTGTGGGATTCATCGTGAAGCTGATTTAATTTTTAAAATATACTTGTACCCATGTATATTAATTTTATTCTTATTTAGCACGTAATGCCATTTAATATGTTAATATTGATGGATTTTTATTTAAATTTTCTGACTGTCAACCAAATTAAGTTATAACTAAATTATTTTTTCAGCCTTTATTCACAAAACTATGGCGCATTTGGCGATCAATGCAGAACATAATGTTCCTATTGTCGACCGTCACTAAAGTAATGTCCACACTATCTAATATACAAGAGAGGATGCCCTACACTCTGCTAGATAAGATGTCGGAAGGCAAGAGAGTTATGAGTGATGCAGAGAGAATGAACACTCAGGTGTCGATGGCGGAGAGATTGTCACTGGGTGCGCTGGAAAATTATGTGGGTTGTAGCGATAGTTGTGTCACTGACAGATATGTACAGGTATGTAAATCACGCAGTATGCTCTCGGAGTCGTAGCGACCCTGAAGCTGTTAGCTGTAGATGACAGATGTAGCTGTAGATGACATTTAATTTTAGGTATTTTCACTTTATATTCACTTACTGAGCGCGAGCGATGCTCAATGCGAGAAATGCGAGCAAAACTTAACTTCCAGGCGGCCTCGGCTCGTAAGGTAAACTGTAATTGTAAAAGTCCTTCTGTCCGTCTGTGACAACCATTTACTTCTATATCATGTGGTATCGTGGTGGTGGTATCAACCTGAAATGAATATCAAATATTCAAGTCCCTTGGAGCACATAAAAATAAATTCAAGCATTTATGCACCGTTTTTACTGCATTTAGTATAAAATTCGCCTACATGAGCGAGTCCGACTCGCGCTTGACCATTTTTTTCATTAGTTTTTAGGTTTTTGTGCACTCTGTTTGACCATTGGTGCTCTAGTACCGAGTAATATGAAAGTGGGTCTTATTAAATCTAAGGGAAACCGGTACGGGTTCTGTAGTGTTAGAATGGCGGCGCAGTTTAGTAAAGATCCTCAAAGGTAAGTCATATAATAATGTACTTATATTATATTGATATATTTATACAATATTAGTATGTAGGTAGTTTGATATGATTATTTTATTATAGCTAGATTTGAGCCCATGTACCTAGGATGATATTTAAATATTTTTTTTAGCTTAGGTACATTCCATTTAAGGTTAACTAAACCCTAGGTAATTAAAAAAAATAAAAGTACACCAAGTTAGTTTTATGAGTAATTCAAAGGTAAAATTCTGTAAAGCACTTTAAAATGTTAATCTTTCATTATATATATATATATATATATTTAAATTTATTTTATTAAAATAAAATTATTTAAATAAAAATACTTGAACCCAAAACCACGTTTAACAATAGTTAGTAATATCACGACTAACTGTTAATGTTTATTTATTTTCTGTTGATTTTACATTTTAGATACATAAACGAAGTGTTGGAGTACGCTAGAAATAATCCGCACATTATAAACCTTTTGAATATTCACGAAGATGTCGAGAGGGTGAAGAATATAGAGAATTTGGTCACTAAATATGTACCCAAAAGTATGTACCTACTTGTATATTACGTTGAAAGGTTTTTTTAGCTCCACTGTATCCCACACATGCCGTGTGATCCCGGCCTAGAATAGGATCATCCTGGTACTGGTGGTGTCGTAAGAGGCGACTAAAGTACGTGTGGTAGAGTCACGTCGCCAGCAATGCCAACACGCATGGGCAGACTCGACCGGATCATTACCACCCCCTGCATTTAAAACCGGCGTGAAGTAGTGGCTTTATGCCACTGCGTTTCGCATCAGGTAATGCCGGGCCCCGGCGCCCAACCACTCTTAAAGGCCGGCAACGCACCTGCAGCTCCTCTGGGGTTGCACGGGGTCGTGGGCGGCGGTAGTCACTTACCATCAGGTGACCTGCACGCTCGTTTGCCGTGTCTTTTCCATAAAAAAAAAACATAGCAGAGTAGGCAGAGGGAACCTCGGGACCTAGTGTTAGGACATTCCTATTTCCGGAGGATATTCGTCGTCGTGAGTGGTGAAACTCAACTCTGCGCTTTGTCTTATCACCAGAGAGAGGAAATGAAAATATTAAATGGTGCGTCTGCTTGAGTGGGAATCGAACCCACAACGGACACGTTTACAGTCGCACACTTGTGGCCCAGCGCCACGAAGGTCTCATTAATATTAATATTTTATTCTATTTTTTCAAGTCACCGTGTAGTAGGTGAGTAATAACACTTGGTGGCTTGGTATTCGTCTTTCAAATAGTGGCAGAAGTCAACGTCATTGCTTGTCTAATGTATTATTACCGGATTTATAAATAACAAACAATTCATTGTCCCGAGTGGAAATCAAACCCACAACGATTTGCACGCATTTACAGTCAGGTGTAAAACGACAGCTGCATACAACATACATATATGTATGTATATTTTATTTTTCTATAACAGCTCAGGTGGAACACAAAGACGTACAAACAGAAACACATCCGATAGAACAATACATAGAGAAAAATTACACCTGGGATATGTGGGAGTGGAAAAGACGCGCCTGTCAATGGGTCACACGATTTTTTTATTACACGCTGTATCCCGCATATTGCAGGATAGGCAGGCTAATTTTTAAGAAATTCCGTTAACCACAAACCGCTAAAATCTCGAGGCATTGCATGTTGAGTAGCGAAACTTAACACCGCGTTTTGTCTCATCACCAGAGCGAGTAAAATATAATATTAAAGAAGAAAAATCTAGTGAAAAATCAAACCCACAACTGCCGCGTTTATAGTCGTACATTTCCGTCCTTGCGCCATGACAGCCTCAATAAAATATTTTTTGATTATACCTAACATGCATGCATTTTATGAATTATAAATTCTCAACATGCAAATTACATTTCAGCTCCACGCTGTATTCCTCACACAGCAGGGTAGGCAGAGGGAACTTAGTGTTCCCTAGTGTTTGTGTAGACACTCCGTTCCCTCTTTCCACGTAATTGCATGTTGAGTGACAGAACGCTTTGCCTCGACACCAGAGCGAAGAAATGAAAATAAAAATTTATATAAATATTTCATTTCCTTGAGTGGGTAGTCCCACCACCAGTCACGTTTACAGTCACACATTTCTGCCCCTGCGCCACTACTGGCCTCGATTATATAAAACAATTATATAATAATAAAACATATTGTAAATAATTCCAGGCAACAATAGTAAATTGCAAAACGCATTCAACGCAAACTATCTACAGCCATCTTAGATCTGACACGCATTGTCAAACAGTACAACCTAGGGACAAATGTTTACAAACTAAACAAGACATTTCCATAAATACGAAACCGTTTAATACGTTTTTATGGGGTTTAAGGGGTAAAATGGGGAATGGACAACATAGTATGGTGTTGTCTGAGGAATTTGATACGAACAAAATGAAAGGTAAGAGAATAGTAAGATCGACAAGTTATGGGCGCTCTGAAGCTAGGCTTTCTGCGCATTGTGCACTGTAGAAAATAATCAAAGTAAGAATTACCCTAAAATGAAATACGCGTAGCTAGCTTCAGGCCGACCATGGCTCGTCCGTAATGTAATATGTTACTCCTTCAACTTCACGTTGTATCCCGCATATAGCGGATACATAGAGGGCACCTAGTGCTAAGGCTAAAGAAGCTCACGCGGAATAAATTATTTTCATTTCCTCGCTCTGGAAACAAGAATTCAAAGTCTTATTGCTTTTTTTTCTATTTTATAGCAAAAATATTTACAACATGTACGTGGCCGTGTGTTAGCGAAGAAAATAAAACTGAAGAAAATAATCAAGATAAATAACCGATAAATAGTTAGTTATTAACAAATAAATAAATAAAAATTGAAATGTGTTTTTTTATATTATTTGTTCCTTTTTCGTAGAGAGTAATCTATTGATACAGTAATAAGTAAATTTCTTCTCCGCCACGGTATTAAGAAACCATTTATGTAAGAATAAGGATAGTGCATCCACACATGTGATCTTACATTCACATGTATGTCCTTTTTAATAGCAATTTCCTAAAAAATTAAGCATATATTATATAGCTAGTAACAATATATAATATTTCAAGTAATTGGTAATCGCATCTCCGTCACCCTAAAACAAGGAAAAAACAAAAAAAAAACACTATTTGATACATTTTTATTTGAATTTATATGTAACGTATATTAATTATTGTTTATTAAATCAAACAAAAATATATAAAATGTTAAACAAGTTCTCCCCTCATATGGGTATCGAATCGACTACCTTCTCAACGCGCTGAACACGTGGCGAGCCTCCTTAACAAGTGTGACGTCATCAGCTCGTTGCTTCACGTCGTGCGCCTCCTCGCGCAGAGAGAGGAGTGTCGCTATGTGGGAGGACACACATGCAGGTGATAGTACCTCGGGTACGGCTAGTGCTGTGTATTTACTCTGAAAAGCGAAGTATAAATATAATTTACATGTGTAAGTTGTACTATTTGTAATAATTTATACGTGTTAACACTAGGTTCCCTCTGCGTACCCTGCTGTGTGCGGGATGCAGCGTGAAGCTGTTTTTTTAATTTATAAGCTTAAAATGTATAAACAAGTTAGCTTCACGCTATATTCCGTATGTAAATAGGGTTGGCAGGGTACCTAGTTTTAAGAATTAAATTATTATTGTAAGCTCATGCAACAGTCATATGATGTCTCACACTCCGCCATGATAACCTCTATGCATGGTACAGTACGGTCGACGAGTCGTGGCTGTCCTAATGTTAAGCGTTCTGAACTTGTGAGCCATATTAACTCGGGATAAAAATAATCAAAAGTATGAAAAAATCCTAAAATTAAATATGCGCAGCCATTTACAGCTAACTTCAGGGCCGCTACAATTAAAAAAATTACCTTTGCCTTAACATAGCTTTCTTCATACGCAGCAAGTTTCTGCTTCAATTGTCTAATATGTTCCTGTATATTATCAGGGTTCGGGGTACGATTCGACAGCGATTCCTTAGAATCAACCAATTCTTTTCTAAGTCCATCCAAAAATTTATTATTTCTATCGATTTTCACTTGCAATTCAGCATTTTTCTGTTTCAATTTCAAAATTTCATAATCGTCTTGTAATTTATTTGAAATTTCTTTAGAACGATA
Organism: Heliconius sara; assembly: GCA_917862395.2. Lineage (NCBI taxonomy): Eukaryota > Metazoa > Arthropoda > Insecta > Lepidoptera > Nymphalidae > Heliconius > Heliconius sara. The sequence continues at coordinate 7,261,866 of OU860798.1, forward strand.
TAGAGATATCGATGTCGATTCTAAATTATCTATTTGAAGTAAAGTTTGGTTTTCGACTATTTCTTCTAATAAATTTTGACATTTTTGAGGCAAATTTTCTATTGAGATATTTAGTTTTTTTATTATTTCTGTTGTGAGAGAACCTGTAATTAAAGATAATGTAATAAATACTAAAATAATCGATTCCGTCGTGGCGCAGTGGCACTGATGTGAATTTAAGCGCGACGCTTATAGGTGTATATATATATATAATAGAATAGTAAGATCGACAAGTTTATGGGCGCTCTGAAGCTAGGCTTTCTGCGCATTGTGCACTGTAGAAAAATAATCAAAGTAAGAATTACCCTAAAATGAAATACGCGCAGCTATATATAGTATATATATTAAATATATATATATATACAATATATAATATTTCAAGTAATTGGTAATCGCATCTCCGTCACCCTAAAACAAGGAAAAAACAAAAAAAAAACACTATTTGATACATTTTTATTTGAATTTATATGTAACGTATATTAATTATTGTTTATTAAATCAAACAAAAATATATAAAATGTTAAACAAGTTCTCCCCTCATATGGGTATCGAATCGACTACCTTCTCAACGCGCTGAACACGTGGCGAGCCTCCTTAACAAGTGTGACGTCATCAGCTCGTTGCTTCACGTCGTGCGCCTCCTCGCGCAGAGAGAGGAGTGTCGCTATGTGGGAGGACACACATGCAGGTGATAGTACCTCGGGTACGGCTAGTGCTGTGTATTTACTCTGAAAAGCGAAGTATAAATATAATTTACATGTGTAAGTTGTACTATTTGTAATAATTTATACGTGTTAACACTAGGTTCCCTCTGCGTACCCTGCTGTGTGCGGGATGCAGCGTGAAGCTGTTTTTTTTAATTTATAAGCTTAAAATGTATAAACAAGTTAGCTTCACGCTATATTCCGTATGTAAATAGGGTTGGCAGGGTACCTAGTTTTAAGAATTAAATTATTATTGTAAGCTCATGCAACAGTCATATGATGTCTCACACTCCGCCATGATAACCTCTATGCATGGTACAGTACGGTCGACGAGTCGTGGCTGTCCTAATGTTAAGCGTTCTGAACTTGTGAGCCATATTAACTCGGGATAAAAATAATCAAAAGTATGAAAAATCCTAAAATTAAATATGCGCAGCCATTTACAGCTAACTTCAGGGCCGCTACAATTAAAAAAATTACCTTTGCCTTAACATAGCTTTCTTCATACGCAGCAAGTTTCTGCTTCAATTGTCTAATATGTTCCTGTATATTATCAGGGTTCGGGGTACGATTCGACAGCGATTCCTTAGAATCAACCAATTCTTTTCTAAGTCCATCCAAAAATTTATTATTTCTATCGATTTTCACTTGCAATTCAGCATTTTTCTGTTTCAATTTCAAAATTTCATAATCGTCTTGTAATTTATTTGAAATTTCTTTAGAACGATATAGAGATATCGATGTCGATTCTAAATTATCTATTTGAAGTAAAGTTTGGTTTTCGACTATTTCTTCTAATAAATTTTGACATTTTTGAGGCAAATTTTCTATTGAGATATTTAGTTTTTTTATTATTTCTGTTGTGAGAGAACCTGTAATTAAAGATAATGTATAAATACTAAATAATCGATTCCGTCGTGGCGCAGTGGCACTGAATTTGAATTTAAGCGCGACGCTTATAGGTGTATATATATATATATATAGAATAGTAAGATCGACAAGTTATGGGCGCTCTGAAGCTAGGCTTTCTGCGCATTGTGCACTGTAGAAAATAATCAAAGTAAGAATTACCCTAAAATGAAATACGCGCAGCTAGCTTATATATATATATATATATATATATATATATATATATATATATATATATATATATATATATATATATAGGTTTGAAATTAATCAAGAAACCTCCAATTCATTGAATTGTAATAATAATAAAAATATGTAATTAAAAACGAAAAGCTTATAAATACAACAATTTTATTTACACAGATACAACTATTAAATAAAACAATTTAATCAAACTCTAGACTTGGGAACTGAACTAAAGATTCAATTTTCTTTGCTACATTAAGTAACAGTTCCTCAGATAATGACGGACCCATTAATTGCAACGACAATGGCATATTATTCTTGGATAATCTTATTGGTATTGACAATGCTGGTATTCCAGCCATATTAGATGGTTGAGTGCAATAATCTTGAAATGAGCATTGATCTCTATTATTTTTAGACACGAAATCTTTATATAAAGGCGCTTCACTTAGAGTTGTAGGTGTTAATAACAAATCTACAGAATTATCCCCTAAAAATACATTATTAAAGTCATTAGCTATCAATCTCCTCAATTTTAGAGCTTTAAGAAAATACTTTTCATAGTTTCGTGTCAATAGAAAATAGTTGCCAGTAAATATTCTTGATCTGACAACTTCATTGAAACCAGCACTGCGTGATGATGCATATAATTCTTCAGTTGAGTAATCTTCTGAGGTTCTTAAACCATATTCTAAGCCATCATACCTTGCCATATTACTTGCAACTTCACATTGATTCAAAATTGAGTAGACAGCAATAGAAACTGAAGTATGAGGTAATGAAACTGTGCTTATTTGACAATTTTCTTTTTCTAACAAATCTGTTACATTTTGCCATACATCTAAAACTTCTTCACTCATCCCAGAACAATGATATTCTTTAGGAATACCTATTTTAACATTAGATAAATCAAAATTTTCCCTAATACTGATTTCTTTAAATGCCTTTTTAATAGTAGTAGAATCTAAAATATCGGGGCCGGCCACACAATTGAGTATCAATAATAAATCATCAATATTTCTTGCCAGTAATCCTGGTACATCCATTGAATTAACTAAAGGTATAAGACCATAGCGTGAAACTAGTCCATAAGTAGGTTTAAGTCCTACAACACCACATAAAGCTGCTGGGTTTCTAGTTGAGCCCCCTGTATCAGAACCTATGGCAGCTACACATGAGCCAGTAGCTACAGCAACTGCACTACCTCCAGAACTCCCACCAGATATCCTCCAGTCTTCACCGTAACTCCAAGGGTTACAGGTTGGGCCAAAAATTGAATCAACTGTTCCCGCTCCCATTGCAAATTCATCTAGATTAGTTTTTCCGATTAAACATGCTCCATTATTAATAAGTCGTGAATATACAGTTGCATCGTAAGTCGGTACGAATTTTTTAAGCATATTCGAAGCACAAGTAGTGGGAACATTTTTTGTACAAAAATTATCTTTAATGGCAACAGTAATTCCATCTAAAGGTTTAGTTTTTTTATCGATATATACTCGTTTTTCACTTTCAATCGCATGATTTTCGGCTATTTCATCGGTCAGACATATATATGCGTTAAGTTCATTCGTTTGTTTGGCTCTTTGAATACATAAATCGGCGAAGCTAGTTGGGGTCAACAGTTTATCACGAAACGCTTTATGTATTTCCTTTATAGTATAAGTGCATAGTTTGTTCATTTTAATTTAATAAATAATAAATAAAACAATTTATTTAGGTTATATTATATATTAAATACACCTATGCAACTAAATGACAAGACTGACATAAATGTCATAACAATGTATAATCGTCTTATATCAAACGCAACGAATAATTTAAACAGTATTTTAGAAAATAGCTTACCTAGTGCTTTTTGTTCAAGATTTTCTTTTTTCTGTACATCGGTGTGTAAGTTTTGTATATCTCCGTTTACTTTCATTTTACGTTTTATAAGTAAAATTGTTGTAAACTTATGAAAATCGCTAAACGATTCGTTAAAGATGTATCAAATTTAAATGCTTGTCTTTGACTTTACAGTTGACATTTGCTTTCAGTTGGTTGACTTGTGCTGCTTTCTTAATCTATCAAAATGAAGATGTAGAAATGCTTGCATACGGTACAGCACCGGACAGTATGACGCGGTATCTAGCTGACCGCAGAGGGAACCTAGTGTTAAGTAATTCGGTTCCCCACTTTCTGCCGAATTCTGGAGGCATGGCGTGTTGAGTCGCAGAACTGCACTCTGCGCTTTGCCTCGACTATACTAAATGCACTAAATTGGTTCGTCATTAATAAATCAATAAAATCATTATTTTATTACTGAACAAATACTTATTTGTTATATTATATAATAATATTTTTAAAAAGTAACAAACGTATTTTATTTTATCTTTCTCTAAATGTTCGTCAAGATCACTGTCTTTTAGTATGTAATTATTAAATCAGCTTCACGCTGTATCCCGTACACTGCAGGGTAGGCAGAGGGAACGTAGTGAAAGACACTCCGTTCCCCACTTTCTGCCGAACTCTGGAGGCATTGCGTGATAATTGGCAGAACTCAACGCCGCGTAATTATTATGTAATTATTTTTTCTTTAAATAAGAAGGAATAAAATTATAAATTCATTAACGAAAATTATTGGACATTATGATATAAAAAAAATCCTGGCTTTTAATGTCTATTCACCCGGCTTCTTTTAACTCTAAGTTATTGGAACTTATAGTTGTCGAAATACTTTGGCTGTATAACAGAACGTCAATGCTAACAAGATTTGGAATATTGAAAAAAAGATAACATTGATTTGGTTGTCATTGAGAAATAATTGTCAAGAATATTTTGATTTAAGCATTTTGTTTAAAATAATTGCAACTTTCAATTAACTATATAAAAACTCCTAAATATTATTATAGTTATAAGTATTTATTTATTTTCTTATATATAGATATTCAAAATGACTCACCTACAATATATACCGGGTGATCCTCGCTTAGTTGATCAATTAGTTTATGAATTAAAATCTAAAGGGATTTTCGATCAGGTATGAAATATTTTTGTTTTTAATATTAAAGCTTGTGTTTGTTATGATAAGATACCATTTACTTTACATCAAATTTACATTCTCCACCATTTTCGTCTTCACATGTTAATTATTTATGATTGAATTTAAGATATAAGATTAAATAAATTATAAGCTTATAATTTGATCAATTTCGTATAAGATTAGATTTTCTGACACTTTGACTATAACTATAACTATAAAAAAAAAACAAATTAATAAAAATTACAAATATTAATTTAAGATTTTTGGCTTACATTTACTATTGCATTTTATATTTCGTTACTAAATATCATCATTGATATTTTGTAGTTATATTTTAGTAATGTTTTTGTCATCATATTATCAATAGTTGTTCACTTTTATATTTATTTTTTAACAAAGTGTACGATTGAAAATGCTTTAAATCATAACCTGATATAAAGCGCAGTTTTATTTCTATTTTGAAAGGATAGGATGCAAATGATAATGTTTGATAAATTGAGGTGGCACAGAAAGTGTGACTGCAAAATGGACTGATTGTGGGTTGGATCTCCACTCGCAGACATGAAATATTTATTAAATTTGTATTATCATTTCTTTGCTCTGGTGTCAAGGCAAAGCGTGGCATTGACTTTTACCACTCAACAAGCAATGGTTCTAGATTTTTGGCAGAAAGTGGGGAATGGAGTGTGTTAACACTACGTTCCCTCTGCCTATCCTGCAGTGTATACACAAGCTTAGCATATCCAAACAAACAAATGTACAACAATAAATTTATGAAATTTATATATATCTTGTGTATGTATATATATAAAAATATTATTATACATAAATTTATACATAAATTCTAAAATTATACATAAATATTTTATTCTCTAGTTTCGTAAAGAATGCATAGCAGATGTTGATACAAGGCCAGCATATCAAAATCTACGACAAAGAGTTGAAAATTCTGTTTCAACATTCCTGTCAAGGCAGACTTGGCAACCAGACTTAAACAAAAATCAATTGAGAGAAAAGCTTAGGAAGCATATATTAGAGTAAGTCTTATAATCATATTAAGATCTTTGATTTTCATAATTTTGACACATTGGGAATAAACATATAAAACTGTATAAATTGGTTTCCAAAAATGCATAATCTATACATATAATAAAACTGTAACTCATTGCTAACTGTGCATGAAAGATATAGGAGAAAATCTATTTTTGGTGGCATTAATAGTGTATTAAAACCCAAAACAATAATTTAAAAATATGTTGTCTGTTTGTCCATGTGTTTGTGCATGCTAATTTCAGAAATGGCTTACTTAACCAATGTAGATGCTTTTTTCCTTATTGTACCTTGGCAAAGTTCCCTCAATATTTACTTCTTCTTTCAGCTCCATGCTGTATAATAACAGAGCCAAATATAAGAGTAGGCAAACGGAGTGTAGTGTTAAGACATTGTGCTTCTCACTTTCCGACGAATTCTGGAGGCACTGCGTGTTGAGTGGCAGAGCTCAACACCATGCTTATGACCCTGAGTGTAATGAAAATATTTAATATTTTATTTCCTTAAGTGGGAATCGAACCCACAATCTGTTTTATAATTATTTATAAAATTTTCAATAAAATCATGAGCTATATATTTATAGTGAGGAGAGCATGGATTACAGAAGGAAATTTCTCTGTCAAATTATTAGTTTGCATATGTTTGTATATATATTTAAAGTTTATTGATAGTAGGTATTGATTTATGATACAGCCACAGCTATTTATAATTTGTCTTTGTTTGCAATTTGTTGTTACACTTTTATGTAATGAAATGTTCCTATGCATTAAAATGTTAGTGCACTTTACTTTCTATGTGATTTTTGTAGTGACAGGCACTTTGTGGATACACCTTGCAAAAAAATATTGACAATATTGCATTGGGAAATATTGCTATGGCTACAATCTTCGGGCTGTGTTGCTCTATGTATTATACTTACAACAAATTTTAGTTAAACAATTCTGATTTTAAATAATGAATAATAATACTAAACATTTCTTTACAATAATGTACATTAATGTGGAAAATTAACACATATTTATACAACATCTAAAATAAAACTAATTTTTTACAGTGGAAACTACCTAGAACAAGGTGTAGAAAGAATAGTAGATCAAGTGGTAAATCCAAAAGTGGCATCAGTTTTCATACCAAAAGTTGAAGACTTAGTTTACAATTACTTGGGGATTGCAAGAAAAAAGACCGTCACAACAGAAAATTCAAATGGCAAAGTCGATGATCTCTTACCAACTGATTTGGAAGCAGTAAGCCCTGGTTCAGTAAAAAGTAATGATGACAAAAATGATGATATGGATATTGATAATACTCCAGAAGAAACTAAAATGGAGGAAGAGGAAACTAATAAAATTGAAAATAATGGAGACGCCCCAAACGACAATAAGGAAGGAATCACTGAAGCAAATGAAGTTTTAAATAATAATTCAAATTCTAATGACAAAAGTAATATTCCATTACCAACTGAAGAAATAAAACCTGAAAATATACCATCTCCAGATAATAGTCCTCCGAAAGTCGAATTGGCAGCCATTGAATTACCAAAAGAGCCAATAATGTCTACAAATATACCATTACCGGAAGATATTAATAAAGAAGAAAAAGAGAAATTCTTTAAACCTATAAACAGTGATGACGATGATTCAAGTTCAGATTCTTCACTTAGAAGGAACATGTCACCATTAACTCCCATAAGAAATTTTAATAATGAAAATTCATGTGACGCCCAACAGGCCTTCGAAAATGATATAGAGCTTAAAGAAGATGAAGAAAAAGAGCCAAGTTCATTCAAATTTGCAATTGATGCTAAATCACCAGAAAAAAATACTGAACCAGAAAAAGCTACAGAAGAAAAAAAAGAAACGGAAGATAAGTTATCTTACCAATTCAACAATCAAGTAAATATAAATAAATTCAATACTCCTCTTTACGAAGATAGTTCTAATAGCAACAACTTGCAAATAGATTACGAAAGTGACGCAAACAGCAAAGCTAATTTAGAAGTGACGGAAACTGAAAATAATTCAGAAGATTACAAAAAGGAACGAAAGCAAGACGAAAAGAAAAGTAGTCATAAAAGTTCACATCGGTCAAGAGATTCTAGCAAACACACAAGCAGTAAAGACAAACGATCAGATTCTAAGCAGTCCAGTTCAAGAGACACCAAATATGACAAAAGTAAATCTTCAAAAGATGATAATAAATCGAAATCCAGTGATAAGGAAAGATCTAGAGATAGAAGTGATAGAGATAAGAAAGACAGTAAAGATAGTAGTAGGGACTCCTCTCGTCACAGAAGTTCTCATAAATCAAACCACAGAGACTCTAAATCACATAAAAGCTCCAGTTCAAGCCATAAACATTCTAGTAGCAAACATTCAGATGATAAGAAATCTTCATCTTCCTCTAGTAAAGATAAGTCTAATAAAAGTATGGATAAACCAAAAGATTCGAAATCCAGCTCACATAGGTCAGATAAAGATAGAAAGGAATGCAGCAGTAGTAGTAGCAAAAGTGATAAAAATAGCAAAAGCAGACACGATGACAAAAATAAAAGTAAGAAAAGTAAAAAAGAAACAGATGATCATTATAGTTTGTCTGGTAGAAACAATCCAAATAGACGTTCTACAGATAGAGATTCTAACGATGGAAGTTCGTCCTCTAAAGGTTCAAACCAACAATCAGGTTCAAAACCGTCCGAAAATAAGAAAGATAGTAAAAGTAGTTCTAAATCAGAGAGCACGTCAACTAGCGGAGATTCCACCAGTCCTAGCGATAAAGAAAATATAATACACGAACAAGATACTAATACAGAAATACAAAACAATGCGATAAGAATCGAAAGTCATTTGGAACAGCCACTTGTTTCGCCTCCCAGATTGCCCTTCGTACCAGATATTACGATAAAGAAACCTAAGTTCGCGGCAAATTTAGAAGAAGCTAAAAGATTGATGAAAATGCGTAAATTTCTAGATGAAGAACAAAAAAGAATGAATCAAGAAGCAGTTTTATTGTTGGAGTTTCAAGCTAATGTTAGACCGAGTTTAAGTCAAGTTTACTCCAGCATACCTGGGCCTGAATTAGAATTTGCATGTGTTACAAATTCTATACAAAATGAAGATATTGAAGATACTACTAAAGCAGAATATCCACAAGAACCACATTATACGAATAAACAACTATTAAACGTTTTGAACGACGCTACTATAGAAGTTGAGAGGAAGCATCGACAAATGGAGGAAAAATCTGAAGAAATATGTAAAGAAAATAATTATAAAAATGATAATGTACAGAAAAAAATATTAGATCATGAAACTAAAGAAATTGATGTCGATATTAATGAAGAAGCCATTGATCGTTCAGATTCCGATGAACGTATAGAAATTAAAACAGAATTTGAGATTACCATCGTTGCTGAAGATCTATCTGATAATGAAGAATTTAAAGCCATTCCAAATGAAAGTAATGAGTTAAATAAAGAAAAAAATTGTAATAATGACGAAACTAAATTACATTATTTCGGTGAACACGAAAAGTATGACGCGGAAATAGAAAGAGTTAAATTTGCAAACTTTTTTAAAGAATACACAAAAATTTCTAATAAATTACATTTAATCAATTGCGATTCCTACGAAGAAAATATAATACGGGATGAGTCAAAGAAATTCGGGGATTACGAAATAGTGACGTACCACAAAAACGGTTACATAAAACTGCCCAATGCTAAAAATGTTATTAGAAACGTCAATCTGTCAAACGAAATATCTCTGCCCATAGATAATGAATATGATGAAAGTCTAAAATCAAGTTTTTTCAGTCCAGACAAATCGGAATGTTCCTTCGAATTTAGCGATTATGCTGCAAAATTAGAAGAAATGGTGAATAAAACATCGAGACAGGAAATAATGGAAATAATATTGGGCAATGTAAACGCATCGCCGAGTAAAATGCCGACAATTGATTATTTTACAGAGTCAAAAATCGATAATGATATCGATTATAATTTAAAGAGGAAAATGACAGATGAAACGATAAATAATAATAGGCATGTATTAACACCGAATAAAATTCGAAAATTGAGTACGGATCAGATAACTTCTACTACTTTAGGTAATATTTTTTGTTTTTTTTTTTTTGTTTTGGCGCAGCAGAACGAGCGTGCAAATGTAAACGAAATTGAACCCATACAACTTGTCGCGTTTGGGCTCAGTTTATCTTACCATTTTAACATAACTTTGCTTTTAAACAATTATTATATAAATGACATTTTGTTTAAATATTAACAAAAATATCATATATATTTCAGAACATGAAGAGATTCCTGGTAATAAAATAAATAACACTAGATCTAAATACTTAGGGAAAGCAAAGCGCGTTGGCCTTCCGCGACCAAAACGTGCACGTAAGTATATTTTTTTTTAGATTCACGCTGTATAACGCAGATAGCAGAATCAGCACCGTGAACCTAGTATTAAAAGACTCTGGTCCCAATAAGTTTTATTTCCCGCATTCCGCCGAATTCTGGAGGCATTGCGTGTTGAGTGTCGGAACTCTACGCTGCGTTTTGCGTAGTTAGCAGAGCGAGGAAAATAAATATATTAAATATTTGATGCGTGTTCCCTTTACTGTTCTCACGCATTGAGTCAGCAAGATTTCAGCAGTAGGGTCGAGTAAAAGTTTAAAGGAAGAAAAATCCTGAGGTCAAATCTGAAGACCAATCAAACTATCAACTTCAGAACACCACCACTGTACCATATATATCTAAAAGTTCTAATACAAACACCCAAACACAAATTAAAACTCATATATATTAAATAACAAAAATAACATTTCTCTTTCAGCCCTCCCAAATAGTCCATCCAGTGATAAATCGGTAGAAAACTACGAACAAAGTCCGTCACAGACGCCTAACGGCAAATTCAAACGGACTAAAGTACAACGATACGACACATCCGATTTGTACAAGCCCAAATTACATTTTTTATCGCGAAGGAATCCCGTTACTTAAGTATTTATTTAATTGTTTTAGCTTCATGCTGTATACATGCAGCATACATACACATTAATTAATTATTTATGCAATTATATATATATTCTATTAAAATATGGCAAAATAAAATGAAAAATCAATATAGTATTTATTTAACCAGCCTTTAATATATATTATTATATTAAATAGAATTGAATTGTCAATTAATATAATGTCTTAGTTTTGTTGATAAAAATCAGTAAAATATCTTTTTTTTTATGAGTCAATAATTCTTTTAGTACTTTTAGTTATTTAATTGCAAATATCCAATAAAAGAACAGTTTTTTCAACAAAAGTATTTTGTCCCTCGAAGGAATTTGATATTTTTAAATAAAAATAAAAACATGTATAAATTAATATTATATTGTTGTTTAGTTTGGTGAATTTTTAAATCATTTAATGAGTTGCATTGACACTACGAAGGGAATATATAGAAATTAAAACAATTACAACTCGCGCGGGAAGTGAAAAATGGAGTGTCTTACACTAGGTTCCCTCTGTCTACCCTGCTATATACGGGAAACACCATGAAGCTTCATAAAAAAATAGCTTCATATCAATGTTCTTGTAGCAATACATGTTATATAAATTGAAACTTCATGTTTTAATACAAAAGACATCCTTTTACTTGAGTATTAACAAATAATTGTATAATTGTATAATTTGTTATTTAGTATATAATTTAAAAAATGAAATTCATCAAAACATACAATATAATGTATTTCTTTTACCTTTTCACTAATATTAATGAAAATAAAAAAAAATATTGATTTAAATACGCTCGGTACTCGTGTATAAATTATATTGTGTGTGTTTATACTATTTTTATATATAAATTATATACATTGTATAATTTTGTGATTAATTATGGATTGTATGAGATTTAATTATTCTTTATTTAAAAAATAGATAAAATTAAAAAGTTTTTAAAATAACTTATTATATATAATAAAGTTAATCTGTATAATTCAATAGAGAGAGCAATCATAGACAATTATATATATAAAAAAAATCATCATTACTCTGTGATTTTGATTAAATTAGAGTAATGATGTCTTTTTAAAATATTATTAATACTAAATTAAAATATTCAAAGTGTATGTAATTTTATATAAATGAGTAAAATTTTGTAATACATATTTTTTTTACATTATTATTTATTTGGTCTTTATTAAACAAATGATAGCATCTTGCTGTTAGTTATATATATAATATATGTATGTCACTTTATGTATTTTCGATTATTAGAACGAACAAAATTTACACGAATATATCTGTTAGCTAAAGTCCAGCCAGCTTACGCCAATGACTCACATCCCATCAATCCATAAATTAAGAAAATGTAATTTCTAAATCAAAAGTGAAATTTAAATAAGGCTACGTGAAGCTATAAAAATTTTAATGTCAGATCAGTATATCAGAGTAGGCAGAGGGCACTGACTACAGACTCCGTTTTTCACGCGCCGCCCAAGTTTTCGAGACATTGAGTGTTGAGTGGCGTATCTCATCGCCGTGCTTTGTCTTGTTCCATTTGTTGTTCGTTCTTTCTTCCCAGAGCAAGAGAATCAAAATAATGAATTCCCCCAAGTAGGAATCGAATCTATAACCGACAGATGTCCAGTCACGCTGCCGCTTCAGCTTGGCGGCTTCTATCATATAAATAATTTAAAGTATGTATTATAATTGAGAAAATATCGCATTTGATACAAATTTTTAATATAAGAATTTTATATATTAATAATGATGATAATTACACACTGCTAAATTAAAAGTGACGGAAAATTAGTTAGTAAATAATTAAATACTTAGTCTTAATATAAAATATATGATTAGGCTAATTTATGTACATTTAATGTATGCTTAAAAGATTTTATATAATTTAGTTGTTATATATAACATTTATAATCTTAAACCAATTTAAATTATACTTTAAAATACTTCAAATTTTATTAATATAAAAATGAAAGTCTGTAAAGATGGATGTTTGTATCACTTTCACGCAAAAACTACTGAACGGAGTTAGATGAAACCTTACAGTAATATACTTAGGTTATAATATAGCTTATGTGTTATAAATCAGAACAACACATAAGCTGCAATATATGTAAACATTTTGTATAATTTAACTATAATATAATGATAGGCGGTCGAAGCCGTGCGTGGGACGCTAGTTATAAATAACATATGATGCTAAAAGAATTGTTCTGTACTTGTTTATTATTAAGACGTTCAAAATAAGAGATATGTATGAGAATAGTAAATATATAAGATAATGTTATATGTTTTTTTTTATTTGAACCTTATTCCAAAAAAAATGTAATGCAATTATTTTTTAGTTTTTATACAATTTTCTATATATTGTAAAAATTAAGATTGAATAATAAAAAAATGCACTATAAGAATTAAGCAGATATTAAAGTGATAGATTTTTATAAGTAAATCGCATTTTTTGAATGTTGAATCAAACAAATGTTGACCTCGGCTCAAACAGTTTTTATGTTGATAGTAGATAATACTTTTGCGCTTCGCGGTCAAATATTTAATGTGAATTGATTTCGATATGATAAGCATGGCTTCTAAGACACCAGAGGGAAAAATACGTCTTCGTATCCGATGTGGGATTTGATCCCATATGATAAAAACACTTTCCATACTAAAGGACTAAGTTTATTTATGTGATCAGTTTGTCACATTCCCTCTAAATCCATATAGTAGGAATAGAGATTGCAAGTAAACCTTTATACATTGTACATAACCCTCATACAATTTCTAAATTGTCTTCTCGATTAGAACCCATAACCAACGCTAATTACGTTAGACTATATCGTCAATTACCAAATGCGTACGATTTAGATATATAGACGATTTTTAAGATTAAATTATTATTTTTTTTAAGATACAAATCGAATTTTTCAAATTCAAATATTTTATTCTAAATTTGTTTTATATACAAGATCTAAGTGAATAAACACTATTTACACAAATTTTGACATATTTACAAAAATTTTAACTACTGAAAAACACTTAGAAAAATTTTGGCTTTATACAATAGAAAATTATTTATTTGAACCACTTACCATCTTTCGATTTTTGACTTCTTGGTATCGTGTCGTAGGGTCTTCTGCGCCGTGCCATTCTAAATTTTTTGGAAATTTTACATAGATTTTTGCGCCATTTTTGACGCGAAAACACCTGAAAAATTCGGTTTTTTGGACATCTTACCTGCACCTCCTCTCGTATTCCCGCGGGTTGTGCATCGTTTTGAAGGCCTCTCGAAGCCCGATCGTTGGACACCGGTTTCGCTGAAATCCGTTCAGTAGAAACCGAAAAAAGTGACCATACCTACTTTTTGTATAGGAAATCCACCTAAGCTCCGACGACATAGAAATTCTTCATACAAATCGAATTTTTCAAATTCAAATATTTTATTCTAAATTTATTTTATATACAAGATCTAAGTGAATAAACACTATTTACACAAATTTTGACATATTTACAAAAATTTTAACTACTGAAAAACACTTAGAAAAATTTTGGCTTAATACAATAGAAAATTATTTATTTGAACCACTTACCATCTTTCGATTTTTGACTTCTTGGTATCGTGTCGTAGGGTCTTCCGCGCCGTGCCATTCTAAATTTTTTGGAAATTTTTACATAGATTTTTGCGCCATTTTTGACGCGAAAACACCTGAAAAATTCGGTTTTTTGGACATCTTACCTGCACCTCCTCTCGTATTCCCGCGGGTTGTGCATCGTTTTGAAGGCCTCTCGAAGCCCGATCGTTGGACACCGGTTTCGCTGAAATCCGTTCAGTAGAAACCGAAAAAAAAAGGCCCTCCCCCCCACCCTTTACTCACAGGCTAGGTGGAGGAGATCGATTTTTTGCAAATTTTTGGACCTTTAAAAATCTTTTAGTTACGTTTTTGGGTGGACTCTGGTGCAGTAAGTTAATAATTAGACAGGCAGTGGCTCTTTACACCACCGTTAAATCTTTACAGGACTAGGTTTTTATATCAATTGTTTTAAACTTTTAGACTTTTTACAATTATATAACGTTATATATACACAATTATATACAAATTATAACAGTTTTGACATCAGGAGTACAACACATATTTATTTTCTTCCTTGTATTACAATATATATTTTGTTTTTACAACTTTGACACGGTAGGCCTAGAGGGGAAAGCCAGATTTTTACAGAAAAATCTGATAGTTCCCCTCACCCCGATTATTTTATTAGTATTCTTCTTTCTCTTTTCTTTAGTACTCCTGATATCTTTTTTGATTTGATTTTGACTTCCGAGTGGCTCTTTACACCACTCGGAACACCCCACAGAAGAGTCCCTCTGCGCAAGATGTTTCGCACACCGGCTAAAGGCAGCGCTCGGATGTTGGACCTCTCGGGAACCCCAGAGGAGGTGGGTTTCCTGGACGATTCACCAGTCCGAACGCCTGAAAGCCAGCGGCGCCCCCCGAGTTCCCAGAGAGCCCCTTCCCGCCCAAGGAAACAAAAGTCGTCCGTGACCGAGGGGAATCACAGCCCCCTGTCAAAATCAGGTTACGCGAGCAGGACCGCCGAAGCAAAGGCCCACCTAGCAAAGGCTAAAATACACCTTAGCAACTCGCGTAACCTGAAAACGGACATAAAGGCTGCAGTAACAAGCGCAATAGAGCGCTTGTATCAGCTTGTAAAGGAGGCGGAGGCGGAGAGAGGTGAGGAGGAGAAACATGACGGTACGAGGTGAAGTGAAAGAAAACGGGGAGGCGAAAGACACAAAGGAGGAGGAATTGACGAGGAGACTTGAGGAGCACGCTGATTTATTAAGGAGGAATGAGGAAAGGATGGAGGAATTGAGGGAGGTGATGAAGGGGCAAAGGGAGTTCTTGGAGAGGACCACTTACGCGAGCGTGACGGCCGGCGAAACCAAAAGGGTTAGCCCACAGCCAGCCGCACTGCACTCGATTGTGGTCTCCTCGAAGAACGAGATCGACACAGGGGAGGAAGTGCTCGCCCAAATTAGGGAAGTCGTGAAAGCCAAGGATGGATGGGTCCGAGTCGAGAAAGTGAGGAAGGCGAAGGACCAGAAGGTGATATTGGGCTGCAGCTCAGTAGAGGAGCGGGAGAGGGTTAAGGAGAGGCTGAAAGGGGCGAGTGATAGGCTTAACTTCGAGGAGGTGAAAAACAAGGATCCGCTTCTGATTCTCTGGGACGTCCTGGCGTACAACACGGACGCCGACATTCTGGGCGCCCTGAAGAATCAGAATCGGAGCCTCTTCGACGGCATCTCCGAGGCCGAGTTTCGGGCGGAGGTTCGATTTCGCCGAAAGGCGAGGAACCCGCTCACCGGCCATGTCGTCATGCGGGTGTCCCCCGCAGTGTGGAACCGAGTCGTTGCTGAGGGAGCGCTGCACATCGATCTGCAAAAAATCAGAGTGGCGGATTTCTCCCCACTCGTGCAGTGCTCCCTCTGCCTGGGCTACGGGCACGGTAGACGGTTCTGCAAAGAAACCGCCCCAAAGTGCAGCCACTGTGGGGGTCCCCACATGAAGACAGAGTGCGATAGCTGGCTCAATAGCGCACCACCATCTTGCTGTAACTGTACTGGGGCAAGGGTGGAACGCGTTGACCACAACGCGTTCAGCACCGACTGCCCAGTCAGACGCAAATGGGATGCGCTAGCACGGGCCAGCATAGCCTATTGCTAAGGGCGTGCCTCTCTCCTCCAAACTCGCCGAACACACTTCTGCGTACAAAAGTCTGCAGCCCAAAGGAACCGAGCTTCGTCACACCAGGAAGTTAAATGACGGAACACAAAATTATTTGGATCCGCCACTTACACGCTGCAAATCTCTGGTGACGAAAATCAGCCTAGCCTCAAAAAGACTCGTGGTGCCCAGTTCTCATAAAAGATCTACCGCGGACTCCCTCTGCGATCGAATGAGAATATTACATTCAAGCTTCATAAAGAAACACGAAGTAATAGCTTCCTCGGACGCAGAGGGAGCCGGCGATAAAGAAAATCGGCCAAACACCGACTCAGGAGCTTTAAAAAGTCTGCCCTTCCTTTATAACAACAAAGTATCTTCCGACCTCTAGCCAAACCTCTTGTTGTGGATGTTTTATTTTAATACAAAAGCAGTAAGTCAAGCACTAGGTTTTATATGTAATTGCAATGTTAAAAGAAACCAAAAGTGACATGACATGAGATTAACATGGAGCAAAACAGTTCAAAATTTATCGAAATTTAGAAATAGGAGTTATAGTTTTATTGTAATGTTTCTGTTATTTAAACGTGATAATATATTTCAAAAAAAATTAATAGTCGCATAGTTTTTATAAGAAATCCGACATAAGCTAGTTATTTTAAAAAGTTATAACATTGGCCTAGCGCCACTTCCTCCAAAAATTTTTTTAAGAATAGTAAAAAAGTAAAAACGCAGATGCACAAAGTCTCTGATTACGTCAGAGGGACGGGACGTAAAGCGCAAAGCTTTACAAATTTAAAAAAAAAAAAAAAAAAAAAAAGAATAGTAAATATATAAGATAATGTTATATGTTTTTTTTTATTTGAACCTTATTCCAAAAAAAATGTAATGCAATTATTTTTTAGTTTTTATACAATTTTCTATATATTGTAAAAATTAAGATTGAATAATAAAAAAATGCACTATAAGAATTAAGCAGATATTAAAGTGATAGATTTTTATAAGTAAATCGCATTTTTTGAATGTTGAATCAAACAAATGTTGACCTCGGCTCAAACAGTTTTTATGTTGATAGTAGATAATACTTTTGCGCTTCGCGGTCAAATATTTAATGTGAATTGATTTCGATATGATAAGCATGGCTTCTAAGACACCAGAGGGAAAAATACGTCTTCGTATCCGATGTGGGATTTGATCCCATATGATAAAAACACTTTCCATACTAAAGGACTAAGTTTATTTATGTGATCAGTTTGTCACATTCCCTCTAAATCCATATAGTAGGAATAGAGATTGCAAGTAAACCTTTATACATTGTACATAACCCTCATACAATTTCTAAATTGTCTTCTCGATTAGAACCCATAACCAACGCTAATTACGTTAGACTATATCGTCAATTACCAAATGCGTACGATTTAGATATATAGACGATTTTTAAGATTAAATTATTATTTTTTTTAAATTTTTAATGGAATTTTTGAAATCTCTCTCACCAAGAGAAGAAATGATAATAATTAATTTACCCGACTGAGAATCGATCTCACAATCGTCGCATTTAAGGTTACACGTTGTGCTTCTGACTGTAGTGCGACGGTTGTGTAGTCCATCAGTCTATCCTTAAATGAGAATAAACATATCTTAGGGCTGTATATTTACCTTAATCCTTATATAAAAAGTTAATATGTTTATTTAAATGTAGTGTTAATAATATATATATTTAAATATCATAAAATAATACAGTTGTTCTAGTAATAAATAATTTAATTGTTCTACTAATTAATAAATATTTCCAAATTCATTAAAATTCTTTACATACGTATGTATATGATGTCATTGACAAAATTTACAATTTGTCTATAAAACTGCAAATATTAGATTTTTTTATTTATTTTTTTAGCTTCAAGCTGTATGCGCACATAGCAAGGTAGGCAGAGAGAACTTGGGAACCTGAAGAACCGAATTCTGAAGTCGTGGCGGTGTGGCGGAGCTCATCGCCGCAAATATTATATATTTATATATAATTAAAATTTATACGATCAGCTTAGCTTTGCGATGCATTATAATTGATGTCTTATATAAAAAGATAAATTAATAAATGGTGTAATTACTAATTATTAAACTTATGTAGATAACAATAATTTGTTACGCAATAAAGTGGAAAGTTTTTGTTACATATTAATTGTGAAATAATGTGTTAAATAAATAATGTTTCATTTATAACAAGTATGGTATATACTGGTTCCAGTACCTATTTGGAGATTGTTAATATCGTTTATTTAGAAATTTATAAAAATCGCAAGCTTACGTTAAATTTCCCTCTTCTGGTCTGGAATTTGGTTACAAAGCTGAGGACTGAAACTAGATTCATAATTTAATCATGCGTGCTTCTTCACGCAGTGTTAAGACACTTCTTCGTCGGAATTTGCGATATGCTTGTTGAGTGGTAAGTAGACTGACAGAATGAAGACTTGAAAATGATTTATTGCCCGCGTGAAGATCAATCACACAAGCATAAAATAATTTATTTAATTTTATAAAATGGAGCGGTCGTGGCGCAGGGACACCAGCGTGACACTTTAAACATGACGGTTGTGGGTTAACTACCCTGCTGGCTAGGCAGATCGAACCAGCGCACTTTGTCACCTTACAAGAACTGAAAATATTAAATAAGCATACGTTAAATTCCGGACATAGCAATGTGCGGGATATTGCGGGATAGTGCATGAAGGTTGAAGAAAGATAATAAGAAAAACTATCAAAAACGCACGTGGAGCTGCATTTTATTTCCATTGCGATAAATTAAAATACAAATAATAAGTAGAAAAGAAAACACACTTGCAGGTAAAAATACAACTATATTCAACAAAATAATACAATGTAATTTTAATATATTAGAGGACTAATGAAAATAAATAGTGACAATAATTTATGCTTGAGAGAAGTGATATTTGTTGATCAGAAACAAGATTTTATTATAATAGAGTTAAATAACAGTTTCAAATTTGTATTTTGTTCAAAAAAAAAGGCACTGAAACAATTGTGAAAAATTAATTAAAATCAAGGACTTGAACTTTTTGTTCAAATATAGCATTTGACTTATTTTCAATTTTTATATTTTTTCAGTGTTACATGAAGTTTAAATGATGATGCTTTAATACTTTAAATGATTTAGCTAGATATATTATCTTATTTAATTTCTATTTGCAATTTCTATATAAATATTACATCTCATGAAATATTGAATGTTTTTTCAGTTTAAATTTAAGTTTTGTAAGAAAATTTTATCAGAATAAGATTTATGTTGTGAAATTAATGTCAGTTAACAAACAAATTGCAAAACTTAATATAAATTGTAGCTAGTTTCATAAATTTAGTTTGCCGCAGCTTGTTTCTCTAAGCCTGCCGGGTCCATTATAGGTGTCTGCTTCTTAACCATGCCTGATAATAAGGTTTTAATTTGAGCAATTGCTCTTCCAGGGTTCAGACCTTTAGGGCAAGTTTTGGTACAATTCATAATAGTATGACAACGATAAACTGAGTATGTATCCTTTAGGTTTGACAAACGCTTGGCAGTAGCATCATCACGGGAATCAATGATCCACCTATAAGCCTGCATTAGGACAGCTGGGCCCAAGTACTTGTCACCATTCCACCAGTATGAAGGGCAACTCGTGGAACAACAGGCACATAGTACACATTCATATAAGCCATCAAGTTTTGCTCTATCTTCTACATCTTGGAGCAATTGTACCTCCTTACCTTTAACAGGTTCCTTGTCACGCTGTAACCAAGGCTCAATAGATTGGTACTGACGGTAAAAGTTAGTTAAGTCAGGAACTAAGTCCTTCACTACATACATATGAGGTAGAGGGTATATTTTCGATGGCTTAGACAGATCTTGATCAATATGGCTGATGCAGGCAAGAGTGTTGGTGCCATCAATATTCATAGCGCAAGAACCGCAGACACCCTCGCGGCATGATCGTCTGAAAGTCAAAGTGGGGTCGACTTCGTTCTTTATTTTTAGTAAAGCATCTAAGACCATAGGAGCGCAATCATCGAGGTCCACTTCAAAGTTTTGCGTGTGCGGCTTCTTATCCGGCTCGTCGGGGTTCCAGCGGTAAACGGCGAAGGTCTTTACCCGTTTAGCAAGGGCAGATGACGTTGCGAAGGTACGCAGCTGCCCAAAACTGCCAGCAGTCAACCTCAACAGTGGCATTATGTAATGTTTTTATTTGTATTGTCTCAAACAAATATTTATTTATACACTTAATAGATAAAATGTGCTTAAAATAATTACACTTAAGTCGTAATCTAATTTTATTTTGGTTCACAGAACGTGTCGAAATCGAAGGAGCAAGTTTTTCTCTCGTTATAAAATTGTTTTATGATTGGCTCGCTCAGCTGCAGCATTTGGACAACTCGTTTTGACGTATATATTTTTTTAACTTGCAATTCAGAAATACTAGTAATAATTAGTTATTTTATAAAATCATAAAAATATAATTCAATAAAAATATCACGATTTCAAGATTATATAATAAAAATATCAAGAACTATAAAAATAATACGAGAAAAATAAATCAAAATTATTGTAAAATATATTTCATATATAAGGCTAGCCATACATTACACAATATTATTGACAATATTTCATAGTAAAATCTAATGCAGCCGCTTAGTAGCTGCTGCGACAGGCCGTGGGTTCGGTTCTCGCTCAAGGAAATTATATGTTTAATATTTTCATTTCTTCGTTAATTTCCGCCAGTCAACACGCAATGCCTATAGAATTGAGGGGGACACGGGGAACTGAGTGTCTTAATACTAGGTTTTCTGAGCCCACCTTGCTGTGGGTGCGCATACAGCGTGAAGGTAATTTTACAAAAGGAGAATGATTTAAAAAAATCGTGAGGATGAGAGATAGCCGTTTTCAATAAAAAAAAATATCTGTTTGGTTAGAATTTTTTGTAAATATCTAGAAGCTTCTTAATCGCACAATATTTTAACTTTATCGTGATAATAATATAGATGTATCCGATAGTACAGGATACGTTTGCCATGATTTAATAAACACTATTAAATATTGTATTTCCATGATATTACTACTGTAATAGTAACATAACTTTAGCTATTTATACTGTTTTGGTCATCCGTCTTGAATAAAAAACAGAAGCGTTCGCTTCCTTTGGAGTTTTTTTTTTTTCAACTAAAACATTGCAGCGCGCCCGCACACGACAATAATATTATTGACAATAACCCTGCGTCCTCCCAGTATTGTCGTGGCAAATATAGAATTTCTAGAAATCTTCAAAAATATTGAAAATCGGCTTCACACACACAATATTATTGAAAATACTTACTTTATTGACAATTTTATCGTTCTTGTGTTGTCAGGCTAAAACACGAAAAAAAAAACAAAATGGCCTTTGCTTTTAATAACATTTTTTATTGTGCACATTAAGTAATTAATTACATCAATAAAAACATATAAAGTTATAATATTAATATAATTTATCGCAATTTTAAAAAATTATGCATAATTTAAAAAACTATATGGAAGATATCATACCGTACTGTTTTAATACTTTAAAAGCATATTCATAATTTTAATCTGTGTTTTAAAAATGGCGGGAACGCAAATATTTTTGACAATTGAGTATGTATAAAAATAAGGAAGCGTATAATTATTCTTAAAATATGATTAAAAGCAATGATGAATAATACGAAATGTGTTAAAAACTCAAACAATTCACCTAAAACACCTGGTGGCATCAGCAAATCATATTTAACTCCTATACGAAGAGTTGGATTGTCTCGAAATTTCAGAAAAACTGGACGTTCACCGTTCATATCGCCCTTATCTACACACAATAGTGAAACAGAAACAAATAAACCAGATACTGAATGTAAAAAACGTAAAAAATTATCAAGTGAAGAGGAAAATAAAAATTATATTGATATTTCTTTAACAAACGAAGATGTTACAGCTAGTCCTCTTTCTTGTTACACTCCGATTACTTCTGATATAAACGGAACCCCATCTCGAAATGTATTCATTAAGAGAAAATCTAAAACATTAGTTTTGACCAACGATTGTATTGAAGAACCTATTTCTGAAGATTTTTCTGATACTTCAAATAATATTAGACCTGATTGTAACTCAGTTACAATAACCAAAAATTCTCCAAAAAAATTGAATAATAAAGTTAGTAAGCTCTGTAGAAGCAATTCAAAAAACAATAATAAAGTAAATGATTTACCACTAAAAGTTGAACCTAACAAAGTGAGGGCAACTACAGACAATTCAGAAAAGGCTATCAGTACAAAAAATGAAAATAAATCTCCAAATAATCTCACAAAGGAATGTGTAGGTGTTATTCAAAAAAAAATGATAAAATCTATAAGTAAAGATAAAATTAAACTTGAAGATGATTCAAAAACTAAACTAACAAATCCTGTTTCACAAATTCTTTTTGATTCTGACTCTGAAGATATACCACTATCTAATATAAACAAAATACAAAAATATAGCACTAATATAAGTAAAGTAGAAAATAATATTAATAATAAAACTAGAATCTCTATGCAAGAAGATCATTTTCAAGAAAATATAATAGAAGTTAAAAGGCTTGTAGATAAATCAACGTCAGTTAGCGAATTAAAAGATAACATAAAAGATAAAAAGGCATTTAAAAAGAAAATAACCAAACCACCAATAAAAATAGAGAATACTCCATCCTCTCAAAGTTCTAACTCTCATGATGATGATGATGATTTTCAATTGGACAAGAAAAAAACTATAATAATAAAAAAATGTTACAATAAAGTAATAAAACCTTCTAAAGCAAAGTCAACAGGTTCCATAACTCAACAGGATATCGACGAAATGAAGGAAAAAATTGAAACAAAAAAGAAATTGTTGCTAGCCAAATCATTAACTAACGAAACATTGGAATTAAGAGATTTAATAAAGAAATGGAAGAGAGGATGTCAAAATGCTTTAACGGAACTTTTGGAGTTAATGAAAAAGAAAATGCCCGATAAACAAAATATGGAGTATTCAGAAATATTGCAAATTTTAAAAATACCACCGGATTTAGTTGGATATGATTCGGAGAATGATTGTTTTGTAACACCAGATGATGCTGCCATTGTTTTGTCTAGTTTAAATGTTCAATAAATTATAAGATGTTTAATAAATTTTCAATATCATTTTTTTTCAATAATCATTATTTTTCATCCTGTTTTGAGGCAGTGTAGGCAAAGAGAAAATAGTGTTAAGGTACAGGATGCTCTGATGCCCTCATACTGCTGAATATTTAACGATAATATTTCACGCTGTATCCCGCACATAGCAGGGTAGGCAGAGGGAACGTAGTGTTAAGACACTCCGTTCCCCACTTTCTGTTGAATTCTGGAGGCATTGCGTGTTGAGTGGCAAAACTCAACCCCGTGCTTTACCTCGACACCAGAGCGAAGTTTTGGAAATATAAATTTAAGTAAATATTTCATCTCCTTGAGAGGGGATCGAACCCCCAACCAGTCGATTTTACAGTCACACTTCGTGCCGCTGCGCCTCAAAATTGTAAGGTGATATTTCAAAATTGATAAAGATTTCAAAATTGATTTACGAGCGAAATTTTAGAAAGATATGCTTTGGCTTTTATAGCGTGTAATTTGAATGTATACTTTTTGAGAAAATGTAAATTTAAAATAATTCAGTGCTATTCATATCCTGTGAGGAATGTCTTTGCTGCCAATTTCGTCCTTGCAAGCAGCCATGTAGCTTTCTCAAAATTATTGAATGTATAAGTTATGTTGATTATATAATTTATATTATCTTATAATAATAGAATTACAAGTGGAATGCGGGCGAAGCTGTGAGTGGGCCGCTAGTATAAGATGAGAAACAAAAAACTACAAATTATGTAACCCAAGCAAAAATCTGTTTCTGAGATTAGTAAACAAGCACACAGACAAGTAGACAAATTGACAAAAACTTTAAAATCATTGTTTTTCTTATATATTTTAAAATAAGTATAGATTCTCAAAGCTATTCTCTTGATAATTGTAGTTTTATAAAATATATTAAAATCAAAATACAAAACCATATATTCAAATAAAAATATTTAATTCAACTGAAACTTTATTTATTATTAACACAAATCTACTTAACTAAAACTACTCAAATATTAAAATCTGTGGGATCTTATTGGATTTTCGGGATCAAATAATTTAGGGTCCTTCAAGAATTCTTTGTTTTTATAATAATATGGCATATAAGCACAATTTTGTGCTTTTCTTATTTCAGCTTCGACTTGGGCTTGCTTAGTTTTACACAATCCTGTTATATGTCTGCCATAGATTCTTCCAGTGTATGGACTTTGAAATTGTGATAAAAGCCGGTAATTTTTGTAATCAGGTATTATTTTTAATTTGCATAAAATACATTGTGGTTTTTCTTTTGTATATGGGTTGTTAATTTCAATTGGTTCATCTTCAATGGCGACTGCTGTGTTGGAAGAGGGCCGTATTGATGATATAACCGCTTTGTTTGTTCTTGCAACTAAAAGTAATGCAAATTATAATTGTATTACAATTTTTATTAATATTTAAAATGGAAGCAGTAGAACTGAAAACGAAATTTAAAATATTAATATAAAATTGATGATAATAATAAAAAACTTACAAAATTGGCGTATTATAGAACTTTTGAATAGTGCCATGTTCTATATTGTTAGAGATAATTAGTTATTTTAATAAAGTTACCTATCAGTAACAACATAACCTAAAACGGCATTAATAAATTTGACAGTGAACTGTCAAAGTACAGAGCAATGGATGCATAATTAGCAGATAAAATTCGTTTAAGAACTAAATATAACTTCCTCACAATAAATATTTAATTGTTTGTATTTGCTACTAGCTACATTATGTCGGTAATATAAACGATATACTTTTTTTAAAAGTTTTATACATGTTTCGATAGTCTTGTAAAATTAGGATCTTATAATACATTCTTTTGTTGTAATTATGTTATTGTAATCAAAATCTGGCTGTAGACGTGGTGGAGTTGAATTTAAACTTCACTATTAGGAATATATAAAAAAAAATATTGAACCAGTCTAGTAAAACAAAGCGAGGCGAAAGGTTCCTCCATTCAAAACGCAAAGCTTCTATTTATGACACGAAAGAGTGTCTTAACACTCTCTCCACTTACATTGTACAGTTTATAATAGGTATATAACGTATCTATGTATACGTAGATATATAATATACGTGGAACTCAACTTTAGCAAAGTAAATTACCATTATACATCTGCACAATTCAGATTATGTATTATTCTATCTTCTTAATAAGCAAATCTTGCTTTTACCTCTTCAAAGACGTAAAAAAATACTTTGTTTACGAGTTATTAATATGCATGATGTAAATTTTCCACAAAGCTGCATAAATTTAAGGATTTAATTTTATAATTAACAATAAATTTGTGTACTTAAGCTTCTTAGTGTTATTAAGAACTTTTATGTATAGAACTAAAATGTTTAGAATCTTTTATTGATGAGAAAGTAAAATGTTGTGTAATTGTGGGATATGTGGCATGCCTCTGATGTTTCTGTACACGAAGCCTGTTGTATATCGAAGCGTTGGGAAACAAATATGTAGTATCCTCGCTGAACCTAAATAATTGAAATCAAAAAGTCATTATCAGCTTTTGCCTTGTTTCCAGAGTGAAGAAATGAAAATTAATATTCATAAATTAATTAACTGTAACACGATATAGTTGTGTCCCAAACGGGGGAACCGTTTGGGACACAACTATATCGTGTTACAGTTATATGACTGTGCCCCTGCGCCACTACTGCTCCGGTTTAATTATTTTACATTGAATTAACCTCATTTATTCGCTATTTAACTAAAATATTTGCGTTAAATAACTAATGAAAGAAATCAAATAATTATCTACAAAGTGTTTTTTTTAGCACCACTTTAAACGAAACCACAGTTTTAACTACCTTAATAAAAAAAATAAAAGCCTAATAATTTTTTTTTCCCAAAAGTGAAAAAGTGATTTTTTAAATAAAATAAATAATAAAATGATCGTTAAAAATAAAACTCCATTTGTGAAGAACCACGCACGCAGCCATTAACCTATCAAAGGGAAACCGCCGCATACGCCTCATTCCGAGATTGAGTCGTAAGTATTGGTGGCAAAGTTCAAAGTTGTATAATCTTTATTAGTATTTTTGTAGTAGTTTGTGTTATTGGTATCTATGAGTAACTGCGTCACACGAAATACAGATATGGATAAACATCGGGAAATGAAAGAAAAATCCTACGTCTAAATTGTTGAATTATCTTGATTAATTTCTTTCGTGTTTAAAATATTTTATCCTATATGCTGTTCTCTTAAAAAGAACGCTGACGATAAAAATACATATACGACGTCAGCCTGTATATGTATTTTTATCGAAGCTTAACGTGGCGAACAAATATGAAGTATGAAACTATGAGTTATTATCGAAAGTATTTTGGAAGTGGGTGAGATTTCCTTGTAATTTTGAGTAATAAACAAATTAGAAAAATATTTGTGGGGGAAAAAAAATTAGGCTTTTGTAGAGTAGTTAAAACTGTGGTTTCATTTAAAGTGGTGCTGACACTTCCACTCTATATACAGGCTGGAAGTGACAACGATCCTTTTACGGGAGCGGCATAAAATATTTGAAACCAATACCTAATAAAAATTTATAAAGATTCTTTAAAAGTTCAGTTTAGATGTACGATATTACTATTTCACGTTATTTATCCATACTGCAGATACCAACAGATACCAATAACGTAAAAATCTACTACTACAAAAATACTAAACATTACCGATCTACTTTTCATTCTCAAAAAAGTTACCAGAATAAAAAAAGAGAAATCTTTCGTTCTATTTTACGTAATTACCTATTTTCCTATAATAAACCTAAATAACGTTCAACTTCAGCGCTGTGTGGCTGTGTGTAACGATGTAGGCAGAGAGCTGTGTTAATATTTTAGAGATTTTCTTCTCTACCTCTCGCCTTAACTTACAAAACATGCGGAATATTGAGACGTAACCCAAACTTTATCATTATAATCGCTGTCATGTACATTTAGTACCTACAAAAATAATATATTTTTTTCTTAAGAAAAGGCACCTTAATAGAACTGTACACCCAATGCCATTTGAATTGAATTTAAAATGTCAATTTACCTATTTAAATATAATGTACATTGTACACATTCATTTCATAAAAACAAGTTAGTATAATAGATACGTATAGAATTATAATTAGGCATAAACTGAGCATAATTTTTTATCACTAATGAATATCCTTGACCTTCGTATTAACTTTAATAAAGAAATAATAAATTTACCAGTTTTTTTGTTTGTCTACAAAATCTGAATTTTGCTTTATAATTTTATCAGGTTTAGAAGTTTTATTTGTGAGCATGTAAGTTATTTATTCACTGAATTTTTATGATTCCATACCATACAAGATAAAAAAGGAAGCCTTATAGGATCACTTTCTTGTTTGTCAAGACTATCTCGCGATTACTTGGAGGTATCTCGCGATTACTTGAAATTATATATAGAATAATATAATGAAATTATAATCAAATATCGTGGTCTACGTCATTAGAAGCACTCTATTCTTTTTTATTAGCTTCACGCTGCATCCCGCACACAGCAGGGTAAGCAGAGGGAATCTAGTGTTAAGACACTCCGTTCCCCACTTTCTGCCGAATTTTGGAGGCATTGTGTGTTGAGTGGCAGAACTCAACGCCGCGTTTTGCCTCGACACCAGAGCAAAGAAATGAAAATATAAATTTGAGTAAATATTTCATCTCCTCGAGTGGGGATCGAACCCACAACCAGTCGGTTTTACAGTCACGCTTTGGGTTTTACAGTCACACTTTGTGCCACTGCGCCACCACTGGCCTCAATTCTTTTTATTAAAAAAATATATAGACACAAAAAGAAATATCCATTTGTGTAGGTAAATTTTACCTACCTAATAAATGAGCCCTTTTACAACAGATAATTAATTTCATAAAAAATAGGTACATACGCAAGCGGGTTGTTTACTTTTATAAGTTGTACTTCTCGTTGACCTACAATCCGAAAATTAGTACGGAATGCTCGGTGATAGCTTATTATTATCGGTGGGTGTGTAGACCGACTCGCACTTGACCGCCCTTTTTATCATGACGCAACTCTTGTATAATGAGCCAAAAAACTAGTAATGCATCATACATACTCGGTCTATATTATTGATTATTTGAGAAAGATAATGTAGTTTGAGTCCGCCGTGGCGCAAAGGTACATCATCTGACTGAAAACACAACGCCTTTGGATTCAATTCTCTCTTAGGGATTTTAACACCCAACATGGAATGAACCGAGCAGAGCAGAGACAAAGGGGAGTGAATATTAGTGTCTCACCACTTAACTCTCTCTGTCTAACATGCTCTATGCGGAATACAGCATGAGTATACCGAGTATGTATGTTGCATAACTAGTAACCCGTATGTATCCATTTTTTATGAAGCTTAAAAGAAACGTGCGAGATAGCGCTATCTATAGCCAGCACTTGTTTGCTAGACTGAGAAAAATATTGCTTGAAACGAACTCACTCCCAAGTCCTATTAAGTGTTATATACTCAGATATTGAACATTTACAACATTACGCAACGTTAGTGTGAAAATAATTAAAAAAATGAAACAAAATATAATTAATAAATCGTCATGTTTAAAGTGGATTTCCGTTAAGTTGCTAAATAACGTAATAGGCTAATAGCCACATTAACAAACACATCGGCTTCGATGCAATTGCTTGTTTTTCGCAACTACGTAAGTGTAATCTACTACTCGGTATCGTAATGCTTACGGCCGCACGCAGAGACATCGATTAGTATAGAAATTGCATTAAACAAATATAAATACAAAGATTTGAATTGATTTATTTTTCACAATTAAACTCTAATTATCAAGTTTAGAGATTCGTAATGGTTCTAACAGTAGACAGATGCAATATTGATATGTTTTTAGTCTTATTTGTAAAGTTAAAAAAATATCTCAAAACCTCTACAAGATTTTTTTTAAATATATTTTTATTTAATTATGAATATTTTAATTTTTTAATTAGCGTTTATAAATATTATGAATTAAGTGTAGGACGTGCTAAGGATTACTATTTTCCCTGTGTCCGATAAATTCATAATTATAGAGCCAAAAATAAATAATTTCACTTTCTTTTATTGGTTTTGATATATTAATCGGGTTACTTTAATATTTAGGTTTAGATTTTTTTATTCTTGTGTATAATTGTTATTCAGGATTTATTTATTATATGTCTTTTAAATAACACGCACATACGTAATATAGTATTATATTATATTGTAACATCAGGAATTTAATTATAAAATTCATAATTTGAGCAACTCTATTAATAATTATATATAATAATTAGTCAAACAATAACCCGCTTGAATAAAACAAGAAAAAATCTAAGAAGCTTCCTCCTTTACCAGTTAACAAGTTAACTGGCATATACTGACGCTACAACCATAATACAAAGACAAACACTCACAACCGACGCAGCCACGCTCCGGTATAAACGTGGCCCAGCGTTTGCTTGTTTTATTTTTAATTCTTTTAAATTTCGTGTTGTGGTAATTCTTCGCGCCATTTTTAAGTGACAGTGACATATATATTTTGTGTTTTCATTTTATTTGGTGACGTTAGTAAAACGGATTATAAATATTGGTAAGTATTTTTATAGAGTTAAGAAATTAAATGAAATGTTCTAACTATGAGGAAGTTTAAGCAAAGCGCTTTTTATTGCGCAAGTTTCCGTATTTATTAGAAAAACAGTAAATTATATAACTGTTCTAATATATCATATATTTATGTGTACATATAAAATAGCATATATTCCTTGATGTTCTGTCGAAAGTTTTTATTTTTGCGATAGTTTTGTTTGGAAAAGTAAAAGTTTTGTAGCGTTGTTGCGTTGTGACGAAAATACCTACCTGTCTTTTAGTAAGTATCGCGCTGTAAGAAATCAAGGTTGGTAGGAGAAAGTGGCCCAGGCATGAATGAGCGAACGCAAGACTATATACAGTGCGGCCGACGAGTCGTGGCCACCCTGAAGTTAGCTGTAGATGGCTACGCGGATTTGATTTAAGGGATATTTCCTATTCTTGATTATTTTCTTTCCTAGTGAGAATAATTAATGCGCAAAAGTTCAGAAAACTTAACTCGGGCGGCCACGACTCGTCGAATATACTGTATCGCTTTATTAAAACACTTGACTGATTCTTTACGACGTGCGACGTTACAACGTTTATCACATCCTTATTATACTTGATTTAGCATTATCTATTTAAAATATATTAAAAAACATTCGAGTTTTTTTTTCTTTAAAATATATTATCTTGAAAAATATATTATATGTGTATATAATAGATATTTTTATTACATTAATATGCATAAAACCTTGCATGGTTTTTTGTTTATTACATAATAATTTGCTATCGTCGTTGTAAATAATGAAGCCATACAAATATTACTAGTAAATTAACTTAATATAACTCTAATATTATATTTATATTATGTAACATCCACTTTAAGAATCTTCCGTAACTTAATGTCGACCGAGTCGTCTAAATGAACCATAATTTACTTTCTTCTAATACAAAAAAAGTTTTGTCGGAGTGCTTTTAGCATGACATGACATTAGGAATACTAGAGACCATCGTGGCGCCGTGACGTGTGACTGTAAACGCGAAGGGTTCGATTCTCATTAGAGGAAATATATGATTATTTATTAATGTTTTTATTTCTTTGCTCTACTAACAAGGTAAAGTGCGGCGTGGAGTTCCGCCATTCAACACGCAATGCCTCGAAAATTCAACGGAAAGTGAGGAACTGAGTGTCTTAACATTAGGGTCCCACTGGCTACCCTGCTATATGCAGGATATAGCGTGAAAAAAATGTCGTAAGTGTTGTTATAGAAGATAAATTAATATAGCTGTCTTTGAAAACAGCTTTATTGTCGTCATATAGGGACGAAAAGATGAGAAATTGCCGACGAAGCGAAAAGTGGGCGAAGTCTTCAAGTACAGTTATAATATCATTTTTGAAAGAGAATAAGGATACATACATACATACATAGAAAAATATGTATTACATAATACAAGCAAGCAATATATAATATTTAATCTGATTTTAATTTGACAAAATACTTCTTTTTCCATTTTTTTATATGTTTAGACATTTCCAGGATAAACGAACATAATTTTCCGTCACTGAGAGTAGTCATGATAAAATATTCCGTTGTGTATGGTCTACATATTTATAAAAAAATATTCTATTTGTAAATAAAGTATTTTTTGTTGATTTAATTCAAGACAGTTATCTGCTTTCGTTTTAATTTGAAGATATTTGAATCAACAATAATCTGTTTTGAATATTAGAACAAAATTGAATCTATTCTGACTAGCATTTACCGGCAGCTTCTTCCACATAATTTAACTTGATGTAATAATATAGCGTATATATAGGATTCCTCGATAACTCATCCAATAGAAAAACGATTGAGTAGGTAGTTCCTGAGATACGATAAGCGTATTCTACCTAGCAAACTCTTCACTTTTATAGAATTGTGTGTGTTTTTTAGCTTTACGCTGAATTCCACACGAAGCAGGCAAGGCAGGAACTTGGAAATCTAACGTTAAGACACTCTGTTCCATTTAAGACACTTTCGTTCTTTACTTATCAACTTCATTTTTTTATCACAACTGTAGAATCATCACACACTTTTATTATCCGGAACAAAATGGTAATATCGTTTTCATTATATGACCATATATGGATATTACATAAAAATCACTGCACTGTTAAGATCTTTCGTGAACACAAGTCATAAATTACATTGAAAGTAACGTGGAAAAAGAAAGTCGGAAGTTTAATCGAAATCTGTTCAATATCATAATGCTCATATAATCCACTAGTGGCCGCCTGCAACTCTCTTTAAGTGCTTCGTTTTCGTAAACAATAAAACGTAAGGATTTTATTTGTCCGTTTTTATCTGCCCCCGTAAGAATTTAAAGAAATTTTCTCTTAGTGCTCAAGGATGTGACTGTAACGCGACGGCTGTTGGTTCGATCCCCTCTCGAGTGAATGAATTATTATTTATTAATATTAACATTTCTTTGCTTTGGCACCAAGGCAAAAGCTCGGAGCCCGAAGGCAATGCCTTGAAAAAATCGTCGGACAATGGGGAACGGAATGTCTTAACATTATCTTTCCGTTGCCTACCATGCTGTGTGCGGGATACAGCTTGAAGCTGATACTCTTAGTGCTCCCTTACACTTCCCAAAGTATGTAGTCAAATATCAAATTATATCAAATTATAGTATTCCACGTTTACACGTACATGGTTATGCGCTGTGAATCAGTCACACATTTACGGAAGAGTTTTATATACATAGATTTATATGAAATTGTATCTAAAGTATTTTAATGCTCGCACTATAAGATCTTTGATTTTCTCGATTATTACACATTTAAAATAAAATCATTAAACCGGATTAATCTTGGTTAATTTTTATTCTGTAGGTATTATAGATTTCGAACACTTTGCAGTAGCCTCTGTGGTTACAGTTAGTCCGTCTATATATATATATATATTAGTATAATACTAAATATACGCAATTAAACCGGTTAAGTAGTGTAATTTTTAAATATTTTAAACCTGGCAGATTTTGTCTTTTTTTATATTAGGAAGTACTGGTTTAAATTAAAAAATACTTTTGGTTTGGATAATCCAATTATCCAGGAAGTTTTACACATTATTTTTTTCGAATAAGTTGCCTCGTGCATTTCAAATATATCTTTGACCACGAGTACGATGCCACACTAAAAAGCAAGTATTCATATAATCATTGTAAATTTAATAAGTATAAATAAAGGACTTCATTATTTTAAAATCAATAGTGTATCTATTAATAATGACTAAAGGTACTTAAAATATTGGTTGAATAGTATTCTCTTCTATAAAATGACTGCTCTTTTGTATAACTCTTATGTACCCACTACGTAGGTTAAGCAATGCCTTCTTCTAGCTCTACCAAAAAATATTATACGTAAGTGGAAAAAATAGTTGAATTGCATTTGAACGGTATTTAACAGGCGCGGGTTCAAATGCGGTTACGTAATTTTTTTACGGAACTTCAGTATATTTTTAAAGATAACAATTTAGGATAAAAACTCTGAAATATAACATTTTAAATGAATGATCCGTAACTTATTAAAATTTAATTTATTTAGTGTACCCAACGGTTTGCATGGTGAGGAAATTAGAGCAGTGTTTGGGATTTGCAACGTAAGTTTAGATTGAGTGTAGGGACCCATTAAAAACTTCATTAATGCTCACTTTCACTGTCTCCTCTCTATCTAATGTCTGCCGAAAAAAAAATCTCGCCTCTCTAAAAAAAAGACCTATAAATTCCGACTTTGAAATACGTTCCAGCTTATAATATAGGCTAACGTATTGAAACATTTAAAATTTTGTGTAATTTTTATATCCTTAACCGTTGGATTGGAAATGGGATTTTAATTTTAACAGGACCACAATACGTAAAATCGCATTTCAGTTTTTTACCGCAGGAATTTGATATAAATTCACGTCATTTTTACCTAATTGACACCATTAGGAAAAAATCGCATGTAAAAAAGTATGTAAGCATGTATTTCTCAGAATTCGTTTACTCATCACTGAAAAATTATGTTTTACTGAGTGAAAATTATAAAACAGTCTAGCCTAGTCACACAAAATTTTAGTTTTATTTACATTTTAACTTAGACCACTACACATAGAGTATCTCATAAACATTCATAAAGCATAAGTCACAACAAAAATCAACCTAATGGACTATAATTAACAAGTTACGCTCAAAATCTTAACTAATGATAGTTGTCACGTGTCAAAATCTAAGTTGTATTTATCATTTGAACGATAGAGATTCGTATATAGAGTTTGTGTTGTAATTTTTAGATAAGAATTTGAAAGTAGTGGGATTCGAATCCGCGCCTCTCAGAAACCCTCTAAATGCTCTTAGCAAATTGCCATATCATTCTAGTCGAGCTACATCGAAATTTCTACTTATTTCTGGTACCAAATATTGTTTCTAAATACGAATATTTTGTAATACTATTTATAGAGTATTTTATCATTAGGGTTCCGTACCTCTTAAGGAAAAAGGAACCTTTATAAGATCATTTTGTTGTCCGTCCGTCCGCCCGTCCGTCTGTCTGTCTATAATGAGAAATTTATTTTAGAAACGCGGTACATTTACTTAAAAAAAAAGATATGGCCGTTTATATCGCAAAAAACACTCTCAATAAAATTTGACTTCGTCAATTAATTGAAATATGTAAGAAATCGAAATAAAACAAGAAGTGTCTTACGTATTTTTGTTATATTATTGCGGTTTTATAATTATACGTATGAAATATATGAACATATAAATATGAAACAGTACAATTTTTTAATCCTTCAACCCACATAGTAGGGTAAGCAAAGCACCCTCGCACTCCACTTTCCGCCCGAATTAGAGACATTATGTTACAAATAGCAGAATTTTACACTATATTTTGTTTTCCTATGGCGTAGAAACAAAGATAATTTATATCGTATCAGGATCGAACCCACAACGATCTTATGTACATTCATATACTTCTGGTTCTACTGGTACATGATGACTTTAACATTATTTAAAAAAATATATTTATGTAATTATTTTCTTTTTTTCACTAGCTTGATACTGTCGCAAAGTTTGGCATACTGGTAAAAGAGAAAGTGATTTCGTATTTTGGTTCTTAAAATGTGTCATTGCTTACATTGATTACTAAGCACTTGCTGGTTGGTGTACGTGAAAAATGAAACGGCAATTGAATCTCCTAAATTTTTTGTAAATTTAATTTTAAGCATCTTAAAGGATTAGGAGTTCTATATTAAATAAATAAAGAATTTGTTTACCTAGAGTGTGGTAAAATTAACTTTTTTATATTGTACTCGATGGTTTTCAGTATAGTCGCCACTCTTAAGTGAAAGTGTATATACTTCATATTATATTTCGTTGTTCATGATATGATACAAAATATATACATATTTATTTAGTTGTATTTCATCATCAATTGACCATGTAGGCTAGGCAACAACACCGCTAGTTAAGATTTTTGTTATTAATATAAACATTTTAAATACATTATCTTAATAATATACCTATTATGTATTCAGGCCACAAGCATATTTAAATAGCATATGTCATGTAGTTATTATAAGAAAAGTGTTTGGATCATCTTTATGTTTGTTGTTTTCTTAACTTCTTGAGATACCAGGGTTCAAAGAAAAGGAAAATAATTTATTCCTTCGCCACTTGGTAATCGAAGTGACAATCGTCGCATTTACAGACAGACAATAAAGTGCCGCTGCGCTATGACGACGGTGGAAAAATGTTAGACCTACTTATTAGACTTACTTATGGTAAAAATGGTAAAACCTCTTCTTATAATGTAATCTCTAAGTAAGACGATTTAAATTGTATTAGCATTCCATTGAACTATTCCTGAGTCATAGTACGTGTTATTACTAATACTCGCTACTAACTAGGTCACAGTTACAGGATGTAAACAATTAATATCTCAGTTTATTGCCTACTTTATATTATTACTAGTAGATTATGTTCAATTTTGAAATTATTTAAGCAAAGCAATATTTTAACGCGAGCCTAATCAAAATATTAATTTTTAGGGTTTCATGCCTCTAGAGTAAAACGGAACACTTATAGGATCGCAATGTTGTCCGTCTGTGAGCTTGTCAAGACCATTTTTACCTCGAATTGTGTGGAGGTATCATATCTGAAATTGATCCGGAACCCAAGGTGCGCGAGTCCAACTAGCATTTCACTGGTTTTTTTTTATAATTTCAAATTTATGATCGTCCACATTGAAATATTAAAGAATTCTTGATATTAATACTTTAGGTTATTATACGTATAAGTTTTTTTTACATTTCTTAAAGTATTAATGCACACTAATAAACAAACATATTTAAAAAAAAAAAAAAATCCGTAGCGGCACCCGACTCGTCCCCTTGTCAGACGCTGTGCCGCAACGCCACAACGGGCTGGATGATGATGATAATACACCAATACCTCGCTTTTCGTCGGAGTAACGTTCCAAAAAAACAGGACGCAAATTGAAACGACACAAGTGAAAATAGATTTTCTATAGCAAACCATTTAATGATCGAAGGTAGGCTTACGAAAATACTACCTTTTAAAATATAAATTGAACTCATTTTGTCTCCTAGCTGATAGTTTTTTAGCATTTTTGGCAATTCTACCAGCAGCGCCCTTTTCCCTCATATTTGAGTAAAAAAAATACAAATTTATGTAAAAAAGAATATAACTCTGCCAATATATAAATTGGGGAAATATTTATCTTTTTTGTAACCAAAAACACCAAACTTTATATATGTAAATGAGTTATTCTCTTTTTAAAAAAGAGCAACACACTACATTACCTCACACTAAGTAATTAAGCTGAACTCTAAAACACATAAGCAACAAAAGTGAAAATAAAATTGTATTAAATTTGCGTTGATTTTTTGTTAGAAAGGGAATCCCCAAATTTTTATGGCATGGAGCAATCAAAAACAAAGGTGTTGATAAATTTTAGGAAAAAAAAATTAAAGACTCGAATACAAAACAACGAATCTTCGAAAATCTGCAAAGCAGCAAAATAAAAATTTGTCCATTGCACTACGGTAGAGTTTTATTGAGTACTAGCGACCCGCTCGCGGCTTCGCACGCTTTAACCACAGAATGATTTACTTAATACACTAAAATTATATTCATGTTTCAATATACCTATAATGTATGCTTGCAATGAACTTGAGATTTCTAATGTGAAAATTATTAAAAACCTTAGGTGGCATTTTCGTACCTCCCATAAGAGAGATGCAACTGTCAATATATTAATTTCTTTAAACTTTTGCCTTATGGAGTCTTTAGGACCTAAATTATAGTTATAACTATATAGTTATAGTTATATCGATACTTACAATAAAATCCTAAATCATCGGTGTCTGTACGTGGAAGATATATTAGAAAAAATATTATTATAGACATTTAAATATTTAATAAAACTTGATCAGTTTGTTTGTTTATATGTGCGTTCACGATAATCGATGCGATGCTTAACCGATTTAAGTGCAGTTTTGTAATTTGGCTAACTTCCTTTAAATATTTAGTATTAGTTTTATTTTAATCGGTTCACACAAAATTAAAACCAGATTCACACTGTATCCAGCCTATAGCAGGGAAGATAGAGGGAACTTAAGTATTAAGATACTGCGTATGATATATGACTGACGTGAAATGAATATATGATTAAATTTCAATTCAATCCTCCAAGTGGGAATCGAACCCATAACGTCACGTTACTGGCACAATTTTGTGCCCCTACGCCGCGACGGTCTTTAATATTCATACAGAATGGAAGCTTCAGCGCACCCTTTACGGGGAGTATATAGGATAAACTATTATTATATAAAAATAATTAAAAATATAATAGTTTATTAAACCCATACCTAAAGAAATTAATCAAGATACCTCAGCAGTTTAGACGTAGGATCCAAACCTGTATTTCCTGTGACGCAGTTACGCATCTATGCAGATACCAATAATTTAATCACATACTACTACAAAATATTACTAAAGGTTAAGCAACTTTGAACTTTGCCGCCAATACCTACGACTCGTATGCGGCGGTTTCCCTTTGATAGGCCTATGTCTGTTTGCGTCTTTAATGACAAATAGCGTTTTATTTTAATATCAACGATAATACCTAATTTACTTTGTATGAAAAAATAACTTTTTCCTTCCATTTTTTTAATTGTATTAGGCTTTTATATTACTTTTTAATTGTATTAGGCTTTTATAGTTAAAACTATGGTTTCATTTAAAGTGGTACTGATAAAAACATTATATAATTGACTATATAATATCTATAGTGATTTTTTAGTGAATAGAATTATTATTATTATTACAACACTTGCGAAGAGAGCATATTTCGGGCATTTTTTAAATTCTTATACCTTTTGAGAAACCACCAACATTTTTATCGTTAATAATTTTTTTTTTAAATAAAAAAAAAACATTTGAATATTTTGTCTAAATTTTTCGCCATAATGACGCGAAAATATTCAAAATGTTCAAAATTAAAAGTTCAAAAATGTTGGTTGAAAATAATTATACTGTAGGAGGATACCTTTATATGTACTGTTTAAATCTGTTGTTTTATGATATTATGTAGAATAATATAGTCTATAGATAATCACACATTCCTCTTCACACTTTTTATTCTTTAACTATAATAAGTAAATATATTTAACGTTATAACGTTATATTAAACGTATTAATAAATTTAATTAAATTTATTAATACGTTTCAAGTATTCATTTGTTTTGAATATAACATTAAGATTGATTCATAAAATATATTTGGCACTTCCTTAACTTGATTATTTCATCTATTTTTTTTATATACAAAGTTTTGATTAAGTTCTCTTGAGAAATATATATTGAGAAATATATGTACTGTAAATGAATGTAACGTACCTACGTGCCAATGATTAAAATGTATTGACATCCCCACGTGATCCATCTAAACCAAATATAAACTTTTTTAAACTATAGCAACCAACTCGCGGCTTCACCACATTTGTGAATTATTTGTTTGTTTCGATACAGGGAATTACTTGAAAGTTTGTATTAATTTTTTTTAAAACAGCACCGATTTTTATAAAAACTTAAATTCAGACTGTTAAAAATATTGTAATGAACACGTTTCGTACAGAGTAACAGAGGCCGGTCGTGGCGCAGCGGCACAAAGTGTGACTGTAAACCGACTGGTTGTGGGTTCGATCCCCACTCGAGGAGATGAAATATTTACTTAAATTTATATTTCCATTTCTTCGCTCTGGTGTCGAGGCAAAGTGCGGCGTTGAGTTCTGCCACTTAACACGCAATGCCTCCGGAATTCGGCAGAAAGTGGGGAACGGATTGTCTTTCACTACGTTCCCTCTGCCTACCCTGCAGTGTGCGGGATACAGCGTGAAGCTGATTTATTTTTATTAACACGTTTCGTGGTTTTTTTTAGAATTCACCCCTAAGAGTGCTAATAAGCAGGCGAAGTTGCTCCGCGACCGCTAGTTTTAATGTAATAATATACAATATATTTATAAAAATGAGAATGTATTGTTTTGTTTAATAGCTCCTGATAGTTATTACAACACATGCAAGGAAAGATCATTTTAGAAAGTTGTTTAATTATATTAGAATTATAAAAACTACTAACATTTTTATGGTGAATAAAATATTATCTGTGTTTTCCACCTGAAAAACACTAAAGGGGAGCAAAAATATTAAATATATATAAAAATATAGATACCACAATTAGTATCAATACACTATGCTGGTAACAATAATTGAAAAAAATTATATACTACTTACGGGATAACTTTGTATGCAAAGTTTAAAACTATTAATTATATACATACATATACATATCTAAAATATATATATATATACACTTTAATCGTGTAATTGTAAAAGAATTTTCCTTATCGGGTCTATTTAATTTCAAACAATTTTGCCGTGGGATCCCGGTCTAGTATAGGATCATCCTAGTGCTGGTGGTGTCGTAAGAGGCGACTGGGCAGACTCCACTGGATCATTACCACCCCCGGCATTAAAAAACCGGCGTGAAGTAGTGGCTTATGCCACTGCGTTTCGCATCAGGTAATGCCGGGCTCCGGAGCCCAACCCACCTTAAAGGCGGGCAACGAACCTGTAACTCCTCTGGTGTTGCACGGGGCCGCGGGCGGCGGTAGTCATTTACCATCAGGTGATCCAAACGCTCGCTTGCCTTGTCCTTTCCATAAAAAAAAAACTTCCTTTCCATAAAAATCTAATGGACTGTCTTAATAATTTAAGTGGTATCGATACAAATCCCCCCCCCCCCCCCCCCCCCCCCCCCGCAGAGTTACTCGTCACGGTGCGCGAGGCCACACGGCACACACTACGCATTTTTTATTATTACATGATTTTCTTTAGATTTATATTTTTAAATTCGTTATATCTTTTGAATGGGATGTCCGATCTTATTAATTTAAAAAGTATTTTACAGGTATTGAAATTATCTTTCATAAAATATCATTTCATGGGATAAGGATTGATGCAGAGGTATGAACAATATGGTTTGATTATTGTCGGCACTTTTGTTAACGTATAAAATATAAAAAAATGATTATATTGTCATAACTACAGTAGTTGGACATATGCTATCGCGGACTTTTTTATAGATATTGATGTGCTCTATAATACTGTAGAACATTGTTTTGTTCTATCATCAATAGTTTTCGCAGCGCACGCGATGATAGAATTATTAAGATCAATTTCTTCACACCTTGGTTTACATTATTGCATTTCTATTAGGGATCTCTATTTTTTTGGAAATGTAATATAGCCTATGCTGGTCAGTAAAGATGCAGCTTTCGAATAGTGAAAAAATTATTTAAATCGGCCCGGTAGTTTTTGTGTGAAAACTCTACAAACATACACACATACATACATACATACATACAAACATACAAAAATACAAATCTTACCTCTTTATAATATTAGTATAGATGAATTCGGTCCTTTTTTTAACTGTTTGAGTATATTATGTTTGCTACAATATATGTGTATTTTAAATGTAACTTGTGGTTTGAGTGGTCTATCCGTGACCACGGACTTATGCTATGTGCCCGAAACACTGGGTATCCAAAAAAATTAAAATATTAAAATATTCATATAAGTATAAGTAATCGTCGGAATTAGGTCCTCTGTCCCTACGCTTCTACATTCGGGATACAGCGTAAAGCTAGAAAATCTAATTAAAATTAAGAGTTTTATTTAAAATGTGTAAAAATCGAAAATCAAAGGTGTTCTTCTATACTAATTTATACCGGACGTATGTATTTATGTACAAATATTGAGATAAATAGAGACGTGTTGAAATAAGTACGGCACTGTGTACCTATTTGTAAAAGTAAATTTTTCATATCCAATCTAAACATCGTCACTTTAATTTATAACGTGACTTGGAACTTGGTTCATTTTATTTATTTATTAATATTCCGGATTATTGGATAAACATATAGCTCACATCTATATTCATCCATTTTCAAGGCATTCCGTTCTCCACGTCCCACTTGAATTCAACATGCATGTTGTGTGTTGAAACTTAACGCCGCACTATGAGCGGGCGTATTTTAAGCCGCTCTCGACTGAGATCGATCCCAAGACGCCGTTTTTTTTAATAAACTATTAAAAAACGGCATCGCAAGATCGATATCAGAGTTGGAAAACTCTGTTTGGGCCTGTCTTTGGAAATAAAGAACGATACCTGTACGAGCGTATATAATATATGTTTTATTGTCAACATTATATTTTTCACTGTGAAAAATTTGATCAACCCAAGGATACAAATAAAACAGAAAGCTTGAAAAATATCTGAAATAAAATACCAGAGAGTATTACAAATTCAAGTAAAAACATCTTACTCGTATATCTTATACACTTTTCTATAATAGCCTTTATATAATGATCTCAAAATAATAATAATACTTTTTTCTTTTTAAATGCTCATGCCAAAAGGAATCACCATAGGGATGTCCAACTACAGCTACAAAAATAAGATGTTGTCATCATAATATGGCAACGGCACGCTGCCGTTCAACATAAGGTGTTGTGTTGAATGGCGGGAACTAATGCTGGAACAGGTTTGATTATAGAATATACTCTAATATACTTTCTAACGTTCGGTGCGTTCTCCATTATTATGTAATGTACACAACAGTGGTTATACGAGTATAATTTATGCATTTTTGCAAATATTTCTATATATTTCTAATACGTATTAAAAAAAATTGTTGTGTATTCTTTATTCTATTAGGTTTCCACCACACGTTTCAATATATTTTCAATGACATACTTTATTTAATTAAACTATCATAATACGTAAAAATTACACTAAGATCTAATTACATGTTCTGTTAATATATTTACAGAGTTAGATAAAGTAAGAATTTGTGCCGTGTGATCCCGGCCTAGAATAGGATCATCCTGGTACTGGTGGTGTCGTAAGAGGCTACCATAATACGTGTGGTAGAGTCAAGCCGCCAGCAATGGCAACACGCTTGGGCAGAATTGACCGGCTCATTACCACCACCGTCATTTACAGCCGGCGTGAAGTAGTGGCTTTATGCCACCGCGTTTTGCATCAGGTAATGCCGGGTTCCGGAGCCCAACCCACCTTAAAGGCCGGCAACGCACCTGTAGCTCCTCTGGGGTTGCACGAGGCCGTGGGTGGCGGTAATCACTTACTATCAGGTGACCCGAACGCTCGTTTGTCCGTTTCCTTTTCTACAAAAAAAAAAGTAGGAGATAATTGTAATAATAAATGAGAGAATTAACTAAGGAAAAGATGTAAGTAATGATTGTGGTAAAAGAAAAATCTCAAGCAAGTACAAAAATTACTTTCAATAATAATAATAATAACTAAAAAAAACAAATTCAGTCGAGAAACTTTTTTTACAGGCAATTAAAAAGTTACATAAAAATAAAAAAAGTTGTTTGTATTTTACTTTTACACATATTTCGATTATATTTTAATTTTATTTGCATATAGCTGTGATTAAGAAAACCGCAGTTAATGTTTCTACAAACGCTTAACTCCGTAGTTATTACATATATAAGTAAGAAACAATCCGTCCTTGCAAGTGATAGCAATAGCCTTAGAACTCTTATTGGGATGAATCCGGTTTAACAACCTTTGGCCACATAATTTAAATTCTATACTAAGATATGCCTAATCTCTTATGGAATATTTTGATTAAAATAACGTTTATCTTAATATTGTGAATAGAAAAATATGTGTTTTCGTATAATATATGTGTTAATATTGTCATTTCCTTGCTCTGATATCTTGATATCTCCGCCGAGCTGTGTCTTGATATATGTAGTTCGGTGTTAAGTTTCGCCGCTTCAAAATCAATTTCCAGGGATACAGGAGAACGGAGTATCTTAACACTAGGTGTCGTTTGCCTACCGTGTGCGGGTTATTACTTATTTGCACGCAGCAACCTGTCTTTTAACAAAATAAAATAATTTGTAATATGATTATAATAATAATGCGAGCAAAGTAAAAAAAATCAGCTTCACGCTGTATCCCGTGCACAGCAGGGTAGGCAGAGGAAACCTAGTTAAGACACTTCGTTCCTCACTCGGTGGGAATCCACCGGAAATGACCGGAATGACGGAAAGTCCACTCGGAACGTCTCGTTGTAACCGTTCCTGTGGAAATATTCTCTAAACGCTCCACAACACTCAGTAACTTACCTACATGCCAAATGTCAAGTTTCTAGAGCCATCACTTTCATCTTTGCGTTTTATGATCTAAATGAATTACTTCAAATTAGATTATTTGAAAAGTATTTTTCATTATTTTATTTCTAATGTCATCTCGAAATGCAACGGAATTAAGGAAAACAAACTTCAATAGAAAATACTGAATAAAACTACCAATTCATACCATAAAAACCTACCATAATCTAATAATTAAATATCGTAATAGCACGTCGACGTTATAGAAACCATACAATCCAGAGTATGGTAGTATATAATAATTTTCTAGTATATAATGGATTATATATATTCTATAAAATGATTTGAAAGACATTTTTCATTAGGTTATCTCTACTTCTTTATAAAAAAAAGTTTTAGTATATTATAAAAAAAATACCATTTCCAACTATAATCAACAATACGTCGTAACAACATGTCGTCATTATAGAAACCACACAACTTGAGTGTTAGTTAGAAATATTTCTCAATTTTCGTTAAATATATACCACCGGGCGCGCCCCACTTGGGGTCCGGTTAAAGACTGGTTTA
The DNA here is from genome assembly GCA_917862395.2 of Heliconius sara. NCBI lineage: Eukaryota > Metazoa > Arthropoda > Insecta > Lepidoptera > Nymphalidae > Heliconius > Heliconius sara. The sequence goes on from OU860798.1 coordinate 7,306,616, forward strand.
GTTACGTAACGCACGCTCCTTTCACCGTGGATCCTTTTCTCACAAATTGATGTTTTTTTTTATTTTTTTTGCTTATCTGTGTAAAAAGGTAATTCGTAGTGTATATGATTTGTTTTCTTAAAGATCACGTTTTGATAGCTGACCGTTAAGTATTTTTTGCTATAAAACTTTTAACTTGATGTGAAGCGATCCAAATAAATTTTTAGCTGGTCAAAATTGATTTATTACCAGCTTTTTTTTACTTCTGCATTTATATTATATTATAAACATCAAATATTATACTACTAAATATAACACAGATAGTTGGGTAATAAAAAATATGTTTATATATGAATGTGATATCCTGGTATTTGAATAGAATTGACAACCATCACTTGTAGACTGGAAGAGTCTACAAGTGTTGGTTGTCAATACTATTCGTCAACGGCGTCACTACTGCGTATTTCAATATCTGTATATAATGTTACAACACAGCTAGCACGTGTCGATCACGTTCCTTGCTTAGATTTTTTTAATGGTTTCTTTTATGTGAGGCCATCGTAGCGCAACGGTTGTGGGTTGTGGGATTCCCTTTTAAAGGAATTAATTATTTTCATTACTATAATTCTGGTACAAGAAAAACGTGAAGCTGAGTCCCGCCACTCAGTACGCAAAAATTGGGTGAAAAGTAGGTAACGGAGTTAATTAAGCTAGTTTTCGTCTGCTTATTCCTCTTCTTATATTTAAGATACAGCGTGAAGCTGAAAAAAATAATACAAAACAGCTATAACTTATGTTTCTTTCTTGGAACCATATTGGTGCAGTAATATTTTAACACACTTGTAGTAGTTCTAGCTATCACTAATCTATGTAATAAAATGTTAGAATCTCAATTTGAGCCGCTTTTCATAATTGTCTGGGTGTAAAGACTTGGCAGTTAATATTTTGGCTTAGGTGACAATACAATATTATGATATGAATACTGATGTGATGATGGAGCTAGGACCTGAATATTGGAATTCTTCAGAGATTACAAGTGTACTATTTACTATGAAAATATTGTGGCGGAAAACTGAGATTATTGATGATTTCTGCTTACCCTTCTATTCGGGAATAAACTTGAAGCTGTAGGGAAATGAAAAAATTTATTATTAATAATAATAATAATAAATAATAGAAAAATTAATATAAACATATATCTAAATGCGTAAATACTTTTTTATTGCCAGAGTAGTATGCAGTAAGAGTTTTAATGCTATAATGAAGACTTAAAGAAACGTGATATAAATAGAAATTATCGCGGAAGTTATACAGTTAACGGTGTACTCCGCTATACAGTGTTATTGAAATTATGGACAGTATATATTATAGAGTAGGTATATATTAGAGGCCGTCGTGGCTCAGGGGCACAAGGGTGTGATTGTAACGCGACGGTTGTGGGTTTGATTCCAATTCAAGGGAATGAATTATTATTTATTAATATTTTTATCCCTTCGCTCTGACACCAAAGCAAAAGTCCGGCGTTGAGTTCCTCCATTCAACACGTAATACCTCCAAAAGTTCGGCGAAAGTAGGGAACGGAGTGTCTTAACACTAAGTAGCCTTTGCCTACCTTGCTGTGTTTGGGATACAATACTACTCAAAAACAAAATATCAACTTAACTAAGAATTATGTCGAAAATATCTGTGATTCATCACTCACCAAGACCTAAAAGTTACATAACATAAAAATAACTGAAACATGCCTTAATTTAAAATGTCTGCCATTTCCTTATATTTACTGTGCGTACTTACCTCTACATTTAAATATTTTCTTTTGTAATTACCCCTTTGGCATTTCCAATGACATTTAACCAGTTTTTTAAATTATTAAGACACATACATATATGGTGCGGTCAATGCGAGTTCGTCAAATTGATGATTTATCATCAGGTAGTCGAGGTTAAAAAAGTTATAAGTTAACTTATAAATTACAGGTTAATTTTGATACTTGTCTGCTTTATCCTTGTGCTGTTTATAGAGAACCTTGGGATAAATCACTCTGTTTTACCATTTTAAACGTAAATCATCTGAAAACCTTATATATATATATATATATATATATATATATATATATATATATATATATATATATATATATAAGGTTTTATATATATATATATATATATATATATATATATATATATATAACCTTAGTTTAAAAGATACTTACATTTTCATTTTAGAATTTCTTTTGCCGCTACAACAGTAAATACTAAAAAACGGAAATAAATAAATATTGAAGGGAGCTTTCATACAATAATTTTTTCCCGAATCGCACTTAGCCAATTATTTTTATTTGTGTGCTATTCCACATATAGTGGGGTAAGTAGAGAGGACATGTCAAGACACTTCATTCTTCAATTTACGCTCAAATTCAAGACATTGTGTGTTATTCGTTGCCCCGAGTGCGAAACATACCCCAACTATAACGTATACAGCTGAACGCTGTCTATTATCTTATATAAATAAAATCATTACTTTAAAATATTTACATACTACTTAAAATAATAATGTAACTTTAACATAATATTGTATACCGAAGGCTGTATTGTGACAGACACGTTAAGCAACAACAAATATTCATTTTGTATGTAAAACTGATCACGTTGCCTCTCCCATTATCTTTATAGGTATATAAAATATAAAATAATAGTAAAGAATAAATGGTTAAATAATCTATAATTATACGACATAAATTCGAGTTAAAAATGTGAATTTAATGAGTTATTATATAATGTAAGTATTTCATTCAGAGAACTTAATGTTAAGCGAACTTGGTTTTAAAATTCCCTGGTTTTCACGAATTTTCAATTTTCGGGACATTGTGTGTTCAGAGGCAGGTCTTGTTACCAGAGCAAGAAAATGAGCACCTCCCCTAGAAATTGGGATGGAAATTGGGGGCTGGAAGTATCTTGATGATGAGAATGTAGTGTCATAATATTAGGTTCCCAGGTTCCCTCTGCCTACAATGCTTGTATTGATGATGTTTGATGTTGATGTTGATGTTTCACTAAGTTATCTTTGTTATATTTGCTGCTACATGATATGATATTCGAGTTGATAACATTAATAGCCGGATCAAAAAGTAAAACTGTTCTATGTCATAACTCTATCACTTTCCCTATATTCGTCACGGTTTGACTCTGACTCTTGTAGGGTGGAACCATTTTTATTTTAGTTTCACACTGTTCTGCACATAGCAGGGTAAGTAGAGAAACCTTAGCGTTGAGACACTATGTTTTCCACCTTCCGCCCGATTTTAAAGACGCTGAGTGATACTGTGAGTTGAAGAGTGGAATTAAACGCTACGCCCTGTCTTGTTACATAAGTAAGGAAATGAAAATAAGTCATTCCAGCGAATGGAAATGAACCTACAACCGTCGCGTTTACAGTTAGACGTTGTTCTGTGCCACGATGGTCTATAATAATTATAAATAATTGTCAGTACGTAGGAATCAAATGGTTTTAGTCAATTTTATAATTCTTATCAGCTTCACGCTGTATCCTGCAAATAGTATAAGGCAAAAAGGACGTAATGTCACGACACCCCGTTGTCTGTTTTCCGTATATACGTGTTGAGTGGTGGGAAATAATACATACACTAATATTCTTATAGAGATATATTTTAATATACGTTATTTTTAATACAATAGTAGAATACAAAAACTTATAAAAACATTTTCGAGGTCGATTTTTGAAATATTAGTAGGAGTAGTATATTTCTCCTTATTTGAGGATGTAAATTATTTTAAAGTTAAATTGTCATATTTCAAACTTGGCGTTTCAATTTGAATAGCCAATGTTGCCTACACTGCTATTTGCGGAAGATGTATGAAAAATAAAATTAAAAAAATAATCAACTTCACGCTGTATCCCGCATACAGCAGGGTGAGCAGAGGAAACCTAGTGTTTAAATACTCTGTTCCCCACTTTTCGCCGAATTTTTAAAAGCATTTTGTCTTAGTACTAGAGGTAAGAAGTGAAATTATTAAGAAATAAAAATTCATTTCCTCGAATCTCGAATCTCGGTCGTGGCGCAGCGGCACAAGGTGTGACTGTAAACCGACTGGTTGTGGGTTCGATCCCCACTCGAGGAGATGAAATATTTACTTAAATTTATATTTCCATTTCTTCGCTCTGGTGTCGAGGCAAAGCGCGGCGTTGAGTTCTGCCACTTAACACGCAATGCCTCCGGAATTCGGCAGAAAGTGGGGAACGGAGTATCTTTCACTACGTTTCCTCTGCCTACCCTGCAGTGTGCGGGATACAGCGTGAAGCTGATTTTTTAATTATTCCCTGCGGCGGAGTGCATGAGTCCATCCCGTCGCAGTCCATCCCACTCACTGCAACGTTTCCTTAAAGGTAGTCTTAAGACCCGTCGAAAATCCGAGCCTACTCTCTTAGTAATTATAATGTGGTAAGGCACATTCTAATTTGTAAGTGCCTGAGGTAACTCTGACAGTAGGCATAGTGGGTAAATGGATGGATGAATATTCAATACAAAAGTAACTTTTCAACTTCAACTGTTAGTTTCTGAGATCAGCGCGTACAATTAGTTAAACTCTTTATTTGTATAATATAATTATATATCTATATAGAAACGCTGGGCAACGCTGGCGTGATATATGTTCTAAAGCGGAAATGACAAAAGATTTCAAAGCGCTTAAAGCTTTCATAGACATGTACACTATTAGATATAATCTATTTACTTATTATGTAACGTTATTTTTCTATTAACTATAAAGACCATCCATCGTTTGATTTTGGTTATCTTGACACCTTAGGATGACGTGTAATATAAGACGTGAAAATAAGATAAGTGTAGGTTAAATCAAGCGAATTCATTATTCTGTTTCATATTTTGGAAAGGCAAAGCGTGGCGTTTAGTTCCGCTAATTAACTTTATTTTAATAAAGAAAAATTGTATTTGTTTCTTAAAAAAATCGAGAATATAAAATAAATAAAAATCTGTGAATTTGATGCTTATTAGAAAAGGAAATGTTCTCGTCCATGATCAAATGAAATAACCTAAAATTGTGTATGACTTATTCTAAATGTCCTAAATGATTAGCTTAATATCGCCTTATGTCGCCTTTTTTAATAATTAGACAACACAAAAATCTTAATAAATTGAATGAATATTTTCTGAGATTAACGAGTTCGAACAAACAAACGCTTCAGCTTTTTAATGTAGAAGTATTACGTTTATCATTATTCATACTAAAAACCACCATTTTAACCCTAAATAATACAAAGAACTGATCCCAATTATACTAACAACATTATTAATATGAATAAATCAAATGTAGGGCAAACACTTAGCTCTAACAAGCCTATTGTACGATTTACACATGATGATTGTGTGTTAGTAATTTTCCAAGCAATTAAATTTAATCATCAGTTGCGATATAAAACATCAATAGTTATAATGAAAGGCCGTTTGTGTGATGATATTTTTTTACGATTTTAGTGCACGCTTATCCAATGATTAGCGATTGTATGTGTTTCGAGATTCCATGTCATACTATATATAAAAATATAATTGTGTATATAAAATAAAATCTTAAGATTGAATAGAGAAAATCTTAAGAAAGACTAGAGAATATTTTTTTCCAGGCGTATATTATTTTAGTAAATCGGCTCAGGGAAGATAATCTGTTCTTTTCTAGCGTGGTGGAACTCAACGCCACGCTACACATAATATGAAACACAAATACAATCAGTAGGTAGATTCGTGGGACTCTACACTTCAAAATATCTTTATTTTTCGTTTATTTATAAATATTGGCAGAATATTTCATTTGCACCAACAGCACTTGATTTAACCAGTAATAAATCTCAACGTTGCCCAAAGTCACACGTCACAATTAATTCTGTATGGTCATATATTTCATAACATCGTATAGTTTTAAGTTATAATGAATACTAGATTTAAGCGGCATTAAGTTCCGCCAATCAACACGCAATGCTTTCAGAATTCAGCGGAAAGTGGGGAACGGAAATGTCTTAATGAGAACGGAGTGTCTTAACACTCGGTTCCCAGGTTCCCTGTGCCTAACCTGTTATAAGCGGGATACATCGTGAAGTTGTAAAAAAAAGAGAAATTTTTAACTATGAACGTTTATGCATGCTCATGACGACGACAATAAAGAAAAAATCTATTAATTATATTTTTATTACCGCCGTGTCAAAGGTGATTTTGGTTGACGCGTACAACAGCAATTAAGTTTGAAGTCACCTTTATGGGCATATTTTTAATTACTTATATATTATTTTATTTTCCTGTAATATGAGTTTAAGAAAGAAAGAATTTATTGTTAACAAACATCTGTATACCAGTATACCTATATATGTAAAAATGCTGTTATGATAATTGTAATTTTTCTGAATTTCTTTACAATTGTTTTAGAGTCACGGGACCTGCGAACCTAGTGTTTTTAGGGTTCCTTATCTTTTAATGAAAAAAAAGGAATTTTTTTTTCATTAAAAGATCAGGAAGGAAAACATCTTTATTTTCTAAATAAGTATTTTTCTTTTCTAAGTGTGGAATTATATTTTAATTTTTTTTAAATATGTAACAAATAGTATTCTCTCTTGCCAGACGATAATTTTTAGTTATTATCTTTCGGTTGCGGCGATAATTATTTATTATTTAAAAGAAAATTGTAAAAATCTCCCTACCGAGATGCTAACAACATAAATAAGTTGTAACAAGCGTATGAAAATTTCGACATAGCTTGATGAGAACGTATGGCTAGAACTAGGTAGAATGTCTGGTCGGTTTCCAGGAAGCGCGGGTTCGAGTCCCGCTACGTTCAAATTTTATACGTTTTCTAAATAAGTATTAGATGTTATGGTGTTGTAAGAGCCAGAAGAGTCTTTTTGAAACCTACGGAACCTAGTGAACGCAGCGTTGTACCTCGGTTCCAGACTTAGGAATGAAAATATTAAATATTTCATTTCCTTGAGTGAGAATCGAACTCATAACCATCGCGTTAACAGCCACACGCTTGTGCTTCTGCACCACGACGGCTTTGTCTTGGTGATATTTGTCTATATATTATTTATGACTTTATTCAGAGTAAGCTACTCCAAGAGCATTTAGCTATTATAGCCGGGTAAGGCAGAGAGAACCTGGTGTTGAAATACTCCGTTTCTCACGAACCGCCAAAATTTCGGTATTGAACGTGCTGCGTGGCAATAATAAACGTAGCGCTTTATCTTATTACTTTTCTTTAGCTTCACGCTGTTGAAACGAATGTGTCTTAATGAAAACGCAGTGCCTTAGCACTAGGTTCGCACATTCCTTTTGCCTATCCGGCTGTGTACTGGAAACAGCGCGAAGCAAAAAAAAAAACAATTTAAACACAATATACATGTATATATTAATATAGGTAACCTTCATTGTTTCTTCTGCAAAACTCAGGTTAGTGAGGTAAATGCAAATAGGTGCATTGTAATCGCGCTAGCGCTACGACGCGTGAGAAAAGTTAAGGATAATTTTTATGAATACCTTATAGTTTTTACTACAGTAGTTCATTGCTTATGCGGCTTCTTGGCTTGAGGAGTAGCTGAATTGTATTTATTTTTCTATTTAACTAGTTTTATTAATATTTGATATTAATATAAATATTTTCTCTATATTAGGATTCTAATCCTACTTACCGGTAGAGGCCAGTCGTGGCGCAGTGGCACGAAGTGTGACTGTAAAATCGACTGGTTGTGGGTTCGATCCCCACTCGAGAAGATGAAATATTTACTTAAATTTATATTTCCATTTCTTCGCTCTGGTGTCAAAGCTAAGCGCGGCGTTCATTCACTCAGCACGCAGTGCCTCCAGAATTCGGAAGGAAGTGGGGAACGGAGTGTCTTAACACTAAGTTCCTTCTGCCTATCCTGCTTTGTGCGGGATACAGAGTGAAGTTGATTTATTTTATTTTTAATCCTACTTAAAGAAATGAAATATTTAATATTTTCAATTTCTCGCTGGAAAGCAGAAAATTCAGTGACTTTTCACTGAAGTTTCAGCTCCTTTTTATGTTCTTTCTATTTAATATTATTAAAATATTTTATTTTTTTAAAGTTTTATTTGCTATGTCAAACAATTATTTTTATTTATCATTAAATTGTATTATAAAGTAATGTTAGTTTTGTATTACAGCAATGTTTTCTTATATATTTTTATGATAATATGTTTGACTTGTGACATTCTTATCCCGTTTATTTTGGAATGAATATTAATTTAGAAATCCTTTTGTCGATAAAGCTTATAAAATATATATTTGTTGTTTCAGACAATATGGCAGCAACGGATTTCCGGACGGAGAGGGTCAAACAGATGTTCAGTTGGACAACTGCGTGAGTACGCTGATTTTATTTATTTATTCTTCACTTACAGTATCCTACTGAGCCTGGAAAACTTTTCGTTTTCACTGTTCGTATATTTAAAGGCGTTTTTTTTACAATAGACTCTCTTAGACATAATCGAATCTATAACGATACACAACGACAACTTGCCTATATATATATATATAAAGATATTATTCACTTTTTGTATTGTATGAAAAATAACAATCGAGTGCTCGAGTGAAGTCGGAATAAGCCGTTCGTAGTTTTGTATCGACGAGTAGCGGTATAAATCGTAACATAGAAACACTGTTAATTCGCATATTATATGAAAAATAAAAATAGTTATTGTATTTTTTTTTCTTTTAAGACCAACTTTTATTGTATTTTTTTTTGGCCAAACTAGGTTATTTGTAACTCACTAATTCTAAGGGATATTAAAAGGCACATTAGTTCTATTTTAAATGAAATTCTTAAACTGGATTAATCGCAAATATTTAGTTGTATACTTAAGTAATTCAATGTTTCGAACACTTTGCAGAAGTCTCTGATTACGAGTTGATGTTTATTCAATGTTTTTGAACTCAACAGAATTAACAAAAAAAGTAGATTAATCAATAAACAAAAAAAAACATAAGCACCACGAAATGCCCAAAAATATTAATATTAATAAACAAAAACCGGACGGGCGAAAAAATCCGCAGAGCATTAATTTACGCAAAAAATATAGGACAGAATATCTTTTTCGCTGTATCCCACATATAGCAGTGGGCAGAGTGAACTTAATGTTAAGACATTCTGTTCCTCACTTTCCATCGAATTTTCGAGACATTGCATGCTGAGTGGCGGAACTTAGCGCCGTGCTATGCCTTACCAGAGCGAGGAAATGATAACATTTAATAATGCATTCAAGTGTGTGAGAACCGTAAGGAAACGATTAAGTATTTGAATCTAGAACCGCTGTGTATAATTTAACAATAAACATAGCTACACCTCGGCACTATTGCGTCAGATACTTCCGTAATTCACACTTATTTATATATTTATTCACTTATTACAATTATATTCATTAAATTTAGTAGAAATAAAATATAATAGATAGCTGTATAGACTCATAGGTGCATAAGAAATTATGTAATATCCAACGTCTAAGAAGTGATGTAAGCTTTCGCTTGAACCCGAGAAGCTAACCTACATGAAGATTTAATACTCAGTTGCGTTTATATTACCTAATAAGTAGGCTCATAGGAATTTTCCATCACTAAGTGTCGCTGGTTGAGGACTAATTCTAATTATTTCATTATTATTTACCATTTATTTTGATTATTTTATCTTATTATTATTTGAGAGCAGTAGTGGTGCAGACACACAAACGTGCGACTGTAAAAGCGACAGGTTTTGCGTTCGATTACCCCTCGAACAAATGAAAATTTTATTTTTTTGGTTTGTTATCGAGGCTAACCGCATTGTTTTGCCACTGAATAAGCAATATCTCTACAATTCGTGGTAAAGTTGTAACAAATGGAAGTGTCTCAATCGAAATTGAATATCTTTTGATTATTCTGGAAACTTTAAATATAGGAGAAGCAGTGCAAGCATATATAATAATAATAATAATAAGAAAAATACGTTACATCGAAGAGTGATGTGGTTCCCTCTATTTCTAATAAGCTTTTATTGGATCGACTTGTAATTATATTGTAGTAAAATACGCTAATTTGACCTGTAAATTTGTAATAATAATCGATGATACCATATCGAGCAGTTTGATGACGGAGCCAGGAGCCAGGACCTTAATAGTGGAGGTCTTCTGAGGTTATTGGTGAATTACACGAACTTAGACTTAATTAATTTATAGCTGAGCACATTTTATAGCACATGTAGCACTTGGAGTAGAAAAGCCTGTTTTTTAAAAAAAAAACAAAGTACCTAATTATTCTTTATATTACTGATGCTGAACACGCAAGAAGGTAGGAAAATTATTGCGTACATATCAAAATGGTTTTTTTTATCGTTTATTTATAATTATCTTGAAACATCTTTCAGCCTTAACAGAAATAAAACACTGTGTTATTTGATAATGTACCTAACTTGATTTTTCACTTTTCTCTCATTCAAAGACATTAAGTGTTTTGTTGCAGCACATCTCCTAATCTAACTGCAAGATCATCATAAATGTATTGTATAATCTTTATAAATGACATATACATTGTATTTATTAACAACAAGTTTAAATATCCAATGATAAAAAAACAAAAAAAATGTCAAGAGACCTATTTATTTGTTTGTTGTTGTCTTGAATTATAAGATTCTTGGAGTTATATTTTTATAATATATGAAGTTTTAAAATAAAAAAAACATGCAACCTTAATTACTTACAAGCTTATTTTTATATATAAATTCAGTAAAAAAATATAAAATATATTTTTTTATTATTTTCTTTTTTACCAAATTAATATTTTTAATGTTTATAAAATAGCGCCATCTATTATTGAATTAACACATTGTGTAAAGCGACATCTAATACATATATGACGAAATGAAAACGTATTTTTGTAATGTCATTGTTGATTGCGAGATGGCGTTGGTATCATTAAAGTAAGGGTGTCAGTTATAATTTAACTGCGATTATATCTATAATATATATTACAGATACATATTTTTCCAATTTAATAACGATATATCATATTATAATGAAAGTAATAGGCTATTTTTTAAATATAATTTAAATTAGATAAAGAGTGGCGTTGTCCTCAACACGCAATGTCTTGACAACTCGGCGGAAAGTTGTGGGTTTGATCCGAATTGGATCTTTGATAATAAAGACTAAGAGCAGCGTTGAGTACCTACAGTTACAAATTTTTTTCAGAAATGTTTTGTATCAACATAAGGTCATGTACTTTTATGTACAACAATGATTGTTTATATAAATATGCATTTTTTTTTTATTTGTGTATTATACATATATTTATATAGTTATATAAGTAAATTATTATGTCATGTAACTTTTATGGTAAAGTTTTTTTATACATACTTTGTGAACGTTCGAACAACAACCCAAAATCCTGTTTTCTGATATTTTTATAGTAAGGGTGCCTGGTAGGGTACCTGTGTTCATCAGGCCACCCTTACCCCTTACTTACCAATGCTTTTCTTTGCTTTACACTTCAAGCTTTGCACTGCCCAGTGCCCACCCTGCTATATGCGAGATACAGAATAAAGCTAAAATAATAACTGCTTACCCATAAATATACGGAAGATATATTATGAAAATAAAAAATGTAAAAAAATATATAAGAATCGTTTATATAATAGAATAAATTATTTTAAAAGACTTTGGTCGTTGTCCTTCATTTTTTTGATCTTCATATAAAAACTTCATAAATAAAACAATCAATTCACCGTGAGCTTTGATCGTTTTTATAGAACTAATAAATTACATATGTTAGTAATTAATCTATGTTCTTTATTTAATATATTTATTTTAAGGTGGTCACGACAACGTTTTAATTTCAATGCTTAATTTTTTTTTAATTTTTTTTGAAGCGCTGGCACTATCGTCTTTGTATACTTCTTTCACCTTGTTTACTATCGTCAACTTCTTCATACATGCCCTACGGGGAGTCCTTAGAGGTTCTGCATGACCTACCTTCAGTATCATCGATAATGTGTTCAACGGTTCAACTCAGATCTTCTGGCTATTATTATTAGCCATCTATGCTATGCTTAATAATGGAGCCAGGACCTCAATAGTAAACCTCTTTTGAGGCTACTAGTAAGTCACCCGCGAACCGAACCCATACAATAACGTGTTTTTTAGTTTTTACACTATATAATTTTATTAGATTAACTTGTGAGTTATGTCAGATACACGCGTAGGTTGATAAAAAATGGAAACAAGACATTTCTAAAAATTTCTCGTGGTCAGAAAGCGGAAATAAAAACGAAATAACAATTTGTATAAGCTTTGTTTAACATTTGAACACATAATTAGATTAACTACTCGGGGTATTTTTTGACAGTTTATTTTTACCATTCTAGCATCGAACACTTGTTAATGTACTTGAGTAAGTATTTTTCATAGCTTCACGCTGTATATATAGCAGGGTAGGCTTAGTGAACTTAGTGTTAAGACACTCCCTACTACAAGGAATGCGAAAATTTTCGAGACATTGTGTGTCACATAAACATATTTCTAATCACAAATCAATCATCACACAGAGCAGCGTTAGATATCGTCAAGGTTAAAAAAATGAACCTACGGCCTATGATGATTATCTCTTATTTTCCTGAGCATATAATTACCTTTTGCGCCATACGTATAAGTAAAACTAGGAAGTCACTTAAAATCCTTGGTAATATAAAATATAATTCCTCAAGGTGCGTTAAAGCAACACGTTACATAAGTATGAAAGTACCTCATATATATTACAGATATATATATATATATATATATATATATATTTAAACAATATGCTTTGAGGAAGTTAAAGTATTAAAGAAACAGATTTTTGTTTCTTATCTTCGCAATATATGGAATGAAGTAGGTGGAGTGTAAAATGCTTTTTACGCTAAACGGACTTTAAACACTTTTATTGCATAAATAGCAAATCTAAGCATTTATGCTTAGATTAGCAATAGTGAGTGGAAAAGAGGCAATAGCGGTTCTCGGTTGACCCTCCAGATCATAGTCTGGATGATACTGGGAGAAACTCGTAACGAACATGAAGGCCATTCGGACGTGGATCGCAGTGGATGAGACGAGAGAGGTATAGGAAATTGGAAGTGGAAGCTATTGTCATAGATCGGGGGTAAATTTCTATGTATTTTTATATGTTACCTCTTTGTTTGTAAGAAAAATATTGGATAATATAATGTAAATAAAGGAAGCACTAAAAGATGATTTCTCGAAATTACTACAGAAACGTGAAACCACAAGATTTTTATTTTACGTGTTAAAGTTCATGCAAGCAAAGTTGCAGGCTACTACTAGCAAAATAATAATTTACTTCAGTTTTACAAGGCAGTGCTTAAGTTTTGAGCTTGTAGAAGTCTATTAGTTGTGAAACTCGTCGTCCTTGCGATGCTGAGTGGACTTTACACATTTATAGAGGCTTTTTAAAGAAATATTAAAAAGCCAAGCATTGTTTTAATCTAATTAACTCTTTTTTAACTTCATACTGTGTCCTAACCTAATAAAGGGAACCTAACTAGTTTCCTATCTTATATCTTATGCCTATCTTGTAACTATAAGATACTCTGCCTTCGGGCGCTGCACTTTGCCTCATTATTAGAGAAATAATTTATTTTCTCGAGTGGGAAACCCCTGCTATGTGTGGTTTACAGCGTAAATCTGGAAAAATATATATAAAGTGAAATATAACCTGACTGTGTTTGTAGATTATAAAAGTTACGAATGTAGTGGAATTTGCACTCGCGACTATTGGATAACATGCCCAATTAGACACGTCACATCCGGTCATAGTGGAGCTTTTATAACACCTGGCACCTCTCTATCTGTGTATAATTATTACCAATAGTGATTATTATTAAATATTTAGGTTATACTTTTAATTAAAACTTTAATATTACATTTTCATAATATATATGTACCAGTCGTGGCGCAGTATCACGCCGTCTGACTGATGTTGATGTTGGGAATTCTGTTCCCACTTGGGTGATGAATTATTTTTATTTCCTTATGGCGGCGTTGAGTTCTGCCAGTCAACACACAATGTTTTGATATTGCGTGGAGAACGATCTTTTAGCACTAGGTTCCCTCTACTTACTTTGCTATATGTGAAAAAAATAGCCCAATATTAATTTAATCTTTAGCGTTTCTATTTTAATAAAAATATCTTACATATAAGATTACATGTTATATAAACAAATCATTTAAACTTCAGATAGTGATGTCGAAATATTTGCGCGAAATATCTGAACTACAAATATGCATAGTAAGTTGTATCGCGTGATAGGAATATTTTAGTCTCTACATACTGTAAGCGCGTCACTAGACCACGTAATAGAGCCTTTAATATGACCGGTGAATGACTTACGAAATAGTTTAGACCAAAGAGATTAATATTATAAAGTAAACATTTTATTTATATATAAAGTTAGATTTAAGATAATAACGAAAAATACTTTGGAAAACCAATCATTTAATCGTAGCGGGACTTAAAAGCATTTCTCTTTCCTAGAATAGAACTTTAAAAATGTAAAAAATATATTATTATATTTTGTGGACATTGATTCATTTAAAGAACGTGGAAAATATGACTAAAACATCTTTAATTATAAAATATGTTATAACAAATTTATAAATCGTTAATATTTTTTAAGTAACTGCAACCTGTTAAATAAAGGCTTTTATATTTTGACGTCACACAAGATTATCACATTTAAGTATTAATTAATAACAAAAATCTTAAGCTTAGTTACAAACCATAAAAAATTCCGAATAAAGTTGCCGAAACAACTTGCGTCAGAGCCAAGCGAGTAGGTAAAAAACGTAGCGTCTACTTATGTAGAGACCTACAGTACGACGACGACCGCGCACCAGTACGCACGTCAGGTGGCGGAGTTTAGTTACGAAACAAAATAATTATTATATCAATAATTATTATATTAATAATTGTTTTTACAGTGTGTGTGAAAGAATTATAGTGCTTTGTGTATGTGTGTGTTGTATGTGCACCTGATATGCTTATAACGTAAGTAAATAGTAGCTATATACACGTAGAGTGCGGGAAATTGCTAGAGGTTAATTGCAATTTATAAAAAGTAGGTAAATTCGGCTTATCTTTTATTCTTTGAATTGCCTTTCATATAAAAATGAACAGAAGGCTTTAATGGTCTTTACTGAATTTTATTTGACTAACTAACTCTATCTAACAGCTATGTCATATATATATATATATATATATATATATATATATATATATATATATATATATATATATATATATATATATATATATATATATATATATATATATATATATATATATATATATATATATATATATATATATATATATATGTATATATATATAAAGAAATGATGATGATACGCGCGGCGTTAAGTTCCATCACTCACACGCAATATATTGAAAATTCTGTAGAAAATTGGGAAGAACGTGCCTTAACACTAGATTCCTTCTTCGTTGCCCAGCTTGAAACAAAAACCGTGAAGCTGAAAAAAATCAAGTTATTATACCGTTTTATTATACCAATAACTGTTACTTATAAATTTTAATGCATTCAAGGAATACAATATTTTTATTAAAAATAGAGTGGGAAATATTCGTTGGTACATTTTGAGCATATTTCTTTTTAACGGACAATATTTTTTTTAAACCAAGGACATTGTAAAACGACTTTATGTAAAATATTATTCAATATTTAATACGTTCAACTTGTGAGAGCGAAGATAAAATGTAGTCTTTAAGGGACCTTGTGCATATAAATCAGTTATAAATAGATTGTAACTACTATTATTTAAAAGATGATTCGCCAATTTTTCAGACAAAGCAAAGGTAGCCAGATGGACACTACTATCAAGATACTCCGATTCCCAATTTTCTTCTAATTTTCATAATTTGGATGTTGAGTACCGTACCTTAACACCGTGTTTTTGTCTTGTTACTAAAGTAAAAATTTTGGGTGCTTACAATCAAACGTTATGCCGCTGCGTCATGACTCATCACTTCTTAAATAAAAAAAAAACGTAATATATCCACATGTAAAAAGGTTTCAAAATCAAACTTGAAATAATTTATTAATTAACCGTTAGTAATACTAATTGATATCTCTGAGTGGGACTGTTAATGTCTTATATATGAATATACCTACTTTAAATGTGAATATTTTAAAAAACAATACACACAGTTCTAAGGATTCAGTGAGTATTTATTCAGGATTTTCCGATGACTTTGCAACTCTGAGCAAATAAGGCCGTTGTAGCTCAACGACGCAGTTGACTATTAACGCGGCGGTGTCGAATCTAAATCAATTTCAACTTTAGCTTTGATAACAAGACATCTCGAAAATAGGGCTGAGTATGGGAAACGAAATGTCATAACATTACGTTCTCTCCGTCTATCTGTATAGGAAAACGGAGACGGGATAGGAACATAGGCGGGATATAGCGTGAAGTTAAAAAAATGAAACATTTCTCCATAATGTCATCATCATAATGTTTTTGCTTTAAAATTAGGATTGTTGCTTAGTAATTGCACCTTATTAATGACTCGCTATAAGTTTGTTACAAAATTAGTCTTAACAACTTGAATTTAATAATATTTTTCTTATAAAGATAAATTATTAGCAAAACAATTTTAATGTTAATATTATTTATCGATCAAAAAAGGTTAGATCTGTATACTACAAAATAAACAAAAAAAATGTGTCTTTTTAATTTTTTGAAATAAATTACTTTTGAAATTAAGTATTTTACAGGCGTTAAAAGATTTCTTATACAGTAATATCTTAACGCTTGACATGCATACATAGCATACACATACATACATACATGTACTCGTTTGTTCATGTGTGCTTCGGATGCTTCTTAGAAGCGTTACATTTTGTGAAATTACGTCGACTATATCTTATAATTTGAATTCTGGAATTTATTTTTTTCTAATTGAAATCTAAGCCCATTATTATATAATCTTTATTAAATATACAAAGAATAAATGTATCACAATAAAAGTATAAAATCTTGTATTTTTAATAATTAATTGTATCAACGTCATTATTTCCTTAATGGTGTCATAGTAATTATTGACAAGCCGTTAGTTGGTGACATTTGACTTTAAATGTTTTCCTCTTGTGTGCAACAGTGATTTATGAATATCATTTTTTAAATTCATGCTGTATTTTGCATATAGCAGGGCTTGCAGAGGGAACCTTATATCTAGTTTGCCTGGGTTGGTCCACAACTTAACACCATGCTTTGTCATTTCATTCAGCCCCCCGATTAAGAATGAACGAGCAGCTGCCGACGAAGGCGGCCTCGTCGCTATATATGTCATATATAATATATTATATGTATATATGTATATATTATATACATATTTGATTGAACTAAACACATTAGCTTAAGTGCCTCAGGCATTAATATATAAATTTGCATCGACAAGGCTCTAAAGAACTCCACACACTGCTTGACCCCGCGCTCCAAAATAGAATAAAAGTGACATATTATAACTAGTAGTTTTCGATAAAACTTGAAATACGAGGTCGATATAATATACATTTGCCTTGGCTTAACTCGAAACGCTAGGTTCAAGGGCTCGCTACACAATGATTATTCTTAATAAGCGTTACTAAAATCATATTTTTAATGATAATTTATAATTACTGATTGTATTCTTCACGCAATGAATGTTCTTGTTTTGTTGAATGTTGCATTGTACTTGATTTTTAAGTGTAACTTGATTTTTTCGCACATTTGCAACGGATAAGGGAGATCTGTATTTATACATTTTTACATCAGGAAGGATATTAACCATTATGATTTTTAGTTTTCGAGAAAAATATGGATAAACATACAAACAGTTTTTACATTTTTAAAGTGTTATTCCACACTTAGGAAAGAAAAATACTTATTAAGAGTTTTCTAAATAAGTTACATACAAACATGCATAAATCTACAAAATTTTGCAGGGTTGCTTAAAAGCATGAAAAAGAATATCTCACACATACCAAACACATACAAACATAAAAGTCAAACTGGTAACCTCCTTGTCTTAGAAGTCGGTTCGAAGCATATTAATTAATTACTAATCGAGTTGCATACGTATGGACATTTTATACCTCTATACCACCTACTTACATTAAGGCGACGCGACGTCCAAAACCTTGGTGAGTGGGGAAATACAAGGAAGAACGAGAAGAATCTCAAGGTTTATTGTTTACATGTTTTTTTAAATAGCATTTATGTTTAAATAGTATTTATTTATGTTTGTCAATTAATGCTTAAAATTTTATTGAGTAAATGCAGCATGATGCTAAATAAAATAACAACAATCAAACTATATGTAGAGTCATTTTTATAGGAATTTTTCTGTTATGTGGATTTACACATTTTAAATTAAGTTATGTATTTTTATAGTTTCTGTTTATATTTATACAATAGTAAAATAAACCTCAGGAATAGTGTACTTTTGCCAATTCGAATCGACATATTGATAAACGTACAGAGTACACAATAATATAAAGAAACACGGTAAAAGACACGAAAGCAAAATTACACTACAAAGTGCGCCGTAGAGGTCTATCACATAAAATCCGCCCAGATTTAAGATACGGCATCTCGAATTTGGGCGTAAAACGTAGAACGGAGTATCTTAATACTTGTCCTGCTATGTATACTCAGTATATATCATATATTGAAAAATCCGTACAAAAATAAATCAAAATACATTACATTAACATTAATAAGCATGAGGAAAATATTCAAAAACATGCATAAAAAATGTTTTTATTAATTTTGTTTACAAACTAAGTATCAATCGATATAATCAGACCAGCGAGCGGCCTTGCATGTCTCATGTTATTTACATTCAGATTACATGCTTGTAGCGTTTGTATCACTTTGCGTCTATTAAATGTCTTGAGAAGAAGTAGCGTGGTGTATTATCTATACATTTTCATTTGGGAACCGTTACTATTTGGGAACGCGCTATGGCCAACTAAGCCAGACGTTCTAAAAACGTATCGCCAAAGAGGCGCAGGTTCAAATCCAGCTACGTTAAAATTTTTATACGTTTTCTTATTAAATATTTTTCTTTCCTATGTGCGGAATAACACTTTAATTTTTTTTTCAGTATATCATGGTAGGCAGAGGCAACCTAGTGTAACGACACTTTTTATTAAGCACAGAAAATTATTGAGTCTTTAGGTGTTATTATTATGAAATATAGAAAAAAATCAAGCAATTAAAATATTTATACTCTAATTATTTTGTTACTAATGTTAGCAGTAGTGATGATTCATATATACGAATATGTAGGTTAAAACTAATAAGTATTTTTTTTCTTATTAGTTCAGACTATATGCCATATAGTGTCGAGACTCTCCGTACTATAATTTCTGCCTAATTTTCGAGATATTTAGTTGAATGTGGAAATAAAAAGCTGCGCTTTGTCTTGTTACCAGACCCAGATAATAATTAATTTTCTCGATTAGGAATCGATTCAAAATAATTGCTCTCGCCGACGATGACTTCAAAAGTAAACTAATGTATGAAGAAATAGTATTTTTATTATTTTATGACTCTATCTTGCTCGTGTAATAAATACGTATAAAGTTTATAATATAATATATTACGTGACGGTTGGTTGTATTGGTTAATAGCTATTATTTAATAGGAAAGGTATTCAGTTCTAAATAATTATGAATTACAGCCTCTTACTTTGTAGCTGTTTCTTAAGAAACATGAAATAATATATTAACATTAGAAACACAAATATGTAAGACATAACTTTATGAACGATTATTTGTGATTTATAAAGCGCTTATTTCACATTAAATTAGTGTTGGTTAAGAAAAATCGTAAGTTGGTGTGAACTAACTTTGTTTTGTGCCATGTAGAGATAAGCTTGCCAATGAACAATATTTATTTGTATTATTAAATTAAAATAAACTCAAAAATTAAATCTGTTTCACGCTGTATCCCGCATACAGCAGAGTCGGCAGAGGGAACCTAGTGTTAAGAAAATCCGTCCCCCGTTTTCCGCCGAATTCTGGAGGTATTGCGTGTTGAGTGGCTGTATTAAACGCCGCGCTGTGCCATTATACCGTAGTGAAAGAAATGCAATATAAATATAAATAAATTAAGTATTTCAGTTCCTCGAGTGCAGATTTCACCCACAACCAGTCGCGTTTCTATTCACACCTTGTGCCCCTGCGCTACGACTGGCCTCTTTGTACTGTAATTATAAATATTAAAATGTACCAAATTATTAAAAATATTCATAATACAATGTATAAGCGAAAACTAATATAGTAAATATTCTACAGTGTAATCATATCAGCGCAGTTACGTAAGAGTGAAGGCACTCGCTCTCATTAATCAACTCCGAGTATACCGGAAAGCGTCTCGAATGAAATCGTTTATGGAAGCTTAGTTCATAGTACTAGAGAATATTACAAAATTTATATTATTTTGTATTTTGTACATTCAGATTCATGGTTTTTAGAGTAAGCAAAGAAAATCTAGTATGAGACACTCCGTCCTCCAAATTCAAAATTTACTGTTAAACGGCAGAACTTAAAAATAATATATTCTCGAAGCGAGAATCAAACTCAAAACCATTGCGTTAACTGCCAGATACCGTCTCACTGCACCATGATGAAATTATCATGTAGAAATTATAGTACATGAAATGCTGCTAATATTTTAAAATTTTTCTTATCATATTAAAATGATGCTGAAAAATTTCATACAGAAGTTTTTATATATATTTTTTCGATACAAAATCTAGTATAAAATATATTAAACATTAAGATTTTTATAAAGGAACAACATTTTGTTAAATAACCATGAACTTTGCTAGACAAAAAATGACTGTAAGAAATTGTGTAGTAAATTTCTAAAGCAACACAGATGTCTAACGATATTACATCATAATACGTTGAGATAAGATTTATGTTTAATAATGGTTAAGATAGTATGAGTAGCGTAATTTTTTTATATATGTATATATGTATAACTATTGAAAGTATTTTTGTTTGTATCCGGGTGGAAAGCGAAGGATAGGGGGTTTTGACACTAAGTTTTCTCTGTTCCCTCTGTCCGTGAAATATATAAAAGTAAATTTTACCTATTTGTTATGGCTAAAATTTTATATCCCAGCTAATTAAGTTACCTAAAATATTTCATTTACATAATGTTAAGTGATTTAAAGTAGTCAAATGTGTTACTTTGTTTATGTTACGTGGTTTGAATATTTAGCGTTCGAGCAACAATAAATATATTTTCTGTGGACAATACAGATTTAAATATTAGACTATATTTACACGTTATTTCTTACATAGCAGAGTAGATAGGGGGATCGTCTTAGACACCTTTTTTTCGGACGGAATTCAATGCAAGTTAATCCTAATATAATCATAATCGTATAACGCGATGACCAAATTTAAGATTTAAACTTAAAAATAGAAAAAAAGTTAATATTTTTAAACATTTTTAAAGTGTTATTCCACACTTAGGAAAGAAAAATACTTATTTAATTTAATAAATAAGTACAAAAGTTAATATTTTTAAATATATAGCTCACATAATTTCATTTATTCAACATGCACCTCTAACAAATGACCTACAAATTATATTGATAGCCTTTATACTGACACTTATTGTAAACATACTTATTGTTTTAAAATGAACAATGTCAGTACAAATATGAAGGTTTTCAAAGGCATATAACAATATTATAAAAAAAAATAAGTAAAACGATCTATATAGTCATAAAAACGTATCTGAGATTTTCATAAAAAAAACAGGTTGATCTCTTATAAAGGACCTTCTACTGTAGATAAAAAATATAGTTCTAATTGAATAACAGAATAAATTAAATTTATTATTAAATTTAAAAGTTAATATTTCATCCCAGTTCTTATGAGATAAGGCAATATTATATGTTTATATATACTTAAATTAATAGAATTATAAAATAAATTAATATATTCATTCATACATATATGTTAACACGCTGACTTATAATTATGGGTAATTATGCAATATTCTATATACATGTGTGTATCCATATTGTCCATAGAAAAGACATCAACGCGTTTCACCTTCAAATTTTAAACAAAAAGTTTAAAGAAAACATTGAATTTTATACTTTGTTTTATATCAAATGAAATTAAAAAAGAATTTACATAAAGATTAACAAGTAGCTAATAATATAAAATTAGCATTCGTTATAAGTTTCGAGGGATTTTTATAAAATTGGTGTTTTTATATATTTAATTAAATATAATAAATTGTTTCCATAAGTTTTAATACGCTTAGCGCCTTTTTTCTTTGTTTATAATTTTTTTCTAACTACTTTCAATTAAACTTTTAATATGATTCAATCTTATTTACCATACAATAATTTGAATCCAATATATTACAACATAACGTCCGGCCGTTAACCTTTATCTCGAGGAATCCTGGCAACACGCACGGGGAAATACCCAGTGAGTGAAAGTATGTCGGTAACATTAAGTGAGCGTAAAAAAATAATTAAATATGTGTAATCTTATATACTATTAAACATGTTATTATAAAATGATATAAAGTAGAACTTCAGCTATTTATATGATTTTTTTTATAATAATTTGTTTTCAATATTCTTTCAATAACTCTTTTCAAGTTCGTTTAGTTGATCAAGACACAGGGTACAGGGTTAAAATTCTATATCAAAGTATTGTTTTGTCCTTCTGCTTTGGACCTGTAAACTTAGAAGGTGTAGTATTTTATATATACTATTATATCTTAATAGCATCACCAATAATCACTTTCTCTTTCTACGTTAGCTAAGTCATGTCGACAAAGCTAGCGATAAGTTTCTAAAATTATCTTTTTTCCATCAATAGCATTCGAAACAAATTTGATTATAATGAAACCTTACTGACCATTCAATTAGAATAGTAAAACTGCGTCACTAGAAAAATAATATAGACTTTTTTTTATTTTACTAAATTATTAAATATACATACTACGTATATTCATGGCAACTATTTAAAAAAATATATGATACGTCGTACAATATTTTTTATATTATTCATTATAACTAGGGGATTTTTGTACAATATGTGTTTAAACTTGTATAGAGCTGTATTTCTCATAGTTTCTTTAACCTTTTATAAAAGCTTATAATTGACTTTTATTACAAGAAATGTATGCAATTTCATAATGTTTAATTTACAAAACTGTTTACGGATGTAGAAAATATCGATTTACAGTCGTATCGTTTTATTTTTTTGTTCATAAGAAACGTAATTGTGTTAACTCGTTTTACGAGAGTGCGAGTTTTTTGTAAGTTATTGATTTAATTTTTCCACACATTGATTAATTTATCGATTTTTATGGAAAGAAAAAATCATCCAGATCTTCGATGGTTTTCAAGTGACGCGGGTTCAACTCCCGATATGTTCAAATTTTTATGTTTTCTAAGCAATATAGTTATTTTTTTTAATTTAATTTCTATACATTGTTTTTACATTTTGGTATTAAAAAAAATTTTAATAAATATTTTTTGTTGCAACTGCAAATGTGCTCATTATTTTGAAATCCTTTTACAAAAAAACCCCGTATGGTTACATTTTCACGCGCATTTTAAATGACAGTAAAATGTAGTATATAGTCTATTATATTTAGCAGAAACATGGTTAAAACGTCTAAAAATTATACATTCCATTTAGAAAATCTATGTTACGTGATTTAAACTTGCATAATGCTATCATTATAGTAATCTAACAATTACCCAAGTGTTTAGGCGGGACAGTGGCTTAAATCTAAACGATTACTATGATTTAAGTTGAGACATCTTCGATAAACGGAAATCCGATATTAATACAATGTTTCGATTCAAACCAGTTCTTCATGAGTTTAAATAAATACACTTTTTAGCAATGTCATATTACTAAGGAATAATAGTAATTTGGAAACATTATAAAACAGTCAAGGTCTAATGTTTAGTTTAAATAAATTTTTATTTACCAAATTTGTTAGGCCTTGTGACTTAAACGTAAAAGGTTATTTCCTGCAAGGTCTAAGGTGTGCAAATAATTAAATATTAGTTACTTAAGTTAACCTTTCTATAGAGTAAATTGTTTGAGCTTACAAATGTAAAGTGATAAGAATAATATTAAACATTCTAAGGATTATTTTGCGCTTAAAATGGAGAACAGACTTAACTCTAGGTTTCTTCAGCCAATGCTGCTATATCTTTTTTATGGTTTTGGAATATCTTATAATACAAGCTGTTAAGTCTTCAAAGATATTGTTAGCATCATTGTCTATAACGCACTTAAACGAATATATTCATCTTAAGAAGCATGATTACGCGATATATGTGACTCTGCATTTATGTAGAGATCTAAATGACACGTTAAATTATTCATTGATATGAAAACTTTAGTATGTTATTTAAGGGAAGTCCCTTGCAAATTAAATACAAAAGTAAAAAAAACACATCTTTCACTTTATTCCTAAATAGGAGTATATAAGCAGAGGGAACAAAGTATTAAAACACTCCGTCCCCCACGCACCATTGAATTTTGGAGACGCTACACATTGAGTGGCGGAAGTCAACGCCGCGATAAAAGACACAAAGAATATATTATTAAAATAGTCTGAATGCAATCTTCAATGTTGCAATGATTCGTACAATATGTATACAAGCGTGTTGTATCGCAACCGCCCAAGGTTAGAGAAAATCACTCGACCTCAAGGAAGATGTTCGAAAGGTGGATGCAAAGTGTCTTTTGCAATTTAATTACAATAAACTGCGTTTGATGCCATCGTGGCATATCGTCTGGCTGTAACCACGATGGTTGTGGGTTCAATCTGTATTCGGAAGAATGAATATATTTATTTTTTTATTTTCTCGCTCTAGCAGATAAAGTACTGTGTTCAGTTACGTTACTACACTTGTAAGAACGCGATATTTATGCATTACTTTAATAATCATTTTCGTCCTTTCTTTAAATAAACGCAGGGTAGTTCGGCAAGTTTACTATATATGTATATCAATCATAAATTTTCCTCATAATCAAACAATCAATTTGTTTAATTATAATAATTAAGTCAAGGACGTTAAATATAGAGCGGATGTGACTTTTGGTGCCAAGTAGTCTGTCACGTGTTAGGACAAGTACGGCAAGTTACGTAAGGATGGCACACTTATCCACATGTTTCTATGACATGGTCCAAATTTCGTTTTTATTTTATTTATTACAGAATACTGTGTCATATAATACGTAATTTTTAACATACATATGTGCATATGTTTTACTAACATAACAAAGTAAACAATTCCTTGTTAGTAAAAATAATTCTATGTTTCTTCTTTAGTATTTGTGGAATTCAAATTCCATTCGATAAAAATCTATTTGTTTATTTGAATGGACCGGTGCAATCACTCTTGAATCGTCGAATAAACATAAATCAAACAATAATAATCATGATCTGCATTATTTTTATATCATTTAAATTCCATTTTCATATTATTTAGATGTTATAAATAGGCTAGGCTCATATTATTATACATCTTAACTATTTTAACATAGTCTTACAAAATATCGAATGAGTTTGAACGTAACAGTGAAAGGTAACCCTCAAAACCTATAAGTCGCCAAAGAGACTCAAGCTACCGCTCTATTAGATTTAAGAAAAAAATGCTTAAAACATCTATAATTATAGAAAAATGTACAAAAAGTAAAAAAAGAATATTATTGCTTTACAATAATAACATTTATATGTAAATAATATTTTAATTAAATTGAAATATAAGAGTTTCTTTTACATTCTTTTATTTTCATACTGAATCCTGCATATCGCAGAGCGGGCAGATAACATATTGTCAAAACACTCCGATTCCGAGACAATACTGGCAGAACTTAACGGCGCATTTAGTTAAGACACATGTCTAATTTCTATTTCCCCTGTGTGATATAGAAATAAAGTTAATTTATTTCTCCGGGTTTGGATATTTTAACCATTTCGTCTACAGTCAGACGCTGAGATAATATTTGCATAATATCAATATTACTACAATCAGGTGATCAAATTTTTATTACTGCATTAACAGTGACGTGACATCATATCAAAATATACTCTATGATTTATTTATTTCCAAAAAACGACTCTACCGTTTTTTACCGTCACAAAGTACATTTTGCACTTGAAAAGGTTAGATAGTTTTTAGGAAGAAAGAACTTAGCGATAAGTCACTTTGTTTTCCATTTGGTAAAAATAAGACATTGCACGATGTTGAATTTTCTCACTCAAATCATTTCAAAAATAGGAGTGGTGTTATAATACTAGGTTCGTTCTCTGTTCATGAAATACAGCGTAAAGCTATTTTTTTATTTAATAAATATAAACATTCTCTTATACAATATTTGAATACACGACCACCGCGCTTAGTCAAGCACGTTCACTTCGTAACGAATATAATTTATTATATTAGGGTCGTTAATTGCATATCAGGTGTTGCAACATCATTATGTCACATTACGTTGATTTGGATTGCGTAACACCAAGTGGGTCATGATCTCGACTGGTATTTTAAGTTGTCTTCCGTTTTACGAGAAAGTAGTATCTTGAGGCAAGTATTTTGTCCCACATTTTAATATGTAGAGTTGCTCGTTTGTCATATTTTATATTATTATTCAAAAGTATTAAAATAAATGGTAAGAATTTAAATTGAAACTATGTTTTTTCACTCGCATAGTCAAATAGAAACAACACGATGCATCCGGGAATTTTCATTTCTTTGTTTTTGTAACTAAACAAAGTGGGTTGAGTTCGGCCAGTTAATATGCAATATATCGAGAACTGAAAGTAAAATAGAGAATAAAATGTCTTAACACTAAGTTTCTGCCTGCCTCGCTATGCGTGAAGCTAAAAAAAATACAAATTGTGTATTATAAGGATTTCAAAGTTTAACCACATAAAAGTCATTTTTACCACTACACAGGAAAGTGACGGTTGGCGTGACTCGAGCTTTTTGTGATAACATATTTCATTTTACAATATACAATATACTGTTTAACGCGATCTGATAAAAGAGTGAAATGATTCCATGTTATTTAATTATTCTTTTAAATTGTATTTTGGCTTGTGAACTGAAAAAAAGACTAACAGCTAAGTATTATATTAATAATGTAGATTAAAATATTATAATAGATTAAATGGCTTTAAGTCTTAATATATTTTACTATTCTAAATATAATAATGTTTTATGTAGAGATTAATTAAACCAGTAAATAACAGGTGTATTATTATAAAAAATGTCACATTTGAGAATTAGTCTCGCGTAATTCAAACTATTTAAGGCGTGACGAAGTTTTTATTTCCCACTCGCGTCAAAGAATAATTTTTATTTTCTCGCTCTAAGAGCGGTGGTGAGTTGGAATAGCGATACGCAGTGTCTCGGATTCAGAAAAGAAGCGTAAAACGGACAGTCTTGACATTAGTTTCTTTGCTGTATGCGGAATAAATTGTGAATCTGAAATACAAATGTGTTATTCTATACATTTTTTTCAATTACTTGTCTCATACGAAATCCTTTTGTCATTTGTAATTATTGAGCAAGCACGTAGTGTTTGCGAGCTTGCCCCATGACACTTAAACAATGCAAATTAAATGCTAAATCTTATATAATGATTGCTCCGACTCTACATAGATACAATTTCTGTGCTTATTTTATAATTTAAATATATGTAATTTTTTTATTTTATTGCCGCTATGAAAGTGTATTTGATTAATATTCGACAGAAGTTGATTATTCTGAGTTCAAATCTCAGTTTTTTGTTCTACATACTTATAATTTTTATATGTTGCTTGATGTTAGCTCCCGTTTATTCCATGTCAGAGAAGTGAGGCTTGTTTGAAATAGTAGTATAAGCAGGTTAAAGAATAGCCTGCTTATACAAAGTAAATTTTACCACCTCTACACACTACTTCTCTACTACCCAGTATGGTTTTCAAAGGATAATGTAGGGACTGATCACTAAGTATACTTTTTATACTGTATGAACTATTTAATTAAAAAACCCAGATATTGATTTTGTGACTACCTTCATTGTGAAAAATAAAATTATATCGATTGTCACTCGGGGGAATAAATTATTTAAATATTTTCTTACTATCGTTCTGGTAACGAAGCAAAGCACGGCGTCAGGCATCGGCTATCTGTCAAGAGCCTTCTTCTCTTATCTTAAGAACGCATGGAGATGTCGAGTTGAAATTCAAATCATATACTCAAATTTACAGTTCCTTATACTTCCTTATATTTCTACATTTACCAAAAAAAGATGTAGACATAAAGCGCATCAATATTAAGGGAACTTCCAGTTGACCTAGAATTATGAAATTTGGCAACTAGCTTCTGCTGCTGATAGCTGAACTAATACTACCTGTAGATACAGGTAGTACTAGTTCAGAAAAAAATAGTTTTTAGAACTATACATTAGTGGTTAAATCCTAAAAATAATAGCTTTAAAAGAGGCGGAAAATTTACTATTAAAGCCTCTAGTTTAAGTGAGGTATTAGATGAAAGGGCTCTGGCTAAGCTAAGCTAGAATATCAGAAAAAGGTCGAAACTGCCAATTTCCGAACGGAACCCGCGGTAGGTGAGCCCGACTCATGTTTATCTATCTTTTTTTTTTAAAATAAATAACTCTGTTATAACAATCATTTTAATACGTGAATGTGAATGTATGTTAATGACTTCTCTAAAAACTATAAACACGTTACCTACATTCTTTGTTAATATTTCAAAGCTACGCCCTTCAAACGTTCCCAAGCCTCTTACCGCATTCTCACTTCTCGTCAATACTTTCATAATAATTCTCACATATTACGTGATTCCAAAGAGCTCTATTGTTCAGAACATGATACCGGTGATATAACTAATAGACATAAATCAGAAATATCAATATATGCATATTGTAATCAGAATAATTTATTTTGGTATTTGTTAGCTCGACGCAGTATACGCTAACTTATCAGTATATAACGATGGTGCCAATAAACTCCGCTCTCCGCTTTTGGCCTTAGATTGTTGAGAGGTGAGACTCATCTCTTCGCCATAGTAACCCTTTTAGTTTATAAAAAAAATTTAGAACATTAACATTTCTAAATAAAAGTTAATCTCTCCCTGGATTATGTTTTAAAATTATTATTCATAGAACTATTTAATGAACTTAGCCAATTAACCATATTATTCAGGTATTTAAGGCTGTTGATCCCGTTGTCATGGCAACGGTGAATATAAACAGTACTTAAAATAGTTTCGGTTTTTAAGATGCTTATCAGACGGCCAATTTATTAAATAAAGTGTAATTAATTATTCGAAAATAATGTTTACCAATATTAATTGTAATAAAAAAATATTCTAGTTCTAAAAACATTTTGTAATTAATAAAATAGCTTAATACGTAATGATTAATATGATGTGATATAGTTAAAGAGTTTGTTTAGTTGAGCTCTTTAATCTCAGAAACTACTTTTTTTGTGTTGGAAACTCCATTCGAGTCATCTAGTAGTAGTAGTATCTAGTAGTTATCTCTAGTTTATATGATATATAGACGATTCCATGATATTAAAATTATTATATCTCTTATGTAAGATATAATAATTTTAATATCAATTTATTTGGAAACATTTTTTATGTTATTCAACATTATATTTAACAAGTGCAGTTGCGTCATTGCTTGGTTATTACTTTACATATACTCTTCCTTGTTCCCATAATAAACATACATTTATACGAGTATCTCTGTCTGTTTGTTACGAAACTTAATATTATTACTTATGGTATTGTCGCTCAGCTAATGTTCGGTAGTCGTGAGTTCAAATTTTATTAATGGGAATAGATATTTAGATTAAGTATTTTACAATCTATTTAGATAAGG
Source organism: Heliconius sara (assembly GCA_917862395.2). Lineage (NCBI taxonomy): Eukaryota > Metazoa > Arthropoda > Insecta > Lepidoptera > Nymphalidae > Heliconius > Heliconius sara. Next base: position 7,336,628 of record OU860798.1, read on the forward strand.
TCAGTTAAAAAAGAGAAATTCACAATTGTTTTTTTGCTTACTTTACTATATTTAGTACTGAGTGGTAATATTAATTTTTATATAGTTTAAATACGAATTCATTAAATTCAATCTTGTTTGAAGTCGCGATGGAGTAGCAGTTCGGCATACAGAAGAGAAAGCTTTGTCGCTCTCCTATTAACTTATAACAATAAAAAAAACTATTTACTAATATAAGTAAGTTTTCTTACACATATTATATACAAAATGCACGTAACGTTAATTCAGTGCACGTGTATTTGATGACTATTTAATAGTTTTACGACACGAAGGTCAATCATGTCGCATCTAAATAGTTTGTATGACACTAACACTTTTATTTGTCTTAAGTATTTTATAAATCCAGCTGTAAATGGACAATATAAGTTATAAAGTAATATAATTTATTCTGTTGCCAACTTGTGTTCTATTATAGAGAAATGGCTTACTGGCGACGCTAATAGAGAGAGAAAGAGAGAGACATCCATACATATGTATGGATGTCTCTCTCTCTTAAATATAAAACTTTTCCGTTATTGAAAGGCTGACAGGCATCGCTAAGATTGATAAAATATTTTCTAGTTGTCTATTCGTTTTTAGGGTTTCATATCTTATACAGATACTCCTTAATAGTTTTATATAAAATAATATAAAAACCACTTATAAATATTTTATAATTAAATTCCACCGCCACTCAAGTAAAACCGTGTGATAAAGCTAATAAAGAACAATGGAACGTTCAATTCATATAATATAATAGATGCCACCTAAGCAACTATAGACGTGCCGGCCACTGACTCAAGCATTGTATGCAGAATGCAGTCTCTGCAATATAATGCACGTCTGTAGAGGCTTGACGTTATGAAACAACACGAACTGTCATAGTATTGCCAATTGAGGTAGATATCTTAAAAAACATATTACACATTTTTAAAGAAAAAAAATATACTGTTTTTTTTACCTTACCTATTATACCTTTTTCTCAGCTAGCAACATTGCTAGGCAGGAAAGGAGATTTAGTGTTAAAACACTGCGTACCTGACTTTCCGTTCAATTTCCAAGAGATTGCAAATTCGGGATAATGCGTGTCGAGTTGCGTAACTAAACGCCGCGCTTCGTTTACCAGAGCGGCGGATAAAACCCCCCAAGGGATCGGACCCGCAACCTTCGCGCTCACAGTCAGCACGATGGTCGATATAAGTTATTCATTACATTAATCTACAATAGAGTACTTTTGCCGGTTTAAATATATTTAAAAGCTATTATTGTATAGGAAAAATAACACACCATTTACATCAGAGGTGGCGGGTCAAAGTCGTACCATTGTCTCTCGTAAACAACACAGCTACATGGTTTTCCGACATCTTTTTGCTTAATTTTGTACAATTTTTTTGTAATATTGACGTGTGAATAAATAGTACATTATTCTTGCTTCACAGAAACATTATGTTTCCTGTGTATCATATTTTTGCATTAATATTTTGGATTTTGTTTGTAAAATTGACGGCTTAGTTTCTCAAGAAATGAATTTGCTTGCTTCATAAATTTAGAAAAAAGACAAGTTCAGGTAGTTTGGCTAATTACTATTTTTTTTAATATTTATCATTTTGTAATCCAAGTTAATTTAATAGTAATGATTTATTATATTCGCAGTTGTATAAAACGCATCGGATAAAAAGAATTAAAAGATATTTTTTTTATGTTTTTTGATTATTATTTTTAACATAGTTAATACTAAGGCCGTCTTGGTGGAGTGAGGCAGCCTATGACTGTAACTGTCACTAATCAAGCAATCCGTCGAGTTCGCACGAAAAGTTTTGTGCCGTGTGATCCCGGCCTAGAATAGGATCATCCTGGTACTGGTGGTGTCGTAAGAAGCGACTAAAGTACGTGTGGTAGAGTCACGTCGCCAGCAATGGCAACACGCATGGGCAGACTCGACCGGATCATTACCACCCCCGGCATTTAAAACCGGCGTGAAGTAGTGGCTTTATGCCACTGCGTTTCGCATCAGGTAATGCCGGGCCCCGGCGCCCAACCCACCTTAAAGGCCGGCAACGCACCTGTAACTCCTGTGGTGTTGCACGGGGCCGTGGGCGGCGGTAATCACTCACCATCAGGTGACCCGCACGCTCGTTTGCCGTGTCCATTCCATAAAAAAAAAAAGTAAGAACAAAGTGTCTGGACACTAAGTTCTCTGTGTCTACCTATTCTATTGATATACAACTTACCATATTAAGCTAAAAAACGCATTTAAACTACATGATGATTCATCAAATATGATTTTAATTCTTCTTGAGAACTTCTTTTTTGAATATTTATATAATCAATTTAAAGAACAATATTAGTTTTCAAAGATTTACTCGTAAAAGCAAACGTTTGACGGGATGTTATTGAACTTTAAATGCTTAAGATTAATATTGATTTTTCATATAAGGAATAACGCTATGACACAAACGGGATTTCTCGGAGCTAACTATAAGATGTTGGATATTAATTTATTTTGAGGGAATATTTATAATGATTAAAGTAGTTTAATCTTCGGCTTCGCCTCCGTGGGGAAATAGAAATAAGTAATAGTTGTGTATTGCATCTAGAGGTTTTCTAAATGAAAAAATTAATAGGTGGATACGCTAAGCAGGATATGACGCTATGATATTTTAATAGCCCCCTATCCAATAATTATGACCGATTAATGGAGTACCTAATATAAAAGTTTTTTTTTCAAAAAGCATTACGAGTTGAGTGGCGGAACTCAACGCCGCGATTTGCCTTGTCGCCAGAGAGATGAAATGAAAATATTAAATATTCCATACTTTTCAGTGGAAATCGAATTTACAACTTTCGCGTTTACTGTCGCACCCTCGTACTCCTGCGCTACGAAGGCTGCTGATTTGTTAATGTTAACGTCTTCCACGCAAACAGAGTTGCGGGTGCCAATTAGTAATATATAAATTGCAATAAAAAAGTAACATAAAGTAGATGTCCTTGCTAACTCTTGTAAATAATGTAATATAAATTACTTTAAATAATTATCCTACCTAAGTATAATTATAATAACTATTGACACTCTTATAGTGTTTTTATAATATATTTGACCTACATCGATACCTCTACCTCTTTATGATAGCAGCTTCAAATAAAAATGATTTCGTACATTTGTTTATAGTCTATTAAAAGATATTAAGTTATTCTCACGAAAAGTCTACTAATGGACAGTAAAAAAATGTATTTAAAATTAATGTAATGAATAAATAAATTTTTTCAGGCCCTTCGTTTTCTATTTTATTCTTTATTTTCTAGATATGAAAATAATTTAAATATGTTCATTTCCTGAATAGAAATCGTAGCCATCACGTTTACTGTCCCATTGTGCCACCTATAGCCTACCCTACTTTTCAACTTTTTTATATATATAGGTATGTAAAAAGATTTAATATCTGGAATCAAATAGGTAAAGAAAAAAATTGAGAACAATTAATATAATGAATAAAAAAATATACATTGACGTCATATTGTGAATGGTATTCGGTCGTTAAACTTGCAAAATCAAGGAATAACACCGCGCTCACGACCGGATTTATTAAACTGTACATTGTATTTAATTACTTTTGTATACTAATAAAGAAAATTGTTATAATTTATCTTTATTAAGACTTCGTGTTATGTACGCGTACCTTTTTATCCTATAAATTTATTTAAGTTAATATTTGTTACTAATAAATAGTAACGAAATAGTTTATATATGAAACTACTATGTTGCTATGTATTTCAAAAGCTTCCAGACTCTATATGTAAATTTATCTTTACTAATAGGTCATACGTATTTGTGACACACATATAAATAATATCGATATTATCACATCGATCCACTTAGTACGTCACATCGATTATTGATGAAATGAAATAGCAACACGTAATACAAGGTCGTTAGAAAGAGATAGATATAGGACAATCAGTCTCGTCTTTTGGCGTAATCGAGTTTCGCCACTCGCGACCGTGAGCGATATGTCAAAATACGGACTCGCGACGTTGGCTGAATTCTAAATGTCTATGCCTGATGAATTAAAAGTGTTCTTGTCAAACAATGGCGGTAAATCTGATTAGAATCGTAGCACTTTATAGCCTGTTTTATTTTAAATGAAGGTCTTTACCCTGTTTCTTTTGACATTCTGCAATATTAGCAATAATTTCATTTCTTTTATTTATTTTAAAGTATTTGAGTTTGAGGCGTTATTGGGTTATGTATCTGAGTTTAATCTTTGAGTCCTTCTTTGTGAAATGCTTACAATCAAATTATGATAATTTGATGGAAAAACGTCACTATAATAAAACGAAATTTTTTTGGTTTACCATTTGTTAGGCCGTTTAGTTTTCGAATAATTATACGTAACTTATGGATATACACCTACGACCATATTAATTTGTATTCCTATTAAATTATTAATAACTAACTAAAACCTTAAAGTAATAAAAAAACATTTTTCATATGTGGAATAACAAAAAATCGGGACATGTTACAACGTTGATAAAAATAAGTTTATTAATATAAAATTATCTTGGCAAAGAATATGTCAATTTAAAAAACCTAGGTCTTAAGAACTAAATTTGTTAACTTAACTTTGTTAAAGTCGAGTTCCTTATTTGTACCTACTTACATTAGTTATGTAAAATTAATCCCTATACCTAATACTAAATTCCGGATACAGATTGTCGTCCACTCGGATATCTAAACAATAATCCTTACCCGACGTTTTAAAAATGAAAGTAACTGCGAATGCTTCGTCTGTGCATTTCTTTATCTTTGTAAATGTTAGTATAACACGGCTGAGCCGTTTGTGATGAAATTTGATTTAGTTAGTCCGAAACCTTGAGAAAGACATAGGTACATATGCTACTTAGGCTTGCGGAATCTAGTACACAAACATATCCCAAAAAACTGTTTAGTGATTTAGTTTCAAATAAATAATATTTGTTTTTTTTCCTACAGAGAGACCTCGCCTCCGTCGCCTTTAGGCGACGAGAAGGAATCCAAGATGAGCCAGATACAATTTTCACCACCATTAGAGAAACAAAATAGCACTGTAAGTATATCATTGTGTAATCATTTTTATTTATCTTGTGCTGAGTGCTGAGACACTCTGTTGGGTTCGTTCAGCCCCATTAAATCTTTAAATTGGTGGAACTTCACGCTACGCTTTTTTTACCCAGACATAATCATAATTAAAATAAAATTAGTCATAACTTTTGAAACTCAAAGGTTGCGATTTTATTACGCACTCAGGCCAATGTTTATATTTTAAATGAAAAAATATATTGGGCACTTTTTAGAAGGCGGAAAGTGGACAACGGAGGTATTAATATATTAATGGTAAAACAGAGTGTCTTAACGTTAATTTTAATTTTAAAAAGGACTTCCCTCTGCTACCCTGTTGTATGCGAGATACAGCGTGTTCAGTGTTTTTCTCTCAATTCTTACTTTAAATTGAGAACGTAATGATTTATCACTCCATTATTTTCTAATACAATGCATAGTAGCTACAATATAAATGTTACTTATTTAGAACTTATAATATTTATATTTTAAAAATATAAATGTTATAAGTAATTATTATTTTATGTGTTAAACACAAATATTAACATTTTTTGTACATCAAATACTTAAAATTATAATTTTTCACAATGAAAGGTCTTTAACCTAACCGGATCCTCTTCAAATGTTTAAGCGTCTATAAAAAAAGTAAGTAATGAAGCAAGAGATGATATATGCTTACTCATGTAGAACTCTATCGTTATTAACTGAAATATTATAAGACAACGCAAAACGGAGAAATACTAAAACGGCATAATTAGAATTTTACAGTTTATAGTCTACTTAAACGATATTACGACGACGACGACGGGCTACATTTATTTTGTTTCAATTTTACTTTGTATCCCGCATATGTCAGAGATGGCACTGGGAACCTCATGTTGAGACGATAAGTTTGAAAATAATTAATTACCTCGATATCGATACGATGGATATCGTATTCACAAGTGCCGCTTACACATTCGCACCCCTGTGACACTGCGCCACGACGGCACAGTGGCACAATTGGCTGGCTTAATTTTTTAACTTGCTGGGTTATTCGTAATAGATAATTGTTGTAAGTTTTTCTTTTATTTTAATAATTTACAAATAACCAAATTGTGGGCTCGATGATTTCATAGGACTCGAGGGAATGGATTTTTTTAGTGGCGAGATTGCGCAACGTTCAGTACCGTCAGTCAACCGGAAAGCAGAGAACAGAGTGGCTTAACACTATAGATATTTTCTTAGCATATAGGGGTAAAGCGTGAAAGCTTAGAAATAATAAAAGTAAACTGAATTACCAAATAATTTATTATTATTTAAAGCGCGGTGTTGCTTTGTAACACAACACGCAGTGTCTTGAAAATTAGGCGGAAATGGGGAATGGAGTGTCTTGACACTAAGTTCCTCCGCATAAATAATATGTACTATAAAAAAATGAAGGATTTTCTTTAAAAAAATAGTCACCCCTTAATTATTTCATATAAGCATGTAATATACAATATAATATTCTCAAAGGATATTTTACAATGGAACATAAAGCTATAATGGTCATCTGTGAAGAAGGATTGTATGTAAGATGACCTTAGTGTATGACGAATTAAATACTACAAGGATATTTTAACTTTTATATGCTACTGCGCTTTTCCGGCATGGCACGTAAAAAATATGATAATCATTTCTACTTAATATGATAATAACTTAACTAATTAAATTTACGTGACTGTGTATCTTTAAACATATTTTATGTTGTTGTCGTTGTTGATTATTTTTATTTTCAGAACGTACAGTTTATGTCATAATTACTTGTTTATATATCACCTTTATCGAAAAGTATAGTGATGCCCTTCATGACGCAGGAGCACGAGAGTGTTACCGTAAATATAAAGGTTGTGGATGCGATTCCCACTCGGAGGAATGAAATATTTTATATTTTCTTTTTCTCGCTCTGGAGATGAGGCAAAGCGTGGCGTTGAGGTCCGCTACTCAACACGCAATCTTCAGAAATCAAAAATCTTCAGAATTCGGCAAATAGTGGGAAACGCAGTGTCTTAGCATTAGGGTCCCAAGGTCTCTCCGCCTACCCTGTTATGTGTGGGGTATATCTCAAATTCCAGTGAAATCGGAGAACGAAGTGTTTTGAGATATAAATTAAACTCTAAATTAAAACTGCTATATGTGCCACAAAAAAAGATATGGTCGTAAACTATCGTATACACTATAAATGGAATCAAAAATTAATAGGGTGCTTTCGGCTTAACTAGAGCGATGAAATTTGGCAGGTACTAGTTTAGGAAATCCCAAAAAGTAATAGCCTTAAAAAGAAGACAAAATTTGATATTAAAGCCGCTAGTTCAAGTGAGGTAACAGGTGAAAGGCTCTGGCTAAGCTAAGCCTGAATTTCAGAAAAAGCTCAAGAGCTCTAATTGTATACGGAACCCTCGGTGAGCGAGCACGACTCGCGCTTGTCCGTTTTTTTAATATTTGTCTTAGATACTTTATAGTTTCCTTAAATTGGCATTGAAATTGATAAGCAAATATAAAAGTGTAATTTTAACAATCAACATACATATGTTAACATTACATAATTTAAAGTAACATATTTAAATATAGCTGTAGGTACATAGTATATCGTATATAGCCGTCATGGCGCAGGGGCATAAGGTTGTGACTGTATTGCGATGGATGTGTGTTTGATTCCCACTCGGGGGAATGTATTATTATTTATTTATATGTTCATTTCTTCGCTGTGGCACCAAGACTTAAGCCCGGCATTGAGTTCTGCCATTCAACATGCAATGCTTCGAAAAACTTCGACAGAAATGTTCCTACTGCCTACCCATGCTAAAGTACCTATATATTTTTGTATATTATTTCAGCTACATCAAGTGCAAATATATTTTAAAGTCATATCTATTTATCATAATTCGCAGGTATGGCAAAAACGTCAACAAGCGGTGTCAGTACGACACGCGCACAAACACTACGGCTCAAACAAACGCCCCAACCATGTGCTCAGCGATCTCAACATGTCAGTACACAAGGGGACAATGTAAGTACATTTTTGCTAAAATAGCTTTTACCTCCTTCGTATACATGGTCAAATGCAAATAACTTATATTAGTGTATAGCCATCCTCGATAAATGGATTATGCAACACAAAAAGATACTGTTCAATTCGACCTTTAGGTCTTGAGATTAAGGCGTTTAAAGACACAAACTCTTCAGCTATATAATATTAGCTATGTTAGTATCTTTATTAATTTATCTAGGCTTCTTAAAGAACTGTTAAAGTAAACATCAAAATGTAAAAATTTCCTGTACCTACTACAGAAAGACGGTTTTACTTAAACTTTCTCCTTAGTATATACATATATATGCAGGGAGAACTTTGTGATGGGATACTCCATTCACTTTACGTCCACGGCGGAATTTTACTATAAACTCGGTACTAAAATATTAAAAAAAACTACAACACTATATCAAATTCAAAATATTGTATTCTTATTACTATATCTAAATTAGTGTGTAGAGAAACTTGAATATAGTATGTAGCTATGTGGTTTTATATCGACTATTGAATTGTAGGTACATTTACAAGATTAATAGCCTCTTTAAATCGATATAAAATATTATAAATCTTCGAGATGAGCAATACTCAAGGACGATTCATAGCAAGAACATTACATACGGAAGTTGAACCCATAATTCCTATAGCAAGAAAGGCCAGACAGTCATGCGGTTGATTATTCACAAGTCAACTACGGGAAACAATAGCTTAGCTTAGCGAAGTGGCAATATGCCAATAATGGAGAACAAAAGAGCGTTAACCTCTGAGTAATGTTCTAAAGTGCGGTGTTAAGTTCCGTAATCCAGTGTGCAATATTTTTATAAAAGAAGGAAGTGGCGGAAGTTAATGTCGCGCTTTGTCTCGTTACCAGAGCGAAGAAATGACAATATTTAATACTTTATTTTCCCTCGTGGGAGAATCGAAACCACAACCGTCGCGTTTTCAGACGCACGCTTGCGCCCCTGAGCCACGACGGCCTTAGAATGGAACGGAATGGACATTTGATATATTTTTTTTTGCAAATAAAACTAAGCTATATGGTGTAAAATTTTAAAAGATCTCTTTAAGAAATTTAATTAAGTAGTGTCATCACGTCCCATCAGTTAATTATTCTCTAACGATCATTGTTAATGGTATCTATAATTAAGGTCGAAATATACGGACTTCCTCTGCTCCTTATAATGTTTATTTATTATTATAAATTATATATAGATAAAGTTAGTTTGAGACTTCGTAGAGGAAAATATATTTGTTGTAGGTCATTAGATGCTCGAAAAGAAACTCTATGTTTTGATGACTTATAGACAGCTAACGTGCTCTCTCGATAAGAAGAGTACAACGTTATTAAACACCTGAGATATCCAACATTTCCGTAGTATCTTGTAGTAAACTATATTGAGATTTCGATATTATACTTAACATATTTTATATATGCATACAAAAATAATAAATTAACTACTATATTTAAGATATGAACTTCAGCTTCACGCTATATTCTGGAAGCATTATGTGTTGAATGACCGAACTCAACGCCGTGCTTTGCCTCGACACCAGAGCGAAGAAATGAAAACATAAATTTAAATAAATATTTCAATTTCTCCACTGGGGATCGAACCTACAACTAGATGCGGTTACAGCCATACACTTGTGCCCCACGCGTCGCGACTGTCCTCACTATATTTAATAGGTCCCTTAAAATCTGTAAGTATCTAAGCTATTTTACCATACCAAATTTGCAGTAATCCTACAGTTAGCAAATTCGTATAAAAGTAGTAGGTGGAAAAGATCATAAAAGTATTGGAATTGTGTCAATTGAGGCTTGGCTAAAAACCATCCCAGGTCAACAGCAGTACAGCCAAGTTGAAAAAAAGAAAGTTATTCGAGGCAGTTGGTTGTAGGCAAGGACCCTTATTGGACGTAATCTCGTGTGAACTATTATTAATGGGTGATATTATACATTAAATTTATTTCGTAATAATTTAGAAACACATAGACGATATGTGTTTTTATCTTGTTTTTAATAACATTTACCGCTTCCGATTTCTAATACTACTAAATACCGCCTTTGAAATATGTACATTCTATTATATTAATATTTATGTAGATAAATGGCCTTATACTGTATAATATGGAAACATAATACTTGTTCATAATGTTACACAACCACGTTCTTAAGATCGAGTGACCGACAACTTTTAGATGATTTTATTATGTTTGAAAGTAAATTTTGAGTATATATACTTAACTTAGGTTTTAAATGCTTCGCGGCAAAATTATGTTATATAACAGATGTGTTTTAATGATGTCCAACTCTGGTAACTAATTGTATAAGACAATTACTATCACTAGGTTCCCAGGTTCCTTCTGCCAACTTTACTGCTTTGTAACTTTGTAATTACTAAAATGAGGAAAACACAACACTAAATATTAAAATACACTCCCAAAGGGAAATTGACCGTAACGATTGTGTATGACTCAATATTCGGACGCGTACTCTACAATTCCATTCCAGTTCTCGGCTTAAAGCGGAAAGCGAGTCTTGACAGTAAGTTCTTTCTGCCTACTCTATATGCGGGATACAGCGTGAATATAAAAGTAATAGTGAGGCCAGTCATAGAGCAGGAGCACAAACGTGCGACTATAAACAAGACAAGTTATGGGTTCGATTCATCGTCAAAGAAAAAAAAAACGGATAAGCGCGAGTCGGGGTCGCCCACCAAGGATTCCGTATATAAATTGGAGGTTTCGAGCTTTTTCTGAAATTCAGACTTAGCCAGAGCCCTTTCATATGATTTCTTATTTGAACTAGTGGCTTTAATACCAAATTTTGCCCACTCTTAAACATAATAGCCTTAGGGCCTTTTTTTGCTTTAAAATTAACCTTAAGGCTATTATTTTTTTTAAGGATTTAACTACAAATATATAGTTTTCAGTTTTTTTTCTAAACTAGTACTACCTATAGATACTGGCTGTCAAATTTAAGAAATCTTAGTTAACCAGAACCCTAACCTACCTAATCATTTTAATTCCTTTTATAGTGTCGAAATAAGCGTTTATTGCGATATAAACCGCCATATCTTTTTTTTAAGTTAATGTAGAAATATGTTTTATCTTAGGAAATAGACAGTACCATAGATCTAAGTATATGGTTTGAATTTCAACTCGATTCCTCAAAGCGTCCCTGAGAAAAAAAACTCTTGACAGACAAGCAGACAGACGGACAACAAAGTGATCTTATAAAGGTTTTTTTTTACTTAAAAGGGAACCCTAAAAATATATTTTATCATTCCCTCGCTTTTGAGACAAAGCGCAGCGTTGAGTTACGCCACTTAACAAGCAATGCCTCCAGAAGTCGGAGGAAAGTGAAAAACGGAAGTGTCTTAATGCGAACGGTCTTAACACTAGGTTCCCAGGTTCCATCTGACTATACATCGTGAAGCTAAAAACCAACAGCAGCTTCTAACTAACTTCTGCCTGTAACTTTACCCGCGAAATCAAATTGAAATGTTTAAGTAATACGTCCATTATGTGTTCTATAAACTATTTCGATAAATGAACTATAATACAACAGTTCCTGAGGTAAGCGCGTTCAATCAAACAAATTCATGTTTATAATATTAGTATAGAAGTATAGATGTTTATAATAAGGCTAATATACCTATGTACGTTACGCGATCGCAACGGTCTGTTTGTCAATTGCACGAGGCCGGTGTTGAAACATTGAGGAGTGTTTACATTCTAAGTGATTATAATAACTTAACTTTGACTATTGCGTTTTGTGGATTTAACGTGATAGTTGTGGGTTCGAGGCCTAGTCAAAGGCTATAATATTTGATGCTTTTTTTTTGTATACGACTGGATTATTTTTCGCGTTAAGTTTCGCGATGTAGCACTAAATATTTTAAAAAATATCGGCAAAAATTACATAATATCAGTAAATTTTTATTCAAACATCACGTCTCTAAACGCTTTCCTTGCGTATTTTATATATATTTTATGCTTTCCTTGCGAACATTTACCAAAATTTTAATAGAGCTAGAAGACGGCCAGTACTGCAATTGTAGAATTAATTATATTAGGTATTATAAACTGGATTATCCAATAAAGTACGGATTTTAATAGTAAATTATTTATCATTTTATAATAATAAAACTAAAATTGTAGTACAAGCTATAAAGTTTCGAGGAGGCCTTGCGAAAATTTCTCTAGTTTTCCTGTTGCTTCGCCTCGCGGCATTCACGTTTAATTACGACCGCCTATTACGAAATTGTTCCTTCGTACTAAAATGATGACTAAATGTATATAAATTATAATATATTTATAGAGTTTCATAAAATATGTGCCTTTTTATCGTGTTTGTCAATGTAGGCATAGAGGGTGTGTTGTCCAGGTTCTTATCTCCCGGATTTGAGACTGCGTTGAAAGAAAAGAAAGCTGAAAAAAAGAGCGGGAAAATAGAAATAATTGATTCCCCGATTGGTAATCGAACCCAAAGCTGTCATGCTTACCGTCAATTGCTATACAGTTCCTTCATTAGACTATGTATAAAATAATAATTGTGAAGAACGAAGTGTCTTAACATACGATTCTCTTTGCCTATAACTATATGCGGAAGATTCACAAAGCAAAAAATAACAGCTTTACTTGGTGCTGTATTTGAACTTGTAACCATTATGAATAGTAATCAGTTTGGCCTCTCAACCTTTAATTATATAGCATTTATATCTAATCTTTATAAAATATAATTATATAGGCAAGATATAAAACAATTATATTTTAGAAATGTTGAAATCCGAATACCTGTAGGAGCTAATTTTATTAAACTAAACAGTTTGGATGAACGCATTAATCTCAGGAACAACTAGTTCGATTTTTTTTATATTGGATCTATTTATCGTGTATGAATATAACATGATATTAGATAACAAATGTTTTAGTGTAATTTAACTATTTCTATTTGACTGGAACGTCACAGAAGAACACTAGTAATTGATGCAACATCATTTGTCCATTTAAATAAAATATTTCTCATATACATTAAATACATTATATTTATTTAATTTACATGCAATTATATCCTATATTTATAGTAATGCCATATTTATTAGTTCGAGGTAGTCTAGTGAATGTAGATAAAGAATCTAGAGTAAATGTTTGATAGGTTTGGCATAATACATATTTCCATTTTTTTATTCTTAATATTATAAAAAAAAATTAGTGCTTTGAAACTTAAACTTTTGAGACAATGATAAAATTGATAATACGCCATAACACATACTATGTTCTTATTTTGTATACGACGATTGTAGGTTCGATTTCCACTGGTGAGAATGAACTTACGTTTTCTCGCATTGCACTGGTAACAAGACAGTGCCTTTGAGTTTCGCCTTCGAATGTCTCGAAAATTAAGTGAAAGAGGATAACGTGTACAAGTTTCTTCTGCCTAACATGTTATACGCGAGATAAAGTATAACGTAAAAAAGTAGGTATTATAAAACTAAAAAGTTTGTTAGGTCGAACGCTGTTGATAAGTATCAGAGAATCAGATTCTATTTCTGAGATAAACCAGACTTACTCTTCAGCTTTATAATATTACTATAGATTTTGTATATTATATTTATACTTAACATAAGAAACGAAAAAGATAAAAAACATGGTTTAAAGTTTATTTAATATATATAAATGTTAATTTGAATTATATTATTTTCAACAGCTACGGCTTACTCGGCGCGTCAGGGTGCGGAAAGACGACACTACTGTCTTGTTTGGTCGGGAGGCGGAAACTGAATCGGGGTGAAATATGGGTGTTAGGGGGAAAACCCGGAACTAAAGGTGAGAAAAATTATAATTATAAATTACAACTTCTCTGAATTATGTAGTATGTGTGTTTTCAAACATTTTATCCAAGATGTTACAATCGCGAATCAATGCTAAAATTTGTAATTCCTAGTAAATAATTTCAAGGTTGACGTATCCGATGAATTATGTAGCAATAATATTTTTATTACCTTATACACATAATGTATAATATTTATTTTACAATATTTATAAGTAAATTGTTAAAATTTTTTTTTTCGATGGAAAGTAGGGAACGGACTGTTTTAGCACTGAGTTCCCGCGTTCCCTCTGCCTACCTATGTGAGGGAATAATAGTGAAAATGGGAGTTGAGGAAAAAAAATATGTGGCGCATTTTGATATTGTATGATTGTAGTTTCGATCTCTCTGGAGGACAAAACGCAGCGTTGAGTTCCGCCACGCAACACTTAGTCATGAATTTGGGTGATAAGCGGAGAACGAAGTAACTTAATACTAAGCCTTCTCTGCCTTTTGTAAGTTTTTTTAGATTGTTCCTTTGTTTGTTTCAGGTTCAGGAGTCCCAGGGAAACGTGTAGGCTACATGCCTCAAGAAATAGCTTTATACGGCGAGTTCACAATAAAAGAAACAGTTATGTACTTCGGTTGGATCTTCGGGATGGAATCAAAAGAAATATTAGACAGGCTTCGCTTTTTATTGGAATTCTTGGATCTGCCGAGTGAAAACAGAATGGTGAAGAATTTGAGGTTAGTGGCATTTATTTAATTTTTTTATTGTTAAATCACTCTGATCTACACTAAGCGTTTAATTTAAACCACAGAGTGGCTGACTTAATCGCTTTTGAAAAATGAAAACTACATACAAAATGAGAATAGCTTTTAAGAAGGGAAAAATAGGTAAAAAAAATATTTAAAAAAAATCATACAACACAGTGACAGCAGTAAGCATATATGTATATTTAATATTTTAGGCGTTTAAAGCGAACTTACTTCCTTCTTTATATTCACGGTTAATTTTTATTGCGGAGAATATTTTGTTCTACTTAGTAAATGCTATTTTTCTTTTGTTTTGCATAAAAATTTCAAATCTTCGAATACTTTGGTCCTATATGTAAGGTCCTAAAAATATACTATCGTAGGAACGTTGGGATAAAATTAAAATTCTTCTTTCTTTCTTGTACATAAAAAAAAATTATAAAGTTTATCTTTTAAGGGAAAACGGAGTATCTGAACACTAGGTTCCATCTTTTTACCCTACAACAGGTGGAATAACGTGGGAACCTAAAAAAACACGTTTATAAAAAATATGTTTTTTACAACCACCACAATCAAATTCTTGTCATATATTTTCAAGCTTGCTTCAAGCTGCTGTATGTAACGCGTTACCTCTTATAGAACAACTCACTTAATAAGTAAATAGCTATTATGATATGGCGATGTGACATCTTGACACATTGTATTGTTTATTATAATTGATGGCATTTTCCTGGTTTGCGTAAATAATTATCATCTTATATACACATTTGTTTTGTACGGTATGTAGGTATATATTTTTTAAATGATCGTACGATTTCCGCATTAGGCTAGAGACAAGACAGAGACAGCCCACTCTACTAAACTCTGTTCTTAATTCGTTTTCACTCCTTTCTTATTTTTTTGTACATTTTAGAAAAAAATATCTTAATAGTAATAAAATATCTTATTAAATGCTTAGAAAATGTATAATAAGTTATTTAATAATTTAGTTATTCGCACAAAAAATATCAGTTCCATTAACATTACCATAACAATATGTTAATAAGTTAAATATTTGACACGACTAATGTGACGTCCACGTGTTTCCCCTCTTTAGACCTCTGTCGTAAATCTCAATATTTATGCTAATTGATCGCAAATATGTAATATACTTAAATGAGTTTTAAAAAAACACCTTCACGCTATTTCCCGCATAGATTAGCAAGTGTTAAGCACATTCCATACCGTACCGTACGCACCGCCGTATTTTCTAGACAGCGTGTTGTGTGGTGGAATTCAGCGCCGCGTTTTGTCTTCTAACTAAAGCCAAAAAAAGGCAAATGATTCATGACACCGAGTAGAACTCGATCCATTAATAATATAATAGTGATTATAGCAATAATAGATTCACGCATTTACAATCTTACGCTTGTGCCATTGCGCCACGACGGCCCAATACAAAACGGGATACAGCGTGAGGCTGCAAAAAAAAATCTTACACAATTACATCAATTTACAGTGAAGTCATTTCACTAAGCAGTTATATCTGTTGCATCACAGCTTTCTACAATTACACTTTGTAACCGAATGCGAATACTCTTTAGGAGTTATAATTAACGTTACATGATATTGAATACTTAATTATTTAAAGTTTGTACCATATTATGTATTTACATATTGTTGTTTTAGTAGTACTGTGAAATAATTAGATGAGGTGTGGGTTCGAGTGACACTTTAGGGATGTGAGCTTATTTGAAATTAAAGTGAGGCCAGTTATAAACGCGACAGGTTCTGGGTTCGATTTCTCCGAAATGAAGCATTTAATATCTTCATTTCCTCGCTCTGGTAACTAGGCAAAACGCGGCCTTGAGCTTAACAAGAAATGATTCGAGAATTTGATGAGAGATGTGGAGGGAAGTGTTTTACCATTGGGTTTTGAGGTTCTATCTGCCTACCGTTCTACGTGTGGAAAGATGAAACAAAGAAAAGAAAAAAACGTATATCCATAACATAATTCCTGAAGCGCGGCATTGCGTTGAAACAAATAGGGTTTATATGTATAGAAAATGTGTAAAATGGATAACGTACAAAAGTTCATAACTTATATGGCCGATTTTTCGCACCATTATAAAATATTGAAAATGACTGAATCGAATGAACTTTTAAAATAATGAACCTTTGTATTCCGTATAAAGCGCTTCCCCGCCCAAGTAGAACTCTAACACACAGCCGTCGCGGTCACAATAAGACCATGTGTTCCTGCTGTTTATTACTATTAAGTAGTTTTAACATTTATATTAATAATACACGTTAAACAATAAAACTTTCGGTAAAACAGTAAACACATTTAAATAATTTAACAACCGTTACTAAACCACTAAAATAAACGCTAACAAACCATTACGTTGTACACAAATATAATAAATAATAGGTATGTTCATTACCTATGGTTATTAGTTCACAATAGGCGTGACAAATCTAAACGTCTTACTGAACGAAACTGAGTGGAATGGAACACAATGCTACTAGAAATTATGTAGAAATGGTTTCTCTTAGCTCTTTAGAAGTATAGTATATAATGTAATCGCGACGGTTGCGTGTTTGATTCCCACAAATATTATTATCATTTCTCCGCTCTGGAAGACAAAACGTGGCGTTATGCTGCTCAACATGGAATACCACAAAAATAGAGCGGTATTCGGGGAACAGATCGTCTTGACGCTAGGATTCTTTTGTCGCGTGAAGATGTCTTTCGATATTTTAATCGTTATCGTATTGCTGTAACCCAATGTACTCGCGGTCAGAGTTACCTTGGATACTTACTTTTAGTTTTTTTTTGACCACGCGGGCGGAACCGCAGGTAAACGCTAATTTCTTATAAAAAAGAGATTAGGAAGGCTTATTAACAAGGAATCCGGAAATAGTAAGTTCAAACCTCATCCGAGGTTCTAAGTAATCGCACTTATAAATTCACATTAATGCTAACAAGCATTAATTTAATACATAATAATTATAAAAAATAGTTATTATTCTTATTTATAATTATTTTGCCGTTAAATATATTCTTTATAAATATTTTGTTAACAATGTGTGTTTTGTAATATGATTTGCGAAACTTAACGCCACACTTCGCTTACCAGGGCGAAACTGAGGCCTAAATTAAAAAAAAAGATCTTTTAGTAAAATTTCTTATCCGTATACCTACACCATACAATATTTACGCGTTAGATCATTTTTCATTGATGTCTCAGTCTATACACCCGCTGGGATAATGCTGATTAGTTATGGTAAATTGTAATATATGCGTGTTTAAGCCTTTACAAATGTATAGAGTTAGTGAGCTATAAGTTAATCGTTGAAACAATGGTTTCTATGTTACATTTCACATCAAACATTGAAAATAACGTATTTAATTAATAAAAGTTATATTTATTGCAAAGAAAATAATATACATCTATATATTTATCTATGGTTATATCTAAAACTCTTACTTTACTGACAGACAACGCCCAAAAGATACTATTGGTTTTGAAAGATGAAATGTGGCATGTAGGTTCCTTGGGGAATGTATGGGAACACTGAGAGAGTATTTCTCAAAATTCTACGGAACAGGAAAAACGATAATTTTCGTTTTCTTCTTTCGTCTACGCAAATCAGTTGCAGATGACAACTGGTTTTGTACACGCATATATAACTCATTTGTTAATGTCCGAATGACAGACATAAGACAAAGCAGCTCAAATTACACATAGTAGAACGCTGGAATGCAAACAATAGTCCGAATGAAACTGTAAGCAATAAGTCATAAATATAATAGGAGTTGCAACGAGAACCCAGTGTCAAGATACTCAGGTTTCCGCTTTTACGGCGTACGATAAGTACAAAAAATGTCTAACTACAGCACAAAATCACTCCATCGAGTGAGAAACGAATCTACAACCATCGCGTTTACAGTCAGATGCTACCCCATTAGTTCTACCACTAAGCTAAAAGTCATTTAAAAATTGCAACCGACTCAACAGTGTTTATATATCGTTTCACAACATCGAAGACACTTGAAATCCGGACTTCCCCCCCACACCGGCGCGGCGCGGCGGTTACGTAACCTCCTTACCCAACTTGTGGCGGATACGAATAAAATGTGGAACGATTATGCTTTGTGTTATGCGAAATATGTACGAATGAATATTTATGTATTTATCTACACGTTATATTAAAAAAATATTATATAGTTTGAACAGATAGGTCTTCTGCTAATATGTTGGTATAGAAATTTCGTTCAGAAAGAGAAATATTAAGTACAAAAAATAAAAAAAAACTTCACGCATTTAGTACTATAGAGATGTCACATGTTATAATAATATAACTATCGACATTGACACGGTCATACTACATAGATACTTATTGTAAATACATACCTCAACATTTTTTAATAATCTTATGCTATAGGTAATGCTATTACTGGAGAATAAATCTACTAAAAATATATATATTCACAGTACTGAAATGATTTGAATCTTTATATTTTTAAGTACCTTACAGTGTTTTTATTTATTTTTTTATTACAAATAAATGTATGACTTAAATTTTTATATACATACTTATTATAAATTTTAAGGCTGTATATTCGTGTATGTCGGTCACATTTAGTTTTTAATGTAGTTAGAAAAAAAAAACAACTTGTTTATCTTAACATAACCTTCAGTAAAAAGACGTTTCGTAATTTATTACGATTTATTCTCAAACAAAATCTTATAAAGCTTACTTTATTTACCTTTTTAAAGAAAAGAAATAGGCTGTGACCCGCATATTCCAAAGTAAGCAAAAGGAATCTAGTGTTAATACACTCCGTTCCTCATATTCCGCCAAAGTCCTGAGTACGTGTCGAGTGGTGGAACTCAACGCCACGCTTTGCCTCGTTACTAGAGGGAAAAGATGAAAATATGAATAATTTCATACAACAGTCGCGTTTACAGTCGCTCACGACGGCCTCACTTTAAATTAATAAAATAAATGTAGCACCCATTATCATTTGTTTGACAATATAATTATAGTCTATACGAGTATAGTAGAGTACGAGTCACATACGTTGCTATCCCAACGCGTATTTCGCGTACAACGGCTCCTCTATTTTAAACAATTCTAAAGAGAATTCATCTCATTATACTTGATATATATCAAGAAAGAAACTTAAAATTAAATCATTTTATAACAGAAATATTAAAGCTTTAAAGACCAACAAGCGTTTCGGAAGGTCAACTGGCGAATACTATGATAATTTATATCATAACACCTTGTAGAACGAGTTTTACATAATTGTCACGTTTTATTCCAACAAATAATTCGTTTTTGTATGTTTAAGAAACGTGATACAAAAACGTATATTTTTCCACACGTGAGTGTGTGTATTTGCCTTTTCTATTGACACGAAAATCAATGATATATTTTGCGATATAAGGGGCATCTCATTCAAATTTGGAGCATCTCATTCAAATTTTGATAGGGCGAGATAATTTACTATATCGGGGACCCTTCATCTACATACATTTTAGCAATAAAAGAACGAAACATAAGAAAACCAATATTCCACACTTTCAAAAATATTCGTTGGTCAGTTAGTAGATCTTGTTCTTAGTGTCTGTTCTCAAATGAAGTTAATTTGATGTGATTCAATGTGATATTAATACACTTTGAGTTCTGATTACAATACAATCGGCCAAGTGCGAGTTTGACTTGCACACAAAGCTACCGAACCACTATATGTAAAAATGGGAAGACATCACATGTAATGTGTAGATGCCTCCTTAAATATTTATTTTATGTACTTTTCTTAACTTTCTATTGTAGCAGTAATAAAAATACATTATCTAAAAGAAAAAAAACATTCTAACCGGGTCATGATATACAGCCCGATGACAGACGGATAGACAAACAGAGAGATTAAATAAATTTATTGAGTACCTTTAATTTATCAGTATATTTTTTTAACAAAATCATTCTTTGCCACACAGTGGTGGTCAACAACGTCGTGTGTCATTTGCTGTGGCTCTCATGCATGACCCCGAGCTGCTCATCCTCGACGAACCCACAGTGGGGGTGGACCCGTTACTCAGACAGTCCATATGGACCCATCTCGTTCGCATCACCAGTTCCGGCGATAAGACTGTTATCATAACGACACATTATATAGAAGAGGCGAGGCAGGCGCATTGTGTGAGTATTAGTTTATATTTGTTTACTGTAAGAGTTAAGTTAATCGTCGTAGCGGTTGTAGGTTCGATTCCCACTTGGAGCAATAAATAACTTTAATTTCCTCTACTTTACTCTTTCACATCACATACAAATATATAGTGCGAAGCTAAAACACAAACTATATTACTATCATTATTTATGTGCTGGCTTCCAGATCGGTCTGATGAGAAGTGGACGTCTATTAGCTGAAGAATCCCCACAAGCCCTCCTCACCATGTACAGCTGTATTTCACTGGAAGACGTCTTCTTAAAACTGTCTAGGAGACAAGGTAAATTATATTTTTCATGTCTGAAAATATCAAAATTAGTCGAGAAAATTTTACGATACGATACTTCGTTCTTCATTTATTATTTTACTAGTTTTTCATTCTAGAAAATCTTAAAATATCGGTTAAACAACCGATGAAAAACCTTAAACTAATTAACATACCAATTTTTTTCGTCGTAAATCGAACCCATACTTCCCGCATACAGCCAAGCCAAGTCAAGATCGCACAAACATTTCTTTTGTTATATTTTCTCTTGTTCACAACTAACGAAATAGCTATCTAAGATTATAACTAGTGAGTATTGGCACCTGGTTATTTGTGACATAATAACTCTATTTAGAACTTTCTATATCAAACGCACACTGTTTTTGCAAGTAACTTTAATTATAATTTTCTTATTATTCATATTATTATACGCGACAATCTATGTCGTGACACAGGACAGAATTGAGCTGTAAACGCGACAGATGTAGATTTGATTCTTATTTTTATGTGTTTGGAACAAAAATTGTAATACGACAAAGTGCGGTGTTAATTTCCGTCATTCAACACGCAATGCCTAAAATAGATGGTAAATGAAGAATGGAGTGGTGACGTATCTTTGGTTCAAGAAACATTTCCCATAAAAGAAAAACAGGATATAGGGGACTTAAAATTTCATAGAAAATTCTAATAAGAAGGAATAATAAACATTAATATTTCAAAGAACTCGGCCAACTTTGCGATCTCCTCAGATAACGGATATATGAACGGATATACAATACGCTACGTTACATAGTATCTTGCATAAGTGTTACCTAACGTGCTTGTACTAGTAGTAGTGGGCTCGTATCGAAAGGCAAATTTAGATAATTATGGCATAATGCTTAATAATATGAGCAAAAAGCTGTAGAAAGACGTATTTAATATATAATGAGATGGACTTCTGTATAAAGGAAGTTGATTTCTTGGGAGTGTTGAGGCGTATCTTATTTCCTGTATAGCCAATATTACATTATGTGTAATTAGGCGAAAAAAAAAATTAAATATAAATATTACTTCAGATGGGAATCGAACCCATAAAAACATTTTATACAGTGCCCTGATAGTAATTTTTCTTCTTATGTTCACGTTGTATTCTATATCAATCACACTAGGTGAAAAGAACCGCCTTCCCCCCTTTTAGCCTTTGACTCTAGTTACAAGACCCAAGAAATAATAGCAATTAATTTTCTCTATTGGGAATCGAACTCACAACCGTCTGTCGTCCGTAAGTGGCAGGCGGTGTATCGCTGCGCCACGCTTCTGTCTATATAATTATGTTTAAATAAATGTAAGATTTCATAGTGTTTTGTAATAAAATGGTAAACAAAGTAGCTAAGACGCTATTGATCATAGAATTCCACTTAAGTAACAGATACTTGAGTTATGTGAGGATAGTTTTTCTAGAAAATATGACTAATTGAAATATATGTAACTAATTATGACTAATATATTGAAAGACATCGAAATTTGATAATTTATTTACATGATTCTGAGAAAATATGTGCAACATAAATAGTTTTTAAAAAATCTTTAATTGATCACATTTTTTTAAAGAAAGAAAAAATTAATAAGCCACAAATTTCTAACCAAATAAAATATTGCTTCTTTTGAGACCGCCGTAGCGCAGTGGGACAACTTCGGGTAGCAAACGCATTGGTTGTGAGTTCGATTCTCTCTCAGGGTGATCAGTTATTTTAATTTCCTCTCCTTGTGGACAAGAAAAGCGAAAAAGCCTATCCTACTTAAATTAATATGGGAATATTAAAAATCTAATTTACAAAGTTAAAGTGTTTGTTTGAAATCCATAATCTAAAAAATACAAGTCCGATTTTAAAAAATATTTATGTTGAACAGTCCATGTATCGAAGAAGGCTACAGGCTATATAACATGACATTAATCATTTACAACAACGTAACCCACTGTACCTCCGGCCAGAATTATATTAGGTACTTAGATGTGCCATATCATTCGTATATTATAGACAACTCTTAATTATTTTGATTTGATCACGGGCGAAGCTATAGTTTTAAACTAGTTCTAAATATATGACGCCAATTGTGGCGTGACTGTAAAACGGACTGGTCGTGGGTTCGATCTCCACTCGAGGAGATGAAATATTTACTTAAATTTATATTTCCATTTCTTCGCTCTGGTGTCGAGGCTAGTGCGGCGTTAAGTTCTGCCACTTAACACGCAATCCCTCCAGAATTCGGCAGAAAGTGAGGAACGGAGTGTCTTAACACTAGGTTCTCTCTGCCCATCCTGCTACGTGCGGGATACAGCGTGAAGCTGATTTTTTTCCCTAAATATATAAAGTGGGGAACAGAGTGTCTTAACACTGGGTTCCCTCTGCCTACTCTGCTGTGTGCGGGATACAGCGTGAAGCTGATTTCTAAGTATATAAATAATTCTCGATTGGTATTTACTTCGCCTAAAGCAGTCCAAGGCCCACAGGTAAAACATACGCCCTCCTTTGTCCTGTCGCAACAGTTCGCGATGCCACACTCTACATACTGCACACTTGTTTGTTGCCGGTCAAACTCATTTACAGCAACTAATAAATCAGTTTTGAAATATCTAGCTTGTTTCTCTTTTTTTTTTCTTTTTAGTGGGTTGTGACTGTAAATTAAATATTTTATTTGCTTTGCTCTGGTAACAAGACAAAGAACGGTGTTGAGTATCGACACTCAGCACATCCAAAAATATATAAATAAACCAAGAAACGGGAAATGAACCTGTTTAAAAGCTTTTAACTGCGTCAAGAATTCACGATAGCGTCAATAGCGCTTTTAGCAGGAAATTATTAAAACATGGCGGAATTACGTCACTTCTTACAACTGTCACAAGCTCTGACGTAAATGACAATAACTGTTTAACTTTAACAAGAAGGTCCAATTTAACTGTCACATATTTTTTTAAAGTTTATATTTGTGGTTGTGACTTTTGAGTGCTAAGCTAAGGTTCAATACTAGTATAAAGACAACTATATCTATGATATATATAAATAGTATTTTGTTTTTGTTTATGAACAATTGGTAATTTAGCTATCTTATTACTTAAGATGGAAGTATAGCAATTAATTTTCCATGGGAAATGGAATAGGAATTAAATTAAACTGCTTCTGGTTGTAAACGCAACGGTTGTGAGTTCGATTTCCATTCAGGGAAATGAATTGTTATACTACGCTTCAATAATATACTTATAAAATAACTTAATAATTCAATAATATATTTACTAATAATTCAATAATATACTTATAAAATAACTTCATAATTCAATAATATATTTACTAATAATTCAATAATATACTTATAAAATAACACCATAATTTCTCCGTCAGGTCAAGCCAACCAAGTAGTAGAATTAAACGTATCGGGCGGAGGCCTAGGGCTCAACAAGATGTCCAAACGCGAGGAGGCGCCATACGCGGCGGAAGACAATCAAGTAGTCGGCCTGAATTTCCATCAAAGCAAGGAAGTGTTGATCGTGGAGCACGCGGCGGGCTCGAATGGGGATGTGAGTTGATTTTTTTAATAAATAAAGATTTGTTCTAGTAAATATACATATGCAAAAGATTATTTTACGTTTAGTATAAAAATATTTTTCTTTCCAAAGAAAAATATTTTGAGATTGCTCGTGCCAAAATCGTAATTGCTGAACCACTGAAAATATATATTTATGTTATATTTTCAGTGGTTAAGCAATTATATATTGCAATATGTAAAATTGTTAAATATACATATATAAACATTCGCTTAACCTTAGATCTAAGTAAAATTTTGTAAAATAATGTAAAGTTAAAAATATAATTTTCTTATTATAGATATTGATTGTATGTAAACGATAATGTAATTAATATATATGATAAGGATATTAGATATAATAATAAATTAAAAAAGAGTACGGACCAAGTGTCTGTAGTGTTAAGAAATAACAATAAAAAAAAGAACTACTGAAAATCGGCTAACATACATAGGAGTGAAATGGATAGGTACTAAGCTCCTCTACCATAGACAACCTTTTATATGTTGTTGTTGAAATGAAAATTATTTAAATATCTGATTAAGTTTCGACCCCACAATGACCCTATGCGTAGTTGGAACCTGTCTACTAATTCACAGTGATGATTCATTAATAATTATATTTAATATCTTTTCAATTATTATTAATTTTAACATTAAATGCATGGATGACTCGCACTTGTAAATGTAATAAATAGTTTTTATTGAGTTGTTAGTTTTACAAAAAAATATAATTATTCCTTATGCTAGTACAAAAGAGATCCTTCCATTGTAATAGTTTTTTCTTTTTTAATTTTTATTTGTTCTTTATAAGTTTTTAATGTTGTATTAATTTATTTCAGCTCCCAGGCAAAATGACTGAAGCTGTGAAGTCGGAGTGTGAAGATTGCGGAAACTTCTTCAACGTGAGATAATTAACATATTAGAAATTTGAATATATATATGTAAAAGAAGAATATAAGGAAATATATAAAAATATATACACAGCGGTATTCGAACCCGCACCATACATAATGGATGGTATTCAAGACGGATTTATTTCCTTTATCTTAACGCTAGTAGCTAGCTCATCACGTAACCTATTGCAATTAATGATATAAAATTCTTTAATAAATTTAAAAACTATTAAATCCTTATTTCCTAAGTAGATACACATACATCGAAGTAATTTCAAATATAACCAAACATTTTGTATGCGCTTCCAGCTAACATCCAAAGGCAAGATCAAGGCTCTCTTACAAAAGAACATACTCCGGATGTGGAGGAACATCGGCGTCATGCTGTTCATCTTTGCGCTTCCTGTCATGCAAGTGATACTGTTCTGTCTTGCCATCGGTAGAGATCCTAGCGGGTTGAGACTGGTGAGTATCAAGAATAGTAGAATTTGATGTGGTCATTATTTAACATAAACATTAATTCGTGATGCGGCAGAATTGCGTTTGAATGTTAACGCGACGGTTGGAGGTTCGATTACCACTAAGGGTAACAAAATAAAGTGGAGCATTCAGCCCCGCCGCTCAACACGCAATGTTTAAAAAATTGGGTGTAAAGTGGGGAATGGAGTGGTTACTATTATTTATATTATTATATTTATAGATATTATACATATATTACATAAAAAGTAAAGATATAAAAAGAAACAATTCTTACTTAAATATTCCTTTTATTTTTTAAACAAATTTTAATAATTACCTGGATTGCAGGGACTTAAGAATCATATTAATGAATCAATTAGGCTATTAAATTACATCGACCATTACCAAACCACTATTGATACCGTTACCACCAACACGTAGTATGTTACCGTTACCAATCAAATCATTCTCTTTACAGGCGATAGTGAACGACGACGTCAACATCATCGACGGTAACTGCCCATACAACGCATCGTGTTCAATGAAAAACCTATCATGTCGCTATTTAGCTCATTTCAACAATAAATCAATAGTAAAAGAGTACTACGCCACGGTGCCGGACGCCATCGCGGCCGTGCGCAGCGGCGACGCGTGGGGCGCCGTGTACTTTAACGACAACTATACTGATTCACTTGTTGCTAGGCTGGCTTTGGGTGGGTTTTCTTTTATTTTTTTTTATTCGTGTTTATTTGTTGTACAAAAGGTAGTAAATAAAGGAACAAATGTAGGTGTTTTATCTTTAAACTTAAAAAAAATAAAGGCTCTTATAATGTTATGGTAATGTTAAAAAATATTACATGTATTCCATTTCTTTTACTTTCTAAGAACTTATGTATCGCTGATACGCAATAATTATTATTTTTAATTTATAAAATCAATAGTGAGGCCAGTCGTGGCGCAGGGGCACAAAGTGTGACTGTAAAATCGACTGGTTGTGGGTACGATCCCCACTCGAAGAAATGGACTTTACTTACATTTATATTTTCATTTCTTCGCTCTGTTGTCTAGGTAAAGCGAGGCGTTGAATTCCGCCACTCAACACTCAATGCCTCCAGAACTTGGCGGGAAGTGGGGAACTGTGTGTCTTAAAACTAGATTCCTTCTGCCTACCCTGAGTGCGGGACACAGCGTCAAGCTGATTTAATTTTTTAATTTATAAAATAAAAAAAAAAACAAATTTAATGCATGTTTCAAATATATTTTTTTCCTTATATACAGCTGATACAGCGGACAACGAAACTATATCGTCATCCGAAGTGCAAGTGTGGCTCGACATGTCCAACCAACAGATCGGGCTCATGTTGAACAGGGACATACAGTTCTCATATCGGGATTTTGCTAAGGTTTGTTAATTAAAAATAAAGTTACCAGACTAATGAATATTATTTCTTTATTAAAACTAAATTTTCATTATACACAACTAACTAATTTATTATTCTATTAATTTTTTATCCATATAAGAATTTTCTTAAGATATTGTTTAGTGTTTTTATGTTAAAAATCTAAATCAAAAATAAAAATTGTGTACCTTGGATAAATACATGGTTTTATGAAAAAAATATGTATAGGTAAAAAGAAATTATTTTATAATTTAGGCTCTTTTGTTAATATATATTTCAGGACCTTCTTTCCACCTGCAATTACAATCCCAAAGTGGGTGACATCCCCATAGACTTCCAGGACCCCATTTATGGCGACAGTAACCCATCTTTCACTGACTTCGTCGCGCCTGGAGTTATTCTTACGTAAGATTGCTTTACCATAATGTAGTTAATAATAATAATTTTGAATAATATATTTGATGATTATAGTGGTATATTTGGTGATTATAATAGTATTTTGATCATTTTAGTAACTCCCTCGTGGGAGTTGAAAAACTAGTAAATTGTTATGAGTGAATGTTAAGTTAAAAGAAGCTAAGAAGCGTTTCTCAGTTTTAGTTGAAAGTTATTGCTCTGGTCAAACCTATCAGTTATATTTTTATTATACGTAATAATAAATAGATTTATAAATAAACAGAATTAAAATAAATTCATATGATCCTGACAAATTGACACCAGTGAGAAAGAATTGACACAATTCTTCATTGAATATTTCAAATATTATATTATAAGGCTTTATTATGAAGATTATTTTAAATTTTTGTTGTAGTTCTTAAGCATTGAAGGTTGTATAAATGAATGGATGAATGAGTGTAGGGATGAGAAAATGATGTATAAAATTAAATATAATTGATTCATAATATATTTTTTAAATAATAGTATAGGTAATTAGTTTAATAGAATTCTAAAAATCTTTTATTTTTTAGTTTCATTATCTCTTTATATTTATTAACAAAATATTCTGTTTCTATATTACAGGATCGTGTTCTTCCTCGCCGTCGCTTTAACCTCATCCGCACTGATCGTGGAACGTATGGAGGGTCTGTTGGACCGCTCGTGGGTGGCCGGCGTGTCCCCGGGAGAGATACTGTTCTCGCACGTGGTCACACAATTCGTGGTGATGGTCGGACAGACCGCGCTCGTGCTGCTCTTCATGATTCTAGTGTTCGGCGTCAAGTGCAACGGCAACATCCTGTACGTCGTCATGTTGACGCTGCTGCAAGGTGAGTTTGACATTTGATTGGTGTCGTTGATCGGAGGGGAGACGGGGAGACACTCACCGTTTGGGTTGTCGTTGCGCAGGGCTGTGCGGCATGTGCTTCGGGTTCGTGATCTCGGCGGCGTGCGAGCTGGAGCGCAACGCCATCCAGCTGGCGCTGGGCTCGTTCTACCCCACGCTGCTGCTGAGCGGCGTGATCTGGCCCATCGAGGGCATGCCGTGGGCGCTGCGCGGCGTGGCGCTGTGCCTGCCGCTCACGCTGGCCACGGGCGCGCTGCGCGCCGTGCTCACGCGCGGCTGGCCGCTGCGCGAGCCCGACGTGTACCTCGGCTTCGTGGCCACGCTGGCCTGGATCGCGCTGTTCCTGGCGCTCACGCTCACCATCCTGCGCCTCAAGCGCGGCTAGCGCCACTCGCGATCGACAGTTATATATTTATTCTTCAATACGGTGTAGTAGTTGTTAGTCTTACCTAGTTGTAAGTAGTTTAAGGGCGATGAGTCTTCGATGTAATACAAATAAGTGTCAGACTGTGATTATTTTTGATAACATTGACATTTTTGTAATGACAATTATAATAAAATTCTACCAAATAATAGTTCTTCGTTTTTTTCTTTATGATTTACCTATTAATATTGAATACGCATCCACATACATAAACACACATTCATACATCCACACACAGTCCAGATGTGACATCACATCACAATCACGTATATCACAATATACGCCCGTACTATAACTTTTTTTAAACAGTTTTATTTAGCTTGTCCAATTTATTTGTTTGTTTGGGTCAAATTTAGTAATTAGAATTTTACCCCCTTCCTGACACCAGATCGATCTGATATTTGGTACCCACTCTTAATATTGATGACAATACAATAAAAAAAATGCCTGTAAATCCAAAATTACTGATAAATGACTACATATTACTTCACAACAACCTCTTTATGCGTATCAAATGAAAGGGTTTTATTGGTAGAATAGAGCTCACTATAAAAAAATAAAATTCAAGGTGGCCGCCGTAACAAATGGCGGATTACATATTTTACACAACTACCTCAATATAGGTATCTAATGAAAGGGCTTGATTAGTAGAAAAGAGCTCATTCTGAAGTATCATCTCTAGCAACAAAACTTAAAAACTTGAAAATAAATTAAATAAAAAAATATTTTTATGTTAAACGGTTTTTTAATCTTCTGGGGTATTGATTAGACAAATAATAAAATCGTTGGGCGCGTGAAACTTTCATATATTAACTCTAGATACGCAACACCCAACGATTTTATTATTTGTCTGATCAATACCCCAGATTGATGAGAAGATTGGTGCGATCTGGTAGCTAGGACTTATCGAATTATTGTTTAGCTTTTAGTTTAATGGTCTGAATTTGCGAAGACAGACGTAAAATAATCTGCTAACTTCACGTATAGTACAGAAAACACGGGTAATATGAAGCATTAAATTTAATAAACTAGTATAGGACCCGCGCAGCTTGAACTACTCAAATTTCATTTGTTTTTCAGTTTTCAATACGATTACTAGAAAATATAAGCTTTAAATCAAAATAAACCGAAAAAGAATAATATGTAGAGAAAATTGTTATTCCAACTCATGCCAACTCAAAACTTATTTCCTCGCACAAATTTGGAGAAAATCAACATTAGACATTAGACTCATTAGACTAGACTTTAGTCTACTCTACATTAGACTCATTTACTCCAAAGAAATATCGATCAAAATCAAATTACAATCAAAATGCAAATTAAAGTTTAAAAAAAAAATTGAGTGAAGTCAAAAATCATCAGCTTCACGCCCTCCTTCTTCATCCCCCACACAGTAGGACAAGCAGAGGGAATGCTTCCAGAGGTCAGCGGAACGTATGCAGTGGAGTGTCTTAATACTAGGCTCCCTCTGCCTACTCTGCTACATGCGACATACAGAGTAAAACTGAAAGACGCTGATAAGAAGCGGTACAAGGGTTTTTACATAGAGTCGACCAAGATCATTTTACATAGAGGTAAAAACAATTTTCAGTCAAATCTGGGCCGATGCACTGATCTAACAAATTTATAGAGCGAAGTCCAAGCATATTGCTAAAATCTTTGACAAGATTGAGAGCAACACATTATGAATATTGTGGGATAGCCGTCATTCCGAACTGACGAGCAGTTTGGAATATTTACGCTGGCTATGTCGCATCACCAGAACTCAATACCTAACGTTAAGATCAGAATCGCTGATCGAATCCGCAATGTCGTGATAGATACACAGAATGGCAGGTACTAGCGAAGATGTCACGGTGAGAATGAAGAGAGTGCTGAGCTGGTTTGGTCACGTGGAACGAATGAGCGATAAAAGAATGGCAAAAAAGAGCTACGATCGAAAAGTGAATGGTAATAGAGGTAGGGGGAGACGTCGGTTGACCTTTGAAAACACAGTATTAAAGATATTGGAGAAATGTCACGTAAAAAGCATGAGGACCCCCCGGAGGGAATGTAAGAAGAGGTTGATGATAGTGGACGAGGCGAAAGAGGTATAGAGACAGTAGCGTTTGGCGCTCCCTTCTTGTTAAAGCGTGAAGCTAAGTTAAGGATATAAAAAAAAAATGTTTAAAATCCAAATTTACATCTTTATTATGATAAAATATTGATCTTAAATATAACTTACAATATGTATGAATTATCACTTTTTAGTTAAAATTTCACTTAAAACCTTCTTCTTCTTTTGTCCTTTGTTGAATTTGTGTTTCTGAGAAATAAAATAAAAAATATTATAATAAAAGATATAATTTAGTATTTAGATTAGAGAAGTGGTTGCACATTCTATTTCTTATATAATATATTACATTTATAATATATATACATATAATTTAATATGTATTGAGGGCACAAGCATGTGACTGTAAACATGTTATGTTGTTCCTCGAGTGGGAATTCGAGGAAATAAAACATTTAATATTTTCATGTTTTCGCTCTGACATCGATACAAAGCGCGGCGTTGAGTTCCGCCACTCTACACGCAATGACTCCATAATTAGGTGGAAAGTGGAAAATGGAAGTATAAAGAGGAAGGAAGAATAAAGAAAAGATACGTACTTTCTTCTTCTCTGCCGTCATACCAACAAACTCACTCCTGGGTTTCTTCTCTTTGTGTGGTTGATTGACATTTTGACGTTTGCTTGGAGGTCCTTCATTATTATCCTGTTAAGAAAATATAAAGTATTACACTATAAAATAATATAGAACAATGTTAGAATCAATATCACAGTTTTGGGACCTAAGTAATTATTTTTTAAGATTTGACCAAAAATATGTTTTATTTTTCTATGTCAATTCTTAATTTATTTCTTAATTTATAGTTATTTTCATTATTCTTCATAATATATGTATCTAATATATATTTAGAGATAAAAAGGGTGTAAAATCTATAGTAATAAAGTAGTGTAGCAGTAAAATAGTCATAGTAGTAAAAGGGCAAAGACCTGTGTTCAATTCTGCCACTCAATAAACAACGTCATGGGAACAGGATCTAAAAAAAAATTAAATCAAAAATACATACTTGATTCTTTCTCTTATTCATAACTCTTCTATAAGCGCCATCATTTTTATCATCATTTCTTTCAAATCTATTTCTTAGACTAGTATCTTGTCCTCCATAGTTACTGTGACTTTGACCTGGTCTTTGACCAGGCCTATAACGTTGACCCGGCCTTTGACTTTGACCCGGTCTTTGATTTTGACCTGGCCTTTGATTTTGACCCAGTCTTTGACTTTGACCTGGCCTTTGAGTTTGAGCAGACCATTTACTTTGACCAGGTCTTTGATTTTGACTCGACCATTGATTTTGTCTATTATTAGGTCTAGATATTTTCTTCTGAGTGCCTTGTATACACCTTTTTACTCTCATTATTCTGTTTTTTATTGTAAGATCCTCTTCTGTTAGTGCTAGTGCCAGTTCTACTCCATCTTTAGACTTAAAATTGACATAGCCAAAACCTGGAACATATGTTAAGTATTTTATTAGAGGGAAAGATTGAAAATGAGGCAGTTGTGGGTTCAATTGTCCATTCCCCACTTTCTACCAAGGTCTGGCCTCAAAACTCTAACTAACGATTGTGGGTTAAGGGATATTTATAATGTTTATAGGATGAAAATAATATTATTAATATTGTTTCAAAGCCATTTGATGGGTATTGTAATAAAATTGTAAGTAGTGTATTTTTCTAACATTACATTAAAAATCTTACATATTTGTGTCTTTGCTGAATTATAATATGCATATCAATGTGAGGCCCTCATGGTCTTAGTATTACGTACGTATACCATTGAGATACTTCCTATCTCCACTTTCTGTCCTTTTCCACTTTATGTATTGAGTGGCAGAACTCACTACCACACATTATCAGAGTAATATATCTTTTTTTTGAATGGAAATCGAGCCAACAATTTAGAGTCGCACGCTTGTGCCATCCTCTAACTAAAATAAAAAAAAAATCCCTACCTTTCCCGGCATTAGTCTTCTTATCCCTCACAATCCTGACCGAATCTATTTCACCGCATTTTTCAAATTTACTCCTCAGTACTTCATCTTCTATGGCAAAGGGCATGTTCCCTATGAATATTGAGCATTTAGGATCATGGGCAGCGCCTGTTGAGTCACTGCGGGATACACGGAGATGGTGGTCATTTAACACTGTGTTATTTGCTGATAAGGCCTGGAATAAAATAAAATTCAAAATTATTACATAGATATAGACCAGTGATTCTCAACCACTGTGCCGCGGCAATTTTGTGTGCCGCCAAATTTAGCAAATATATTAAAATTTGTGTCATAAACTATTTATGCAGTGTGTTGTAGTACGTAAATAATTTTTATCTTTTTCTTTGTGTGCCGCCAAATTATGAAATCGTTAAATATGGGAACGAACAAAAAAAAATTTGTGAATCACTGGTATAGACTATAACTAGATCTCTCTCTTTTTTGGAGTTCAATATAAATAAAAAACATTGGATTGTCTATAAATTGTGTCATATAAACTTCACACTTTACATATTTTTAAGAGTATAGTGTTAAAATATTGCTGAAAACGTAAAAGCCCGGGAAAAAGCTAGAAAGCATACAAACGTTACAATGTCTAAAAAAATGATTTAGTTGAAATTGTAATGTAACAAATTCAGATGGTAAGTGGAGAACAGTCTTCTGACACTAGGTTCTTTGCGTTGACTTTGCTATTATAATAAAAAGCCTTTTATTTCTCACACATTTCATATTGTTTGTAGTGTTAGTTATTTATAAATAGTTTTATTAATGAAATATATTAAAAATAAACATATATCAGCTTTACACTGTATCCCGCACACAACATGGTAAGTAGAGGGAATCTCTCATGTAGACACTTTGTTGCCCATTTTCGCCAAATTCTGGAGGCATTATGTGTTGAGTGGCAGAACTCAGTGCCGCCTGTTGGTTTAATACTAGAGCACAGAAATTAAAATATAGGAATTGAATGCACAACCAGCCGTGTTTTACAGTCTGTGTGACTGAGCGTGTGCCCCTATGGCACGGGTCTCTAGTACTATATTAAGTACAAGAAAAATTTTCAACATATTATAAATTAGCTGAGTTTACAAGATATGGATCCTTCTATCTGGAGTAAGGTCCATTCAGCCTCTAAACTTGTTTTTCTCCAAGATCATTCTGTTCTCTATTTTTAACATCCTACTATAACTGCATAAAATTGTGAAATTGAAAAAAAAATTACTTTACCTTGTCCACTGAAGATGCATCAGCAAATTTAACATAAACATTGACTGTAGTTCTGTCGGGATGCAGATCATTCTTGATGACAGCCATTTTAGGAGTCACTCTAGCATCTTTTACTGGGACTGTACGAATCCTATAAATAGTGCCGTATTCATAAATTTGAACAATTTGTACTTAAAAACTAGAGCAGAAATACATAAAATATTTTTAAAATTGTTTTAAACTTACAATGAAGCATGCATTAAAATTATTTTCCAAACTTTTAACCACCCAATTGAGCTCTTTGTGATACAATAGGACAGCATCTGACAGGAAATGTAACAGTTGTGGGTTTGATTTCCATTCAGGGAGATAAATTATTTTCATTTCTCTGCTAATGGAGAAAAGATGTCACATATATACAAAATGTTATGATTATAACCGATTATAGTTATGCATAAAACAATTGTTTATGCCAAACTATAATGAATAATAATCATAATCTTGGTATATTTTTTTAAAAATATTTAAAAATCTTCTATGTAAAAAAATAAATACACAAAAATATATTAGTTCCAACTAACCTCACTGTTTCTATTTGTCCATACTCATTAAAAATCTTTTTAATTTCCTTCTTACATTTAGTACTAAAAGGTACATTGCCAACAAAAATTGTTCTTTTCACTTCATCCTCTGTAATAAGAGTTTCTTCTTTCTTAGGTTCCTCAGCCTTAGGCTTTTGTTCTTCATCATCAGAACTCTCTTCAGCTGGGCCAGGATCTAAAGCTTTTTTGTTAATTTCCTCATTTTCTGATTCCATTTCATTATCAGACTCATGTTCTGAGTCAGTGTCCTTGTTTGTTACAGCATTTGGATTAATTTCAACACTGTCACTTGACTCAATGTCAGTTGCGGATTTTTTCTTTTTTTTATTTTTCTTTTTAGGACTTTTAACATTGATGTCTTCTATTTTAAGTACACTTTCTGTTGGTATGTCGTTGCTATGTTTATTCTTTTTTTTCTTTTTATTTTTTTGCATCACACTTACATCATTCAATTCAGGTGCTCCTTTTGATTCTATAGAAGGCTGTTCAACATCTAATTTTGCTATTAGTTTTGATCGTTTCTTCTTCTTTCTTGCTGATGTGTTTTGAGAATCTACATTTGCGGTAACATTTTCTTTGCCTTCATCCTTTTCTTTTATATTACTATCTTCTGTAGGCAAGTCTTCGTTTTCGATTGCGGAATTACGTTTGTTTTTCTTCTTTTTAGGTATATTTTCAATGACATCAGACATAGTATTATTTTCACTGTCTTTTGATTTCTTTTTCTTTGGTGGAGAATCAAGATTTTTTTCATTTAACTTTGGAGATTTAGGACTTATTAAAACTTCATCTCTACAAGCAACTTTCCCGTCCAATTCATCTTTTAAATGTTTCTTAACTTTAAGAGCGTTAGGACCATTAGTACTTGAATCACCGGCGTCTTCACTGGTAACGTCCAAATCGGGGTTTTGGAAGATTCTTTTAGGAGACTTCTTAACAATAGCCTTCTTTTTCTGCGTTGTTGGTGACAGAAATATAGATCTATCTTCTACAAATTCACTTTTGGGTGTTACGTTGGGCGAAGGCTGGTGTTTTGTAGGTGTAAGTGCCTTTTTAAATTTTCTAGGTCGATTCGGTGTTACGTTACCTGTTACTAAAGCAGCAACGCTGCCTACAACATAATCCATTGTTAAATTGAAAGTTAAAACTGAATTTAAAATAATTCTAAAGGTGCGTCGCGCAATAATACCCACATGGTATTTTGACAGTAAATGTCAATTCTTTAGTTTGAAAATGACAAGAACATTCTTTTTTAAATCCTAATATAACATTTAGGCAACTATCTATTTAATTAATTACTAATTTTAATTTAAAAATGCTTTTGTTAAGAAAATATGTGACTTTATAATATTTTATTAATTATATAAGATTTTTTTTAGTTTGATTTATTTTATTCATCTAAGTACTAACACCAATTTCTAGTCCTTTATTATTTTATTAAATTTATAAAATATTTTCGATATATATATTTAAAATCTATTTATTAATAAGTAATAATTGAATGTTTTTTAATATTGCATTACACTATCTTAATAATAAGCATTGGGATGGCAACATTGTTATAATTATAATTTCGTTTGTCCCGCAATGAAATGAACAGTAACGACGCTTTCGACTCAAATATTTGTTTTATTTGATAATACGCCGAATATTTAAGTGATAGTTTAGTGCTGTTATTATATCAGTGTGGATTACAATTTTAATAAATGTAAGTATATATTATATCCTAATTAGAACGTTAGAGCTCACCGCGCCATGTTATGCCGCCCGCCATTCTTTCAATTTATTATTTTGTTAATTCTACGTCTATTAGATGACATTACCTTTAATTTAAAGATTAATTTGATTTATAATATTACAATATATAAATTACATATAATTTAAGACGATTATCTAATAGTTTCACATGTTAGATACTGGAAAGGTTAGAAAAAAGTTACGCGCTCGATTTTAATAGTCTTTGCATGATATTGAAAAATGATAATACACATAATTTTTTTTAGTAGACATTTACCTATAGTAATAATATATAGGTAAATCGTGTCTTGTATCTATAGGTAATAGATACTATCTAAACTAGTTCCATCGAAAATGGTCTTCAACAAAAAAAACAAGGAAGTCTCACGTATTTTATGAGCTTGACCTCACTTTGAAGGTGTTGAGTTTTTTTAACTTCTTAAGATTAGTTATTTTTAATTTATTACGCGAATCAAATATTGTATCATACCTATAAAATTACGAAATATTAAAAAGTTCATGCACCTTCACGCTTTTTCCCACATGGCTAGTGTCAATACATTTCGACCACGCTCTGCTCTATTTTCTGGACACTGCTATTTGAGTTTCGGAATTCAACACCGTGCCTTGTCTTGTTATCAGTGCAATGCAGGACTCACAATCGTCCCATTTACAGCCAGACACTGTGCTGCTGTTTCAGAAAGGCCTTAAAAATAATAAAAAACCATGCTATTTTTGTTTTAATTCACCTTATATTTAAATGAGTTTACACAGTAGTATAACATGTAAACAAACAATGTTATTTTGATAAGAAATATGTAGGAAGT
This sequence comes from Heliconius sara, assembly GCA_917862395.2. Lineage (NCBI taxonomy): Eukaryota > Metazoa > Arthropoda > Insecta > Lepidoptera > Nymphalidae > Heliconius > Heliconius sara. Next base: position 7,374,336 of record OU860798.1, read on the forward strand.
TAAATGAATTAATTAAAAAACACTTATCATAATAGCTTATTGTAAGGTCATAGGCCTTGTTTTAATTGTTATTATAAATATATAGATGGAGAATTACTATATTAGATTTTCTAAATATACTTTATTTTTCTACATACTTGAGGACATTGAGTGTAAACTTGATAGTTGTGGATTAGTTCCTGACTCATGGAAATGGGCATTAAAAAATTTCTGAACATTCTTATCAATTTTTTATTAATGCTTTTGTGTGAATAAACAAACCAAATGATTTATTGTGAATACTACTCCACAAGTGCCAACTTTCCTTTTTAATTTTTATTTTACCTTTAAATAATACTTCTGAATTATATGATAAAACAACAAAGTTCTGACTTTTTGATATGAATGCTAATGACCAATAGACTATCATTCTGAACACAAAAAAATAGAAAATGTTATAGAGTTAAGTAAGATATGTTCTTACATATTTGCAATGCAGACACAAAATGTCTATATTGAAAGGTCCTCTTTCTTAATAGGAACCAAATGCTGAAAAGAAGTAATTTATTGTACCAAATATCGTAAGTTCAGGACCTATGTGGATAAATTGACTTTATTATTATTATTATCACAGAGTACTAAAATAATTACTAAAATAAGTTATAAGCAAGACATTCTGTTGACCTAAACCACTGGTGTGTAGAAATCAATGATGTGTGCTACTCTGTAACAGGAGTAGATTGTTTATATCTTTAGCTTGGTAAATACCTTTTCTCTCCCTTTTTTTTATTGATTTGGTTAAGGACGTCTCTGCTTTCGATTTCTTTTGATTTTCACTTCTATTCCTTTCTTTATCATATAGCACAGTTGGCATAGGGAATGTAGTGTCAAGACAATTTTCTGCCTTCTGCCCTTTGATACAATAAATGTTGAATGACAAAACTCAATACCAGATTTTGTAAATATTGAAGCAATTACTAAATTAAGTTATAAGCAGACAATCTGTACTTCCAAAACCACTGGAGTATGGAAATCAATGATGTATGCAATGCTGTAACAGGAGTAGATTAAGTTTCCCTCATTAACCTTTAGGTTAGTAAGTATGGGAGTTTCACGGTTTATAGGTATGACTTTTTTTCTTTGATTATAATTTTGTTGGGGTCGCTATGTGCCTTCTTTTGTGGAGTATTTTTTTTATAATTGAAGGTCATGGTTGTTAGAGAGGCCTGTGGTTGTTTTTTTTGTATCATTTTATTTTAAGTCTTAGCTGGTTAGGCATAGAGAACTTAGTGTTGAACACTCAATTCCCTGCAGGCATAATATGTCCCATTACAACACCACAATGGTCTCATTTTATTTAAAATGAAGATAAAAGTGTCCACAGTTCCAAGTTATTTGTCATCTAAAACCCATCTAAAGAAGTAGGTTTCCCAAACGAAAACATAGTTCACTTAAATGCAAATTCAAAATGACAGCCTCTCAAGTGCCACTTGCATAAACACTGAATATTTTGTTATTCAAATACAGTTTTTGTTTGTTCTTAACTTAGGTTTTCTATTAGGGTCATAGTATATTTTAAATTTTACTTGCTAATTTTGTATGGAAGACATCTTTTGAGATCATATATTAAGAAGCCAAGTTATATGTACAAATCTATATTTATACTTACATTATTAAAGTGAATAGTTTTTTTGGTTAAACATATTAATCTTAGGAACTACTGATTGAAATCAAAAACATTGTTTGGATTGTGCAATTATCTACAAGACTACATTATGTCATGCACAGCTCAAATTTTAATCCAACTTAATTTTGCTAATCTGTTAATTGTAGAGTGTAAGTAAACACAAAAAAAGGAATTTTGGTAACTACTCCTAATTCAGTAAAATAGGAGTTGAAAGTTTATATGAAATATTGTCAAATAATAAAAACTTATTGTCCCAAATTGATGGAAATTGTGGGTTACTGTATATACCACATGATAATATATTATATATTATTAGAAGCATTGAAAACAACACAAGCAAAACTGCATGAAGAAGGTAGTAGATATTATAATATGATGCCATCTTCCCTCAAATGGATGCACCATTTGAGGGAAGTTTAGTTCTGTAAATAATCTTATACTGGTGGGATGTGTACAACTGAGTGATGTATGGTCTTTTATGTTTATTTTATACGTAACTAACTGTTACCTGAAATTGTGGCCCCCATGGCCAACTGAAAATACTAAAGTTGAAATTATTTAAACATAATTTAGAAAGGCTATGGCCCTCAATGTATCAATTGAAAAACACAAAAAAATTTTTTTATATAACTACTGGGTTCCTGAGATAAGCATGTTCAACCAAAAGCAACTACAAACAATATATATCTTTAGGAAAGATTTTGTTACTATATTCTATTATGACTGTTGATCTATTTTACTTAAAATATATGTTTATTTTCCTTAAGTAATTGTAAATGTTATTTAATTGTCCTCTTAACATGTTATAAGCTAGTTTTTCATGTTTCATCAACTAAGATGACAAAACAAGATAAACTTGCTTTACTCAGAGACCAGATGGTGTAAATTAAGTCAGTCATGCCGAATGCCTTCCCTTAAGTGAAAGTGTGGAATACAATTACTTTTAATTTTTAATGGAAGATAGAGATTACCTACATATGGAGAGACTGGCTCTCTGGATTATATTTTTATCTCGTTAGTCATATTTATATATTTGTATTTATTTTGTTACATTGCCTCGCTTTGTAAACAAGTCTATATTATAATATTTATTATATTTATAATTTAAAAATATGTAAATGAAATAAAATTTAAAATTAGTTATACCTGCAAAAATCTTATAAAAATAAATTAATATTTTTAATAGTGTCACTTTAAATTAATCCACAGTTTTAACTACTCTTTATAAAAGCCTTTTTCCCCAAAAAATAAAAAATATTTTTTTTTTTTCAAACAAAATAATTAATAAAATTATCGTTGTAACATATAACGTCATTTGTCAAGAACGACGCACGCAAACAGCATAGGGAAACCGCCGCATACGCCTCATTGCGAAATCGAGTTTTAGGTGCTGTTCCTATAAAAGGAGTGCTGACACTTCCACCCTGTAGGCATGAGATAAAAAATAAATAAATAAAAAAATATATGATATCTATGGATGTAAATAATATTAAAATTGTTTTCTGATTATTTTGTTTATTTTTTAATTATATTTTAAAACTTGACTAAATCTGGACCAATTTTAATAAGTCATATAACAGTTTTAGAAACAGTATTTCTTGCCTTACGGTCACAGTTCATTTTCGGTCCTATCTCAGTCCGAGATACCGTTTACATTTTTACATTATAAATTATGAATGAAAATAGCATCTCAAGTTGATCTCAAAGTTGATGCCGATTTATTAATAGAGGCCTTAGCGATGGTATGAATGCTTTTATTGTTTCTGGTCTGGTATTATAGTGCAAATCGACCTTAAGCGTTTAGAGAACGCTTTATTTAATTACGTGACCATCATATAATATTGTGCATATTATATCCTAAAAAAATGATGTAATCAATCCTATTATAACAGTGCGCAATAAAGATTTTTTATCTTATCTCATCTTAATATTACTTTGTAATAACTATGTATATTATATATAAGAGTATCGTCCTACTTTAGTATCAGTAGAGGTCAACTGTTTTGTTATATTAATATACTAGCTTTTAATCGAACAATCCTCAAAATCAAACAAATAAGAAGTGAAAAAATAATAAATAATAATTCATTCCCCCGAAATTATTATGATTATAAATTATATAATATTATTTTTTAAAAAATTATAGTATCTTATATGTATATGTAAGCCTGTAAGTGACTATCGTAGTTTACGAAACAATTTATATCAACTTTACAATGTGGGTGTGCCTGTAGGAAATATGTATATCATAGTTATTTATATTTTTGACGGCCTCGTCGTCCCAATAGCTGTAGGCGCGGGTTCACATACAGAATTGGTTTAAGTTTAAGGTTATTTTTATCTTATTCGCATATTGCTTTTTATCCAAAATAACGACACACCAAATTGTATGCCGCTAACCCTTACAGTAACGAAGTTATGGAAGTTAAAACCCCTGATGAAAGTTATTTCCTTGTTCACTATGGAGTATATCTTTTCGATAGTTAAGCGTGAATTTCTACGAGATATAGAATTTTATTATATTAGGTTCTTACATACGAAATTGGCGTTTTGTTGTACTGGCCATTTAAATCACAAATTTCTCCTTGGTTATATTGGTAAGGAATACCAAATTAGTATTAGTTCATTTGGTTTTTTTTCTCTGTTTTATTCTGTTTGTGTCACTCGGCTTACAAAATGGATGACATGAAATATCGCCTTATTTACGAGTACGAGTTCCACCGTGGCAGCAGTGCTACGGAAACGGCTTATGATGCTGGCTTATGGAAAGGGTTTATGATACGTTTTTGGTCCCAACGTTTAACAGAGCAAGCGGCGGACGGAGATTGTGTCTCCGGCTGGTGATAATGAAAAATTGAAGGCTATTGTGGAAGCGAATACTTCACAAACCACGTGCGAGCTAACTGTAGGCTGCGGTGTTAGTGATAAAACTATTTTAATCCACTGGAAGCAAATTGGGAAGATTAAAAAGCTTGAAAGGCAAAACAATCAACTCTGATGACCCAGTCCGAACCGCCTTCAAAGATTGTTTTGATTCCCGTCCGAATGATTTTTTAGTAAAGGGATCAATGAACTACCTATCAGATAGCAAAAGTGCATAGATAGCAATACTTTGATTGAATAAATATTTAAAAAAAATGACTTTGTTCTTCCCATACCAAACGCCTATTTCAAATGTAAGGACCTAATATATAGTTGTTTTTTTCGGATGTTACCTTATATAGATCGGAATGCGCGACGACCTTAATCATCATATTTCTTCTTATATACGTAGTAAGTATTCATTTTTATGTACGCGTTATAACTACCATGTAATAGCGTACACTACAGGCGCGACGGTCATTGTGACACCCGTTTCCTGTATATGGCCTTTGTTTTTATAGAGGGGGGACGTTTTTGTATATTAAATCTTATTATATATGTAGTTATTATTATTTGATTATGTGAGTTTTATGATTTTGTATTTCTGTTGAGAGCGGTTTATATATGTTTTTGTTTAGTGGTTTTTATTGTTGTATTATAATTGAAACCGTCGTGGCACAGCGGCACACCTTGACTGTAAACGTGACGGTTGTGGGATCGATTTGCGTGAGTGAATTATTTTCGTTATACCGGTACCGGGACTGTAGGGAACAAAGTATCTTACACTAGGTTCTCTCTACCTACCCTGCTATGATAATATTTCATAAATATCTATCATTAGAGTTATGATACTTGACGTCCTGTGAAATTGGCTTTCACCCAACACGCGTGTCATTAGTAGCAATTGTTACAAAGGCACCGCTATTTTGCTATACATTAGCGAGGTCTTGTCGAGGAAGTTATTAGCAGCATTATTTAGATTTTCTCTGTCTTTTGTTACGGCTGAAGACTCTGGTTTTGGTAACAAGAGGAAGTGCGGCGTTGAGTTCCACTAATCAATAATGTCTCGAAAATTGTGTGGGGAGTGGGGAACGGAGTACCTTAACATTAGGTCACCTCAGCCAACCATGCTTTACATGCAGGATACAGCGTTAGTCTAAAAAATGTTTTTTCCTTCTTTTATATAACATACTCTATTTCTCTAATCTTTGAGTAGCAAAATGATATATATAGGAAGTGTTGAAGTTCTTATAGAAATTTCACTGTATATGACACTGAACACGTATTGGGTAATTGGTTAAATTTTTGGCGCGAGGTATCTCTTGATATATGAAATTCCTCTTAGGAACGTTAGGTATTACTAAAAGCTGTATTTCCTCTTATACAGTGTAGGCAGTGGGAGCCTAGTACTAAGCTATTTCGTTTTCCACTTTTTACCAAACATAATGTGCTGAGAGGCGGAATTTACCACCGAACCGTGTTCTACAGATTAGGCAAATGGAAAACAAAATAATTTCTCCGAGTGAGACTAGACCATCTGTTAACAGTTAAAGTAAGATGTTTTGTGAATATTATACTCGAAAATGTATGCTTCTGTTTAACTAAATTCCTAAAGCTAAAAAAAAAAAAAATTATCTCCACGCCGTATCTCGCTAATAGCAAGGGAATAAGAGTGAACATTCTGTTCCCCGCTTTGTACAGTTGCATATTAAATGGCTGAACCCAACGCCGCCCCGTCTTTAATTTTGATATGAGGGTTTATTACTTGTTATTTACTCAATTTGTTATTTCATAACCTAGTCCAAAGTTATATTTAATGCAAGGTCCATTATTTGTTTTACTAGCGAAATTATGAATAGATTCCAATACAAATTTATGTAAAACGATAAGACTAAGCTGTTTGTTGCTTTTGGTCGCATATTTTCTTAAGTTCAAGGTGGCCGTTTTAAAGGTTAAGTAGTAGTATATAATATTTGTTATAGGAAAACTTAATTTATAATAAATACGATATAAACATAAAAATTAAAAAAGAATATTTCTACTTTACTTTTTACATTTCTAATTTCTATTCTATTTAATTATATTTATTTTTTCTAAACGAGATTATTTGAGCCGTCTTGGTGCAAGGACACGAGCATGCGACTGTAAAAGTTACAGTTAAGGATTCGATTCTCACTCGGGGAAATGACATATTTAATATTTTCATTTCCTCGATCTGGGTAACAAGGCAAAGCGCGGCGTTGAGGTCCGCCAATCAACACGTAATGCCTCCAGAAATCGGCAGAAAGTGGAACACGGGAGTATCTAACACTAGGTTCCCAGGTTCCCTCTGGCTATCCTTCTATTTGCGAGACACAGCGTAAAGTCAAAAATATATATCGAAATCAGATTAATCTATGTTTTTGTTTATTTACCTTTAAAGATAGTGGGCACACCTTGAGCGTGACAGAATGTGCGTGATTAGGAGTGATAACTGTGTTGCATCATGTGTGAATGATACGCCGCTTCATTTAAGGTACTTTATATTCTCATTTTTATATGAAACGTGACTTTTGTCAGATAAACGGAAAAATTGCTGTGAGAAATTATTTTTTTCCTCCTTCCTCCTCTTCCCTTCCTTCCTCTGCAGTAGTTAAATAGGATGAATCTATATTTATCTGCTCTATTAATTTTTTATCTTATTTTCCTTTTTTTCTAATAATTTAAAGCTGAATGTTTGTTTACTCGAACGCACTGATCTCAGGAATGGTTATTGGTTCGAATTAAAAAGTAAATAGTCCATACCGTGGAAGGTTTATAGGCTTCTCATATATTAAATCACGTTAAACAATTAGTCGTTTCAATGGTGTACCGGTTGTCCGTGTTACATAGGGTTGGATATGTCTTATGTCGTTCTTACTCATTTCTTTAGAATGTGTAATACATGTGTTATATATATTTTGTAAACATACACTAATCTATTGATGAAACCCTTACTTAGATAACGTCTTACTTTATCTTTAAAAGATAATGCTTGCTACTTGAGATTAAACATCGTTACCCAAAATCTCGTTATTCTTAATTTTTTGTAACTAAAAACTAGTGGTTCTAGCTAATTTTCAAAGAATATATATTTTTTTTACTTTAAGCCTTTTAATAGTATACTGGGCGTTTCCAACTGTGCATTGACATTTATAGTTCGACTTCTATTCGAGGATTGTCTATATTTAAATAAACCTATTATAAATTGAAGTAGAAAATTAATATAGCGGGGAATAAGTGATTATTCTTTTTGAATGCCTTGCCTTCAATAAAACTTTTTTTTTATATTCGTTGTGATGACAGAAATGTCTTGACATTAAGAGTCTGTTTCTTTTTCTAGGAGTATTTGTTTGTTTATAACTTCAACCTTTTGAGGGGATAGCTCAAATAGATTTGAGTTGAACTTTTTTTAAAACACTTGACTTTTTACGATTTCCATGTGTTGTAAACTGTTGTTGTTTCCGTTACGTATGTTTTAAGTCTGTTAATAAGTCTGGGAGTTAAAACAATAATTGTAATTAAAAAAAATTACGAATGAAAGATAATTATTTCACCGGCCGCCACGGCGCAGAGCAGCATAACTTTAAACGAAATGGTTGTGTTGGCGTTTAATACTTGGGGCAACGCATTGTTCATTGTTGGGGCAAAGCATATTAAATATATTTTTATCTAGATAAGGAGCTGCATTGGTTTCATAAATGAGGAACACACTTGGTTCCTTCTGCGTACCCTGCTATGTGGAAAATGTGTAAAGATATATTAAATTGCATATAATGTTCTGTCTTAAAATAACAAGGTAAAGAACAAGGTTTATATATTACAACAAAATGTTGATAAAAGTAAGAGATACAAAAAAATATTGTTTTACATGGCGCTGCCTGTTTCAAGTAAATAATAATACCCTTTGGCCTTCAAGTATTCTTAATGTAGACTCTAATTTTGTGCCTTCGCTAGTGTTCGTCTACATCTGCTCATAAAACTAATGACGGCCCTTGCTGGTGTTGTATGTTTGTATGTGTGTGTGCTGATGCAAGTTTGTAGCGGTAAGCGATTTACAATGCGTTCGACAAGTTGTGGCCGTCGATTTTTAAAGTGTTGTTCCATACTTCGGAAACAAAAAGTATTTTTTTAGAAAACATATTTAATAGTTATTAGAAATTGCCTTCTTGGACAGTTTCCAAAAGGCGCGGTATTAAATCCCAATACGTACATTTTTTTTATTTTTTTTCTATAATAGTACATGTGTTTATACCATTTTAAATATTAGGTAAAAAGTCTTGAAAGTGACTCATAGTGAAAATTTATTGCTGCCAACTTTTTGTAAATAATAACTAGTGGTTTTAGCTAATTTTCAAAGAATATATATATTTTTTACTTTAAGCCACTAGTTTGTTATGAGTATTTTTGGTTTGGTTGTTAAAGCTATGTATGGAGTGTACCAGGAGTGTTACAGAAACATGTAATATGTATGTATATATTTGTATACTCCAAATTGAATTCTTTTACTTATATGTGCACAATTTCTTTTAATTATTGTTTTTCCCACTAATTTAAATGTTATTTAATTGGTTTTTATTATAATACTAACTACTCAAAAGCGAGTTCGATCGCTTATATTTATTGTTTTATTATAGTCAAATTATACAGAAAACAAATTATACAGAATATTTAAATAAATTATAGCTATAGTTCATAATTTATTTATATTACTGTAAATTTATATCTAAATCTGCTTAGTACTTTTGCATGAAAGTGAAACACATGTATCACAAACTTCCACATTTACAATATTAATAGGATTAGGTCTTAATTAATAGTACATGTTTGATAACATTTAAAATATTTTTTTTTCCAATGAAATTTTTAATTATAAACTTTATCCTAACATTTTATTGATCTTTACGATTACTTTTAAAATATATTTTCATACTTTCGAAACTCACTTAGAATTTGAGTTATAATAGCTTATGTAATCAAATTCTTTTTTTATGCAAAAAATATCAGATATCGATAAAAAAGTCTTCAGTCTTTTTTATTTCACCTTGTACCACTACCATCGACCATTAGTGTGCACTCTCGGGGTCGTTAACCCGTCTCTATTGGAATAATGTATAGAGCTATGAACGAGTAGATAGAAGAGATTTTTCCTTGTTTTATAATGAATATGAAGTGCAAAGTGATTTGAATATATTATTGCTTTTTTGGCTTATCTATTGAGATAACTATATAAGATTATAAATATTAAAAAATATAAATATTAAGAAACATTTATAATTTTTTTAAGGTAGTGGGACTTGAACTCACGCCACTTTCTTGGAAATCGTCCAATGGCTTTAGAAAATTAAGCCATGCTTTGTAAAATGAAATTACATCTTCCTACAACATTCTCTATTAATTTGAATAGCCTCAAATAAAAAATATGTTAAGAGCTTTGAAGCTCTCTACCTGCTTTATACTATAATAGCGAAGTTAGTAAAAAAATGTTATACATTTTTAAGGGCTATTCAATGTCTATAATTATAATAGTCTATGGAGATTGATTTTAAAGGAACGTCATGTATTGGTTGGCTGGTTTAATTAAAAGAGGGCTTTTTTTCATATCATTTTATGTATTTTTTTTTTCATTTTATATAATGTAGGTACATTATCCTACTCGTAATGTATTCATAAGAGTTTGAATATTTTTTTATTGAATGAAAAGATTTAAAATAGATTTTTTTTGTTATTCCACACTGTGAAAGAAAAATATTAAAAAAAAAAACAGATTCACTCTGTATCCCGCATACGGCCAGGTAGTTAAGAGAACTTATTGAAAAGGCACTCTGCTAGCCACTCATCGCCCAAATTTAGAGACACTGCATTTTGAGCATCTGCATTATCAGAGCGAAAAAATGATAGTATTGAATTATTCCCTTATTATCCCCGAGTGGGAATTAAACCCGCAACCACGTTTACAGTCACCCACTTGTGGCAATGCGGTCTGACCGGCAGCTGTATATAACTTTGTATTTTAATATTTCTAATACTATGCATACCGGATGTTATCAATGGTCACATCAATTAAAATGTTGAATTACAGTTATAAACATTTTTTTTTATTTATCATGTAGATAATTCGAAAGGTATTTCAAACATATTTTTATTTATAGTATATAGTTTTTGTATAATAATCTGTATAATCGTATTGAATTTTGAACCTATATATACACCGCAGTGTCATTCCATTTTCTGTAAAATTTACGTTTTTTGACTCATTGTATATATGTAATAAAATATATATTATAAATATATGTATATACATTATTAAGGCATATACATTTTGTTAGTAAATCTATGCGTAACATTTGAATAGACGTGAATATACACTTATTAACTCAAACGCACATTGAAATTCAAATTAGCTAGTCTGAGTAGTACGATAATGTAGGAAAAAAAAATGTCGTTTTGTTTCATCATTAACCTGTCTTCATCTACTGCTGAACATAAGTCTCTAATGGCAGACCTTTAAGTAATTTTATACATATATTGTTAAACTTTAGAGATAATAAATCTATGCATGTAATAAATAATAATGGATTTTTCTTAAGCTACTTATACGGAGTGTCACTAAGTTCCCTCTGCCTGCCCTGCTGTGTGCGGGATACAGCGTGAAGCTGATTTATTTTATTTTTTTTACTTATATTAAAGGAAGCAAAAGTTATTAATTATATTTATAGATTAAATTATGTATAGTACAAACGAATCATACGTAAGTATTTGTAACATTTTAATTTGACTAAAAAAAAGCAATAAATAGTTAAAAACACCTTTCTAGAAATAAAGGTGTGCTACATTTTTACTGAAAAACATGTTAAATATATTCGATCGCCATTAGGAAGAATGAACGACAAAGCGCTTTGTTGAATTCCACCACTCAACAAACAATATAAAGGAATTCAGGTGAAAAACGGAGAACGGAGTGTCTTAAAACCAACTAGTCTCAGCCTACCCAATATAAGAGCAGTAGTTGCACTGAATAATATTAAAAAACTGATGAATATTAACTACGCGCCGCCCACGACTTCGTTTACTTTCATGCTTCTGATATTTCTTATTGAGTTCGACCTTTTGATACAAATCTATTGTGGAAAAATAAGTTGTTAGCTTTTATTTTATGTTGTGTTATATCTTGTAAATTTTGGAGGTATAAATGAATTATAGTTTTATAGAAAACGTATAGTAATTTAAACGTCCGATACGTTACAATTTGTGACCGTGCCTTTTGAACATCCTCCAAGTGTCGAATATGGAACAACACTTCCAAACTGTTAAAAATATCTGTGAGTTATACTTTGATAATTAATTATTACGAGGCGACGTTGTGAGTTCGATATCCATTTGAGGGACAATAAAATATTTCATCCTTCAGATAAGGCTAAACGGTGAAGAACGAAGTATCTTGACATTAAATTTTCTGTGTATCGCGTTACGTTGGATAAAGATTAAATCGTTGGATATGGACGTATTGCATATTATCGCATGAATAAATTAAGTGTTACGTTCGCCACACATCAAATCTTTAAATTTGCTTACTTAGTCAAACAAGGGAATCCTTATATTATTAATATGTTTGACTAAGTTTAATCCTTATATTATGAATATATGTTCCGAAGTGTATTTGAAACCAACAGCTTTGCATTGAGTACAGTAGGGCATCTCATAAAGGTATAATTATCGGGTCTAAGGTTAATCTTGTTCTTCGTTTTTTATTTAAAACTACTGATAATGAAATGACATGGGAAATTGGGTCTAAAATGAAAAAAAAGAAAAAAATCCCATCCTATATTAATAGGATGCAATTTTTTTACCAATAAACATACATTACTTGTTTTTTTGACTTCAGACTTTATAAGTAGGCAAAGAGAACCTGGGAACCATCGTTAAGACACTCCGTTCTTATTAAGATATTCGTTTAAGACTAATACCTATTTTGTTTTTTTTTTATTTCAGATAAATCATGAGCCAGATAGTGACACGTAAGGGACCAGTGAAAGAGGATAAAGAGAAGGTACAATATTTTCTATAATTAATAATAATTACAGGCTAAATATAAATTTTAATGTTATAAAGAGTAAATTGTTTTTTTTATTTAAGCGACAAACGGACAGTCCTGTTAAAGAAATGAAGAAAAAAATTGCTGCCAATGCTGAAAAAGAAAAGCAGGCCGCAGAAAAAAGTGTTGAAAAATCTGTCCAAAATGACAAAAAACAGGAGAAAACCAAAGAAAAAGAGCAAGTAGAAAAGGTAGTTGAAAAATCTCCAGACAAAAAAGATAAACTAGAAAAGAATACAGAAAAAAATGTAGAAAAGAAAGATAAAGTGGAAAAAAGTGACAAAAAAGATTCTTCAGATAAAAAAGATAGTAAAGAAGATAAACCAGTGGAGAAAAAGGAGAAAGAGAAGCCTGCAGAAAAGAAGGAAGCACAGTCAGAGAAAAGTGGGGAAAACAGTAAAGAGAAAAATACAAAGGTTAGTAGTTTATAATTATCATAAGGTCGGGTCAAAAGTATTTTCGTATTGCTCATACAAAGAAGATATTTTTTTTGGTATAATTTTTCATCGTTTAAGCGATGACTTGTTGCCATCTTATGGGTAGTGCCATGATCCCATTCCTGAAGAAAGTTTGAGATTTTTGATTAATAAAATCTGACAGGTAGTGTTCACAGTGTCCTTATGAGTTTGAAAACTTTAAAATGTACCGAATTTCTTCATCACACACATATGTTCATTTGCTTGTTGCTTGCTTGAAAAACAATTGAAAAATAGCGGGAACTCGTTTTTTTTTGTTCATTTATTGCATCTTCATTCAATGGTAGTAAAACCAGCCAGTTACATTCATTTTCGCCTGCCAGCCTAAAAGGTTTGACTACTAATAAGACATTCAAAATACGAAAAATACTTTTGCCCCGACTTATTATATCGTTTTAGTTTTGATATCTTTCTTTATAATATTTTTATATGTTATATATGGTCACAGGCTATTTAATTTTTGATTAAAAATTTCAGCATATATTATTTGACGTTTCTTATTTTCTTGTGTATTTAGGCATATCATATCTTTCTCCACTTGCTGATCTAAATACAGAAAAAAAAACATTGTGTTAAACAATAAAGTAATTACCCGAGCATGTATCAACATATAAACAAAGGCGTCTGTTTATATTTACAATACCTGATATTCATTGTCTTGTTTGTATTATTAAAAATTGGCGTTTACTTAATAGTTGATTATAATTAATTAATAACTCAATTAATTATAATCAACTATTATAATAAGAAAGAAATCTTCAACTTCCAGGCGGACACACCAGACGACAAGCAAAACTCCAAAAAACAGACAGCAGACCAACCGAAAGCAAAGGAAAACGGCGCCAAATTCAACGGCGAACAAAATGGCGGCGACAATGCGGTGAGTTCGGACGAAGACCTCCGCGACTCTGACGTTGACGTGGAGCGAGACGAGATGTTCCCGGAGCTCGCTTACGAGGACTCAGACGGGGAGTTCGAACCCCCAACCCCCGAGGGGTTGCCCAGCCGCAGCTACACTAGGCGGTCGCAGGTGTGTATGTGTCACGTCGCTATTGTGACGTCATATGTAGCGTCACGTCATGATGTCTTCGGGGAAAGGTTACATCATGATTTTGTCTTGGAGTATTACGTCATGATCTTATCATGTCATGACGTCGAGGAGCCGTCGTGGTTGCTGGCTGTTTAGTGGTTAAGGTGATATTTTTTGTTGTTTTTTTTTGGATTCGTATTTAGTTGGGTGGGTAAGGTTTTAAGGAAGGTTGTTTTTTTCACTACGTTTACGTATTTGTGGAATTTTCAACATTATTATCTTTATTTATATTTGGCTTATAAGCAATGCCTCAAGAAAAGGCGGAAAGACGAAAACTGGAGTGTCTTAACACTAGGTTCTTTTCTGATGTGCCAAATACGATAGATGTGTGATATATTATAATCCTTCCTTACCACCCCCCTATTAAATATAGTCTGTACCCATTTTGTATGTATGTTTGTCTCAAAAAATGGTTTGGAACCAACACTTGGTAGAATGGAATATAAAACTAACTAACAGTAAGTGTTTTAAGTCTTTATTTTTATCCAAACACATGATTGTTGGTGATTGGTTGCAATTTATGTGTGAGTATTAAATTTCGATTTGTAATTTTACTATTGTTATTAATAAGAGAAATCGATATCAGATTAGTTATTAATATTTTTAAGAGTATATATAATTAACAAAAAAATAATTGAAACATTTTTACCAATTTAATTATCGATTCAGATTTTTCTCAAATTAATTGAAATTGCTTGTTTTGAAGTCGATTTGTTATTATTAAAATATTTCGAGGAAATTTATTATTTTTTAAGATGTGACTAACATTTTGTGATTATGTCTTAACAATGTCTTTATAAAAGCAGAGAGGGTCTAACTTAGTTAAATAAACAATATTAATAAATTTTAAATTTTTATTTGATTATAGGAATATATCGATCCCTTAATTCTCATACCAGCTAACTACTTCGTGAAATTTACAAGAATCGCCGAAAATTATTTAAATATGTTATTTTTTGCAGACAGTTAAATATCTAACGTATTTATTCATAAGTGGTCTTCGATAATAAAATGTTTTCGGCGTCTCTTGTAAACATCACGCAAATGGAGTTAAGAGGTTTGTAAAATAAGGTATCGATTTTAAAAATTCACAAGTAAAATGGAACGAACTCTGAGTTAGAACACTTACTTTTAACTGACATGCAGTTACATAACTTCTTAAATCACTAAAAGTTAGAATCTGTTCATTCTTTTTATCTTCTTATTATTTAAATAAAAGAAAAAGATACGTCAAAAACTTTCATGATGATAGAAGTTAGTAAATTGAAATGTTGTATTCGGACAAAGGAGGATAATCGGCTCTGAATTAAATTTGCAATATAAAACAATTAAATTAACAAATAGGAAAATAATAGTATATATTTTTTTATTTTAATATTATTAAATTCGACTAACGTTTGTACGTTCGCTACATCCCTAGTAGGCAGCGTAGAGAAAGTAATTATTTTTTTAATTGCTTTCAGAACTTACATTATTTTTGATATAATTAAATAAAATACAAATATATTAAATATATAATTTTTACATGATAAGATAAAATAAACACCGTATTATCTTCTTTTGTCACTAACAAATCGTTAAAAACTAGGTGAAAGCGACCCGCACGCCCGAAACACCACGCCCGCCGAGCAAACATACGGACAAGGATTATGTGCCAGATGACGTGAGTAGCGGGTTCGAATACCCTAGTGTTCTTTTTGTTTGGGATTTTTGGTTTTTGATGTTTCGTTACTAAAATACTAACGTATTAACATTTTTATTATAATTTTTTTATGTAGCATCCTAAATATTTTTATAAAAATTTAAACAGGTTGAAACAGACTCTCATCAATAATTAATAATGCATTGAACAATGTTATAAATAGAAATAGAAATTACTAAAATTCTCCTACAAATGGGGAAATGGAAATATTTAATTCCCCGAGTACCAGTCGGACCCACCACCACACGTTTATTAGTTAAGTCAGAGGCTGTCTCAATATGACATGGTAGTGAAAATTAAAAATAAAATAACTCTTTAATAAATATTACTAATGAGTAATATTTAAATAAAATCGCCGAAAAGCCATTGTTTAAAAGCATTGAATCTAAATACACTATTTTAGTATTTTTAGGTAGTATTATTTTTAATTGAATAATATTTAATATTTTTAATTTAATTTATATCTTTATTTATTACATTTTTTTATTATTATTTTTACGATTTGCATGCGTAAAGGCATTTAAAACTTTTAAAATGTATAAATTATTTAATTTGGCTTATATATAATGATATCTCTTTATATTTATTATTTTGCTTATTAAAAACAACTTTAACTCATTATTACTTAAATTGTTTTTTTATATTGATTCTCAGTGAAAATTGGGCATTTCTAATAATTAACTTCGGGTAATTTTTGAAGTAACTCGAATGCACCTTTAAACAAAAAACCTTTTGTTTCTCAAAAAAATCGTTTTATAAATTTCTTTTAAAAAAAAATATTTCTTTATTTTATGTAATGGATATTTAGTACAATTATGTACTTCTGAAGTTGAAAGATATCGTCTTTCAACTTCTGAAAACTACTTTCCGCCGATTCTTCGAAAAAACAAGATTAAAGTTATTACCGCATGAAAATCCATTGGATAGTTAATAAATACATTGTACATATAAATTCTATTTAATACTATATCGATTTTTATAGGTTAAATTGCTTAACACAATAAGAAAAAAAAAATTGTTTAATTACTAATTTCTCTTTTCTATGAAAAAAAAGTTACATTTTTTTACGTAATAATTAAAATTCTAGTCAAAACTCCTCAAGTTGAAAGATGATACGCCGATGTCGGATAGAAAACTACGTTCCGCCGATTCTCCAAAACCACAAGATAAAAAAATTGATAAAGTTCAGGAAAATAAAAAATCTGAATCCCCAAAAAAAGATACGTTGAAAGCAGTTCAAGAAGAACAGAAAGAAGATGGTGAAAAAGATAATGTAGAACAGAGGAGTGAAGTTGCAATTGAAGTTGTTGTTGAAGTTGAGAATGAAGGTGGGTAGATTTATAAATTCTAATACTTAATTGTTTTGTAATCTATGATAAATAGTTTTACAGTGCGGTGTAAATTGAGACGCCCTTTGAAATGTGTCACAAATTCCTGTCTTACTGGCTAGTAAAACTGAAAAAATTAATGTTGGTATTGGTTTTTGGTTGGATTTAGTATCTTTTAATTAATATATAAAAAATGTATGAGGTGCTTAATAAGTACGACTTATAGTAAGGCAATCCCGATATTAATTTAATCTTCTCAAATCATTTACAAAAACTTAAAATGATTATGGAAAATGTAACATGGTTGGATACTGGTCTTATAGATAGTAATTAGGGTTCTCGATTTTCAATTCGTCGCTGAGGTCCCCCTAGTGCCCCAGATTGAGGGTCCTAAAATGTGAAATAAATCACTAATATATTTCTTAATCACCTGCTTGTAACGGCAATTTTGTCCACAAGTTCAAAATTAACTGACCTCAGATCATTAACATCATGTAATAATTGCTTATAGCTTTCCGCTATAAATGGAGTAGGTATTTAGCTCCAAAGAATTTTCTCAATTTGATCCAATAGCATCTGAGGTTAGCGCGTTGAACCAAATGAACTTTTGCTTTATTATATTAATATAGATATTATTAGGACAGATTGCAAATAAAATATTTGGGCTTTACATATAGGAAATTAGGACCTACAACAACAGTTATGACTGTACCCTAGCTCGTAACTTCGAATCCTGTTGCGTTATTTTATACGAATGTCAAAATTAAAAATAATAATAATAATGGATTTTACATAAATTTACGTGTAAACCTAATACCGCTATAACCAAGAGCGGCACGACGACAAGTGTAGTGTGACGGTACTCCGCAGACGAGGCGCGCCTCAAGCCCGACACCAACTACTCGCGCTCGCGCGTCAAGGTGTCCCCCTACCGCCGCGGCGCCATTGCGCGCGCCGAGCCCGACGTGTCCATGCTGGCGAACTATACTGGTGAGTTGCTGACGACACTGACAACACTAATCATAAATACTGACTTATCACAATATACTAATGGACTATCTCGTGTCCATACTAGTAATATTGTCGAAAAATTTGACACTAATTATATTGACAATGCTGAATATAAGAAGTTCACTGACTACATCGATTTTGCCGATGATATCGGCTTACCTCTGTCCTCCTTTTTACCCTCTGTCTATACGAATGTCTCTCTCAATACGAATACAGCGTAAACCTAAAAAAGAAAAAAAAAACAAGGAGAGTAGTTCTCCTTATTCATAAAACATACAACATATTTTAGATAAAAAAATATTTTTCCATTATTTATTTTACAGGCAACAACACAACAATGGAAATGGACATAACCGAATCGTCCTCTTTCATAACAGAGGAAACACCCGAAAGTCCATATTTGAGTGGTCTACGCAGCATCCGAGGCCGACGATCATATAAGCCACTTAAAGAGATGAACTTGAGGAATATTAGTATTAACAGAAGCACACGATCTGCTGCTAGTGGTGAGAAGTTCACTTTTTTTTTACTTGATTGTAGCAACTTTCGAGTGTTGTATTGGCGCTTTAAGTACATGTGTAGTGTTCTTTAAGATTGATAATACTGTTTTTATAAAGAACAATATAAAGAACAATTTTTTGTTAACATATTATTATTAGTGCATTTAGAACTATAAAAACTTAAAATTTTAAACGAAATAAAATTATAATAATATATTACATTTGATTATATTCCAGTATCAGAACAACCAAGCAGACCGACAGGCACAGTAGTAGGACGCAAACGCAAACCCGACTCAGAGGCAGACTTAGAGGTAGAAGAGGTGGTAGAGGTAGCCGTAGAGGCTGAAGAGAGGCGGGGAGGTAAGCGCGCCCGCCTCCTGGACCGCCTCGCAAGACCGTTCCGTGCCACCGTACCTCTTGTTGCTAGGAGGAATGCAGAGGTTAGTTGTATTACTGTCGAGTGTTCTGTTGTCCTGGTAGGATGATTCCAACGATGTGAGTCTCTAGAATATTTCTTGCAAAGCCAGATTCAGAGGTAGTAAAAAAAGGTAGAAAAAAGAGCCCCCATAACTAAACACTATCAAAGATTGTGCAATTGTGTTGAAGATCCCTATAGGTCTAACATATTAAAAAATAAACAAAATTAGAAACCTGGACTTTATTTTCCTGTCCGCTTCGCGTGCGTTTAGTTTAAGAGATTTTTCAGCATCATGTCGGTTTTTGCAAGACGAAACGCAAAGATTGTGTGTTCCACTCCTGTTGTATTCACATGTTCTGATAATTAAATTTTCTCGTGAAATAATAGAATGTTTAGGAATATTCTGGAATGTTCCTATCTCCTGTGTGATTCCTTTGATCACTTAGATTGTTTCAATGTCAGTTGAAGATATGCTAATTATAGTTTTCGAATATCGAAAATCCTTAATTAAATGCGTGTTAAACAAAGAGTTGATATTTTTTAGGCAATTAATATTGAACATTCTTTCACTCATATCTAAACTCTGTAACATGTAACGTGGCTCTTCACTACCAATAAAATAAATTAATAATTATCTAAATGTATTTTTTTTCTAGATCGTGGGCATCAACACAGACCTGCCCTTATCAGTGCCGATTGCGAGCACCGAGCCCCTAGATCCGGAAACCATCAAACCCCCAACTCCCCACACGCCCCAAACACCCCCAACACCCACCTCTTTAACATCGGGGCCTGAACGCGATTCCAAAAGAT
Source organism: Heliconius sara (assembly GCA_917862395.2). Classification (NCBI taxonomy): domain Eukaryota; kingdom Metazoa; phylum Arthropoda; class Insecta; order Lepidoptera; family Nymphalidae; genus Heliconius; species Heliconius sara. The sequence continues at coordinate 7,394,318 of OU860798.1, forward strand.
GTATCGTTATGTAAGTATGTATGTAATTTTGTGTTGTCTCTTTCTGTTGGCATAAATATGAAAAGAATAGACAAAGAGTGAAATATTTTTATTGCCTTGTAAAGAAAGAGATGGCTTGAAATACAAATCACAGCTGTCTCTTTCTGTCAATCATAAAAAAAATAGGGCAACTAGTGTAAAGTTACAAATGTATTATGCCTACGATGTCGTTTTTTACTCTTTCTATCTTTGTGTGTAATGAATAGTGCCGTCTCTTTCTTGTGTCATAGCAAGACAAAGATTGATATTATACAAAAGCCACGTGGTCTTCTGATACTTCTGTTTTATTTACATTTATAATATGTAGTGCCGTCTCTTTCTATCATTTTATGATCAGAAAAGGATGGCCTAAGTGATATTTGAAAAGAGATCATTATATGAGTAAAGTGCTACAATGTTGTCTTTTGTCAATTTCCTTTTAGAGTGGAAAGTGTTGATATGCATTGTATAGTACGTATAGTGTTAGTTGCCGTTATCACAAATAAAAAGCATAGACAAAGAGTGCAACGTTACAAAAATTGTCAGTATACAATGTTGTCTTCTGTATCTTTATAATGCATTGTAATAATTTGATTAATAAATCATAGGTTTTTTTTTTTTGGAAAATTTATAAAAACATGAACATAGTGAGGTGAGAGCAGTTGATCTGTTTCCTAGAGGCCGGGGTTCAAATCAGCTGCGTTCAAATGTGTATACCTTTTTTTTTAAAAAATATCTATTACATGATTCTATCTATATACATTTGTAATGTATAGTGCTGCCTGTTTCTGTTGTCATAAGTAACAAAAGAAAAGGACAGATAACAAGTATAACTTTACATTGTTCTTTTTTGTCTGTATCTAACATTATATGTAATTTATAGTGCTGACTTTTTCTGTCATTATGTAATTAGAAAAACCAAACCAAAAAGTAACAAATTTATTTGTATACAATGTTATTGTCTTTTTTCCTTAAACACATATTTGTATAAAGCCAACTCTTTCTATTTTTTTATACGAAATAAGAGATAGACATATAGTGAAAATAAGCGAAATAATAATGTTGATTATTTATGGGGAAATTAGTGGTCTTTTGATTTAAAAAATATGTTGTAAAACTGCTTATGTTAAATTGTAGAATATAAATCATATGTAAATATGAGTATTTTTTTTTTGCAGTATATTACTTATATTTACAAAAAATAGGACGTGATTCGATTTCGATTATTTAAAATCGATATTAGTTGATCATATTTTTTTGTTTAATATCAGTGTTGCATTAAAAGTAAACCTTATAGTCAATTATGAAGAGTAAAAGTGAAGAGTTAAATGTGTATTATGAAGAGTTATATATTTTTTACTATAGATTTTTTGTATAAATTCCAAAAATAGATTGTCTTAATGGAAATCGGAGTGTCCTTAACACTAGGTTCCCATGTTGTCTACTCTACTATGTGCAGCTATAAGCGTGAAGCCAAAAAAATTAACATTGACACAACCACACTTATTTTATTAGTTTAACGCTTTTTTTATCTATGAAATATTCGGCATTATTTAAAAAGAAACCATAAATAACATTGTATGCAAATAAATTGGTATTAATGAAAACTGTATTATGTATAACAAAAGTATGGACTATTGTCTGTTATTTCATTTTGTAGTACAAATTTAATTGTACTAATAATATATTGAATATGCATTATAATAGTGAGATGTTACATTTGTTATTTAATACATATGAGACGATGTCCAATTGTGAAAGCAACAGTTGTGAGTTTGATTCCCAATCGAGAGAATTATGTATTTTTATTAACCCGCACTGGCAGGCCAAGCTCGGCGTTTAGTTAGAAGAGGTTGTCACCTTAAATGAAATAGAGAAAAGGGCTTATAACGCAGTGTGATTACTTTGTGTTTATAGGCAAAGTAATAATGTATAGTGTTAGCACTCAAGAAATGAATGTTTCAATTAGACGAAAAGTGAAGAACGGAGTGTTTTGACACTAAGCTCCTTCTGCATACACTGCTATAAGCGGGATACGGCGTGAAGTAAAAAGAAAAAACAAATACATTTCATTACAAATTATACACAAATATTTTACAAACAATAGAATAAAGCTTTTATATAAGAAACATTTTTGTTTACAAACTATTTTTTTTTTAAATCATTTTGAAAAGGACGTGTCTGACAATTGTACAAAAAAGAGTAACATGTTTTATATTGGACTCAATGTTGGTATCAAAATGTCAATTTCAAGTTTAAGCTTTGAGGCCTATTGCTTTAACTTCTTATTACACATTAGAAACGTTTATATGAAATAATGTATATTTTATTAACTGTATTTGAGAACGATTTTTTTTTTATGAAAAAGCCAATTTTGGGCTAGTTTTTCTTCAGAAAATGGATAAAAACTTATCCAATATATAAAAAAATTCATCTTAATTTTTTTGTTACTCAACGCAAACGTCTCAATGATTACTTGGTAGAGAAAATAAGTTTTATGATCGATAAAGAGGAGAAGAGTCGTGATAAACATACTAGCGGATTGCAGAATTAATATAGTATAAAATCTAGATATTCTGGAATATGCTTGTAAATCTTACTAAAAAATAAGGTATAAGTATTTGGTAACATGCTATTTACTATCAAGGTAGTTAATGGCATGCCAACTACTAGTACATCAAACACTGGCATGCCAGATAGGCTTTACTTTACTTTAATTGATTTTTGGCATTTAGATATATTTCTGCCATTTGCAAGAATGTATATCGTGATTTAAGAGATTTTATTATAGTACCCACCGTGGTACAAGATTTTAACATGCGACCATCTAAGTTTTATCAAGTGACTTGTAATATATACGGGGCGTGCTATGTATTGATACTTAAAGTAGAAAAAAATATAGTATTATTACACTCTTTTTTAGAATCCGGTTAAGATATTTACAAAATATATTTTTGTAAAGTAACCATAGCTTAGGGCTTATAATCTCAATATATAGCATGCCTTTGGTTTTTTATATATTCTTAAGGGTTTTAAAATTGAATCACTTGTATCTTGTAATATAGTCCAGGGGACGATAAGGAATTTGCAATGTTTTAGAGTAAATATTAGTTAGTTTGTGATTCAGTTCTAAAACGTGCTAGGTTATAGTTCACTTTATAAATATAATAAAAATAGAAATCTATTGCGTTTTTTATTTAAATATAACTAAGAATCCCCTAGTAAAAAGGGAATAAATTTAATTTTTGAAATTGTGCGACTGAAATTTTCTTGTTTGTTTTTTTTTTTCATTCAAAATGAGTATAGTAATTGAGAAAATTAAAATAATTTCAAAAGAAAATCATAGAATGCAGTTTTTTTGTATATCTAATGTTTTTTTGGCTTAAAAATCATGACAATAGACACGAACCACCGATTGATGCCATATTTTGTATTTTTACAATAAAGACTTGTTTTCATATGTTACTCTCAATTTATTCATATTATACATCATTTAATATAAAGCCGAGTGAAAATTCAAATTCCATCAATACTTCAGCGTATTTATTATTTTTTCATTTCGAATACTGGCTCAAATATTTTACAAATAAAGAAGACATCAGCTATATTCAATAAGTGCTTTATGATTAATAAATTCACAGATATTTTTAATTTAGAATTAATTTTTTTTTTATAGATATAATGTGTGTTTTAACATTTCTGTTAAATATTAATTTGTCGTCCATGAATGAAATTTAAATGACTTTTTTTAAATTGAAATAATTTTTGTACGTATAATTGTAATTAGTGTAATGAAGATTATAATAGAATTGATAATTTTTGTTAATAAATCATGAAATCGACTGAGTTTGTTTTATTTAGCTTGCCCTTGGATTATGCCAACGTTTATTTAAATATTATATAAATTATAAATACATAAATATATAAATTATAAATAAACAAATCGGCTTCGCGTATCCCGCACATAGCAGGGTAGACAGAGGGAACCTAGTGTTAAGACACTCCATTCCCCACTTTCTGCCGAATTCTGGAGGCATTGCGTATTGAGTGGCAGAACTCAACGCCGCGCTTTGCCTCGACACCAGAGCGAAGAAATGGAAATATAAATTTTAGTAAATATTTCATCTCATCGAGTGGGGATCGAAGCCACAACCAGCCGGTTTTACAGTCACACTGTGCCACTGCGCTACGAGTGGCCTCATAAATTATACTAACATTTACTTGGGGCTTTGCCCCCTTGATCGAATGGATACAAATTATGTGATTAAAAGTATTTATGACATATTCCAAGTGTCCCAAGTGCAGGCACACTGACTTGGGACACTTGGAATATGTGTATATATGAATGGGGTACAACGAAACGATTACCGTGATGCAATATAGTCCATTGCCTTGTTAAATGGACTATCCATACAAAAAATTATTCAATTCGAACCAGAAGTTCCTCAGTTGCGGAGCATAGCGGAGATGGCTGACCTTGATAGTACATAGCATGTCTAAATGTACAAATTATTCTGTATGAGAGCCTCAGCCTTTCAAAAAGACCAAAGTGCAAAGTGGGCACCGTGAATGCGCACAGCGCCACAGAAACAAGAGCGAGTCGACGAGTATTGTAGGGAGTTTTTGGAGCTCTGTGGTGAAAATTCTTCAATAAATGTGCATTTGTCAAGCAAGGAGGAAAGTATTTTTATAAGGTTAATATCACGATGTAACTTTATGTTGTTAGCATCTCTGTAGGGAGATAAATAAGTTGTAACAAGCGTATAAAAATTTCGACGTAGCTTGATGAGAACGTATGGCTTAGTGGTCAGAGCGCCTGGTCGGTTTGCAGGAGGCACGGATGCGAGTCCCGCTACGTTAAATTTCTTATAAGTTTTCTAAATAAGTATTTTTCTTTCCCAAGTGTCTACTGGCTAACAGTTAGTACCTACCTAAATAGAAGGAAGATGACAAGGTTGCGGGCCGCACTAGTATAAATCTTATGTTACGACGACAGAAAAAAATCGTAAAATATTTAATATAGAGCTCAAAACCTATGTAGTTAAAAATTCAAAACCTATGCAGTTAAAAAAAACAACATTTTAGAAAGTTTATAAATAAAAATCAAAATTGTAAAATTTGTATGATTTATGGAAATCCTACAATAAATTTAATTACTTCGATTCAACTATGTCGAGATCAAGTTAAAACAGCTTTTTTATTGTTACTAAAAATTTTTGTCAACTGAATAAATATTACTTCGTAAATGTCAACGATCTATTCATCGACTAAAAACAAATAAAAATGTTTGATTCTAGTTTTTACAGTAATACTTATAGAAGGAATATTTGGCAGGTAAAGTGAAGCCCACGCATGTTATTTATGTTATCTATTAAAACTTACATTTACCCGCTTTGATGAGACAAATAAAAGTGTGAAGCTGTTTATTTTTCCGTACCTCAAATTCCTCAAATTCCTCGAAAGGTAAAAACGCTCTCCGTCCGATGTCCGTCTCTCAAGATCATTTATCTCGAGATCGCGCGGATAAGGCTTATAATCTATTGAAGCACAGAAAAAAAACTAGCTTCTTAGTCAAATCAATTAAAACATACGAGCATTTATGCATTGGTTTAAAATACAACATTTTATATTTTATAAAAACATTTTATAAAAATCATATAAAATACAGCAAAATGAGTACAGCAAGATGAATCATAAGAAATTAAAAAACGATTAGGTATATTTACCTAAACCTCGCCTAAACCGTGGACATGCAGTTATAAAATTTGGCGCAAAGTAATAACTTACAATGTAAATGAAAGAAAAAAACGGAGAAGTTAAAATTTATAGGAATACTTAAAAAAAATTACAAATTTATATTTATACTTCATTTCATGCAAAATAAGTGCATATGCCCGAAAATTAAAATTTGTAAATTTTTATAAATTCCCGTTGACCTGCAATCTCGAAACTGGCAGGGAAGCCTCGGTGAGCGTATCCGACTCGCATTTAACAGTTTTTTTAATTCATGTATCCCGTAAATAACAGTTTAGGTAGGAGGGCCTAATGTTAAGGCACTCCGTTCCCATTAAAACAACGACGAAAGAAACAGGGCTAACGTAGATTTAGCTGCATTGATGAGACGGTGAAACAATGTAATGTTGGTAACGCTGTTATACAGCAGCAAAACTTATTACAGAAGAAGAATGAAAGAAATATGAATGCCGTGGAGATGCGATCTCTTTATAGGATATGCGGAGTTAGCTTAGCTGATCGAATCCGCAATGAAGAGATACACAGAATGGCAGGTACTAGCGAAGATGTCACGGTGAGAATGAAGAGGTTGATGACAGTGGACCGTAGTGTTTGGCGCTCCGTTCCCTCTGACTACCCCGCAAGGGATAAAGCGTGAAGTTTAATAGATCTAAGTCTAATATATCAAATAATTATCCCCTAAATGGAAATCATATGTTCCTATATCTCCTATCTGATGCATGATCTGAATCGTAATTATTAACAATAGAATCAAATATTTTTTTACTTAAGAGTACAATTAACAATATTTACATATATTTTACAAAACAGAGAGTCATGTTACTACTCCTTCACTTATTTAATACGCAAGAATCTGATCTGCAAAAACAAAAACGAAATTAAAATGTTAACTTTTACAACCTTTGCAACCTTCACGAGACCTTGATCCGCGCCTGAAATATTGTTATTAAATTCAATTATTATTGAGCGATGTTCAGAATAATTTAGGTAAGACCTTCCTATTAAACATAACAAAGTTATTGTTTTTTTTTGTCTTTTACCTTTTATTTTGATAAAATTTGTATACTAAATATTCGTGTAGTAAAATATTGTGGCCGCCGTGGCTCAGGGGACGTATCTACAACTGTAAACGCGATGACTATGAGTTCGATCCACATTCAAGGGAATTAGATATTGAATATTTTCATTTCCTCGCTCTATGAACTAGACAAAGCGCGGCGTTGAATTCCGCCACTCAGCACGCACTCAATGCCGCGAGAATTCAGCGGAAAGTGGGGAACTGAAGTGTTTTAATTGGCAAGAAGTATCTTAACACTAGGTTCCCGGGTTCCCTCTGTCTACGCTGATATACGGGATACAGCGTAAAGCTAAAATATTATTGAATTTGATCTCCACACAACCGTGGCGATTATGTTTATCAGCCAGATGCCACTGCACCACGACGTGGTCGTAATTGATTGTAATAATATTTAGAAGCTCTAAACGGACTGTAAGAACTTTTGAACTAAACAACTTTCAAATTATATGAACAAGATTATTTATAAAATGACGAATAGTGATATAGACGGGTTGAAGTGGACTTCAAGACAAAATTATAATATAAGATTTTTAAGTATTTATATTTTATGAGGTCAGTCGTGGCGCAGCGGCACATAGTGTTACTGTAAAACCGACTGGTTGTGGGTTCGGTTCCCACTCGAGGAGATGAAATATTTACCTAAATTTATATTTCCATTTCTTCGCTCTGGTGTCGAGGCTAAGCCCGGCGTTGAGTTCTGCCGCTCAACACGCAATCCCTCCAGTAATCGGCAGAAAGTGGAGAACGGAGTGTCTTAACACAAGGTTCCCTCTGCCTACCCTGCTGTGTGCGGGATACAGCGTGAAGCTGATTTTTTTTAAGTATTTAAAATATACAATTTTTTGAAGTAGTGTAGTTTATAGATTTATTATTATTTTTAAGAGCATATTTTTTTTGTCTAAGACTGGATGGACCGAGTACTGGAAAATAGTATGAGATTAACGATCGTCCACCTTTTTAATATACTTAAATTAATTTCATTTCTTCGCTCAGACGGATTCTTTGTCTATCGGCACTGAGCTTAGCAATATGCAAACATCTATAAAGTTGAGGGGAAAGTGGGGAGCGGAGTGCCTTACCACTAGGTCCGGTCTATCTACCCTGATATGCGGGAAAAGCGTTAAGCTATTTACATTTATATTTCATCATTTAACCTACCAAGGACCAATTTTCCATTAGCAATTATAACATAAACACTACCTAAATGAAAAATCGTATCGTAACCGTGGTATTATAATGTAAACGGTATATCGTACAACTCTCAATAAGGTATGACCATTACATTACATAAAGTAATTGCCAGTCGGTGTTGGTCTGTCGTTGGAGGAGTACGTGCCGACTAAAGGTGAGCTTAGCTTTGATATAATACGTAACTTAAAACGTTAATTTGTTTATTTACTTTGTGCAGTAAATAGAGATAGCCTAGTTTTAAGACACTGTTGTCTATTTTTTTTGTAATAGGTGCTGTAAGGAATCCAAAAAATTGTATGATCGGAATAGGGAAACTTTTTTTTATATTCCCTCGAATAGGATTTGAATGTGTAACCATTCGTGATTTATTTTTCTTTCAACAAAATAGTAGAATAAAAATTTTAGTATTTTTTTTATAAAATAGCGTATTGTTAAATTTTGAACTTTGTTTCTTGTTGTTGTCTTTTAATGAATTAAACTTTTAACAATGCAAAGAAGAAAAGTAATTGAGCTTTTCTTCTTTATAATATATATACTTATTTAGAAAACGTATAAAAAATTGAACGTAGCGTTTTCATACGTTTTCTAAAACACAATTTTTTTTCTAAGTGTGCAATAACACTTTAAAAATATTAAAAATATTTAATATATATCACTCCGAAAAGTGTAGAAAAAAGTTATTAAAATTTAATTATCATAAAATTTCGCTTCGTCCAGTTAAAATTTTTCTCAATATCTAAATAGTTATGGGTTCAAATGATATTCGAAAGAATATTTAGATTTTTTTCTACTTACCCTACAAGACACATCTAGATGACAGTTTAATATTTTTATTGACATTGTAAAAGAAAACCAAACTTCCATTTTTGTTTATTATTAAATTTAAAAGAAATGTAGCAAAAAAACATAACAAACTATAACAACATAAGTATTAAATATTTCTGAAGCTTTTTAGAATCAAAAAAATTAAATAAATAATATAATTAAACAATAAACGTGCAATATTAAAAAAAATAGTTTTTTTACTCATATTCTTGATTTTGTGGGATAAGCAAAGATATATTTATGATAATTCCGTAAAATGTATATTAATATTTTCATTTATTAGAATAAACTTTTAATGTGAATCTATCTGTTTTTTATATTCTTGTACCATTTAAAAATACATTAAATACAATATTATTGTAATAGGGCTAGGCTTCATCGTTTTTTTGTGTAGTCTAATGCAGAGAAACACCAGAATAGTCTGGTGTCATCCCAAAAATTTTATTTACAAAAAATTTGCCCCGGAAAATAAAAAAATAAAAAACATTTACACGAACATATTAGTCTGCTCAAAGCTAAAGTCCAGCTTCCCCAAGAAAATCTATCTAGATTCGCTAATGGTCATCGGTCTTAAATGGTTGTAATAATTTTATAACAATGTTACTGAATGTGTTTGTTTTTACTTTCACTTATTACGTGCATTAATAATGTTAAAATGAATTTAGGTATATAGATTATATAGTAACGGCCGTTACGTCGTGTAGGTTCGATTCACACTCGAGGTAATAAGCTATTTAATATTTTCATTTCTTCGCTCTGGTTTCAAAACAAAGCGCGACGTTTACCCTCAGAATTCGGCGCAAAATGCGGAACGGCTGTCTTAACCTCTGCTGACCCTGCTACATGCGGGATACAGCGTGAACGTGGTTATAAAAAAATGTATTAATAGATATTAGAAACCGTCTTAGATTAAATTTGATAATTGTAGATACGATCCTCACCTGGTTAAGTATTTATATTAACATTATTTTTATGTCGCCAATCGTGTCAACTTGAGTTGCGAGCCATCCATACGAAAATTGTGCGCCGTTTGGGATACTGAGTATCTTAACACTAGGTTGCCTTTGCTTACCCTGCTGTACGTGGATGATCTGAGAAACTATATATAAATATAAATAGAATAGAAATGTTACTGGTCGACTTCTATACCAAGCAATATTTAAATCATAAAAAATTTTTTAATTATATAACAATAAAACATTATCAATAAAATTTTATATGTCGCCATTTATAGGCACCCTGAACAGCATCGGATGTGGTTTTCACAGTCACAACACTTATTATACTCACCGCCATGTCTCAGACCCAAACAATGTGCGAGACTAAGATTGCTTATCACATCCCGGACATTTCTGGGGCTATGAACGGAAACGGATTTTTTTGACTAACAGTTCGAGCTAGTTTTAATCTACCTAGACGAGCGAATAATTTTAATTACGTAAACTGTCTCACATAAATATAATTCCATTTTTTTTAAAATCTCTTTAAGACCTAATTATTAAACTTTTACTGAATGAAACTAGTATTTATGAATATAATTTAATTACAATAAAATGAAATTACTGAACATGGGGTGACATGCAAAATTCCGAGACAATGTCGGATTTCTGACACGGCATCAATTTTATTACGAGACCCTGCCACACGGCAGCAATTTTTTTATTTTAAAATCAGTAAGACGTTTAATAATTGAATCCAGTACTAATAATACAAGTAAACCCACTACCGCGCCTAGAAGGCTATAATAATATAATTTGAAATTCGCATTCAGACTGGTTGTGTCAGTAACGTTTCTATTACGAAAGTGGATCGTGACTCGACGGCAAGTTCAATATCATAATATGATTTAAATGTAGCTTAGCTACAATAGTCTGTACTTACACAAATAATTATATATTATATTAAAAAAAATTGAGGCCGGTCATGGCGCAGCGGCACAAAGTGTGACTGTAAACTGACTGGTTGTGGGTTCGATCCCCACTCGAGGAGATGAAATATTTACTTAAATTTATATTTCCATTTCTTCGCTCTGGTGCCGAGGCAAAGCGCGGCGTTGAGTTCTGCCACTTGTGCGGGATACAGCGTGAAGCTGATTTGATTTGATTTAAAAAAATGCTTCATGCCGTGTGCGGCATACGGCATGAAGCATTTTTTTTTAGCAGTGTAGGCTGAGGAAACCTAGTGTTAAGGAACTAAATTTTTCGCTAAATTTTATACATATTAATCAGAAAAAATAATTTTGCTTAGAACATAACAATTTAGAATAGTAATCTATAAAATAAGTTAGAGTAGTAATCTATAAAATTAAATGCAAATGAATTAGTCGAACACTAAAAATCTAAGTAAAAAAACAGAGGCCAGTCGTGGCGCAGGGGCACAAAATGTGCCTGCAAACGCGACTTGTTGTGGGTTCGATCCCCACTCGAGTAAACGAAATATTTATTTAAATATATATTTTCATTTGCTCTGGTGTCGAGGCATTAAGTTACGCCACTTAATTAAGTGGAAAGTGGGTAACGGAGTGTCTTAGCACTAGGTTTCCTCTGCCTACCCTTCTGTAAGCGAAATAAATCATGAAGCTGATTTAAAAACAACACATCAACACAACATGTCGAAATCTGTAAACTAAAATCATATAAACTAATACGTTCGTTGAACTCATTTCTAACAGTATTTTTGTCCCTGCATGTTATTATAATGTCATAATAGATATTGCTTATAAACGAATGTGTTTTGTTTATAAGAACTAGTCTCGATCATATTTTGATAATAATTTAAAATATTATTCATACATTTTGTATTAATACCATTTAATTAAGAACTACTGAATTGTAACCTTAGCCTACCAGCATTGTGGCCACGGCCTGTGGTAGAGTATTCTGTCATCCAACCCTGGCTCGCCTTGATTGTCCGGCAGGGGAGAGCAAGAGCTATGCTTATCTCTTGTCATCCTCATAGAGGCAGTCGTGGCGCCACAATGGACTATATACGCAACGATTGCGAATCCGCTCGGGAACTGAATTATTTTCATTTCCTCGCTCTGGTAGTAAGGCAAAGCGCGGCGTTGAATTACACCACTCAATTCAACACGCAACGTCTAGAAAATTGGGCGGCGCGCGGAAAACGGAGTGACTCAACACTAAGTTCACTCTGCCTTGCTATACGTGATGCACCGTGAAGCTATAAACAATATATAATATCCCATGATAATTATAAAAGTATAAGTATACATAATTTCTTCTTCATTGCTTAAATTAAACTGATTTCCTAATTAAATAAATGAAGGAAGTACACTTATACTGATTTGCTTTCAATAACTGTATCGGTTATGCATTTTACCATTATTCATGGTTTTATAATAACGCTCTAAGACGTACAATTTGTAACACACCAACTAATTAAGCTCTTGTATAGTATAGTTAGTACATATTTGTCTTTTAATTTATTAAAGAATATATACAAGTATACCATCGAACACCATGATGGGACAACGTCTGAGAGTAAGCACGAGTCATGATGACCGTGAGTTCTATTCTCGTTTAAGAAAATGCCTTGTTTATGTTAGCCCGCGTTTTTTTTTATGGAAAAGTCACGGCAAGCACGACGAGCGTGCGGGTCACCTGAAGGTAAGTGATTACCGCCGCCCACGACCCCGTGCAACCCCAGAGGAGCTACAGGTGCCTTGCCGGCCTTTAAGATGGGTTGGGCGCCGGGGCCCGGCGTTACCTGATGTGGAACGCAATGGCATAAAGCCACTACTTCACGCCGGTTTTAAATGCCGGGGATGGTAATGATCCGGTCGAGTCTGCCCATGTGTGTTGCCATTGCTGGCGACGTGACTCTACCACACGTACTTTAGTCGCCTCTTACGACACCACCAGTACCAGGATGGTCCTATTCTAGGCCGGGATCACACGGCACATAATATATTAATATATTTTTATATTGATATTAATGTATTTTTCTCAAAACCCAATCTGCATATTTACTTTAGAATATTTTATTAAATAATTTCTTCAATTCATTTGCATTAACACACTTTAAATAAAATCAAATTAAAAATATAAATTAATACAACTAAAATTTTCAAGTGACAAACACGAACGACTAAAAGGTATAATTTATTAAATTATTTTTCTTCACATGCGCTGGTTCTGGGTACAATTCTGACCTGAAGAATTTTTTTTATTGCTATCTTCTGATTTTTTTTAATTTCACGCGGCAATGCCTCCAGAATTCAGTGGCGAACGGAAGTGTCTTAATAGGAACGGAGTGTCTTAACACCAGGTTCCGTCTGCCTATCCTGCTATTTGCTGGATACAGCGTAAAGCCAATAAATATCTTGCATATAGCAGAGTAGGATAGACGCGCTATATTTAATTTAAAGGCAGGCAACGCACCTTTAGCTCCTTTGGTGTTACACGGGGTCATGGGCGGCGGTGGTACCATCAGGTCACCAGTAATCTCGGTTGAATTGTTTTTCAATAAAAATAAGGAGAACACTGCCCGATTTGAGACATTGTGAGTTAAGTGGCGAAACTTAACGCTTAGTCTTGTTACCAAAGCAAGAAAATGAAAATAATTCATTCCTCCAACTCCACTACACCATAATATGGTTGCATAACTTTGGTAAGTAGTTAAAAAAAATCAGCTTCACGCTGTATCCCGCTCACAGCAGGGTAGGCAGAGGGAACCTAATGTTGCGTTCCTCAGTTCCACCGAATTCTAAAGACATTACGTGTTGAGTGGCGGAACTCAACGCCGCGCTTTGCCTCGACACCAGAGCGAAGCGAAATGATAATATAAATTTAAAATACATATTTCATTTTCTCCACCTTTTCAACATAGAATTTTTTTATAGAATTGACTTATGCAACTATTTTATTTATCTAATAAAGATGTTCTATATATTTTTATGTTAAAGTTATTTATAAAAAAAATGTGTATTTTACATTAAAATACACATTTGTTATCTACCTCGTTCACTCCACCTTTCGTCTGTATCATTTTTTATTTTTCGAATACGATGAGAAGTCTTTATTAGGTTTTGGTAATTATAATAATACATATTTGGGTTTTAAAAGAACGAAATTTCAAAAGCCTGTTTTACGGTGCTTTTGCAATTTTATATTTAATTTAAATATTGCCTGCTTCGTGTTTATTATGTCAAAGCTATATATTATGTACGTATATTATATAAATAATTGTATTATGACATCAACTTGGCAAAGTTAAAAAGTGTTTTCCTCCGTGCGATAGTACCTACAAGTTCGATTCCTACTCAGGGCAATCTACCTATTTGTAAAATAATTTTGCTTTCTTAATTTAGTTTAATATAACGCTAGTCTTCAACTATAATTCCCATGATTTCTTTCAAACTTTTCTGATAATTAAGAATAAAATCAAACTTTGTCTGAGATCGATCTTGAGATGCCATTTTCATCCATAGATATAATATATAATAATATATAAATAAGCACCTTAATGTGTGTGCTTTGTAAATATCTTTGTACTTCTTCGACATTAACTTTTAAAAATGGCGTTTGTGTTTTTTTTTTTTATGGAACAGACACGGCAAACGAGCGTGCGGGTCACCTAATGGTAAGTGATTACCGCCGCCCACGGCCCCGTGAGCACGGCCTTTAAGATAGATTGGGCGCTAGAGCCCGGCATAACCTAATGCGAAATGCAGTGGCATAAAGCCACTACTTTACGCCGGTTTTAAATGCCGGAGGTGGTAATGATCCGGTCGAGTCTGCCCATGCGTGTTGCCATTGCTGGCGACGTGACTCTACCACACGTACTTTAGTCGCCTCTTACGACACCACCAGTACCAGGATGATCCTATTCCAAGCTGGGATCACACGGCACAAAATGTCAATGTCAATTTTTATTATATCTAACATTCGTTTAATTTCAACAACAAAAACTAAGGTCAATGTGAATTATTATCTACACAAATTTTGATATTAGCTCTTACAAAATTAATTTAAAACACAAAACAAACTATTATGTAAATCCAGAGAGGCCTTTGTTGCACGGCGGTCACAATTATATTTACGCCCATAAAAGACTAGAATTTGTAGCTACTAAAATATAATTAAAAAAACAAAGTAATTTCTTAAATTATCTGTCAAAATTGAAAACATGTGCTTACAGCGACCAACTGGATTAACTATTTACGCGTTTTACAAGCAAAATATTGTGCAAAATGGTCGAAGAGAAAGTGTAGTTTTAGTGCTTTATTTGAAGCAACATTTGTATCAGGTAGGTAATTGAGATTGTGCAATAATAAAAAAGGAAGTTGAACTTATATAATTTAATTGAATGCACATTTTTGCTTGGATTAATATTTTAAGAAATGTTTTTTTTTTCGTTTTAAAATATCTTTCTTCTCAAACAATAAAATAAAAAACTAAAAATTCTATGAATAAATCTTTTTAATTATGCATTTTTGTTTGAGAATTTAGTGTTATATTATTACATTCTCTCTATAATTGTAATAAAATATAAGGTTATATTTAATTCAATGCTCCGTAATTTACTTTTTTTATCTAACATGAATTAAACGCATAAAAGTATTAATTTCCGTAATGCATGCAATGCTATATCCTGAACATAGTAGAGTATGCAGAAGGAGCTGGAGACTCTAGTAGTAAGACACTCCGTTCCCATAAATACACTACACATTCCCTACTTTCTTTCGAATTCTCGAGGTATTATCGTTACATATCCAATATTAGTATCAAAAGTTTCAGTTTTCAGTTATTATTAAATGTACCTACTTAGTAAATTGCGACATTCGTTTAAAAATATTTTACATATAATTTTATTTCTTTCGATATTATGAATATAAACTTACGTTCACTAAATTGAGGCGAGGCGCGGGGATTCCCATAAAAAATCGCCTTAAAATGATACCTAAAATTTAATACGTATTTTAGCTGTATCCCGCATATAGCAGGGTTTTCCACTTTCCACCAAATTCTGGAGACATTGCGTGTTGTGTAGCGAAACTCAATGCCGCGCTTTCTCTCGGCAGCAGAGCGAAGAAATTAATAAAAAATTATAATATTAAATATTTCATTTTGTTGTGATAATCGAACCCAGAACCTGTCGCGCAAGTCTATGTCCCTCAACAGTTGGCTCCCTCTATCTACCCTGCGAAATACACACAGCGTGAAGCTAAAAAACATTGGAATTGCCTTGACACGCCTTATCTTTATATGAACAAA
Organism: Heliconius sara; assembly: GCA_917862395.2. Taxonomy (NCBI): domain Eukaryota; kingdom Metazoa; phylum Arthropoda; class Insecta; order Lepidoptera; family Nymphalidae; genus Heliconius; species Heliconius sara. The sequence continues at coordinate 7,410,419 of OU860798.1, forward strand.
AGCTATTTATTACTTGACGTATAAACTATACAGCTTTTAAAGATAAGGAAAAATAACATGATATGTAAATATTAAATGAATCACTGTTTATTATCGTCATTTGTTGTTAGTGACGTGATTTAAGGGAAATAACTGACACTATGACACACTCTTGGTAACCAAGGTAGCTCGGATCGCAAGTAAAATTGGGTTACAGCTTCACGATGTACCGAGCACACAGCAGGGTAGGCTGAGGGAATCTAGTGTTAAGACACTCCGTTCTCCAAGTGGGTTACATTTAAACGATTAACTGATATAGGTAATATAGCCTATCCAACACAAAATAAAATCAATTCGTACTAGTAGTTCCTTATTTATTAATAAGGCCTATTTTACTAATAAGAAGCTGGTCAAGTGCTAGTTGATGGGTTTTCTACCATGACCTAGAAAACGGCAAAGCAATCTAGTCTGTTGTATAGGAGCCCCTTAAAATTTGATTTCATTCTTTTTTTTGTATTTGCTGTTATCGTGGCAACAGAAATACATAAAATAAAATAAACCAGCTTCACGCTGTATCCCGCACACAGCAGGGTAGGCAGAGGGAGCCTAGTGTTAAGACACTCCGTTCCCCACTTTCCGCCGAATTCTGGAGGCATTGCGTGTTGAGTGGCAGAACTCAACGCCGCGCTTTGCATCGACACCAGAGCGAAGAAATGGAAATATAAATTTAAGTAAATATTTCATCTCCTTGAGTGGGGATCGAACCCACAACCAGGCGGTTTTACAGTCACACTTTGTGCCTCTGCTCCACGACTGGCCTCAACAGAAATACATCATTTGTGAAAATGTCACCTGTCAACATGAGAAACATGCAGTCTGGTGTCGAAAGGACAAATAGACAGTAATAGGGTCCCGTTTTACCCTTTGGCTTCAGAACTTTAAAAATTATGAGTTTGATTCCCATTAGGCAAAATACATTGTTTTCATATGTTCGTCCTTTGGTGACAGGACAGAACTCGGTGTTTTCCGCCACTCAATACGCAATGTCACGAAAATAAAAAAAAAGCGAATGGAAACTAATAATACTAAAAATATATATTTGTTGGCAAACGGTACAGTGCAACATGAATTAAACGCATAAAAGTATTAATTTCCTGTGCCAAGGCAACTTACTCGAAAGGCCGCGAGCCTTTGACTTGGATGGGTCTTACGTAACCGTTATTATATAGATATAGGCTGAAGGTTTTGCAAAGTGCGAATGGCTATTGCATATTGGTTATTAACCAGCTAGTATTTCACCCCCGGTTTTGCGTGGGCAATTTCTTTATTTACATTTAACATTATTAACCCTCTGGGACGTTGACGTGGTAGCTCTATGGACACCGCGAAATATAAAATTCGGTTTATTACCACTGATTTTCAAATCTAAGCAGCTTTCAGTACATTATTGTAATAAGCTTGCGTGTAGATTTACGATGAATACAAGATCGAAATCACAGTATATATTTATATATAATATAAATTACTCTACCACTCGAGGAAATGAACTACTTATTTAAATTTATATTTTCATTTCTTCGCTCTGGTGTCGAGGCAAAGAGCGGCGTTGAGTTCGGCCACTCAACTCGCAATGCCTCCAAATTCGGCGCAAAGTGGGGAACGGAGTGTCTTAACACTAGATTCCCTATGCCTTCCCTGCTATGCGCGGGGTACAGCGTGAAGCTGATTTATTTTCATAAATTAAAACATTAAACCACGGGAGCGAAATCATAAGTGCTAATCTATAAATGCTACTATACTGTAAAATGAATATTTTTATATACTTTTTATTTCTATTTTCTTACATTCAATCTTAAAATCATTTCAAAGCCATATAAATTAATTCTATGGCGCTTGCTAGATATTACTAATCACGGTCACCAAGAATATAAAACGCGTAATTGACATATTTATAGGGAAAAATACTATTTACCTAGATATAGGTAATAAGTAACAAGTAATTAAAACAATTTACCTGTGTTTAAATATTACCATATTCTGATTTAGCTCGTGTGTGATTTTATAAATAATTTTATTTGTTTATAAATATCGTGTAATTCATGAATGGACAACAACTTCATCTTACTATTGCGGAGTAATCGGAAAATTGCTTAATGTACTAGATGGTCATGGGTTTGATTCTTTATTTGGGTTATTGTTTTAAATATTATTAAGCGGCATTGAGTGTCCCCACTTGCCACATAATCTATATTATAATTCTAATATTATAAAACCTAAGAGATTGTTTAGTTGGACAGTGGACTCACTAAGCTCATATATTTTTGTTGAATAGTCCATTTATCGAGGAAGAATTTATGTTAGTTATATCACGTTAATTGTCTCACGCTTTCTCTAGTAGAGCGGAGAATTAAAAATAATTTATATATAATCAGTGGAGAAGTGAGGATTGAAACGACAAAAATCACGCTTACAGTCAAACACTTTATACTGCGCTAAGACAGCCTCTTCGATGTTTGGTCTAGTATTTTTCAATACTCACAATCTAAATATTGATCTTATCCCCGCTCCATTCATTTTAACTCACAACTTTTCAATAACACGTACCTACGTAAAGTAAAAAAAATCTTTAGAAACTTACATATTTTATTCAGCTCCAAATTAACCTGCCTTTTTATAACCATTGAGGACTTAGCTGCTCATGTAAAATTTTCGTTCGAAATCACCATATTGAAAGGCTGGCTTCTTTATTGTGAAGAACGGTCAACGAGTCGTGGCCGCCCCGTAGTTATAGATTTCTGAACTTCTACGTACTATTTACAGTTTACTTCAGGGCGATCACGACTCATTCAGTCTACTGTACTGCGATAGTAAGACAAATAGTTAAAATTCTCGTCCACATAAAATATGGTGCGGGTATATAATGAAATGAAGAAAATATTGGGTCAGTGTCATATCTATTCATTAACAATGTAATACTTTGGATGTATTAATGTCAGTTTGTCCCTTTTTTATATATTTTTTAAATTTTATTGGTCAAATCGATTTTGGGTTTTTTCATATGCAAGAGATATAAGCAAATTTGCCTTATCTGCATACATGACTTGATGAGAAATTATTCCGCTTGTCGCTTACGTACGTTTCTTTTTAACGTTTCTTTTTAACGTTTCTTTTTTATATATTGCGTGTTTGTTGGGAGCGGTGGATTATCATCAGCGGGCTGAGTGGGTTTGAAATATATTTTCGCTGTCCTCAGATTATTTTTTCTTTTTATTCTTTTGTTATTTTAAACAATGCACAAATATTTCTAGTCCAACTAGCTGTGGAAGTGTATTCCACAGCCAGACTGCCGTCCTCCTAACCACTTTGCACTTCGGGGGGAATTTAGAAACTAGTAGACGATTTTTTAAATTGTTACTATAGTAGTCTAGGGTCACTTTGTAGAGGTAAAGGCAATAAGTGCAAAAACTTACCAACTCATATCTTGAAGATATGTCCATCGTGTTGTATTGTTGCATAGTAACCATAAAATAAAATAATTAATATTAATTTCTAGAGTATAACATAAGCAATTTTCGCGTTCAGTGAAACATATCTCAGTTACACCATAGACAACTAGTCTACGTAATACGTTCAAATCATACAGAAACTTTGACGTTTATTCAGCTTCGTTTAATATTTAGTACCAACTTAGTGTTAAGACTTAATGGGAACGGAATGTTTTAACACTAGACTCCCAGGTACCCTCGGACTATCCGGCTATTTGTCGAGAATGAAGTATTGTATCAGTAGATTCATTCAATTCCATTTCGAGATCATCGTAAGGCTGAATCAGCGCTTAATTGTATAAATGTGACCATTGTTGGTTCGATTCCTAGTTGGAGAAATCAATTATTATCTAACCCTTGCTGTGGTAAAAAAAGCAAATACATGGGCGTTTCCTATGATATAGCGTGAAGCTAGAAAAAAAACAGACAAACTAGAAATTGTACGTAAATATGACATAATTAAATCGATTATTAAATGAACATAGTATTTTAATGTATGACCCGTTTATGTAATTAATATGAATACTTCACATATTATAAGTGAATAAATATATGTTTCCGTAGTATCGGGCGACATTTGCGTCAGTCGGTTTAGAGGTGTTGGTAGTTTGTAGTTAGGTGTGCTGGCAGTCGGACAAGTATTTTGTTATTTATATTTATATTTAATATTATAATTTACTTTATTTATTAATTTAATGTAATAAAAACGAATTTTTAAATTTTTATCACGCAATTTTAAATTATTATATTATCTTTAAATTATTGTATTAATTAAGATTATAAATAGCTTATTAAAGAGCATAGTCAAATATCATTTCGCTTTTTGTTATTCACACAGTTTTAAAACTTGACGTTAACTATTGAATATCGGAATTTTGTTGGAAATAAATGAATAATTACTATATTTCAGTCCGAAATGTAAAACTAAGCATACTTATTCAACTTTAAAAATGAAATTTTGAAAAGTCGTCTCATCAATCAATCAATCTTTTTAATCAACTTCAAGCTTTTTCCTTCTATGTGGCTACCCGGGAAAAGGCAGAGGGAACTTATTGTTAAGACAATATCGATTTTCCGCTGAATTGTCTTGTTACCAGAGAGAAAGAGAGGAGAAAAAAATATTTCGTTGAGTGGTACCTACAACCGGCGCGTTTACAGTCAGGTTTTATGCTACTGCGCTTTGACCCTATATGCCTTAATGTATCTTTAATTTTTTTTAACATTTTTTACATCTAACAAACCTTTTATTCCAGATATCATAATGGGATGGCACGCCGCCTTCATCCTGCTGGCTGCGGTCCAGCTCAGCGCCCAGTACCTGTTGCCCGGCGACGTGGCCCCCTCTCACTATGACCTACGACTGGCATATGATATAGATCCAGCTAGCAACTTCAGTTTCTTTGGAGTTGCTGATATTTTTGTAAGTTTTTATAAATTTTGTTTCTTTCTACTAAATACTTCTATATGTATATATTTTGAGTATTATTATTTTTCTGTGTGTGTATACTTGTCGGTATTATTCTTTAATCTATTTATCCGTAAATCTTATAGTTTCTTTGTAATCCACTCTATCGTTTCTTTTCCATTTGACATGGTTCAAATTTTGCTACATTATTATATGTTTTCTAAAGAAGTAAAAAGGCGCACGAGTTAGAAACCTTTCGTTAAGAAACCGTATTGAATTTCAATATTTTTATGACTATGAATAACATTTTAAATTTTTCATTTCGCACTATGAGCAATTTGCACCTATTCGTAACAGTCAGGTGTATTATGTTATCAGTGTGAAGCAGAAATTTTTCTGATGTGATGCGCTATGCTAAGGCTATAAGAAATCTAAGTACAACTCAGAGAAATAAATCATCCGTTTTCTCCGTTCCGTCCGTTGAGGTCCGCCACTCAACACGTATTGCCTTGAAAATCGGGCGATGAATGGGGGAACGGTGTGGTCTTAGGTTCCTTCTGTCTACATTATGATAGCCGATTATAGTGTGTAGCTGTGACTTTATATTGTTTATTTAGTTTATTTATTTTAATATTGTTTATTTCTCTCTGCTTTGAATGTTTAAGTAATGTTTATCAAAGTATAGAGAATAATTAAATTTTTTATTTGGTTATTAGGAATTTTATGTGGAACAAACAAATAAAGCAACATTTCTTTATTTTCAACTGTCCCCTATGTTGCATGCTTAGTGATGAATGACTCTGATGGAAGACATTACTCTATTGTTTTACATTTTTAAAGTATATCTATTATATCAAAATTACGAAAAAATACTTTTTGTTATGTAAACGTAAAAAAAGTTGAACGTAGCTGGATTTGAACCCGAACCAAGTCCAAACACTCTGACTACTAAGGTATACATTCTTGCTTATTATAATTATTATAATATACTGTGGTCAATCACAATCACATCACAATTGTGTCAAAGGAAAAATTCCATTTTTTCATGTTGCCGTAGGAATTATGAAAAATCCCTCCATTGATTACGTACTTATATGATCTGTCATGCACATACCAAACTATTGGTCAAAATAAAAATCATCTTCAGGCTGTATCCCGCACACAGCAGTGTAGGTAGAGGCAACCTAGTGTATATATATATATATATATATATATATATATATATATATATATATATATATATATATATATATATCTAGATAACTTGCTTTAATAATTACAGATTATTGTATAAAACACGATACATTCTAAATGCCCAATGTATCTGCTGACCGCACGTACAGTGGGCTATATCGAAACGATTAAGGTGATGTTTCATAGCCTATAATAGCCTATCTTAATCATAGGAATACCTAACCCAAAAATAAATTTTCAATTCAAATCAATAATTCCTGATATTAGGGCTAATAGTTTAACCAAACACATTCTATATTTTCATTATATTTGTATAAGTAAATTTGTTAATGTTATCTACATAGATTTTGAAATTTGAATTAATTAGCCGTGTTGTGTAGTGTTGAACGTTAGCGGATCTAAGTTTGTGAAATAAACGATGAATGGGACCGGTATTTAATTTCTTTTATTTTTTCATATGACTCATAAAACATATTGTTGCTAAAGAAATCTAAAATGACATGAGAAATGAGCCAGTCATGGCGCAGGGGAACAAATGTTTGACTGTACACGCGACGGGCTGTGAGTTCGATTCTCACTAGATGAAATAAAATACTTAATATTATCATTTTCTTCGCTCTGGTGTCGAAGGCAAAGCGTGGCTTTAAGTTCCACTATTTACTCGTTCGCAGCACTCCAGAATGCAATTGGAAATGGGGAACGAAGTGTCTTAACATTAGGTTGCCTCTACCTACACTGCTGTGTGCGGGATACAGCCTGAAGATGATTTTTATTTTTTACCAACATAATACCACCAGGTTACCGCCGCGAAATCGCTTTCGATAAACCTTAGAAACGGACTACTTTTAAATAAAATAGATCTACGTAGCCCATACGTACTAAATAGTGTTGTATTTTGTAATTACTTCACTCGGCTGCCTAGAACTGAATTTATATGAATATCGTTTGGTTTCCTTCCTTCTTTTTATTGGAGATTATAAGAATGCAGTTTACTCTTGCGAATTAAACGTTATTCCTAATGGTAATTGGGCTACAAGTCTGACTTAATTGTGATTGCTGTTTTTGGCAATGGTTGTGTATTCGATCTCCACTTGAGATAATAATTATATTTAAAGTGTTTGTTAGACAAACTGCGGCGTTGAGTTACGTAACACGCAACAAAGTCTTAGCACTAGGTTTCCTCTGTCCATCCTATTATATGTATATAAGCAAAAAAAGTTAACCAACCTGTATATTTCTTACGTCACCGTTGGTATAGAATGCGGCAATTTCAATAACATTTTAAATATTTAAATTAATATCTTCTTAAGTATGCATTGTATTTATTTTACAGTAGTACAACATAACGCAGTAGGCCAGTCGTAGCGCAGCGGCACGAAGTGTGACTGCAAAACCGACTGGTTGTGGGTTCGATTCCCACTCGAAGAGATGAAATATTTACTTAAATTTATATTTCCATTTCTTCGCTCTGGTTCCGAGGCAAAGCGCGGCGTTGAGTTCTGCCACTCAACACGCAATGCCTCCAGAATTCGGCAGAAAGTGGGGATCGGAGTGTCTAAAACACTAGGTTCCCTCTGCCTACCCTGCTGTGTGCGGGATACAGCGTGAAGCTGATTTTTTTTTTACAACATAACGCATGTAATTGGCCAGAAGTGTCGTTAAGTTGATTTATTTTTTATTGTAATTTAGAAATGTTATTTTTTATGATAGACATAAACTACAATTGCTTTAAAAATATTATCATATATATTTTTAATTCCTAGCTCCGGTAACAATACAAAACGCGGCGATGAGTTCCGCCACTCAACACTCAATGTCTTGTAAATAGTGCAGAGGCTGAAGAACGGAATACTCTGCTATATATTGGTGCTGTGCTGTGGATCACAGCGTGAAGCTATAAAAAAATATAGAATTTAATAAATAATGTTAATGTTATGTATCACTAGCGATCCAAATGCGGCTTCACTTTACGCAAATGTCTTTGTATTATTACTCTGTTATATAACGTATATTACTGTAAAGTTTAATTTAAATCTAGTCGATAGGTTTTTGCGTGAAATTGAAAAAAAACAGCCTTCCTGTAGTATTAGTAGTTTTTTTTTCACATCGGAAAAAAAATCTAGTATAAAATCCGAAATATACTTACCTGCTACGTCCACACACGAGTTATTAAATACCCTCATTTTACAACAAAGGCTGTAATTTAGATAAAACCAATTTTACTGAACCGATGTTTACGTTATCGATGAACGATTAAAATAAATACATAATATTGGTAAACCGCAAAAGCTACACATAATAACACATAATGGTTTTCATAGTAAAATGATGTATGTAATATAGAAAGTTTTAAATATATTGCTATTACTACTGTTTTCATAGACGCTTATTCTGCGTAAACATAGAACCTAGAACTTTTTTATTTTATTTTTTGTTTTCATCTTTTTGCTTATTATCTAACATATGTATTATCCCGACCTCGATTATCCATCACAAAAAGAATTTTCCAATTTGAACCAGTAGTTTCCGAGATTAGAGCCCACGACCAAACTAAATATTCAGCTCTACAATATTAGTATAGAGTTATAGACATATATATATAAGTAGTCTTTACATAGCGTGCAATTTGCATTTATGTTTTAAACGTACGCACTGTAACCTACTGACCTGAACGCGATCTCATTTTCTTTCATGTATTTATTTTAAATGTATGTTTTGAAAATTTCTATTCCACTCATAGTTCTAGTGGATTGCTGTCACAGTGTTTAGTGATGGTTCTTTACTTTCTTGTTTTTCTTTGTTTTTCCGTTCCCCACTGTCTGAATCATTCTGGAGACATTGCGCGTTGAGTGGCAGAACTCAACACCTAAATAATTTTTAAATTAAGCAGCTTTGCCAGGGCAGGGAAAACAGAACAATTAATTTCCGCAAGTGGAGATCGAACCCACAACCGTCATTTAGATTCACATACTTGATTTTTGTTGATTGTCTTGATTGAAATCATTTTTCTAGGTATGCTTATTGATATGCCACTCAGCTTACCCCCTATTTAGGAAATAACAACATTTAAAATATTTTATGGAGGCTGATTGACGCTTTATCCCGCAAGGCAAGGTAGGTAAGTAGAGGGAACCTATTGTTAAGACACTCTGTTTTTCACTTTTCGAGACGTTACGTGTTGAGTGCCGCATCTCAACACCACGGTTTGTCTACCAGAATGGGGAAATGAAAATAATTTAAATATAATCATTTCACAACGAACCCACAACCATTGTATATAGTCACAAGCCTTAATGTTTCGTTTTATATAAATAATATATATATATATATATATATATATATATATATATATATATATATATATATATATATATATATATATATATATATATATATATATATATATATTAAACTTAACTTTATACATACTAGGCAGATACCACTATTAATTTCTGGTTTTTACTGTCACCTTGTATTATGCGGGATAAGCAAATAGAAAGAAATAATGATCGACTGCATCTTTTCGCCTATTACCTATAGCCTACAAAGGCGTGACTGTAACGCGACGATTGTGGGTTAGACCCCAACTCGGAGGAATGAATTATTATTTATTAATATTTTCTTTTCTTCGCTCTTAAGGTAAAAGCCCGGAGTTTAATTCCGCCACTCAATACGCACGCACGACGGAAAATGGAGAACAGAATGTCTCAAAACAGAATGTCTTAACACTAAGTTCCCACCCTGCCGTTAAGAAAGTCTCTGTTGACTATATTCACTGTACTCTTATAATAGATGTTTAGCATGAGATATGGAGTAGTGTTACAAGAACATGAATGAAATCGAACCCACAACCATCTTTAACACTTGCACACTGTGCTACTGCACCACTATGGCCAAGAAGCCTTTTAATTTATCAACTACGTCGTATATAGAGGTCAGTGTATATTTATTATTCACATAGCGCTCGAAGGCGAGGCAATGTTACTGCGAAGGTTTTCTATATGACACGTGCATTTATTCTATAATTGCAACTTATGAGAAATGTGTCAGGTGTACAATTGAAAATGATCAAAAGTAAGAAAAATCATAAAATCAAAGCCATCCACAGCTAACTCCAGTACAGCGACTATTTCCATCATTCGGAGAATGAAGTATTTTTTGGAACACATATAAAATTTTTGAACGTAGTGGGATTTGAAACTGCGCCTCTACGAAGCTGTCCAAGCGCTCTGACCAACTAAACCATACGTTCTCGTCTGGCTACTCTTCTTCTGGTCAAAATTCTTATATGCTTGTTGCAACTTATTTTTGTTGCTAGCCTCTCTGTAGGGAGATTTTTATAAATATCCGCTAACCAAAGATAATTACAAAAATAAATCCCTCTCCTAATACGATTGGAATAAACATAGAAACTTGTTTTGACTGCGCAGGAGTTCATTTTAGTGACTCCAAAGGTTCTTAACCTCTAAAAATAGAAAATTAATCACGCTTATTCATAACCCAGTTTGGACATATTGTAATACATTATTTATTGTATTGTATTTTAATACAATACGCCTCCACGGCGCCGACCCAAAACACGTAGTGTTGCGACAGATTTTAAAAAATATCATTTTTTGTATCATTGTGTATGCAATCGATAATAATTCAGTTGATAAAAAGTTCAAAGAATGGAAAACGTCCTAAATACGATGCCAGTTGGGCAACTTTGAGGTAAAAAGTTAAGATTTTGATTACAATGAATTTATTTTTTTTATTTATAAATATTATCGGTAAGTTGTCTTTAATAAAAAGTAAGTATGCATTTTATGTTATTAGGATATAGCTACAATGGTTGTGGGTTCGATTCCCATTCAGGAGAATTAATAACGCACGGCGTCGATTTCTGCCACTCAACACCTACTGTCTTGAAATTTACGATACGATACTCTTTTAAATAAATTTACATTTTCATTTTCGATACACTCACTTTTACGACAAATCTTACGCCACAAGATCGTTGAACTTTCACAATAGCCATAAATATAGACTTACAAAAGGATACCGCGTAAATAAGCATTGCGAAAGAAACATTATCTTGAGAAAAAAAAAGTTGTTAGTGTAAAGTGGTGTCACGTATAATTTTTGTAAAATAAAAAGAACGTAATATGAATATAATATGCAAGTTGAGCTTTTGACAGTTTTTTTTTGCTTTTTTTTATATTCGATTAAAAACTAAGCTTACCTGAATTTTTTTCACCTATACCTGTACAAGCTACTTTAATAGCGGACAATTGGTATACTCTATACTCGTATTTTATTTTAATGATGAAATACTATAATAACCATTACGGTCAAAGGAAAAATCGATTACATCTAGTACTTCTACAATAAAATATTATATAATGGATAAATACAGTAGAATGCTAAAGTAAAGATTTCCATAGCGATGTGTTCTGGAATGCCCTGATTATTTCCTCGAGTAGGAATCGAATCCACAACCTTGTGCCGTTTACAGTCGCAAGGTAGTGCCCCTGCGTCACACTGACCTCTAAAATTCTTTAAATGTTTTAAATATTTTTTTCCTTTTCAGTTAACAGCAAAGAAAAACACTCAACAAATAGTTCTACACGCCCAAGACTTTTCAATATCCGTAGATAAAGTGACCGTAGTCGGTCAAAGTGGGTCACCAAAAGTCAATGATATCAAAACGAATGATACAGTCAATTTCTTAATTATCTCTCTCAGTGAGGAGTTAAAGGAAAACGAGAATTATACTCTAACTATACCATTTTATGGTAACTTGGTGAGAGGTCTCGATGGCGCTTATATCAGTACGTACACTGATAATACCAGTAAGAAAACTGAGTGAGTATTTGTTAATATTTTTTTCTAGCCTGTGTTCATGATGATTGTTGGTTAGATTCCCTATTGGGAATTAACTCATAATTTATAATAGTTTCACGCTTTATCCCGCTTGTAGAACAGAATTCTGGAGACATTAAGTGTTGAATGGCGGTAGGGTACTTAACGCCGTGTTTTGCCTTGTTAAGAGCGAGTAAATAAAATATTTTTAAACATTTTTAAAGTGTTAATCCACACTTAGGAAATATAAATACTTATTTAGAAAACGTATAAAAATTTGAACGTAGCGGGACTCGAACCCGCGCCTCCTGGAAACCGACCAGGCGCTCTGACCACTGAGCCATACGTTCTCGCCAAGCTACGTCGAAATTCTTATACAATAGTTGTAACAAGCGTATAAGAATTTCGACGTAGCTTGGCGAGAACGTATGGCTCAGTGGTCAGAGCGCCTGGTCGGTTTCCAGGAGGCGCGGGTTCGAGTCCCGCTACGTTCAAATTTTTATACGTTTTCTAAATAAGTATTTATATTTCCTAAGTGTGGATTAACACTTTAAAAATGTTTAGAAATATTTAAAAAAAATAGTATTCTCTCTTGCCAAACGATAATTCTTAGTAATTATCTTTGGGTAGCGGAAATTTGTAAAAATCTCCCTACAGAGATGCTAACAACATAAGTTGTAACAAGCGTATAAGAATTTCAACGTAGCTTGGCGAGAACGTATGGCTCAGTGGTCAGAGCGCCTGGTCGGTTTCCAGGAGGCGCGGGTTCGAGTCCCGCTACGTTCAAATTTTTATACGTTTTCTAAATAAGTACGAGTAAATAAAAACCTAGTAAGTCTCCTAGTAAGAATCAAACAAAATCGTGTGTGCTCTTGCTCCAAAAACGGCCTCTGCTTGGATTACTAAAATCTTTTTATAATTATTGAATGTCTATTAGTATCGAAGAAGGGAGTATCTTGATAGTTGGTTTTCTTGAAAAAAAAAATGTTCTCTAATTATTTTGATCTTTTTCCAGGTACCTTATATCGACTCAATTTGAGGCCATATCAGCCCGCAAAGCTTTCCCTTGCTTCGACGAGCCCATCTATAAGGCAACCTTTACCATCAACATCGCTCATCAAAAAGAATATACCGCCGTGTCCAACATGCCACTGCAGTCTTCCAGTGGTAATAAGTTAGTATTGATTTATTACTTCATATTTTGGTAATAAGCAAGTATAGGCAAAAATAACATTAATAGATAACTTCTAAATACACCGAGCAAAAGCTAACAAAAGTTATTTTAAAAAAATAGTTACCTTTATTAATATATATATTTAATATTTTTTCTTTCAATTAAATAAAAAAATATAGTTTACTTAAAGTTACTTTAAAATTCTGGATGGTATAATTTTGAAGTTTTCTTTTATATTTTTTATTTATTTTACAGTGCCATGGAAGACTTTTGGTCGTGGGATACAATTGGGAAGAAGTTTCAGTAAGTTTTATTTATTATTATTTAAATATTTTTTAGCTTCACACTATTTTTTAGTATCCCACATGTAGCGGTGTAGGTAGAGGGAACCTCGGAACCAAATGTTAAGATACTTCGTACCCTTTAAAACATTTCCCACGTTGCCCACTTTGCGCCGAAACGTTCGTTACCAGAGCGAGAAAATTAAAATATTAAATATTTCATTTCCTCGAGTGGCAATTCCATCGAATGGAAATCCTACATTCAACCTATCGCGTTTACAGTCGCACGCTTTAACTGCTGCGCCACAACTAGCTTCAAATTTATATTATAAAATTACAAAAGATAATAAAAAATTAATAAAATAATTATATATCCTTGAAGTGTTTTTAAATATTTAAAAATATATATTGTAATTTTTGACTCGATATAAAAATGTGTATATCTTATTGCATTCGTAACTGTGAAGTAGTGAACGTTTTCAATATTAACTTAAATACGTTTGGGAAATATAAATTCATATAAAATGTTTTGTGCTTTTCTTATTATTTCTGATTTGATCCTCTTCTTATAACAAATAATTACAATTAATGGCAAATTTAAGGCACTCTTTTCGTCCAATTTTAGAACTACACGTTCCTCATTAGGGCGAGTTTTTTTGAAGAGAGAATTGATATATCATTCCCCGAAGTGGGAATGTGACACGAACTCAAAGCATACTTTTTAATATTTCTAAACATATTCCAGAAAGGAACAATCATCATTTGTATCGGATCAGTTCTACAAATCGGTCCCAATGTCGACTTACCTCGTCGCCTACGTCGTCTCTACATTCTCCTATGTTGAAAGTCCTGCAGAATTATCTAAAACTAAGTTCAAAATTTGGGCAAGGAATGATGCTATCGATCAGGTATGTTTGTGTCCATAAGAAACTAGAATATATAATTTTTGCTTTTATATTATTTTGAATACAAATTCCTATAGATTTTTGGTCTGTATAAAGGTAAAGTATTTGTTTAGAAATAAAAACTATCAGAATATTTTGGTTTGATTTTAGCTTTGTGTATACCCAAGAATTCTTTTTAATTCACATTTGGATTTTTTTAATATTTATAATTTACTTATATAATAATTTCTTATTCCAGACATCCTACGCAGCCCAAATAGGTCCAAAGGTGCTATCACATTTCGAGAAATGGTTCAACGTGTCCTTCCCCTTGCCGAAACAGGACATGATAGCTATTCCCGACTTTGCAGCGGGGGCCATGGAGAACTGGGGACTTATAACATATAGGGAAACCGCTTTGTTGTACGATAAGAAGGAATCATCGTTTTTGAATAAGGAGAGGGTTGCTGAGGTAAGGATTTGATTCTTTTAGTAATCATATACTTATATGTAGGTAATCTGGAGACCAGTCGCAAGCTCGACTTTAAACGCGACAGGTTGTGGGTTGGATTCCCACTAGAGGAAATAAAATATTTAATATTTTCATTTCTTAATATTTTTATACTCTTAACTAATAATAATAATTTAAATATATATATATATATATATATATATATATTTAATATTGAATAGTAATAATAATATCTCATTATTTTCTCTTAATTAATAACAATAATTCTATTTTTTTTCTCCAGGTCGTAGCCCACGAACTAGCTCACCAATGGTTCGGCAACCTGGTGACCATGAAATGGTGGTCGGATCTATGGTTGAACGAGGGTTTTGCAACCTTCATGGCGTCTGTAGGTATGGCTGCCGTGGAGCCTGAATGGAATGTCGAAATTAATAATGCAGTGGATCATACATTATCGGTTTTGGCTTTAGATGCCCTGGAGTCTTCGCATCCGGTGATTGTTTTTGTCTTTATATGATAATTTTTTGCCCGGCTATAAGTTCGATTCGCACTCGAGGAAAAGAAATATATTTTAGTATTTATTCATTTACCATTTGAGAACTGTACATAGAAATATGAAGATGTGTGAAGCTAAAGCAATATCTGATAAATATTATGAAGTAGTAAATAATCTATTTGAATGAAGAATATTTTTATTTTTTAATTAATCCTGTTACTAGCTAAGTGAATATCAAAAAGACGGCCGCTTCGTGTCCCACCAAACAGATAGACAAGTCCTTTAAATAAAATGCAAATGTGTCTAAAGGATGTTAGTAATCTTGTTATTTTTTTTTATTCCTTAGCGTAGTATTTTTGAAAGATACAATTATAAACAAATTATGTGCATGCACTTCTGTCGTGTAGCAGTGATACAATTTTTTTCACGAAAGTATCCTCAACCTAACAATGGTTTAAAATTTTGCGAAAATTTTAGGCCGCAGTGTTTTGAGTCTATATGAAGAATACCAGTTTCACGCTTGTGAAATCTATATGATTTATGAATCTTAATTAATAGGTCCTAATTGAGTAAAAAAAAAACTTTTAAAATGATTAAAAAAATTGTAGCAAATGTCACGAACAATACATTTGTTTCAGGTTTCAGTGCCTTTAGACGATCCCAAGCGTATATCAGAGATATTCGACACGATCTCCTATCGTAAAGGCGCGACGCTCATACGTATGATGATCATGTTCCTCGGAGAAGATGTCTTTAAGAAAGCCTTGCATAAGTATGTATAGAGACGTTCTTAAAATTTACTTGAACTTTTCTGTTAATTTTAAGCAATACAGCAAAATATAGGCTTTTTTTAAGTCCTTTGGGGATTATAAGCTCAGTAATATTTAGAAAATATTATTATTCTTTTTAAATATTTAAATAAAGCTAATATTGAGTCAGTGGTTTTCGGAACATCCCTATTAGAAATTTTCGAGGGAACGTCCAGCTATTGGCTATTTTTTTTTCTTTTTTTTTATATCACAAATAATGATAACATTTCAGCTACCTAACAAAATATTCTTACTCCAACGCGGAACAAGATGATCTGTGGTCGGAACTGACGGCAGTCAACCGCCAACATGGCGGTCTCAGCAGGGACGTCACTGTCAAACAAGTGATGGACACGTGGACCAAACAGACCGGATATCCGTTAATTACTGTCACCAGGAATTATTCCGAAAAATCGTTGACGATGTCGCAGGTTTGATTTTACTTTCCTTTTTTCTTTTTTATGTTGTTTTGTTTGATTGTTTGGATTATTTTTTTTTGATCAGAAGGACTTTTTTTTATAGTACTAACTGCCCCTTAAGACGCTGAGGAAAAACATTAGTAAATATTTTCTTAAGAATGACGAACGAACATTGCTTAATTTAACATAAACCCACAACGCCATCTATTATTTTCAGGCTTTATGATTCTGTTCCAATTTTTTTTTATGAATTAAAAAAATGTCAAACAGTATTTTAACATTTTTAAAATGTTATTCCATAGCAAAAAAAATACTTAGATAACATATTAAAAAAATTGAACGGCTTACAAGAGGCACGGGTACAAATTTTGATTATAATCAAATATATGAATGTATAGATGTGGATCTGTGTCACTAATCACATATGTGGATGTGACATCATCACATGTGTGATAAAATGTGCATGTACGATTATATGTATTTATTTGTGATCACAGATGCACGAAAAGATTGAATTATTAAGGAAAATATTGCATTTAAGATTAAATGTTTAATTTTTTTTTAACTTGTCTTAAAGCAATTTTAATTATAGCAGCATAAAGTTTATATTTTAATTTCTTCGCACTGGCAATGGCTGTCTACGACACACGGGCACTTTCCTACTTTTGTACTTTACTAGGTTCCTTCTGCTGCTCTGTGTGGGATGTGGGATAACGTAAAGCTGATTTGATTTTGTTCTATTTTTCTTATAGAAAAATATCTTGTCGGACACCACTCTGTATTCTCGATTAGAATAAAGATGCCACTGACAACAGTGCACATTGTACATTTATTAATTTATAAAGAGTTGTATTTAAGGAAATAATCATAAGTTTTCCGACGTCCAACATACAATATTTCTTTATTAGGCGTTTTGCCCTAATAAGTTATAATTTAAGAACCAATAGTAGTCACACCAACAGTATTATGAGGAAATATGGAGTTTGGGTGGTGGTTACTTTTGCAGTTATTACGGAAATAAGATGCGAAAATGTACCTATAGTTTGTTAATTTATAAACCTATTTTTTTAATATTTAATGATAAATAACTTGTCCATTGCCAGATACTTAGCTTAGTTTTAAATTACAAGCGCATATCAATCTAATATACTAAAGTGTAAAAAATATTATTTGCTCCTAATATGTTCGTAGGAGTTTATAGCTTATAGGATTTGGGGGTGTCTATGGACAACGTCGATTCTAATATTATTAAATACAAGTAACCACCGACCAAACTCCATAATAGTACCCTAAGAATACTTACCAGTGTTAGGCGTATGAGCACAGAAACTTTCAGGCTTTATAAATTATCTGGTCTGGTCCTACTGTTCTACTATTGGCTGTCGGTCTATAAGGAACATTACGAAAATGTGACGTCATAACTCCTTAACACTTTTATAAACAAATTGTTCTGTACATTTTTTTTTATTTATTCTGAGACAATTTTTTTTCTTACAGAAAAGGTATCTCTCTCTCGGCTCATCGACTCGCTCATCCTCCTCCTGGTGGGTGCCACTCAGTGTTCTTTGTCAGAATGAGGACACAGCTGATAACAGCGTACAGTGGTTGAGTGATAAGGAGGGCGTTATGAATGAACACAAGTTTGAGCACGGCGCGAAACCTGATGAATGGGTTCTGCTTAACTATAATATGATTGGTGAGTATTATAGATATTGTATATTGAATTTTTTTTTTGTTTTTAATTAGGTTGTAATTTTTTTGGGTTCCGTAACTCAAATTAATGTTTGCAGTCCACGGGCCCTTAGAGCACAGAAATAAATTAAGGAGCTAATTCAATGCAACCAAAAGATGCGAGCATTTACATAGTTTTGCCGCGACTTGTATTAAAATATGCTTTTTATTATATGCGTTTTTTTAAACCTTTTTTTTATTTCAGCCCCATATCGAGTAAACTACGATCCACGAAACTGGAAACTCCTTACCGACACGTTGATAAGTGAGAAGTATCGTACTGTACCAACACTGGGGCGGGTTCAGCTACTAACTGATGCATTTGCTCTAGCATGGAATAATCAATTAGACTATGCTACCACTTTGGAGTGAGTTTCTTTATATACAAAGCTTTAGTGTAGTAAATATTTGACAATTTTAACAAACGACACTATCGAATATCAAAACAACTCAAGTCTAATTTGAACCTACAATCATCACTTACCTCTTGTAACTTCCAGACTTGCAAGCTACCTTCGCCGGGAGTCCGAATACTCACCCCTCAGTACTGGACTCAGCGCGTTAGGAAAGATCGAGAATGTTCTAAAAAGGACACCAGAATTTGGAGCTTTCCAGAAGTACATGAGAAGATTGATTACTAACGCTTATGAGAGGGCTGGAGGACTGTCAGTTAAGAGGATTGTTAATGGCGACGACTTGAATACTGTTAAAATGCAGGTGAGTATTTATTTGTTATTTTTTTAAATGTTTTGTGGCCGATTGTCTGGACACTGATGGTGAAGCTCATGATGATGGTGACAAAGACATTTTCAAAATAAATACGGAGCGTAATAAAAATACTAGTTACTATTGAAATTATTTGATGTCCCCGCTTTTATAAAATCAACAATGGCATATAGCCATTGGTACACATGATCTTGAATTTGGCCTAGGTTCCCTCTGCCTACATTGCTATGTGCGACATACAGTATGAAGCTAAAATAAAATGTATATAAATGTATATACTTTTTTTGTTAATTTTTTTTATATGCATCTTCCAGGGTTTGACCAGCTCTTGGGCGTGTAGTGTGAAGGTACCCGGCTGTGAAGAGAACGCCATACAGCTGTTCCAGCAGTGGATGGACACAG
The DNA here is from genome assembly GCA_917862395.2 of Heliconius sara. Taxonomy (NCBI): domain Eukaryota; kingdom Metazoa; phylum Arthropoda; class Insecta; order Lepidoptera; family Nymphalidae; genus Heliconius; species Heliconius sara. Next base: position 7,429,780 of record OU860798.1, read on the forward strand.
ATAACCCTGATGTTAATAATCCGTGAGTCCTTTATTTAGGCTACTTAAAGCTTATTATTGATGAAAATAAAAATATTTTATAATCATAGGAATTTCTCATTGAAACAGTTTTTTATCATTGGTGACTTCGTTTTTGCTTATTTAAAAATAATTTTAAGAAACTGAGTGGGGTTATTTTTTCTCCATTTGGTATAAAGCGCGGCATTTAGCGACCCAAGAAATATCTACATCGCTTTCCATAGTGTATCAATAGAATGTTTAAACATTAGATTTTTTCTGCATACTTTGTTGGCATTCTGCATTTAGTTTCGGGCAACAACTTGTAGTCATATAAGTATAATTTCCTTCCAGTATTCCTTTGGACCTTCGTCGTGCCACCTACTGCGTGGCGCTCCGTCGCGGTGGTGTTAAAGAATGGCGCTTCGCCCTCGCAAGGCGACGCGCCTCTAACGTGGCGGCCGCGAGAGATGTATTGTTATATGCTTTGGCATGTTCCAGGGATGTGTGGATATTAGCACAGTGAGTATATATTTATATATTTATTATGTATATATGTATAATTATATATTATGTATATAGAGAAATATTATGTATATGAAATATTATGAAACGGAGTGTCTTACCACTAGGTTCTTTCCACCAATCCCTGTTATATGCGAGAAACAGCGTGAAAAATAAAAAAATTAAATGACTTCTCAAAACAATTGCTTCCTTTATTTATTGAATTTACTAATTCATTAACGTCGTTTCTGTAATCATTTATTATTTATTCACACTGCAAACTGTATATTTGCGTCCGCCAGGTACCTGGAGTGGTCGGTGACGGACGGCTCGGAGGTGCGGCGCCAGGACGCCGGCAGCGTGCTCGCCGCCGTCGCGCGCTCCAGCGTCGGCTACTACGTCGCCAGGGACTTCATTTATAACAGGATTGACGATATTTACAATGCGTGAGTTGTACTTGAGGCTAATAATGTCGTGATTTTTATACATTTTAGATGAAAGGATTCAGTATGATAGTACATTTTTGATAACCTGGCATCTCGAGACTACTGCGAAGAAAAACGTCCTATAGTACAAAATATATGCAATATATCCGGTTTAAGAGTTTAATATAGAACGATTTCAAGTTTTTCTTTTTGTTTAAATCAATGGTTGATTTAGTTTAATTTTTAGACGATAATAAAAAATAACGGCAAGTGGCGTCTTAACATTAGGCTTCCAGGGAAACTTCTTGCCTACGCTACTATATTCGAGACACAGAGTGGAATTGACAATAGGTAAATCCTGTACTTAGTATAAGATTTCTTATTGAGGGCATAATTTGTATCCACCGTCCTTCCGTCATTTTGAGCATTGTGTGATTAAATATCTTATCTCAATCTACTTTATTATGAAAGATACATATAAACATTTATAATATACTACCTACAGGCTAATAATCGTCAGTGTATGTAATTCCAATCCTAACGCAACGTGGGCTCAGCTCCCGTTTAATCTTGATACAAAATAAGAAATCTATTGTTGTTTTCTAATCATATTTTTCGTTAAACATTTTTTTTGTTTTACAATATTAGATATACGAGTATAGGTAATTATTCTATTTTTTATTTATATATGTTTCAGATTCCGCGGTCAGGATAGGCGTATCGGTGGAATATTGAAGGCATTGTTAAGTCAATTCACCACAGACAAGGAACTTAATGAGGTAAATAATTAGACTTTTATAGATACATATTTATTATGTAAATATACAGGGTGTTTTTGTCAGCACCACTAAAAATGAAACCACATTTTTAACTACTCTATAAAAGACTAATACAATTAACATTTTTTTTCCAACAATGAAAAGTAAATTTTTCAAACAAAGTAAATAATAAAATTATGATTGTAAATTTTATTTCAAACAAAATAAATATTAATATTATCGTTGTAAAATAAAACCCCATTTGTCAAGAACAACGCACGCATACATAAACCTGTCAAAGGGAAACTGCCGCATACGCCTCATTCCGAAATCGAGTCATAGGTATTGGTGCCAAAGTTCAAAGTTGTTTAACCTTTAGTAGTATTGTTGTAGTATATGTATGTGTTTACGTTATTGGTATCTATGCGTAATTACAATTCGTAAACTGCGTAAAGCGCTGACGCTTCCATTCTTTACTATATTATTAGGAAATTATCATACATTTTAATATGTTCGCTCTGGTAATAAGGAAAAGTCCAACACTTATTATAACTTTTGAACGCTTAAGGCGTTCCTGCTGCCTGCACATTCTCACACATCATCTCATTTTCTTTTCTTTTTAGTTCTTAGATTGGAAAGAGAAAAACGCAAAATACCTCACAGAATCAAAACTAGCAATATCTCAGGGCATTGAAAATGCTCGAATAAACATTGACTGGTTGAAGAAGAACAAGAAACTTGTTGTGGACAAACTTCGAGAATATTCTCTGTAAGAAAAATAGTAAGAATATTTATCGTTATGTATATTAGATTTATAATAAATCGTTTAAATAGTATTTTTCGTGATTTACTTATTTTTTAACATGCTGTATAAGTGTTAGAAATTTATAATAACTAAAAAATAATATTAATTATAATTTCTTAATTTCTATTCGGTATCGATGTTTCGACAAATGTTTTATATTCAATTCATATATATTTTTTCCCATTTTTAATATTTAAGCGATTTTTCGGTAAAACAATTAGATTTTCACTTTTAATGTATAATTGATGCAAAAAATCTTTTTATTTTAAAAACTTATTTTTCTTGTAATTCTTAGAATATTATTGTTATAGTAATAAATAATATTGTGATGTAGTCTGTTCTAATGATTTGGGTGTATTTTTGGTGTTTGCGTAATTTAATATGTATATGTGATTATTAATATAGTAAATATTATAAAACGCAGCTTTATAAAGTCGTTATTGCAAATGCCAGTACTAATGGTAGAAATTAATTGTATTTTTGTAGGCTTTTACTTAATTAACCAGTGACCATTTTTTATATTTTACTTTTTTTTTATAAATTGAGATTATAAAATTAGTTATGTATAAATCATCATGATAAAAGACAAAAATAACACAAAAAATATGAACTATTTTGCATAAACTATAATTATACTATATGATATAAAAAAATCTATATATTACATAAATATAATCTTCACAAAGAAAAGTTTTTATGTGCTTATAAGATACTAAAAAGTGTAATTTTTTTATCATTTGGTTGTGTATTTTTTTAATTCAATTTACTCAAACAAGTTAACCCTTGTTCAAAAACAGCCCTCCACTACCACACATCAAGTGGGAGTCGCAGCCAGTGTTTTTATCCGCTCTGTACGCAATACACAACATAACCAGGAATAAATTTATAGTACCCTATGCATTGTAATTTTTTGTTTGTTTGCTTAAATATATTTATATAAAAAAATGACATAATGAATAATAATTAATTTGAAACAGCCTGTATACTATTGTTTTTATTTATTTTATTAATTAAAATTTTTGTTATTTTTTAATTTCTTTATAAGCAAACGACAAACAATATGTAATAACAATTTATTATTGCTAAATCAAAAAAGAATAGATTTCTAATATTAAGGGTTTCAGATAGACATTTGATTATAATTAATCTACATATCTAGATATTCAAGCATGTTTGCCAAGTTTCATAAGTGTATATATCCACACGATTCTCGGAAACTAAATGTCACACTGAAAATATTGTTTTTGATTCAAATGTGGCAGTTATTTGAAGTGGGTTTATTATTTTGTATATTCATTTATTACTGACTGTAAAAAAATTTCTCCGTCCATGTTAAAATACTTAAAATTTATTATTGTCTACTATACGTTTTATGTTTTTTTTGTTAGTTATTTTTTACAATATTTTAAACTATTGATTAAAGTCACAAATAAAGAATATTTAATTTTATTTTCTTTTTTTATTTTATTTTGTTTCCCATATTTTTGAGTATTTGATGTTTTTTTTGGCTTCACGCTGGTATTCAGCAGGTAGGCAAAAGCAACATGGACGCCTATTGCTAAGACACTCCGTTCCCTTTATGACGTTTTTGTTCCCATTAAGAAGTTTTTGTTCCCCGATTTCCGCCGAACTCCCAAAGCATTGTTTGAATTAAAGTGAAAGTTGAATGGCGGAACTCAACGCCGCGCTTTGAGTTGTTAATAAAGTAAAGAAATAGAAATAATTAATTTCCTCGAGTGGAAATCGAGTTCCTCCGAGCTTAGTCAAACCACTGAGACACAAAAGCCTCTAATGTTATATTATATTTCTTAAACAAACATTGGGCTATTTATCGCATAAATCTTTAAATATTTAATTAAGCACTTAAAATATTTAGAGGCCAGTCGTGGCGCAGCGGCACAAAGTGTGACTGTAATACCGACTGATTGTGGGTTCGATACCCACTCGAGCAGATTTGGGAATTCGGCGGAATTTGGGTTACGGAGTGTCTTAACACTAGTTTTCCTCTGTCTACCCTGCTGTGTGCGAAATACAGCGTGAAGCTGATTTATTTATTTATTTTTATATTAAAATATTTAAGACATTTGGTTTCCAATATCCACACTTTACAAAGAATTCTGAAGGCATTGCTTGTTGAGCAGCGCAGACGAATTCCTCGAGTGGGATTCAAACCCACAACCTGTTCCGTTTACATTCGCACACTTTTGACCCTGAGCTACGACTGGCCTAAGGTATTAAGTGAGTTTAAATTAATATATTTTATTTCACAGAGATTTCTTGGATTCCGAAGGGCCTATAGTGAGGGTAGTTAAAAGTAATTCAAGAAGATTACAAACATTGCCTTATTACTATTTGTATATAATATTTTTTTTATTTAAAGTGATGTGTTAAATATGTATAATTTGTTAAATACCTTTATAATCGTTATATATGTAAATAGCTTTTGTTTTAATTGTGGTTGTATTAAACATCAACTATATTTTAAATATGTTGTTATTATGCTTATTTTTCCACTTCACGTTGTAATTCGAACATAGCCGGGTGGGTAGGCAGATGGCACCTAGTGTTAAGACACTCCGTGTTGGAAAGCGTGGAAATAAAACTATGAAAAATTTCATATCCTCGAGTGGGAATTGAAACCATGACGTGTCGTATTAGCAGTCGCACTCTTGTGCCTCTGCCTGCGCCTAGTCTCAATAATTATTAATTAGAATAGAGAGTCGACTTTAAATACACTTGGACATGCACTTTGACTGAAATCTGGACAAAATATAGATATGGTACGTACCCTACACAATTTGCCGTCTAAATTTTGGTATAAGATGGTGTTCTTATTGTCATAATCTTTAACCGTAAACGCTGTATTAATTTTAAAATGGGTGTTAAAAAGATCTATAGTATATATATGAAGTTAGGGCATAACATGCTTCATTACGGACGACGATAGAAACTGGCTCCAAAAGTAGTAAAACAGACAAAAAGTTAAATAGAATCAAAAAATAAAAAGACAGTTTAGTTTTATTCTGAAGACTTGTTAGTCTTCAGTGCTTTATTTTGTTAGTTATTTATTTGCTCTTTTTAGGTAATTTATTGTAAACGTGGTCTGTTTGTCTCTTATTTATGTTGTTTTTTCAGCTTCACGCTGTATCCGGTACAGAGCAGCATAGGCCCAAAAAACCTAGTGTTAAGACTCTCCTTTCCACATTAAAACACTCCGCCTAGTTCTCTGGAGGCACTGACACAATAAAACAATTATATAATGAATAAACCATTTTATTACAAAAGTCACATACATTTATAAGGCACAAGTATATTTCCTTATCTAAAAAAACATATTGTACAAAAAACATTATAAAATATTAAAATATTACTTTATCAATACTATTTAAAATATCACAATTTCATAATCAATTCCAACGCATCGCAAAATTATTACTAGTTACAAAAATCATAATAATTAATATAAAAAATTTTTAATTATTAAAAATAATCATAATGGCAACACTAAATGTTATATATAGAAAATGGTAGTAAATCTATAAGATTTAATTATCTATTTAAAAAGTATTTTACGTAATATTCACTCTATTCTTTACAGACATATAAATATGCTATTGAATTTGTTGTAGGTTCAAATCCACGCCAAATTAATATAAAACACAACATGAAAGTGTATAGGTTAGCTTAAGTTAGCCATATGGCAGTATATCTAAACGCAAAGAACAGAGTGATAAATTAATATTTAAAGTCAATACAAAATTAATAAAAATGGCAGTATTACAATTATTTAATGTACCATTTAAATATAAAAAATATTTTTAAAATATATTGAAATCTCATATGAATATGAAATAATTACAAGGGTGAATTAAAAATTTAAAAATTCACGTAACAATGTTCATTTTTTGTTAACAATTTCTCATATTTTTGTTTTTAATATTATGAATAATAAAATGTTATTATTATTAATTAACAATTGGTTCATTATTAAGAAATATAATAAGTCTATATATAATAATCTATTGAGATATAAACTAAGTCATTTTCTGGTAATAATAAAGTACACTTTTAATTATAAGTGTTGTCAAGTAAAATCTTTTAAAAATCAGTCAAATTTTATTAAAATATATTTATCTAAATATATGTTAAGTGCAGGTTCAAATTTTGTGTTATTACACATTCAAATATACTTAATAAAAAAATATACATTGAAAGTATAGTTTTAAATCAAATAACTTTAAATATTTAAAAAGTATAATTAAGAGTATTTTTTTTGAAGATATTACATAATTAATATACAAATATGTATGTATATAAATCACATATATATTTATAATCAATCCGATTCAATTATAAAATTTGGCGATTTGAAATCAATATAATATTATTCCACAGTTAAATATCTCTACCTACCTACCTTATTTTAAAACAAAAAATCATGGTATAAAACATAATGAAAAGATATGATATTTATATAACACTTAAATAAAAAAACTGACCAATTTGTTTTTAAAATAACAAATAACTTAATTTATTATTAGACAGAAACAAATATAGGAAAATGACGTCATAGTTTATGAACTTTAATCATTGTAATGTCCGGATATTCTTTTATCTCAATGCCGTTAATCATCACTTTGAATGTATCATCATACATAACTCTTAATATATATTTATGGGTGTGGCGTGGCCGGAGTCGTGGCCGCTCTGAAGTTAGCTGTAAATGGCTCCGCAAATTAGATTTTAAGGGACCATAAGTAAGTAATGCATAGAAGTTAAGAAAATATAACTTCAAGACGGCCACGACTCGTCGACCGTACTGTACTGTAATTCACTGATCTGTCACAGCATTAGGTCTATTAACATTCCTCCTTTTCCTTAAAGTGCCCAATATTTGTAGCATTTCCTTGACGGCCTCGGGTTGGTCATCTTTAGGTTTTTTCTCCATAAAGTTTTCCCCCGTGGATTTGAGTTGGAACTTACCGCCTTTGATTTGATCCACTATCGCGTCTATTGCACCGCCTAGTAAGTGACAAGAATAGGAATAAGAATAGGAAAAAAACTGCTGCACGCTTTATCCCGTATGTTGTAGGATAGGTAGAATTAATCTAAAGGTAAGATACTCCGTTCCCCACGTCCACCAAAATTTTTAAACAGTGTGTTGAGTGGTGGAACTTAACACCGTGTATACACTTTGTAAAAATTAAAAAGAGACATAAAGAGAGACAAAACGTGCTTTTAAATAAAGAATTTACTAAACTTTAGAAGATATAGGCAAATTATTTTAAGAAAGTTTATATATGTTCGGAGGCGAAACTCAATGCCACGTTTTTTGCCTCGATACCGGAGCGAGGAAACGAATATATTAACTCTGCTGCCAAGGCAAAGCGCGGCGTTGAATTCAGCCACTCAACACCTCAAAATACCTTAAAATTCTGCGAAGAGTGCAGAACAGAGTAGCTATAAACTAGGTTCCCGCTACCTACTCTGCTATGCAGGATAAAATGTGAAGGTAAAAAAATAAACATTTATATAGTAATAAACGCAGCCACTGAGTCATAATATGTTTGAGTGGCTGCGTATAACCACACTTGAGTGGAGTATCCCGAATTCACGAAGGCAACTAATAGTGTAGTCAACGTAGCTAAACACTGGCAAAACTAAATCTGAACAATACAATAATTGATATAAAGACAGAACCGAGCGACTATATTCTCTCTGTCTTATATAAACAAAGTACAAAAACGTTACTCACCACCATTTTGCTTAGTTTTCTTCAACTGCGCTCCCTTATTTGCTAGCATATCCGCCATGTCCTCCACTCTAGACGGCGCGGTGTTGAACACCGTGGGCGGCGGCGGCGGAGGGGGAGGCGGGGGTGGCATGACGGGAGGCGGGGGAGGTGGGAGAATTACGGAAGGAGTGGGGGAAGGAGGTGGGCTTTGTTGTGGTGGTTGTTCTTGTATTGGTTCTGTAATATTAGATATAATAAGAGTGATATATTAATCAAAAAATAAAAATAGACAAAAGTATATTTTATATATATTCTCAAAAGTATATTTTATATATATTCATGAATTAGAAAATATGTGATGATCTGCAAATGGCTGGATAAATGTTATTGAATCATTACGAACATTCGATTAAGACACCTTTCAAACGTTAAAAAACTAGATTAAAATCAGTTCATCCTTTCCTATCCATTGAGAGATACGTTCCCACAAGCAGTCATATTAGTAAAGATACACACATATGCAGACCCATAAAATTAACTAAATAACCTCGCATTTTGGGTAAAAAACTAGAACAAACTCGGTTCATCCTTTCCCATCCATTGAGAGATACGTTCCCACAAACAGACTTACTGGTAAAGATAAACACTTAATAAAAATATAAATATACTAAATATTAATTCATGTTTATATCATTTTAAGAAAGTCGTCATGGCGCAGAAACCCAGTGGGTGGTGGGTTCAGAATGAATGAACGTTACCATTCAGGTAACGAATTATTTTCATTTCATCATTCTGGTAAGAAAACAAAGCGCAGCATTGAGATCATCCACCCGACATGCAATATTTTGAAAATTGAGCAGTGCGTGGGGAACGAGGGTGCCCTCTGCTCACGCTGCGGTACGCGGGATACAGTGTAAAGCTTAAATAAACATTTAGGGAAAAGTTGTTTTTAATTACAATTGACCCGATTAGAAAAAAAGGCAAGCAGCCTCTCGCATTTTGTCGCATAACAGTGTGGTCAGATACTCCATCACTCACTTTCGGTCATATTTTCGAGACATTGCATGTTGAGTGGCGAAACTCAACGCCGCCTTTCAGATTATCGATATAGAAGGGAAATGAAAATAAGCATAATCATTCTCCCTCTTGGGGAGCCAGAAAAAAATATTTGTAAAAATAAAGTTTATTATTAGAGGTCGATAAAAAATCGTACATAAAAAAAATCTACACCGAACAATGCACAATTCTGATGTGCCGTACGAGTTAATCATGAATAGCTCAGTTTTATCATCAAAAGCTGCGTTGCGCTTTTACTGCTTGGTAGCATACATTTCTATATACAGTTATAGTGCCTACTTTACCTTTACTTTTATTAAATCGAATACAAAATATTTTTTAAGAATTAAATATTTTACGCTGCTATCGGTACAAGCAGTAGAAACCGGTTTAGGCCAAGTGAATGACGTCATATCTACACTTCATAATTTTTCACACTAGTGCAAAGCTAAATTCAGGCCTCGCGAACTATACCTAGTTACTAAAAATCAAAACAAAACGTAAAATATATACTTATAAAAAAAGACTTACCAACAACCATCTCTTCCATCACTTCATTTACTTCTTTAACTTCCTCAATTTCCTTCACTTCCTTTACTTCCTTGACTTCTGGAACTTTCTCATTTCCACCATTTTCAAAATAACTTATTCTCGACATTAAATTAGATTTCTTCGGTTTCTTTTCTATTTCGTTGAGTTTCTTCTCTGCTTTCTCCGCTCTCGCTAAAGCTTTTTGAGCATCTTCTTCGGCCAATTTAATTTTCTCTTCCCATAGTAAAATGTCAGTATCTTCGTGTTTTTCTGCTAATTTGAGCTGTAATTTTTTTTAATTATCAGTAATCTGTATCACAGTGTAAGTTAGATCGAAGAATATATTATTTTCATTTAGTTTCTCAGGTTATAATAAAACAAAATTTGGTAAAAAGTGGGGAATGGGGTGTGTTAACACTAGGTTTCCTCAGTTAGCCCAACAGTTAGCTCAAAACCATTACATCAAGAACTTCTTGGATAAAACACCTCAAGACTTAGTTTCCATACCTGTAACTCCTCGAGCTGGTCTTTATGCCTCATGGCCTGGTGTTCTAGAGCATCTCGGAGACTATCCACTTCGCCAAGGAGTAATCCTAGCCTCTCGTCTGGACCTAGCTCCCCTAGTTCCCCTAGGAGTAGGGCACTCTGATGTGCCAGGACCTTAGCACGCTTTTTGGCATCTCTAGCTTCTGATTTGTACCTGATGATAGATAGTGAAAAAGTAGTGCGGGATTCTTTTTTACTTGAAAAGTGAAAAAAGTTATTAATTTACAACTTAATATGCATATATTTAGTTGCAAATGAATAATTTCCGCTATTTATAGCTATCCCCATGGATAATACGAAGCGGTCTGTAAACGCGACAGTTGAACGACTGCCATTTACATAAAAATAAAAATAAAAAAATTAAATTAAATCAGCTTCAAGCTGTGCCCTGCACATAGCTGGGTAGGCAGGGCAGGGCAGGGAACCTAATGTTAAGACACTCCCTTCCCCACTTTTCGCCAAGTTCTGGAGTGTATAATGGAACTCAACGCCGCGCTTTGTCTCGACACCAGAAAGAAGAGATGGAAATATAAATGTAAATAAATATTTTATTTCCTCGAATGGGGATCGAACCCACAACCAGTCGAGTTTACAGTCACACTTTGTGCCTTTGCGCCACGACTGACCTCAACAAATAAAAATATATTTCGGATTTTTTTTCATTCACAGTTAAGACTAAGCGCAGCGTTGAGTTCTGGCACTCAACGGGATTATGTCGGGAATAGAGCCAGGAGGAGTATTAACACTATGCTATTTTTGCCTTTACTGAAAGATAAAAGAAGAGGTAATAATGAGTTTTAGTGTCTCTAATTGCAAAATTAATTGTAACACGATAATTAATATCGCATCAGCCGCTGTGTGAACACTGTGTTACGTCGAAGGGTCTAGTATTGAAGTTAAAAACGTTCTCGAACAGGTTTAATATTTTCAATGATCAATTGAATGAAATGATACTATAATGATAATGATAATGATGACTGGTGATAATGTAATGAAATTGCATTACATTATCACCAGTTGCCATATGAACACAGCTCGGACACAAGAAACTATGTATTTCTGTTTCATTATTTCTGTCGTAGTCTATTCGTACTATTACAACTTTACAATCCCCACCTACAAATATACAAAAAACAACAAAGAAAAAGCACTCACGTTTCCGCCATTTCCCTATCTTTATCAGCGTCATTTTTCAATGCGGCCATTTCGTCTAACAATAATTTGGAGACACGGTGATGTCTTTCCAACTGTCCTTTAACTTCTTCTAACTCTTTTTGTTGCTGTAAACTCTTTTCTTTCTCCGTCTCCAACTCCTACAAATGATCAATTTTTTTTTCAGTTTCACGCTATAGGGTAGGCGAAGGGAACCTGGTGTTAGGGCACTGCGTTTTTTTTTTTTGTCTTGTTAGCAGAGCGAGTTATTATATATAATAATTAATTCCCTTGAGTGGGTATCGAACCGACAACCGTAGCGTTTACATTCTCACCCTGTGCCACTGCGCTATGACGATTTCCGTTATATTGTTCATAATTCAACAAAAATAGATATTAAATGAAACTAATTTAACCGGATTAATCGCGTATATTTAAGATTTTTACATTTTGGAAACCCGACGTTTCGAACACTTTACAGTAGTCCGTGGTAACGGGTAGAGTAAAAACCATTTGACTAATTATTTAGTCATTATTTTACTATTTTCATAGAAAATGAAGCTACAAGTTTATTTTTAGATAACTTGGAACTGATAACTGATAACTTGGAATACTATAGAATGATATAGCAGTTAAATTTGTTTACTTATTAAATGTGAAATAATTAATTATTATGAACGTATTCAAATTGTGTGTGAAATTCTCATATTATATTATTTTGACCGTAACCACCCAGCCAAAAAGTGATATCTACGAAAAACAAAAAAAAAATACGAATGTAGGATTTTCAAAGTAGTTTGTAGAACAACAATCACAGTAAAGTAACTTAGATAAACAACAAAAACAACAAAAAAATACCACCCACCTGTGTAAGTTGCACATTAGTTTCGTGTGCCTCAAACTCATGGAGTCGCGCCGTGTTCACTTCAGTTTGCAGTGTCGCTATTTGCTCGGACAGCTCGCTCACAGTGCGCTTGAGGAACTCTACCTCCTCGTTGCTGCTTGTGTCTGATGCTGGAGAGGATATTTGAAGGTATTAATATTAATAAGTTGTTAAAATTTTATTATATTAAATAATAATAATAATATTGTGCAATTGAGTCCAAAGTTTTGCCTGATCAGTATACAAAAGATGTTAAGCTTTCAATTTAGATAGGAATTAAATAAAATATATTTTTAACATTTTTAAATTCCACACTTAGGAAAGAAAAATTTGAACGTTCGTACGTTCGCATGGTGTATTTGAACGCATAGCTTAGTTGGTCAGAACGCTTGGACGGTTTCCGAAGAGGTGCGGGTTCAAATCCCGCTACGTTCAATTTTTTAAAGGTCTTCTTTATAATTATAAGAAAATTGTTTTTTTTTAATAAAAATTGCTGAATATTTGCAATATAAAGGAAAACAAATTTAAGTTTTAAAGTTATTGAAAATTTGATTATAGAATGTGACGGTTTTCCTTAATGTAAATATGCGGCAACGATTCACTTTCAAGTATATCTCAACACACAAAACAAAGAAAAAACAAAAAAAAACAAAATTGTAATTTATATCTTAGACAGCTTCACGCTGTATCCCGCACACAGCAGGGTAGGCCGAGGGAACCTAGTGTTAAGACACTCCGTTCCCCACTTTCTGCCGACTTCTGGAGGCATTGCGTGTTGAGTGGCAGAACTCAACGCCGCGCTTAGCCTTGACACCAGAGCGAAGAATGGAAATATAAATTTAAGTAAATATTTCATCTCCTCGAGCGGGGATCGAACCCACAACCAGTCGGTTTTACAGTCACACTTCGTGCCGCTGCGGCACGACCGGCCTTTTTTTTTTATATCTTAGACGACAAAATGGACGGTATTTTTTACAATAAAAAATAAATAAATAAGGCGTCTCATATTACATTGACTCAAATACTAAACATAAAGAAAAAAATTAAAATAAACAAAAAACTATTAAGTCAAAGTAAAATAGAGTATTAACTACTCACAATGTTTTACTGTTCGTACAAAAAATTACTACCAAAAAAATAAAAAAAAGCAATAAAGAACTTTGTTTATATTATAAAACGCATTTGGCTCTCTTTATCTATATATAAAGTGAATCATTGCATGAATAATTTTATTGTTCCCGTGCATTTAAACGTACGAATATATGTGATTTAAAATTGCGATAGCTGTCGGACTCACTTCTTAAAAACTTGGTAATAAAGCGTATTGTTTGGTGAAGGTCACAGGTTCGATGATCGATTGAATGAGAAGTTAATAACAAGGTCGTTTTACACTTCAGTTCCACGCCATATCCTGTACATTAGGCAGTAAGCAGAAAAAACCTAGTGTCAAGACATATCGTTTTTCACTTTTGATGGCGGAACTTAAAGCCGTTCAAGGAAACACGGAATAAGTAGAACACGGAGAAATCTGTCACTAATTTAATAAGATCCCTTTTATAACCAATTACAAGTGAAAATCCAATTTTTATAAAAAATTAAACAATTTCCTCATATGTTAAAATACTCTACGCATATCGTGTTTACGCCAGATTACGCAAAAAGGCCGCATTTACATAGAAATTGAACTATAATCTAATCTACTAGTTAAATAACTTGTGACTCAATGGTTGTTAAATAAGATTTCCGTAGAACTAAGTGTGACATAATTCTTAATTTTTAGACGCAAACTTTGGGTTTCCTTTGAGAAATACTACTATGGGGTATAAATTTGTTGTTTATGTCAGTAAAATTGTATTATATTAAAAATATGAATAATATTCCTTATTTTTATAAATGATTAACCTTTGCTTCCTCTATAAAATGCTAAAAAATGCTAGGTATTTTTTTTCGAATTGGCTTTAGTGCTGTTGCCCTGAACTGGTCTTGACAGCGTCAGCAGGCGGGATACAAATAGTATATATATTTAAAAAAAAAAGAAAACAAAAACATAAACTTCTCTAATAATCTAGTTGTCTACTATCATTTGGCTCATCTCAAACAAAGAAGCGTAAAACATTAAGGTCCAAATTATTCTAAAAAATACTAAATAAGTGTAAATATAATTTTAAAATATTCAATTTGAACCAATAATTTCTGATTTTAATGCGTACAACGAAACATGTTTTTCGCTGCTGCGCTTTATAATATTAGCACAGCTAAATATAATATAAGTAGGTATTGATATAAAACTCTTTTATTATTAACAGACAATGCACAAATGAAATTAATTGACATGGAAAGCTAAAATTTTAATTTTACATGTTCCTTGGAACACTAAGAATTCATTTTCCAAATTCCCAAGGTCAAACGGTTAAAATGTTAAATATTTTATAGTCCACTTAAATAAAATATCGGGCTATAACTCTTTAATAATAAGTGCTTAACATACCAGAGTCAGTAGCGTCAGTAAGATCGATGTCTACAGTTGTGGGCAATGCATGTAAGAGGGCTGTACTCCGTCTTTTTAACTGCTTATTCTGTTTGTACCATTCACCAGCCTGTTGCATAACCCTGGAAACACGAGAAATATAATTTAATATTAGAAAAAAAAGTCTGTCGTGATGCCAGCCGTGGTGCAGGGGCACGTGTGCGACTGTACCTGGAAACTGTAAGTTCGATTCCTGCCCGAGGAAATTAAATATTTAAAGTTTTCATTTTATCGCTCTGATAACAACGTAAAGCACGGCGTTGAGTTCCGCCACTGAACACGCATTGCCTTCAAAATGCAGTGTGAAGTGGGGAACGGAAATGTCCCAATAGGAACGGCGTGTCATAACAGAAGGTACCCAGATTGCCTCTACATACCCGGCTATGTGCGGGATATAGCGTCAAGTTAAAAAACATATAGTAGCAATAGAATCTAACTACAATACAATTATCATACAACTTTTATTCCCTATTATAATTCCTATCACTGTTTTCCAGATAAACGGCAACCTATGACGTTCCTCAAGGTAAATTATCAAAACTTGGTAGGTACAAAACCTACCAAATGTCAATAAAATTTAGATTTAGTAGTTTAGATTTAGCGTGCAAGTGAATCAAACAGAGTAAATTTGTGGTGTTTATTTTTTAATTTATTTTTAAAAAAATCTACAACAGGTGGCTAGATTAAAAAAGTATATTGAAGGAGAGAGTTGCGATGTTTTACTCTGCCTTACAATCTTATAATATTTATGAAATAGGTAATAAATCTAGAATGGAGCATAGTTCTACTGTATTCATACAAACCATTCAGTAGGTATAAGTAAAATATACAGTAAAAATTATTTAATTTCAATGAACCGTCAATATACATCTTTGAGTGCAACTATAAATCCAATTAACATTAAAACATTGAATGATAAAACGTCACAACCTACGCTTATTTAGAACTAGGTCTTATTATGTGAATAGTTTATAACGAGTTCTATTTCTAACATATTACGTCAACTTAATAGCAGACCTTTGTTTATGATTCTCATACATATTTTATACTAGCCTTTACGTGTGGCTTCGTCTACGTTATTAAATGGAAACAACTAAGAGACATGACCATTAGCGTATCTAGAGATACTTTCTGGCATTTAGCTTTGAACGTTTATATTGTCTTAAGTCAAAATTCCTGGGGGTGGCAGGGGTCACCCGGCTCACACCCCATATATCACACATACCACACCACACTTTATATAGCCTTAATGTACACAACACAAAAAATCAACCAAACAAACTCTTCAGCTTTATAATATTAGTATAGAAGAATAGATTAGAAAAATGACTCGACTAATACGATATATTTAAATATGAATATATTATAATAATTATTTAGATGTATTGTCTAGTCGGCTTTTTGTTCTTAATAATGAGTAATGTATGTAACATATACACACACATGTAGTAGTGATTTTATGTACCTGTCCGGAATAGTTTTCACTTTATTCACTTTATGATTCTTAGCTATTGCTTAAAAAAAGCAGCTACTTATCCTGCTATGTGGGAAAATGCGTGACATTTTCCCGCAGCAGGATAGCAGGATAGCAGGGTAAGTAAAAACTTGGTATTAAGACATTTCGTTTCCCACTAAACTCCCAATTTCGAGAAGTTATGTTCATTTCCTAGCTCTTATTAACTAGACCGAGGGCGGCGTTGACTTCTATTATATAAACGATACTGTCATGAATTAAGGCCAGGGGTTCCCAAATTTTTCTTGATCAACGACCACTTTTATATCATTCTTTGGAGCAGGGACCATTATGCATGTAGGTATAATAAAAATACCTGTGATAATCAAACAAAATCTTCGCCTCATTGCAAGGTCATAAAATTAAAATCGTTCGCGGACTATATTTAGGATTCTGCGGACCACTTGTTGGGAACCAATGATTTAGGCGGAAAGTGGAAAACAATATTTCAAAACATGTCAAAATAATGATACGAGGAATTGCTCTCAAGCATTCGTTATTTCGACGCATACTTTTTCCTTAAATCTTATTTTAAATTAAAAATAAATACAGTTACAGACTAATAAACTAATAAATTATCGGAACTTTCTTCGAAATAAATAACATGGGCCATTAAGTTTAATATTAAAATATGAAATATAATTTATTATATTGATGCTCTGTCGCAATTGGAGTCGACATAGTTAAGAATGGAGAGGCACTGAGTTCAAGTCTCTTAAATAATTATTTTTAATTTAGTTTATTTAGGGGAACAGAGGAATTTTTAAACATTTTAGGTAAAATGAGATTCTTTCGCTGAAAGCGGAACTAATAAAACACATAATTAACTAGTCGTATTTAGGGTTCCGTACATTTTACGGAAAAAAGAACCCTTATAAGATCACATCATATAAAATGTTTTGCAATGCTGGTATATACTTAACGTGACCAGGCAAGCGTCTCGTTTAAAAAGGGACTGTCCAGTGTCCCGAGATATGACACCGGAAACCTCTAAAAAAATAAAAGCTATGCTCTAAAAAACGAACAGCACCCGCAAAAATAACCAGGATTTTTTAAATGTAATTTTCACAATATAATTTAAAAAATACAAATGTATAATATATATATATATATATATATATATATATATATATATATATATATATATATATATATATATATATATATATATATTTTATAATATATTTTTAAAATTTTTCATTGTCATTTTAAATAAAAAATCATATTCAAAATAATAATCAAAACTTACATTTCGATTTCAATTTCACACTCACACACATTCAAAAATTTTAATTTTACTTTTTTATAAACACAGATAACACTTAACACTATCGGGCATTCCAAATAACAGCCTAAGGCCATAATGAAAACAATTTTTTTTACAAAAAGAACACTAATAGTTGGAAGATGCGACCGTAAGAAGTGAAATTTAGTATATAATTATAATATCGAGTCAATATCGGTATAACGTTTACATAAATAATTCATACTTTCTAACTCCATGCAAATTGCTTGCGAAATGCTTGTGATATATTTAAAAATGTACACTAGCGTTCCATCCCGACTTCTTATATAAAAATCTATGCATAGACTAAAATTATTTAGCTAAAGAGTTTGTGTGGTTGAACAACAACAACAACAAGAACAACAACAACAGTAGTGTCTGGCTGGGTATCTGTCTGGGTATCTGCTTATATCAGAAACTAGCATGCGCTTATCCCACAAACTACTGGTGTTGTTTAGATTGATAAAACCTTTTTGTGTCTTATATTCCATTTACCGAAGTGGGGTATAGTAGTCATTTCCATTTGACCATGCGGGCGAAGCCTAAAATGTAATCTTTTTACATTTCATTTTCATTCTTTTGAAAGCAAAAGGTATTGATTTTATTATGTATTTTTATTTTCCTATTGTAACTTGTTAAATTGTCACACTTTAGCCATGCTTAATGGTTGTTGATTCTCATTGTGTCAATGTTTATTTTGAACAGCTCCGATTTTTAATTCAAATTTCCTGTTTTTCCGTCTATTTATATATTTTTTTGGATTTTATGACATATGATTGAGTTTTTTTCTTTGAATTTCTAATCTATTCGTTAAATAGCAACTTTTTCCATCATAAAAGCCTTGGACCTGCCAAAACATTAACAACAAAAACAAAAAGGCATGACAAAACTGACAAAAAAATGTCTAGACCGACGAAACTTACATTCGGTACTAAATTATTATATTTAATATTAATTAGTATACATAAATAATACTGTTTCCTTTTAATAATGAACGAATATTTATATACAACAAAACAAATTTGGACTTTATGAACCGGAGTTAGATGCCATAATGGTATGTAGGTTTCTTTAGAGTTTTCCCCATATGGTGTCCCCAAGTCATTAACAATTCATTTCGTCTCCCTTCTACTAATTGTAGGCAATTTTCCATTTGGACGAGTTTGACGCAACGTAATACAAATAGGAAGGTTGTAATTTTATTTTTTCATTAAAATTAATTAAGTTTTATGAGGTGGGAAAGGGCAGAAGGATGTATTACTTTATCTTTTCTCTTTTATCGTGTTCTTATAGGTGGAACCTAACGTCGTACTTTCTCTATTATATCGAGAAATAGACTAGGAGAGAAATGTGATAAAAACACGATTCTCTACATTTGAAAAGAAAAAAAGGTGTTGAGTTCCGCCATACACGCAATGCCTCTAAAATTCGGAAAGTGGCGAGCGGAGTGTTACAGGCTCCTTTTGCCTAAGCTGCTACATGAGGGAAACAGCGTGAAGCTATAAAAAAAAAACACTTACTTCTGCATAACTCCAGTATCGATCTCATGCTTATTTTTAAGCTGTTGGTACTCCTTGAACAGCTTCTCGGATACAGCTCGCAGCTTGTTGAGCTCTTTCTCCCTGTCATTAAGCTCGGCTTCCAAGTGGTTGCGTTCCTCTGTGACGATGTTGTAGCGGCGCTGCAGATCATCATGCTCACGTTTTGCTGGTGGGAAAAAAGAAGCTTAATTTTTTTAATGAGGTCTACCAACAGATACACGTTACATGAAAAAAAAAGAAATGAAAAGTGGTATTTCATTTCTAGGCAGTGAGGCAGACAAAACTTGCACCAATAATATATTTTTTTATCTACATTTATTATTATTATTTATTATGATTTTTGTTTATTTTCTTTTTAGCTTCAAATTTTATCCATACCCTAATAGGGTAGCCATTTAGCTAGAGAGAATGGAGCGCCAAACGCTACGGTAAGCTTTAGGTTATTAGTGGAAAAACTTGGGATTTACAATTTAAATCCTAAACTATTTTAATATAACATTTTTTTACTTTTGTTTTATAGATTATAGTGATCGTCATTCTTCAGTAATCAATTTAGAATAAATATCCAGGAAGAAGGATTTTTTAGCCTTTTTGTAAGCCATGCATATGCCAAATATTATTTTTCTAACCAAAAATAATAAAATCATATCAGACCAGTCCAGACCGATATATACTTTTAACTACAGACTTACTTGAGAGAAGTATACACGTGTAAGTCATTAGGGCTAGATGAACAAAGATGTTTAGAAAATAATCAACATAAAAGCGTTCTAAGATTATTTTTAAGCTTACAAAGTCCTTTGACAAATGACTATAGTCGGACATAACATCGAAAATTACCATAATCTAAAGAACACTCGATTATCTCCATTAAAACTAATATATTTAACAAAGAGATCCTTTATAAAAATACCCTATCTTAAGACTAAGAACTTATATAATTGCCCTATCTCAAGATCAAAGGATTATAAAGTAAATTATAGTTCTCATAACTTTAACTAGACCATATGAGATGGTCATATAAGCCAAGGATAATAAATTTGATACGAGATATTACACCTTCGGATTTATCCTCCCGGTTGACCATTAATGCGTATCGATACAGTACAATGCGCTTGTACCTGACATATTGGATAACAGATCAATGGGTCACTAGTGTAAATGATACTTAAAATAATGTTACAATCTGAAATATTTAATATTTTATATTATAGGTTGATTTGGTAATACAAAGCGAGGTTCCGCCGTACACCCAATGCAAAAAATCAAGAATATATTATATTAATTTAAATACTTCCATTAAGTATATAAGACTTATTTATACATCAACACATTTTTAGGAGTTGCTGGAATGTATAGTTAACATTTTTCTTTAATCACGTGTTGGGTGACGAAGAAAAATCCGGATGAGAATCGAACCCACAACCATCGCATCCACAAACATACTTTCTATTTTCCCGACAACGGCGTTTTATTAAGATTGTGACAACTATCATGGAATATTCTTCTAGATTGTATAATTTATCTTATCTGACAAATGCGTTTAGATAAATATTTTACAACATAACGTTATTGAAATTATATTTTTTTCTAAATCGTTTCGTACATTGTTATCTGTACATTTGCGGGAAAATAAATAAAATCAATATATCCCTAACATTTGAGTCCGTGTTGAAGATCGTGCAAAGTGGAGTAGTTTGAGGCGGAAGGCAAACCCTGGCAATTAAAGTCGGGATTAATGCTATATAGAAGTAGAATTAAGGTCACCATGGTGCAATGGGATAGGATCTGATTGAAGCGTGACGATTATAGGTTCGGCTCCACTCAAGGGAATGAGTTACAGTTGTCATTTTGTCGTTCTGGCGAGACAAAGCGCGGCGTTGAATTTTGCTATTCATAATATACATGCAATATTTCAATTTCGGGCGAAACGTGGAGAACAGAGTGTTTTTGCACTTTGACACATTCACGATGTATTCCACACATATCAGGGTAGGCAGGGGGAACCTAGTTAGCCCAGTGTTAAAACACTTGGTTCCCATTTAGTTCTCCACCTTCCGCCGACTTCTCGAGGCATTGCATATTGAGTGGCGGAACTAAACGCCCCACTTTTCCCAGTTAATAGAGGGAGGAAATGAAAATATTAAATATTATATTCCTTCGAGTGGGAGTCTATCTTACATCTGTCGCACAGCCACACGTTTTTGCCACTGCGTCACGAGAGACTCGATTATAACTATGAATATTACTGAATTATAAATTAGAAGGTAAAGATTTTTTTAAATTAAAAAATTGTGTTAACTAAAAAATATATATTTAAAAAAATCTATTTTATTTCAAAATTTTATGTCAACTAATAATATAGTAAGTCAACTAATAATATAGTAAGCATAAATATTATACCACCAAAACTGCATTAAAACCTGCTGCATCATTTGAAAGAAGAAGCAAATAAAGTAAGCGGCTTGTTTTATAAATATGTAATGATAAAGATTTGACTTGTACACTGACTGAATAAATATATTTTTTTGCAGATTAAAAAAAACAAAACAACATACAAACTTAAAAAAAATAGTACAAGGCAACCTCATCGCTTAAAGCAATCTCTTCCATTTATCCTTTGCATGATGGAGTTATATCAACTGGACATATTAGAGATATTGTTCAGAGAGAGGCTGACTTTAGTTGTAATGAAGAAATCTTTTTGTGTAAAAGACATGGAACACATAACTGGAGTGGGAATAGTAAAGTAGTTTCATATTAATATGGTCCATATTAGTATGAAACTACTTTACTTTTTATTTACTTTTGTTATAACTAATTTTAAGCATCACACTTTATAAAACTTAGGTGGTGTGTGGAGAATAGAGTGATTTTACACAATGTTCCCTCTGCTTACTGCTGTGCATGGAAACATTAATAAATCATTCTCCCATATAAGGATCAAAATCAAATTCTTTTGTTATTATTTTAAAATATTAAATACATTTTAGCTATAATATGTACTATACATAAGTCACCACAAATAAGTTGTTGTCATTCTCTAAATGCGTACAAACATTAGTTAATGGCTTGAATCATTATGGCTAAAATATTTATTATTCGAGATTGTCCTTGTTTGTTGTAAATAGACCATATTTTAAAGTAAATTGGTTGTGCTACTAACTATACTCTTAGCAAAAGTAACATATTTATTGAAACATAAAATAATAGCAAAAAAAGGGATATTACAGTAACTAAATAATCTAAAATAAAAGATTCCAAAAATTATAACTAGTGTCTACATATATTAATAAATATTGTTATTTAGTACAATTTTAGCATTTATCAAAGTAATATTAAGTTAATAATAAAGATAAAGACAATCCAAATATCTGAAATAATCCCATCCCATCTCCTTAAAAAATAAATACCGAGAGCTGTCTAATTTTAAGCCTTATTCAAGTAGGAGGTAAAATAACACATATATAGCTAACAATTTACAAAAATTTGAAAAAATATATGTCTGACTAGGTCATATCCATAGTAATCAGTTTGAATAATAAAATCTGTTAAAGTGAACAAAAACTTCAAACATATTTATTATTAGTCAAATTAAGGATTGTTGCCTTGTACCTTTTTACGAATACAAATAATACTTAAAAGGCCTTCTTTTATATGCAAGAGGTCAACAAAGTTTGACATATATAGACAATTCAAATCAGAATACAGATGTTTACCAATTCTTGGCATTTAGCTCCACAAGAGGATAAGCTGAAGAAACCCAGTGTTAGGACACTTTGTTCTTAACACACCACCCAAGTTTTGAGATATTGCATGCTTAGTGGCAGAACTCCACACCATACCTTATTTTGTTACCAGAGCATACAAATTAAAATAATTTATTTGGCTGTATGGGAATCAAACCCATAACTTTTGTGTTTATGGTGTGTATCATGATAGCCTCATAAATATTTACATAGCTCGTTAACTTTTAAAAAACTCTATTAAAAGTGAATTATACTTTAAACATATTGTAACATTCTTTTAAATATATTGTTATAATGACATTCTTTTACTTCCTATAAGTGAAATTATAAAATTGTTTACTGAAGTGTTGATTTACATGTTATATAAACAAAACTTTAATTACTGCAGTGTCAAGTAAAATAACTGTTGAGTCACATGGCTGCTACAAAATAAGTTGAAATTATCATCATTATTCATGCGTTTCGTAAAATTAAATGAAATTATAAATAATTTAATAAGTGGAATTTCCTGTACTTTGAAAATGAAATAAAAAAATATTTGGATATATAAATTAGTTTTTTTGGATCAGCCTGTTTTATAGCTTTGTAGTTTTTATTATATAGTGTTTTAATAAAAACAAATTATTTACCGATTATTATGTTGTAAATTACTATAGTCGTGGTTGTAGGTGAACTATTGTCATATTTTCACCCCTTTCACTTATACAAAATATTAGTTGTTTTTTATTTTGAATAATGCTGCAAATTCAAGGAAATATGTTTAGAATAAACCAATATTCATATTATTCATAATAATAATAGCCACTTTTTACATTATTTTTGACATTAATAAAAATGTGACGTGAATAGTGTTGCAAAATTTTAATCGATTCATTTAAAAAAAATATCGAAATTCATTCAAAAGCGTTGTAATGTCGGAGAACGTGAAGTTATCATTTACAGACCGAAGGTAAATTACGCCAGGTGTATTGCGCAGTAGTAATGATATCTAGTTATAAAGCCATATTTGACGCGGGTTTAACATAATATTTACTTTTAAATAATAATTTAGAAGGCGCGGCTTTCATACACTTGAGAACTTTTGAGAACTTTTTATCTCAGAGCCGTACAAGTTAAGAATATATAATGTGTAAGCAACAGGTTATCGCCTATCATAATCCGGCAAATACGAGACTAGGATTTACCATTCGCACTTTCGTTCGCATACGACCCGGCCAACTGGAGCATGCGCGGTGAATTCACAAAAAAGTGGGAAAAATTAAAGATTTCCGAATTCAAATGAATAGTACCAACCTTTTTCCGATTTGAGGAGGTACGTTTTGTGCTTCCTCTCGGCATCCTCGTATCTGCTCTTCCACTTCTCCACGTAGGTCGAGAGGGCAATGTTGGCCTCCTTGGTGTTGTGATGCGCGTCGGGCTGCGTCATCCTGGCGGCAGTGGCTCGCGGGATCCTCGTGGCGGCGCCGCAGAGCGAGACAGCGCTCCGGCCGCCTTGACACTGATTGTTGCTCGACGCGATCGCAAATACATTATCACCGTTCCTTTTAATCATTTTTGCATTCGATTTTTTTACACGCGCACCACGATCGCTCGCATCGTCTCGTTTTCACATATGCGACGTTCACGTGCCCAGATTAACAGGCTGGTTACCAGCTGGAAAGTGGAAAGTGTTAAATAAATTTGCAAATAAATTCCCTTTGTTCTCACCGTTGAGGAAAATACGCACTATCTTGTACGCAAGCCCAGGCTGCGTTGCTCGCGTTCACTCATTAAAACAGCCTTGAATAAATATGTAAATGGAAATAAATAATAACAATAAAAGTTTAGTTTAGCTCAGTACGCGTACGTTTTAAACGACAAATAGCTTCCAGTGTCAGATTGCAACTAACGTATGCTTGTGGTTGTGATATGATAATGAAAACTTCGTCATTGTGAGTCATTAGACTTGGTGTTTACGCTTGATGTTTACGTTTGAAGTAGTCTCAGTCCTGCATATGGTAGTCTGTTACATAGAAACTATTTAAAGTTAAGTTTTGTTATGCATGTTTATTAGAGTAGTGAAATTATAAAATCTCTTTCATCCTACCATTATTTTAATTTTATCGCTAAAATTAAAATAATGAATGAAAGTACTTAATTTTTTCACAAAAAACATTAGAATCTTTGATTTTTTGCTAATAGATAAATGACTGTACAGATAATGGGAGTATTAATTTAAATACTTTAAAATTGATTGATATTTATTTGATGAAGCATGTTAATGGGAGTCGAATTTTAAATATTAAAATAAATAATCATATTTTAAATATTCAATTTAAAAAATTACTCAAAGTGAATAAATCCGGTATAAATACGTACCTACCGTACCGTAATTTTAATTAAATATTATTTATTACCACATTATATTTAAACACACTATCATTATTGAACAAATTTTTAAACTAGATTACTCGCAATATTCGCTTGAATACACAAAAAGGACTACGACAAGTACACTACCACATCATACTAAACGCATTTCGTCTAAGAACTGACGAACGGATATTCTAATTTTAACACTATTTCGAGAGAAACGTACCGTCTTGTGTAGTTTTAAGTAAACGACAGAAGAAGAGTGTGGGCAGACCCGAGACTTGTCTTGATACAAGTGATTTAATTGATAGCAATGTATATAAATTTGGTGACGTGATAGAGGTGCAGTCGAAAAGTTTCTAAATGTACACATCAATTGAAAATTCGGCTACCATTAAGACTAATTTGAATGTTTAATTTAATTTATTTAATAGCTGCGTGGTTTGGGACAGCGCCATTCAATATATGTAATGGATTTAAAATAGACGTAACATAGAAAACTAGGATGTACACTATTCAGTTTAGAGAACGTTCCCTCCCCTTACACTAATGGGAAAGTAAAGGGTCTAAAGAGAATAAAATAATTTAATAATTGAGTACATCTGAGCGGACGGCCCACCCAAGAGTCGCTAAATTATAAACGCTCATAACCTCATGTCGAAATCGATTTCATTACTTTCTCTCCTTATCTTTAAAGCTGATTTCTAAATACTAATTAAATTAAAATTGTATATATTTTTTCTGTCTAATAAGTATTTTTAAGTTGTTTTTTGTTAGTTGCAGACCGTAGTAAAACTGGATTATCAGTTTTTTTAAGATATATTTTACCAATATAACATAAACGATAATCTGAAAAATTTTTTTGTTTAGTTTATCACAGAAATGAAAAAGAAACAAGATAAAGGTCTAATTTAGTTTCCATTCTAAATGTACAGAAACTTTAAAAATTAACGCAACATCGCTTAGCAACGTCCTTTCTGTAAAAAAACTAAAGAATCGGAGACGAGGTTAAATTGAGAAAAATAATTATCTTGTAATAAAAAGTCTCGGTGGCCTCACAAAACTCTCCATATTTAGTGAAGGAGGTCACATTGAGCCTTACCTTTGCAAAGGGCTCCGGCAAGGCAATACGATTACATCACGTTAACCAACTGTAGCTTTAGCCGCGACGTATTCATTAAATATGAAAATATTTCACTTTAACATTCGATTTCATAAATTTTGAAGTTTATACTTGTTGTGTTGCGTATTGGGTCGTTTTGATAAATAAAGTACATACATGAATATTATTTTATTTGAGGCTGTCCTTGTAAGGTGGAAAGTATGATGAGGGTTAAGGTCTGTTCTCCAGAATCTGATCCGTTTTAAAGACATTGCACTTTATCATAATGAACCAAAAAGAAACAGATGCGTTTCTAAGAATGATAGTTGAATTCACACACATCGCGTGCTTCACTTACATATATAATATACATTATGAGTAGTATTTTAAGCACTGCAAACCAAATCTTCTTTTAAATGGCACTTGAATTTGGCTCCAAATTATGCGTACTATATTTAATCCCAGCAAGAACATAAAAACACCAGACAGTTAAAAAAGTCCTGCCCCTTTTTACATGCATGCAAAAAGACTAAATTTTTCATATGTTGAAAACATTTATTGCTTCCTGAATGTTGCGTCACTACGTTAATTCGATCTTGTTTTTACGAGAGCATTAAAACTGGGATCATTCACCTCAAACATACTATTTTTGTACCGTCCTGTTGTTATCCTGAACGAACATCATAAAATCTCGGGTTAGTTTTAACAAGAATTCGTATCGATCGTAAACTTGTAATTGTCCCAAATAAATACTGTAACCGTTTTTGTTTGATTATATTATATGTTGTTTTTGTAGGTTTTAAATGTGTTTCAAATTAATTAACATGAATAAATTTTTATATTATTCTAATACTAATTATCTATACTAACTTTAATTGTGCATAAATTCATTAAAAAATATGAAAGTTGATTATTTATTGTAGAACATTTATTGTAGAACTATATTATGAATTCACTATTTTATGAACAACTTATAATTAATTAATTTCGTCACTTTTTTCTTTTCTTGTAATAATCTTCAATGTCATAATATTTTTGAGAAGTAGTCTTTAAAATCAAAACCATTTGGGTTTTATCTCATATCTGGTAAAAGTGCCTGAAAGTATTTCTGTTAATTTGATGTTATTTTTAATACTAAGTGTGTGATTAATTCTTTAAGCGATGTTAAAATGTTCGTAGTTTTTGTAGTCCAATTAAAATCATTTAAGAGCAATTCATTGTGATCGTTTATAATAGTGTCACTTGAACCACGATGTGTGGGAGTCAAGACTTGCGAAAGTTTAGATCAATGGTCTGTAGGCAGCTAGCTTTGGAATTCACTTCCTTATTAATTATCATTCTTGATCAAATTTACTTTACGCAATATTTACAATCTGGAAATGTAATAAATTTTAGCCAGTTTGCTTTATTTTAACTCAATTTCCCCAGTTTGTAGGATTTAAGCTCAAATCATTTATATATATTTGAAGAGCTATATATGCCTAAAAACATATTAATTTAAGAAAAGTTATTTATGATACGCATTTTGTTTATATATATTAATATTTATGAGCCATTACAAAACGTTTACAGTAATTTTCATGAGTAAAATATTATTATAATATGCTAATATGCTAGATACTATATTTAACGGTTAATAAAGAGCATTAATCTCTTTCCGTATCATTATCATAATGTGATTGTAAAATAAGGTTATCTGTTAGTAAATATATATACATACCTTTTTAAGATAACCTGTAACGTTTAGACTTTCTAGATTGTGGTAGTTAA
Source organism: Heliconius sara (assembly GCA_917862395.2). Lineage (NCBI taxonomy): Eukaryota > Metazoa > Arthropoda > Insecta > Lepidoptera > Nymphalidae > Heliconius > Heliconius sara. The sequence continues at coordinate 7,458,010 of OU860798.1, forward strand.
ATAATAAAAATAAAATCTTCACTGACTAACTAACTAACTAATGTTAGATCGATTTTATCGTCAAATCTGTTCGTTTTAGAAGGATAGAATGAGAGAACTTAATGATATATCATCTCATTCTTAATTTTCCGGCGAGTTTTAATGTTTGTGATAGAATGAAAAACGAACCGCAAATATTCACTCAAATACACAACTGTACTCCGTTGACATTAAATCCTAAATACATAATTTCAAATTTGTCAATTTAACCAGCCATTAGGTACATACATCAAGCATGTTGATCTCACAATAAAAAATAGCGGTACGCGACAAGGCGTATATAATTTATTTGTGGACACCACTTAGTCATTACTATAGTAAGAACATTTCTTGGAACCACTTTAAAAAATTGTGCTAAGCAGTTTTTTTTGTCTTATCTTCTATTGCTTGTGAATCCAATCTGTCTACCGTAACTTTATCTAATATTTTTATTAACTTTAGACGCTGGTGTGGAGAACTATTACAATAGAGGTATAATTTAATTTACGTACTACTTTTAGGTCACTTGATAAACATTACGTGCTGGTCGACAGAAGCCAATACCGTAACAAAGCAAATTAATATTCAATGATTATTTTTGTTTCATTTATCAGCTTTTCTAATAAATAACATAAACATATAGAAGATTAAAACTATATTGAAATTTTAATATTTAATACAAACTTGCAACAATATAGAATTTTTAATTCATTTTAATGTACAATGGTTAAGTAATAAAATTCATTTAAATATCACAAATTAGAAATAGCTAATATAAACACCTACTCCATAAATATATTTTTATGTGAATCATCCATAAATCATCGAACAATATTCCTTGGTATATATAACCCAGCTTAGTCAATGTCAGGTTAACAGAAAAACAAAGATTGTTGTTCGAAATGTTCTAAATATAGCCATGAATGGACCAATTTCTGTGAAGCATATGTAGCTTGATGCATTAAATTGTTAATATTTTTAGCTTCACGTATTTCTTGCATTTAAAAGACTGCAAAAAGTACGAAGATTCTGAAGTCTCTGCAGTGCTCTGTTGCAGTGTATTTAGCAGCTCCAGGACAATGCGGACAGTGCGAAAACATTTAAATGTTACCATTTCTCTGAGTAATAAGGACTCATAATATATAATAATAATAGTTTGTAATATGTTGCTTACCGTATGTGCTCATGGAAAAAAAAACTATTATAATAATTTAGGGAAAAGATTTTCTTTTCAAATGTATGTTATATCTTTTTCATGCAGCTCAAATCATCATAACCTTTAATTATGTAATATATTCCATTAACAGTGTTTTGTGACAAAGAATATTAATTACGCCATATGAATAGAACCGACCGTTACGTTTTCGTGACTCACAGTATGATGACCCCGAACGCTAATGTTGATAATAGATGTAACACTTTGAATAATTACTTCGGTAAATTGTTAATTTTTGATTAATTTTTCATTAGATATAATAATTGAAATCAAAAGGAAATAAACAAAACTCTAAATATATTTTTACTAAAACGAACAATATAATTGCTGTAAAATAAACAAGAATATATCATATTTCGATTCATAGGTAAATAAAAATAAAAATAAATCAACTTCACGCTGTATGCCGCACACAACAGGGTAGGCAGAGGGAACCTAGTGTTAAGACACTCCGTTCCCCACTTTTTGCCGAATTCTGGAGTCATCGTGCGCGTTTTGCCTGGACACCAGAGCAAAGGAATGGAAATATGAATTTAAATAAATATTTTATTTCCTCGAGTGGGATTCGAACCCATAACCAGTCGATTTTACAATCACATTTTGTTCCCCTGCGCCACGACTTGCATGATCTGGATGGATTCATAGATTTTTAGTAATTTTAGTGAAAAGTCATTTATTTATTTTTAACAATTTTTATACATTAATTTAATTAAATATTAACCGATAGAAAAATAATCCGTATATGGAAATCGATAAAGTATTACAACAACAATTTATTATCGATTTCATTTTCGGAAATTCGCAGCACTAACTTCTACCGCCATCTATCAAAAGGTTTTAGCATTATATTTTGTTACTTTGTAGCGAACTGTCATTTTAATTGACATTTGGTTGTAAAGATGGCGCTAGAATCCTTTAAATGTCATAATATTTAAGAAATCAATAGATATTAGTGACCTAGCCGGGTAATGAATCAGTTCCTATTTTTTCACAAGGCACAGCGCCGTGTGTGAAGTACGGACTTTATAACACTAGATCACCCGCAGCCCCTGCTTTATGTGAGACACAGCGTGAAAAGATGCAGACAAAATTAATAAATAATAAATAATTTACAAGATTACGTTGATATCAAAATTTACCAATTAATAAATATGATGAAATTTCAACGTAGTTTCAAATATCCTATAAACACTATCACGATTTTATTTTATTATCAATTTCTTTGTAATTTTTTACTTTATTTTGTTTTCTGAAACTTTGCTTATAATCCTTACCGTAATAACGTGAATTATGTTAGTTAGTTTTTTCAAATGGAACTTTATTCGCCACTTTCATTTTTAAGTCTCGTCTTGTTAATTGCTTTTTAATAAATTCTTCCTGTCAATTTTACTTATTATTTTAGACAGGATAAACTAAAATACTTTTAATAATTATAAGCCTGTCTTTAATATAAAATTCAACATTGCCGCTCCCCAATATCTATATACCTCTGGTAAAACTTACTTTAGTTTTACCAGAGGGGATATATAGATACCTTTATACTCATAATGAGCAAAAAGCGCAGAACTTTCTTTAGCTTCACTCTTTATCTCAAGCCGTAGATCGTAATATCCATTGAGAATGAAGCACAAAACGCATCTGGTCTGGTCTCGCCCGGACCTTTTGTGCCTCGTCTACTGCCATCAACCTCCCCATACGTGATTTTCGGGAGATCTTCATGCCCTTAAGGGATTTTCATTCTATACCTTCGATACTGAGACCTTGAAGGTCAACCGAAGTTTTCCCATGCCTCTCTTACCACTCAATCTTACTTTATATGTGCTGAACATTTTAACGTGTATGCGACAGTGTAATTTTGACTTTTCTCTCATTATTCTTATAAATGCAATAGTTGCTTTAAGTTATTATTTGCGATTTAAATTATTATTTGCGAGGGTTTCGCCGCCCGATATATCAAAAGATTTGCCTCACCCCTACATTTAATTTAGGGGCGGAACTTTTTCATGTCATAATAAAACGGCTAAACTTCGATAGTTATATTCAAATGTAATTTAAAATTAATTTTGAAATTTAAAACTAATTTAATTGCAACTTTTTTCCCGGAAAGCAAGGTACACAAACCTAGTAAGGAGATACTTACAATGAACATGACGCAATAGATATTTTTTTCCCGCCAATGCGTTAGATCAAACACAGATAGTAAAAGTTAACTTACTCATAGTATGAGAAATAGTTTATTTTTAATATAAAACATTTATTTTAATAAAGGAAATGAGAATGACATTGTTGTCGCGTAAAAATGAGATGAGATTTCTCCAATAACGGTGGCGCAGGCGATTGCTCCCCTTCGAAAACATATAGGCTGTTCCAAAATACTTAAGTTCGCTCTTTTGTATCATACAAGTAAAATGAACACAGTGTTAAGATTTCAAGTTTATTCTTTTTCTGTTCCTATAAAGAAAAGCCGGTATTTGGGATTCCGTACCTTTTTAAGGAAAAAAGGAATCCTTACAAGATCACTGTTGTCCGATCTTAAAAAAACAAAAGATATGGCATTTTATATCCCAAAAAACACGTATTTCGACAATAATCCCTCGTGGCGCAGCGGCAATTGTCCAATTTTTTTTACCAGAATTCGAGAATTTAATAATAACAAGCATTACTAATTTATCAACACCCCATATAAATAAGTCTCTGGGGGTGCGTCTGGCGAACTCGATTGCTTTAATGTACCGAGACCAAAACGATGAGATTATTAACTTTTGTAACGTATCTGTATGTTACTCCCTCATGAATTAGGTACAAACATGTGTCTGAATATTGGAAATATTCAGTATTTCGGTTCATAGAATAAAATATTTGATTTTTGCACAATTTAAACGAAACTATTTAACCGGAGTAATCGTGTTTCGTTGCTGCAAAACGTTGAAAATTTCGGGTTTTCAAAAATACTAAATGTACATTTTGTCACTAGATTCTAATCATAAAATAATATATTTAAACTGGCGAGGATGATCACGGTGAAAATGAAGAAGCAGGAACTGATTGTGGAGCAGGGACAGGTGTTTGAGCGAATTGAGAGAATGAGTGATAAAAGAACGGCAAAACAGATTTATAAACGTAGAGTGAACGGTAAGAGAGGCAGAGAGAGATCTCGGTTGACCTATTAATAGTCTCCATGTGGAAGAGGTCTTCAAGCTTTTTAAAGAAAATAGTTTCTGCATGTACTGTATGCTTTTGCAAAAAATCCTAAAATAAAATAAAACCGGTTAAGTGTGAGTCGGACTCCCCCACCAAGACTTTGTACCAATTTCAGGATTGTGGGGCAACGCGAAGTACCTACAACTTATAAAAATTAACAGACTTAAAATTACGGGTATACGCACTCATTTCCTTTTTAAGCTTCGCACAATTTTTGAAACATTATGTGTTGAGTAGTGGAAATCCACACAGCGCTCTGTCTGCCAGAATGGAGAAATGATTACTTGACATCATAAACGCACGCACGTTGAGGTTTCAATCTTAAGTATATTTAAAAACATTTTTCATTTACATTGACTAGTTAAACAAATTTAAAGTAGGAACGCCGTTAAGTTACCCAACACTTAATAGATTAAGGTGTAGAACATAGTGCCCTGACACTAGATTCTTTTTGTGTACAAAGAGAAACTAGCGTTTGTGTGTGTTGATACAAAAAAGTTACATGAAACGAGGGCGGGTCACAAATAATATGTTTAAAAAAATATGTATGTATGTATGTGTAATCCAGTGTATTGCTTACGTAGCACGTATAACGTAGCGGCGTAGCGTCGTAGCGACTAGGCGGGGTCTACAGCTACGCTACGGTTGCCAGTGTTGCTATGTTGAGTGTGTTAATCTCCTTATTTTAAGAATTATACTTAATAGGTTTTTTAGTATTTTTTCATAGTTGGTTTTGTTACAATTTTTGTACATTCGGATTCTTATAATTTTTATAAGCAATATTATAAAAAAAAATATGGTATTTACAATTGTAAACTGGTTACAGACAGATCAATATATTTAAAGCATTAATAAATTCGTATTTTTCGATGTTTTTTTTCTAAAACTCCGATCAATACACAAAAAATAGATTTTAAATATCTTATAATTTACATTCATAATAAATTACTTCATTAATATGTTTATATACTGTCTAATTAATGTAATAATGTTAATTTATATGTAATTAATTTAAATTAATCTATAGCATATCTTTTTGTAGTTTCGCATACTTATTCCGCGAAATAGGCAATAAGCACCTTATTTAGCATTGCGTATCCGCAGATGTAGAAAACGGCACATTTTATTCAATAATTCCTCTTTTTAATTAAAATTAACTATTAATTTACAAATTACACATGCATGTTTACATTCTAATAACTAGTTTTAAATAATATGTCCTGATTACTAGTATATTTTTTATATACAGAAAACTCTTACAGATATTTATTTTCTAATATAAAATTTTATTATTAGATAATCTTCCAGAACTCCCTACATTTGAGGTCAAATACTACATTTTCCACTCTAAATACGCCAGTACAACCTCAGCCGCTACGCGGCTCGCGCGCGTTCACAGTTTTACCTAAAAGTAATAAAAAAATCTATACAAAATTATACTAAATACAACCTTTTTAATATAACTACATAGATATAATAATGAAGGGTTGATATCAATATTATCACATAATCATTTCATACAAATCGTTTGAGAGGATTTTTTTTTCATGTCACATTAAGGCATTGCGGCTTTCATCTTTTAGGAAATATATTGATTTTTCTTCGGATTGTATTTTTTTTTATTTTTTTATATATATATGTTTTTATATATTACGAAATGAAATTTGATATTTCAATTATAGTATTAATATTTTCGGAATTATATGCTAAATTTATCGTTTTATTTTAATAAATTAATATAGTACTTTATTTATATGTACAATAAGTATACTTATATGATTACCATACTTTTCTTATTTGCTTTTTTTATTATTATTATTTAGTGTCCTTATACAACACTCGTCAAAGCAGAAACCATATCGACATTACTAAAAAAACGTGTTAGTAAGGCCATTTTTCATACAAAATAGGTCATATTGTAGAATATATTTCGGCCTTTTTAAGACTCGAAAATAGACCGGTCTAACCAAAATGGCGGTTTCAGAACTACGTAGTATTAAAAACAGATATTCCTTGCATTACATGATTTAAGTAATATCACTTTATATATTTGTATATTATATATATCTAATATTATAGTGCAAAATTCACAATTTGTTTATTCGGGATTAAGGCTGCTTATAATTATTTGGTTTTATATTATACTAGTCGCCACCCGCAACTTTGTCTGGACTTTAAGACGTTAAATAGAAAACATCGAATTCTATTTTAAATTTTGCGTTCCCGCAGAAACTTCAAGGGATGCTCTCACGGCCCTCTCCTCTCAGCCTATCCTGCTGCATGCAGGAATACAGCGTGAAGCTCATTTATTTTTTCTCTCTTAGTCCTCTCTCGAACTACCTACATGCCAAATTACAACATTCTAAACTCTTTTTTAAACATTTTTAAAGTGTTAATCCACACTTAGCAAAGATAAATGCTTATTTAGAAAACGTATGAAAATTTGAACGTAGCGGGACTCGAACCCGCGCCTCCTGGAAACCGACCAGGCGCTCTGACCATTGAGCCAGGCGCGGGTTCGAGTCCCGCTACGTTCAAATTTTCATATGTCTTCTAAATAAGTATTCTAAACTCTGTAGTTTCGTCTAAGCTCTGTCTTTCAACCATTTAGGACGGAGGACTTTTATATATATATATAGTTATTTTTAAATTTATTTATTATTTTGTAATTTACTCAAAAATATAATTCAATTCAAATGTAATTTATTGTCAGTTGAGGCCAGTCGTGGGGCAGGGGCCCAAAGTGTGACTGTAAATCGACTGGTTGTGGGTTCGCTCCCCACTCGAGGAGATGAAATATTTACTTAAATTTATATTTCCATTTCTTCGCTCTGGTGTCGAGGTAAAGCGCGGCGTTGAGTTCTGCCACTTAACACGCAATGCCTCCACAATTCGGCAGAAAGTTGGGAACGGAGTGTCTTAACACTAGGTTCCGTCTGTCTACACTGCTGTGTGCGGGATACAGCGTGAAGCTGATTTGATTTTTATAATTTATTGTAACGACAACGTAATGTAATTTATTGTAACGTTAACGAAGTCTACTCATGAGTTACGTCGAAACAACACGGCGTAGAACGCTGAAAATTTCATATAGGTTACTTTCGGAGTACATGAAAGTAGTAAAAGAGAAATTTCTTTCTTTGGAAATTTCTACTGGAATTTAAAAACACGGTGTTTTACGTTTTATTGTTCGCGCAAACGAATTTTTGGGCGGTTACTAGTACAGAAGAAGGCATTTTTTCAAACATTTCCATTTATTTTAATGCATTTACTTTATATGAATATAGTCTGAAGCTGAAATTTTTAATATTTATAAGAAATAGGGTTTTTCCATGCTTGTCTGTTATTTTTCATAAGTGTTTCCAACTAAAGACTTGAGAGGTACGTACTAAATGATAATATTATGAAAATTTCACACTTCTGCTTCTTAAGTGTATTAATTAGCGGAAAATTGTGTTATAGGAAAGCACTAGAGTGCAGTTGTTTTAAGCTTTTTGCATTTTTTTATTTAGCTTCACGCTCTATCCCGATAGTAGAGAACCTAGTGCCAAGACACTCCATGCCCCATGTATCGTCCAATGTTCAAGACATTGCATATTGAGTGGCGGAACTCAATGCCGCGCTTCGTCTTGTTACCAGGGCGACGAAATAAAAACGAGTTATTCTTCTGAGTGGGAATCGAACGCACAACCGTCGCATTTATAGTCGCTGTCCCGCGATACCACTTTAATTAGCTTATATGCGAGGCTGTCAAAGATTAATGCCGTTGTCTTCAAAAATACTCCCAAGTAAGGTTAAGAAGGATCATCAAAATCGGTCAACGCGTTAATCTCTGAAATAGGTATAAATATACCTTCGTATATACATACGACCACACGAACATGATCGATTAACACTTTACTCCCTTTTGTATTAAGTAGTAATAAGATAACTTTGAAAATTTATCGATTACTCTTTAGATGTTTTTGTACCTTTTACGCTTTTCATTCTGTCATCAAACTCTTCATACAAGCCCTTTGTGAGAGTCTCATTGGTTATATAACTTTTTATTTCTTTTTATGTTCTTTTTTTATTTTTACGCTTTTCAGTTTTATGGTAACACGAAAGGGGAATTACCGGTTTTATATCATTATTATTTTTTAATAAATTTAGGCATCAAATAGAAGGCATCAGATAGAACTGAAATCTGAGTGAACTTAGTTAAATCACAAGGATAAGGATAAGTTTTTAATGTACACTCGTAGGTTCAAATTTTTGGGTTTTGTGAGTCGGTTTTTCAACTTAAGGTTTTTTAACTTAACGCTACCTTACATGATAAGATTGATAGTGGGAACCTTGTATAAGTTACTAACCCTTTAGGAAGATGCGTATGGCACGGAGTGTCTTACTCTGTGCCCTACGTACTAAATATCTACACAATTTTAGTATAAAAAATAATTATTCGAAATGTCAATTCACTAATTTACATTCTACTACTACATAGTTGAGTAACGGGGGCGTGTCATTGTACATTTACTCATATATCAAGATACGCTTCAATATAACATATTATGTGTAGGCGTGCTCTGTACAGATAGTTTAAAGTTGAGTTATAGTTGTCATTTAATTTTAATTATGTAAATAATTGTATTTCATATAATTACTTGCCTTAGTTGTTGTGTTGGCAGTAAGCTTTTTGTATTAATTTTTAAGTAATATTTTTTGTCCTATTAGCAAAATTTTGTAATAATATTAAAATTCTGGGCTGGGCACAGGACTGTTCGGAATTGGGCACAGACCCATTACGCCCATATGCGTGCTTGAAGTTAAGATAACCTTGATACCAGTATATATGTAGTCTAAAATAACAACGGCATACAAAACCTATTTAACAAAGTCACTAATTAAGATGAAATAAAAAGAATCCGTAGATGCGACCTCTGACATTCTGCGATAGAAGTTACACCAAGGTTAGCTTCACTATCTTTTTATCATTTTTTCTTTTTATTAATTTTGTTTCTGTAGGTTCATTGTTTCGTGGGATTTTTTTAAAGTTCGTAGCGTGTGTTGCGTATTTCATGACTGTTATATTATGTGAAGATTATGTTAGTTTTTGTAGATTTTTTTGTGATATGGAACTAGTTTAGTTTTGTTGGTAATGTTTTTTTTTTTAATTTCGCCTATATAATCTATTACCTAATCATTACATATAAAATTATCGGTCAATCAACGATGGTAGTGAACACATTATGGTATCGGTAACAACCGAGTGACTGACCGACAACACGCAGATCAAAATAGTGGACTTAGAAAAGTCGAAATTTTACTGTAGATAGGTATGTTAGAGTGTAGGAGAGCACTAAGAGAAGATTTCCCGATATTTCATATTGAGACATTATTGCTTTTCATATTGATGGTTAGATGCAGACTTAAAGTAACGTAAAATCAGTTAATCAGCATTAGGCCGGTCGTGGCGCAGTGGCACAGGGTGTGACAGTAAACCGACTGGTTGTGGGTTCGATCCCCACTCGAGGAGATGAAATATTTCCCTAAATTTATATTTCCATTTCTTCGCTCTGGTGTCGAGGTAAAGCGCGGCGTTGAGTTCTGCCACTTAGCACGCAATGCCTCCGGAATTCGGCAGAAAGTGGGGAACGGAGTGTCTTTCACTACGTACCTCTGCCTACCCTGCAGTGTGCGGGATGCAGCGTGAAGCTGATTTATTTTATTTTAGCATTTAGTAAAAATATGTATATTATGATGAAACTGTAATCCTAACCACTCCGTTCATTCTACTTCTACTTTACTTTAGTCTTCTTTTAATTCTTGAAGCATTACATGTTGAATAGCGGACCTGACCTTACCAGAGGGACGAAATGAAAATATTAAATATTTCATTCCCACGAGGGGAAGTCGGACCCCTTAAGCAACTACTAGGATGTAAAAAACATACATACATCACAACTATATACAATTTATGTATAGATATTTCAATAACTCAGATTCTGTTGACAGAAGCTAAAATAAGACAAATATTTTTAAAGAAACATAATACTAGTTTAATGTTGGTATTACTTATTAAGTTTACTTTGAAAGTTGTTTTTCTTCTCCACTCACCATTTGTGTTTGAAAACGATTTTTTTTTTTTGCGTATTTCCTATATAGTAATTTGAGGTACCTAAGTATAGGGTTGTCAGATCCAGGCTTATCATTTTTAGGACATTTTGGGGCTACGAACAGAATCAGTGTAATGGTGTCCAATTGGAAATTAAACTATCTACCTACCCTGTTGTTTGTTTTTTTTTGTGAATATCTTTATAATTACGTAAATTGTCCTATAAAAATGTAATTCCATGTTGAAAAACCATTTTAAGACTAAAATATTAAACTTGGTTTTAATGAAATTAGTATTTATGAATTTCGGGACAATCCTACATTTCTCGGTCATCTAGCATCTGTAAGTCAGCAGTCAGTAATCGCAGTGGATAAGTGGGCGCACTGCCTTTATCTCAAAATCCCGACGGGGAGAGTATGGTATTCGTTTGGCCAATTGTAATCGCCACTTTGACAACTCACAACACAAATGCGTTATATAAATGCGCCGCACCACGCTTTCTTTATTAAAGAAATAGTTAAAATCAAAACTTTATGGACTTTTAAAAAACTGGGTTACTTGCAAAATTATGATCTACTAGCAGGTAAGTCAATTAATAAATGTCAATTAATAAAACACATATTAGTAATTTGCAATCTTGTTATTGTACTTCGGGTTCGGTGATTATTAGTTTGTAATTCGGCTTCTCGGAGTGCGCGTGGGTAAGTGAACTTATTACAATACGCAATTCCAATTATGGATCCTTATAAATATAATCAATAATTGTTAAAATTTGTTAAAAGTTTTAGTTTTCTTGGCTAAAATTGTAAATGGTTATTAATAACTTTGAACTCAAGCCAAAGTACCTAATTATAAATTAAACTTAAATCAGCTTCACGCTGTATCCCGCATACAACAAGGTAGGCAGAGGGAAACTAGTGTTAAAACACTTTGTTCCCATTAAGACTATTCCGTTCTCCATTTCCACCGACTTCGCGAGGCATTGCGTGTTGAGTGATGGCACTCAACGCCACGCATTGGCTTGTTACTAGAGCGAGGAAAAAACCCACAACCCATTGCGCTTAAACTCACACGCTTGTGCCCTTGCGCCACGACTGGCCTCAAGAAACATACTGATTTTCTTTTTCTTTTCATTTATAGAATAATAAATGCTTATTTGGAAATAATACATTTTCATCCCTAATTGCACTATTTTATTGCAAAGGAAGACTCTAAAGGTAACAGTGCGCCCACGTGCCCCGAACGCCTCTATTTGATGAATAAAGTTGATAGAAACTAAAAACTTTTATTGAATCCAACTATTTATTTTTATTTAACGATATTAGACGATAGACAGGATTTATCTAATTGAATGCGGTGTTAGTATGTTTGAATCTTATATTAATAAAATGTATATTTATATATAATGTCATGAGGCTGTCTTGTCGTCTAATTATAAATACAACGGTTGTAGGTTCGATTCCTAAGCAGTGGACGTAGCAATTATCAACAAGAAAAAGCGCGGAGTTGAGTTGCAACGCTCAGCCCACATTGTTTCGGAACATGGGTGGTGCGCGGTAATTGGAGTGCTTTAGCACTAAGTTTTTACCTACACTGCTATAATCGAAATTCAAATTCAAACTTTTCTTTATTCAAATAGACTATTGTAAGCACTTTTGAATCGTCGAATGAACATATAAAAAAAGGTACCACCGTCTCGAAAGGACTCAATTGTTGCTTTCTCTATATGCGGGATACAGCGTGCAACTAAAAGAAGATACTTCGTAATACGACCATCCAACGTGCGACAGTTGATCGTGCATTACCAGATGGTAGAAAGAAAATTATTGTGACTTGTCGTATTTTTTTTAGATAGTTACATACTTTATTCCGTATATATAACAGGATAAGAAAAGAGAACCTAATGCCATACATTCCGTTCACTGATATCACTAGATTCGAGATAATGAACCGATGGTACTTGGCTTAACAGTAATTTATTAAATTTTACATTTTTTACTAAGTTAAATAAACAAATTATTTTAGTATTATTTTTTTACTTCAGCAGCGTAGACAAAGAGAACGGGGCTCTAAAAAGGTCTGTGCATACTTTTCTCGCCTCGTCCCCTGTCATCAATCTCTTTGTGTAAGATCTTTACGTGTCCAGTATCATCGATATTGTGCTTCCGAAACTCAACTGAGGTCTCCCACTGCCTCTTTTAGCATTTTTAGCGTCAGTTTCACGCTGCATCGTGCACACAGCATGGTAAGCAAAGGGAAACTAGTGTAAAGACACTCCGTTAGCCACTTTCCGCCGAATTCTGGAGGCATTGTGTGTTGAGTGGCGAAACTCAACGCCGGGGTTTGCCTCGACAACCAGAGCGAAGGAAATGGGAATATAAATTTAAACAAATATTTCATTTCTTCGTGTGGTGATCGAACTTACAACACCACAGACACCAGTAGCGTTTACAGTCAGACTTTGAGCCGCCTCGCCACGACTGGCCATATATTATATAGTGTTTTAAGGTAGAGCATATCTCAAATTTCATAATGTTTTATATACTATATATATTATAATGTTGTATATAGAATATTTCAGTTTATGAACTATACGTAACACAGTTAGTAGTTTGACGCTACAGTTCAAGAGTAAGATCAGTCGAGTTTAGATAATAACGTCTTTACAAAGTGGCTTTGGGTTAGTTTCGAATTTGGGTTTGTACAATTTGAACGTTACGTGATGTGAACTCGTGCCTCTTAAATATTAAAAAATATACTTTTTTACTCATCAGCGATATGTTGGTACGTTTGTAACGTGGGAAGATGGAATCGTAATCATAATGGTGCTGAGAACCTCCGTTAATTTTTTACACATTCTATGAAAGATTTGTCTTATCTTAGTGTGATATTTTTTAAATATAAAAATTAAAAGCAATTTAACAAAAAAAAAATTACATTGAAATTATATCTATGACTTTCGTATTTTTCGATACGTCTTAATTCGAGCCATCAAAGCGTTTCAAAAGTACGTCATATAGCAGGAGCGTTGGGTTAACGAAGGGAAACGAACTAACATAAACGAAGAACTGAGTTTCTTGACACTAGGCTCTCTTCGCTATGCTGGATACAGCATGAGACTAAAATCGTATATATTATATATGTAGACTAAGAGAACCTACTCGGAAAATAGGTCAAAGGAAGATTGCAATAAAATGTCGGGACTCAATGATGCAATCGATGGCTCGTTCAGTTCACAGTTGCAGTACGAGTTAGCTAGAAACTTATTTTCATTATATACTTTTTTTAGCTCCACTCTGTATACCGCATACAGCAGAGTAGGCAGAAGTAACTGGGGTTATAAGTTTATGACACTTTTCCTGGGCATTACCCAATTTCTGAAATTGCTTGTTGAGTGGCGGAGCTCAACGCCGGGTATTGTCTTGTTACCAGAATAAGGAAATGAAAATTATTTATTGTGTGGGAATCCAATCTACAAGCAGACGCTGCGTTGATGCTAATGTAAATGCGTTCTAAACATAATATTAGTTTTTCTATTTTTAACGAAGAGGGTGTAAGTTGTAACACAGGTCATGTAACCTGAGAGTGTATCCACTGCACAATTCAACATATTGTTGAATATCTCATAGAGACAATGTCCGAAAAAACACTGCTATATGAGGGGTTTCCCTCACATAGCAGTGATTGTTTAATCACAACAAAAAATCGATTTAAGTAACAAATAAAATACTGTAATAACACTGTAATAAAATACTGTAATAATAATTTAAGTAACAGATAATATATTGTATTTTCGTGTTACTTAAAATTTGGTATATTAAATGAAACTTTTTAACCTTTATACATTTACATATATTTAGTATTATACATTTTCGGACACCCAACATTTCGAACATTACAATTCTTTGATGCTTACTTAGTTTTCCTTGATGTTTTTTAGTCATAAAAAATATAAAAAACACATTAGGCCATACAGTGAATAGGAGACCAGGACGCTGGGCACCTAGGGAACCAGTTTCAACAACTAAAGAATGTCCTTCATCAGAACAAGCTGCCAGTTCCCGGCCAGCGTTGTCAAAAGACCAGAAAGCCCCCCACTTCTACCATATGTGAGGGGTTACAAAAGGGATTGCTAACCTCTTAAGAAGAACTTCCATAAAAATAATTTCAACACTAACAAGAAGGTGGACCAATTCTTGAGACCAATGAAAAGTAATATTCTTAAACAGTGTACAGGAGTATACAAACCAGATTGTGACCGTGGCTTATCATATTGGTCAAACAAAGAGACGCATCGCGGTTAGGGTAGAAGAAGCACATTTCCGATTTCAAGAATGGACATGTATCTAAATATCTAACTGTGTGTGAGCAAACAAGGGATAGGCCCAATTTTAGAATTATTACGTCAGGTTTGATAAACCCAGATTCTCGCTAGGGAGAACGGAAATATTCATAGAATGATCCGGCAGGATATAAAATAAAATAAACATCCTAATTTCATTAGATGAAGACGGTTGGAAGCTTTCTACAGCCTGTGACCCACTCATAACATCTTTAAAGTTTCAAACACACCACACCAGAGAGCATGATACAGCCATCTCATTCAGTTGCCCTATGACCAACAATTTGATATAATAAGTGCGCAACTGAGAGATGGATGCCACCACAGCTTACAAGTGACAGAGGAGTACTACAAAGTATTGACTATTATGAATATACGCGATTAATACGGTTAAAGAGTTTCATTTAAAATGTGTAATAATCGTAAAAATCAAAAATCTCATTATTTCGTATAGGTAGATAAAAAGATCAAAAGTTCGAGAAACAGAAATACGACTAGCTACAAATATAATATGAGATCGACCCAGTTTAGTTGAGTGTGGGGAAATTATGCGCATAATTTAAAGAATAAGAGAGAGATTCTTTATTGACTTCTATTCTTTGGTATCGGTTTGGTTTTGGTTTCAAGATTATTTCTGTAGTTGTAGTTGAAGGCCATTATGGCCTTATATGCCGTATGGCTGTAAACACGACATAAGTTCGATTCCCTCTCAATCGAATGAATTATTTTCATTTTCATCGCTCTAGTCACAAAACACGGCGTTGAATTCCACCAACAAACAGGCAAACGGAGTTTTTAATACTGTCTTGGCAGCTAACTCTACAATGAATGGGTGCATGATATATAATATAAACAATTAAAAATAGAGAGGCCAGTCGTGGCGCAGCGGCACGAAGTGTGACTGGACTGGTTGTGGGTTCGATCCCCACTCGAGGAGATGAAATATTTACTTAAATGTTTATTTTCATTTCTTCGTTCTGGTGTTGAGGCTAAGCCACTTGAGTTCTGCCACTCAACACGCAATGTCTCCAGAATTCGGCAGAAACTGGGGAACGGGGTGTCTTAACACAAGGTTCCCTCGGTCTATCCTGCTGTATGAGGGATACAGCGTGAGGCTGGTTTCTTTCTTATACCTAAAATTACTTGTTTCCTTTATATTTAGTAACAGCTTGCGCAATCTGACCGTTAACACAAATATATGTCTATATGTGTTTCTTATATGTATTTAATCACATAAATGCAACTACAAGCATACCTGTAGCAACATGAAGAATATGACTGTATTAATACGTAATTTTGAATTAAATTAAATTTTAATTTTATTTATATTTCCTCCTTAGAATAAAAGTGACATGACTAATACTAATAGTACACGTGACCTCTCCAATCTGCTAAAGATATTTAAAAATCAAATTTAATATTTTATGATATTTTTTTTCTTATTTGCAATTTTTAATTTGGTTCATTTTAATTCAGACAATTGAATATTATGTTAATATTTTATTCATAATCATTTTACAGCTAAGCAAACAATAATTATACAAAAAGCAAAATGTCTGTGCAACAAAATTCGTAAGCAGTGATAGTGAAAGGCCGACCGTGTTTGTATTTAGCAAAAGTGAAAGTGACAAGTGTTAGTGCGCGATCAACAGTCGGGTAGCGCGTACGCGTTACACAACGTGAAAAAGAAAATAATTTAATAATATATAACGGAAAACTGCAATAAATGCAAAAAACGGGAAAATAACGTGAAATTTAAAAAAAAACAACATTCCCGCCGCAACCGCTGTCAATTGTCAAACGCAACTGTCACAAAACAGCCAAATCACAAGGTTTTTATATCAAATAAATTGAAAAAATAAATAAAAAATCATTAATATGTTTTGAAAATTGTACAATTTTTTTGAAAAAAAAAATACAAGAAAAGAATATTTAACTGTGAAGGCCTGCCATAGCCTGAAGTCCTGAACGGGGCTGTTTCATCCCGTCCCGCCGCCCCCGATCTCGGCCAATGACGCGGTGGGAGACGCCCTCGCGCGTCGCGCTGCTCTGTGCACTCCTTGTACTGAATGCTGGTGAGTAAATTTTGTATTTACAATGTAATTATTCAGTTGTCTTTATTTATTATTTTTTTTGGATTGAGAAGTAAAATAAAATAGTAGATGTGTTTTGACGTCTTTTAACTGGACAATTAAGTGTATATGAAATGGTAAAGTTAAAGGTAAATTAAGCAACTACTAAAAGGTCAATTAAACAACTTAATTGAAATTTATTCAGTTATTCTCTTGCTACAAAACGATCTAAAATTGACAGAAGAGAACAAAGTATTCAAACTTGGCGTCTACTCTTTGCCTGCTATGCTAAGAAAAAATGTCACATTAAACATGTCAAGGGCCAGTCGGTGTATGAACTCACTTGGGATCAGAATTCATTTACACGTAAAAATGGTTGTTGCAGCATTATTATAAATAGTTATTATAGTTGCAGCATTATTATAAATTATGTTGTTAGTTCCCCACTTTCCGTTCGTTCCGCGGTATTAAGCATTGCGTGTTAAGTAGCGGGACTGAACGCTGCGCTTTGCCTTATCACCAGAGCGAAAAATGTTAATAAATGTTGAAAATATTTTATTCCTCCAAATGGGATCGAACCCTCAACCTTTATATTTACAGGCACATGCTTGTGCCACTGCACTACGATGGCCTCACAATGCCGTCACACATACAGCACAACCTTACTGACACAGCCTTAATGATACTAAACTTCAAGAATTGTCACTAAGCATAAAATATATTTTGTAATTAATAAATGATTTGATTAATAAATAACCTTTCCTTACATGAAAATAAATCAGCTTCATTCTTTGTACCCCGCACACAGCAGAGTAAACAGAGGGAACCTAATGTGAAGACGCTCTGTTCCCCACTTTCTGCCGAATTCTGGAGGCATTGCGTGTTGAGTGGCAGAACTCATCTTCCTTATATTATCATATTAATACACATAAAATTCAAGTAATAAGTTTCTACAGTTAAACTATTTCAATGATACGTACTTTGATTAGTTTAATTTTTTACTTCTATCGTCCCGAGACGCACATTTTATTTTTATATCTCCACTCTATATCCCACATAGTGGGGTAAGTAGAGGAAAAGTGTACTTTCCGCTGAATCATCGAGGTATTCCGTGTTGAGTGGCGGAATTCAACACCGCGCTTTCTCTTGTTACCAGAGCGGAGAAAAGAAAATATTTTATATCTTAGCGTAATATAATGGTAAATTACAAAATATTTCAGTTTAAAATGTTCTATTTGCTGCAGCTTTCTCAACGGACGGGCATATTAATTTTCAATTTCATCCTTTATTATGCAACTCAGCAATATGAACCATGATGATTTACTAAATTTAATTACCTAGGTATTGCGCTTTTCACTTCCATAAATCTATTTATATTTTTAAATCTTTCTACGTATCTACGTCTAGAGAAATGTAAACAAAAAAATTGGGATACGCTAGTGACATATGCAACGCACATAAAGCGCAGCGTTAAGTTACTCTTCTCAAGACGCAATCTCTCGAAAATTGTGTGGTGCGTGGGAGTAGCTTAAAACTAGGTTCTCTTCATTTACCCTGCTATGTGCGGGAAAAAGCCTGAGGCTTCTTTAAAATAGTAGTTGTTTGTATATCATTTACTTCAAGCACAAGGGGCACAAGAGTAGGTATTATTGTAATCGCGACAGATTGTGAGTTCGATTCCCATACGAGGAAATAAAATATTTCATATTTTTATATACCTTGCTCTGGCAACTATGGAACGAAATTCGGCAGGAAATAGGGAACCTAAGGACGGAAAGTGTAAGTTACTTATAATAGGAATGGAGTGACATAACATTTCATCTCTAGGTGTACCTATCCTGCTGTGTGCGGAATTCAGCATGAAGCTGAAGAAAAATACTTTAAGTTCACAGAAATTAACAAAATTAATCAATTGAAAAGTCGTTAAGACTAAAAAAATTAAAACTAATTCAATAGAAATACATTTTTAATTTTTCTTTTTGTCCATTGTACCAATTAAATCTTAGACAGAATGTGTAGGTACTAGACAAGTGTTTCCATCCTTGTCTCGTGGAAACAAAAGAAAAAAAACAAAAGATCTGTAAAGGATTAAGTAAGTTCTATATGACGTAAGACAATGGTAAAACAGGATTTCATTTCATTTTACTTTCTAGCTAGATTTTACCCACAGCTTCGCCCGCATTGTCAAATGAAAATAATGTATAAGATTTTGTGTATGATATAATGTATATTTAGTTCCCATTAAGACACTTCTGTTCCCCACTTACTGCCGAATTCTCGAGAGCGTGCCATTGCGTGTTGAGTGGCGGAACTAAACGCTGCTCGCTGCCTCGTTATCACAGCGGGAAAATAATAAATAATTCATTTCGTCAAGTGGGAATCCAACTCATAACTGTTGCTTTTACAATCACACTCCTGCGCCACGACGGCTTCAATGGATAGGAAATATCAAAATCAGCTTCAGGCTGTATCCCGCACTCAGCGGGGTTGGCACAGGGAACCTAGTGTTTAGACAATCCGTTTCCCACTTTTCGCCGAGTTCTGGAGGCATCGCGTGTTAAGTGGCAGAACTCAACGCCGCGCTTTACCTCTACACCAGAGCGAAGAAATAAAAATATAAATGTAAATAAATATTTCATCACCTCGAGTGGAGATCGAACCCACATTTTGTGCCCCTGCGCCACGACTGGCCTCCAATTATATTTTCTTTTTTTCTTCAGCTTTACTTATGATTTATTTTTTATAAGTTTTGTAGAAAATGTTTTATCAGTGACATAAATTTCTTCTCCGCCGTATAGAGGGTAGCTCCTCTCACGTTACACGGGATCGTAGGCAACGGTAATCACTTACCATCAGGTGACCCCAACGCTCGTCTGCCTTGTATTTTCTTCATAAAAAAAGATTTTTAAGATTCTATATAATTAATCCAGGTTGAAGTTATAATCTATAACCAACGTACACAGACATACAACCAGTCAAATGGCCGGTCTTATTCTATTATCTAGACATTTTTATTATGGGAAAGTGAAAAAGCCTTATGAATTTTAAATACATTGAATTGAATGGCTTCATAAAATTTGTATAATCGGTTCTCTATAGGATTTCGAATTCGTTGCTTTTTAAATTTGTGCTATGACTGTTATAATAGGCGATTTAATTTGAATACGTTAAAATAGTGAAATTTCGTTCGATTATGTGACTGGATTTGAATCTGCGATCTTAAACGATGTAGCGCTGTATACTTTTAAAATTGGGAGGTGCGTGGGTAACGAAATACACTAGGTTTCATCTGCCTACCCAGATTTTACAAACTTCAAGCAATTTAAATATTAAAAAACAATTATAAACTTCAATGTCGAAAGAAGTGAAAAACGCATTCGAGTGGTCGACGCCGCCCTGAATTAAGGTCTTTACTTTTGCACATTGTTCACTCTTACTTGGGATTAAAATAATCAAAAGTAAGAAAAAACCTAAAATCAAATCAGCACGCTAACTTCTGCTAACTAAATACAGCTAACTTCTGGGTGGCCACGACTTGTCGACCATACTGTACTCAAATCTCACATAATATACATATGTATGTATGTGTTTTTGTACGAGATAGAAGCTTGCTTCATTTCATGGTCATAATATAGATGTATTCAATTAGACAGGTACAACTGTATCTAGGTGAGGGTTATCATCACTTAACGCAATGCAATACAAGATGTTAGGTTATAAATCAAGAATTAAATATCAATTACCTACAGGCCGACGTGGCTCAGTGACACAGCGTCTGACTGTAAACGTCTTGGGTGTGGGTTCGAACCCCACTCTATAGAATGAATTATTTTTCATTTCTTAACTCTAGTAACAAGACAAAGTGCACTGCTGTGTCTGGCTACTCAATACGCAATATCTTAAAAATCGGTGAAACTTGGCAAGGGGAGTGACTTAACAGTACTGTTTTCGTTGAGTACCCTTGCCTGCCCTACCATGGGAAAAAAGCGTGAAGCTTCCTATTAATTATTATATATTAACGTCCTCCTGGGTCAGTGGTAAATTGACACGATGATTCTATGTTCAAATTCCTTCCTAATAAATGAAATACTTGGGATTTGAGACTCTAGTGTAAGTTTCAAGGGCCTCTATATTTTGCATGCAAAATGTTAATGAGGTAAATAATATGAGTATGAACAAGATGAACTGGAAATTTAATAAAAACAAACTAGTTGTCTGTTAAGAAGTTTGAAGAAAAAAATACGTGATAAAGTCATAAGAAAACATTATTGAAAAATTGTATACTTTTGTAGCGTATCGTTTGGCGCTCTATTCTCTCTGACTACTCCGCTAGAGATACAGCGTGAAGCTATATTAGATTTGGTTTTTTTTATTTACAAAGAATAGGTTCACTAAATTATCATGTAAACATTTTTGTATAACATAAAGAAGGAGTAAACTGAAAATTACATATTTTTTTCGATAAGTTAACATTTATTTTGCATTCGTCATTCAATGTGTTTTCTTAGTTAAATTATACAGATTAATTACAAGTTCTAATGAAGGGATAGATGCTTCACAAACCGAACGCTTTGGCCTCTCTATCTCTTGTTCCGCTCTCTCGTTTGCACCCTCGGCTCAGCGGAACGTGACATTGTTGCCAGCAGTCGGGTTTCATAGTTAATAAGGACAGAAGAGGTTATCACGTAAAAAAAATATGCATGTCAAACATTATAAAGATGGGACATGTAGAGACTCCAATTACACCGTTTTTAATACGCTTGTTGGCCGACTTTCAACTATTTTACTATGTTTTAAATCTACAATTGTTTAGATTTTAAAACATAGTATATGATCCAATTGTAATAATTGTATCGTCGGCAGATTGTCATTGTTATATTGGCAGTTATAATAAGCTTAGCTAAGCTGTACTAGTAGACAATTCGAGTTTAGGCTTATTTAATTTATTTCAGCACATTTTATAGCACTTGCTGTTATTACATGCATTGCATTGCATTGCATGATTTTGAGGTGTATTAAGAACTATATATTTTTATTCCTTCAAGGACTTTGCTTAGCACTTGCTGTTATTACATGCATTGCATTGCATTGCATGATTTTGAGGTGTATTAAGAACTATATATTTTTATTCCTTCAAGGACTTTGCTTCCTTACATCTGAACATGAATTTAAGCATTCCTCTTAATGAGAATAGAACCCACAACCATAGCGTACTCATGCTAACTGTGCTACTTAGGCTTCAATAGAATAGTCTATCACCGACCCAGGTGTGCTTTTAATTGGCTATTATACAAAACCTTGATGCGGACATACATTTGTATGCTTGATATATGTGTGTATCTACAAAATATCAATGTAAGTTACTTAACGTCCTGTGATATATAGTTGCTATGTAAATGAATTACTGTTTACTATTATTCAGGCCGTCGTGGTATGTTTGTGGGTTCGATGTCAATTTAGGGAAATGATTTTTTTCTATCTCCTTGCTGTAGTAGCAAGACAAGTCACGGCGTTGAGTTCCACCACTCTACAAGCAATGTCTTGAACATTGGTTGGAAAGTGTTAAACACAGTGTGTTTACACTACGTCCTCTCTTCTTAAGGAGGTTTCCTCGTCTAATACAATCCATGGTGTAGAATTTTTAAGGCTATTAGGATCATTTAAGAACTCTTCACTATAGGAAATCAAATAAGATTGCATTTTTTTAAATAAAAGCAATTTTAAGCAAATAATTCTTAAAACCATTGTTTACTTAATTGTTAGCACACTCAACTTGTAATCATTTGAAATGCACGTCTTAGATAACCGCAACTCGGTGGGAATTTTAATTTCCATTCTACATTATTACAACATACAACTCATTGTTTTGTTTGTGATACAATAAGAAATACTTCATGCAGTATATTTAATATTTTTTCATAGTAGAGTTGGGGCTACCCTACTACCCTTCTAATTGCAAGATATAGCGTGAGGCTAACTAAAAAATATTCCAACAAAGACACACATACATATAAACATAATAGAGGTATATTTTTACTCAATCAAGTAAAAGCCAACTAATAAACAAGTGGAAATGAACAGAACAGGAACACCATTTTAGCAATAAAGTAATTGATTTTTAGCGAATCCGCAGGGGGTCTAATACTGTAATCTCAGCAGAGCCCTCCCCTAGGGCTCGTTTACATCCATACTTGTTACCAAGCTATAGATATTTAAAATAAAATTATATTGATGATAATAATAATTTATATTATAGGAGCTTTTTTTTTAATCTACATTATGTAAATATTTAATTATGTATTGACTAGTAAAATGGATTTACTGATTATCGTACAGACTGTAACACAGTTGTCTGTACTGGATTTCACTCATGATATTTATAGTTCATTTCCTATTTTTTTTTTTATGGAAAGACCGGCAACGAGCGTGCGGTCACCATGATGGTATATTACGCCAAATGCCCACGACCCGTGCAACCCAGAGGAGCTAAGGTGCGTTCCGGTCGGACAAGGCAAAATTATAGGCTAAGAATATGTGATTAGCTAGCACATGAGGGAGCCATGGTAAACCAAGAGGACGTAAAGATCATGCATGAAGTAGTGAGTAGAAAGCAGACTGGCAAAGAGCCGACGAGGCTTCCGTGTGATCCGGCCTAGATAGGAATCATCCTGGTACTGTGTGTCTAAGGCACAAAGTACGTTGGTAGAGTCCGATCGCCGCAATGGTAAACACATGGGAGACTTGACGGGATCATACCAGAAAAATCCAAGGCATTTAAAACCGGCGTGAAGTAGTTGCTTTATGCCACTGCGTTTCGCAGTAGGTAATGCCCGGGGCCCGGCGCCCACCCCTCTAAGGCCGCAACGAACCTGTAGCTCCTCTGGGGAACTTTGTCCACGTGTGCCGGCGATAAATTGCTGGCCATATGCTCATTTGCTACCGTATAAAAGAACCAGTCGAATAATGCTCTTGTATACGTGATTGATGCCTCCAAATTCGTGCATAACGGATCCAAGGTACCTGAACGTTTCCGTCTTAACAGCTGGTTCATCACGGAAATAGGTATTATTATTCGGGTCTGAGCTCCCGCAGGCCATTTACAAGATCTTTTATACATTAAGTTAAAGACCACCGTTGTGAAGCGTACCCTTCCAGAGTTTCACCTAACGCTTCAGCATCAGTCGGTTCTCGTCAATAACTACTATGTCATCGTCACACGTTATCAGCCATAGAGACTGGTCTTAGATATGAGCCGAGTCAGTATCAAGCACTACATTGAATCAGAACGTACTAGGAGCCGAGTCCCTGGTGAGCCCCTACTGTAATCTGGAACGGTTTAGTGTCGCTAAAAGTAGTCCTAACCATAGAAGCGGAATCGGGATACATGTCTCTGATAATCTTAATATAGGCCTCAGGGATTCGATTGGATCGCAATGCTCACCAGATATACTGGCGAGGCACACAGTCAAAGGCCTTTTGCAGATCTATAAAGGCCACATGCAGAACTCTCCTTTTTTTTGTCTGTACGCCTCCATTTCCTTTCATTTTCTTGCCCGTGTAATGAGGCAAAGCGCGGCAATGAGTTCCGCCACTCAACACGCAATGTCTCCAGAATTTATAGACGGAAAGTGAAACTTATAAGTGTTTAAGACACTTTCTCGTTCTCAACGCTTTCATTGCAGTGTTCCCGCTGCCTATCCCTACCTATGTGCAGGATACAACGTGAAGCTAAATAAAATATTATTGTCGTTTACTATCAATTTAAAAATATAGACCTTAAAAAGATATTTTTAAAGAAAACAAAAATCCCTGAATAAATCTAAACTCTTTATAAATGTTAATTCTAAACCTGGGATCTATTAAAATTGCCTAATAGAATTCCCTATGCACCCCAAGCAATACATTTTGCTGAGTAGGTGGGGGTTCTCATCCCGATCGTTAACATAATGCGAAGGGATTTACGCCAATCTTCTTAGAGTGGACTAAAGTGGAATAGATATTGGTGTGCTAACTGTTTTATGGATTTGTATATCGTTAATTTTGAAATAATTCTTTGTTTTTTGGCAGAGTAAACGTGGCGTTAGTTTCCGCCATTCTGCCGAAATAAAAACCAGTGTGATGTAAGAGTAATGTTCATAACATATATTTTTACCCCAACTTCGTGGCAAACACTGGCTCTTGTCACTGTGTAAATATAAGATAACTATTAACTAAATATTCATTATTGCTTTACTGAAAATGAACAAGCTAAATAAACGTAATACCGAAATACGGAAACATTTCAATATTTAAATTGTACTTATTTGTGATTCTAAAATTATTTTTAATCGCTTCGCATTGTATGTTGAGTGGCAGTTTTTGCCTGTAAGCAAAACGAGGGAAATGAAAATATTAATATTTGACTCCACCGATTGAATCGAACCCACAACCGTCTCTTTAGAAGTCGCACGTTCGTGCCGTCACGCCTGAAAAAAATAAATATTTCATTTTTATCTGTAATATGACAATCTAGTGTGGTGAAAGATTCATCTCAGAAATAACACGCCATAAATTATATTTATTGTAACGTATTTTTTAAATAAAAAGTAATTTTCATGTAGAGTCAGCACTAGATATAAGTACAACAAAGGGTTGCCATGACGGAGCCACTGAAGTGGATAGAAGGGTCCACACAATGTGCACGAGGAAGTAACACCAGAGTATAGGGATGAACTAGGTAGTATTTTGTATGGACTAATGAACTAGAAAGTAATGTTAAAAATCATCAAAGGCGTTGGGTTCCGCAACGTCTAGGACTCATTATAGAATAGGATTTGGATTTTTGTAGGACTACACAGCAGTGTCCGAATTGGAAACCTACTGTCCAATTTGCGAATTATGTTACTATCTCTGTCGCTCTTCTTTATTTATTCATTTTAACACACAAAATATTGATAAATTCCTTAAATAAAATATTTATTTATTTTTATTTATTTCTTTATTTGTACACAACTTATAAAAAATATAGAGAGAAAAACAGAAAAAGAAAACAAATGTACAAAAAGGTGGCCTTACGGCTAAGTAGCCATCTCTTCCAGACAACCTTAGGGTGAAAAGAAACTGTCATAATATTAAGAAGGTGAGTGGTGGACGTAGTTAAAAAATATATTAATAAACAATAAATAAATTTAGATATAAACAAAACAATGTACTGATATATAGATATTTCTAATATAATACAATACATAGACTAATAAACAATATAGAATATATATAATACATATAAATATAAATACACATATAATACACATATTTTACCAAATACCTATTAAATCGCATATATTTTGCTTATTAAAATGTAACGTATTTTCCATTTAAGTCTGTGTTACCTCACAACCATCCCCATCGATCTCGCGTAGGGCACACTCGTCTCAAAACGTAAAAGGATTAGGGGTGGGTTATACGTTATTATGTCAAAATTCAATAGGCGGGCTTATAAATAATTATAGCAACAAGGGAAACGGAATATTTGCGAAAATACAACCCTGTTTAACTTTTCTTGAGGGTTCAATTGAATATGTGTATCTATAAATAATCTGTTGATTGTTTTTGTTTCATTGTGACGATAATTATTTTGTGAAACTATTGCAAGCTGTATCCTAAATAAAGCAGGGTAGGCAGAGAAAACCACCGGCACCTCGTTTCTCCAGTCGCCACCCAGTATTCGAGACATTACGTAACGAGTGGCGGAACTCAATGTCACTTTTTTAGTATTATTATAAAAGATCTTTTAATAGTAGGTATTTCCGATTCCACCATTTATTAATATTGCCTAAGAAAAACGGTTTCTTATTTGTTTATAGCGAAAAACTTCTGCATAAGTCTTCTTCAAATTCCTTATACATACAGTACCACAATCATTAAACGTTTATACTTTATACCCATCTTACGGCCCCAATAACTTTAAGCTCGATCAATAAAGAAATAAAAAATGTAACATGCGCATGTGCCGCCATATTATTCAAAAAGTAGGTTTTACTCAAATTAAAATGTGTACGAGTGTTTTTTTTGTCACGTGAGTACTCACCTACTATGTGTACGTAGTAGTAACTAGCAATATTTTGCAGTAAAAAGTAACCTACAGGTAAGATAGGCAGTGAAAACCCTAGTGTTAAGACACTCTACTTTCCAATTTTCGAAATATTGAGTTTTCAATGCCTGAAATTCATCGATTTGTCTTGTAACCAGAGTCAGAGGACACACGATCTACCGCTGCCGACTGGCTCGCAAACGGAATGTCTTGAAAATTCGGTGGAAAGCGGGAAAAGGAGTGTCTTAACACTATGTTCCCCCTGCGTACCCTGTTATATGCGGAATACAGCGTGCAGATAAAAAATAACGAAACATATCCGCCTCGAGATATTTGTGGAATATTCCGATGTGTCAAGGACAGATATCAGTTCACTAAGCAAATAGCGTAAAATAACGTAACTACGTAAGTAGGTAGGTACTCACGAAGGCAGCTTCTAATATATTTTCTTGTGTTTTGATTTAAAGAAGAAATTATGATTGTGAACAAAACTTTATTGTTTAATTTATTTTAATCAGTTTTATTATATGAAAAGAATTAACATTGTCTTTTGATAAATTTATTAAGTAAATTTAAATAAGCCCACTGCGTCCCGCTAGTTATATAATGTAAAACAACTCCACAGCAAGTCTCACGATTCTCTAATAACAAGTTTCGCAATCATTACGAATGTTTGTACAGCTTATTCGGATTACATCAACTAGTTTTTTTTCTTTGCATAACATTCAATGTCCAGTTATAAAAGTGTATATATAAAATATAAATTTTATACCGCAGTGGGGCAGTTGTTTTTAATGTAAATAGGACTATTGTAGGCTTAATTTTCGCTCGGTGGAATGAATTATTTTCATTTCCTTGCTTTCTGGTAACAAGATAAAGCGCGACGTTGAGTCCCGCCACTCGACACACAATGTTTCGATAATTAACTCTCGGAACGCAATGTCTTAACACTGGTTCCCTCTGCCTACTTTGCTATATGCGTGAAGCTATGAAAATAGTTTGGTATGTAGGTATTAGTAAAATTAATTGACTACCAAAAAAAAAGCTCTATAATAAACTAGTTATATCTACTACTAACGTAACACACTTCTATTTGATTAAACTAAATCACTAGCATATTTTCTAAGAATTTCTGACTTCTAAGAAAATCTGATTTAAATGTAAGAGGTAGTAAGCTTTCCTGAGAAGCTTTATGTGTTCAAGTAAATTACGCTTTAACGACAGCAATTTATTCTAATATCATAAAACAGAAGAATTTGTTTATTTGAACATTTATTAATAAACATAATGAGAGAGGGAGATCAAATTTTTCCCGATCCGCACAACACTGACATTGTTATCTCTGCCTCTCCTGCAATTTAGCCTTAAAAAGACAAAAGACAGAGTATTCATTTGCTCTGTCTTAGTTGGATTTTTCGGGGACTGCTGTCGGTAAGACTGCTGAGCCTTATGAACGTGTTCATGGGGGTTTTGGACACGGTCTTCGCAACATAGAGGGAGAAAATATTTTAAGAACCTGTATTGCGTCTGATCTAGCCGTCGTGAATACGTTCTTCCAAAAGAATCCTCAGCACTTTACCACGTATAAGAGTAGGTCAACTCAAATTCACTACTTGTTGACCAGACGGTGCCATAAATCGGGTAACTAACTGCAAGTGCATTTCAGGTGAAAGTCTGGCGGTTCAACGTTGTGTTCTTCTTATGGACTCAAACGTCATTCTGAAGAATAAAGTATTCGGGAAACGAAGGCCTCGGATCAAGTGTTGGTTGCTGAATATCTTACTGGCAGAGGTAAAAAGTCAAAATGTTTCAACTAACACTGACTGACTGACTGCTCAGAATATTTGGATTACACAAACAGTGAGAGTTTATTGATAAACTTGAAATTATGGAAGAGTAGAAGCTCATATACAAACTGTCACAATATTCAATAAGGCAACACACTCATTCGAGGTAGTCGTGGGATCCGTGACGTAGCGGATAACCTCCATGATGAGATGGTATGGGCACGTTGCGTGCCGGCGTAAGAACTATGTCGGATGAAAGTACCTTGCTATGTTTATCCCTGGAGTGAGACCTCCTGGACGCCCAAAGAAGCGCTGGTTGGGTAAAGCGACCCAGGACATAGGGCCAATGGACTAACCACCAAGGATGTTAAAGACCGTGCAAAGTGGCGAAAAATTATACGGTGGGAATAATGCCAAGAAAAGAAAGAGAAGAAAAAGTTTCAAAGAAGTGTTAAGGTCACAAGTATCATGTTGCGTAGTCTCAATTTTTTTAAACATAACAATGTAAAATCTTGGAAGCACTTTTAAACTCGCTCGCGGTCTCGTTTTATCAATTTTTCAACTTTAATTTTAATAAATATCGAAATTCCCGGGTTTCCCGATATTTTTTAATCCCATGATCCCGGTTTGCGACCCTAGTCGTGATACAATCTAAGTGAGGATATCAAAAGGGACGATACACACTATATGTATAGTGCCGATCACGGTCCGTTCTCGGTGGGATCTCTTATTCTCATATGGGAAGTATTCCTATATGCGTAATTGGACCGAAATGATAGTATGAATGTTCTTATTGGCTTACTCATATATATAATCTAATAACAATGAACGAAAGCTAATAAAATATATTTAAAAAAGTACCCAGATTGTCACCGACCCAACTAAAATATCTTTATGTACTTTTTAGTTTTTGTTTCAGTTTGTGCATACATGTATGTATGCTTATGTTTTAATAAGACTTTTTAATTGTAACTCGACATGTAACTATGTAAAGAAATCAAAAAAACTGAATTTGACTCACTTGTTATACTTTTATGATCATGAAACTAGGCGTACGTATACGTAGCTTATAGGTGACAGTACAATAATATTATGATAGAGCCTAGACCTGAAAATTTTACTCTCATATATATATTTTTTTAATATGTAGCACTGAGCACATTGTATGTGCACTTGTAGCACTCGGTATAGAAAATTTTGTTTTTTAGTTTAATTTTTAACTATATTTTTATTTATATAAACTTTATAAATATTTCACTTTAAAAAACAGAAAATTATTTGTTAAATTTTCATGAAATTCCATTTGGCGTTTTGATAGAGGGGGAGTGAGACGTGACTACGATGTTGGGAAATAAATTTTGTCGTACGCTCTACGTCAGATGCATACTAATTGTGAAGGAAATGTTGTGAGGGATTGTATTTTATACTAGCTTTTACATGCGGCTTGACCTGCGTGGTCAAATAAATATAACTCTGTGATATTAACTACTACCAACATAAACGCGGCTTCTTCCGCTTAAACGAATTGTTATATAATACTCAAATTAACCAAAATATTTACATAAATTGTATTCTATAAGCACAATATATATTTTTATTACATAAGAGAAATAAATTATACATTTTCAAATGTAAATTGTTATAAGAATGCATTTGCACACCTCCTAAAGCCGCGCCGCCTCCGCCGTCAACGCGCCGTCTAAAGTAAAACTGCCTTGTTGGTCCAACAGCTAAGCGATAACCTCTTAAGATATTGGTCGAGGCTTTTCGTTAATAAGCCGTTAACTGAAACCACTATCGGCACAATGATAGTAGCATTGACATTCCATATGGCGGCAATTTCATGGGGTTTGTCCAAAGTCCAAATAATTCGATTTTTTTTCGGCCTTCACGAGATTGTCACCTGTCGTCATTCCGCATATAGTATAGTAGACAGATGGAATCTGTCTATATTCCATTTGTATACCATACTATATACAGAATACAGCTGATAAAAAAGAGTTGTGTATGATACCTAACGTACGGTAAGTGCCCGGTAAATTTCCATCCGCAGGTACAGTAAGTTACAACGAAAAGATTAACATCAATACTTATTTAGAAAACGTATAAAAATTTGAACGTAGCGGGACCCGAACCCGCGCCTCTTGGAAACCGACCAGGCGCTCTGACCAGTATACTCTCGCCAAGCTACGTCGAAATTCTTATACGCTTGTTACAACTTATTTATGTTGTAAGTAAATAAGTTGTAACAAGCAATATATATATAAATTTCTATGTATCAAATTTGTGTGAAATACTTTATAGTATTTCTATTTCAAGTTCAATTAAATATTATAATAAAATATATTTAAATTTGAAATACACTCAAACCACTATAGTTTTATAACAGCCGTTTCGAGTATACAACGTTTTATATCTTCCTAAAGACGTTTCATTTTATTCCATACAAAATGGAAAGGGAGGAAGACCCCATAATAGTGAGATTTTAAGGGTTTCGGATTTTTAGTATGAAGGGCTATCTACAGGCGGATAATAAGATTATAAATTAACAATTTACATCGAAACTGCAGTACCTTAACACTAGATTCTATCTGCCTATATTGCTATATGCGGGTTACAGCGTGAAGCTGAAAGTTAAAGCAATATTAACTTAATCTTTTATTGATAGAGACGTAGGCGAGTGACATTCTCTTAAACATCTCTTAGATAGTCGTGTGATATTTGAACCGCCCACACTCAGTGGGCGTCAAGATGTTAGCACTTGTAGTCGTAGTGGAATATTTTTAACCTTTTACTATAGAAATATTTATATCTTTATTTATTTATGTATATATATATATATATATATATATATATATATATATATATATATATATATATATATATATATATATATATATATATATATATATATCTATATTTCAAATTTCGGACGTTTGGCCTATATTTACATAGAAAAACATTTTCATTTCCTCTTTCTGGTAATGAATAAAGCGCAGCGTTTAGTTCCGCCACTTAACAAGCGATGTCTCGATATTTCAGTAGAAAGTGGGGAACGGAGTTTCTTAACACTAGGAAAAAAATAAAGAAAAGAATAAATAATAAGGAAAGGAAATATTATTATCATATATTTTATCCTCTATTTTAGGTTTCAATATCCGTAGTATACCCGTCTAAGATACAAATGAGTATCGAAATGCGGGGGCGAAACTGTATTACGTGAACGTGTCGAGGGTGCTGGGACTGGCGAGGGTGAAATAGGGTTGAGAGGCGCAGATTCAAATACAGGAATTAAAAATATTTTTTTATTGTTGAATAAAATGGCAGTCACACGAAAAAGTCGCCTAACGCTTGATATGTGGTAAAGCTTTATTTTGAAAATATTTTTTTAGCATATAAAGGATCAATGAACATTGCACCATCTCTCATTAGACCAGGGAATTCAACACATACAATTTTTAAATACTCATTTACTCACTGATCCATGATGTCGTCAATTAGTTATAATGTATATTATCAAAGAATATCAAACAAATCATTTCTCTCTGAGGAAATGCTTTTAGCTCCTGCGTGGAGCTATAAGCATAATATAATCAACAATTTCAATTTATCCCCATCCCTCTAAAACCAAAAAAGATGAAAAATATAATAAATTTTATAAAACTT
Organism: Heliconius sara; assembly: GCA_917862395.2. Lineage (NCBI taxonomy): Eukaryota > Metazoa > Arthropoda > Insecta > Lepidoptera > Nymphalidae > Heliconius > Heliconius sara. The sequence goes on from OU860798.1 coordinate 7,490,475, forward strand.
TTCCTATTTCCTGAAAGGGCAACCCTACGGATCCCTCACTAAAACGGGGGGCGAGACACGTCAATCTAAACATCCCTTAACGGGGGATGCCTGCCGGTTATTAGATAAATATGCTGCTGTAATCATAATGTGAACGCCTAAACGATCATTTTGCTAGATTATATTTTGTGTTTTATATGTATGTATGCATGTATGTCGGTGATAAGACTGGGAGAGGATATTACTTGTTTTGGATAATTTATTTTTATTGTGGGGTGGTCAGGGAGAGTGTTGCTATAAGTGATACTGTTTTCCGCTTTTAGCTTATTGTAAAGTAGATTTTTCTTTTTTTGGGGTTCCGTAGGTACCGCAAAAGAAAAAACCAGAAATCCTTTAGTATCACGTAAGTCAACGTAATAAAAAGATACGAGCATTTCTGCATAGTTTATTTAACGGGTTATTCCTTAATTATTTAATTCCCAAGAAAATGTCATCGTGGTACAGATAAGACGTTTCTGACGCTTTTGATTTTAGCTTTAAATTGTACTAATAGAAACGATTTTTTAACATTACGCTGTATCCCTTCTTCCCAGAGCCATAAAAAAAAATCACCGCAGTGTACGAAGTGTAGTTGTGGATACAAGAATCGAACCCACAACTGCCTGACGACACCTTCTGTAATTGATAAAAGAAATTTATAATAAAAAAAATAATAGTCCACAGTCTAATTAAAGATTTTCAGCGTTAATTTCAAGTTTTATAAGCGAAAACTAAAATAGGTTCTACCTATATGTAGAAATGTTTTACTTAATGACTCGTGCTTACTCGATGGTTGTGTGTGTTCAATATTACTCAGAAATATTTTTTACACTAGTTTACTAACGTCCTATTTCTTAAATCTAAAAATTTTAAATTACTTGTATCTACATATATTAGAGATTATTCTAATACGTTTACTTTAAGAAGATAAGTCCCTTTTTATTAAAAGTATGCCTGCATCCTGTTCCAGATTTCATATCTTGCTTAAACTCTTTAAAGTATAGAAATATTTTAAAATTATCTTAAACGAAGGTGGCTCTATGTAGATTTTTAATAATATAATAAAATGCAATGCCTATACTGTTCACTACAATTGTTCAATACATGCCTATTAAAAAAAGTACATTCATATATGCAGAGGGAACCTAGTATTATCAAGACACTCTGCTCCCTAGATAAAGCCGACAAAGCAGGGGCACAAGGATGTGCTTGTAACGTGACGGTCGTGAGTCCGATATCCACTCGATAAAAGAATCAGTTTCACCCTGTATCCCGCACACAGATGGGTAGAGGAAGCTTGACACCAGAGCGAAGAAATAAAAATATAAATTTTAATAAAAATTTAATTACCTCGAGTGATCCCCACTTGAGGTAATTAAATATTTATCGAACCCACAACCAGTCGCATTTACTGCGTGAAAATGTTTTTTTTTATGGAAAAAGACAAAGCAAACGAGCGTACGAGTCATCTGATGGTAAGTGATTATCACCGCCCACAACGCCGTGTACTGGTGCGGTGCCGGCTTTTATGGTGGAGATAGACCCGCTTTTTGAAGGTACCCAGTTCGTATCGAACTGGAAACACTGCCGCAGGTAGGCCATTCCACAGTTGAGTGGCGCGTGGAAGGACCGCCTACCTACGAAACAGAAGAAGTGGAAAGCCATGTATCCAGATGGTGTGGATGATACTTGAGTTTGTGACGTACTGTGCGGTTAGAAAATTCGTTATAAATGAGGTAGAGAGGAGAGATCTCTAAACAAAGCTAATGTGTTAAGTCCTGCACAGATCATTGGGGTTTTGGTTTGTATCGTCCAACTATCCAACTATAACCCATCTGGTGACACGATAAATTGGTTTTTCTTAGTGGTAGTGGTACACAAATGTGTTTCTTCGGGGGATTGAATTGAACCAGGTTTCTTTTACTCCGTGAGTAAACATTCCTGAGAGATTATTCAACAAAAGACACAAGTTTATTTCGGCAGTGGTCAACGTTTTCCCGGGGAAAACTTGTGGGGCTGGAGCGTCCACTGTGCTATCATCTGCATATCAATATATTTTAAAATCCCAGTGTAGGGGGACAGCACGCAGCCTTGAGGAATGCCAACATTCATGGGCGGAGCAAAAACCGTCAGCAGCTATCTTGATGCTGTGAGAAAACTGGCGATGGCACTTGTATAAATTCTCGGGAAACCCGTAGGATAGAAGTTTAGCAAGGGGTGCCCCATGCCACACTTGAACAAAGGCCTTTGCCGTGTGCAAACTAACTGCCAGGCTTTGCTTTCCATAGTCCTTTTCCTTTGCTTTCCATAGTCGTAATTCAGGGGTTAGGTAAACCAGAAGATCACCAGTTGAGCGACCATGGCGGATGCCATATTGACGAAAATCAGATTTATATAATAATATCAGTATAGATATAGATTTTATTTAGTTAATATTATATAAATTTGAACACTATGACTGAATGAGACTTTCTACTAGCATATCAGTTTCTATATAACTGGAGAGGACTATAAGAGCTGCGTCCTTTACTCCTGCCTTCATAAAAGGACTAACTTTTAATTTTTCCATTAAAACGATCTCGACATTCCGTTATAGGTCATAAGGTTAGTGACAAAGTGTAGTTGATCTGGTATAAATAGTTTTATGTAAATTTTACTTTACTATGTTACTATTAATTAAAGACTTTTAATTATTAACCAAAATTATTTATACCAAAATTATTAGTTATTAATTATTAACGAAAAAACCAAAGGAAGCTCTTTTCACTAACCTGCATGTAGCAGGGTAGGCAGAGAGAATCTAATGTTAAGACACTCCGCTCTCTACGTTCCGCCTAATTCTAGAGGCATTGCGTGTTGAGTAGGGGATCTCAACATTGAGCTTTGCCTCGACACCAGAGCGGAGAAATGAAAATATTAATGAATTTGTCTCCAGGAGTGGAAATCGACCCCACAGGCTGACTTAACTTAACTCGAGTTTTTTTACTGAATAGTTTGATTTTGATAATTCTTTTTTCATTGGATAGAGCTTAGGACATACCTCGGTGGTGTTGATTCTATATAAATTTTACGGCAATTGCAATTGGTTCAGCGCTTTTTGTAAAAATTTACAAAAGCACAAAATATGTGTATAGGTAGGTACTAGCGGTCCCCCAGCGGCTGCAAATTATTGTTATAAAGTAAATAGTATAGTTAATAGTAAAGTTTCATGCTCATAAATCCGATCAGTGTTTCTTGTGTGAAAGTGGCATAAGCATCAATTCATTAATCGCAATCTTTCACATTTATAATATTAGTAAGATAGTATAAGGTGAAATTTAATCCAGTTTTTACAATATTTCATGATAAAAATCTCGTTGTTCCCAGGTATAACCGCATCTAGACGACCCGAACCCTACTATGGCAGAGTAATCGGTCGTCTCACCCAATACGCCCACGGTATCCGCGGTACAGTGTACGCCGTCGATGAGAGCACGGTATGTTTTTCAAAATGAACTATGTAGTTGAAAGTCGGCGTTAAGTGCAGCCATATATGATTATTAAAAATAATAATTTTAATATATTCATTCCCTCGAATGTGGATTGGACACACAACCATCTTGTTGGATCCAGGCACTGCTGCACTGAGACACGACGTCATACATGCCAAGCAACGTCCTCATACGCTTTTTGGGAAGGTCACGTACCTTCTCAAAAGTCAACCGTCGCTTGTCTCTAACGTACCAGTTAGTGAATGCTTATGTTTAAAGTATTATAATTGCCCAGGATTGTACTTTTGTTATATAAAGCAATGTTTTATTTTTAAAAATATTGTATTGTAACAGGGTGTCTCAATACTAGTGGTCCTATATACGGGATACAGCGTGAATCTAAAAAAAATAACTTTATAACAATATAAAGTAATGTAACAAATAATCTTTAATTGTACATCAACAGGTGTACGTCCGGGGTTTCGCCTATGACGGTACGGGTCCAGACGCATACTTCTGGGTGGGCAACACTCCCCAGCCATCACCTGAAGGCACCCTCGTGCCGTATCCTGAGGATTATGTTAGTCGGTGAGTAGAATGCGAAAGGTTATTGGAAACTTTAAATTTATAAATATATTTTTATAATATTTTCTCAATTTTTTCTTATGTATAATAATTTGCTTTGTATTATGCAATTAAGTTTAATTTTTAATTAATTATTTTTTTTTGATTAATTGATGTAACTTTTGAAAGGACGCTTGTGAGGCGGGCGTTGATAACTGCGACACAGTTTCAAACTACTGTAGTTATTATCGTCTTAAACTGTTTTTGTTATGCACGAATTTTTTGAAATAAATGAAATATAAATATAAAATATTTTTCAAATGGTTAAAATAAGAAGGTAGTCGTTAATCGTAATAAGAACGACATAGATAGGCAAGGATGCAGATTAAAATCCTGCATTCTTCTTCTTAGCTTCACACTTTATCCCTAGCGTGGTAGTCAGAGAGAACGGAGCGCCAAACGCTACGGGACCTTATAGGTTTTTTTTATTTTTCATGCACCATTTAATTTACCCACTTTCAGAATGTTTTTTTTAAATTATATTTAAAAAATCTAAACATAATTGCTTGGTTAATGTATTTTATTATCTATCAACAAAAGCTATCTATACATTTATCTAAAAGGCATGTATGTGGTGATGTCATTTGTATGAAACCTATTATTAAAGGGAAATTTAAATTACAGTTTAATGTCACGACATTATGGTTTTTGTAAATATTTTTTCTGTTTTTTTTTAATTTCACGCGGATTTTTGAGTAGCGGAACTCACCGCTGATCATTACATATATTTTGCACACTTGCTAAGTAGATGATCAAATGTTATTTAATTCTAAGAATATACCATAATTACACACATCAAACTATTAATTATTTTTTTATACTTGGTTAGTAAAATATTAATTTAAAAACCTTTTGTAAAAACAAGCTTTCTAGATGTTTTCTCATTGTATTTTACAAATCGAGCCCCATCATTTGTTATCTATATTACCTAATATAGATTGCGCATAAATTTGTAATACGCCATTTTGTTGCGGCGACAAGTTTTGATTAACAACAACATTGATTATATTTAATTTCTTTGTCTTCAGAATTGAAATCGAAATCCAAATTTCATTTCAATCTGATACTGTGGAAGTGGGTTAAATTGAATTTGCAAGATTTCTTATACACATACCAACACGGCAAGTCAAATAAAAAATTGTAAAAATATACTAGAAATATACATAAATAGATTATAATATAGATATCAGATGGCAGAAATTGTAGGTATATAAATTTTTATCTTATGTACCTATTTACTCTGTACGACTATACAAAGTAACAGAACTTTAAACTTGACAGAAACTTAAGTAAGCTTGAGTCGATTCTAGAAACATCTCATGATTCGCTTAAAATATTTTTTCCTTATTTTCTTTTAACAAAAATATGCACTATGGTGCATATCTTCAATTCAACGTTTATAATTGCTAGGCTTCGAACCTGGGATCAATTTGCCCATAAAAAGGAATCCGGAAAATTAATGTTACCATTACAATAAAATCACTTTAAATGGAAATAAAATATTACTTGTTTGTGTGTATGTATAAGGAACTTTTTAATGATGGCAACGATGTGTCCTAGATTGAACTCGTGCGTCCTAGATTTTATTTTTACGCTTGTTACATACATTGTGGTATTTCGACATTTTTTTAAAGAAACATTGTGTTTTGTTGAAGTCGAATTCCGGCTCGGAAAATGAATTCTTTTCATTTCTTCATTTCAAAATAAGGCGCAGCGTTGAGTTCTGCCACAAAATGATTAGAATTCGGACGGAAAGGAGAGGACGGAGTGTCTTGAGACTAGGTTCTGTATATTATAATATTTTTCAATAATAATGCTTATAAAGTACATTTAATCATTTATTTATAAATTTACACACACTTTAATGTTTAAAAAGTGGCATACACGTTGCTATGGCAACGCCAACGCGCATTATTGCATGCATCAATTAGTCTCTAGTCTATTCAAATATATATAGTATATGTATAACATTTTTGAGACCGTCGCATCGCAAGGACACAAAACTGTACCTAAACACAACTGCTGAGAACTCCATTTCGACTCGGGTAATTGAAATATTTAATATAATATTAAAGATTGACTCGCTCTCGAACGTCTGGTAATGAATGCTTCGAGAATCGTCATCGTCAGAAAATGGGAAACGTGAGTGTCTTAACACTAGGTTTCCAGGTTCCTTCTCCCTACCCTGCCATGTGCCGGGTACAGCGTGAAGCTAATAAAACTGTACTTTTATACATTTCACTAAATCCAATGTTAAGCCAGAATTACCTCAAACACATCTATTTTAAAACAAAATTATCACTTCAGTACGCTCCAAGTAAAACACAAAGCAGAATGGGCCAACAACTCTTGTATTTATCTTTCTTAGTACAAACAGACTCGCGATTTGCTCTCATTGCTTTACTGGAATTAGAAATAATGCCTTACAATGTACACTTGAGTGTCTTAGTTCCATCTTGGAGAAGAAATTACGATTTATTGCTACGAAGATTCAATGTATTCTTAAGTTATAATATGTTGTTTTCACATATAACATTACAAGCTTAATGGAAATGATTAATGTTTATGTATAATACATGACCCATTTTAAGTGCTCTTAGATACAATAGGCTTATCTTTTCTACAGCTTTCCTCGATGAATGGACTATCTGACACTAAAATATTTTTTTCAATTTAAGCTATTTTTTTAAGCTTCATGCTGTATTCCGCGCACAACAGGTAACAGGTAGACAGAAGGAACCCAATCTTTTGTACGTTTTCCTCCAAATTCTGAAGATATTGCGTGTTGATTGGCGGAACTCGACACTGCGCTTAAAAATTAAATCATCTTCACACTTTATCCCGCACACAGCAGGGTAGGCAGAGGTAACCTTGTGTTAAGACACTCCGTTTCTCACATTCCGCTAAGTTCTGGAGACATTGCGTGTTGAGTGGCGAACTCCAACTCCAAATAGTTTTGAAGATCAAAAATTCGAAGCCACTAATGCGTCTATACTATCAGTTAACCTTTTTATAGATTTAGTCCCTTTGAGATTACAGTTGTACGCTGAAAGTCTTGTCTAAATAATCTATGTAATCTAGGCCAAGGACACTTCTGTACATGTAAATAAATATACAACCAAATTAGGTTTAAGTTCAAGACTATCACCTAAGGTTAGTTGGACACTTTCCAACTTCTTTGAATAGAATTGAATGTTTATGGAAATTTTATATTTAAGCTTCATTCTTTCATCTTGCCTTTGGTAGAGGAAATTTAGTGATAAATCCAAGTCCGTCTGAGTTTCTTCTCGGGTTTGAGGTTCTCAACTTTATTGACCCGGTGGTTAATTATTTGACGTCCAACGATGGAAGCATGTAACTTCTTATCTTTAATAAAAAAAAGCTTGCGACTAAAAATGACGGGTTGTGGGTTTGATTCCCACTCAAGAAGATTAAATATTAAATATTTTAATTTCCTCATTCCGTTAACGAAACAATGCGCGGCATTGAGTTTCGCGCCTCAACACGCAATGCCGTCCTCCCTCTGACTACTGCAGAATAGGAGTAGGTACTTGTGGGAAACAGCGTGAAACTGTAAAACCAAAAAAAATTAAATGTAATTTTCCAGAGACCCTCCAGTGTTATCAGCGCATACTAACTCGGACATCCTACTGCGTCTGCCCGCGGGCAAGCGGCTGAGAGACATTAAGTGGATAAGCGTGTGGTGCAGGAGGTTTACTGTGAGTAAATTTTGTTTTTTTTTTCTCTTCTCATTAACTCGTAAAGCTACTTTTCCTACTTTTCCTTAGTTTTTATTTCAAAAGATTATGTCAAAGTATATCAATTAATATACTTATAATGGACAATTAATGCGATTGTTGTAGACTCGCAATTGTTGTGTAGATATTTTCTAAAATCACCCGAATCATGAAGAATACAGTATTTGAGATTATCTTTTCAGTCTAGTAATAATTTAAAGTCACTTTTATTTTTAAATTCAAAACACCTTTCTCATTAAAAGTTAGTCAAAGCTATTTCTAGTACAAAATAATTATGTCAAGGTGATATCAATGCAAAGTGACGATATTTTTCTAACGTAATTTTGTAATAAAATCTTCGTCGAACATATGTGTAACTCCACACTAGATATCTTAAATACTACATTCCCTGTATGTCTGCGCTAAGGTACATAGATTAAAATAGTAAAAATAAGTAGATTATTGTAAAAATCATCAAAATCAGTCAAATTATTTGGTTTCTACAACAACGTCACATGAGAACATGCTATTTATTATATTTTAGCACAAATTTTTGCTACGTTTTGCTACGTTACGTAGTATAAACTGGCCTTTCCTGGTAATGAAATATATATATTTTTTTATTTAAAGAGAAATGGGGCACTGATGCCACTGCATAATGTCTACATTTTATAATTTATTTTACAAAGTTTAAGTATGTCTTCATATATACATAGGTACATATGGGTCAGTAAACGCTATAAAACTTCTTAAGTATATCCAAATATGAGAAAAGTTTTAAATTTATAATATAAAGATGGTGTATATACATTTTGTAATTCTAAGATTAGTAATCAGGTTTGTCTGGGAAATAAGCATAATCATGCCTTCATAGTTGGAATCGAAGCCACAACCATTAAGACAATGTCCATTGTGGCACGATAGTACTTTGCATATAAATATTTTAATTAATACAAATAAAATTACTGATCATCATGTGTACAAAAACGTTAATCGCTTAGATAATAAAGCCCAACCGGATCCAAGTCCTTGGCCGTGAACTGGCAGACAAAAGAACGTGCTCGAATAGACGCGGTATATTATGATTGTGGAAAAATATACGGGTATTTTTAAGCATCTTCACATAAAATGGAAGAGGTTAAGTCGACTAAGATAAATTCATGCAATGTTATCTTTTAACTTCACGCTGTATCCTGCATATAGCAGAGTAGACGGAAGGAACCTAATATTATAAGACACTCCGTTGTCCACTCTCTAACGAATTTTCAAAACGTTTTGAATTGAAATTTTGAAATCAACGTCCCGCTTTGTCATTTTTTACAAGGGAATATGTAATTCATTAACCCAAGTGGGAATTGGAAACACTAACGTTATAATATTCGTATAAAGATAATATTATTTTACTTTCTTATGTCAATATGTTATTGTAATACAATTATTATTGTAATACAATTACAATTATTATTGTAATACAATTGGAGAAAAGAAAATAATACAACAGGGTAAAAAGGGTTGGTACGGATCAAGTGTCTGTGGTGTACGGTATTATAGAATTTAAAAAAACGTAACTAGGTATCCTACACAGCAGAATAGGCAGAGGGAACTGGGAAGCTATAATATTCCGTGGATGGATGGTAAAATAAAAATATAAAAACTTTATTCTATTATAAAATAGTTGTTGGTTTAAAATGAAATGTTTCATTTCGATAAATAAATAAATTTACGATATAAAATTTGATTACATTATTAATTATAATAAAAAATATATTTAGGTATGCTGGCTTTATGTATGGCGAATGATGTTATTTATTAGATGTAGTGTCAATGAGCTTTATTAAAACTGTAATTAAAATTATAATTTTGTATTTTTGTACTAAGCAATCTGTTTTAATTACTTTTCTCACTATTATAATTACAAAATATATATTTAAAAATAATAAAATAGAATGTCGAATGAATAACGTTTCACAATAGAGCTGAGTATCTGCGTGCTAAAGCCAAAATATCGATTAGAGTCGCGCGCAACGCGCACTTCCCGCCAAAATTTGACATTTACCGTAATTTGACACTATACCGAATTTAAGTACAATAGAAATGTTGAATTTTTTTTTTAAATTATAGATAGTTTTTTTTGTTCAATACAATCGTAACGGATCGGTATTTGTACTTGGAAGCTATTTTGAAAAAAATTGGGGACCTTTATTAATGTAATAGAACTCAAAACAATGTTTTTAAAAAAATTTGTCTGTGTAGTTAAGATACTTAGTTCGACAAATTTGCTTATTTCTATACATACAGTTATTTTATGCAAGTAATTTTCTGAATTGGCTGATTCATTAACTTTCAATTTTTATGATGATAAAAAGATTTCAAGATTTCGGATCAGTTTTTCAGATCAAGTTATTAATATTTTAAGCCAATTCAATTGTTTTTCAGATCAATTTATTAATATTTTAAGCCAATTCAATTCATGGCGCGGGGGCACAAGGGAAAGAAACTCTAACTGTCAAAGACACTCAGTTTCCCACTTTCCGTCGAGTTTTGGAGGCATTGCGTGTTGAATGGCGGAACTCAACATCGCGCTTTGCCTCGACACTAGAGCGAGCTATGACCACTAAGTCATTCGTTCTCATCAAGTCTAGACAAAATTTTAATACACGCGCTTGCCACTTATTTATATTGTTAGCATCTTTTAGTGGTCAAAATGTCCAGTAGAACGGTACTGGGAACGTATTAAAATTAAAAAAAAATTTGTTACTGAAGTGTGGGATAATACTTTAAAAATATTATTTGAATTCCAGGTTAATTTCGGTGATGTGTTCATTCCACCAGGCCTCGATCCTCCACGACCTCGTGTTCTACCTGAATTCAAACGACTCGCTCACGGCCTCCGGTCTGGCAACATAAGTGTCTTGGACGCTAAGACATTCTACATTCCTAACTTACATTACGATGGAGCTGGTCCTGATGCTTACTTCTGGGTCGGCAATGGGAGTGAGCCCAATCCTTTTGGAACTAAAGTAAGTAGAAAATAGATACTGGAAATGGAGTTGTACATCTAATTATATTATTTTTGCTTACGCAACAAAAAAAAAGTACTGTACTAAACATTTTGATATGATACTAAACAATATCTTTTAAATACGTTTCAATTGAGTTACTGGGCATTTCATTACCGAAATATATCTTGAAAGACACTTTATGAAAGGGTATGACCAATTGAACGAAATAACTATAGTCTAAATAATATTTCTTCATTTGAACTTTCATTTTCTCCTTTCCTTCCTTTTTTGGGATATTGACTTTCCTATTAACCGAAAAACTTTTCCTTTTAAATTGATTTGAGGTCTAAAACTGTTAAATATATCCCTAACTTCTACTTACTTTTTAACAAAACCACATTAAATCAAAACATACGTTTTTCCAGGTACCAAACGAAATGGGTTCCCTCAACCCACTCCGCGGCTACCAAGGTGAGGACATCGAGATAGTGCTGCCCAACAAGCTCACAGCGTACGACGTGGACTGGCTGGCGGTGTGGTGCGTCGAGTATCGACACAACTTCGGACATGTGTACATCCCTAAAGATCTCGATGTGCCGCCGGCTTTAGGGCAGACGAAAATTACTGTAAGTTTTTTTTGGGTCGTTATCGGTGTTAATTTTCATTTTGCGGGAGTTTTGGGATATTTTTATTTATTCATTTTTAGTATATTTTTAATGGAGTTGCTGAGGCCAGATGTGGTGTAGGAGCGCAAGCGTGCGACAGAAAACCTCAGAAGTTGTGAATTCGATTCCTTCTGGAATAAATTACATATTTCATATTTTCATTAAATATTTAGAGTAACGAGGCAAAATATGACGATGAGTTCCGTCACTCATGATGCAATATGTCCAGAATCCGGTGGAAAGTGGGCAACGGAAGTGTCTTAATGGGAAGGGAGTGAAAATTAGACTGGTTTTATGTTAGTTTTGTAATACTGAACTGATATAAAGCTTTTAGATTACAGACATTGCATGCTGCAAGATCGAACTCGTTTACTAAAGAGACTCCGAAATAATAAAAAAATATAAAAATCCTCCCTAAAAACCATTTGAACCCACAATTATCCTTTTTAGGCTAAAGCATGTTGGTTTCTGGTCAATACTAACATATTATAATATTAATAAACTCTTTTCAACAGCCTTACCGAGAATGGATAATGCAACTAACTTTCATTAATTTTCAGGTTAAAACCACAAATCATTCATCTAACATAATAAAAAACAATCGAAAAACGACACCTAGGCCTTTTATTTCAATATTTGATTGGTTTAAATTTTAGTTTTATCAATCTTTATCTGCTTATATAGTTTATTTTCATTTTTTTTAATTACTTAAAAAATACAGGTTATAAATTATTTTTATGTCATGTTCTTAATTTTTTTTAAGTCAGTAAATAATTTAAACTATAAGTATTAATCACTGTAATATACCAAATAACTATTTTTACATTTCTAACATTACTCTGTGCGATATTTTTCCACGCTTTCCCTGGAATTTGCTTACTTACAATTTACAGCCAGCCTGGTGGTATAACCCGGTAAGTGTTGTATTATATATATTTTTATTAATAATACCGATGACTAATATTTTAATATCTATTTATATATATATAAAAGGACATGTACCTGACTGACTGAGGTAAGACGCACGCACATTCGTAACCGTTGTGCGTAGAAACTTGAAACTTGAACGGATGTTTCGTGGTTTTTTTTATGAAACCTTTTATTATATCTATACATATTTGGAAACCGGACTTTTCGAACATTTTTTTATTGAAACATATTTAACATACCAGGACTTGAAAACTATCGTAAATTTCATTATAGTCTTTGAGCTATCTGTCTACTGAGACATACAATTATGTTTTATGTTACGTTGTTAATTATTTTTTTAAGTAGTAGTAACGAGTAATTTTGAAGATATTTAAGTACAAAAAAAATATATATTTCAAACAATTTGCTTTAAAACGCTACAATTAACTTAAATATTATTAAAATTATAATAACGTACTGTTATCTCTAAAATAATTCATGGTTGCGTATATCATGTTGTATACAGGACTTTCCATTATATTTTTTATACTTTTTTCTTGCTTCAAAAATATTTTTTACGTATCTATAAATTTATTTGTACGTATCTATAAATTTTATTTGTTTATCTTGCAAAGATATTTCTTATTCATTAAACTATAAAAAAATATAATTTTTAATACAATAATTTAAACTAAAATTTATGTAAGATTTTTAATAAACAAGGCAAATTTCAGACAAGCTCGACCACTTCCCAAACACCTTTCAGTGCTACTAACAGTTGCAAAGAGATTTTGGACAAGCGGCTACAAGTCAGGTGGGAAATACAGGTAAATATTAGAAAACTTTTAACTTTATTATCTTTTTCCTATTTATTATAACTAAAAAATTGAATCAATTATATATATTTTCTTTAAATTTACACGATAGACAAAAGTAGGTATTTAAAATATGACATTGTATTTGAAATTTGTAAAGATTAATAATGTTATAAATTATATATTGTTTATAAAAAGTTTTTATGTTAATTGAAATTGGTATCTCATGAAATAATTAGTGTTTTAATTTCCATTTACAAGCGAGTGATAACGAGAGATGTAAAAAGGTAAAAATAAAAAAAATGCTGGAATTGAAACTAATAATGTGTTTATTTATAAGTGAAGTTGTGTATAACATTTATATTGAACAAAGATCTTGGCTTGTTCTTTAATAGCTATGTTTAAAATTAAAAAAGGAATATAAAATAAAGATATATGACGCAGGGGTGAATAGAAATAGTGGAAGGTTCGATTCTTTTTCGGCAAATGCTTATATATAAAGTATTTTCATTTCCTTTCTTTAATATGACAAAACCAGTTTAATATATCATATCGTCAGCTTGATATGTGAAACAAACAAAAAAAATCGATAAGGAAATGTCTTACTACTAAGTAATTTTTATCCACCTGAAGATATGAAAGATACTTTACGTTCTCTCATAAATACAAAATACAACTTCTCCCAAAAATAACTCTAATATCAACGGCCTTGCAATAGCGTGTAAACGTAACCGTGGCGTATGTGGACAAAGCGCGGCGTTAAGCCTTGCGTATAAGGTAGTAAAGTACGTGTATTTCCGCCAATCCCCAGGGCGACCATGTACAAATAACGCTGTCCGCCCGCCTCCGCAACGAGCAGTACATGTCGTTCGGGCTGTCGGGCGCGGAGGGGCGCGCCGCCATGCTGGGCGCCGACGTCGTGGTCGCTTACTGGGACACCAAGTAAGTGATTGAGGTCTAACGTTTTCATCCGTATGAGTTATTTCGAATGAGTTATTTTCGTTGTCTCGCTCTTATAAAGGGCGTCGTTGAGTTCTGCCATATAACAAACAACATTGTTTGTATACATATACTAAAATTGGTAAATTAAAAAAATCATAGAACTGAACAAAACTCTGGTCTTATGAGTAAATTCTGTCTATTCAGATTACAAATAAATATACAAATATTATATAAGTGCAATAAATATCCTATTTAATGAATTTTCCCATTTAATAATTTTTTTATTTGAAATATATAATTTTACATAATTACAGAACAAATCAACCAAAAGTGGCGGACTATTCCATCACCCACTTGGCGCAGTGCGACGGGGAAAGGGGAGTGTGTCCCGACGCGAGGGTCGGCGGTTCAAACGACGCTGTTATAGGTTTGTGTATTAAATAAATTTATTAATTTAATTAATGAAATATATAGCAGAACTTTATGATTTTAAAGTACAATCAATAATTGAGAATTTAACTACCAGTCTTAGACTAGAGATTATAAGGTTATTTATTCATTTTCATATGTTTGGTACCTAAGGCATTACTCGTCGTTAAAATTATCTTCTATTTACATATAATAAAACAAAAAAAATATAAAGAATAATATTCTCGAAATTCACTTTAGTGTTGAGATAAATAACCCAAGCAAAATCAAAAATGTCAAACAAATAATTAAATATCGATACTATAAATCATTATATAAAAAAAAACTTATGCATTTCCTAAAATTCCGGTGTCCGGAAAAAAAATGTATAATAAAAATGTTATATGGTTGTTTTCAGTGTCAGGCCAACAACACGACGGAATAACTACAATAACATACAGACGCCCGCTCGCCGCCACCGAGTCCCGCGACAAGGAGATACTCACTACTCGCTCTCAATCGGTTATCGCCGCTTTTGGTAAGGACACTTTGTTTCTTTTACTTCTTTTTTAGCTTCACGCTGTATCTCGTAAATAGCAAGGTAGGGAACCTGGGAACCTAGTGGTAAGACATTTAGTTTTCATTAAGACACATCCGTTTGCCATTTTCTGCCGAATTCTAGAGGCATTGCGTGTTGAGTGGCGGAACTGAACGTCGCGCTTTGCCTCGTCACCAAAATGAGGAAGTAAAAATGTTAAATATTTCAGTTCCCCGAGTGAGAACCGAACCAGCCACAACCGTCGCGTATACAGTCGCACGCGAATGCCCACTGCCCCGCGCCATAACGATCTCGAATTAACTATTCAACCTGTATTTACTACATCTAAATAACTTCTAGGTCCTCTCAACTCTCGGTATGAAGCTAACGCCCATTCCTTCATGGATACTACAAGAAGTGATGTACAATTGGACTTTGGCGCTCAGGTATGGCGTTCAAATTTATGCATGAAAAAATAGGTATACATATAGATTAGGGTAGTTTTTAAATTATTTTTCGAAGAATTTTAGTAAATTTATCCTATTGGTATTTTAAGTATTAATAAATTGAAAGTTTCTTAATTAGTTGTAATTGTTGAATAGCAATGCCTGATTACATACTGTATACGGTCCGCAGAGCGAGCGCGAGTGCGCGGGGCTGGCGGAGACGGCGGCGGGCGCGCCGGCGCCGTGGGCGCGGCGCCTGCTGGCGGGCGCGCGCAACTTCACGGCGCGCATCGGGCCCGCCGCCGGCCGCCGCGGCTACACGCCCATCACCGGTGACTAATGCCATTAAGATACTTCCGTTCCCACCGTTGACTTCCCTTTTCCACTTTAAAGTCTTGTAATCCTTTTTTCCCCAATTTTCCCTCTTGAACTACGGTCTACGAATGCAAGGTCTCTTGCTTAAATAATACCTTTAAATCATTTTCACATATATTGCATTAATAAATAGTACAGTACTATATTGTGCATTGTTCATAATTATGTAAGTAATTTAAAATTTATTTTTATTTTCTATTTCATGCAGACAATGATATCGATAAAGGATTATCGTCATACGGTAAATTCAATATGAATAATTTAATACATATACTGTGAGAATTATTCTTGTAATCTATATTATGAGAATAATTTTCGAAAATAAGTTAAAATACAATGTTGGATCAAAGATGAACAGAACAGAGTGTCACAAAGTTCACTCTATATTTTTATTCGTTTATGGGGAGGAACTATTATATATAAATATTTGTAAAATTATAAAAAATATTAAGAGTTTTTTTTTAATATTCAATTTTTTTATTATATCTTTTTTTTTATTTTAACTATTTATATATTTTTTAATATTTTACGAATATTCATTACATTTTTAAGCTAATCAAGCAATGATCCCCGACTGACTTATTTCATTTCCTCTTTCTGGTAACAAGGAAAAACGCGCACTTAGATGTGAAAGTTTGCGTATCCGTAATATCTAAAAAAAGTGCAATGCATGGGGAACGGAGTGTCTTAACACTATGTTTCCTTTGTTTACCCTGCTATATGTGAGAAACAGAGTGAAGCTAAAAATATAAATTTTAACATAGTCTTTTATTATGTTTATTCTTCTTCATCGTCTTGACATAGCGGTCGTGATCGTCGCTGTAAACGTGAGTGATCCTCCTGCCTGGTACACTCGTGGAGAGGACCCTCACTCATTACGTATATAACTATACTAAATATTGACTACTTAGGCCATCCATCATGGGGCATAGCGTGGTACATCAATGACCAGCTCATTCCCGAGCTGTACGTGGAGAGAGGGAACACTTACACCTTCCTGGTGGAGGGGGGCGATGACAGGACTAATCCTGCTAAGTGAGTTTTTTCTCCGTTTTTATTAGAAAAAAAATGATGATGTTTTGTCATTATTATGTTATACATATTTTGGTGTAAATTAGGAAAATGTTGTCACTAATACTTTTGCAGTGATATAGCTTTTACATTAAAATAACACATAGACTTATGTAAATATTCAGTATAATTTGGCAAAAAAATAACAATAAGACTAAACGCCGCGCGTGGGTCGCTAGTTATTTATATATTATATTTCAGGTTCCACCCGTTCTACATAAGCGATTCATCAGAAGGAGGTTTCGGTCAAAAGAAACCAGAAGAGCAGAGAAAACAGAGAGTGTTTGCGGGCGTCGCTTACGATAATGAAGGATATCCTTATCCTACTGCTGGTAATTGTACTATGTTTAGTTATAGTTTTAGAGGCGTACTTTTATATGTACATATCTATAGTTAGCCGAATAGTTTGTTAGTTGGGATTTTTTTGTTATTAACAGTCGGGACCTATAAGTAATTCTTCAATCAATAAAATCTTTACCAGGAGTCCTGCGTACTTTAAAGAGGTTCTAACTGTTAATCCTAATAAACTATTGGATTTGTTTATTTTTCTTTTTAGTTTTATGCAGTCGGGTTTTTGTTTTTACAAATATTTTTTTTATACATAATAATTATTTTTTTTTTAAAAATGTCCCATCGACATTTTTATAAATCAACAGTTGGTAGATACTGTGAATGGACACACAAGACAATCGATCGAGCGGAGACTTCGGAGACCTTTGAGGAGTACATGGACACTCTGCAGCTGGAGTGCAATGAGGGCGAGCCGGCGGTCCTCAACTGGACTGTGGCGCATGAGACACCTGATTTGGTTTATTATCAGGTACGTTATTAACTATCTCACTAACTAACTAATACTATGTACGTGGCGAGGACGAATGTTTGTAACGCTTTCACACATTTTTATCATGTGTGTTTTTTTTAAATATAATCTATAACTTAGGACACTTCACTTCTTACTGTCATACATGTTTATTTTATAATAATAAAAAATATTTTAATTTTATCGTGTTTAATAGTTAGATAATTATTAATTGAATTATTATTTTTAATTTTAAAGAATTATTATAACTAACAAACCACATTTCAGTGTTACACCCACAATAACCTCGGCTGGAAAATACACGTCGTAGACCCCGGAACTCCAATACCAATCCCGGGGGATAAAAGCGCTATAGTCAACGCCGCTGTCCCACTGCTGTCACTGTCAAAGCTGACAATGTCGCAGCTAACATTTGTACTGCTCTTGACAGCGCTTGTCAGATAAGAACGTTTCGAAACACGCAACGAGCTCTGCGAATGTCTTAGGAGGATTTATTTGAAAAAATATACTTATTATACTTTTTTACACATTTTATATATATTTATACACTATATATAATGAGTTTGTACTCGAATATACTAGAAACGTCTCAATAGAAGTAACGAAGACAATAAATGTTTTTATATCGTATAATATAGTATAATAATAAAAAATAGTTATTTTAGACTGTTCATATATACATTTTAGGTATTTTTTTTAAATATTGGACTTTTAATGACATTAATGAAGTGAAATATTAAATATTAAACAAAATGGCGGTAATTATTCTATAGTAAAAGTAGTAGATTTAAGAAATAAATCGAAATAAAAATAGTTATATATTGAAACTAATAAAATTTGAATAAATAACAATATGAATATTAAATTCTCTGATAAATGTTGATAGTTTGATACTTACGAAAAACATCAGCCATTTTGTTTATTTTTAATAAACATAGTAACACATATATAATATTATGAATATATATTAATTTTATAACATATTTGTGATATATCGACGGCAACAGCAGGGCTCGGTTGTTTTGTACAGGTAATGTTTAAATAACGTCAATCAATTCAATTTTTATATCAATCTCATATCAATCATTTAACGCGTTTTGCGCAAATAAAACTTTTTACATTAGCCTTTGGATACTTTAAACTATAGTATTTAACTAGATATTACTTAAATAAGGTATAGCTATCTCTTTCTGGCAAATTTAATCTGCCGTATAAAATAGAGGAGATAGCATATACAGAATTAAAAATAAATAAAAGTAGGAATTGATTTCGGCTTCATGAATTTATTCATCAATTCTAGCTACAATTGAAACGTTGACAATAAAATTACTATAATAATAAATATTTTTAGAGTAACGTCCTTGAGAGTAACGTCGTGTGATTGACAATAAGGTAAACGTAAGGTAAGTTTAAACTACTAATATGTATGTACAATTTTATCCACAGCATTTCTAGTTAATAACAAGATTTTTTTTAAATAAAATTCAATGTTAAGATTTGACAATAATTTGACAATAATGTCTCAATAGGTCTATTGAAATCAAATAATGTTATAATATTTATATACACGTATGTATGCTTATATACATTTTTATATAATATAATATTTTTCAATTATATATTTAATATACGTACATATATAAAAGAGGCAATAAAATTCCCAAAGTTTACTTTTTTTAATCAATATTTAAAATAATATATAAACAAAAATATTCAATAAAAGCAAAAGTGAAGTAATTAAAAAAAATCCGTATAATCTTTAATAACATAAAGACAATAAATAATTTTAAATTCATTATACAATTTTGCATATTTTTAACTTTAAATGTAAGCTCGAATCAAAAAAAATAATGATGACAATAAATGAAGTCTATTTATATTACTAATAAACGTACAATACATTTTTAATAATGTGTAGTTTTACTGAAATAAATTTTGAGTGGAATCTATTTCTAACTAGGCTTAATTATAAGGACATAGATAATAAATAGTAGTGTTTTTAAAATTTATTAAAATTTCATTCTCATTTATAATTTAAACACAGTAAAAAACATTCATTGTTTAAAAAATATATATTATTATTATTTTTTTTAATTAACTGTGGTTCATGTGGTTCATAATAAGCTGTGGTTTTACTTTAATATAGGAACTATGTATAATTTTTATCAATATTGATTTGTATTTAGTTATTTTTACCATGTTTAACATTTTTATACTATTGTAAATAATATTCTTCAGTGGTATCATATCTCGCGCTGCAAATATTCCTAAAATATTAAATTTTCACTGTATTCTTAGGTAAATTACAGTTTGGAATATAAATCAAATTGAATTGTATGAATTATATATAAAACATCATTACTTATAATATCTTTGGGTGTTATTTACGACAATAAAATAAATTATTATCGGAGTTACTCAAAATTTATACTCAATTAAAAACTTTGTATTCAATGAATTAAAACTATCTAAATTTTACCCAATATTATTATTATTATTGTATTAGATATTTAGAAAAAAAAATACAAATGTTAGTATTTAAAAAATAATTCGCATAATTTTACACTTCGTAGTTGTAGATGTTGATGCACAAATTCTGTTTTTAAGATCTTTATTAGAAGTTATAAATTATATAAAAATTTTAGACAATTGAATCATGTTGTTACAAATTATAATTGAAATATATAAACATAATCAAATTAATATATTGAAATATATGGCCTAAAATACATAATGTATGATTTGCTAATACTTACATGCATACAAAACTAGAACGCCATTGAAATACATGTATAGTACGGTCAACGAGTTGTGGCCTCCTTGAAGTTAGATTCCTAAAATCAAATCTGCACAGCCATCTACTACTACTAACTTCTGGGCGGCCACGACATGTAGATCGTACTGTACCTTAATATTTTACATATATGATAATTTATTTATTAATAATAATTTACGCATGTGCTGTTCTTATGATAAAAGAATCTATTAATGAAATAAAATTATTAAATAATTGCCATTATCAATTTACATATTAATTATGAAAGCGATATTTTTTTTGCAAAAATATATTCAATTCGACACTTACTCCATGTTATTACCAAGATAATTATATTATTTATAGAGTACATTTTTTACTAGCTTTCCATTATTATTTAAAATCCATCCTTCAATAACCTATTGGTTATTGAAGGATGGATTTTAAATATGAAATGCTCATGCAAAATAT
Organism: Heliconius sara; assembly: GCA_917862395.2. Taxonomy (NCBI): domain Eukaryota; kingdom Metazoa; phylum Arthropoda; class Insecta; order Lepidoptera; family Nymphalidae; genus Heliconius; species Heliconius sara. Next base: position 7,511,541 of record OU860798.1, read on the forward strand.
TAATAATATTAAATATTTCTTCAAAGTAAAAATAAATAAATTATATAACATAATATTACTTTATTTGCAAAACAAATTATATAAAACGTCCATTTCATAAAACAGTCATAAATATTCAACATAGAGTTATAAACAAAGAGTTATTAAAATTTACTTCAATAAATATATAAATAATATCATTACGTACATTGATTTTTATATTCAAAATCTAAAGTATTGTTACGTTTAAACTCCAATTTCTTTCTGGCTTTTCATCACAATAAGAAACGTCAATTAGTTGTTAATTGGGACAAAAACTGAATAAAGACACAATTAAATACATATTTATTGTCACCTAAACGATAGTCACCGTCTTTAAGTGCTACTAAATATATACAATCTGCATACATATGCTCATCTTGTAAATAATTTTATACCATTATATACCAATAGTTGCAGTTATTTTAGTAAAAAAAAACCTGTAAGTAATTTATTATTTTTATTAGCGTTGTCTTTTCGTTTATGGTAATATTATATTCAGTATTATAGTAATTTTATTATGTAATATTATAAAAAAACAGTATGTATATAACATTATCTATTTACGCTAATTTGTACGTTACCATTATACCATTTTGTAAATTCATTATCTAAAAGTTTTTAATAATACATTGCTGTTACTTTATGTATTTATTAAATTTGACAATAAATAACTTCCTAAAGTGTGTGGTTGTTTTTTTTTTATTTATTCCCTTACATACATATATATATTGGTATTATACATTTTATATTTGTAAAATCCTAACTTATTTGCAAAATAAAACAAACACACCACAGACAAAGGCTCCTGTGTTGTGTTTAAGTTCTATGAAGAGATTATTACACAGCAGAATATCGCTTGACCGCAAACGCAGTAGTGAATTCGATCTCACTAGAGGGAATGAATTATATCATTTTCACACTCCAGTAAAACAAAGCGCAGCATTAAACTCAACTTAAATTAAAAGAAGCGTATAATACTAGTAGAACTTACAGTTCCAGTGAACACAAATATCACCAAAATTCAAGTACTATGAATGTATGTAGTTGATCAGGAAAGGATATAGTTAATTTGTATGCGATAAAAATAGGAAAGGAAGGTAAAAACAACGAAACCTCTCTATAGGTTGCTGAAACATGTCATGTATCGTTAATTAATGTCTAGTCTACTAGCTAATGTCTAGTATTTCGAACGTGTAGTATCATTTTGAATTTGGCATCGATAAGGAAGACTCGGAAAGTGGAGGTGAGCGTTAATGCGCGTTTGAGGGGGCCCCTTTTCTTTGACCTCCTTTTTTTTTTTTTTTTTTTTTTTTCGATCTTGATGTTAATGCTGTTAGCCCTATTGGCTTTTACAGCGACACCGGGTGGGTAGGGAAGAGGGTACTCTGTCCCTGAAGAAATGCAAGCACTACGTGGCTGCTTGAGAGGGAGTCGACGGCTGTAAGGGCACCCCCTGCGGGGCTCGAAACTCGGCTTACAACCGACGAGCGGGCTGGGATTTAACCTATTCTAAGCAAACCCAGCCGCGACGTGAAGCCGCGACTGGGGGACAAAATTAGACTAATCTAGGGGAGCTAACCGCTGGACCCGACCGCGCCGAGACGCGGCCGAGCGGTGGAATATACTGGACTTCGTCGTCGATTCCGTCGACGACGGTGTATGTGTTTTGTATGTGTAGTGTAAGTCCTACCTACATACTGGGCATTCGCTATCGTGATGGCGTCATCTGGGTCTAAAAGGACGCTACGCGGGCGTCTGAGTTTAGGGAGCGCGTTGGGTGTGTAATCACACGCCGTTTTGACGAGGGGGTTCGCGTGCGAGCCTGCGCGCTCAAAGTAGCGCTTCGCTAAGCGTTTGCAGTGCTCGTTGATCGATTCCAGTTCAAAATCTCTATGAAGGTCGACGTTACGTACGTACCAGGGACAACCCGATGCGATACGTAAGAATTTATTTTGGACTTTTTGAAGGGGTTCTAGCTTAGTGTGCGCGAACCCTACACAAGCGTATGAAAGAATGGGCCTTATACAAGTTTTGTATAATGTCAGCTTTGACCTCCTAAGTAATTGCTTCTTATAAAAGTACTCATCATACGGGCGCCAAAAAATACACAATCCCTCAAGTTGAATGATAATTTTAAAAATTCACAAAAACTGATTTTTGGTATTATCCAGGCAAGCGGTAGCGATAATTTTTTTTTTAACTTTAAATCATTTAGTTAGAACGCAGTTATTTCTTAATTATTTAAAGAAAAAAAAATTAAGCATGCCATGAAACGTCGCCAGTCCTTACACAATGCTTTGAAATTTGGACAGAAAATCAGAAACACAGTCTTGACTCTTGACTTGACTTGAAGTTTCTGCCTACTTTGTTATATGGACAAAATTCTATCATTCAAAATAAAAAGTAAAATGCCTGTTGAAATTAGTACTTTATATCAAATTAACTCAATATGCATCGTTTTAAATTATTACACAATGTTGGCACCCCTGTATTAGTAAATTGACATTTGACAACTGACATTTATATTTTTAATCTACATCTTGTTGACTCACGCTTGTTCACCTGTTTCTTCATTGTTATTTTTCAATTGTTATTATTATATAGGAGAACAAATAATACCGATAATTATGCGCAACATGTGTCTCAGATAAAAGTTTAATTAGATACCATACTATATTTTTCAATTAAGTGCCTTAAAATTTACATTGTTCGTAAAGTGCTTTAATATACTATTGTTTTTGTTTAAAACTGTACTATATAAAACAGCAGAATGGCTGAAAAGGTAAGAAATAATTTGAATGAATCTACAAAATATATGCAAACTATCTTGTATTGAATACAAAGATTTTAAGCTAGTTTTTATAACGATAATAAAAAAAAGTTGCACCTGTCGTTGTCATGTGGGGTTTCTTTTTGGCATGTAACATGAGTGGAAAAAAATTATAGTATTATTTTATTTATTAATAATATAAATATGGTAACTTTAAACTTTTAAACAATATTGTAATAAGTAAGGCCGTCATCGACACTGCGTTCGACTAAACACGGCGGTTGTGGGTTCGATTCCTACACGTTGAAATGGATTATTTTTATTTCCTAGCAAGACAAAAGGTGATATACTATTAATACAATCTTTATAATATTGTACTTCCATAGAAAACACAAGAAAATCCACTACCGGAAACTTCACAATCAGAAGCTATAGACAAACCGAAGGATGTTCCTAAACCAGCTCCTAAAGTGACCCCACAACCTACAGTGCCTATACAAGTGCCCCGTATTTCAATACCGTCGTTCACAAAAACTCCACCAAATGAACTGTATAGAAAACTTTTACCAGCAATATTATTTATTCTAACATTTGTGACTGTTATGACAATGCTGCTTATTTACATGGATACTTTTGGTAAGTTTATTCTATTTATTTTATATTATATTAAATTAATAATTGAAAATAATAATCTTATCATGTACTTGCTGTTGTGTTGCAGTAGGGCTTTTGACAGATTCATTTTCCAATGGGGAAGGTTTATATTTAAATTAATTTAAATTCCCCTGTGCTGCACTGTAATGTTGAGTTCTGTGTCAAAAATATATCAGATTTGTCATAATACTTTACTAGTTTTTTAAGTAATGCTTTCATTTGTAAGTAAGACAGAAAAAATATTAAGTGAAGTAAATAGAAATAAAACCTTTTTATATTTCTTAATAATTTGAAACTGATTATAGTAACCTCTTTTTGTTTTGTATATTTTTTATATTTAATTAGTGACCCACCTGCGGGCTTATTCCTTTAAACTTATGGTTATATAAAAGCTAAATTATACAAAATTTGTACATAAATTGTATTCTGTGTTATTCTGATGTATAAGCTATATTACTGTAAGTTTCTTCTAGATCTGTACAGCAGTTATGTATATAGAGGTAATATAGAAATTTATGAGAGATAAAATAATTCAACAAGAAGTGCTTTTTTATATAAATGTCCCAAATTTTGACTTTCAAAAGCATTAGGTGCCCAGCAGTTCCGTCAAAACATGACCCAGGATAAGGAATTGGTACGGATAGCTGCTGATTCACCAACTTTTGTGGCTTATGTAAGACAGCGACATTTAGCTCCGCGACCTCCACGAACTCCACCAGCTCCGCAACCCACACCAAGGTTGGCGGTGCTTGATAGAATATTGGGAGAAATCGTGAGTGAAAGACTTTGTTTCTTCTGTTCTTCTGTTTATTTAATCTACAAATAAAGAAAAATAATATATTAACAAGAATAATATAAAATATATTTAATAGTAAATTATTATGAAAACAAAATATATGACTTCTTATTAAAAAAAATATTAAACAAAATATAACTTTTTATTAAAAAAATATTATTTCCCCCAATTTGGTTGAATTTCTTATGTATATCGTGATGGTAGTGGAGTATACCACCAGTATTTACACAATCTACTTGAGGAAATGAAATATTTATTTAAATTTATATTTTCATTTCTTCGCTCTGGTATTGAGGCAAATAGGGAACGAACAGCTGTTAATGCCAGAATTTGCCTTCCCACATCCACTTTGTATGTTCCGACTCAGTTAAACATATTTCACCATAATGTACCACTTCATTTAATAGTTCTTATATCTTACAATTCCTTTCCGTTCAGCATTTTCTTCATTTCTATCAAATATCAGAAGCTATAAACTACTATTTACTATTTTTTTTATTAACATTGAATATGATTGATGATTTGTACCTACAAGTATACAAATTATCGTTTCTATCAGTATAACGGCACACTAGTGGAGCTGCTGCCGCTCGGTCCCAGAGACCCCACGGCGGCGTACCTGGAGACGGTGCGCGGCTGGGGCGGCGTGGCGGTGCGCGCGGCGCCGCGGGACTACTTCACGCTGCGCGGCGCCGCGCGCGCCCTGCACGCCTGCCTCAGCCCCACGGAGCACCCGCGAGTGGTGAGTGTGCATTCTATAGAAAACGCTGACATTTTGACGTCGACCGTCGACCGTCGTGTCGCATCGGCTCAGACTAGTGGGTCGTGGGTCGTAACGCCTTTTAGGCATAATCGGTTGCGACTAGTTTCGGGTACCCGAGCAACTAGTTTTTAAAACTGCTTACTTTTGTAACTAGTTACAAAGCATTTAGTTACGCTTACTTATTTAGTTATGATTACAGAAAACGTTAAAAGTGTTATGATTACGATAATGCTTAAGATTATATTGCCTTTGATACTAATATGAACCATATAAATTGCCTATATTCCTGAATTTTTATATTTGAAAAATATTAACTTTTTTTTTCAAAATAAGTAAAGATGTGTGCAACGATATATTTAAATTTCAAAGGGATGTAATTAGTTCTAAGGTAAAAAAAATGGAGATTTATTCATTAAAATGTTATATATATTGATTATTTGTTTTTTTTTAATATTTATATTACGTGTATGTATTTATGTTTGTCTTCTTTTTATCTTTGTGTCTTTCTTTTCTTTCGGAACATGGTAAATTGATGTAACTATTAAAATCAGTTACAGTTGTGCTGCAACTGCTTTTGACAAATGTGTTACTGCTTACTGTCATGAAACTACGTATGTGAAATAATCGTTATGTGTTTGCCTTGGAAACTAGCTATATGATTTTCATTTTCCTTTCCTCGCTCTGGTAACGAGACAACGCGCGGTGTTGAGTTCCTCCACTTAACACGCAATGAGTCTAGAATTCGGCGGTACGTGGGAAACGGATCATAAGGCTAGGTTCCCTATTCCCTAAAATTAATAATAATTTATTTAATTATGGGAGGATCTAAGAAAGTTGCCCTCTATTTTTACTCTTCTATAGCGTAAAGCAAATAAAACTAAACGAAATTATTGTACTCGCGGTTACAATTTATTTTTCTCGTTAGCCGTTTCTTTCTGTTACCATCTTTGCATGGATTTTTTTGTTTTTTTTTTCTTAGTAGCACTGAACTAAAAAAATGTAAAAATGTTTTTATGCAGTTTATTGATTATGTTCTCTCATTTTTGTTTTATACAAAAACACTACTAAAATTTAAATAATTTCAATTTTATAAAACTATATTTATATTAAATTAAACTATATCTATATTAAATTTCAGGTGAGCTACGAAGAACCAGAGGACGGTGGTACAGTATTCCGTTCCCGTGTCCTGTGCCTGCCTCTACTAACAGTACTGGTAGTGGCCGATGCGAAACAAGCAGACTATGTGGCTATAGAAGGGAGTGCAGCACCTGATGCGTTAAATGTTCTGCCTTATGGAGAAGTAAGGTTGAAGGTGAGTTTTAAGAGACATGTAGTAGGAAAAATGAAGGAAGATTTTTTACGAAAAACAAAAAATCCCAAGCAAACAAACGAAACGAAAAACAATCATATTAACGAATAAGCAAATAAATTAATAAACAAACGAACAAACAAAGTAACCAAAAAAAAACAACCAACGGATTGATAAAGTATTAAATCAATCAGCGGCCAGTTGTGGCGCAGAGGCACATATTATGACTGTAAACGCAACTAGTTGTGGTTCGATATCGAAGAAATTAAATATTTATTTATATTTCCATTACTTTGCTCTGATGTCGCGAGATAAAGCGCGTCGTTAGCAAACAAAACAACGAATCAAACAACAATAAAGGATAGAAGTATGTTAATACTAGGTTCCCTTCGAATGCGGGAAAACGCGTGAAGCGACATGAACGTGTTATTTTTTTTGCAGAGTTCTCTCTGTAACCTACTGTTGGAACCTTGGAACCTAGTGTTAAAACACTGAAACACGAGACTCCGTTGTCGTCCCTCATCAAGACACTTCTGTTCCCTAGTTTCTGCTGTATTCTGGAGGCATTGCGTGTTGAGTGGCGGAACTCAATATGAAAATTAAGATATTAAATTTAAAAAAAAAACAGATTTTTAATTATTTTTAATTTTATTTTGATTTTACAGGTAATAGATTTCCGTTCAACGGATCAATCGGCGTTAAACAGAACAACGGAAATATTGCAGAAACACAACTACACAATCGCCGCTACGTTTAAAGATGGCATCATGTATTCTTTAAATGGTAAAGACACTTTGTAAGTTTTTATTTAATGTGTATTTGATTTTATGTTCGAAATAATTATTTTTTAGCCATTTTTTTTAAAAATGTTGTGCAAAAAACAAAAAAAAAATATATAATTTTTCATAGGAAATCAAACAATGTAAAAATGTTTAACAAATTTTTACCAAATTTGTTTTAAAAACAATAAAAATGATTTTTTTTCGAGCTTATATTGTACGAAAATACTAAAAGGCAAAAAATATCCTTATTTTTATGCTTATCATTATTTTTCACTATTTCGCTATAAAACTATTATCCGTCCCATTTATCTTTATATATGAGTTTTGGTAAAGTTTCCTATACATTTAAACTTTATTTTATTTCAATAAAATAGTTATATCAATTAATTTTCCCACGTGGACGAGGCAGACACAGTCTAGTAACTAATGTAGCAACGCCTAAATATAAATCATTTATAATATTATTTTATATTTATTATAATAATTAAAAAGAAAGTATTTTCTTTGAAAATAAAATTAAATAAAAAAAAATGCTTCATACTAAATAAATGCTAAAAAATGGCTACAAAATAACATTTAATCATTGTTACAATTTAATTGTTTATAATTTAATTCTATCTTTTTATGTAGAAACGGTCAACGAGTCGTGGCCGTCTTGAAATTAGGTTTTCTGGAATCTAAAATAATCAAAAGTAATTGAAATAAAATCAAAAATCATTGAAATTAAATCCTATAATCAAATCTGCACAGCTATCTAAGTATCTTCAGGGCGGACACGACTCGTCGAACGTACTATAATTGGATTGAATAGTAATAGATGTCAATCTATAAAATGTACCAATTTATCACAAAAAGTAAAAGAAAAGTTGAGTCCAAGGTTCAAATTCGTTAGGTATGTAAGTATTAAATTCAATTATTTTCTTTTTTTAATGTGATTTTTTTTAATTGTAATTTAATTTAATGATAATTGTGAATTATGTAATTAAATAATTTTTTTTATTTTAATTTCTTATAATTGATGCTAAGTTGATTTTTTTTTAATGAATTATGATCTTTTTTTGTGTAATATTGGCAGTGCTTTTTTTATTTTTTATATGTATATATATGTTTATCAACATTGTTTTCAAAAGTAAGTACATTTCTGTAGATCAATTATTGAGGTAAATTCAGAAATAAGGATGCTAAATTAAATATTGCATATCCAACCAATTTGAAACAAGACATCAATATTCAAATGATTGAGTAATATGAACTAGAGTCGGAATCAAACCTATGAACATCATATCGCGGTTATTCAAAAAAAATTGTACATGTTTAGTGTCTTTTGTGATATTTTTTTCACAATTACATAATTTTTTTACTCTTTTGAGGCCTTGAAAAATTAAATATTACAAAATATAAACTCGAATTGACAATCTCTTACAAAATATTGTAAGAGACGTCGCAGTGAGACGGCGTTTACCAGTAAAACGATACTTCTAGGTCGTATCCTTACCGAGGGAAAAAAATATTTTTTAATATTTAACATTTTAATCGGTACTTTAACGTATGGAACTGAAAATAGTTTTGTCGCGTTTCAGTTAAAAAAATATATATTTTCATTTCACTGCTTTGGTAGAAGCATCTCGAATTGTGTGGTGCGTTGTGTCTTAACACTGTGTTCTCTGTCGACTACTGTCACGCTGCTATATGCGGAACACCTCGCTTCATGGCTAACAAAAAAAAATGTGGTATTTAATTTTCAGACTTTCCTTCTTTTTCATTTAGAAACGTAGAAATTAAAATATTAATAATAATGCAATCTCCAACAAAAGCTCTTCACGGCGCACAATGCTTAAGTATGAACAATTTTTCGCTCTCTTAAAAGTATTAGTATTTTTCTTATATAATAAGTTTTAATTTCTTTTTTTAATAATAAGTAGATTCTTTTTTTAAATTCAATGCGAAGAACGGATTTTCTTATTTTTTTTTTTAATTATTGATATGTATGTATATTGTGTATGTTTGGTTAAAAAATAGATATTATAACTTGGAGTTAATTATGTAACTTTTGTCAAAATTTTAAACAATTTTTATAATATTTTTTTTTATCAATTTTCCTAATTTTCGAAACTTTTCAATTGCATTATGAATTGATTTCTTTCTATATTATAATAGATTAGATAGATTATTTATGTTATATTATATATAATGATTATTCCGATCAAATATTGCATATATTTTTACGTTTCGTGCAAAAATTACGATATGCTTAACGCTAAGGCGTTTGGCTTTTAAACGTTTTAAAATATATATTTTCTAATATATTTACTGAAATTGAAATAAGCGTCGTATAATACTTTTTTTTTATTTTAAGCATTTGTATAATTCTAACCCGAGTATTATTTATTTTTATCTTTCATGTCATAATTGAGTCCATTTAGAAAATTAATTTAATTGTATTCACTTTTTATTTCTATTTATCCTTTTCTATTATCTACTTCTATGTTACGAAAATAACAAAATTTCATTGTTATAAAATTATTATTTTTTGAGTTGTGTCCATTATAGTAACAGCGGTTATAGTTTTTGGTTTGCGTCAACAGTTTTAAAATTTTTTTTACGATATATAGGTATGTATATGTTTGCTTTATATATAAATAAGTAAAATAAATATTTTTATAAACTGAACAAGATTGCGAAAGTTCCTTTAAAAGTATTATTTTGATTAAACCGATTTTAATGAAAATCTAATTATTTTAGCTAATTAAAATGAATAACTAATAGATCATATATTTTCGTAATTTTTTAAAAATTAATTTAAATGTTGAAGACATTTATATTATCAATTAATTACATCGAATAGTTATGTTACAATCGATTTTTTTATAATTAAATTTTAATGTAATTAAGAATAATTTTAACGCCATTTTAGTTTAATTACTCCTTTATTAATGTTAATTAATGTTCGATCAAAGTGGAGCCATTCCATTTTTTTAAATATAATTTAATTTAATTTTAAAAGACTGAATATCGATTATTTTTGTCTCGATATTGTAACTCGTGTTTTTTTTAAGATTAATTTAATATTTTTTTATTTTATTTTAATTTGTACGTAAGCGATAATGACAATTGTATTAATAACTAATTAATGATTAAGTTCCACTAGTTTTAGTTTGTATGCGCTCAATTTTTCACAAATTAAAGGCTTTAATTATCAATGGTTTTTCTATATTTTTTCCTTAATTATTTTAATATTTTTTTATAACTCTGTACATAACGCTTAGAAAAAGACAACCTTGCTCAATGTAAACGCGACAGGTTATGGGTTCGACCTCCATTTGAAGATATAAAATATTTAATATTTTTATTTGGTCGCTCTGTAACGAGGAAAAACGGCGTTGACTTCTTCTCAACACGCAATGCCTCCAGAATTCGGCAGAATGTGGGGAACGGAGTGTCATAACACTAGTATCCCTCTGTGCTGCCCTGCTGTGTGCGGGATACAGCGTGAAGCATCTGTAACCCGATTGCATCGGGTCCGTAATTCTTTTATAGGAAAATGTGTACGCTTTTACAATACGATCCCAGAAATGTCCTAGAATGTTCTAAATTACAATTTAAAAGTAGTGAACATACGCTTGTATGTTAAAGGTTATTTATCACCAACTTTTTTCTTTTTTTTTTAATTGAAAATACATTAAGGTATTGATTTGTAAAAATGTCCCGCTGAGTTTCTTGCGCCGGTTCTTCTCAGAGGTTTAACTTTAGCTATAATAAATGGAAATCCGAGTGTCCTAACACTAGGTTCCCCCTGACTACTCAGCTTTGTGCGGGATACAGCGTGAAGCTAACAAAAAATATTTTTAAATGTTATTCAAATTGCAGACACTAAGAAAAGAAATATTTTTAGAAAGATATAAAAAATTGTACGTAAGTGGTAACAAGTCAGATGTCTGGTAAGTTTGGACGGTTTTTAAGGACCGTGTACGGATCCCGCTACGTTGAAATGTACGTCTTTAAATAATATTTTCGACTTCTAGCCAGATTATAAATAAACATGAAATTTTGAGAATTTTTACTTGAATTTAATTGTAAAGGTAAGATATATTCATTGGAAGGAAGATTTCAAAAAAGAAGGTATAAAATGTATTTACTTTTGATAAAAATCATGTTCAAATTAGTTTTTATATTCTTTTCAGCTTAGCTGTATCCTGCACATAGCAGGGTAGGCAGAGGGAACCTGGGAACTTTGTGTTAAGCATTCCTATTTCTATTAAAATATTTCCATTCCCCACCGAATTCTGGAGACATTACTTGTTGAGTGACCGAATTCATCGTCGCACTTTGCCTCGTTACCAGAGCGACGAAATGAAAATATTAAATATTTTATTCACAATCTGGCGCATTTACAGTCGCAAGCTTGTGCCTCTGCGCCACGACTGGCCTCTATTGACCTAATGAAATTATTTAATTAAATATAAACTTTGCCTACTATTAACGTTAACTAGGTTAGAGAAATATTTTCACAATATACCAAAAAAATTAACAAGTGAAATGATCATTCAATATGTATTTGACCTAAAACAAAACAATTTAATATTATAGCTAATATTAAATTGTTTTGTTTTAGGTTGTATAGGGAGTTGGAAGTAAAAGTTACCATAATATATAATTACGTTTATTAATACACAATGTTCGTCTGACAACAGACGTCGTTATAAACCAACACTATTTTATATACAAACAAAGAACATTTAAAGTTCTTTCTATAATAAAAGAAAAATCTTTCCAAATTTTAAAATTTTGGCTTATGATTTGAACCAGCAACTAACTTTGAAAAAACAACTTTCTAACAAATGAATGAAGCTAACTACCATGTAAATGAAATAATATTGTTTTGGAAACTTATTTTACAGTCTATTGATTATCTTTTAATTTTCATAGAATTAAAATTTTGAATGGTTTTTACAATAAACTTATTAATACTTAATGTGAGAATAACATTTTTAAAATCATTATAAAGTAATGCATTAATTATTTACACGAAGCTAGCATCGAATTATATTTGACAAAACAAGAGCACGCTGTATATACACAATTATAAATCAGCATTAAGATTATTTTATTAATAGCATATATAATGATAGATATGATGACGATTTTTCAAATAGTACAGAGCACGGCGTTAAGTTACGCCAATCTACAAGGATGTTTTTTAATTGATAGAAATTAAAGAAAGCTTAATATCAGATTTTATCCGAAATTCTGCTAAAATTAAAAATTATGTGTACATTTATATATTTATATATGTTTTGTATAATTCGACGCTAATAGCCATGTATTGTGCGAACAGCTTGTCGCATTAAGACATTTATATAAAAAAAACTATTAAAACAACTAAAATTACAATTATTGCTTCAAAAATCTCTAAAATATTTTGGAAGAACCAAATGTTAGGACAAGTGCTAACTAAAGCGGAGCGGCGGGTGCAGATTCACATACCAAAGAGTACAATTGTTTTTTTACATATTAAAAAAAAACTTAAAAATATCTGCACCCACTACTTCTAAAGCAATTGAATTAAATTCTAATAACACAATTACAACCTGCAATTAACTTTAATAATTTTTTTGCATGCATTTAACAATACTTAACTTTTCACTAAAAACTGCTTTACTATTAATTACTTTACTTTTATATAATATTATATAATGATTAAGATTAGAAAATTAATTATATTTATAATAAAATTATATATAAACTCAATTAAAACAAAACGGAAGGCACCCAACTCAAGCTACCTGCACCAATATTCGTATAGAAAATATTTTCAAAAATCTTTTTATAAAATAAAAAAAAATGGAATGTTACCATTAATAACTCTAGAAAACAAAATCTTGATCCAAGTTAAATTCGAAGTATCTTACTTTTTCTTTTATTTAATATTTATTTTTTTAAATTTCATTATTTAAAAAAAACTTACATTAAAGAGTCATGTTTGTAACAAAAAATATCTTCAAGAAATATTCACTTTTAAAATAATAGTAATAAAATCTTAAATTTTTTTTTGACAAGATGGAATTTTTATATGCAAATTTAAACCGGAATAAATATTTAGAAACCATTCCTTAATAAATAAGTATACAAAAACATACAATTAAATGCTTATAATGACAAATGATATTAAAAACCTTTCGTACACATTTTTGGTCCCAACATCGACAAATACCTTTCCAAAATCCCTTTTTAAACATAAAATCTAAATTTTAATACAAAAAACTCAACAAAATAATTTTTGAATTATTTTTTATACTTTTGGAAGTCAGTTTTTTTTAATGCTGTTGGAAAAATATACAAATTAATAAATAAATTGAATCATTATTCCACTAACCTTCTGAATCAAACTAAGCTCTTAAAAGCTGCCCTTGCCCTTAAACATAAAATCTAAATACAATAATGATTACAAACAATTTAAAAAAAACACATGCAATTTTTTATTTATACTAAATTTAATAATATTCTCATTATAAGGGGTTATAATTAATATACATACATACATTTAAGTACTAAGTAGTTAACTATACACGTAGTGTTCGAACCTGCACCCATCTCTATAACAAATATGGCGAGCGATTACGACTAACCGGTTAATGGGATCTGTCAACTGATTTAAGATATAATATAAAATCGATAATTTGAAAATGTTCCTTCAATTTTTCTGTTAATTTCTGTTGTTATAAAATCGGTTATTTAATCGATTAAAATTTGCAATGTGTAAATCAATATTTTAAAGCAATTTTTTTTCGTGAAGCTGTTACGCTGTCCCCCACATAGCAGGGTAGGCAGAGGTAACCCGGAAAACTAGTGCCACGAAACTTCCATTCCCCACGTTCTGCCGAATTCTGGAGGCATTGCGTGTTAAGTGGCAAAATCCAAAGTCGAAATTTGCCTCGTGACCAGAGAAAAATGAAAATATTAAAGATAATATTTTTTCGAGTGCCCCTATACCACGACCGGTTTCAGTATATATGAAATGTTTTTGACATAAATTGACTATGTTAATCCATATCTACGAAACCTATCAACGAGTGACAAAATCGATTAACATTCTGACTATGAATTGTTAATTTGAAGAGGCGAGCTACTCTCGCCCCTCCCAGCCCGGTGACGCTATCAAGACCAGTCCAGGTCAACAGCAATAAAGTCCATTCGAGAAAAAAAAATATAATTTGAAATATCCAAAATAATTTGTTGAAGTAGAGTTATTACCATGACCTGTTTGTTAATTATTAACTTGATTTTTTTAGGGTATTTTTTTTAAATAATAATGGATATTGACATACAATTGTAACTACCCAAAAGAATTAAATAACCGATTTAGCTAGTAAAATCGATAATCACCCCCACATAACGGTAAACAGATAGTATTAAACATTTACACTAACACTACAATGAAGCGGGTACAAAAATATTCTATTATTAAGTAAATATCATTATTATTAATAATAATAATAAATGTCGCTAAAACCGTTTTTGGTTTTGTAACATGTAGTTTTTTTTATAGATAAATTTACTTTATTTAAAATGATTCCATCTTTAATAATTTTTTCGATTCGTCAAACATTTGATTAAGAATCTTGGGTTTTACGGCTAGTACGTGAGATGTCAAATAAACATAATTATTTAAACTATACTAGTCATTCACAAAGTCATTTTAACATCATTTTTCTTTAATAAATTGCTGTTTTAGTCTAGTCTAGTTCAGACTAAATACACCTTTATATTACTACCTATATACAAAAAAAAAACTAATTTTAATAAAAAAATAAACGTCCATTGTATGTGAAAAAAAAGAAAAAAAAATTAGCATCGATTAGAACCAAGATCGATATTCAAATCGATTTAATATTAAAATTTTATATACACTAATACAAATCTATTCAACAATATAATTATTACATATAAGATACAATATTTTTTTAAAAAGTTTACACAGATAAAAAATGAAAAAAATTAAACAGAAAATTTAAAAATGAGGCACAGAATTTTATGTATATTCAATTGTTTGTAAATCGTTTGAGCAATGGAAGGTTACAAGTTGAAAAAATTGCTTCAACTGTAATCGGATCCGTCGTAATATTGTAATAGAAATTAAGGAATTTGTATATTAATTGGCTATTTTCATGCATAATTTAATGAATTAGTAATGAAAAATGCATAAAAAATTGAATCGTCTGATGTACTTTTATATCAATATTTTAATGATATATTTTATTTAGTCAACTCTAGAGGTATACAAAATAATTACACGTTTTAAACAAAATAATAGTGCTTTCAATTCTTAAATAATATATGTAAAAATAAAGTAAAAAAATCGACCTCGTTCAAGTCGTACTCGCGCACGAAGGGTTCCGTACACACATCATCTATAAAAATAGTAAAAAAATCACATTTCTCGTATGGGAGCTTCGCTGAAGTATTTTTAAAGTGAACTTATAACTAAATATTCTCCTAATATTTCGGAGTTCCATTCATTTTAATTGTATTCTGTTTTCAGTATTTGTTCGGTGAAAATTTTAACTGTCTAACTATCACATTTTTGAAACTCAGCCCGGTGACAGACGGACGGACGGGCGGCGAAGTCTTAGTTCTTTCACAGATATATTATTTATGAATGAAAACGAAGACCTCTCAAGATCGAAGATCGACTTGAAACCCGTTAATAAATACAGACCTTAGTAATAAAGTTCAGTTTTAACAAATCCGTTTAAGTAGGTACGGAACCCTTAAAAAAATTAAATCATTTTTTTTATAGTATGATTCATTGATATATTTCTTAAACATGCAACTTTTTATTATGTCAAAGTTTATTAATGACGTAAACCGACTGAGTAAACGATATTTTAAGGATAAAAGGAATGTCATTCATAAATTAATGATATTGAAATTTTTATTGTCTCGAAAATATTAAACGAATGTTATTAAATGATTACATAGATTTTTTTAATCTGTCGATTATAATTTGCACAAATACTGCTCTATAATATTTCCATATAATTAATGACGCTCTAATTGCCTTAAATAAACTTATACTGTAAAAAATGTTAATTAGTGAAATTAGTTCATTAGCACAGATTATACGCACAATTAAAATTATTTAACGACATTATTCAACGGCAAATCGACCATTTTTATGTTTTTTTTAGTATAGAGAAAGTAAAAACGAATTATTAAATATAATTCGTTATCACTCAATATCTAACTACTTTAATGAAATAACTAACAAAATTTTATGGGAGACTGCTGTTTGTTTTTAAAAGCTAATAATTTTATAAGCAAACAGAATTAAAAAATCTCAAAACCTGTGTTATTTTTTTTTCTTTTAAATAAAAAAAATAAACAATAAAGAAAGAAAAAAAAAACAACCAGCAGTCGCCATTTCATAATATCGAGTGATATAAGCTGATATGCGAGTACAGGGCGGCCAACTAAATTGCTTAATATCAAAATACGTACAATATAAATAATATAAAACTCCGCCTAAATACTCATTACACAAAATGTTATTGCTATGGAGATTATTTATTACCAACCGAAATCAATTGAGCGTACCGAATGACGGACGAAAGAAATTACCGTTCATGTCTGTTCTAACACTTATAATCCAAGACGCTACTGACAAAGCAAAAAAAAATACAACACGGCCATTTCAAAATAAAAAATTACTTTAAAAAGATATCTCCAAAGCAGTTCAATCCGGTTTCAACCGGTTTGGCATGCGTCTGCCAAAAACCAGTATCATTGTAGCAGACTGTCGCTATTTGGGAATGAGGTGAACGCGGCAAACGCGGGAGAGGTGGTTGCGGACCCATTCGCAGGGAAAAAGGGTCCTGCCATGCCATTGGCTGGTGCTGCGGGGAATCCTGATATCTGATTGGCTGGTACTGGGAAGGTGACACCTGGCACCTGATTGGCTAAACCGGGGTTTATTTTATGGGCGGGACTTGCTGGATTCGATTTTAATTGGTTGATGGAAAGCGGCGGCGCAGCGCGGGGGGAACGGGGACCTAATAAATTGTCGACGTCGATGTTAACGCCGGTGTCGGCCCAAGTAGAGCCTAATTTCAACGCGGGCTTCGCCTGCTGGGGCAGTGGTAACGGGTTCGATGACAACGGCTGGAGCAGGCTGACCGGTGTTGGTTGGAGACCTGTAATCAATTTATTTCACTTATTTCTTTTTAAATTAATAAATAACTGCTTATGTTAATAGAGTATTTATTTTAGAAATAATGCCACAATATGATCTAGTAACTTTTCGTAAAGCTATAATGGTAAAAAAATTAGAAATGACCTACCATTATCGTACCACTTTCGTATTGTAATAACAATTATGATTCATGTACATTAATACAAATTATATTTCATTGAAACATTAGTTATATTTATGTAATCTATATAAATAAAAAAATTATAGTTATTTTTGTTTATATGTGTATGTGTGAGTGTGTATGTTTGTATGTAAAAAATATACGTGACTCAATAAAATTCCATATTAAAGACAAAGAACATTTATTCTTAGTTACCGAATGCGGTGGGTATTACATATTAGTTACATAGAATTACAGTTACCTTACTTTACTTTAGGTTATAATCTAACAAGTTATTTGACTAAATGCTTATATGCATAGCTAACTTACAGTTAGATTTCTAGTTAGACTTAGATATAAAGTTAGGGCCGCAGGGAATTGAAACAACAATAAGCTATTAGGAAAACACGTTTCGATTGAAATAAACTTAAAGATAATTCTTATATATCTTATATCCTTAATTAAGTAGTCTCTTGAGTTGAAGAGATTCTATAAAAATCCGGTATCCATTAGCAACACTAACGAAAATTAATTTCATTTTAATGTCAAAATAGCCAATCTGAACGTCCATAATGTCCGAATGTATAAAATATTCAAACAAACATTTTAATCACCCAAAAGTTTCTCCAAAAGCGCCAATATTTCAGTGGCGAACTGTGCGGGCTCAGAGTGTGGTCCTCCCAAACGGTCAGTAAGTTCGAGACTGGTTAGAGTATCTACCAACCAAGATGTCAGTTCCATCATCACATCGTAATATTCACCTTTTAGTAGCGATTCCGGTAAAGCGATAGCTATTGAAGCTACCACAGAGATAACAGCCATTTGTATTGAAGGATTCGGTGAGAAACGTAAATAAAGAACCATTTGGAGTATTTCTCGACAGTAAATTGGACATTTTGGACAGTTTTTGGAAGCCAAGATCAAAGTACCGACAGCCGACAAATATCGAAGTAGCAGTAGATTATCGATATCTTGTCTTGTATTGTGATAGCTCAAGGTCAACTGCCGGTAACCAAATCCGCTGATAAGTGGGTAAAAGAAGTAATCAGAAACTGCTGCAAATACATTTTTCTTCGCTTTCGACAAATGATGAGGTCGCTTCGAATGGAAATATTTAGTTTTTTTCAATAGACGTTTACGTAAAGCCTCTTCTCGGGCCGCCTCTTTGCTGATTGGTTCCGGTTTCTTGACCGGTTTCTCTTCAACATCGGTTTTCACGTCGGCAATTTTTTCCGCGGCTTCCGTTAAAACGTCTAGCATAAAAATTTTAGTCGCTATGGAATACCGGCCTATGTCCGAGTGTATTTCCTTACACAAGTACTCCGCTGAGACTTTCGGATGACTGCAGACTATTAGTACCGATGTATTTAACTTTATAGCACTAAAATTCTCCACATGGAATTTCTCTTCCAAATGAACGAATATTTCTAGAAGTTCAACCGCTAATTTGGGATCCTCAGTTTTAAGTTGTCTGTTGACCAAATCCTCAGCAGCTGTTAACGCAATTTCAAAAGATTCTTGATCTTTCGCTTCATTTATAATTTCTATGAGATCTCTCAAGTATTTAGGCTTTTTCTTGGTAGCTACTGGAACATCATTGCTCATATCATAAGGTTGTAGGTCATCATCTGAATCGAGGTCCTCATCACGATTTCCCTTCCCTAGAGCATCTAACTTTGCCGATATAATAGTTTTGACTATTTCTTTTGTTTGCTGCGGCCCTTTAACTGCGCACGTCATTATTGTATTCTGTACCGGTTTTTCCACTTGACCTGAGTGAACTTTCACCGCTATTTCATCTAATGCCTCGTTCAGATTGATTTGCCTTACATCTACATTAGGTATTTTATCTTTATCGTCGAGTAAACATTTACGGGTGATCGCTTGTAACGTATTATAAATATCTATACACTGTTGTCCTAACTCCTCGAAGTCAAAATTCAAGCAATCAACCGCTTTTTTGTCCGAATCATCCACTTCGACGAGCATTTTAAATAAAATCTCTATAGTCGCCATTCCTACACATCGAAATTCTTGAGATATGACATCTAAATGTTTGGACATGCCTTTGTATAGTATTTTTTTCATTTCTGAAAGATCCCAAGTACTTTGCCTCGTTCGCCAAATTACTATACGATATTTAACGGCAAGGATTAACAAAATTGATGTGTGCATATGATGATCAATGTTGGCAACATTGTTTAAATGTACATCCGACCATGTTCTACACAACTTATATACCAAATCGGTCAACATTTGTACCGAGTTTTTGCTAGTCGATATATAATAAACAAGATTTTCTTCAACGGTTGTATTTCTAAAATCTTTAGGATGTACATAGAAAGGTATCCTAAAAGTTAATATATCGTGCCAATCTTTGTTCGTATCTATATTATTTCCAAGAACGTTTTTTATCGATTGATCTTTAATTTTGTAATCTATTGGACTTCGTTTGAGTAAAAGAAGCGCAAATTTATCGATTGCTTGCCGATTTAATCGATTTAATAACGTTTGTATCAATTTCCGTCGAACAAATCTACATTGGTCTGTGTTTTCTGGATCTGTCCAAGCGATTAGGATATCGATTAACTTATAAACACTTTGGGTGTTGCTTAAACTGTAATTAGTTATGAATTTAGACATTAAATGTGATAAATAACTGAGATCATACTGTGTTCCTTGATGGAAGCTACACTCTGACATAAAATCTATACATCGTATCATGTGAAAAATAAGATAATACGAATAGTTTTCGTGGGAGTACTCTTTAGGGGTTTTAGTTTTGAGTGCATTAGCCACTCTCTCGGGTACAGTGGCCAACAACTGTACATAGGTTTCCCATTCGTTTTGTAGTACATATCTATTATTGTCGTTCATAACTAAGCTACTACAATCAATAATAGATACTAAGATGGCATCACATTTTACAAATTTCAACGTAATATAAGCCAACGCTTCCAACACAATGGAATTCCTTTCCTCCTTCAAGAATCCACACAAATTAATTAATATTTCGTGACTTATAGCGAAACTCTCTTCCACTGTAAACAAAGCGGAGACTTCTTCAAAATCCGGCCATTTCGGTAGCAGAGTGCGCACTACTCTACCCAATAGGTTTGCGTATTCGCTTCTAAGCGGCGGAGACAATACTACGTCATCCAGGCGCGTGAGCTTCTGCACGCAGGCGGGGCCGGGCAGCAGGCGCAGTGCGGCGTGCAGCGCCGAGCGCGGCGCTCCGCCCCCGCAGGCCGCGCCCAGCGCGCGCATGGCCGCCAGCAGCCCTGCAAACACAAACACCTGAATGTGCCCAAAGGAAAACGATTCAACGACCACCGCAGTACTACTACTGTTCACATATATTTACATATAAGTCACATATATATTTTGTTATGAGGTCTTATTTATAAATGTTTTTGGAGGCTGTATATGTCTCATGTTAACGAGACCAGAACTAATTTTCCTTATTTCATTATCTGTATGATTACAACAAGCACTTTTATATAAAAGTAATATTTTTTTTATTATATTTCAGATTTATTCAAAGAGAAAAAAAATATAGATTTATATACTGCAGCCATAATCATATGTAAATCTTCTATTACATTTATTAATAAGGCCATTTTGTGTGTATGTGTATATGAGTGATGAATGTATGTATTAATTTAATAAATAATGTCTACACGTCACGAAATTGTTTAAGGACTATTATACAATTTAAAATAACAACATTTTTGTAAATTTTTCCGTACACCAACAACCTACCCCATTGTACCCCTACTCCCATGTATGTAAAATAATACTAGCAAACAACACCAACCATTTATCCTACAAAAAAAAAACAAAAGTACCACCCACCTGTAGTGTTAGACTAAAGTGTAGTAAACAGATCGCTCAGTGAGTCTACTGTCAGATCAAACAGCAGGTCCACTAGTACTCACACTTGTATGTATCCCGTACACTGCATTGGTTGTGGGTTCAATTTTCACTCCGAATGAATGATTATAGATAAATATTGTCAGTTCTCCAGCACAAAATATATCAAAATGAGATTAAAATAACACACACACAGCCACTATTGTCCACTAGCACTAGACTACGTTTTTCAGAAAAAAATGCAAATAAATATAAAAACCAACCCACCTGTACTAACAGGCTGCAACGTAGCGAATTGGTCGCTCAGCGAGTCCACTGTCAGATCAAACAGCGGGTCTACTGGCACCGGCATGTGCACTGGCTGTGGCACTGTTTGTTGGTTGGTGGAGAGTGGGGAGTTCACGTTAGTTAGTGGCGATGATAGTTCCGAGAGAAGATCCAGGTTTGAAGATGGCACTGAAATTGTATGGAAAATGTGTTTTTTTTTAATATATATAAGAGTTGAGGGTTGTGGGTTCGATTGTCACTCGGCGAATTGATGTAATATTTTAATTTAATCGTTCTGCTAACAAAAAATTTAACGTGTTGGAGTTCAAACGCTCTGTCCACTCTGCCATACATTTACATCAAGTTATGTACAAACTTTTATATGCACAGTTACAACTTATAAATGTTGCGATGCACGTTCAAATTTCAGAACGTTAATCTTTTTTGCACGTTGGAAACATGTAAAAGTATCAAATTTACATTTATCTGACGCTATAAAAAGCGAGAGTGAGCCAGATTATTAGAAAAGATTAACCAAAATATTTTCTTTTGCGTGAACGCTGTATCTCGCATACAGTAGGGCAGGCAGAGGAATTGTAAATACACACTGTTCCTCACATACCGCTCAATTTCAAGAACTAAATACAGTCCGTATTTGTTTTATTGTGAATTAAAACTATAACCACTTTGCTTCACAACATTCTTCATATTGTGGTCAGTCCTTTGGTTCATGCAATTTGCGATGCGTGGGGAACGGAGTGTCTAAACAGTAAAACAGTAGCTTCTTTCCCTCTTCCTGCCCTGCTGTATGCTATATAAAGTGACGCTGTTTACATTTTTGTTTTTACTTTCACAGCCGTTTAGCAAATTTCACATCACAACATTCATGAAACTTTGAAAGTTATTTTAACTTCACACATCTTCAAAATTAACCATGAACTTAAACTTACCAGAATTAGTAACATTATTATTGAAAGCACTAGTGAAGTCAGCGAACGCATCGCTGGGGGCGGCAGTGAAGGCTTGCGTGAAGTCCGAGAAGTCGCCCTCTTTGGGGAGTGAAGTGGGCTCTTCAGCTCTGAAGTACATAAATTGTTTGTTTTTTTTCTTATTTGTATTTTCAAAATCTTTTTGTTGACAATAATCCAAATTTGTGTGTGATTGTAAAATCTTCTATCTCGTAACCCCTAAGCTTATAACTAATGTTTTATAAGTAAGAAACCGAATTATATGATAAAAAATATAAAACTTTCAACATTCATTATCTCGAAAAATGTTTTTGCAGAAAATATACAAAAAAAATTGATGATAGTGGGATTAGTATCCGCGCCTCTTATTTACCGTTTAAGCTATCAAGACATACGTTCTCATGAAGATTAGACGAAATTCTTATAGGCGTAGTTACATTTTATTTGCTTCCAAAGGCGCCTCTTCATAATTTTTTAAAACGTTTTCTAAGAACAGTATTTATCTTTTCTAAGGCAAAAAATAGTACTTTTAAGTTAGTACTTTTATAATATTTTGTTAAAATTTAAAAATGTTACAAGCATTCCTTACCTCGGATCAAAATCATCTTCAACTAACGAGACATTAGCATTAGCGTTGCCAACATTCGCGTTTACATTAGCAGTATTAACCGGAGACGGCGCCGGACACGTCTTGAACAGATCATCTAATAGTTCTTGTGAATTATTATTTGTGTTGGCAGCATTGGCGGCTATGTTTGTTATGTTGGCAGCATTGGCGGACATGTTTGTACTTGTATTGGCTGACTTGCCGTATGACGCTGCTGCACCTGGAATTAAAAACAAAATGTGTTACACCGTGGTAGTTTTGGCACAGCGTCTGATTGTACGCGACGGTGATGAATGTCGCGTGGGGATGAATTATTTAATATTTTCATTTTCCCACTCCAACAAGACAAAACGCGGTGTTGAGCTTTGACATTCAACTCGCAATGTCTCTATCATTGAGTGGCAAGTAGGAAACGGAGCGTCTAAACACTAGGTTACCTACTAACTCTGCTACAAAAAAAGACAAAAACTACAATACAATTTGTACTGAGATTGCAAAAAACGACGGGTACGACTGGTGATTATAAAAACGGTAGGTATAATTTTTTTCGGCTTCACGTTCTATCCCGCAATTAGCAGGATGGATAGTATTCAGATAATGTATTCCATTTGTATTTTATTATTTAAAAAAATATAAATATAATGTACTTTAAAACTAAATTCTGTACTCATTACACAAAAATTAAAACAATTTTCATAAATCTATATTAATATTGTAAAGCTAGCGTTAGCTTTTCAATTCGTTAGTTTTAGTTTGAATACTCTAATGTGTTGTTGTCTTACTTTCGGAGGCAAGTTTTTTCAAATGAAAAATTATAAATGAAAATTATAAATGAAAAAAAAAATAATAGAGTAAATACAAATATACTTCTTAATAAAATCGTAGCGCCGTTGTCTTTTTTTATATAGAAGATACATGCGAAATTTTATTCAGGGAAATTTTGAAATGTAATACTGTATATAATGTAATGTTTTGGGTTAAAACAACTTACAAATTTTGTCTGTCTATCTGTGCGTTTGAGCACGCGAATATAAGAAACGGCTTAACCGATTTACCGTGTATTTTTGTCACTACTGTATTTTGGCATTTCTTGACATTTAATGTTCGTTTTTTCAAGCAGTTCATAATTGATATTTTGTTATTTTGTACGATTAAATTACTCTTAAATATATACTAACTGTATGACTGAATTATCTGACAATTTTAGTTTTTAGTGTATAGATGTTGTCTTTAAACTTTACCAGCTGTAAATATAAGACATTTCTTTTTAGACTTGCTAAACCCCTGGAACATATTGCAATGTAAAATATGGGGGCTCAGTAAAGAATATTTGCCGTAGGAAGTCAGTAACAGTCGATAATAGTAGACGTCGCTATATATACAGAGTGTTTTCGTCATCACCACTTTAAATGAAACCACAGTTTTAACTACTCTTTAAAAACCTAATACAATTAAAATAAAAGAGATTTTTCCAACAATGAAAAAATGTTTTTTTAAACAAAATAATTAACCAAATGATCGTTGTAAAATAAAACGCCATTTGTCAAGAATGGCGCAAACAAGCGCGTGACTGTGAACGCGACGACTGTGGGCTCGATGTCCACTCAGAGCAATGATTAATTATTTACTAATCTTTAATTTTTTTCACTCTAGTAAATAGGCAAAGCGAGGGATTGGTTTCCGCCACTTAACACTGCATTCGGCGATGCATGGGTAACAGAGTGTCTTAACCCTCTACATGCGAAATACATCGTGAGGGTGAAAAAAATAAATAAACACATATTACCTAAATCAATTTTCTTAACGGGCGTGCTGGGCTTCACCCGGGCGGGACTGCGCAGGCTGATGTTCAATGTTTTATTCCTCTCTTCTCTTTCTTTCTCTCTATCGCGAGGTCGTTGACTCCGCGGAGGGGACTCGTCTATCACTTCTGAGTCGCGGTACACGTTTTCTCTGTAAAAAACATCGTAAGTTTTTTAGTTTCACCGTGTATACCGTATACATATAGGCACTGGGTACATCGTGTTAAGACTGCGTGGTGTGGTGGAGGAACTCAACGCTGCGTTTTGTTTACCTAACAGAGCGAGGGTATGAAAAAAATCTAACTTACGATTATCCCGCCACAACGGCCTCTAAGCTTGTTTAATTATCTATTCAATTATCAATGTATTTTCCAAATACAAATTCGAGAAGAAATTTAGATTTTATAATTAAAAAATGTATTCTTAAACTTGAATTATAAAAAAACTGGAAAATAAATAATTTATACAATCAATCAAAATAAATAAATTATACATTTAGTTTTATTTCACTAATCAATAAAAAATAAAATTAAATGTATAATCAATTTTATACTAAAATAATACACACTTTTGTGGTTTCCTCTGCCCATATTCACCATCTGAGTCCTCTCTTTCGTAGTCGTCTTCGTCATTCCTTTCTTTACTCTCATCTGTTGAGTAAACAAAAAAAAAAACTGTAAAAATAATATATTTTAAATAAGAGTTTGGATATTTATGTGATATTTTTTGTTTTGTGCCACTTTCGATATATATATTCAAATAAATCATTTAAACCAATCAAAATATAAAAACTGTAGTAAAAGTTACACATAGTTTGAGTTTTATCAAAAATAAAAACACAAATAAACAATAATAATTACAGTGTATTATATATATTTTCGCTGTAATAAAATTTGCTTGTATTTGAAGTGAATTGTAACATGTACTAGCGACGAGGCTTCCGGCCTCGTAAGCGCCCGTATATTTAAAGTGGAACAATTTTGTATATTTACAAGCTACATAGTAAATTTAATAAATTTCTATTAGCTATAATGATCATATAACGATAATGTAAATTTATTTAAATACACTACAATACTAACCCCACGAAGTCCCTCTATCGCTGTACTCGCCCCACCCGCCTCCACCGCTACCCATGTTCATGTTCCCTCGAGCGCCCATCACTATGGCTTCTGATGACATACCTATAAAATAAAATAGAAATAAATAAAGATTTCACATCATTGTAATGTAGTTGTGGGCTTCAATTTCGTTTTGGGGAAAATGCACCTCTTGCATAGAAAATACTAAGGTCATACCTCAGCTCCCCACTTTAGAATATTCTTTAAATTAATATATTTCATTTAAATTACAAAAGTGGACACATAAGTATAAAATATATCTAGCAATCAACTCGTGGGAGTGGTTAAGTGTAAAATAGTGGGAAAGACGAAACAGTGCAGTGAAAATTTAAAAAAAAATCTCTAATAAAAACTTTCTTGTATGTACTTCAAAAACAAATATCATATTATACCTTACCTATATATTTATCTTTATTTTTTTTGGCCTTCTTCCTCTCTTCTCTCAACTTCTCATCGTCCTGTATAAAGTCAATGAGCTCCCGCACTTTGTGCCTTACATTGATACCCTGAAAACATTTAAATGTAATAATTTCTAGTATTAAAAGCAGGAAGCTTTATCAGAAAAAAAAACAATCACAACTCAACGAAAAAAGAGCCCAAAGAAGATTCAAGAAGATGTTTACTAAAACAAGACTCTCTACTACTACTACTACTCTTCTCTCTTACCTGATCTTTACCCATATCATCTACAAATGTGAAGTTCTCGAGGGAGCGCAAATCGTATATGTGCTCGCGCGCTGATGTCACCACTCTTTCAGAGCCATTTCTCACCAAATAACTCAATAAAAGGAGACACTGAAACAGAAAATAAAGATATTTAGATTAATATGAATATGAACTAATAGAAAGGCTATTTCTTTTATTTTTTCTAAACCTTGATTACACGGATCCTTCACATCCTCCTATCCAAAAGGTATTGTGTGTTAAATGGAGGAACGATGCACTCAGTCTTGATACCAGCGCTAGGAAATTAATATAATTCATTCTCTCGTGGCAATCAAAACCACAACCATCGTGTTCGCAATTACATTCTGTTCCACGTTATATTGTCATAATAAAAGAAAGTATGACATAGTATTATAAAAAAGGAATAGTAACCTTATAAGTCCGTCTCCAATGCGATCTATTATCATGTAGCATCCGTCTCCACAACATGGACATAACCTCGGGGAAGTGTTCATATGTGAAGGTAGCCAAGGCCAGTTCCTGCATCTGCTGTCCAGTGGGTCCCCACGCCTCGTCTGATGTAGCTTCACGCACTTTGCCTTCCACTTCTGTGTAGTTCATCACTACGTTGGTGCTGGTTAAAATTAATGTTCGAAAATCAATTCATTTATTTATCTTTGGGTAGAGGAAATTTGTAAAGATTTGTAAAGAAAAAACGTAAATTAAGACTTAAAGACGTAAGCTAGATGAGAATTTATGTTATGGCTATATGATAAGAACGTTGGGAAGGTTTCACTTTCCTACTACATTATGTGTAATTTTTTACGTCTTCTCAAAAAAATTATATATTTTTAGGTTTTACAATAAGTAGTAGATTTCAATCGTGCTAAGGAAAATGTATTATTTTCATCTGATAGATCAAAAAGCGATATTGAATTTCACCATCCAACAGTGTTTTGACTCTGGGTTCTCTCTGCTTACCCCACTATATGCAGGAAACAAGATAGAAAGAAAACTTGTGAACGAAAACTTCAGTCTTCGTTCACTGAGTATTATTATACACAGGGATATAGGGTATTGCGTCCGTAATACAATCTAATACTCCATCTTAATAAATTAAGCAAAAGAAACGAAAATATGTAATTTAAAACTAACAATGTCCATTTTTACAGATTAATTCTGTGTGATGGCATATTTTTTCTCTTAATACACACTACACTACTACACAATAACATACCTATTTACACTTATATTATCCCTTACAAACGTAATAAGAATGGATCTGTACGTTGAGGGTTTATGAGAAACTATCATTAAGGGCATTTATCAAAGTAATAAATAATTAATTTTGCTTGATTGTCTGTGTTCGTTTATCCGAAGTATGTGTGGACTCATCTCAGAAACGGCTTAACCGATTTCATTGCAGTTTTCACTATTGTATTTTGGAAAATTTCCTTTAACTTTCATTAATTATTTCATTTCTATCAGTTTATAAATAAAATAAATCAGTATCCCGCAAACAGCAGGGCAGGCAGAGGGAACCTAGTGTTAAGACACTCCATTCTCCATTTTCTGCCGTATTTTGGACGCATTGCGGTTTGAGTGGCAGAACTCAACGCCGCACTTTGCCTCGACACCAGAGAATATAGGTATAGAATTATTTTTAATTACGTTATTAGAAAACGAAAGTAATGCAAATTACTAAGCCGTTAGTAGTTAGGGGCCGTTCTGATATATTTTTTTATTTGAAAAAAAAAAACCTTTTTTTTATATATTTTTTGCCCCGGTAACGAGGCAAAGAGTGAGTTCCGCCACTCAACACGCAATGCCTCCAGAATTCGGCGGGAAGTGGGTAACGAAAGTGTCTTACAGAGAACGGAGTGTTTTAACACTAGGTTCCCTGGCACACTCTGTCTGCCCTGCTTTATGCGGGTTACAGTGTGAAGTTAAAAAATGTATATGATTTAACTCTGCAGATTCTCCTGCTAGATCTCCCGATAGGTCTTATCCACGTATTTTATCTATATAAAATAGAATAAAACAAAGATACTAAAAGATTTCAGTTAAACATTAACGTTTTTAATAAGCGAATTTGAACACGCAACCATAATGCCTTCGATTGACAAGAGTACCAATTACTGGTGACCATATTGGTGATTTCTGAAACTTGTTTATTACGTTATACTTGTGTTACATCAAAATTGAGATACTCGACCTCCTTTTTGAAAATTCATTTATCCATATAGAGTAGTTATCTAGATGTAATATGTATGATTTTTTCACTATCTCGTACCGGACACCTGATTTATTATGAATTAATGAAATTTAATAAATATTTTTCTCTTTGTCGGCTTAAGAATGAATTGACTTATTTTTATTATGCGTTCATTTATACTAGCGTCTCGCTCGCGACATTGCCCGCTTGAACTATTAAGGGGCCGTTCAAGTATTACTTAAGCACTGTTTGGGGACGGTGTTTTGGGTTTGTTTATTTTTGACGTGTTCAATAAAATATTTTTAAGAGAATTGCTTATTTTTGATGGCATAGAGGAGGGTGGGTCAATAATTGCAAAAAAACTGCTTACGTAATACTTGAACGGCCCCTAACTACTAACGGCTTAGTAATTTGCATTACTTTCGTTTTCTAATAATGTAATTTAAAATAATTCTTTAAATTACATTATTAGAAAACGAAAGTAATGCGTTTGGGAGCTCCGATGCCAAAGATACAAACACACAGTATTTTTGACATACAATGAAGTAACATGTCATTTCTCTTACTCTCTCTGTTTGCTCCGCAAAATGCAGAATTGTAAAAAATGTCGTAGATATCTTTCAAGTCACTTATTTTTAAACTGAAAAGATAGATCGTCGTTTCCTGACACTTTATTTGTTATTTACACACCTATTGTGAAAGATTATTTTAGAAACAATGCGTAGTCAAACTCAACGCCAAGTCAACGGACAAAAACATTTGAAAAAGGATCCAAATCCTATATGCGTTATGATAAGTTGCATTTTTTTGCATTTCTGTGATAAAAATGTTAAAATAGCTAAAAGCAGTCAAATACGTTCGACTTCCGATACGTTGAATTTTTTTATAGGTTTTCTTGAACGAGGTTGGGACAACTCAGTAGTAAATAATGCAAAAAGTTGACATTATCAATAAGGTATGAACAGTTACGTAGCAGTCATGGCAGTGAAGCAACAATATAAAGAGAAAGGCTGTAATGTTTTACTGGTCTTATATAAAGGTTCACTAAAAGTATATACTTGTAAATATTTAAAGTTTTAAAGGTATTTAAAACTTTAAATATTTACAAGTGACGTTGAGTTCCGCCACTCATGATGTCTTCTAAACAAAAACTCAACAACAGTTTTTGTTTTCATGACATCGACCAACGAAACCAAATTCCCATGCGTTATCTAAATAGACCAATTGAATGTTTCTTTTTTTGCTTTACGCTGTACCTCATAGCAGGGTAGACACAAGGAACCTGGCAACCTAGTTCTAATACACTTGGCTCCTCATTAAGACTTCCTTTCCCCATTTTCTGCCAAATTCTTGAGGCATTGCGAGTTGAGTTTGCTTAACTCGACGCCGCACTTTGCCTCGTTACCAGAGCGAGGAAATAAAAATATTAAATATTTAATTATCCTCCTCCTCCTCTACGCTACAATGGCGCCGTTAAATCATATGTATATTTTTTTAAGTTTTATTGAACACAAATGTATTACAAATATACACAGACTGAAAAATTATGATTTTTTTATACAATTTAGATAACATGTATTTAGATAACACTTAAGATAATGTATAAAGAATAAATAGAAGTGTGTCTTTATGTATTAATTATATTATATATTACAATATTTTTTGTATCAGCACACCATAACTCACATATTGGGTAGGTAGAGGGAAGGTAGTGTGAAGACACTGTGTTCCCGCAATGTCTAATTTAGAGACATTGCTTGTTGACATTGAGGAGAACTCAATTTTTTTTAAGAAAAGTTTCCTAAGTGTGGGATAACACTCTAATATATTAAAAATGTGTAAATAATTCTATTCACCAATTGGAAATTGAAAACATTGTATTAAACATCCCACTGTATTTAGAAATTACTCTAATACACTCTAATACTCATATTACTTATAAATATTATAAACAAGGTTATCATTGTGTAATGGGACAGTAGCTGCCTGTACTCGTTATGAGATGTAGTAAATTCATTCAATGACTATTTTGTTTTATGATTTTTTTATATTCTTTGGTTTGTTAAGATTCACAATATTTCGAGTGGAGTTTCACAATATTTCTAAAATGGTTAAAAAATTAAGTGTTTAAACACTAGGTTCTTTTTATCTACCATGCCATTTGTGAAAGTAGGAAAAAAGTCAATAAACAAAATGATAAATAGATAAAAATACACATTTATTATTATACCTGCAACTTCAACTGCATGGGAATGTAAATTGATATGACTATAATTTGTGAATTGATTAAAATATAACAAACACTAAATGTTAAGGTATATTTACCAAATTAGAATAATGAAAACAGTAATTAAATTAGTTATACATGCACAAACAAATAGACAAAAAATAATTAAAATCATTGATTTAGATTCTATAACTTTGATAAATGCCTACAAAACTATCTTTTCTCATAGGCCTATTTCAGTTGTATTTTTAATATATATATATATATTAAAAAAAAAAAATTAAATTAGCTTCACGCTATATCCCGCACACAGCAGGGTAGGCAGAGGAAACCTAGTGTTAAGACACTCCGTTCCCCACTTTCTGCCGATTTTGAAGGCCTTGCGTGTTGAGTGGCAGAATTCAACGCCGCGCTTTGCCTTGACACCAGAGCGAAGAAATGGAAATATAAATTTAAGTAAATATTTCATCTCCTTGAGTGGGGATCGAACCCACAACCAGTCGGTTTTACAGTCACACTTCATATATATATATATATATATATATATATATATATATATATATATATATATATATATATATATATATATAATTTTAGCATGAAAAGCAGAAAAAATGTTACAAGATAAGTCCTTATCACCTAACACTAACTATCTTTAACACAATCAATCACACTTATGTGTTAGATAAATAATGAATATGTTTAACTAACTTGTTTATAAATTATATAATTGTTGCATTTTCATACATTCTTTAAATATAATAAATAAATCAAGTGAATTCAATAACATTCACTTCTTGAAATATTTATTTCTTACACTTTACAAACCTCCCTCATATAGCAGGATAGCCAAAAAAACTTAGAGCTTAGCATTCTTTTCTCTATTTTTCATGTCTAACAGAGACAACTGACAGTACTTAACAATGTTCCTTGTAACACCATAATTTAAAAATAATAATTTCCAGAAGAGATACAGCGGCACAATATTATCTGTAAATGACTGTGGTTGTGGTTTCAATTCCCACCCATGAATAATTTCCATTTCTTCACTCTGGTAAGAAATAGTGATATTGAGGTGTCCTGCTCAACATTCTAGTCGCTTCCCTTTGCTATAGGGATTTGCTTGTGGGATACAGCTTGAAAGTAAACAAAAACAATTATTCCCCACAAATGGAGATTGGAACCCACAACAACTCCCTGACACACAACAAGAACCCTAAATATTAAATTACTGAAAAATCTACACATAAAAAGTATGTAATATATAAGCTACATAGTATAATGGCATTGATTAAGAAATAGTGTCAAGGTTAGAGCAAAAATGTATTAAGATTAATTTGCCATTCATTCGTAAAGATTTTGTAAAATTACACTTTTATTCAAATACATTACCTTAAAACGAAATGGTTTTTTGGATTGATGTAATTTATTTAAATTTTTTTTTCAATATATGAATATATGTATAACCTTAAAATTCAATATGTAACTTAATTCATATTTTTAAGTAAGTTAACCCACACAAATAATATAAAAAAACAATGTCACACTTTTTCCCACAAAGCAGTGTTAAGACATTCCATACTCTATTTACTTTAATTTTTGAAAGATAGCTTAGAAGATTAGACCAGAGTCAAATGGTGGAAAGTGACTATGTGGTGTTGAACCAAACAAATGCACTAGATTCCCATTTTCTGCTATACGGGAAAAAGTATGAAGCTTATTCACTTATTAGCTTATACACTTATAGTATTTTTTCTCTCCATACCCAGATGCAAAGAAAAAAGTCTTAATAGTTTAAAGCCCAAAGCAAATGCAAATTCATCAAAGGCTACCTAATTGAAATAAAAATCACAAATCAATATAAATTGCCCCCAATGTGCCAATTAGTACACACCAAGTACGAATTAATTAAAAAATTTTAACAAAATTTTCGAAATGGTTATAACCACATATAAAAGAACTGAAGAGTAAACAGGAAGTGATTTTGTATACATTGCTATACAAACCGTAAACGCTAAATAGCTAAATAGTGGTATTTAAATATGAATGCAAGTAACTTACTTTATACATTTACTATGTCGAAATCCCATCATTGAATGCCTTTAGAGTTCAATAATAGGTGGTTACAATGCATTGTAATGTCACATTACGATGTTATAATAAATATACAGGTTTTTATGTAAATAGCGATTAAGATTCCTAATTTCTTATCATTTTGGATATTGATAACGAATACTTTTAAGCGAGTTAAGACGAGGACAGTATGTAGTACATGCAAAAAGTATCACATTAAAAATTCACGCATGCATAAAATAGACATTGAGAAGAACGTGCAAATAGTGATATTTAAAATAATTAATACACTAGATTTTTAAGTAGGATGTGTAATTAACATAAAATTATCTAAAATATTGTTTCAACTTACACCTTGTCGGCCAGCTCGCGGACTTTCCACATGCTTATAAAACGATCCATTTCACTGCACTGTTATTGTGTGATATTGAATTAACTAAATCACAGTAATTACACGTAAAATAACATAAAAATCATATATAAACGTTAGCTGATGATTTGGCTGACATTCTCGCAAAATGGCGAGAGCTAGATATAATGTTGCCAGATTATAAAAATAGTGCTTGAAATTTAAATTCATTTTTATTTTACTAGCGACCCTCTCGCGGCTTTGCCCATTTGAATTATAGAATAATTATTTTACTAATCTTCATTACTTACGTTTTTTTAATAAAATCATGATTTTAAAACATTATCTACATTTATATTGAAAAGTAAAGTTTAAGCCAATTCAATAAAACAGTTATTTATAAAAAAATATTTAAATGGTATATTTTTTTACTTAAAAAAGTAACACTGGACAAGTTTGCTAAAAAAAATGGTAAAAAAGCTACAATTAAATCGTTTTGTTTTAAAAAAAATTGAATTGTTGAATTTTAAAAGCCAAAAAAAAGTATTTAAATAACATTTTTCTTATACTTTGTTTGAAAATTATTGTAGTGAAGTATTTTGTAACATATTTCTAGAATTATTCAAGCATAATTTAATAATATACTATGTGCCGTGTGATCCCGGCCTAGAATAGGATCATCCTGGTATTGGTGGTGTCGTAAGAGGCGACTAAAGTACGTGTGGTAGAGTCACGTCGCCAGCAATGGCAACACGCATGGGCAGACTCGACCGGATCATTACCACCCCCCGGCATTTAAAACCGGCGTGAAGTAGTGGCTTTATGCCACTGCGTTTCGCATCAGGTAATGCCGGGCCCCGGCGCCCAACCCACCTTAAAGGCCGGCAACGCACCTGTAGCTCCTCTGGGGTTGCACAGGGGTCGTGGGCGGCGGTAATCACTTACCATCAGGTGACCCGCACGCTCGTTTGCCGTGTCTTTTCCATAAAAAAAAAAAAGAATCATGTCTGTGTCATGTAATTAAAATTTTTTACAAGGTATATATAATATACCTTGTCATTAAAACTACAAAAATATTAATTTATTTTCATTTATTCATTTTAGAAAATCACTTAATATAGTTTATTATAAAGTTGTTTGGACATAATTTATTCTATGTACTTCATACAATGTCATATTTGTCACATATGACTAAATGATCTTCTTATAATAAGCAAGTTCACACAAAAATCAATCTTAAATTACGATATCTTTTCTATTTATAAAAAAATATATATTTAAGCACTAATTATAGCTTATTTCTGGCATCACGCTGTACTCCGCCCGCAGCAGGGTAGCGATTAGTGGAACTCAATGCCGCGCTTTGGCTCGTTAATAGAGTGATGAATTTAAAATATTTAATGTTTCATTTCTTTAAGTGGAAATCGAACCCCCAACCTGTTGCGTTCACAGTTGCACTCAGTGCCCCTGTGCCATGACTGGTCTCTAGTTATAGCCTCATAATGTAGATATAATATAAAACGTTGCCTATTCACAACTTTTTTTACAAAATACAGGTATACATATATAGTCTATGTATTAATTTTCACTGCCACAGAGAAAAGTCATTCATTAAACAACTTCTAATGAGGCTTAAGAGACCTCATTAGAAGGTCATACATCATTTCTTTGCTAATTGTTCATTTTGTGGCTGAGCGTAATACTGCCATAGCTCAATTGCCTTATTTGCTACTACTTCTTCACATTGCTCTGGGATCTAGAAAAAAGAATGTTAAACTGTATAAATAGTATTTTATAATATTTATTTATTTTGTTAAATTAATTCAAATAAAAAATTGACGTGTAAGTAATTAGTAATGAATAATATTTTATATCTTTATAATTTATTAGGGAGCTATATACATATAATTGACTAAGAGGTTTTAATTCCTATGCATTAAAAATGTATAGTATAGTATTTTATACAGTATATTTAATAAAATTGGGGCCATCACAGTGCAATAAAACAACATCCAACACGAAATGCAACAGTTGAGAGCTTAATGTTCACTCGAGTGAAATATTTCAATATTTTTATTGAAGAGGATGGTGTTCCTGGAAACGAAATCTTATCTGCCCTTCTGTATATGGGATATATTGTAAAAATAAAAAATATATATTAACTAAGTTAATTGTTACCTCTAAAACACATCTCAGTACTTCAGCTCCATTTTTGGCTTTCAATATTTGTCGTCGCAACGTAATTATGAGCGTAACAGCCACAAACGACAGTATCTTTGGTGCACCACTGCAAATTTTATCCCATATTCTGAAAAAAAAAAACAATTTAAAAAAAAATATTTGAAGAGCCAATTTATTAGTTTTAACACCTTTTAAATAGATTGACCTTTATCTTATTATGGAATAAAATTCAGTTGAAAAGAAAAGAAAACAACTTATATATTAGCCATATATATTTTTTCTACTATTGTAAATATTTAGGACTATTAACTATTTATCATCATCAATGTTCCCAAGGACTATATGATTTCTGCCTATTATTTGATTTATAAATATCAGTGTTTTAGTTTACTATCTCATATATGCAGCTGAAAAAAAAATCAAATTTGATTTATAGTTCTAGAGATTAGTCGATTACAGTTTGTCATGGTGCAGGGGCACAAAACGATTCTGTAAGCACAACTAGTTGTTGGTTCGATCCCCACTTCAGGAAGTGATTTATTTATTTAAATTTATACTTTCATGTCTTCACTCTGGTGTCTAGGCAAAGCGCGGCGTTTAGTTCCACCACTCCACATGCAGTACCTGCAGAATTCGGCGGAAAGTGGAGAATAGAGTGTCCTAACACTCGATTGTCTGTCTCTAAATTTTGTGCAAGGCAGAGCTTATAGGAGCTAATTTATTTAGAATGTTCCAACTTATAAAATTTATATTTCATTGCTCACTTGGTAAGGGAAGTATCATCTAGGATGCCTGCAAAGCAACAGTTGAACCATTTGGTTAGAGGCAGTATGTCTAGTGCTTTTATTTCAACTAGGTGGCTGAAAACAATATAAAAGTAAAAAGAAATTATTAGCTATAAAATAAAATTGTATGAGTAAACATTTAACATACATAAAATTATTACCAACTTTTAAATAAAAAAAAAAAATAAAAACAATTTATTTAGAAAAAAAACTTTATTAAATACTTATTTAGAAAACGTATAAAAATTTGAACGTAGCGGGACTCGAACCCGCACCTCCTGGAAACCGACCAGGCGCTCTGACCAAATTCAAATTTTTATACGTTTTCTAATTAAGTATTTATCTTTCCTAAGTGTGGATTAACACTTTAAAAATGTTTAAGAAAAATTATATTAGCTTTTGCTTTTGATATCAAGTCACCTTGTAACATTTTTTATTCACCTTCCAGTACTATCCAGTGTTTGAGGTCAGTTGTGTACATGCAATAGATTGCGGGTTAGATTCCCACTCGAGGAAATTAAATGTGTAATATTTTTATTTCTGTTCTCTAGCAACAAGGCACAGCATGGCATAGAGTTCCAGCACTGAACTCGCAATGCCTCTAGAATTAAGCGGAAAATGGGGAATGATATGTTGGTAATGGGAATGGAGTATCTTAACACTTGGTTCTCAGGTTCCCTTTGACTACACTGCTATGCACATGCGGGGCATAGTGTGATGCTAAAAAAATAAAAAAAGTGTTAACCAGCACACAGCTGAGTGCTCAGAGAGGCTTATGTCGAGATACTCCAAACTTTCTGTTCGAAATTGCATGTTGAGTTCAGTACAATCGATCCAACAATCATATCAACCCATAGTATAAAATAAACATACTTATAAACATCCTTATCTTCCTTTTCCAGCATACTTTCAAATGCTTCCTTTAATTTTGGAAGGTCTTTCTGCATATTTTGCACAATATCAGTTAAGGATTTACTCAACCAGTATACATCGACTTCATCATCATACAACTGAGCTAATGTTTTAGCTATGGGAAGGAAGGTATTAGCAGACTGGAATAAAATTTTCAATATCAGTTATTTTTGACATTTTTAAAATGTTATTCCATACTCTGGACAGAAAAATACTCTTGAGCATATAAAGATTTGAATGAAGTGTGACTTAACCACTGAGCCATACATATATATTGTCTTCAAGCTATGTTGAAATTCTTATATGGTTGTTACAACTTGTTTATGTTGTTAAATTTTGTTTTAATTTTGTATCACAATTTATCCCACATATAATAGGTAATAGGGCAGAGGGAACCTATAGTCACTGTGTAAATAAATGACAGAACTTAACATCATGCTTTGTATTGCCAAAGCAGAAAATTTAAAAAAACAACATTTTTTTTTGTAAATTTAAAAAAACAAAATTTAAAAAAACAACATTTTTTTATCAATAGCTGTGGAATTTTATATCTGATGCTGTTCCATTTTGCCACAATGGCTTCTAATCTTTACGTAAAGACATATGTTCTACTAATACTAGGTAATCTGTTGATGATTGTTTTAGTACACATTTAGTTTTAACCTAGTGTAAAGACTCTCTGTTCCCCACTACTCCACTGGATAGTTAAGACATTGCATGATTAGTGGGGTAACTCAAAACCATACTTTATGTTATTACTAAAATATGGGGGTGAAAATATTAAATACTCAATCTCCCAATCATATTAAGCTCACAAACAGCATAAACCACAGATATAAGCAAAAAACTATTATACATAAGTAAATAAACAAAAAATTTAACTTTATACATACATTACACCCACTCCCTGGAAATTTAGGTGCCTCCGTCTCTTCAATTTCCAAAAGCCACATTGCTAATAGAATTTCACCTCGTGGAGCCTTCATGTCTACTAAACGTAACTTTTCTACGGCGAACAACAAATGGTTGTATTGATCTGTTCTTTGTTCAGCTACAAACTGGTGTGAATCTGCATACACTGGGAGGATATCTAAAACAATTTTTTTTAAGCTTCATGATGTACCTATTTCAATTATTACCAGGACAAGGAAATAAAAGTAATTTATTCCTTCTATTTTTAAAGCATGTTTCCATTTCAGTGTAGAAACACAGCGTCTAACTGTACATATGATGGTTTTTGATGAGTTTCCACTCAAGAAAATGAATTTTTATAAATATATTAATTTCCTTGCTCTTGTTGGGATCTGTTATACAACAACCAACATGCACCAGTTAAAAGTATAGAATGTACAAAAAATACGTTTTCTTTGCCTATCCTGCTACATGTCTAAGGCCAGAAAAACTAATTTAAACCATTTGTTTTAAATGAGGCCGGTCTTGGCGCAGCGGCAGAAAGTGTGACTGTAAACCGACTGGTTGTGGGTTCGATCCTCCGGAATTCGGCAGAAAGTGGGGAACGGAGTGTCTTTCACTACGTTTCCTCTGCCTATCCTGCAGTGTGCGGGATACAGCGTGAAGCTGATTTATTTATTTATTTGTTTTTAATTAGTCTAAACTCTAAACTTAAATACCTACCAAGCAGTACCTTCCAAACCAAATTTCTGTAAGCTGCTGGTACTGTGAAACGCAAACAAAACTGCTTAAGCTTTACCCTGTCCCAGGGCTTTTCCTTCATCAGTATTTCTAAAGATTTCTTCTCCTCTACACCTCGACAACCGACTTTCTCATAATATGACGAACGGAAATTCCTTTCATCTGCCATTTTAAATGTGGA
The DNA here is from genome assembly GCA_917862395.2 of Heliconius sara. Classification (NCBI taxonomy): domain Eukaryota; kingdom Metazoa; phylum Arthropoda; class Insecta; order Lepidoptera; family Nymphalidae; genus Heliconius; species Heliconius sara. The sequence continues at coordinate 7,550,868 of OU860798.1, forward strand.
GAGAGGAGAGATAATCAATAACAACACTTGGAAACGAACACGTTTTACACGACGTCCATATTCTACTTTTTAAATTAAGTAGTTTATAAAATAAGATAAAACTTGCGGTACATATATAATATTTTTCGTGTTGACAATTTTTTTGATATTGACATTTAAAAACAAAAGTGATGTAAATGAAATATTGAAAGGTTTTTTATTATCTATGTTATTTAACCAATAGCAGAAATAATACTTACATAGAATATAAATAATTAATTTTAGAAATCTGTATTCAAGTCATTCAAAATTGTTCTGATATGTTGTATATTTCTTTATTTTATGTATTTTTTTTTTAATGAATAATAATATTACCATGAAATAAATAGAAAATATAAAATTAATTTAATTACTTATACGTTTGACAATTTGAATTTTGAATAAAACTGTATTATTCGTTTAAAATATATATTAAAAAACCTTAGAACAGTATCGTAACTAATAGTTAAAAATAATAGTTTAAAATTACATCCACTTAAATTACTTAACTAAACAATGTAATTTATTTTATTTATTTTAATATTATTTATGTGCAATAAAATAATGCATTTATTTTATTGCATATAAATACAACTCTAATAGAATTAATAAAAGTAATGACTGCACTGGTAATGTTCTTTTCGATTTTCGAATATTGATTAAACAAAACAATAAAATGTAATCAAGCTATATTTGAAACACATGAACTTCTTACATACAATAGCACATTTAATATAAGTAAAATGGAAAGTTCTCAAGTCCAAGATCCCGAATATATTGAAAAAAAGCGTGCTGAGTTACAACACTTTTTTAAAGATGCTAATTTTCCTCAAGAAACTATAGATAAGATAATTGAAAATGAATTGAAGACCCTTATTGAAGGTACGCATCACAATACATCCTATATAACTGCATCTGCGTCTGGTCCTGTTAAGTCAGAATACGACGTAATGTCTGGCCAACCGTTCACAAACATTGAAGTTTATAATAGACCTTTAACCAAAGATGAAATACAAGAAAAACTAAAGAACAATCCTATTATAGATGAAAAAGCGAAACAAATTCAGATTTCAATTAATTCTCAAAATAAAAATATTGCCATTCCCGTATATGAAATACAATTACCTAAATATTCTGAAATGAAGGCCGAATTAGATTCCGCAGCAGGAGATGTTGAAAAAACTAAAGCAATAAAATATAAAAATAGTCAAATTTTAATGAACGCGGCCGCTGAATATCGAGCAAAGAGTAAAATTAATAAGGCCTCAACATTATACATGGAAGAAATTATATCAGACGAATCTAATGATGATAAAGTATTTGAGGCTATTGATAAAGCTGTAACAGAGTGTACTAACAAGTCTTATGAAACGAGATTTCAGGAAACAAAGGAAATGTTTCAACAATTAGCTGATAAATATGAAGATCCCAATCACAAAGAAAATGATATTGTCAATTCAAACAATATTAAAATAGGAGATCATCCAATTTTAAAAGAATCTTCATATTGCTTAATTCAACCAAAAGTAAAACAATCGCCCATGGACATGGTGAAAGAAAGCTATGCTATAAATGAAGCATTAAACATACCAATAAAAGATAATAAGTTCAAGCCTCAATATTGTAGTGAAGACGAACTACAAATAAAAAAGAATAAAGAGAGCAATGCAGCTCAACCACTTATAAGCAATTTCGAAACAAAACTTAAAAGTACCGAGAAATGTCTTCAAGATATTAGTAGTATTTTAAACCCAACTCCTTCAACTGAGGATTGCGAATCCGTATGTAGTTCTCGACCAACTGATTTAGATTCAACTAACACAAATGAATTAGAAACGTGGAATGTGGACGAAATAAACAATAGAACAAATTATAATATGAGAATAGAAGAAACTCTACAAAATGCTCTACAAGATATATTTAAAATTGGTAGGACGGAAAATGCCGAAAATAATGATCTTGAATATAGCGAAATGAGAAGTCTCGCAAGAAACATAGTTGATGGGGCAGAAAATTTAAGCACGTTAATTAGGGAAGACATAACGAATAAGCTCAATAGTATGAACGAATTACTGAATGATGTGAATGAAACTTTAGAAAACTCTAGAAAGTCTAATCTCGCATATCAAAAACTTAAAGAAGAAGGAGAAGCCCAAAAGCAATGTAAAATAATAGAACAAAATATAAGTAAACAAATCGACGATAGCCGAGTAAATGAAATAAAAGCGGACAGAGTTAATAAAAGTAATACTGTTACTCAACTAGAAATAGATGACATAAATAATGCAATACATAAGCTAAATAATGAAATTCAAAATCACGAAACAAGAGTTAATACATGTAAATCCAATTACGAAATAAGAAATAAAGAATGTAAGGATTTTATAAAAGAAGTCGATGGGATGTTACAAAAATCTCACGATATTTTACATCCACAACTGAAAGATAATAAATTTGAACTAGCTGAAGTATCTCAGGAAGTTAAAACGACAAACGACAAATTAAATTTGATTAAAAGAGAAGAAATCGAAAGAAACAAGAAAATTGATGGACTTTTAATCGACATTAAAGATAAAATGAAAGATAATAAAGAAGTTTTACGTTTAGCAAATAATTTATTGAGACGTGAAGAAAAGAAAAAAATAAGAGCTACTTCTAATATTCAAGCATTCCCAGAAATTGACGAGAAAGCTAAAGGTGATTTTATGCGGGATGATGAAATGAAAGAGAATGTTGCAACTAAAGTATCTGAGATATCATCGCTTGAAATAGTTAAAGGTAAGTATTTGGTTGGTAACTTTTCAAGAAATAAGTCCAAATTTTTAATTAAGTATTTTGTTTCATAGATCCCGAAGAGGACGAAAAAATAAAGAAAGAGATGGCTGAAAAAGAACAACAAAAACAGTTTCAGTTTAAAATTGAAAAGGAATTGGAAGAAATGAATCGAGGTCCAAGAATGACCAAGGAGTTTATAAGGAACCATTGCAAACAACACAAGTTGTACTGTACACCTTATTTAAATGATATTTTGTATCTACATTTTAAGGTTAGTGTCTGTTCTTCAATACCTATGTATACGATACCCAACGTTGCTTATCATTAAGTATACTGAAATATGGCTAATTTCAGCGCATTTGCAAAGTGTGTAATGTATTCTGATTGTAAGCGCAACAATTGTGGGTTCGATCTCTAACCAGAGAAATCATCAGTCAACGGTAAGTCAGTGTGGCCTCAAGTTCCGCCCCTCGACACTCATTGCCTCGATTTGGGCGGAAAACGGAGAACAGCGTGTTTGACATTACAAATTATTATTAAAGTTAAAAAAATATTTAAAATAACGAAATATTATTACTATTCAATGGAATTACTACTTAACTATTTTAAATATTGAGGCCAGTTGGCAGGCTGCAGGCAGTCGAGGCAGGTTGTGGGTACAATCTCCCCACAATATTTATTTAAATTTATATTTGCAATTCGTCAATCTGGTGTCGAGGTAAAGTGAGGCGTTGAGTTATGCCACTCTTAGCACTAGGTTCCCTCTGCCTTCCCTGCTGTGTACGGGATACAGCGTGAAAGCTGATTTAATTATCTTTTAAATATTCACGTACTTATTTTAATTTCTAGGGATTTTCCAAAATTGAAAACTTAGAAGAATATACGGGACTCAAATGTATTTTTCTTGAAAACAATGGCATTCAAAGGATCGAAGGTCTCGACACGCTCTCTGAATTAAAATGCTTGTATCTTCACTGTAATGTCTTGAGGAAAATTGAAAATTTAAATGGTTGCCCAAAACTGGACACTCTAAACTTGGATCACAATTTTGTGACAAAAATTGAGAATTTAGACGTTGTTCCCGATTTACATACGCTTAGTATAAGTCATAATATGCTAGCAACAATCGGTGAGTAAGAGAGCTTTTAATTTATTAATTCTTATAGAATTTAAATATGAAGCCAGTCGTAGCGCAGGCGCACAAGCGAGCGACTCTAAACGTGAAAAGTTGTGGGTTCGATTCCGCCTCGAAAGAATGAAATATTCAATATTTTCTTTTTCTCACTCTGGTAACGCTGAGATTTGCCACTCAACATGCAATGTTTCCAGAATAGATGTATCAATAGGTAGAATGGGAACGGAGTATTTTAATACTAGGCTCTCAGGTTTCCTTTGCCTACCCTGTTATGTGCGTGATACAGCGTGAAGATAAAAAAATAAATATTTAATTGTATTGGGCACGTCTTGTCGCAGCGAGAGAGCGCTTTTCGAGAAACAGAATGTCTTAACTTTTAAACATTTTTAAAGTGTTATTCCACACTTAGGAAAGAAAACTACTTATTTGGAAAACGTATAAAAATTCGAACGTAGCGGGACTCGAACCCGCGCCTCCTGGAAACCGACCAGGCGCTCTCGCTAAGCCATACGTTCTCATCGAGCTACGTCGAAATTTTTATACGCTTGTTACAACTTCGGTTTCCAGGAGGCGCGGGTTCGAGTACCGCCACGTTCAAATTTTTATACGTTTTCTAAATAAGTAGAATGTCTTAACGCTAGGTTCCTTCTGCCTACCCTGTTATGAGGGAAACAGTGTGAAGCTGCATTTATATTTGTATAGAAACTATTTATGGCGTATTTATAGAGAATATCCTAACAACAAAATTTGTGTTATTTGTATTATTTTAACTTTTACTTAAAAATGTGTAGCTTATGTGTAGGACACAAGGGCGCAAGAGGTGCAAATTCAAATACAGATAGTTTAAAAATTATGTATTTTAATTTATAAAATAATGTATTTATATAAATACAATATTTACAGATGATTTAGAACATTTGAAGCATTGCAAGAACTTGTCAGTTCTAGATTTGTCGTATAATCGTTTAGAAGATCCGCTTATTGTCGATGTGTTACAGGAAATGGCTACGTTGAAAGGTTTGTTTTGAAATATAAGCAACGCATTTTGTACAAAAAATAATACGACATGGCGTCTCTGCAGTATCAGGCCTAAGTCTACTTTCAGAAATCTAAATTTGTAAATTATTGGATACGATTATATTCAACTCGCAATGCCTGTAAATATGTTTAAAAATCGAAAATATATAATAACTAAGTTGGCTCTATATAATCTTAATTCGTCACAACAATGTGGGAGATTTATGAAGATAAATAAATCCTATGTTTATTAAGCATTTCTAGTAACTTTTTTATTAAGCATTTCTTTAATTTACAAAACATTTATTAGTAGGTAAACGAATATGAAATTTTTACAATGCGGCTTTGTTTTTACGTCAACTAACACGTAGTCACTAAGATTCTATAAGTTTGGCAATATGGTGAACACTTACGTCAGTGAGGATCCATCAATCTGTAGCGCAGACGTATCCATTTTACTGTTATTGTCATAGTTAAGAGTTCGATTATCAATTAGTTTACTCGCATTTCTCACCCTCTGGCAAGAAATATTGCGGCGTCGAGTTCCCCCGCTCTACATTTAATGTCTTTAATACTGTCTATAACCTGGGAACAGAGAGTTTCGCTTCTAAAACCTCTACTCCTTCTTCTTCTTTCTCCTTGCTTAAAAACACACCTTATGTCTCATAGCAAGGATGCTATGAGACATAAGGTGTGATTTTGAAAAAAAAATTCTAGTTCTCGTCTTAACCGGAAATCCAGTAGTACGAAACATACCAGCATATCGCAAAACGCTAACACTACGTCTCAAAGAGTTGCTAAATCTGGACAACCGCCCGATATTCCCGCGCGACCGCGCCTGCGCCGGCGCCTGGCAGCGGGGCGGCGTGCAGGAGGAGATTGCGGAGAGGAGACGGTAGAGGAGACACTTATTTATATTGCTTGTTTTAAGATTTAGCTAATGATTTGATCGTTTCAGATCTCATTAAATATTTAGAAACGTATTTATTTAAACTTAGACTCGAATCTATGCCTCTCTCTATTTACTATCAAAAGTTCGTCACCAATCAAGTCACCAATCATTCTTAAATATACTTGGTAAATGTTTTATTTTTGTTTATATCAACTCTGTAGAGACATAATCGTATCATTTATTTTGTAGCATTGCGTGCTGAGTGGCTGATCATAACGTCGCGGTTTGCCTTAGTACTAGAGCGAAGAAAATTAAAATATTAATAAATAATAAATTCTTCCCCCGCGTAGGAATCGAACCCACTACCATTGCGCTTACAATCACGACGCTGCGCCACGACGTTCAATTTTTTATTATTTTTGGATTTGTATTTACGATTACTTAGCTAAAGATATTTTAGCTTTTCTGCATAAAGCACGAAGGTGGAGTAAATTAAATTTTTTTATCAATCTTTGGATGAATGAAATTTTACAGTTTATAACAGGATAACTGTGCAATAGTATAGTGCAATAGTTAGTAATTCTTTTTTTCTTGATGTTTGGATCTAGTTGGCTAGACTTAGACAGTTTCCTAGAGGCATGCGTTCGAGTCACACACACTAAAAATAAGCAATACTACGTAAAATGTTTGTACGTTTCTAAAATATTTACTAAACATAATAACTTCATCCAAGTTGGATAGCTAAAGATCAAGAAAAGGTGATGGAGAGCGTCCACTACTTAATAAAGATGCGAGATGAGAATAAGGCACGCCGAGAGGCGCGGGAGAAAGAGGAAAGAGAGAAGATGGGGCTTCCCGCAATAGAAGATAAGGTTCTAATTTTTTTTGTTAAATCGTGCAATTAACGATGTCTAATTGGTGAAAATGGAGTATGCTCATTATCAAATCTAATTGCTAACAATATACTTTTGAACAGATATATTCGTGTAAACGTTGTTTTATAAAATTTCTGTGGTGGTTACAAAACTATTCTAGAGTTGAACGGACTATCCGTCCTCCCCCCTTCTTATGGTCAGACACATAAAATGCAGCAAAAAAATGCAGCATATTTATGTTCGTATCTTTAGATTTTAAACTTAACGTTCACTTAGGTGCTTATTGATTCAGAGATCTTATTATTTGCTTGATTTTTTCTTTGCGCCATTGGAACGTGGACCTCAATATTTGATACTTTTACGCGATTTTGAGATGAATCGTATAAGAGTTCCATGTTTTTACTTTTGAAGTATGGAACCATGAAAAAATTGTTGCCATTTTTAAATCTTTGAAACAATGCTACAGATTTTATTGTATTTTTCCCTTATAGAATGATTCATGAAAATTTATATGTATGATATTTTCATAAAGTGTATATATATTTAGAAAAACATAATTTTGTGCGGCTATCTACTCTGTAAACAGGAATTAACAAAATTGTTGTTATTTCCTGTTTACAGTCTAGGTCGCGATAGACGCTTGCGGATAAAGGCACGAATGACACACTAGTTTTAAATTTAACTAAATCTAATGCTTTATAGGAAGAAGAAAAAGAAAGCAATAAAATTGATAATCAATTAGAAGAAAATACGATCGGTGACTCATCGGAGTCTAAGAAATATAAAAATGGTATAGTAACAGACATGCTAAGCGATACAGAATCTGATACTACGAGCGAAAGCGATTCAAGCGAAGACGATTCTAAATTCCAAGGTGATTAAAGAAAAATATTCTACCTCAATTTAACATTTAATTTAAATTAGTATTTATTAAAGAAAAACATTATCATCGTCAGCGGTCGTCTTTAGATGTATTACGTTTTTTTGTTTGCCGTTTAAGCAAATATATATATTGTACTCTCTCGTTATTTTCATTAAAGTAAATAAAGATATGCAAGTAAAAACAATATTTATTTTAGAAGCTGAAACTGCAAAAATAGAATGGTCCCAAGTCGATCGTGGAAAGCATCTCATTCAAGAACTGAAAGATGAACAAAATGTCGAAGAGGAATGGAGTGGATATGGTATTGGTACTAATACGAGTCAATCAGGCGACAGGTAAGTTTCAGATTAAAACTATAACTAAACAATTCATGCTTTCTCCTGCATAACAGGTTAGTTAAAGGGGACCTAGTGGTAAGACACTAAGAGTTAAGACACTCTTTTCCCCGCGTACCACCCAATTTTGTAGACATGGCTTTTGTGTGAAGGGTGAAGAAATAAACGTAAATAATTTCTGTGAACGAGAATCGAAACCGGTTCATTTAAATTTAGTTATTTGTCACCAAAAAAGACCATAAAAACATTTAAATATATATATATATATATATATATATATATATATATATATATATGTATATATATATATATATATATATATATATATATATATATATATATAACTAATTTGATATTTTGTATAATTTTAGGAATACATCTACAGAAATTTGTACTATAAATAATTTACTGTTCAATCAACCATCGCATACCGGAAATAAGAGAGCATCTCAAACATTTGAAGGTAGAATTGCTTTACATTTCTTTAATACATTTAAGTTTTGTACAATTCTGTAATTATATTTATGTATACTTTGTTTTGAGCAAATAAAGTGTTTTAGACTTATTTAATTATGGAAATATTCTTATAATTACAGAAATTAAAGAAAAACCTGAGCAAGAAAAAGATAGATGCGAAAGCACAGAATCTCTCGATAACTTCAATGCTAAAAAGAAACCATTAATTGAAATTATTGAAGAATATAATAAAAGATCTAAAGATGAGAACAAAATGATTGTAGAGCACGTTAAAGAAAGTAGCGGTATCGTAGAAGAAGGCGACTTGATAATAGATCACGATAGAAAGCTAGCTTATGAAAAAGCTGAAATCCAAAAAGAAACTAAGCAATACAGAAAGATAAGAAAACGTATACAAATAAAAGAAATAAATAAAAATAGCACTGACTCAAAAGAAAACTTTAATGAAAATCGTGAAAACAATGATAATGATGATGTAAAGTCAAAAGAAAGTGAAAATGAACATAAAAGTAACGAGAAGCAGGACACTTCAAAAGAATCCTCAAGTCTAAATAACAATGGTGGAAGACAGGAAGGTATATAGTTTATTGATTTTAATATAAATTTATAGCAAATACGGCGTTGAATTCTTAAAAGAAGTGGGAGCCATAATTAAATTTTTTTTTAGCATCACACTCTAAAGATGGTGAAGGCGACAGTGTGTCTTTTAATTTTACGAGTCAAATACAGCCGACCACTAAAGACGATACTGAAGATAATTATGACTTAGAACCTAGTGCTGAAGATTTGGAAATATTTGCAGAATTAGATAAAGAACAACTGGAAAGAGACGCAAGGATAGCGAGAGGAGAGCCAGCTGTTGATCCCATGGTAAACGTTTAAATTAAATTATCTGCACGTGCCAGAGTAGGCAGAGAGACCCTGGAAACCTAGTGTCACACTTCCGTTCCCCAATTCTCACCAAATTTTGGAGGAATTGTATGTTGAGTGGTGGTATAGCGGTACTTACTTTAACTACTACTATAATTTAACTAATACTGTAATACTTTGTAAACTCAACTGTTTGTGAATTCGATCCCCACTTCATATTATCATTTCTTCGCTCTGATATTAAGGTAAAGCGCGGCGTTGATTTCTGTAACTCAACAGGCAATGCCTCCGGAAATGGGCGGAAAGTGAGGAACAGGAGTCTTAACACCAGGTTTCCTCCGCCTACCCTGCTAAGTGCGGGATACAGTGAAGCTGATTTTAAAACTTTAACCTGTCCTGTCCTGCCCTGAAAAATAATATTTATATTGTAAGATTATAACTAATAACATATAATACAATGAATATGTTAAATACATTAGAAACTCTACGATGCTAAAACAATGGCGGAGTTCCACAAGTCTCAAGACCCTACTCCAGCGCACGCGCTCCAGGAGAAGAATTATGTAACTACGTATAAAACTGATAACGCTTATGACAGGATTGCTTTAAGTCAGATGACTGGAAGAGATGTTCAGAGTAAGGATGTTTATCTTTTTAACCGACTGTGCGACGGAAAGGAGAGTTATGTGTTTATCAGTATGTTACGTATGTTAATTCCTATGTGGCGTTATAGAAACAATTTTAAAGATTCGTATGTCAATCTATTCGTCTTAACCTTGTGAGTATTACACACTTGACAAAAATTAGAACTTAACTCAATGACAGCCAGACGATATATTGTAAAAATTTAAAAAATAAAAATCGACGAATACTCAAGTCAAGTTGGGTGAAAAAATTGTATACAATAATACGTAATGTTGTATTTTTTTTGCTTCCCGTTGTGTCCCATTCCTCAGTGTATGCACGAGGAACGGTGTCTTGTTTTACTTTTGTGGTATGGAATTCTAAAAATGACTTATATGTGTGGATGTGCAGTCTCATATCTCATCATGTGTAGTCACATATGTACCCTCAGATTAGGTCAGGTAGGTAGGTTATTCATGAAGGACTTTGGTATATTATATAGATTAACAAAAAAATGTTTACTAGATTCAAATAAAGTGAAACTAACGCACGCACCTGGAGCTGTTTTATATGAAAATGTTGAATCAAAATCTATAGTGGATAAAGTTACTTATGAAATCGGCGATGAGAATATTGAATCTATGTGTGAGTGTAGTGGTAATTAATATATATTTCGAGAATTATCATTCCAGCCCTGAGCGAAACCTTAACATTATTAGTCAATTAAACTATTAACATTTAATAAAAAAAAAAAATTGAGGCCGGTTGTAGAGTAGGGTTGATACCCTACTCTACAGAGTTTTAACACAAGGTTCGCAGGCTCTCTTTGACTACACTGTTATGTGCGGGGCGTAGTGTGACGATAAAAAAATTGTGTAAACAGTGATTTAACACATTATTTTTTTAGCTAATGATTGATATAAACTCATTATAAAAGAGGAACTGTTAAATTTGCTCTTCTCATCAGAACCCGTCTTTTCCGAAGACTGACAATGTATAATCTATAAGACTGACAGTGCTGTTTGTAACGTTAATTTTAGTTAATGTTATTTTATTTTTGTTATCAATAAATATATTTTAATATCTTTATTTTTTTTTCATTTTAGCATCTTCATCCGATACAGAATCTATACATATATCAGATGACTCTAATCAAAATACTTCAGAAAGTGATATACTTGAGTCTCCCAAGTTTAAATCAACTGAAAGAAAATGTAGACCTACCACTGCTAAAGATCTAGATAAAGATAAGAAAGAGAGATCCAGAGTTAATGATAACGTTATAAAAAGTACTAAGTTAGATGAAAAGTCTACGCCTGTGCGAATCGATGGTAAACTTACTTATATAATAGCTAACTTAATAATATAACTTAATTATATTATTTATATGATTGTGATAGTCAGGATTGAATTGTGCTTTCTTAACTTGGAACTTTACACTACAATTATGGCCTCTATAATATATAGAAGTATGGGGCCTCATATGGAGTAGGTTAAAAGAATTAACTTATAACTCTTTTTTACATTACTCTCTCCTTTTAAACAGAAAGTTGTATCTTGAATAACAGATTCCAGAATCTTAAGTAACACTTTGTAAAGCAAATGAAACCATAATGTTTTTGATACTAACATTTCTAGATAAATTTTAGATCAACAGCTATGGTGTACATATGATACAGACTCTTCTCAATCACGTTACGCTTGCGTTCATTTAATTAAAACGCTTAAAATAATAACGTATTGTCTAATATTATTTTTCAGACCACACAATAAATGCAAGTGAAATGGACCAAAACGAAGCCAAGAAGTCTATCATTGGTATGATCAATTCATATGATGATGACAGATTTCCATCACAATGTATTTACTTTCAAATTTAAACAAAATGAATGTTGATATATAAATGAATGTCATACTTCATCGCCCAAGATGTCACTTAAGCTTAAACAAATTAAATGAAACTAATTTAACCGGATTAATCGCGTATATTTAAAATTTTACATTTTGGAATTTTGGAAAACCCGACGTTTCGAACACTTTACAGTAGTCCGTGGTCACGGGTAGACTGAGGTGGCATTCGTCGATCAGTTGATATAATTATCATATCAAACTACCGCCAGCGATTTCTTAATTGCCTCGCGTACTGCCCTGGATTCCTGCAGAATGAGCTGATATCTTGCCCTCTGGTATGGTGGGTTTGAGACTTCAATGATTTTATGAGTGGGTCCCAGGTGGTAGAAAGTTTCCAGCCATCCTCTCTATTGAAATTAGGATGTTTTTGTATTTCAATAGCCTCACGGATCATCCGAGGAATGAATCTATTTTCCTTAGCGAGGATTTGAGGATTATCAAACCTAATGTAGTGGCTGGGTTTATCCGCAGTATGCTCACACACAGCTGACTTCGATACATGCCCATTCTTGATATCTGAGATGTGTTCCTTCACCCTAACACCGATGCTTCTCTTTGTTTGACCAATGTATGATAAGCCACAATCACAGTCTAGTTTGTATACACCTGCAATCTGTAAAGGAATATTACTTTTTATTGGTCTCAAGAATTGGCTCACTTTCCTGTTAGGCTTGAATATGGTTTTTATTGAAGCTCTTCTTAAAATGTTGCCAATCCTGTCTGTAACCCCCTTCACATATGGTAGAAATGCCGGCTGTCTCTCTACTGTGGGTGGCTTGTTGGTATTCTGAGAACGCTGGCGGGGAACTGGCAGCTTGTTCTGATGAAGAGTATTCTTCACCTGGCGAAGCCCGTCCCCTAGGTGTTCAGCGTCGCAGAGGTGGTGGGCTCTCTGAAACAAAGATTTGCCAACGGTAGATAACTGTGTAGGGTGATGGTGAGATTCACCATTGATACCTCAATGGTGTGCGTGGGTTTCCTATATACTGTGTGGCCTATTGTGCCATTGGGATTTCTAATGACTAAAACATCAAGAAAAGCTAGGGAATTATTTGCCTGTAATTTAACAAATTATCCTTAAACAAATTATCTAATTATTGAAAAAAAAAACAACATACTAACGATAATTAATAATTGATTGGAGGAAACAATGGAGCGAAAAGCTACTTTTTCTAATTAGTTTGGTTCTATATAATCGATATAAACTAAAGTTGTAGTAGTATATTTTGTTTAGAAAAAATAAATAAATCAGCTTCACGCTGTATCCCGCACACTGCAGGGTAGGCAGAGGGAACGTAGTGAAAGACACTCCGTTCCCCACTTTCTGCCGAATTCCGGAGGCATTGCGTGATAAGTGGCAGAACTCAACGCCGCGCTTTGCCTCGACACCAGAGCGAAGAAATGGAAATATAAATTTAAATAAATATTTCATCTCCTCGAGTGGGGATCGAACCCACAACCAGTCGGTTTACAGTCACACCTTGTGCCGCTGCGCCACGACCGGCCTTGTTTAGCTTGACGTATTATCCGCATTTGGGAGGCCCTAGTGTCAAAATACTCCGTTCTCCACTTTATAATAATAATACTTTCAGGTACAAATTACGCCGACATGGCCGAAGATGCTCGCATCGAAGAATCGGTAGCTACTGAAATTTTAAACAAAACGATGAAATACGAGGAAGAAGAAATGTACAGGCAGATGGACGTCGTCATGTCTCACGAGAGCAGAGTGGATAATACTACTAATTCTATAATTCAACAAATTTCTGATGAACTGGAGAACGAGTATAGTGTGAGTTTATAGAATATTTGATTTTTTTAAGGATATAACAATTTTGTGTAAAATTCGAACCTAGTGGGAATTGAACCCGCGCCTCTAATGCACAAGTAGCTTTTATATAGAATTATGCTATTAAAACACCGTTGCCGTCACACCTTTTGTTGTTACTATATGATACAGTTTTTAAAAGATTTCAAAGATTTTTACGAAGTTCTGTGGACCCGTGAATTCAAACACATCTGTGATAAAATTGTAATAAAGTACTCTACAGAAATACAGCTCTTTATAATGATAGCTTAATTGTATTTTAAACCTTTGCACTCGAGCCTTTTTCGTTTTCATATGGGCCGGGTGCGGCTCGAGTGTTAAGGTAATTTTTTTTATTTGCTTCACGCCGTATCTGTATCCCGCACACAGCAGAGTAGGCATAGGGGACCCGGAAAGCCAATTTTAAAATGCTCCGTTACCATTGAGATACTTCTCACATTCCCCTAAATTCTGGGGGCAACAATTATGTGGACAATCCATACTTTGGAACTTAGCTTTGGTCTTATTGTCAAATTATATTGTCAAAATTATCACGATTTATTTTATTATTCTCTCTGACATAAATATTATAATAAAATCTACTAAACGTTAACTTTATCTTTTATAGATAACGGAAGTATCCCACATACTAGAAACCCAAGTGCAAGAAGCAGAACAAAGATGGCGGTCTTCCGATTTCGTGAACTACACTTCTTCCCCCACTGAGTCTATTATAGACACAAATGAACACGAAACCACCTTGATACCAAGCACAGATACTTCTTTTGAAGACACTCTCACTGAGTATAAAGAGACAAACCGTACTTTTTGTTTAGAAAAACATTCAGAGGCAATGACTGTCGAAACAAATGATAATGATTCTAATATTAATGATGGAAACAATGAAAATAATGATATTGAAGTTACTAATGGAGATAATGAAGTTAATGTGAAAGATGTTTCTGGAGATGATGAAATTTTTGAAGATTGTGAAAATGATGAAGATAAAGTGGAAAAAGTAGAAAACTACACGTTAGAAATGAAATTGGCTCTTGGTATTAATGATTAGTTGTTTTTCTTTATTTTGTTTATGTTTTTTGTTAGTAGTCATAATTGTTTTAGTTTGCACGAGTGACTTAATAAAATAAAGTTTAGAGGATGATTAAGATGTTTAATTTTCTCATTTTGGCGAATTTTCCTTTATTTTTATTAGAAAATAGTGAGAACCATATTTCACACCACATCATTAGATAATTCAAAGAGAAAGGAATCTTTGGTTGGCCCATTTAGATAAACTTTGTATGTCAAGAGATGAAACTTATTGCTGATAAATTTTATTTATGATTTTGTGAATGGTTGCCTGTACGTTATTCTTAACAAATAGTGTTTCATTTTAAAATGATAATTTTATTATTAATTTTGTTCGAAAAATTATTTCTTAATTTTTGGCAAAATCTCTTTTGTTTTAATTGTATTAAGCTTTTAGAATAGTTCAAACTGTGCTTTGAAACTTTCATTTAAAGTATCTTGGTCACTCAAAGACACCTGTGTGTGTCAGACACACACACAGACACGAGTTATGTGTAAGATAAGTAACATATTATTATTTTCAATATGTTTTAGGCTAAAGGTTTTTTGTGCACAATAAAAAAAAACAAAACTATCGAATTATTATATTTAATTTTAAAAATATAATTATTGCATTAATTTAAAATATATCCATAACAAATGTTTATAAAAATAATTATTTCTATAACGATAACAATGTTTACAATGCTTAATTGAAAAACGTTTTATAAAAAATATTGTTTGTAAAATGTATACGGACTATTCCAATAACAAATATAGGACCTTAGTGGGTTACTTCCCTATGATTTCTGGGTTCGATACACACTCAAGGAAATGATTATATATAAATTATAGTTACCTAAGATCTAATAAGACAATTTACGGCGTTGAGTTCCGCCACTTAAATATATCTAAAATGAGCGGAGAGCGTAAAAAATGGCGTCCTTAAACGAATTTGTTTACCTACCCTACTAAGATTTAATTGGATTATAAATATACCCTCAATTGGGATACGAAACCATGACCTACATAAATAATAGAACATCTGTATACATTTTACTTTTAGATAATGTGACCTTCTTAGGTTTTTCATAAATAAATACGATTTTTTATAAAAAAAATGTTTACTTATATTAAAAATGAATCGTTTTCAATGAGATTTTTTTATATGTTGATATATTTTGAATGATATTAATCAATTAATATCATTCAGATGCAAAAAAAATACTTACTTTTTATCAAAGTATTAATCTTTAAAACCATGTTTTATTCAAAAAGCATATATTTTTTGGCATATACACTAATCATACAACTAGAGACCAGTCGTGGCGCAGGGGCACTAACGTATGACTGTAAACACGACAGTTTGCGGGTTTCGATTTCCACTCGAGGAAATGAAATATTTAATATTTCCATTCCTTCGCTCTGGCGTCGAGGCAAAGTGCGGCGTTGCGGCGTTCTGCCAGTAACCACGCAATTCCTCCACAATACGGCGGAAAGTAAGTAGCGGAGTGTTTTAACACCAGGTTCTGTCTGCCCACCCTGCTACATGCTCCCGCATGAAGTTCAAAAATAAATACAACTAAATATATTATTTTATACTGAAGAGTACTATCTTTATATAAACTAAAACAATCAAAATGGTTATAGAAGTCTTATATACCTAATTAGGAACATCTACTGAAATCAAATTTTAATTCTTCTCAAGAGTATATTTAAAATAGATATTTTTCGGTCTAGTAAGACAAATTGGAGCGTTAATAGCGTCTTATAGCCTATAAAATGTACTGATAGAAGGAGAATGAAGTGCAAATGATCAATTGCTTCGAAATTAAAATGTCTACATTCAATTGTATAGATTATCATAATTTGACACTTTAAGAGGCGAAATTTATATAAAAGTTTCAACTTTTAGGGCTTTATATTAAAATCAAATGAGGAATTCATATTTATATTAGAAAGTTAAATTGTCTGTTTGTTTGAGCGCGTTAATCTCGGGAACTATAACTTATGGAGTTGAATAGTACATTCATCGAAGAAGGCCGGCTATTGTGTCACAACGAGTAGACCAATCGACTATGCGTGCTAAGGTAAAATTATGTAATTATATACTAAAGTAAGAAACAGTTAACTAACCACAACAACGGTTTTTTTTCTACCCAAATCCAACTAAATATGTACATACTTAAGTCTGAATAAAGTCAGTTTCGACAGATAATACTAAGAACAATATAAACAAAGACTTCTATAAACATTTTTTTTTTCTAATACAAATACAATAAAAACTAAAAAGGCACTTTTAAACATGATGACTGATTATAAATATCTGAATATACTCTAAAATGTATGTTATTTCTTATTTAAATCATATACATATAAAATTGAGCTATAAGTATAGTTTTAGTTTATATAATTTATATACAAATAATTTAAAAACATGGCATAAATGCATTATGACAAAGTTTTTTATATAAGCTTATCTAATTTGGCTGAAAATTTAAAAATAAATAAATAAATTTAAACAATACATACGTAATATATCTGTCTTAAAGATAATTTAAATATTTTCGATTTAAAAAATGAGACCATAGACAATAAGAGATAATAAATACATATTTTATTATTACCTTTGATCTGTCACAAAATTTAATACAATAAAATCAAATTTTAAGAAAAAAAAACAACAAATCGTTCTTAAAAATATTTTTACACAACTGTCAGTCACAGATAATCAAAAAATTTATAAAAATAAAAACAAATAAACATTTATATATACAAACAAATACCTATAAAACATCAAGCTACGTGGTGTTTTAAATCGAATATCTCCATTAATAACGGTTCAACGGGATGAACGTCTAAATACACTCCAGTGACTTCTTCCGCAAACTTTCTGAGTTCTAGAATCTTCTGTATGAGCTTTAAAAAGGTAGATTTTGCTTCACATCCTGGATATATGCTTTCTAGGTATCTTCTAAGAAGGTAATAATAGGAATTCTGAAAAAACAACGTAATAATACAAAAATAGTTCTGTTAAAAAAAAAAGATATAAAAACGTCCGATAACAAAAATTCTTTTAAAGTAAATAATGTAAGGATTACAATAACAAAAAAAAAAAGCAAGAAAAGCTCGAGTCAGATTCGCCCACCGAGGGTTCCTTACAAAAATTGGAGATCACGAACTTTTTCTGAAATGAGCTTGGCTTAGTCAGAGCCATTTTATACCTCACTTGACCAAGCGGTTTTAATACGAAATTTTGCCCCCTTTTAAAGCTATTATTTTTTAGGATTTAACCACAAATGTATAGTTTTAGCGATTTATTCCTGAAATAGCTACCTGGCCGCTAGCTGCCAAATTTCTTAATTCTAGATCAACCGGATGTACCCTATTAATTTCAATTCCTTTTATAGTGTCGAAATATGTGTTTTTTGCGATATAGACGGCCATATCTTTTTTTAAGTAAATGTAGAATTACAATTTTTTTTAGGAAATGAAGAGACCGTAGGTCTGAGTATATGGTTTGAATTTCACCTCGATATTTTCAAGTATTCCTGAGATAAAGGCTTTTGACAGACAAACAGACAACAAAGTTTACTTATAAAGGTAATTTTTTTTCTTAAAAGGTTCGGAACCCTAAAAACATGACTTGTGTGTTTGTGTATATACACACCTGCTCCAACTTAATAACATCACGGTGTACAACTCTCGCCCTGTCCGGCGTGAACAACAAGATGGCGGACATGATCAATATAACGTGTTCGTCGGTCCGCCATCTTGGTTCGAAGCTCCTTATAAAGGCTTCATGCGAACGGTAGATGTTACCTTTCGCTAGTTTTAATACATCTGTTTGTATACTGCTGTATTGTTCTTGATTGTGGGGGAGCTGGAATTAATTAAGTTTAAAATACATAAAAATGATTAGAAATTTAATGTTTTAATAGAAAGCTTTTCTCTTATATATTTGAGTGCAATAAAGAATATTATATAATTTACTGATTAATCTCCTGGTAGACAAAGGGCGGCTTTGAGTTCCGCTGCTCAACACGCAATATCTCAAAACGTTTTCGGTGCATAGGTAATGCTGTGTTTTACACATAAGGTGGCCTCTGCCTACCTTGTTATATACGGGATACTGCTTGAACTGCATATACACCTCACTTTTGAAACTACTGTATACATATATTATAGAAAACCGCTCGTTACATGTAGGGTTTGAATTTGTTATTTTTAGATAGAGTACAATTATTTAAAAATATAAAAAATACGTTTGCCCTCCAAATGATTTATTAATTTGCGAAAAATAATATACTTATTTATAAAAAAAATATCAAGATTCCTCAACAGTATAGACGTAGAAACAGGTTAAATGTATGACGCAGTTACAAATAGATACCAATAACATAACAACTACTTGATCTGCCGCTTTTCATTTAAAAAAAAACGTACTAGGACGAGAAAGGGATATATCTCGTTCTATTTTACGCACTACCTTTTTTTAATATTTTAGTGTCTGTGTGTCATTCTTAACAAATGGCGTTTTATTTTACAACCATAATGTTATTATTTTGTTTGAATAAAATCAATTTTTTCACATATGGCTGTATTAGGTTTTTAAAGAGTAGTTAATAGTTAAAACTGTGCTGTCATTTACAATGGTGATGACAAAAATACTGTATATATTGAAGTTAGAAATAACATTTAAAAAAAGGTGTAGCGAGATAAAAACTAGTGACCTTTGTGTATCATCGATTTATTCTAATACATTTATTGTGACAGTAAGAAGGTAAACTTAAAACAGCATGAGAAAGTAAATCGTAATTTGACGCTAAAAAATATAGTTTTTGCATCTACCCTACAAAATCTACCATTTCCATTTAATTCATTATATCCTAATAATATAATATTAGAATAATTTACTTATTATATGGCATTATTTCATCCCTTTATATTCGTAGGTTTGATTCTGATTATTATTATATACTTATTATTATATTTAATTTTTTGAGGCCGGTCGTGGCGCAGAGGCACATAGTGTGACTGTAAAATCGACTGGTTGTGCGTTCGGTACCCATTCGAGGAAGTGAAATATTTGTTTACATTTATATTTTCATTTCTTCGCTCAGGTGTTGAGGCAAAAGCGCGGCGTTGAGATCCGCCACTC
This sequence comes from Heliconius sara, assembly GCA_917862395.2. Classification (NCBI taxonomy): domain Eukaryota; kingdom Metazoa; phylum Arthropoda; class Insecta; order Lepidoptera; family Nymphalidae; genus Heliconius; species Heliconius sara. Next base: position 7,570,716 of record OU860798.1, read on the forward strand.
AGCACGAAATGCTTGCAGAATTCGGAAAGTGGGGAACGGTGTGTTCTAACACTAGGCTCTTTCTGCCTACTCTGCTGTGTGCGGGATACAGTGTGAAGCTGATTGGGTTTGATTTTTGATTGTGATTAAGAGGACGTCATTTGATATTGTTTCCATTACCGATTGTATTAAGTAGCGGTAGTAGTGTGCCGTGTCGTTTCCAGTGGATTGCCATTAAAAAAGTTAAAACGACACGGCACTCGTGTTCAGTACATTTTAAGTTTTGTTATTAGAATTAGTATTAAAGTATTGTTATTATAAATAGAATTGGGGTGTGTGAAACAAGAGTGAATAAAATAATTATAAAAGCTGGATTTTGTATCAGATTTGTTGTTTTTCCCGCTTCGACCATACGTTCAGGTTATACCTAGCAGAGTTTTGATGTGTTAAAGCAAAAAAAAAGTTTTTTCAGCTTCAGTTGACTCAAAATAATGTTAACAAAATAGTAATAGTACTTCTAGGGTTGCAGGTCCCCTCGCTCTACCCTGCTATTTTCAGGATACGGGGTGAAGCTAAAAAAATATATATATTTTATGATAAAAAGTTATATTACTGTCCACTGGTTCCTCTGTCCGTCGTACGTCATAGTGCTGCGTAGTACCATCATTTCTATACAACCACCTTTTAACAACGCTACCTACAACACAAAAAAAATATATAATAATAAATAATAATAAATACATAACAAAAAGCGATTGCAGAGTGTGTCAAAAGACGTAATAATGCGAATAATATATAATTTAAAAAAACTAAAAAAACGCCAACGCGCTCTAAACCAAGTGATACAAGTGCTATAGAATGAGCTCGGAGCTATAAACTATATGAACCTGAACTAGAACCTCTGAAGAGTGTCAATATTAAGGTCCTGGCTCCATCATCACAACAGGTCGTTGATATCATGATATTGTATTGTCACCTGAACTACGTATAACTGCCGAGTTTCATGGACATACAATTATTACAAGTGGTTCAAACTCAGATTCTTATATTTTATTACATAGTTAGCTTGTTTCATCTCGACCTAATAAAATCATGTTAAAAATAGTGATACATCATTAAGATCTCCTTTACCTGATCTTCCTCACACATATTCTTAAATGCATTAATTTTCTTCGCTATCTTAATAAGTCTTCTAATGGCGACCGCTGTTAGATTAACCAGAGTTATTAATCTAGGATCGTGTTTTCCACTATCCTGAAAATAAATGGTTATATTTTATTAAACGTGGAACCTTATAAAAAAATGGAAGATTTCAAAGTATTATTGTTGGCACCAAAAAATTTTATCATGTGTTTTGAATATATGATTGTTTGAATTTTAAATGTGTGAATGTGGGTGTATACACACACTAAGGAAAACTTTACATTTATTCGTAAATTTATGAATTTCAAAATATTTGCCTTTTCTTAGTGTATAACATTTTAAAAGAAATAATTTATGAATATTTTTTAAACATTTTTAAAGCGTTAATCCACACTTAGGAAAGATAAATACTTATTTAGAAAACGTATAAAAACTTAAACGTAGCGGGACTCGAACCCGCGCCTCCTGGAAACCGACCAGGCGCTCTGACCACTGAGCCATACGCTATAAATACTTATTTAGAAAACGTATACATATTTGAAGTTTGCTAGCAACATAAATAAGTTGTAACAAGCGTATAAAAAATTCGACGTAACTTGGCGAGAACGTATGGCTCAGTGGTCAGAGCGCCTGGTCGGTTTCCAGGAGGCGCGGGTTCGAGTCCCGCTACGTTCAAATTTTTATACTTTTTCTAAATAAATATTTAATTTATGAATAACTTTTCTTTCCACATAAATTATTTAGTAGTCTTTTTCGTGACTTTTGGATCATTTTAAAATGGCAACATTAAAATATCTTAATTGTATTACATTCACTTGTATTCAAATGCTATGTTCTAAACTTTAAAAAAAAATCCAAATAAAATATAACGCCATTACTTTGTAACATTAATCTAATTTTCATCATTACAAGTAAAAAAATCCTCGTCTTTTAAATATTCTTGTAGTAATTTAATATTATGTAACTAACTGTAACCATATATAGGAAATGAACCTGTTACCTTCAACCCGGCGGTGGTAGATTCACCGATTAGTTGTGAGATATCATCATCTATGGGCGCGTGAAGAGCTTTATTAGCCACTATTAGTTCATTTAGTTTAGCTCTTTCTACCTGAAAATAATATTTTACGTAAAAATAATAATAATGCTTCATACTTATACTAGGTTAAGAGTTTTTGATAAGGAAACATTTAAATAAAATTAGTACTTTTTTGTATTAAATGGCAATTTTGGGCAATTTTTTGTTTCATAATTATATTGAATAATTTTGTTTAATTTTATTTTAAGTTCATACGAAATGCATGTTTCCTAAGTGATTTTCTAATGTAATGTATGTCAGCTTCAAGGCTGTATCCCACACACAGCAGGGTAGGCATAGGCAACCTAGTGTTAAGACACTCCGTTCCCCACTTTCCGCTGAATTCTGGAGGCATTGCGTGTTGAGTGGCAGAACTCACGCGCTTTGCCTCGACACCAGAGAGAAAAAATGAAAATATAAATTTAAGTAAATATTTCATCTCCTAGAGTGGGGATCGAACCCACAACCAATCGGTTTTACAGTCACACTTTGTACCGCTGCGCCACGACTGGCCTCAATGTAATGTATGAAAGAGTTGAAATATAAACAAAAGACAAATTATATATTTAAGTGTACTATAATAATTTTAAAATTAATAAAACAATATCGTTATACTCAAATTCAAAATTTTTACTAATTACCTCATTCAGTTCTCTGGACGAGGTACTTCTACTACTGACGGAAGTATACGCTTCAAATTCCAATTTGATAGCCTCGCAAAGTATGGACTCCATAGAATTGGGTTCTATCCTGGATATAAATTAGTTAAAACATTGACTTATTTGTGTATTGTACTTATTTTGTGATTAAGACTAGCTTTCACTTGCAGCTTCAACCGCGTTGTCAAATGGAAAAAAAGTGGTAGGTATTTCAAAGATCGTATCTAGATAAAGTTAGCGGCCTCACACTTTTTCCCGCTTAGCAGGTTAGGCATATGGAACCTAGCGTTGAGACACTCCGTTTCCCACTTTCTCCCGAATTTTCGGCAAAAAAAAAACGATCTAAATAAAATTTACTAAAAATCAAACACCTTTCGACGTCTTGTAATATATCCCTAGCCTTATTGACATCTTGACTGCTACTAGTGGACGGTACATCTTCAGCAACTTCTGCCTCCTTAGTTTCTTTGTACATTTGGCTTTCTTCATTGGTTAGTATTGATCTGAAAATAAAAAAATATATATAATCTTTTCGCAAAATTAATCAAAAAATATGTCTAAACAAATGACAAAAAAATATTTGTAGTCAACTGTAACAAAAATAATAACACATTTTTTTTAAAAAACGTATTAAAAATTTGAACGAGCGATTACAACTTATTTATGTCATTAGCATTCCAAAAGCACCCAAATATCCCAAAGAATTTGGGAAAAAAAGAAATCCTATATAATGAATATTTTTGACATTTTGACAGTATTATTTCACGGTAGTGGGTTCGATCCCCACTGGAGGAAACGAAATATTTATTTCAATTTACATTTCCATTTCTTTGGTCTGGTGTCGAGGTCGAGGTAAAGCGCGGCGTCGAATTACCAGAGCGAGAAAATAAAACTAATTCAATTACCCGGAATCATCGATCCAACCCACTATAGTCGCGTTTATAGTCAGTTGTGCCGCTGCGCCACGACGACCACAACATTATCTGAGATAATATTATAAAATCATACTTTGCTTACATATTATTTTATCAGTAAATTTACACAACAATATAGGAAGTATGCAATTTTGCAATGCTATAAAGACACTGAGGTCAGTTTTATCATTATCAGTATGTCATTGCCAAATAGATTAAAATAATTAAAAACTTTACTATCAACTGTTAAGTAGATCGGCGTACGGTATAGTGTACTAATGACATCATAGAAATATTAAAATGCAATCTAACTAAATTCTTTTTCATTTCCAACCCGTGAAGTTTAGTTTTAGTTTCATTTTACTTCTTAACACAATAGAAGAACAGAATAACTATATGAGGGGAATCTCTCCAGTTGAAAGAGTGTATATAGGGTTTGTAAATTTTCCACACAGTGAATTAGATGGAAAATCGTGTATTGAGTCACTCAGTTCTCTGTTTTTCACCGTGGCACTGATCAGAAAAACATTTTTTTTAATAATAAGCCTTAATCTTAGAGGGAATAGAATCCAAAGTTACAGTGTACAGTACAATATTTCTTCAGTACTGCACAATAACGATGCAAACCTTTTTTTATGTTTAAAAGGTATTACACCATTATTGGGCTGTAACTGTAAAAACATAATATTAAAAAATAAAAATTGATTTAAATGGTTATTTATTTTTATTAATTATGAAGTATCTAAGTTTTATTTCATCTACAACAGGCTTGTCTATATCAAGCCTTCATTCTATATGATAATTGTAAAGTAAGCTTTGCTCTACTGGCACAAGTATGTAAATTAATAATGATAACATAACATATTTGTATGTTATTCAGCAAAATAATAATTGAACTGTGACATCATATGTTAAAGTGTCTGAACAGCTTTTCAGAAATGACCTAATCTAAATACCTAGCACACAATATTTGTTTTCCTTAAAATTACAATTATACAATTAGTAAATGCTTTACTTGTTACATTATTTAAAAAAAAAATCATAATATAATTACAAAAACCAACAAAATTTTTTTAATAATTTTTATTTGAATAATGTTCATTTCTTTTAATAAAAATAGTCTATTCATTCCCTCTATTTGGAGATAAAAAACTGGTCAAATCAGAGTAGACAAACTGAAATTCTCAGACTTATGTATTCATTCTGTATGAAATTAAATACAATAATTAGGTGTGGTAGGAATTTTTTTCTATGAAATTTCTTATCTTACAAATTTTCATACTTTAGATTTTTCCTTTATTTACTGCAAGTTGTCACTTCTTGCAAAATTTCATAATTGTAGGTCCACGGGATATTTTCCTATATGTTTAGATTACATGGTAAATTTATTTTAACATTAAGCATAAACTATACATAAACACTCGTATTTTTTGATTTTGTCTTAGGAGCTTCATTTTTCTGTGTTGCGTGAGACCGGCTTGAAATATTGATATTAATTTCAGATTGATATATCCACAGTATCATAAGATAAATCCTCATGACAAACCGACAAGTAAAGTAGCCCTATAATAGTTTATAACTATAATAATTTCTTGTGATAACACAGCATTAATCTAACAGCAACCATCTACTTCATGGTTCCTCCATACTATGTGACATTCGTGATGCGATCAGTGCTTAAATGGCACACTCGGAACACCATAATCAAATAACAGTATTATTTTATTTTAAAATTATTTAGCTAAAACCTTGTTATATACATATTGGTAACTGTAATATTTTTATCAGTGATACATACTTAAGGAAAAAACTGTATATTTAAAAATATTTAAAAGTAATGAAATTAATTTTTAATTATATTTAAAATTATTGAAAAATATTATAGAATATGTACCTGCAATTTCACTGACAATTTATTTAATTTTAATATGTTAGATAATAAATAAATATTTCATAAGTTAAATAAACAATTATTTCAACTAAGTCTGGCTTATCATTCCATTTGAACAATTACTTAGTAACAATTATTTATAGTTTTATTGTGATATTTTTTTAAAATAAGATAAACCAGATTGAGCCAGTTTCCTCAACAATAAAAAATCTGATGAAATACGCTATGTTAATTTAAGCGTAGAATTTATTGTAATTGTTCAGATTAGCACATAGCAGGGTAGATAGGTAGAACACACTGTTCTTTCTATGTAAATACTGGGTCTGCAGATATTGGTTCTTTAGTGGTGGAACTCTGTGCCATGCTCTATTAACAAAACTAAATAAGTGCTACAATCAAAATCTTGTTATGTTTTAATAAAATAATTAAGATTAACACTGACAATAAAATAAAAATTAGACTGGTATCAATAAGCTTATAAAATATGAATACTCAAATAATCATGCTAATATTAATTTAAATCTTGAAAAAAACTAGTGCTCAAAGCACTTTATTCACTACTTTCCATTCAATATAAAATTATTTAAATAATAATAACTAACTATAAAATTCAGCAGAAAGTGGGGAACTTAACACTAGGTTCCCTCTGCCTACCCTGCTGTGTGCGGGATACAGGGTGAAGCTGATTTTATTTACAATCAACTATTTTTGTTAACAATATTGAAAAGCTGTTTTTACCTACAGCTTTATCCTGTGGTCAAGTTGAAACAGCTGTTTCAAATAGTTGTGTATGACAAATTCTTACACTGACCGCAGGTACAATGAATTACACTAAAAGTCATAATGTAATGTAACCTATAGTTATTCATCAATAAATACACTATCAAGAGCAAAAAGATTTATAAAATTCATGACAGTATTTCCTATCAGTACCAGTTTTGGAAAATGAAAATAATTAATTCCTCTGAGTGGTTCTCAAATCCACAATCATCACATTTTAAATTTAAACCACCCAAGTAAAATCAACTAGGTACCAGGAGTTTGTAAACCGACCAAGAGATCAGTACTATACAAATAGAGCACAATTGTATGTATATTTTGTATACATTATTATGAAAACTCACTTTGGTGAACTGATGGTAAATTATTTGAAATTAAGCATGATAATTCTTATTTTAAATAAAATTATTTGATTTTATCCCTCAGTGAGGATCATACATACAACTATCAGTAAAGTTTCAAATTAAAATAAAAACTATTTAAAAAACAAAATTACCTTATGCTATTCTGTTTAGGGGGTTCATACATGCTGTCCATGCTATCACACATATTGTATGACTCCATCATTCTCTGCTCATATATAGCTCGGGTTATTAAAGTTTTCTCATCTATTGGGTGAACTTTAATTGTGTAAGGCTGTTCCGAGCTTTGAACTGGCACATAATGATTATTAACATACATAGGAGGTGAGTTTATGGAATTTTCCATTTCGGTACTTAAGGGAGACTGGTTTGTGCTGTGTGGGCTACATGTAGTACTATTTAATACATCGTGTTGTACTATAGTATGTTCAGGAACTTGAGGTATATAGGTATTAGGGATATCGTCATCCCGCTTGCTCACTTTAGAACTAGTCACTGATTCATCAGTCTCAGGCAATTGACGTTTCTTAGCTCTATTCTCCTCTATTTTTCGCCGTTTCTCCGCTTTATCTTCTTCAGACATGATGAATTCTTTAACCATTCCCACTGCTAAGCATTTTTCTAAACGACACTTTTGACAAAATCTTCTGGTTACAACGGTTATATCACAATTGTTTGCAAACGGACACTTAAATTCCTTATTAGTTAATGCGTTCCTACGAAAAAACGCTTTACAACTCTCACATGATATAGCGTTAAAGTTATACCCTAGAGCTTTGTCACCGCACACTAGGCAAATCTTTTGTAAATTTGAAGGGATTTCCTTTTTAAGATTACCATCCTCTGTCTTAATGTTACTATCACTTGAACTATCCATTTTCACATTTAAATATCGTCATAACTCACTTTGATAAACAAGTTTACTTAAACCTAATTTTATTAAGTATTTCGACTTTGTAACAGTTAAATCAGCTATCATGTATTCCATGAAAGTAATAATTTCACTCGCGATGGATAAAAGTTTGCCAATTTCGTTGTTATCTTAAGATAAGTGGCATATTTTGATAAATAAAATTCTGTACAATACATATTAAGAGTTAATTGGATGACTAACGTCAGTCACAATCACAGAACACATATAGCCAAAAGGTCACAATTGTGGCTATAGTATTGTAGATTATAAATATTTATTAATTCGGACGTCATTCGTTTCTTTTTTAAAATTTTATTATCTGTTTTGGTAAATGATAGTAACGTAGTATGGTAATGATTCAACAATAATTATGAATTTATTCAGTTATTAGTGTAAAGTAATTATAATAAAATAGTAGGCTGCGCTTCATGTACTCGAATTTAATTGAACTCCACAAGTAGCGCTTCAGTCTTTGTGTACTGTAGCAGATCAGGTAAAACATATAAATCAGCAAATAACACATATCCAAGTATAATGAAAACAAAAACCTGAAGACTTTTATTTAACTTACATTTTTTTCCAGAATAAAATACCGCTAAGCTTGTATAATGTAGTCCTTTAATATTATTAAGTAAAATATGTTATTCTAGAGAACCCTCTTTTTTTCCGCTCCAAGTATGAAAGTGCATTTCGAATTTAAAAAAATATCTTTTGATTAAATAAAGAGAACGTTTAGGTGTTATAATAAAATTATGGGTAATACCAGAACTAGAAATCTTGTGTTATTTTAGTAGACCACTTTTATTATAAAAGTTAACTTTACAGTTAAGAAGTAGTCAATTTATTAAATCCTTTAAGATATGGATAAATAATGAAATAATTAATAAAAATACTCTGTTTTTCAAAATATGTATGTTATCGCATGAATTGATAATGTAAATGTTGAAATTAAAAGAGCGCATTTATAAAGACGTTGTTGACAGTGGACGAGGTAAAAGATGTATGCAGAGATCGTAGCAATTGACACCACGTTCTCTAGGCTACTCCGCTAGAAAGATAAATATAAAAACAATCACAATACAGGGCAACGTCGGCCAGTCTGCTTCAACTTCGCTTCAACTACTAATGAAGTATTGATTTATAAAATATATGAGCATAAAAAAATGTGTTTTTTTGTTGACTAGAAAGATGTAACGTTCGAGACAAGACATTATTAGTCTTCACTAAAAGCATATTAAAACACAATATTTTATATAGATATATAAATATCCAATAATACTTAAATGATGATACGTAATTGATTGGCATGTTTAATTTCTGTTGATCAAAAGAAAATGGTAGCGATGCAATATTCTAGTTGAGCGCGTACAACTGCCCCGTCGATGGGACAATTTTCCGTTTCATGGCTCTCACCAAACTGCCAATGTCACCATGAGTTTAGTGGGGTACAGGATATCTTATGTTTTATTTTTTAACGATTTATATTATAATGATCAGAGAACTAAATAACCTACCACGCTTGAGTTGGAATCGCGCACGAAGAATTTCGTACCATTATATACTAAAATGGCAATAAAATCTTGTATATTGCTTGGATTTAAATGTTTAGCTTATATTAATTGAATTATTTATTTTTAAAGTGTTTTTTTTTATTCTATTTTTTAGTATTTGTTATCATAGAACACATGCAGAAATTCATAATGTGTGAAAAACTGTCTAACTATCACAGTTCATGAGATAAAGCCTGGTAACAGACAGATAGGCTAAAAGGAAAGGGTAAAAGTACTATCATATATCTATCTGGCCGCTCTTTATCTTAGTGTAATTTTTAATAAGCGCATTCCCAACTAATAAATAAGTCATGGTAACATTACTGTGAAATGTAGAGACAGGTTTACTATCAGAGTGCACTCCTTGCTAGTGATGGCTCGAAAAATACCATTTGATTACCACTGAAAGAAATTTAAATTATATTAATTTAGTTTTTACAAAACTAGTTACCGCTCGGAGCTTCGGTATTTTTTTAACTTTTAGAAAATGTAGGGAAATAGTCCCTACATAAAATTTCAAATATCAGTTTTATAGGACGCGTATTTTTAGCTGCTCATTATCTGCTTGCAGTTCTGCGCTCAGGAACGAGAGTACAGTTGTATATAAATAAGTATTTTTTAGCTTCACGTCGTAGTCGTAGTCAGTAGGCAGAGGGGTCCCTTTTAGTGCAGGAGTTTCCAACCTTTTCTTGATCAATGACCACTTTTATATCATTCTTGTCGGGAGGGACCTCTATGTAGGTATAATTAAAAAATACTGTAATTACCCAACATAAACTTTAATTAAAACTCAATTGGAACTTCTCGGAACTTTCTACGAGAAACCTCTGTAATTCTCCGCGAGGACATTGTGGCGCAGTGTCACAACCGAGTGACTGTAAACGAGAAGATTATGGATTCGTTTTGACTTTGAAAATTAGACAGTTATCTGTTAAACGAATCAACATCTAAATATACACATAAATGAACGTCTGCACAGATGTATAAGAATGCGTGTTGAAGTGGAAATCGAATCCACTGTCCTGTACCTGTACCACATTGGTCGCGAAAATCACAAGCTATTAGATTAATATATTTGTACTGCAAGTTCTCATTTCTTACGCGAACAAAAAACATTGACAAATTTAAATTTGCCGGCGTATGCACTCATTTTGTATGAAATAAACTACGAATATAAGTTTGTAATGTTTTTTTAATGAAATACCTACAAATGTTCACTTTTAGGATTTTTTCGTTTATTTGTATTGTGAGTTTTCATTTCGTGCCAAATTTCGTAACTGTAAATGTATTTACGGGAAGTAGTGCCTACTCTATGTAATTTGAGTTTCATAAATGATCGTATCTTTGATTGGGTTGCTTTAGAAGATAGATTTTACCTGTGCTCCAACGGACCATAGACCTGAATATTTGATATTAATTTCAATATTCAATTACAATTATTAACTAAAAATAAATGGTCCTGACAGATGGACAACAAAGTTATAATAAATTCGTTTTCATCTTTTGAAGCGCGGAACTCTAAAAAAACTTTATTAAATTGTACATTCCGTTGTCCTACAATCCTAAAATCGGTATGGGAACCTCGGTGAACGAGTTGGACTCGCACTTAACTGGTTTTAATCTTTATCAATCTTCAAGTTTGCAAAATTTCTTGATATCGCTTCGTTCGTCACCGTTACAGAATGGTATAATTTTCCGATAGCAAGCGCGGTGGTTGTAGGGTCAATTTCCACTTATAATTATGGAATATTTTCATATCCGCGTCGTTAAATCTCTCCTCTCAATACTACTAAAATTGATATTGTCCGTATATGAGGAACGGAGAGTTTTCGAAATGTTTCGTATTTTCCCTATGGTCTGCCTTAAGCAGAATACAGTGTGAGGCTACCAACTTTTTGATTTTGTACGTGACATAATATGCCTAATAAGACATTTGTATTGAATAACTATTGTTTCAAACAAACATAATTGTAGGAAGTTGTTTTTAATAAGTCAGCAGTAGGTATTTCATGTTGCAGTCACTAACTAAAATTTATAAACCGCTCATATCGTATTATGAATGTTAGATATATATGTTTTTTTTTCCATAGAATATGCTTGTTTATTATTTGTTGTTTCTTATATTATTGTTTATTAAATTACGGAAAATTATCATATAATAGTTCAATCGTAGCGCAGGAGCGCAAAGTGTGACTGTAAAAATGCAACGGTTTGTGGGTTCGATCCCTTACTCGAGGAACTGTACAGAGTGAAGGTAAAAAAGAAACATACACAAAATTATACATAAAATATAAAAAAAATATATTATCTAATATTTATACCATTCTTCAATTTAGATTTTTAGTCACTCCTTTATGCAAGTATGTATAAATTTCTAATTATTTAATATTGAAAGAGAAAAACTCTGTTTTTTTCTAGTTTGCCTCTATTTACCTCGCTTTCAGCGGGATACCGCGTGAAGTTAAACAAATGAAAATAATTGTGGGATAATTTTAAACTGTACTAAATACTATATATCACCTGCAACATAAACAAAAATCAACCTACATATCATCTAAAAGCGCATTCACAATCAACATCACACTTAGTTTTAGTTTTAGCGGCCATGGATCGCTGGTTCTATTATTTTATATATTATATATTTTATATAAACTCTTTTTACGTCGATGCGGACACATATAATGTCAAGGTCGGTACGGAACAGCACGTTAATTTGGTAGACAGCAAATTTCTAAGCTTCACTATTGATCCAAAATATTTGTTCTCTTCAAGCGAAAAGTATAATACGTAAGTACATATGTTATTTATAAAGTATATTTTTTTTTAGCTAATTTTTTTTAAAAACGCTGATTTTTTTAGCTGTATCCCGTATATAGCAGGGTAGGCAGAGGAAGTGAAAGATAGTTCGTTCCTGACAGACTGCCTAAAGCAAGCTTTTGTTTGTTGAGTGGCGGAACTCAACGCTGTGTTTTCTTTTGTTATGAGATCGAGGAATTAAGAAATTAAGCTTCACCTAGTAGGAACCGAATCCACAGCCGTCGTGTTTACAGTAATATAGCTTATTCATCAGAATAACATACAATGGTGTACGTAGCCTAGCCTATATTAAAAAAAATCACATATTCATCACAAAAAAAATCCATTTCCTTGAATAACATTTATTCTAACAGCAAAGAATGTATCTGTATGGCGTCTTCCCTCACTCCCGCTTTTATCCGCATTGCTGGACCGTCCACTTCTTATATGACCTTTGAGAATTCCACCATATCAATCGACGATACTAACGAACCTAAGAAGCTGACTTTAACTAAATTATTTAGAGATGATGGTAAGAAATACTATAATGATATTATTTTATCTATAACCATGAAATAAAATATTAAGTACAGTATTGCTGAATTTGATAAGCGAGAAAAGAATGCTTAAGATTTCCTTTTTGTTGTTATATTGAAATTGTTTAGTATTCTATATACAAATGTAGATAGTCCAGACTAGTCGTGGCGCAGGGAAACAATTGTGTGGTTTTAAACGTTTGTGGGTTCGATTCCCACTCGAGGAAATGAAATATTAAATATTTTCACTCGTCGCTCTGGTATAGAGACAAAAAAAATGGCTTTGAGTTCTTCCATTCCAATGACGAAAATGCAATTCCTCCAGAATTCGGCGGAAAAATGGGAAACGTCAAAGTTGTGAGCTTATTTAAATGTAACTATTTATAACTATTTAAATGTAACTATTTTTATTTAAGTTCTTCTTATTTGTTACATGAAAGAACAAACATAGCAAACTGCTATTAAAAAACTTTTAAAATTTAGATTCTCGTGAAAAAAGCCAACTCGCAGTTACACATGGTCAATGGGAAAAATTTGTACATTGGGCGAAAAAAACTGGCTTTGATCTCGTCTTTGCGCTGAACAATAACGAGAAGACCAGCTCCGACATGTGGGATCCTAACACCGCATTAAACATTTTGACAGTTGCCGATAAAGCAAACATTGGAGAAATATTTTGGCAACTTGGATATGGTAAGACTTTTCTTTTATTTTCTTCTTGTAAAGGTGCTTTCATAGAACACTTATAATGATCATTATTGTTTACGGAGTAAGCCTAATTAAATGTATACGATTCTGGTAGGCTAAATGGTTATATATTTTTATTTTACATTGTTTTATGCAGAATGCTCAAACCAATCCATAGAAGAGTACTTGAATGATTTAGAAACTCTTCGTGTCATCATCGAAACCTTCCGACCCGGGAAAGAAGGTGACTGGCAAGTGGTTGGGGGCGACGTCACGCAGTGCTTACACAAAGACTCAAAGAGTGACTTTAAAGATTACGTTACTTTGTCTAATGACATGATGGATGCCATATTATTAAATGGGTGAGTAGATGTTACTAACTACAGGTGTTGTAGGTGAGGCTGTAGAAGTAAAATTTATTCCAGTCTTTCGGCGCAGGTACGATTTGTCTTTAATTTCGAGTATTATTGATTTATTTATTTATTCTTTTTACTTATTATGGAGTAAATTGTAGTCATTTTAGAGATATTCTCAAATTTGCAGTAATTCTTCGTCTCAGGAGTTGGAACGCATGTCAGAAAAAGATAGGTTAAAGCTGCTAACTCTCCTCAGTCGTAGTGACACACCGCTCTGGCTCACTGAAAATACTCAGATGCATACTGAGCTAGATAGAGCTGCTGATTGGATCACGAGTCTGGGATATTCAGCCAGAAATGGATTTTCAGTACACTATAAAGAATTAATGGAAAATGAGTTGTACGAACCAACTTTGGTAAACATTATTTTGTTTTTTTTTATATGAACAGATTAGATAACTGAATCGACATAATTTTATGTTTTCATATTGCAGCCAAAATAATTATAATTACTAAAAAAATATTACGGCTCATTTACTATACGTACAGTATCGGCAGCAAAAACAACTTGATTCAATTAAAATGTAATAGTTAAAATAATTAAATTACTGTTTTTCAGAGTTTCTACATGGCACTTCTATTTAAAAATTTAGTTGGTGACAAAGTTCTAAGTGTTGATATTGATTCCTCTCAATCAATTATATTTGCACATTGTACTTCTCTACGACATAAACCTGTATCTGGAGCTATAACCTTGTATGGTGTGAATATGGATGAAGAACCAGCGCGGTTCTCCATTAAGTTAAGTAAGAAAGAAGAAGGTGGAGATATCATGCAGTTTATTTTGGGCCATGACCATAGTGGGTAAGATTTATGAAATAGTATTTACATTCATCAATAGTATAAATCAATTAAAAACATATAAGCTTAAAATATTTTTAATATTTTTTCCAGCAATATAGTAGTGAATAATCGAGCTATGTATTACGAAGGTGATATTCGCCCAGTTGTGAAAAGAGTACGTCCATACAAAACATTACTCCTCAATCTGCCTCCGAAATCTTTCGGTTTTTGGGTTCTTGCTAATACACAAGTTGAAGCATGTTATGAATCTAGTAGCGGTAAGTTACAGAACCTAAAAAAAAGTAAGCAAAGAAAAGATGAAAACCTTATCAAAACCAAACGTTCTATAGTTGCCATTAATGACGACGTAAGTAATACAAATTTGGAATTATCTGAAGAATCATTTGGCAGCTATGATGACATATTTAACGGCGTAGCACTTAAAGAAAGGGTTGACAATATTAACAATTATTTAAGAAACGTTCATAGAATATTTAGATTAAATTCAGAAAACACAAACTTAAATCGTGCCAAACGAGATGCATTTGAAAATATCCGAAACAAATATTCTAGGAGACATGACATAAGATCGCAAAATGATGATGAAATCGGAAGTAATATATTTAATAAATTGAAAGAAATATCTAAGAGTCATTCTTTTAAAAATGGCCTGTCAGCATTAAAAGATGGTAAAAGTAAACGGCTTAGAAAGCCTAAAAGAAATTCTAGATATAAAAGTAAGAGAAATTCAAAACAAGGTGAATCTGATACAGCACAATTGAAAAATAGTAGTACAAAAAAAGATACAATAAATGAACATCACAATACATCATCAAGAAAGCGCAGAAGCATCACAGGTACTAAGTTTAAGAAATACGAAGAACAAAGTTCGGAAAATAAAATACCAGAAGATAGCACAGAATCATTCAAATTTGGCACAATTCTACACAAATTGAAGAAAATAAGCGAATTGCCTTTAGAAATAAAAGAGAAAGATGAAGATTATGGAGATACGGAATCTGGTGAGGGAATAGTTTTAAAAACAAAGTTGTCAGAGGACAGCGCTATTATTGATATAACAGAGAAGTCTCATTCTGGTCTCCTTAAGTCCACTCTACAGGATATTCTGTCTTTATTATCTGACTTAAACAAAAATGTGAATAGATTTTGGACAGCTATTACCATACTGGAATAGTACATGAGTTTATAATGAATTGAAAAAAATAAATTAAAAAGGCTTAATAAGAAGAATGCTTGTCAATCATTAGTGTATATAATTTGTATATAAAAATTCTTTAGTGCTAATTGTTAAAATTTTAAATAAAAAATATTTTACAAACTTTTCATAGTTTTTTTAAAGAACATGTGTAACTCAAATTTATTTTTAAATTCAGTATATCATATATGTAGTATATCTTGTATTTTTTTATTTTAACGCACTATCTGTTTTTAAGGTTCCGTACCTCAAAAGGTTATTATAGGATCACTTCGTTGTCCGTCTGACAAGACTATTTATCGCGAGTTGAAATTGATATCAAATATTCAGGTCTATGATGAAAAGATACGACCATTTATGTTTAAATTTTGTTGCATCCTCGAAGTGTCAATCAACGAAGTGAGAATATAAAAACAAATAAAAAAATCCAGAAAAGTCAAAATTTAACGGTATTTCATAGAAAAAAGTAATTATAAATATACATTTGTAGTTGATTTCATACAAAATAAATGCATATGCAAATTTTAGTTTGTCAACATTTATGACTTCCCGTGGAAGTCTCCATCTCTTTCTCCATCCTGAAATTGGTATGTACGCCTTGCATTTAATTTTTTTTATTTATACCAGGTATAATATAAAAAAAGTAAAACATAAGGGATATAAATAAAACAAAACAATTGGTGGTACAATGTAGTTTATTTATTATTTAACAACATGGTAGATAAACCACTTTCACACCCACAGTAAAGTCAATATGAAAATGGTCACCTCTAAACTTTTATACATAACTAATAAGGACCCATAAATCAATTTAACAATGCTTTGCAACAAGATATAAATAATTATTAGCGAGAAAGCCTACTTTCTACAGAGTGAGAGACGGAAACTCAAAAGACAGACGTTAGTTGGGTACAGCCTATGCGAACGGAACGAACATTAACAAGTCCACGAAAGCTCAATCCGATTAAATACCTAAAAACATTATCAACAATAAACTTTCATTCTCTCGTAATTCTAATTTAAATGTTATCGGATAACTTTAAACTTTCTCTTTAATAACAATACAACTTGAACCGCAAAGGTTCACACTTTACATTTAAATTTCGGTAAACTTGCAATTTTAACACTAGATGTCACTAATATTAAAAGCTAACGTACTAAATGTGTTGACATATCACTATGCTATCAAATAGACGAACACAATCGAGGAATCGATTTTATTTATAATAAGATATTAAACATACGATTCGCTACCGATTTTCCTCGACAGTGTGTCGTAATTTGAATTAAATGAAAACTAGATTTTCACGTTCAATATAGAAAAGATTTTGTTTCAAAAAAATATGTAGTAGAATTCAAAGCGCAACAACTGGTGGCACTTACGTCAGTTCTTTATTATTTAAATGAAATAATATTTATATACTAATCGGAATTTATAAAAAGGTATAACACTAATTTAAAATACTGTGTGAAGCTCTTGTGTTGTTGTGTGTCGTTGTCCCTAATTGTCACTGTATGATGTTATCTTGCGATTCTGATCTGTATGTTCGTATAACTATTGTTACATCTTTAAGACATTAAGATATTTCTAAATTTGATCTTTGTTTCTTTTAAATTTTGCTATTAAAATGTATTATATCATATTTTGGATATATTTGTACTTAGTTATAGAACATTTGGATCAGGTCTTTAAAAGTTATTACTACTTACAAAAATTTGATAAATTTCAATATTTGTTCGTTTTAATGTAAATTTACTTATCGATCTTAGTTTTAGTATTTATCAATCATTTAATTTTTCTTTTTACCAAAATTTATCAAAATTTAACAAATTTTCAAAATAGTAAACGTATCGTGTCCTATGTGCTAGTGCGTAATAATCTACATTGAAAATATATTCAAATTCAACAATGTGTATAAATTGCGTTTAATTTATTCAAACTAAGCGATATCAGCTCCAATTGCTATGACGCAATAGTATAACAATCAAAACGTTTATATTTTAATTCCAATATATAAATTATAAAATAATAAATACACACTTATTTTCAAAAGTCTGTATAATGCCAAATATAATAGCAATCTCCCACACTCACACTCTCAACAACAACGTACACATCAAAACATGTAACTATAAAAGGTATACATCTCACGTACTTCCATACAAGTTTCAAAGATTTAGGTAAAAAAGCTACCATTGCGTCATAACAATAACCAATAACATCCTTAAAATGATATTTCAGTCGTTACTTGATAAGGTAAAGTAATTGGGAGAGAGAAGAATGAGAGAATTTTATGTGCCATCGCCGGCCAAAAAGTCATTGTAACATCTAAATAATCTAACTGAATGAATTACAATAATAGTATAATACAATACCCTGAGTGCGAATGTCATAAGATCAATTCATCAACTGATTAAGAAGAAACCTGAGAAATTGGTCAGTCACTTAAGAGCTTAAAATTATTCTACTGACGTGTTGGATAGTGCTTTCATCTGTTTATTTAAATAATTTACAATTATCACTAGACTACATATCTACCTTGTATAAACCTCTTTGTAAATTCATTACAATTTTTTATAAATGAAATAGAAACGTGGAAACAAACTGCAATGTGATTTCTAGTTAATTTTTAAGTCTAGCAGATAAGGTTTTAATATACTATATAAATACATATTAATATAATACTAAAACAATAAATATTAACATCGATGCAGCAAGCATCAAAATATTCACAAACCTTACCAAATGGTTCAACAAAGTGACGTGATTGATTTGATATCACCCAAATTCCTTCAATAATTCGCACTTAAGCAACATTTTAATACTTATAATTATTTTATTTATAATTACAGTGGAAATTGTAACTACACATCGAACACCGAAAGCTTACATTATACATAAGAGCTTCGAAGCACCTAAAGACATCATTGAAACAAAGTAAATAGAATAAAAGAGAGAAACGACACCGCACACACAAGAGCCTCGCGAACATGCATTATACATACATTACACAATCTGATTAACGTTTCATTTTTAAATTAGTGACAATTAGCGGGTTTATTCAAATGTTTAAGTTACATCTAAACCTCGCTACGTACCAAAATAACTTTTCTAAAATACTATTACTACGTGAGAGTCAACAACGAAGATTATAGTAAGATCTACGATAGATAGAAAGAGAGAGATAGAATCTAGGGATAGCAATACTATTTATTTTATTTTACTTAAACTCTGTGTTGTTTGGGAGCAAAATAAAATAAATTGTATCTACAGTGGAGACGAAACGCTACAATATTACAGGTGTAGAAGGAGATAAACATTTTGGTCATGTTAAAATTATATCCATAGATACATACAGGTCCAATGTCTTAACGCTATTATTGTATCGACTACGAACAACAGTTTAGCTAGAATTGCCATGCACATATATAGAACTATTACCGTAATACATGATACCTATCCTAGACACACGTACACTGTGAAAATTATGTTATATCTTAAAATTACGTGAAGTTGAGAAGGACGGGTTTCATGCCTCGCTAGAAGGTACCCATCTTTAGACTTTAGACTGGCGACTAGTGCTGAAGATAACTCTATAGAAGCTATGAAAATATTTATGAATAGTAGTGCAGGAAAATATTTTGAATCTTAAACATCAGAAAATAGAGCAGTTTCTTTAATAGATCTGAATGTATTAAATAGGTCTGTCGTATTTACATTTGTATGTAGATTGCAATGCGATAAAGTCAGAGATGTCAGTTGAGACGAATCTAAAACCTCACCTAGGATAATGATAACCGATACCATACAGATTTAGGATGTAGGTACAATGAAAAAAAAAATCAGAATTAATACACATGATGTGCTGACACCACGGATGTATTGTATAGTAAACTACGAAGAAAGTGTGGACGATCGTTAATCCCATTGAAGTCGAGTCGATCTTATAGATGAAATTGAAGTCAGTGAAAGATTTAAAGAGATCAAGAAGCTAAGTAAGTATGTAGCGCGAGCGGACGGGCCGCGTCGGGCGCACAGCGTTAGTTTATTTTATTTATATATCACAGCTTTTGACGATAACAAATCTTTTGCATTTGCAGCTTAATACGTTGAGGCAAACATCCGAACCATTAGCCCTAAACACTTGGCGAATCCGCTACCACTGCCGTCGTAATGTCATCTACTCCCGACCTCTCCACACAACACTTCACTTTCTCTGCCTATTCTTGTCTCTGCGGATACAAAAGTCGACACCGTAACGTTAATCGCTCGAAGGATTGCTCAAACTCACTTTAATCCTAAGCATAAAACATCGATAAAACATTAGAACCGCGTCAACTACGAATACGCTAACTTGATTCAACGATTGAACTCTCAACGGTAACACAACGAGGTTATTCTACTTTACATCTAATCAAACATCTTATATTAGACATGTACGAACGAAACGACGATCGCGACCGTATTAACAATATTGTTCCTATATTCGATGTGGACGTTAAGGCTAGGTCGATTAAGGTAATGTAATTATATCGTACACCTAAACAAAAGACGCTTCATACTGACTGCATACGCAATACGCAATACGCAGAACGCATAGGCACGCAAGCGAAAGATGTAGAGGCAAAAGATTGAATCTCAAAAGTGACAGCGCAAGCGTAAACACATCAAGCTGTTCAAGCTGAGTGGAATTTGGATGAAACAAATGAATACAAGTGTGTAGGTAACTGCAAGAAGATAAGAGAGTGCCTCGAGTGTGACGGCACGCGCGTCAACGGCCCGGTGACCGCTCGGCGACCGCCAAGCACCGTGCGACGATGACTTTTTGACCTAACGTTGTGATCGGCTTTCCGCTCCGTATGTGTATAAAAATATTATTGCTTATTATCAAGCACCAACGCCTCTAGCCAACTACATTCAAACGAATGAAATTTAGAATTTGTTCCTACAAAAATGTGTGAGCGCGAATGATTTTGAACGAAATGGTTAACTTGTATGGCTTTGTCTGTATGGGGGTAACAATGGCGTGTCTTTACAGCTACATCGGCAGCTCACTGCATCACGCATTTGCTCTCGATCTGCGACTTCAGTTCGTTCACTTGCGTCTCGATCGTGTTTTTCAGTTCTGAAATGTAATGTTTTAGATTAAAGCCTATTTTAAAATGTTAAGCTTATAATTAATTATTTTTGGTTTTAATTGTGATTCGTATTGCTGGTGTTGACACATCACAACTGTTACTACTATATGGTTGATTGGTATTGGTTGTGGGCCAATTTTTACTCGGAGGTATTTGAAACCCTTGTCATGTCAAATATCTCTGAGTAGTGGAAGTGTGTGTAAAATGATTTAACAATTGACCAAGAATATTTTTTTAATATACACCTTGTTTATAAGAAATCAACTTAAATCAGAATATGGATAATGATAAAACAAAATAAATTTTGGTGAAAAAAGTTAAATATTACATTGTTTATTATAATAATAATTATTTGAAGTAAAGTTATGAAAATCATCCAAACAATTTTTCAAGAAAATAACAAGGCACTTACTAGTGAACTCATCCTGGTCTTCAAGCTCCGCTTCAGCTGCAAGCTCCTCGGGGGTCTTCTTCTTCCTCATCAGGGGGTTATCGGGCTCTTGCTGCTGTTGCTCTGCTATCTCCTCCTTCTTGGGGATTTTGTACTGCAACAGATATTGTTATAATGAGTTTTTGTTATAGTAAAATATTTTGACTTTTGTTTTTCGAGGCCGCCGTGGCACTGCGTCTAAGTGTAAAACGCGATGGTTGTATGCTCGATTCCCACTCGAAACAATTAATTATTTTTATTTACTCTTCTAAATGCCATAGATGAATATTATATTTATTTTAATAAGGATTAATACCAAGTTATGGAAAATTGATTGCAAAATTCCGATAAATTTAAAATACACACATATATATATATATATATATATATATATATATATATATATATATATATATATATATAAGCTCAAGGCTCCAGCGCCCAACCCACCGTAGAGACCGGCAACGCACCTGGAACTCCTCTGGTGTTGCACGGGGCCGTGGGCGGCGGTAGTCACTTACCATCAGGTGACCCGAACGTTCGTTTGCCGTGTCTTTTCCATAAAAAAATATGTAAGTATAAAACTCTTCTGCTACTGACTGATTGACAGACAACGCATAGATGAAACAACTGGACTTAGAAAGAAAATATTTGGCAAGTAGATTAGAAATAGCAGTAAGGCAGAAATTCTCAATGTATAATTCAATAACTCAAAACAAAAGGCTACATACAACGAAACAATATGTATTTTCTAATATTAATACAGCGTACGTATAATATAAAGCGTGGGGAAATTGGAAATCAAGTGGATACCTTTGGGAAATTACAGCGGCGTGTAAGCGTCGTGAGTTTGCTTCGTATTATTGAATTAGAAGGACTCTGTTTTTTATTTGACCACATGCTATTGTTTAAATTGTACAGTAGAACTAGTCGTGGCCCGCAACTTATTTTGGGTCAATTTTAGCATATAAAATGGAAAACCGTCCCGTCTTATTCCCGTTCCTGTAGAAATTTCGAGAAATCTTCTCTCAATTCTTCCGTACAGTCCCTAACTTTCATCTACTCCCACTTTTTAAGTCCAGCATCTTCGTTGTGTTTTTTATACAAGAATAATGGAATATTTTTTAACACGCAATGTCTCGAAATCGGGTAGTAAATATAGAATGAAGTCTTGACATTTTTTTTACCTAATATGCTATATGCTTGATAAGGCATAATAATAAAAATTATTATAAAAAAATAAGGCCAGTCGTGGCGCAGGGGCTCAAATCACAAGCTGGAGGGTGTGTGATGTGAACGCTATTGGTTGTGGATTCGATCCCCACTCGAGGAGATGAAATATTTATTTTAATGCACGAGTATATTTCCGCCACTCAACACGCAATGCCTCTTAGAATTTGACGGAAAGGGAACGAAATGAACACTAGGTTCCCTCTACCTACCCTGCTGCGAAAGGGCTACTGCGTGAAGCTGATTTTTTACTATAAAAAATAAATATAATTTTGCATATTTTAACTATTAACCACGTAACGAATCAAATCATAATAATAAAAAACAGAAACATCATTTTCATTTTAAATTAATTTTAATGAGACCTCCATTCTAAGTCGTAAGCGGCTTAATAGTAGCTAAATCATATTTCTTGAGCGGGTCCCGCTCGTTGATTACTGTGACTCACTAAGACCGTACCCTATCTATATATATATTTTTTGCAGATATTAATTTCACTTTCAGTTTTTTTTAATTACTGCAGTCTCGAGTGACTTCATTAGTTTTAAGTAACGAATATATTTTTATATTATCTATGAATTTATGGAGCAGGCGCATACTCGTAATTAGTGAAACACACAAAAAAAAATTAAGTCTAGTGACAGGACACTCTTTATGTTTAATCAGCCCAGAGCTACAATAGCATTTTAAATTTACACTTATCACAAGGCTGATGAGATATGTTTGTATGAACGCGCTACTGCCAGGAACTACTGGTTTCGTAGATAAGTAGTTCATTTATCAAAGAAGAGTACAGTAGAGGCTTTATTAAATCACATCAAGTTAATCGTTTCTGTATACCCACCTGAGTCTACTTACTTCGTGTACTTACAATTTGTCATTGATGTTCTTTGAGGTGCGGGTTCGAGTCCCGCTATGTTCAAATTTTTATACGCTTTTAAATAAGTTCAATTTCATTGAGTTCCGCATCTTATCATCGGAGAGAGAGAAAAAATCTTTACTTAGATTGCATGTAAATCTAACACTTCTTTTTATTTATCTTCTTGTCCTTATTGAAGGCAAAACCAGATGGCTTAATAAATATTATTAAAGTACAGTATTCTTATAATTTAAACGAATCCCTATTCCTCGGTGACCTCATTAGTTCAAATAATGAGACGCTTTTTGCGGACAGTTCTAAGTGGCGTTGTTACTTGTTGTGCGCTTATAATTAAAAATATATATAAAAGTCTAAGAAAAAACATTTGTTTAAATATTTTATTCAGTATATATGATTTATTGGGTATTTTTTTAGCTTCACGATGTTGTATACCGCGTAATACCAGGACAGTTTTTTGAGACATTGTGTTTTTGTGTGCGAAAATACTTAATTCCACCCAGAACCAAAAACCACCCCGTTTACAGTCATTCGCTGTATAGCTACGCTACTACGGCCTCATATAAATCATAATAATTAATTAGCATAAATCACACATAATCATAATTTTGGTGTACATTTTGGAATGTCAGCCATTACACAGGGTTCGAGGTACGCCAAGGGATTAAGTTAATGACAAATGAACGCGCAAGAAATATGATATTTTGTATAACGTTATACATAATTAATATATCGCTTGTTTATTAATAAATCTTAATATAAACTCTCATCTTGGTTTCTATTGTTACCAAACTATATCTTTAATATAATAATTGCATTTGTAAAAATTAATTATTTATTTTGTCGTTGCTAGCAATTTCAGTACAAATTGTCATAAAAGTCTAAATTAAAGATACAAATTTTTAAACTACATTTAAAAAAGAAAAAAAATAATAATAAAAGAAGCACTACACAATATTTTTTATAATTTTCAAAGTTTTATTCCACACTAGGAATATATCTTTAGAAAACATATAAATTTTTGTGTGTGGCACGTATTTGAAAACTGTGAATTGCTGTGACCACTAAGCCATTTGTACGATTTTATCAATCTACTTCGTTTTATCCGTTTGTAACAACTTAATTATATTGTTAGAAACTTTATAAAGCAATGTTTTTAATGTTTTCTAAAAATATTGTACTATATTACAGTATTGTATATTATAATATTCTTCTTCATCTCTTCTTTTTGTTTCTTCTTTCTTCTTTATCAAATTAATGTTGAGATATACTCAAAGAAGTCAACCTGACTCGATTAGGGAGTCGTGTAGAAACGGACTCCCTACTAGAGTCAATTTCACATCCATGAGCTAAACAGTTTTTTCTTATCACTTCTGTCCTTAAGTTTTGATTTCTTATTATTAGTAATATATATATTTTTTTATATAAAAGAAAAGTATATCTAAGAATAAAAAATAAATCTAAAAGGATTTTGAATTGAAAACATTTTTAGATAGTTAAATAAGTAAATACTGGCCATCGTCTCTGATAAAAAGACAAATATACGCGTTGAGTTCCACCACTCAACACACAATGTCTCAAAAAGTTGACAAAAACGGGAAACACAGTGTCTTAACACGAGGTTCCCTCTGCCTTCCTTGCTATATACTGAATACAGTTTGAAGCTAAAAATTAAAAAAAAAAGAAATGATACTACGAATTAATTAAAATTTAATTTCAATATCTTTACACAATAACTATAGGGTCATCATAGACCGTAGACGCAGTACAGATTGTGACTAACGCGGTTATTCCCTCATTTGCCGACGTGATGGAGCCGACGCGACGCTTATACCTTCTACGGGATAGAAATTTTCATTTAATTTATATTCTATTTGACGAAGCCGGAGCCCGTACTAAGTGATAGATGTTTATTTTTTGTTAATCAACTTTAATGTGATTATTTTATATTTTATTATATAAAATTCATTATAAAATACCGTTTTACTATTTTTACAACGTCTGAAAAGTTCCACTATTCAAGTCCTAGCTCCATGATCAAACCAGCTCGATGATATGGTAATTGTATTGCCACTAACGTATAACTGCATAGTTTTTACAATATTAGAAATGGTTGAAATTCAGTTATTTATATTTTATTATATAGTTAAATAGTTATAAGTCGATTTAATAAAACGTGTTGAAAAAAAAATTTTTTTTTACAAAAACAGAGTCCACAGCAACACCTGAAACTCTCGTTTTTAAATACTCCAACATACATACTATATGTGTGTATGTATAAACGATATACACCCTAAACTCATACCAAATGCGATGCGACTAGAAAGTAAATGGAAGTGCTATAATGAGAGTGAATATAAATTACATCAGTATCGGTACAGGAGGCGGCCGACTGTGTAATGTGAGGGAGGGCGAGAAAGGCGAGGGTACGGTCGTAATGTTTAAAAATCAAAGACTACTAGAATATTTGATTTTAAAAGTTATTTTTTTATTTTCACGCTGTATCCCGCATATAGCAAGGTAGGAGAACAGAGTCCAGTATTAAGACAGTTGCCCATTTTTTACGCTATTTTGGAGACATTGAGTGATAGAATTCAACTCTGAAGTTTGTCTTACTAGCTCACTAGACCAACCGTCGTGTTTACATTCAGATGCTGTTCCGGTGCTATATATATATTTTTACTATATAATGAAAAGAATTTAAATAAAAACCAGAACATGATCACTACATCTTCTCTGAATACCATATCATAATACGAGCATATGTCAAAAAACAACAAGTAAAACAATATAAAATATTGAAAAAAAGATAAATACATTTTTTTTTCTATCGCTACACCGTATATTTAATGTGAAATGTACTGAAAAAATCGTCAGCCGCATAAACGATGTTCTCGCGTGTAAACTTATGGGTCGACTAAAGTATATTACACGTTCTATTCCACGCTTGATCTGGCAAGACTATTATTTTTACCATGATTTTATTGCTTTTACCCACTGCTTGACACTTTTTATATTGAAATTTAGTATAAAAAATACTTTGTTGTTACAATTCCTGTTAGTGGAGGATCATATCCCATAATTTGGTATATATCATTTAATTTTATATAACCATTTTGTGTTATAATTATAATTATTTACACCAAACTTTCAAATGTTTGTTGTTGCTTTGCCGCCGTAATCTGTAGTGTTGTGTATGAGTTGTATGACACAGGAGTCAGGACAAAATCTAAATATCTGAATCAACTCTGTCCACAAGCATAGTAAATCACAATGAAACGACGTGATTTAATATATCCTTCCTTGACAAATACTTTCTTACACAAAAATATATGAATAAACGAAACAAAGAAAGCATTGGTTATAAAAGATCTAATCAATTTACGGTGTAATATAACTTGTTTATGTTAGATATCTGATACGTTTTAAACGTTTTGTTTATTGCTATAAATGGAAACCCTATGGCGTACTTTCCGTCCTTTCAATATAAGAGTATACATTGCGTGTTAGATGGGTAAAACCCAATGTGAAATTGAATAATATATTTTTTTAGCTGTACCATTTACCTTTGCATGTAAAAATGTAGGTAGACGAAATTTTGTGTTAAAACACTCCGTTCTCTACTTTCTGCACAGTTTTCAAGACATTGTGTGTTAAGTGGCAGAACGGAATGCCACGCTTTGTTGTACCAGAGCGAGAAAATTGTGTGAAATTATTTACTTTCATTCATTCCCCCAAGTGAGGATCGAACTTACAACCATCGCACTTATGTACATGTTACATGGGACAGTCCATTACGTCATGATTTAAATGAATGTTATTATTGAAATTGTTGTAAGGTGAAATTCTTTAATAGTAAAACCAATTCATAATTAATAATTGATCCATACAATCGATACTAAATAGTTCTATTATTTTGCCGTTCATTTGTTATTCATTGGCCGTAGGGAGGTAAGCTATTTTAAGCAAGATAATTGTATAGACGACTATTCTTGAATCTATTATTTTCTTGATATCAATCCCATTATAAGAATTTAAAAAGGAAATAAATGTAAAAAGTGGTTAAATCCTCATCGTATTCGAATAGTAATATGGAAATAATTTATGATTGCTGAAGGACCTTGTAGCACCACGTACGGCGTCTAACTGTAAATGTGACTATTGTGGGTTCGATTCCATTTCAATTTCGACTCTGAGTCCCGCCACTCAACAAAGAATGTTCTAAAAGTTTGACGGAAAGTGGCGGTCGTAGTGTCTAACTCTACGATCCCTCCGCCTACTCCGCTATATGCGGGATACAGTGTGAAGCTAAAAATAAAAAGAAATATCTCTAATCGTCAATCAGACATCCGTTTACAAAAAACTCTTTGAGTGTTTACGCGCGCTAATAGTGTGGACTAAGGCACTAAGGCTAAGAGTCCGCACACTCGACTGTGAACTAGATTGTTACGTACATACGACTACGTACACTTGTGCCAGCGAGGTAAGTACTTTGTTTGTGTTGTCTTCTTTTACTTTTAAAACATAATCAATTCCCCGAATCAGGATTGAATACACTACCATTGTAACCTAACAACACACTACTGTACTATGATATCGTTATATTCATATGTTCATATTTCATGTTTAATTTTTTATCTTCAGCTTCGCCTCCGGAGCAAACGTAAATAACTAAAAGTTTTGTATGATATATGACATATTTCTACGTGGTCGAGGTTACTCTGCCATCAGGTCGTCGGCGGCCGCCGGCCAGTCGGACTGTTCATCGCAAAAACTTTTCATTTTGAGCCTGAGATGTTCCTAAGATTAGAGCATTTAACATAACAAATTCCATAGCTTTACAATATTATTATAGATATACTTAATAAAAAACAAATAATAAAACTAGCGCAAATAATTATATCAATAAAGGTATAGATAATTTACTAAGAAACAGTCCAAGATATCAAAAGGATCTACAAAATTGTACCAAGTTGTGCACCCTTAGAAACTTTTAATTGTAGCTTACCCTCGCACCGGAAGTGAAATAATTACAGTACTTCATTATTTGTTCTTTATCCTTAAGAAAATAACAAGGCGAGGGGATATATATTTTCGGTTAAATATCTTTATTACTTTATAAATACAAATAATAACTAAATTATATGAGGCCGTCATGTTACAGTGACAGCGCGTCATTGTGAACACTACGGTTATGGGTTCGATTTTAAATTGGGGTCGTTTTCATTTCCTCGTTCTGAGAATAAAACAAAGTGCGGTGTTGAATTTTAACACTCAACAAGGAATATCTCGAAAATAGAGAGGAATGTGGGGTGAGGAGTGCTTAAAGCAAATTAGGTCCCCTCTGCTTACCCTCCTATGCAGGAAATAGGGCTGAAGCGTTTTTTAATATAAATCAAAAAGAAGTTTCACTCCTCAAAAAAGTGTAAATCGAATAAATTGTTCGGATAACCAAAGTATACTCGTAAGTAAAATTCGGTCAGCGCTACGTAACGGTAACCCCTTTTTCATTTTACGATTGGGTCAGCTCATATTACGTATAATAAATTATAAAATATTAGGCGTAGCTTTCGGGATTTACACCCTTAAGTCTTTTGAGCTAAAGAATATATTACTTTGAAGCTTAGCTCAATTTATTTTATGCGTGTTCGACCGTTCTTATTATTTAAGTTAGTTGGTTATCGCAATAAAATTTCGTTTAGCGAATTTTGGGTCCTAATTTATACTTAAAACATTATTTCAGTTTTATTGTGGTATAATTGTATATGTATGTATGTGTGGTATTTTTTATATTCACGTCGTATGCCACATGAAGTGGGAGAAAGAAGTAGACACTCTAGTATTAAAACACTCCGTTTTCAATTTCCGAGATTCCCATTGCTTATTAGGTGGCGAAAATAGAAGCACAACCGTCGCTTTTACAGTCGTACTCTGTGCCGCTAGGGTACGACGGCCTCACAATTATGAACGATTCGTATTTTTTCTTCCATATATTATTTTTAAAACCTTAATAATAAATACAAAGTTGTCGTAAAAGAAAAATACTTGAATATTATACATACAACGCTAATACTTAGGAACATTCAAAACATTCGCGAAGGAAATAAATTTAATTTTAGAATTACCCCCTCATTTGGCGCAGAAGGAATTTAAAAATGGGGCCAAGTCGATACACAATAATAAGATCAAGTAAGGCGCTGTACAGTAAAGTGACTGAATGTTACGTACATACATATATATTGTGCTTATCTACATATAATATATATAAATATAATATTATATATTATATAAAAATGTATATATTTTTTTAGCTTCTCACTGTATTTCGTACGTAGCAGGGTAGGCAGAGGGAACCTGGAAACCTAGTGTTAAGACACTCCCATTCCCCAAGTTCCGCTGATTTTCGGAGGCATTGCGTCTGCGTGTTTAGTGAGTCGGAACACAATGCTTCACTCGTTACCAGAGCGAGGAAATGAAAATATAAAACATTTAATTTTTTGGAGTGGGAATCCAACCCACAACCTGTCACGTTTACAGACACATGCTTGTGATCCCGCGCTATCACTGGTCTCTATAATTTATAATTAAATTTATAATAAATATGCATTTGTATTGGGAGAGGTAATAATGTTCCATTTTGACGATTCAAACATGTATTGGAATACAAATCCTTAAGAGTTGCCCAAAATAATTGTGCCCGCAGTACAGCCGTTACATGGAAAAGATTAACTTGTAATAAAGCGTATAGCCATCCTCCATAATTGGACAATACTGCATAAATATATATTTTTTAATTTATGTTCTAAAATTATATGTATTTTATTTTAAATAAAATGCCTAAAAAATATTATTTATATAAGACACTTTTATATATAAGACATAAAATAGGGGCACGCCACCACAAAATTCATCACAGCTCCACAAAGTTCAAGAACTCTTGCATGTAAATATAATTTCACTTGTAATCGAATCTGCTCTCCCACAGACACCGTACAGATGTCGACGGCAACTTATTACTAAATTATTGGTGCCTTTGAAGCAGTATTCAGAGAAAATTTTATTAGGGTGTATGAACACTAGCGCTGCTAATGGCCCATTAGACGGGATTGTCGAACGCTAAAGTTTTCTTAATTCAATGAAAGTTCAACTTGTTGTGTATTTTGGAATATCTTCAACAAATATATATTTTTTCTGTACGTGTGTTTGTCACAATTTTTCTCTTAAGCCACTAGACCGATTTTGATGATATTTTATATCTATACTATGTTTCAAATGCGGCTTTGCACGCATGATCAAATGGATACGGTTAATGGAACCAATGGCTTATAGTAACTAAAGATAGAATGATTAGACATACAGACGTGACATGACGAAGCCTTTACTAAGTTGTGACGTGAATAAGCTCAATCGTTTTATTAATTTGAAGTATCTGTTTTCTGAAAAAGTATAAATAAAACAAATTCACAGCAAGAACTCGCATAAGAACATTTCACTCGACAGTCTCATCTCATTCCGTATCCACAAAGCGAAGTATTCCGCTTATTTTTTAATTAACTGGCATTCTTTCAAGTCTCCAGTACAGAGTGGGGGCGGTTCTTTAGAACTTAGGGTTGATTTGGGCGGATATAGATATTATTTATTGTGAAAACGCGATGGTCGGGAGTTCGGTTTTCACTAAGGGAAATTTATTATTTGATTCCCTCGTTCTAGTAAGAAAACTAAGTGTTGATATCTGCCACTCAACAATATGATATTGCATGTTGAGCTGAGAACAGAGTATGTAATATTTAGTTTACGTAAATTTCTATTACTTTGCTCGCATATTACGAGCAATCTCCGCTGAACAGTAGAGGTAAGTAGTTTAATTACGACTGACAACGACGACCTATAACTAAATTCGATCTGTCGAGGGTATTAATTTTATTTTCTTGCTCTGGCAAGGAAAATTGAGGCATTGAGTCCCACCACTCAATGTAATGTCTCGAATTCAGAAGCGGAGAATGA
Organism: Heliconius sara; assembly: GCA_917862395.2. NCBI lineage: Eukaryota > Metazoa > Arthropoda > Insecta > Lepidoptera > Nymphalidae > Heliconius > Heliconius sara. The sequence goes on from OU860798.1 coordinate 7,602,099, forward strand.
AATGTCTTAACATTAAGTTCTCTCTAACTACCTTTTAGTACTTTTTTCGTTAGTTTAAGTTGAACTCATAACCGATTTTCCTATATAAACATATATCAGTGATTACCAGTTACTAGTTCGTTTCTCCTATATGTTCCTATGTATATTAAAGATTTAGTAATGTCTTCTGTTTAATAAAAAATATATATATATGTTAAGTAAAAGACATCGCTATGATAAAATAATTATAAAAACTGCACAACCCTAGCATGTAGAACTCTTAATGAAATTCTGAAGGTATGCCGCTTACATACCACATAAAATTGTTAATGTCTGAATAAAAATAAAAATCAAATAAATCGAGGCAGCGGCACAAAGTGTGACTGTAAACCGACTGGTTGTGGGTTCGATCCCCACTCGAGGAGATGAAATATTTACTTAAAAATGTATATTTCCATTTCTTCGCTCTGGTGTCGAGGCAAAGTGCGGCGTTGAGTTCTGCCACTTACTTAACACGCAATGCCTCCGGAATTCGGCAGAAAGTGGGGAACGGATTGTCTTTCACTACGTTCCCTCTGCCTACCCTGCAGTGTGCGGGATACAGCGTGAAGCTGATAATGTCTGAACAGGTATAAAAAAACAAACCGTAGTGTTTTTCGGATTAAATCATTTTAATTATGTCTATTTCTTTTATGTATACGTTTAAGGTATAAGTGATAAGTCACTTCTTTTGTTAAATTCCGAATTCGATCCCATAAAACATTTATGATAAAGACGATAGTAATCACTTACTACCTTTTTATATATTTTTTATTACTTCACTTTAATTTTATTTTATTGTGGCTTCACAACTATCAAGATCCTTACTGTAAATCACATGGTTATAAGGTTATACCCACATATATCATTTCCCTGCACAAGTAATACAAAATGCGGCGTAGAATTCCGCATCTCGACTTGCAATGTCTGGGTTTTGGAATATGCCTGAGAAACGGGGTTTCTTTACACGTTATAACTTATCTTTCCATCCTACAATGCGAGAAGATATAAAAAAGTTGTATATTTTATAGAACAAACTAAAGGAGTACTTAGCTTGAAGATAAGAGAAATATAATAAAACGCTATGTAAATATTGACCTACATTCTTATACTATTGCCACTTCATTCTCATACTTACCTGTCTTGAAAACTATCTGCTCTCCCCCAAAATATTAAAGTATTTGAATGTTTGTTATTTAATTTATATTTAATCACTTTCTCGTAATATCTCGCATCGCAGCAGAGCAGGGTAGGCAGAGAGAACCTAGTAAGACACTCCGTTCCCCACTCTCCGTCGAACTCTGGAGGCATTGCGTGTTGAGTGGCGGAAATCAATGCCACCCTTTGCCTCGACATCAGAGCGAAAAAGCAGGAATATAAATGTAAATAAATATTTCATTTCCTCGAGTGGGAACCGAACTCACAGCCAGTCGCATTTTAAGTCACAATTTATGCCCCTGCACCACGGCTGGTCTCAATTGTATTTAATAAGCAAAATTGTAGTTAATAATATAATATTAAACGTACAAAAAACCGAAAGGGCGAAATCTATTTCGTATATTAATTGGTGAAACAAATACTCATTCCTTGAAACCCGATGTAAAAATATATTTTTATTAGCTTTATTAGCACTAGTTAGAACTTAGACGTGTCCTATTTGCGCCATGGTACCGTCTACGTTGTTATTTTTCATTTTAAAAAAAATTGTAAGTAATTGTAGTATAGCAGTATGTAATCAAGATAAACGTATGAGAAAGCGCAGCATTAAGAGGGGTTATAAAAAACCTTGTTGAACTTTATAGAGCTTTATTTTTTTAACATTTTTATTTTTTTACAAGTGAAGCGAGCTGTAGTCGCAATCAGTAGTTTAATATAAGTTTTTGGTTAGCGTTAAATATTTTGGACTTGTTTGTTACCACCACGGCTTTATATACGCCCCTATTACTTCACAATGTATTCTACATAAAGCAAATATACATACGATTTTAAGACACTCCGTTTTCCACTTTCCGTCAAAGTTGTCAAGATATTGCGTATTGAGTGGTGGAATTCAGCACCGCGCTTTGTCCTGTTACCAGAGCTAGGAGATGAAAATATTATTCATTTATTATTCATTAATATATAGTTCATTCCCCCGATTGGAAATCGAACCCAAAACCGTCTCGTTTGGATGCTCACATGCTTGTCTCATTGCTTACTTTAACGTTGATTATTAACTACCACTTCTTCTCTTACCAAATTCATTCATTTTTAAAAGATCTTACAACATTTTTTAAAAATGAGGTAATTAGTAAGAAACTGTAAATTAAAGCTCTACTTCAGAATCTAAATTAGCTTTTTAAGTGTTAAAAGTCAAAAGTCATGTTGAAAGTGGTACATAATAAGGAACCACTTGCTTTGTGAGTCCAACTCCTTTTTCTATGTATAGAAGCCTATTTTTTTATTGTTTTCTGTTAGTAACCGGGGTTAAAACTATTTGGTGCGTTATATTTGACCTATATTAAGTAATGTAAGTAGTGTAATATTAATATATTACACTACACACACTCGCAGGCTACACAGCCTCTGTAAATGTGACTGTTACCGGTTTGATTCCCGTAGTAGGAGATGGAATTATTTTCATTTATTCACTCTGGTAGGTAAAACGCGGTATTCTCGCCACTCAAAGCCAATGAAATTGATGGCAAAATGAGGAACCGAATTTGTTAATATGAAGTCCGATTTGTTAACCTTATATAAAAAATAAAAAATAACCGCATCAAGCGTTGCCGTGATGTTTATCTACTCTCCGTCTATATACTAATAACCCAACGCTGTACTCGGTCTCACAAGGTCCAATGACCATTTATATTCTGCGTAACTTCAGTAAATACGAGTACATTTTGTTGCGAAATGATAATTTTTACAATTTTTTTTTTTCAGTTTAATAGCAGCAAATATCTGATTTTTACTAATATTTTATTCATTAATTTATATTAATTACTTACTATTATTAGTAAAACAATAAAAAACTATAATAGTATGCGAAACTGTTATATTATAAACTTAGTACCGGAATATCAATATTGACATTTCATGTAATCAATTGAGAGTTTAAAAGAGCTTACAAAGTTCATTTTAATTAATTTGAATAAAATTGATGAATTTGCAAATTTAAAATATAAACTTCATAGCTTTGTAACTTTATTTACTTTTTTTTATCGGGAATCAAGGAACCTAGTATTAAGATATTCCATTTCCATTAAGACACTTTAGTTCCGCATTTTTCGCCAAATTCTGGAGGCATTTCGAGTTGAGTGGCTCAACTTAACGCCTTGCTTTGCCTCGTTGTCAGGTGCGAGCGGAATGAAAATATTAAATATTTCATATCCTCGAGTGGGAATCGAACCCACCCACCCAATCCTCGAGTGGGAAGCGTTTACAGTCGTACGCTTATCCTGCGCCACAATTGAAAACTTTACTTAAAATAAATTAAATTATGAAAATGAATTATTGTCATTTAACGCTCTGATAAGATAAAATGCAGTTTTAAGATCCGCATTAAGACACTGAGTTTTTGTCCTAATTATTATTTACAATTATTATTAAATAATAAAAATATTATATGAGTGCTATTATTATTTTAATAATAATGTTGCCAACATGGCAAATTAAAAAAAAATGTGTAATTTAGAAACAGCGGGAGTAAAGTTAGCTCTCAGTAAGTACAATTAAGGCCTTTATTTCAGCACTAGGTATCTAATATAAAAGTTGGCCTATCATAAATATAATAACCTCTCAACCATACGAGTTTTCTAATTAAAATCTTAATAAAACTTTTAAAAATTAAATGCTTTGTAAATATATTTCTACTATTTTAACTTGACCTACATGGGTTAATTTAGTTGCTTTATATAACTTTTTGAATTTTCATGTAGTATAACACAAGTTATTTTTATACTGGTTTCAAGATAAATTATTAAAACATGATATTTTAATAAATTAAATACAATATTGGGGATTCGATCCTCACCGAGTGAACGAAATCTTCTCTTACACAATAATTAAGCGTGGCATTGCGTTCCGCCGTAACAGCAAACGGACTCATCACACTATTCACAATCATGTATGGAGAGAGAGAGAGAGAGAGAGAGAGAGAGAGAGAGAGAGAGAGAGAGAGAGAGAAAGAGTACTCGTATAACAAACGTGCGATCAAATTAAAACCTCCTCCTTTATGAAATCTATTAAAAAATTGTCAATTGAGCTATATTAAGCCTCCTTTACAAAGTTACTCAATAATATATTCCACAATTCAAACCTCTTTTTATCTTTAGTAGGGTAGCAAAATTAAATAATGCCAATACAGCACAAATTGCTCGTACACACTCACTTGTATGTAAAACGTGAACTAAAGCAATTATTACAGCGTAACGTGAAAGCTCTTCACGTCACGTATATAGCGCGTGAAACGAAAGCTGTTGACCTGTTTTGTTATATAACTGTTTGAATATACGTATATAAGTACATAGAAACGTTAAAATATATATAAGTAATTTCACGTTTTTTTGACGTATAGTAGAATAGGATAAGTAGAAGTAGAATAGGATAAAGAGAGCATAGTGTTAAGACACTCAATTACCCACTTCTAGCACAATTTTCGTGACAGTGTGCGTTGAGTGGCGGAACTCAACGCTGGGTTTTGTCTTGTTATCAGAGTGAGAACAAAATAAAATGGTTAATTGAGTACTGAGTAGTGGAACTGATCGCCGCGTTTTGTATACAAGAGTAGATAAATTGAAGTAATTTACATGAAACTCTAATTTGCGCTCGTTATGAACCCACAAGCATTGCGTTTACCCGGACGTTATTCCACTGCGTCATAATTGACACACTTTAAATTATTCTCAATATACTATAATAAACTCTAATCGTTACCTATTTCTATATTATGTCTCTACAATTCAAAAGTTCAATATCGACGTCAAAATGAAAACTTTGACATTTCAATACATTCTTTTTTGTTAAAAAGCTAATGGAAAACGGTAATATAGATACTGTGGATTTGACTTTGTATATTTTTTAATTTACTCTATCTATCAATGTAGTTTCGATTGGTATTCTCGAACAAAATGCCATACATACATACATACATACATAAAAAATTTGTTTTGTATGTTTTTTTTTGTCATGTTGAAAGCAATTTTATGCTCATTTGACGTTTGTATAATACTGTTGTTGTCGATATGTTGTTCGAAAAGGATTACACCTCTATGGCGTACACTGTGTCGATGTATACTTTTCATTATAAATGTCCATTTCAGTTGTGGGCTCGATCTCCAGCCTGGAGAATTGCTATATTAAATAACTGTTGTTACCCCGCTATGATAGACAAATTACAGCGTTGATTGTTATTTTTTTTATATTTCTTTATAACTCAATTTATTGGAGTGGGATCGTTGAGTTCCGGCAATCAACAGTCAACGGCTAAATAATTTGGCTGACTTCGACTCTCTAAATATTAACGTCTATTCAATCTAGTAGGACAAAATGTGGCGTTATGTTACACTATCGAATATCAAATATATAACATAGAGAATGTAGAATGAAATAAAAAATAAGATCAAGTGCGAGTCAGCGTCAGACAACGAGGGTTCTACCGAAGGCGAGTTCTATGAAAATACAATATGCGGCAAAACAAAGGACGCTCGCTTATGTCTGAATGTTAAAATCGTTGACTTGGAAATATAATTTTTTGTGTGCAACTACGAAATATTTATCTACATATTTTGTAATAATTTTGGCCTGATACCTCCACTTATTCTTTAGAAAGTGTCTTCACAGACAGAGCGCAGCATGAACAACTAACAGATCTCAAAAGTCTTCTATTTTTTAAGGTTACATAATCCTAAGCCCTAATTTTCCAGGACCTACCTTATCCCTGATCTCTTGACGCATCTTCTCCCGCTCCTCTTCCATCTTGCGATGTTTCTCCTTGCGTCTTTCCTCAGCCTCGCGGATAGCCTCTTGCCGTTCGCGTTCGGCTTCTTCTTCCTTCTCCTTGTCGTCGCTGTCATCGCCATCACCACCTACTGCACCTGTAACAATAGATTATTTGTTGAATGTGTTTCTATATATTACACGAGACACACTCTCGAGTGTCCGAGCTAATTCTCAACACAAGTACAGTAGGTTATATTAACATGATTAACGTGTTACTTGGCCTACAGCCTTCCATGATTAATAGATTATGCAACACAAAAATATTTTTCAATTTAAACCAGAAATTTCTGATTCTATTTTCACTTCCTGACGCAATAAGCCCAACGTTAACATCAAGAGTCTTCAACTATTCAATAGAATAGAAAACTAAAATTAATACTCTCTAATTAATATTTGTATTAGTTTGCATAAGCCAAACAAAATGTTCAATTATTTTATTTTATTAATTAGAAAGTATTAATTTTATTTGTAAAACCGCATCATTTACTGAAATGTCCGATATACCATATAGTCCTTATCTTTACGATTTTCTAGTAATCAAACTACGCCCCATCTCATCCATTTAATGAAACAAAATAGATTTAAAGTGTCATTTTCCAAAGCTGCAGATGCGAAAGCAATTGGACCGCATATAACCTGTAAACGTGATTGCAGTTGCCGAATAGAATTAGAGGGAGCATTTGTGTCTATACTGTATCTGTGCCGGTTTTAACTGGTACGAACAGATCCAAAGCGGATCGAGCCAGTTCAAACCGGTTCAATCCGACCGAAAGGCATGCGACACGCCATTCAAAAATCCATTACACGTCAATATAAGCATTTGTCCGGGTCTTCGGAATGCCAAGCCTATTTTCCGAGAGGATGCCTTTTAAAAGAATCTACGACGAGTTCAGGAGTTCGACAGGTTTGGGCGGGCTGGAACCGGCGATTAGTTTCATTGGGCGACGTTAAATAATTACAAGTAGACGGGGAGCGAATTTTTCCATTGGAATGAAAGTGAAATTGCTTTTTTTGGACAGTTCTAGCTTTTTTAAGTTTGTTAAGTGGATTTTAACTTTCTGTCTGTTATGTATGTATGTCGTATACTAATTTAACAACTGATGGAGTATAAAATGTTTCTTTATATTTTTCTATTTTCAAATGTCGTTTAATTGATGTTCGTGACAAATATTCTCCTGGTTTCTCATTATATAGCTTAGTAATTTTCTGAAATTCAATTAATTAATTAATCTTTTGTTCTTTTCTTAACAACAGGCCATCGTAAGGCAGCGGCTTAGTGTCTAACTGTAAACGGAGACGGTTGTGGGTCCGATTCCCATTCTAGTTAATAAATTACCTTTTTTGTTTTCTTCGTTTTCGTAACAAGATAAAACGAAGCGTTCTGTTCCGTTACTCAATACGGTCTTATCGGTGAGAAACGAAATATTTTAATAAAAAAGTATAGCAAAACTATACAACTAGTTAAAGTTAAAACCTTCCCACATTAATCACTATCAAAACAAATTAAATTTCAATTTCTATTCTATTTCAAAATAACTTAATTCCACCATCATAACAACTAGGTAGTCTAAACAAAATGAATGGCTTGTCGGCGCGTATCGGATGCCTTCTGCCCTTAGTTAGACATCGATCCAGGTCATTACCCCGCGGCCCGCTATGTATAACGCTTTGATCGTACATCGTATGCAAAAACTATTTTAGGAGGGTGTAAATTAAAATCAACCCTCTACCCTTATTTTGTGTGCATGTTAATATTTTTACAGGTTATCTTGTCTCAATAGAATATGTTTGGGTGTTGGTGGTTGATTTCAGTTTTATTTGAGAGCCATTTTTTTATATTACGTAACATAAAGAGCTGCGATCAGTATATTTGTAAAACGAAAAAAATGATAATGTAGAAAACAATAAAATATACACATATGTGCTGCATTAAAAGAACGGAATCTCTCATATTCATATGAGGCCAGACTTGGCGCAGGGGCACAAGCGTGCGACTGTAAATGCGATAGTTAATGGGTTCGATTCCCTCTCGAGGAAATTAAATATTTAATACTTATATTTTCTCGGTCTGGTTACGCGGCAAAGCGCAGCGTTGAGTTCCATCACTTAATATGTAGAGCGGAATTCAGCGGAAAGTAGGGAACCGAAGTGTCTTAATGAGAATAGTGTCTTTAGACTTTTTAGGTTCCGTAAGCGTGAAAATATTTATTAATTTATTTCATATTTTTATAATATCTATCTAAACCACAGATGTTTTAGGTATAAATAGTAATATAAACTTTATGTGTAACTAAAGACTAAGGTCTTCTTTTTTCTTGGTCGCGAAAATGTTAATAACAATCATTTTAAAAGTTAAATTTAAAAATTAAAATAATATTTTATAGAATTTGAATATAAAATATTTATCTTCGATTTTAATTAAGCACAAACAAAAAAGACATCGGAACAGTTAATACCTTTCCAATCAGATGGCTAATTCCACGAAAAATGTCAAGGTTTAATTCTCAAAGTACATCAGTATCATTTAAAGTTGCACTCCCTAAGGACGGAAATACCCTGGAAGACTCAAAATTGATTATTATTTAAATTCTCGAATGAATATTCAGATCTAATATTTAATTACGACTCAGACTTGATGTTCTCAGAAAGTTAAGTAGCGATAGTAGGAAAAGTTTTTTTCTGTATATTGTTTTTAAAACCATTGTGGTCCAATTGCTATACATCATTTAAAGTACGATGTTTGCTAGTTGAATTTTTAACAGAAATAAAAAACCGTTACTTAATGTCTGAAACACACACAAACACACAAATACACACACACACACACACACAGCTCCAACAAGGCGTTAAACGATGAACTTCTGGTTTGAATGGAAAAAATATTTCTCTGTTGGATAGTCCATGTAATATAAAGGAAGGTATATAGGCTATATATTTATATAGGCTATATATTTACATCACGTTAATAGCTTCGAAATAACCCACTGCACTCTATATCGCTTTTAATATGTTATGTGCCATATTAGTTAATGTTGCCATATAATTCTTAGTTATTTCCATTTGACAACATGACTATAATTAGTGGTCATTTTTAAGAGCAATCTTGGAAACATAATATATTGAAAAAAAAAATCATGAAATGAGTTTTTTCAGTGTCAGACCGAAGTATCCTGGGAACCTATGTGTCCATTTGAAAACCCTATTAACCCTGCAGAAATTAACACTACGTTAGAACGTAGTGTTTAATTAGAATTAAGACAATTTCGTTCCCCCTTTTCCCGTGGATTCTTAAGGCATTGCGTGTGAGAAGCGGCACTCAACGAATTCAATTTTTAGTAACATTACCAAAAATGAGTATACATGTAAATTAAGTAATATTTTCACATTTACTTAATATCTCAAACAATTATGTAAATTAACTATTTGATTTCGTCTTCAAGCATTTTACACTGTACTCTAATCTGATTTTATATTCTTATTATCTATCTTTCTTCTTTTTAACATATAGTTATAAAGCCAATAGTGAAATATGATTTTGCTTACCAGGGCGAAGAAATGAAAATAATTAATTTCTCGGATTGGAAATCGAGACGACACGATCGTTACGTTTACAGTCAAACTGTTTACCTCCACGACGGCCTCATTATTCCATATATTATGGATACTTATGTAGGAAAGGAATCCTCATAAATATAAACAACATGATTTCTACCAGAACGTGTTTAGTGGAAGCCATTGAAGCAATCGCATAGGCATGTATATATGTGTTTGTATGTACGTCAATATCGATTCTCTAACTATTGTTTGTGTGAAAGAAACGCATTTGGAAAATTTTATGTGTTGTGCAAGTTATGTTAGATTTTTATAGCAGGATTGTATCCTTTTTTATTCTAGCTTTGTTTTCGTGTTTTTATGTTTTTGCCAGAATATGTAGAAAATTTATAGTGGTAAGAGTAAGCTTCATGCTTTATCCCGTATTTAAGGGCAGGCAGAAAAAAACTTGTGTTAAGACGCTCTATTTCCATACATCGTCGAATTTTCGTGACGTTTTCAGTGGTGGACATCCACGCCACGGTTTTTACCGCATAGCGTCAATAAGACGCTAAATTATTTTAATTTGTGCAGGGATAATAAGGCTTTCAAATGGATGCTTCTTGATAAAAGACTTTATTCCACAGATCATGAATAGATACCATAGATTACAACTAACCCTCTCAATTAAAGCTTTGCGTGAAATTAAATATTGCGGACGTGACATGATGCGACGTGACACGCCGTGACGTGACGTGACACGATGGTTGGGGATGAAACGTCAAATACAACGTGATCGGCACACAATGAGTGCGGTTATAAAGCGGGAGATTGGAGTGGCACGAAGGACTAGACTAATCGTTTATTCGTATTTTTTACATTTAGTTCAGATATTAGAATATGATTGGTGTCTATTTTTGTATGTTTAAAAGAAGCTTATAAATATCTACGCCGTAGACATTATTTCATAGTTTTTATGTAGTGGAATTCATCGACATACTTTGCTGTCTGTACTTGACTGAACAATAACTGTAACTATTAAAATAAAATATTCTTAAAGAGACCTTTTTTACTGTCATTAAATGATCAATAATTTTGGAGGGTGGATGAAACATGTTTGAAAATTAGCCATTTACCACTGTATTGTGGTATTTGTCACGACATTTTCAAATGTAAACATATAATTAAATAAATTATTTAAAACAATATTTATTATGAAGAAAAATAAAAGAATAAAAAAAACCTTTTCAATAAAAGAGAGAATGAGAAAGCAATACAATAAAAGATGTCAATTTACATTTTTCTACGTACAGTACCGTAGGTTGGACGTGCCTATGGAAATGAAATGCGCAATAAGGGGACATACCACTACAGTGAGCCTCGGCAATAAACTATTTATACGCATTTTATGTTTAAAGAATGGGTGGTAAGTGATCTTTATTATAGCAAAATGGAAATCTACTGTGTCACAATCAAAATGGGCTTAGTATTATTGGTTTTTCAATACATTATTTAGTCCATATTATACTTTAGTCATATTATAAATCTGAGGAATACATTTGTTTGAACGCTTACAAGTAAACTATTGGCTAAGTATAATAATAATATAATAAGTAAATATTGGAATAAAATGAAAAAATATTTTGGATTGCATAGTTTATTTTTTGAGAAGAACTGTAGGTTATATGCAGTGTTGATCGTTTCAATATAAACCATTGTACATACGGTCACATGTACCTCACTTTACTTGAGGCTTCGACAAATGAAAAAAAATATCAGTACCAAGTTTAATTCCAGCCGGAGGCACAGTGTGTTATAACGAAACGCTTACTGTGATATAATATTTATAAAATACAATAAAATATTTGAAAGAATCAGTAGTTCTTGAGGTTAGAGCGTTCAACCAAATAAACTCTTCAGCTTTATAATATTAGTCTAGATATAGATAGTGTAATAGTATAAATAACAAACTTTAACGTGACGTAAGTTTCTGCTTCAATCACGTTAGCTTTGAGTAATTTAAACTGACTTTAGAGCGTCTCCATTGTATTCAATTAGACTCCTTCATTGCCTTTAGAATTGTAGTATTTAAGTGAATTTGTTTGTTACTTTATAATATTAAGATACTGCAATTCAATTATTTATACTCAAACGTAGTGTTAGAATTATTATTAATAAAATTATTATTAATAATAGGTAGTCGTGTTAAAATATTTTTTTTATTGCAGAGTTGGCGAAAGGAACCTAATGAGCCTCCAATTTGACCAACTTTCGAGACATTACGAGTTGAGTGGCGCAACCCAACGCAATCTTTGGCCGTGTGATCCCGGCCTAGAATAGGATCATCCTGGTACTGGTGGTGTCGTAAGAGGCGACTAAAGTACGTGTGGTAGAGTCACGTCGCCAGCAATGGCAACACGCATGGGCAGACTCGACCGGATCTTTACCACCCCCGGCATTTAAAACCGGCGTGAAGTAGTGGCTTTATGCCACTGCGTTTCGCATCAGGTAATGCCGGGCCCCGGCGCCCAACCCATCTTAATAGGCCGGCAACGCACCTGTAGCTCCTCTGGGGTTGCACGGGGTCGTGGGCGGCGGTAATCACTTACCATCAGGTGACCCGCACGCTCGTTTGCCGTGTCTCTTCCATAAAAAAAAAAAAATCCTGTCTAGGTACCAGAGCGGCGAAATGAAACAAATAATTACCCCGAAAGGGGAATCGAACCCATAATTATAACAAAGAATTTCTCTTTTTCTTAAAACTTTTTACAATTTATATATCTATAAATAGAGTAAAATAAACGCTGGAAAATATCGAATACCAAGCACCGCTATTAAAATACCGTTTCGCAGGTCATTTCAACGTTTGTCCTATCACGAAAACAACATCGTAAATTCGATGAAGCGATTTAATACATGTAAATTACTCCAATGGCCTACATTCTCTACGGAATCACATAAATGCTATAACTTGAAACTTTTATTTGCTTTATAATTTGCCGGAGTCCGTTTGTTTGATGTTTTGTTGAGTTTTATAGTATTTTATGTGAGAACTGTTTATGATACGTAAAGCAGAGGGTGAAAAAATCTTCTAGTTATTTTGAAATTATACTTATTAAAAATCCTTCTTATCACACATACACAATACGTCGATCCTTCTCCAAAAGTTGATTTCAGAAGGGAGTCCTAGGAGTGTAGAGACCATCGTGGTATTGAATGTAAACGTGATAAATATAGTTTCAATCCCTGCTCGAAAGAATGAATAATTTTTATTTTCTCGCGATAATAAAGTGCGGCGTTGAACTCAAACACTCAACACGCAAAGTTAAGCAATACTAGATGATCTCTGACCTCCTGCTGTACGCCGGATACAGCGAGAAGCTCACCAAAAATATAAGCGTAGTTTCATAAAACAGAAACCCAGTTTCGTCGAGCAAATTATATGTTCATATAAAAATAATTTATGATATGTACACATTCTCCAATTAATAACCATTGTAGTACAACAATGTATGGAGTGTTGACTTAATTAAGCTATTGTGAATTATAAATTATTTTTAATGTTAATAATTGTTGATAGTAGCGTAGAAGGAAAGTAGGTGATAATCGGTGGTTGTAGGTTCGATCCTAGTTGTCTCCCCCAACTGGGATCTTTCTTTAATATACTCAAAATTAAAGCTGGTCTGTCTATAAATACAACGGTTGTGTGTTCGATTCCCAATCGGGGTATATAATTATTTCGATTTCTTTCACTCTCGTAAGAATATAAAGACTGGTTTCTTTCTCTTCTCAGTCGGCTTGACTAACCACTAAGTAGGAACATAGATTTGCTGTCTTTGACACAGGCAAAACATAAAAATATAGCAAAAGTGAGTGGACTTAAAAAAACTTGGGACTATAACATTTTGGATCATATAAATTTTTTTGTATGAACCTTTTGACCAAAGACACTGTTATCTTTTACTACTCAATATCCTTTTTTAACTATCAAATTTTTAAGCATTACATTCATTTCCTGCAAAATAGTTAAAGAAATATTATTTATTTAGATAAGGTACATCGATATACTTGCATGTAACTTAAGTGCTTCCGTCAGTTTAAATAGTTCACGAGTCAGTAACTAGCTTATCGATCAATCTAATAATAACCCTCGGTAGGCTGTATTACTCATTCGCTTTGCCAACTTACAGAAAAGATTAAACATTCTTTCGTTATTCTATTTTTCTGAAATAAATGTACTTATTATTACTTTATATGAGACTAACGTGCAAGTCTGCAGGGTCACAAGTGTGTTACTCTTGTGGGTTCGATTCCCACTCGATGGAGTGAAATATTTAATTCACATCGACGTCATAGTACATCTATGACGAAATAATTCCACAAGAAATATTATATTTCAATTGTTAAATTTCAACAGCGAGATAAATTCAGAAAAGTTCGCTTTCATTTCATTTTGTTTCTGAACTGAATTGAATCCTCTCAATTGGTGTATCCGAGAAATGTATAGAAGTCATTTTATTTAGTCGTGCTACGCCGTAGCGGCGCCGTAGCACGTAGGGCTACGTGCCACTACACTTACAGGATTCCCTGCATTGTTTAGATTTGTTTTGAAATATTGTTTTGAAGGTTCAAATTTATCTTGAATAATGCACATAATAAATTTTGAAGTGTTTGTTTTGTAATTTATCTATTTTTACAAAGTTACATACGAAGAAAATATAATATAATAGCCCGTAACTCTGATTGCTTAAAATGTAAAACGTAAAATACTGTATCTCCCCGTTTTCGTAAGATTTTCGAAAGAAAAACATTTGAAATCGTTTCATATATAAGCCAAGTAAAATAAAATAAAAAAAATAGTACATAGCAGGGTAAGGAGAGGGAACCTAATGTTAAAACGTGTCCCAATTTTCGGGACATTGCATATTGTGTAATGAAATTCAACTTGGCACTTTATCTACCAGAGCTCCCCGCTCTGGTAGAATGGAAATAGATGGAATATACCGATATATTCTACCGAGTGATGATCAGGCTCACGACTGTCGCGCTACCAGCCCGACGCTGCCACTGGGCCATGACGGCATCAAAAAAAGAAAATCCTCATTTCTATGTAACATAATTTTCCATCAATTCTACCCGTATATAAGGTTACATTGTTTTATAGTCTCTATAAAGAGCATAAATTCCCCACACAACCACTACACAGTGCTACTGCGGCAAGCTCCTCGTGGCACGACGCCAAATATCTAATCTGCCATGTCGCAACCTGAATAATAATTTTGAAACCATCTCTGTTTTATATTTATACTATGAGTATTGTGTAACGTATGTGTAGTATAATTTACCTTTTTTCCATTAAAGTAGGGAAAAGAAACGTAGCCAAGACGTGGCGGTCTATCACTTTTGGCAATCTGAGAGATTTGGTAAAAGTGAGTTTAAGTTTACAGCAAAGTCAACTTCTATAAAATAGGTGATTACTGAGAAAAAAAGCAGTAGCCATTGAAAATATCAAACAAACGAAAAGCGCATTGAAACGATCGGAAAATGTATTCTAAAATTGACAAAAAAAAACAATTTTTAAATCATATCTCAATGTATATTATAGCTTTTGGGCCCAACCCAAATGTAAAGACATTTGGGCCCACAGGTTCTGTCTTCTTTGTAATTTTCTCGAAATTTAATAGGATACAGGATTTTCTATTTCACATTCTAAAGTTTCAAACCAAAAAAGTTGTAGGCGACGATAACATAAAATAAATTCTTTAAATAAAAGCTTTATAAATATTTTTTTTATAAACCATAATCGTACCTAAAATTGGTATAGAGCTTTACTTTCCTAAGATATTTCGTAAATTCAATAATACCTGGAAAGAGGGGTTGGAATTATTTATTCGGCCCCCTACAGAGAATTTCTGTTACCTTAATATATTTGATTATTATATACATATGTGTGGCTTAATAGGAAATAGAGTTCACAAAACTGTAAGTGAAGTAATTATATTTTTATTTATACGTACAGATGTATACAGAATATAAAAATATTTTAACAATAAAAAATATGTATGTGCACAAAAAGAAAATAGACTTTTCTGAAAGATGGTATTTATCGGATAAGATAATCTGTATATGTGTGAAACAAAATATTTATATTTAGGGTTCCTTAGCCTCAATAAAACAAGGAACCATATAAAGGTTTCTTGTTTTACCACTTTGTTGTCCCTTCGTCTGTCTGTCAGTCTGTCTGTCATTAGGAACCTTTATCTCAGAAAGCCATTGAGACTCGAAACCATATACTCAAATCTACGACCTAATGATTTCCTAAAAAAAATCTATTACTACTTAAAAAAAAAAGATATGGCCGTTATATTATATTGTAAAAAATGTATATTTCGATATTATAAAAGGAATCAAAGTTAATAGGATACTTCCAGTTACCACTAGTTCAGGAAAACTATACATTTGTCGTTAAATTCCACCGAGCGGAAATCGAATACACAACCATCAGGTGTATAGCTAGATGCTGTGCCTAAATGAATGAATAATAGATAAAAAATTATATAAATATATTTTCTTACCTAACAATAAAAAAAAGTGCTCAGAAAAATTTCAAAAAACACTTGTAAGCACGACTTTATTAAGTGCTGTAAAAAATTGATCCCGTCTGAAATTACTGAAACCGGATACTCGAGAAGTTAATTAAAGTCCCGACGCGGCGCGGCGCGCGGCCGCAGTACTCTCTCGTAGCTGTTTATTGAATTTAATAAAATTAACTGTCACTCCGGATCTGGGTTACGGAACCTATAATATGATATAATGTAATTAATAACTATAAAGAAATACTAAAAATATAGTTTAGGGAGATGAGCTACAAAATGAAATGGACGGACGGACGTCCATCAAAATTAAATTTACGAAAATTTGACGGTGTGTCGGGAACGTAGTGTCTTAACACTAGGTTTCCTTGATATCCTACTATATGCGATATACAGCGTTAAGCTGAAAAAATACCAATACGAAAGAATTAAGATTCACATAATTAGAGGGAGACTCATATTACTAGGGATGCTAGAGACAACCTTAGTGTTAATACATTTTGTTGAATATTATATTATGTAAACTGTACACATGACAGTTGTGTATTCGATTTCCACTTGTTGAAACTAACTAAATAAAGCGTAGCGTAGACTACCGCCATTCAACACGCAATGTCTCGAAAATTTGGGCGAATAGTAGAGTGGGATCGGAGTGATTATTATGTTCCCTCTGCCTACTCTGCTATAACCGAAATACTGAGACACGTAATGTTTTGAAATTAGGTGAAAAGCGGAGAAAGAGTGTCTTGACACTAGGGTACTACATACTTAGTCAGAAGAGCATAGAGCTATAAAAAATATTTAGTACCACAGCTCGTTGTTTTACTTTAAAGTTCTCTTCTAGGCTAGTGGGGGCAATTCAATCAAGTTAACTGAATGTATGGCAGATTGATTTGTTAATTGAACCTGACCGAGCAATCGCGTTTGAATCTTCGAATTGAAACTTGTTTCAAACTTCTAATTATTGTATTTTAGCATAGATTTAATAACGATATTTTTTAGTTCTGTACAGAGAACATTTCGAATACTTAGACTATATTTTTTTTTACTTAGACAATTAAGACTACAACCAAGAGAACAAAAATTGGATACGAAAGTAAGCGTTGAATTTCACCACTGAACATGTAGTGTGATTTTGGGCAGACAGTGGCGCACGGAGTCTTTCATTTTGATTGATGCTGCCTACCTATAAATAAAATTATATACAACTATATAAATAAAACTCCTCCGTTCCTAGTGACTGATAGACATCACACACACACAAGCGAAACTAGTGGACTTAAAAGTTTTGTCTACTTAAAGTTGTGAGAGTGTGAGGGAGCTTCAAGAGAAGATTTTTCGAAATTCCTACGGAAACGGGAGAAAACGGGGTTTTTCCATTTTACGTTTTAAAATCCACACAAATAAAGTAGGGGGCGATGTACATATGTACATTTATTTATATCAAGATAATATAATGTATTCATAATTTTTCACCGTACGTACTGATTTCTTTGTTGGATTGCGTGCCTGGTGACTTTACTGTAGAATAATATTTATTAAGTACATACAAAATTATATCAAAATCTAGTACGAGTGTGAACAAATGGAGCTTCGACCCAGTTATTTAGGGTTAAGAAATAGACGCCATACAAATACTATGGCTTCTTTGTCTTTAGTGGAAGTAAAAATCTCATTAAATATATGAAGACTTATGGACAGACAGATTATTTAATTATAATTTGCTATAATTATGAATACTACGTTGGTTGTGTTATTCAAAAAGATTTGAGGGCGTCGTGGCGCAGGGACAGCAGCTGATTGTAAACACAATGCAGCAGTTGCAGGTTCGATGTCCACTCGCGGGAATGATTCTAGCTAGATCTGCTAACCAAAAGAGCAGCGATTTAGAATAGGTAAACAGAAGTTAGCTATTAACACTTGAACTTCTGCACAAAATTCATTATAAAAGGGATATAAATACACATTATTCATATGTATTTTAATATTATATTTAGAGTGTGTTTGGTTGGACACGATAATCTTAAAACTACTAAAAAAATTGTATTTTTTTTTCTGTTGAACAGTCCACTTGAAGAAGACTTCAACGTGAATTATTTCAAACCAAACCAATGTTTCTGCGGTAGAATTAGTACAGGTCAGCACTTTTGTAATGTGTCATAAACGATTCTTAGTCATATCCATTTTGCTACTCAGACGAAGTCGCTAGTAAAAGCAAGACTAAAAATAAAAGTATAAATATTTCTTGAAAAAACGATCACAAGCCAAAAAATTAAAAAAATAACGCACGCGAAAAGCTTAATGATATAGAAAGGTCAATTTTGCAAAACACGTGATAAAAATCAAAATGTACCAAACAAGGTGTATTTTTCTAACTAACAAGTAAGCGTATCATCTGAATTCTCATAAATATTTTCTTGGCACTTCTTCAAAATGGCTTTTAGTTGTTTTCGTTACCTTTTTCAGGCTTATAATGTTGTCACATTGAGTGTGTTGCTTTGAAACGCTGTTTTTCATGATATTATTAAATGTTTTCAAGGAAAAAAATTTTTTTTTGAGAGATTCGTTTAATTATAACTAATTTAGATAATAATTTTAATATAAATAGAATGTAATTAGCAACATTATTTAAAATTTTAACTTAGCGATACGACATTCTATCCTCCATTTTCGAATTCATTATTTCGGGAATATGATAATAATATAAATGTTATCACTTTCCCATGGGAAATATTTATAAATGGTTACAAAAAATGATTTGGATTATCATTTTTAAAGTTGTTTGAAAATATCTTTTTTCGTACAAAATACCAACTTAAGGTGGCTCTAATAATATACATAGATTATATTATAAAGTAATGCGTACGAAGCCATACACTTGTACACCTCTAACAATTGTGTCACGCGACGCGAATGCAAATGAGTGAACGTTGCTAGCCCTCACGTGAACCTTAATGTACTAAGAAACGTATAAATATATAGAGATGTCTAATAAATTTGTGTAATTTATTTCCTTTTAAATATGTAAAGCCTTATTTAAGGTGTTTAGTTTCAGTTACAAATGTTCGGCGTTAAGTTCCGACACTTTTAAGGTTGCTATGTTTTGCGACGACAAATTGCGATGGTTTTGGGTTCGATTTCTTCTCGGGAATGTTTTCTTTTAATATTTATTTCCTCGCGCTGGTAACAAGTAAAACCGCGGCGTTGAGTTTGCTATTAAACATGCGAAATATTTTAACACTATGTTCCTTTAGCCTATCCTGCTATATATGAGATACAGCGTGAAGCTGAATATACAATAAATATAAATACAATTCCTACAAATAGGAGTCGGACTGAGAACTATCAACAAAAAAGCAAATTTCCTATTAGAATAAGAGAATATATACCGAGTTCTAAAGTACATACACAGTGTTCCTCAGTAAAGGTTCCGTAATAACCTTGGGACGAAATTATATTACAAAACTAAAGGCAGACGGTTTCCTATTTTCTTTTCTTCTATTCTATATTGGGAAACTTAGTCTATATAAAACAAAATATACGAGAATGGTGAATTTCTTTTATAACGTTACAATATAATTTCTATATTAAACATACGTACACTGTATGTGTTTAGCTTCACGCTGTCTCTGTCTGCTGATTGGCGAAGTTCAACGCCGTGCTTGGTCTTAATGGCCGACAAATGTACTCATAAGACAAAGTCCAAAGAAAGCAGTCGTTTATCTCATTATATTACTTGCTTTTGAAAGTGCAGGAAACATTTAAAAAGAAAGTGAAATAGCGTGAAACCTTCACGTTATTTATCGTTTAACAAACACGGCAATATCCAAGGAATTAGGTCTCTACTATTAAACTGGTCGTTTGCCTGCAATCTAGACATAGTGTTATTGTCGTTCTACTCTAAATGTACTTGTTATTAGCTTGTAGTTAGTTTATTTAGTACCAAATTAATTAATTAACTTATTAATTTGAAAACAAGTTGTGGAGCAGTGATGCCGACCGTAAACGCGACGGATGTGAGTTCGATTTCTATTTGGGAAAATAATTATTTTCATTACGCGGCGATGAGTTCTGAAACCTAATACGTAATATCTCAGTGATTGAGCTGTCCGTGAGAAATAGAATGACTTAACATAAGGTCCCCTCTGCCTAACTTGTTAGATACGGGATACAGGTGAATTCGTCTTTTAGATAAAGAACTTGAAAGCTTCACATTATCTATCACTTAACAAACACGGCAATAAGAACGGAATTAGGTCTCTACCATTAAACTGATCGTTTGCCTGTGATCTAGATGCAGTGTTATTGTCGTACTACTCTAAATATACCAATTATTAAGCACGTAGGTTTGGTGTGAGATTTTGTATATATAATTAATGTTACTATTACTTATATTACGGATGCGTTCACACCGAATGCTGCATATACATAGATCTGCCCACTATGGTAGAAGGAGAAAGGGAACCTAGAGCTACTAACTCCATTCCCCATTCATCCCCCAATTTTCGAGGAACTCAACTATGCGCTTTGTCGTGAGGAAATGAAAATAAATCATCACTCCAAGTGGGAATCGAATCCAAAACCGTTTACAGACAAGCGCTGTACCACTGCGCCACAACTGCTTCATAATACATACATACTACATAGTAATATATAAATTTATCAATTAGTGAAGCCACTTTGTTTTACGACCGCACTATAAACGATCAAATGAATTTAAATTTAATACATTTTCAATGTTTATGATGCGGCAGTAATGTTTAATTATAAATGCATTTATTTAGAGTACTTTTAAGTACTTATTTTTCAGTAAAACTTATTACAGCTCAAAGTAATGAAATTAAGTAAATTTGAATAGCTAACAATTTTACAGTAGAACTCACTAGATATTATAAGATTATTGTAAATTATTACAACTTACAGTGTAGTTGGGGTAAGTCTGTATATTATACATAAAAGAATGTTCCTAATTTCAAAAGGAGAGTTCAAATTTTACTCTTAAACGGAAGTTTTGGTGGACGAGTCAGACTCGCACTTGACCGATTTTATTATATTCCGTTTTGCAGCGTCCGTCCATTTTGGACAGATGGTTAAGTAGCGCAACCTAACACCACAATCTGTGTCACCAGTCCTAGGATAATTCCTCGCATCGGAATCAAATTTATAGTAAACGCAAGAATATTATAGTAGTTAGTAACGGTTGTGGGTTCGATTCCCACTCGGAGGAATAAAATATTTAATATTATCATTTGCGGAAATGTCTTAATGGGAACGGAATGTCTTTATACTAGGTTCCCAGGTTCTTTCTGCCTATCCTGCTGTGTGCGGGATACAACATTAAGCTAAAAAAATATATTTATCTAACTATACATATATATAACATTTATAACTACTATATATATAGTTAGTTATAAATCGCATCCACCTAAAAGGGAATCGCTGTCCCTCACTAAGACGCCTCTTGTGTAATTGATACTGTTCGCACTGTGCTATAAACTATTTTATGTGAAAACGCAACATATATCAACTCGAAGTGTTAGGGGAAGAATCGTTAAAATTGGTATAATATTTTTTTTCAGCTTCTTACTGTCTCCCGCGTATGACAGGGTAAGCAAAGGGAACCTTGTGTTAAGATACTCTATATATCATAAATTTAGGCCATTTTGTAGTATTATAGTTAACTTGGAAGTTAAGTTTGAGCGTATACATAGATCCTGGTTTCAGTTAGTTATTTTTTTTTTAAATTAAGACAGATCCTTTTTTGACTTAGACCATTTATCATAAAAAATTGATATGTTCAAAAAATTTCAACGATTTTAAGTAATTGCTTTGTCACGTTGTATCCCGCAAATAAAACTATATTATAATAGTAGTAAAGGCAAGATACACTTTTCTTCACTTTTTGGCCCAAAACAGAATGGGTCTAATAAAAATAATTTTAAATTAACAGTCTACTATTCTTATATTCATTCTCCATAACCATTGTTTTTATAATCAGAATCCATCCGAATGCGCCATGACAGCCGCGTAAGTTGTTGAAGATATATAATTTAGTTTGTACGCTTGAGATTTGTCTAACAGTTTCAATGGAACTTTTAAATTTTTATTTTATTTTATAATTTCTTTAAGAAAAACTTTTATACACTCAGAGGTACTTAAGAGTTTTTACATTTTTATTTATATAGCAATATTTTGTTGCGTAATATTAGTTAATATATGCAACTTATATAAAGTTAGATATTATGTAGATTAAAGGAAATGTACTCAAACTATAACTAAATATATAATTCATTCTACAGAAAATGTATATATAAAACTCATATGTTACTAAATGATTGACAGACAACGGACATACGAAACTGCTGGACTTGGGACGTTGAAATTTGGCATGGAGTTAAGTAAGGCTTTATTTGAATCAAGAAGAGCACTAAGAGAAAATTGCATAGCAATTTGTTGGAAAAACAGGATTAATTATATATATAGTGCCGTCTCAATTAATTCTCCCTGCATCACATAGATAATAAAATAAAGAGCGATTTAAACATATTTACATAAATACTAAACTTTTGTAAAACGTACGAATATAACGTCGAAAACGATGCTAGTATTTCTATCTAGGGACTAACAAATCTAGGTTTTGGCTGCCTTCCAAACTCTAAATTATGAACTACCCCTGTAAAGTGCACGTTCGTTTAAGTAGGATATTTTTAAAATGCAATTCGATTAACCAATTTTCTAAAATGGAGACATAAATTTTTGTATAACGTATAGCTGAAATCGTGTAGCTCCTTTTAAAAATCCTTTTCTCTGAATCCTGTATATAGCGGGGTAGGCAGAGATTCCGTTCCGCACCTTCTGCCTAATTTTGCAGACGTAGTGTGTTGAACGTTGGAACACAGCGCCACTTTTTATCTTCTTGCCACAGACAGGAAATGAAAAAACTTAATTCCGAATGGGAATCGAATCCATAATCAACGTACTAACTGTCAGACGCTATATCAGATAACAAAAATAGATATATGAAACTTTACAAATAAATATTAAATATTATGTAAGAAATATTTATTTTTTATTTATATGATTGTAAATTTATTTGCCTGCTAAGCGTGGATCAAAAATAAATACAAAGAAGAAAATTCATTAATTTTCCTTCTTTCCAAAAGCATAAAGCTCGAAAGATAAAATGTGAAGTTATATAATAATTCTAGTATAATATGAACCAAAAAAATTAAAAAGTTTAATTCATAAAATGCGTATTTCCTGCCCTTTTGGAGAGTAGCCAAGTAGGTTACGCCGCGTAACCTACCGCTTAAATAGGGCATTCGCTTAATAAAATATTATACTAGCTTAGAGTGTGAGACGATTTATATTAAATACTTATATTTTTTAGGTTTTTTATTGAAGCTGAGTTTTGCAGTCGACGAGTGTCGATTCAGATTTTATTTAGGGAAGGAGAAGAAGAAACATTTCCAAAATGTATTGTCTTTCTTTATAAACACAAATATGAGCAATTTAGAGAGTAATATCACTATGTTCTCTTTATACAACAAAATAAAACATATAAATCGAAAAAATGGATATTATGCTACGTTTGAGGCCGTCGACTTGACTTGTAAAAGGAAAAAAGAAAAAAGTAAAAGCAAAGATGAATATTATATTTGCTTTACTGTTCTATAAACAATTTTTTTTCAGTCCAAATAAGGCTATTGTTAAGTAAATTCTTTGTATTTAGAGCAACGTTCCAAGTTTTACGGTAAGCTAGCGTAGACTTAAAGTAAATTTTGAAAGGAATTTTTGAAAAACATGTACTACATGTTGGTTATTAGAAATATTTCAAGCCGTGCCTTTATAAACGCTGCATTGCAGAGCTATTAAATGAATGTGCTGGGATTTACGTACGGACGTTATGTATTTTATCAATATATATATACATATTTATATATGTATGTAATAGTTAATAGAAAATGTTTTAAAAATCTTGCAATTAGGTGGATTATCTTATGAAATTTTTAATGAAATATTGTTTATTGCTTTAGGTTTTCATAAAATATTTTTTTTGGATTATAATTATTATGATTCTTATATAAAAATATATATATATATTTCTTAAAACTATCAATAGTATTGAATTTATGCTTGAAATTTAAATTTATAAAAAAATATTACTGAGGTTTTTGAATTTAAGAATAAAATAGTCAAATAAAAATATAAAGAGAAAATATTCTGAATCAATGAAACTATCATTACATTATTTTTATTTTCTCAAATTAAGAAAACGTCAAAACTGTTGAAAACGAAATAATTAATATAAGAGAAAATTCAACTTACCTATGAAATTCATCTTGAAGTTCACCAAAAAAATTGACTACCCTATACTAAAGTTTTCATATAAAAATACTCTTTATTTTATTGAGCACCAAATATTTCTATAGAAAATACATGATACGTATAGTTAAACTAACTAGGTTTTGGAAAAGCGATTACATATTGAAGGCAGCACGACCGTCCGTCGCGGAAGGCTGAAGGCGAATGCTGGCTTTACAGCCTCGCACCGCTATTTATGCTACGCCGTAGGGGTGAAACCACCCCCTACGCCCTCCCCTAAGTGGAAAGGAAATGGAGGAGCTATTGTCAATCTGTAATGGGAAAGGAAAAGTTGGTTCCCGTCAATTTGTAATAATTGTAATTGCCGTTCTCTTTTGTACTCTAAAATCTTAGATGTTAAGTAACTGTGAAAATGTGACACAGATATTGAAATGTAAATCAAAAATATATATTTTATATATTAAATACTATATACAACTTTTTATACATATACACAAAAATTGCGACTATACATATAAATCGTGTATACAGAATAATTTTATAAGTAAAAAATCTTATTAGATCAAAGTAACCCTTGGAAAAGATACTGGACCAATACAAAATAAATAAAAGGAGAAACTAAGAAAAATTACCAGTATATATCATTCGGTTAACCCTCACAGGCGCGTTTTGCGCATGTGTGGCGTAGAACAAAGGGGCCGTAGGGCGTGGCCTGGTGCGTGTGTGAGTGCGTTAAATCTTTTATAGGTCGATGCATTAAGTAATTTACTATAATGTATTGCATTTGACAGAATATCGTGGGTCTAGTTAGGATTTTCGAATTATTTGCCAATATTCGTGTTATTTATAAGGATTTTTTTATGACAAATGTGAAATGTGGCTTTATTTTATATTTTACTAGTCATTTTTATATTTTTTTATTAAAAATATGATTATAGAAATTATGATATATATTATGATTATTTTTTTTATTATTGTTATGTAAATGTTTTTAGCCCCTTAATGTTATATAAAGTCTTTCTTATTTTTACCATGGATTATTAAATTTGTAACTGGATATTTATATTGTATAGTCTACATTTATGGATTAGTTAAAATTTTTAACCATTAGGACGAAGTATATGAAGTCCTTAGAAATAAAAAAGCTTTACTAAAAGTATGCATTTATGATAAGAAAAAAGGAATCTTACAAAAATCTGTCTATAATAATAAAGGAGAGCAAAATCAAAATGTTTAATAAACGTTAAATAAGCTTCACAATCTCTTGCATCGCAGACAATTCCCCAGCGATCTTGTTTGAAAGTCTTGTGGTCGGTTTTCTAATGTATTATAAAAAGGCTTTTTATATTATACAGGGTAGATGTAGTTTTATGTTCGTATATGTAGATGGTTATTTAACTTATTTAGAAAATGTATAAAAATTTTAACATAGCAGGATTAGTACCCGCGCCTCTTGAAAACCGTCCAATCGCTTAGACTACGTAGCTTACGTCAAAATTCTTATACGCTTGCTACAACTTATTTCTTTCATAAAAGTAAAAAGGGAGTTAAAAAAATATAAAAATAGTTATTTTGTTTGTGTTCTGTTTAATAATGTTGGACTTGAAAAAATTAAATTAATCTATTTTTATTGAAGCTATTTTTAAATTATTTTTGAATTGACTAATGTACTTCGATGAAAATTTTAAAATATATTGAATTGAAAACTGTTGTAATTGATAATGTTATAGTGTACACATATAATCATGCATTTATGATATATTTACAAGAACCAAAAGATGATTGAAATTTATACCGTATATTTGAAATATATCCACAAGCATAAGCCAGCGTTTCTTCTCATAATTCCTTCAACCACTGCACTACAATGGTAAATTTATTATTAATACATTAAAATGCAACCGCGAAACCACAATAAGCGTGGAATGCAATAATCAAAGAGTGTAATGATGCCGGTATTTAATATAATATTCAAATTGTGTAAATGTATGGGGATAGTTGAGACGCGAGCGGAATTCTAATGACGAAGATTCGATTAAACTTCTCACATACTCAGTCACGTTTATATTTGACTGTAAACGCAATGGTTGTGGGTTCAATTCCCACTTTGGGAATATTTGTTTTTCGTATTTCTGTTTAGTAGACAATGCACGGCGTTAAGATCCGTCACTTCACACGGAAGGTGGGGAACAGAGTGCTTTAATACTGAGTTTCCTTTTCCTAGGCTCTTATATTACAAATTCATTCGGGAAAATCGTCCAGCTGTACGATTTTCCCGAATATAAGAGCCTAGGAAAAATTATAATATATATATATATATATATATATATATATATATATATATATATATATATATATATATATATATATATATATATATATATATATATATATATTTTTGGTATCAATTTTCACATACATATTTAAAATTTTGGAGTAAAAAAGCTTATATTATGGTGTATATCATTTGGTTCATTTTGTATCATAAAATATTTTAGGCGTTTATATTTTATTGCTTTTGGTTTATATTAGCGATTCCATTAGAATATGTTTCGATATGATGTCTTAGGTACCTGAAATAAAAAATATATATAAACGTTACTTTACAATAAAACCAACAAGCGTTACGAGTATTCGTAGCGTTTGTGTAGTTCGTAGCACTACGTCCGTAGTTCTTTTATAAGTAATTATATGACATTTGTAGTCAATATTGGAGGTGAAATTATTGGTAAATTTACGCTTAGTTATTATTAACTAGCGACTTATGCGTGGCTTCGCCCGCATAAACTTATTGATTTTTATATAATAGACAAATAATACATATTTGTATATAAATTGTAGTCTGAGTGTTATATGATGTATATGCTTTATTCGGTTAGTAGTTTTTGCGTGAAATTGGAACAAACATCTGTCTTCATAAATTTAATTATTTATAAATATTTGCATATAGCAATTATAAAATAAATATTATATATACGCATCTCATGTCTCCTATACCAAGCGGGTAGAACGTAAAAATAAATCACTTCACTGTACCTATATTGTAAGCTGAGTGGTGAGACACTACTCTGTTGAAACGGACCTAGGAAATGCTTTTAATATAAACAAGAGTGGCTTCCAACTGGAAATTTAAGCCGTTATTTGTTTTAAATACATTTTAAAATCAATTTATAAATTGTATGAATAAATTCATTTTCACTAAGATAGAGTCTTAGATTGTAGATTTAGCTTGCAAGGAGCTAGTCTCTAGATACATGTATTTATGTATATACGTACATATGTTGTAAAAAAGGTATAAACGCGGCGGGCACTCGCCAGTTATTTCATTTACAATTCATTTCGTATGTGTAGAGGCCTGTGACGGAGCTTAGGGTTGGTGCTGCTAACTTAGAATAGAATAGAATACAATAATACTTTATTGCACAAATAATAAATAAAAAATAACAAAAAAATAACTTTAATATAATATTAGTTGTATTTACTTAATTTAAAAGATAGGCAGATAACTTAGTGCTCAGACACTCCATTTTCTATTTTCTATCCATTATAAGAAAAAAAAATTGTTTTGTGTGTTAAGTGGTGAGACCGAACGCCATGTTTTCTCTTACCAGAACTAGGACTTGCTTAACAATCCGTTTTCCGATTTTCGAGGCATTGTGTGTTTAGTGGTGAAACTTAACGCCGCATTTTGCCTTCACTACTAGAGCAAGGAAATAAAGAAAATATTAAATATTTCATTCCTGAGAGTGGGAATCAAACCCACAACTGTCGCGTTACAGTTACAGTCAAACTTTTGTATAACTGAGCCACGTCTAAAATAGAGTAACGTGTCGCCAATATAAAATTCAATCTTTGCAATGACCACTACAGTTGAATTTAATACGAATTCTACTTAAAAAAAATCAAACGAATATTTGTAACATCGATAAGTACAAATAGCTTATTAGTAAAAGCGTTTGGATGGCGATCAAAACACACAAGTTCAAATCCCGCTACGTTTAAATATATATTTATTTTATTACATTTTTGTGCCTTGTGGGCCACGACCGTCCTGAAAATATTAATATATTTTTCAATATTATTCTTCTGTTAAAATTCAAATAATTATCTAAAACATTTATAGAGTGATTTGTATTGTTTCTTTATTCCTAAGTCGACTAAAGACAACCCTACAGCATATAAGGTTGCAAGTGTTTACGTATCGTTCTTATCCCCCATACGTGATAATGGTTTGCTTGGATTTCTAATTCGCGAATTAACTTTTGTATTTTTACCGATTTACCTTGCCATTCCATTCCATTCCACGAAGGATATAGAATAGGGGTGGATATAAATTATTTCGTAGTAGATATCAATTACATTATCTTACGTAGATAGAATTATAAAAAAATACATCTTTTTCGTTTAATTGTTTTTTCTCGCATATCAGAATAGACAAAGGAAACTCTGCCTTTGGTCTGAATTCAAGACATTGTGTGATAAATGGCGGAGTTATTATAAATATGTATTTAATTATTTATTTCCAATTCAATTCTTAAGAACGGTTACTAATTAGCTTAATACATAAAAACATGCCGACAGACATTTTGCAAAATAATTTAGTTATTAATTACATACAACATGCATTATAACAATAGTTTGTTTAAGTATCTTAATGATATCGAAGGAAAATATTATTCAAAGTAACCCTTTATTATTTTGATTTCACCACATAGACAAAATCAGAGAATTTTTAATCCTCATAATCACTATTTAATATATTTGAGGCCAGTAGTAGAGCAGCAGCACAAGCGTGCGGCTGTAAATACGACATGTTGTGGGTTCGATTCCTAGGTTTATATAATTATTAACTCTAGGTTCCCAGGTTTCCTTTACCTAACCTACTATGTGCGGGATACAGCTAAAAAAATAAAAGTATGTAAAATATAAAAACTAAAAAATATATTTAAACTTTATCAGTTGCACACATAAAAACACTATTCATTAAGCATATTGTTAGTCCTAGTGGTAGACATAAAAGTCCTAGTAGTAAATAAATGTACATATATCAACTAGAATAGAATAGAAGTGCACTATTCCCATACAAGTACCTATCTATATCTAAAAGGCGGAGCGTCTTGACATCGAATTAACGTTCACTCAGCTCCGTCGAGATGGTCGACGAGGACGAGTGCGAGCGACAGGGTGCTGCTATTTCAATTAAGGGAATACCTATTCAACTTGGTTATATTGATTTTTAGTATTTTTTTTGTTGTTTTAGTTTCACGCTGTATCCCGCATATGTGGCTGGGGGCGGAGGGGAGTGAAAGGAGGAGGAAGGAAAAGGTGAGTGACAGAAATCAATGCCACGCGGTTTTTTGTTAGTAGTAGTTAGTAACAAGGACTTGTAGTAGTACAAGGACATGAAATTAACTCGTTCCTCCGATTGTAAAACGAACCCACAACAGTCGTGCCTAAAGTGAGTTTTCGTACTCCTATTATAAATATTATTGACTTTTTTTAGCTTCACATTGTATCCCGCACACAGCAGGGTAGGCATAGGGAACCTAGTGTTAAGATACTCCGTTTCTCACTTTCCGCGAATTCTTTAGGTATTACGTGTTGAGTGGCGGAACTCTACGCCACGCTTTTGCATCGACACCAGAGCGAACAAATTAAAATATAAATATAAATAAATATTTCATTTGCTCGAGTGGGGATCGAACCCACAACCAGTCGCTACAGTCACACTTTGTGTCCCTAAATTCGTAATTTTCTCCAAAATTAATTTACTTGAACCTAAAAATATAAGGAAAGGCTAAAACGATAGTCGCGTAAGAAAGGTAATTGAGAATGGCTGAGAAAAATCAAGTGTTGAATTAGCGTACACTCAGACCGTTTAATCTCACAATGGCAGTGCGAGTATCACATCGAGTGGCCATTTTCTCGGCTTACTAAAAAAATCAAGGTATAAGCGCTAGCGATAATACATTAAAATATTTTTTTATATCTCCATGCTGTATCCCGCACAATAAGGTAGGCAAAAGGAACCTGAGAATTTATAATAGTTATGACAGTCCATTCTCATATATTATCTCATATATTTTCGTGTTTCACTTTCCGTTGAATTTTGGCATTGCGTGTTGAGTGGCAGATCCTAACACCGCGTTTTACCTCATTACCAACGTAAGGAAATGAAAATACTAAATATTTAATTTCCTCCAGTGGGAATCGAATCCACAATCTGTCGCATTTACAGTCTCTCGCATTACACCATCGTGCCCAGCGCCATGACTGGGTCGGTCTATTCGATAATTCTGATAAATGCAATAATTCAAAACGCCTCTCACTTCCACCGCATCGATCCAATCTTACTTGTACTCCGAGTTAATTCATCGACAGAGCGCATTGAAAGCGTTCACTGGTTTATTTATTAAGCCAATTTGATTTACTCACTTGCTTGCTATATAAATATATTGTGTTTAATCAATACTTTGCTTTCTTTTTAATTTACACTGAGCTTTCAAGGTCACTGAGATTATCATAAAATATATATTTTTGGTTTTGTAAATGATTTGATCCGATGAAAAGAATTTTATCTACATGTAATAATTGCATGTCATGAAAGTTGACAGTTGTTGACAAGCATGTATAAGTATTTTTAACATTCTTTAAAGTGTTACACAGTATTGTATCAGCGAGGTCTGACGATGGAGTCAGGAGCTTAAAGCTCCGTGCAAATTCTATAGCACTTGGTGTAGCTGGTCTGATGATGAAGCCAATATGCAATGTCTGAATAACTAAATGTGAATGTCTCAAGAAAAAAATTTAAAATTTTTACTCGTGAATATGTTCTTAATTAATAAGTATTCATGGTCATTTAAGTCAATCAGCTGCTGAAACTGAAACATGACATACAGTATGAAATTTCTTAGGGGAATAATTAATAACGTAAATGAAAGAAATTGAGAGTCATGTTCTTAACGTTCCAAGCATCGTTAACTCAATGTATTCAGTATTGGGAAACAATGACCGACGAGTTTGTTTTGTAAGTTATGTAAGATGTGTCAGGCGTTGGCTGTCACTTGAAAAGTACATAAGTAAGCAGTAATGCGAGTAAAATATAAATATTATCAGGAAAGCTACTTTTTATGTTATTAATATAATAAAATCGTACACGCGCGAGTCGAGCTCGCCCACCGAGAGTTCCGTACAAAGCTTGGAAACCTCGAGCCCTTTTATATACTATACCTCACTTGAACTAGCGGCTTTATAACCAAATTTTGCCTCCTCTTTTAAGGCGATTATTGTTTAGAATATTGCCACAAAAGTATACTTTTCAGATTTTTTCTTGAACTAGTACTACCCGTAGATGCTAGCTGTCAAGTTTCATAATTATATGTCAACCGGAAGTACCCTATTAATTTTGATTCATTAATTTTTGTTTACTTGACATAAACAACCATATCTTATTTTAAGTAAATGTAGAAATACCACTTTTTCAAGATATCAAGGGACCATAGATCTGAGTATATGGTTTAATTTTAACGCGATATGTCCAAGCGTTCCTGAGATAAAAGCTCTTGACAGACATACGGAAGGACGGACGGACAACAAAGTCCTAGAACCGGTCAAGTGCGAGTCAAATTCACCCACTGAGGATTCCGTACCAATTTTAAGTTATCAAAGGGAAGTATAATTTATACAAGTTGACGAACTTAAGTTTCCACTCATTTTATATGATATGAACTACAAATATAAATTAATGATATTATTTTTCTATGTCTTGTTATGTCTATAAATGTTCACAGTTAAGATTTTTCTTTTTATTTAAATTGTAGTTCTCGCTCCGTGTGAAATTCTAAAAGTGAAGGTACACGGGAAGTACTAACTTTTAATTACGACCCGATTTTATACGAAGTGCAGCAAAAATGAGTGTCTTAATTCTTGTTACCTACTCTGGTAAAGGCGAGATAGGTGAAATAGATAGATTTAACATAACAATTTATCCAACATCCTTTCTTTACTTTCCTAACAAATACAACCAATTTTTCTAAACAGATTTAAATGACCCCAATATATTTAACGCATCGCATCGCATTGTTTTCCAAGTGTAATGAATTCGCACCTTAAACCGCGGATAAATCAACCTGACAGTACTGACGTGTCAGTGATAGACAGATGGACTATGTAAATATATGAAAATGTGTATGAAGTTGAGTGGAAGTTGATAGAAGGTAAAGATTTCCGGTGTTTTAATGTCATTTTGTTTTTGTTCTTAAAATTGTTTGTGTTCAGTGGTAAGGTGTTGGGTAAAAAGGGTACCTACTAGTAAAGTAAATAAGTATTCACATTTTTACCCTTACGCACTCAAACGGATGTTTTAATTGCTTACACAAAAGAGTTTTTCGTTGTTTTCGATATTTTTATTATTTTTTTATTTTATAATATTAATTCTCATAATTATTTTTAATTATTATTTTGTTTTTCTATATGGCCTAGATGATAACGTTCATTGAAAAATGCATATGAAGTCCATACAAAACTTATGGATTCTATATGCATTTCATAAGACTTGGAAAATTATTGTATGAACGACCCCCTATTAGAAAATTGAACTCGTATTGGACATATACATATCATAACTATCGAATTGGACTTTTTTTGAACTTCACGATGTATTCCGCATATATCAGAGTAGGCAGACTAAACCGATTATAATTGAACGCTGTGCTTTGTCTACTTACCATAGCTAGGAAATGATCTATTTTCTAAGTAAAAATTGAAGCCACAAGCGTCACGTGTTAATTTCATTGACTAAATATTTATTAGTATTATTATTATTATTATTCTGAACGTTCTTATAACGAATGGTGCGTCATAGTGTTGATTGAGTGGGGTCCATTAAATCACTGCCGCGTACAAGTCATTAAGATTTGGTCTTATCAACCCCCAGGCCTATACATATTAATATAAAGGGTTATATATTTGTAAAGAAAAATATATGTATGTAGATATATGAATAATGGAGAGACTTTGTCTGTCTGTAAATTAGACTGCTGTGGGTTCGATTCTCACACGGGAGATTGAGAATATATTTCCTCGCTCGTGTAATACACAATGTATTTGACGGAAATTGCATGAAACATGGGCAACTGAGTGTTTTAATCTTAGGTTCCCTCTACCTACCTTATACTCTATTCTATACGATAGAAGGGTAGGCATTGGAACCTAATGTTTAGACACTACAATTTATTGAGACAGCGTGATGATTAGCTTAACTCAATGTGGCGCTTTGTCTTTTATCAAAGAGAGAAAATAAATAAGTCATTTCTCCGAATGAGAATCGAACCCATAAGTGTCACATGTTATGCAGCTTCAACATAGCGACGAGGCGACGGCCTCGATTTTCTATCCATACATTACTTTTAAAATTAAATTTATTCAATCTGTCAAATTACTCAATCAATAGATTGAAATAAGAATTTGTTAACAGTAATCGCGACTTCCAAAAATGGAAACCAAATTTTAGTATTAAAACCTAAAAAAAAAAAATATTAATTAGAAAAATATTTAAAACAAATAGAAAAAAGATTTTTTCCAACTTCATTTCATTCGAAAGCAAAAGTTTTTAAGTTCGCAACCTCCGCGCTGAAGAAAACGAAGCCATTTTAAAATTAGGGGATGAGATGAACCCTTGAGTTGTGCTTGTTAAAACTTCTAAAATCTCAAAAACATTTTAAAGGATATTTAAAATTGTGTAGATCTGTCTATAATGCAAGGAATAAGTAATTATAGGTTAAATATCGAAGTAAATATGAATGTTTAAAAAAATAAGATAGCTTCAGCTACATTAAGATATACTACACAGGCTACACTTAGGGAGAATTTTTAAGTCAATTCCACACTCTAGTAACAAGATTTTTTTTGCTTTAAGTATTTTGCAAACTCGCAATATCTCGAAAATTAGACGCAAAATGAAGACGGAGACGGAGTGTCTTAGCACTAGGTTCCTTATATCTACCCCGGTACAAGCGATTTGCTTAAAGATGTCGATTAGCGTTAAATTGAAAGAATTCTTTGGTCTTTGGTCAGCAAAATTGTTTTTCGCGCTAATAGCTTCATGTAGGACTGACTATAATGATTATTCAGGAATTCACGAATATCCATATTTTAAAACATACCTTATCGATTTAATTAATATAATATAAGGTAAATGCCCTGGGTATATGGTTCTGGAGAAAGATGCTCGCAATATCGTAGACAAAATTCCGTTGAAATGTGTCCATACTCCAAGAATTTGGCATCAAAGAACTATAAGCTATTGTAGATACTCGCATTCTTAAGTTTTTCGGTCTCATCTCCAGGAAAGCCATACCATCCGGTAAATCATCCATACAAGGGACCGACAAAATAACATCAGCTGCAGGAAGTCAACAGAATAAAATGGCGTGAAACTGTGGCAATAATAACAAAAGGCAAGAACATGCCTACATGATGGTCACGACCACTCTGTCAAGACCGTAACCACTGAGAAAAAGAAAGTTAAAATCATGTTTAAAAAAAAATTAGTTACCTAAAACAGACAGCTCTTTATATTGCAAAAAACGCGTATTCCATATGGAACTTCCGGTTGACCTACAATTATAAAATTTAGCAGCTAGCATCTACAGATAGAATTAGTTGAGGAAAAAATCTAAAAACTACACATTTGTGACTAATCCTAAAAAATAATAATCTTAAAAAGAGGACAAAACTTGGTATTAAAGTCGCTAGTTCAAGTGAGGTATTAGACGCTCGGGCTATGCTAAGCCTGAATTTTAGAAAAAAGCCCAAGAACCGCCCGCGCGCCCGACTCGAGCTTGCCCGGTTTTTTTAAACTTTTATAAAAAAGAAGTATAATATTAAATACCTTTATGTCAAACTAATATCTTTAATTTTAATTCATTAAAAATAAAAAAGAAAAGGTCTTTCTTTAAGGCGTATATTGTAATCTCTCAGGTCAATCCAGTAAGTAGTACAGAGAGTACATTAATTCCATCTCTCATGCATATGTAAGGTACGGTTGTACGGTATCACTTACTCATAATGTTTATTTATGAAGACCGTGGAAATAATTTTTATTGTTCACCCATTGCTTTTGTGGCTCTTGTCTTGTATACTTGGCCAAGATAGGTTTATCTATAAATAAAAGGTAAAGCCAATTCTTGGGTTATTCTTTGAAGTACAAAGTGATGACGAAAAATGTGTAGGCGGAGTAGTAGGAAATTTGACACAGTTATAGTTTTTATAGAGTAGGAGTGCAGAATACTAATAATTTGCTAAAATTATGCTAATAAATATACTTTTTATTCGAATATTTTTGTATAAAATTCGCCTTTTTCGCGTTGTTATATATTGTGGTAGTCACACACAACACAATGTAATATTACACCAAATAGTTTATATTCTGAAATTTAAGATGTAATGTGAGATTAAATCAGTGGTCCAGTTTCTTGGATGCTGACCTAAAAGGCAATGGGTATTCTCGATAAAGCTTAAATGGCTAGGGCCATTGAATTTCATCTATATTTATCGGTTGGAAGAGAATCACCCAATAACTTCGAATGCCCAAGGTGTCGGTCCACTTCCGGTGCCAAGATGGCGGAGGACAATTTCCGGAATTTGACCGCCATTATTAATTCGTCTGAATTTCCTTTTGAAGTTCCAAATTTTTAAGACAACTTGAAGAATTATTGAGTCTTGCTTTTAATGATGTTAAAGGTTTTGTTTTAAGTACATTTTGTTTTTCTATACTTATATTATAAAGCAGAGGACTTTATATAATTATCATTCTAGTTTAACAATAAGTTTAGCGATAAGGTCATAATTGAATTTTAGTACAAAAAGGAGCTTCGCGCATATACAAATATACACTGCATATTGAAGTGTCGCAGATAGATAGATAGAAGGATAGAATGTATTTCGCATATAGAAAGATAGTTAGAGGGAACCCACCTAGTGGCGGACAAGATTAAGTGGCGGAACTCAACGCCACGCTTTGTCTTATTACCCAAATAAGTAAGTAACCTTTGAATGAAAATCAAGGCTACAAACATCGTGTTTATTTAGATGTTATCCGCTGCACCACAACGGCTTTTAATCTAAACAAAAAAGTAAATTACAAAGAAGAACCAACTTCAAAACTATACTTACATATTTGCACAATCTTAAACAAAGACGAATAATATTTTTAATTACTCAAAAGAATTCTCTATTTTAAATTTAGTATTAAAATCAGTCATTTTTGGACTTGTTTTCGGTCTAGAAACAAACAACAAATACCAAGTGAAGATTTGAAGATGGAATTTTCAGGTCCTAACTTGGTCCAATGGCAAAGTACGATCTTTGAAACACAAAAAGTATTTTTAAAATCGGTCGTGAAATGACGCAGAAATTAACGGATAACCAATAAAAATAAAACTAACTTGTCGAAAAAAGAAGGTACTTAAAAAAGAATTAAACTGAAATTATAGGCATTTTTTAAATTTATTCTTTTCACGGTGAATTATTTACATTTATTCTAACTATAGCACAATATAGTAAATATAAATATATTTTACTACGTTTACATTAACACCATTATGATATTATATGTGTAGATCAATCTTAGGGGAAGTCCCCACAACCCTACATCTAACCCTTATAGCAAATTAAAAGGCACTTTATTATGATTGCTTGTAACCTATGGATAAGCAATTTCGACGTGAGCCAGTTAGTTTCTTTTTTATTTTTACGCATTTTGATCATTTTATGTAGGGATAGTTCAGTGATGTACTTATTGTTATTTGCATATACAATACAATATATAGTAAATACTGCGTGATAAAAGTTTTGATATGAAGAAAATGTAAAAAATTAACTTTTCTCCCGAGTGGAAATCGAACACGCCACCAGCAGAAGTCAACTATGTGTGAATTGCATCATGTCAGTCTTATTTCTAACAAAAGTATTCTAAAGTTCTAAATACTAATCTTTATAATAGATATTATAAATTGCAAAAGTACTAAGTATTGTCAAAGTAAAAAAAATATTTTCAGGGATTCATTCATTCTTGTTAAGACTTGTTAAGATTTTTAAAATATTATTCCTATCAGGTTCAAATTCCACGTATTATTCGCTACGTACAATTTTTTATATGTTTTCTAAAAAAGTATTTTTTTTTTAAATTGAGAAATAACACTTAAAATGTTAAGGAGTAACTCGATTTGTTTAGATTTTTCTATTTATAAGAATAGATCAGTCTATAGAAAAAATAAGATCCTCATTGTACTTTTTCTTACATTTTCGATTTTTTTTTAACAGTTTGTGTGTTAGGTTAGTACACAATAGGATGATCCACTCACATTCTACTGTATAAAAAGGCAAGCGTTAGGTGATCTGAGCCCATTTTCTTCCCATTTCAATTCTTCTGGTCGCGAGCACTATTAGGAAAATTCTGACTTATTGCTCTAACATCTGCTATTGTTCAGCGCTAGGTTATAAGCGCTAGCGGGCGAACTCTCTATCTTATACAAGTAAAACTGTCGTTACTGACCGATAGATAGTGTATATCTGCAAATACGCAGATTAGAACACTGAAATTTGGCATGTAGTTTTATTATATATTATGGCAGTTAGGCCTTTGGAAAATGTGAGGAGGCACTAAGAGAATTTCCTAAAATTCCTATGGAAACGAAACAAAATGGATTATTGTCCACACCAACGAAATCGGAGGCTACAGCTTAAATTTTATTTATTATTTCTTTGTGCAGAAAATAGCCAATTATGTTGTGTTATTTTTTCCAAGTGACGGAAGTGATTTGAATTCTTTTTGAAATCAAATTATATTTCTATTTTGTATATTATATTTATTTTCAATAAAATAGAGTGCCTTAACACTAGGTAAAATAATATTATCATCATTAAAACGCTACCACTCTTACCGTATACCACCCGTCATTCTCACTAAGCGTAATGCACTCTGAAAGGGTAGATCGCACGTGACATCTCCGCAAATCCTGAACAAGTGACAATTTATTATAAAAACTACTGTACCAGTACTTTAGCAGGAATATTATTTCTTGAGACACGTAGCGGTTTGAACTTTTATATGTCGATTTTTATGAAGACAGAAGTCGTAGTTGTTTTTTTTTTTTCATTTTTTCTTTATCTCAGATGAGGCACAGATTATTGTTACAATTTTTATTTTAGAGGATAATATTGTTAATATATATTTTTTAATTTGGGAACCTTGAGTTCTGCCATTCAACACACAATGCATCGAAAATTTGACGGACAGTTGGGAACAGAGTGCTTATTTATATGCTGGATACAGCGTGCAGGTGAAGAAAAAAAAACTGATGTGTATAGTGGGGACAATATTTAATAAGATAACTGAATGAATAGATACAAGAAAAATCATTATGATAGTTTATTAATATTAAACGAGAACTATAACTTAATAAAGTATATATAATATATATACACATTTTACAGTTTTTTTTCAGCGTGTCTTCAGCTTCATGTGTCTTGCATGTAGGGTAGGCAGAGAACATGTTGTTAAGACTCTCCGTTGCCCACGTACAATTCAATATTTCGACATAAAATGTAAATATTAAAAAGTTTACACTTGTATATAAGATCTATTTCAAGTTTATTTTCTTTATATCTTGATTTCATCGTCCAGTCAACTCAAAACGGCTTCCTGCTATTCTCCCACTGTGAATCAAAGCCGTCGTTTGCAACCCTTGCCTCTGATAATTTAATAATCTATCGTCTTTGTGCAGAATTGGGTGAGTTCAAGTCTATGACGAAATAAAATGCTAACAGTAACTTTGTTAATAAAGAACATTGTGAAGTAAATGGGTGGAGCTTTTTGGAATTGCTCGGGAAAATTATATTTTAATTCTTTTCATTAAATTCGTTATTGCATAAGTAAATTATTTTTTTAAAAAAATGTTTAAGTGAAGCCAGACGTAGCGCAGGGTCACAAGCGTGCGACTACACGATAGGTTGTGGATTTGATTTCCAATTGGGAAAATGAAATATTTAATATTTTAATTTCCTCCTACCTATTATACTAATAATTAAATATACTAATATGTAATATTCATAGAGGCCGTCGTGGGCAAAATTGAACAGTGCGTGAGAAACGGAGTATCTTAACTTTGATTTCTCTCTGCCTATTCTACTATGCTATGCTTGAAATTTGTTATTTATTCCAAAGTAATGCATTAATATAAAATATAAAAATTATAGGAATACTTTAATTGCTATCCTTGTCTTTGATGAGCCAAAACGAAAAGGAAAAAAACAGTTTCCTTTACTTTTTGCTTATTTTAAAATCGTTACTTGTTGAGTGGCGAAACTAAACGCCGCACATTATAATTAGACAAAAGAGACGATATTTTAAATATAAACATATAATTTCACAACTGTAAATCATCTACTAAATTTACTTTAGAGCTACTATTTTAGTTTGTATTTGATTTGAGTTTGAATTCGTGAGTTTACACCAAGTAAGTTCAACGCAGCTTATAATATAATTAGACTGACATAAGTCTGGTTAGAAGTGCCCGATTGATAGAATATACCACAGTATCAGTATATATCTATATATATAGTAGATATATACTGGTACTGTGGAGGATGTATTTGATTTAATATGAAGTGATTGCTGGAAAAATATATTGAATATTTCGAGGCCGGCGGTAGAAGGACAACTTCCGGAACGATGATTGTGATTTCGATTCTCCTCAGGGGAAAGATTATATATAAATTATTATTAAAAATCTGATCATGTAAGTAAAGGGCGGCTTGGTGTCGTCACTTAATACGCAATGTACAGAAAATTGGGTGAAAAGTTCAGAATGGAGGTTTTTTAGCACTAGGTTTCCTGTGTGTACTCTGCTATGAAGAAGAAGTGAGCATTTGTTTTTTCAAAAAAGCAACTATTTTGCTTACGTTTTTGCTGCATTATTATGTAATCAAAAATATAACTTAAAACCCTTAACCTAATAAATAAACTTTAACATACCCTTAACAATAAATATAGATTTACGTAAAGATATATAGCCATCTATATTACTTCACCCTGTACCCCGTATATTGTAGGATAGGCCGAAGGAACTCCTGAGACTTAAGACACTCCAGTCTCCACTCTCAAATTTTGTAGATATTACGTGGTGACTGTTGAAACTTAACGCCGCGATTTTTCTTATTACGAGAGCGAGCAAATGAAAATATCAAACAATTAATTCCCCCGAGTGGTAACTGAACCCACAACCGTTTTATCAATCAAATCATGTACAGTCACATCTATATTTCTGGACGAATATATTTAACAAAACCACTTAATATTGTCCTGTACCAAACGCTGCTATAACGAAATTAGACGCCGTCATAAGATAGCATTCGATTCAAAGTGCGAGTAATCGGATTGAAGGAGCGTCTCGGTTTTATTTGTTCTTCATGAATAAACTCTCTCTTGGTTATTACTTGCTTTTGTAAAGGCTTATTATGGTAAATGGACTGAGCTATATATTTTCTACTGTTCAGTTTTTTTAATCTAAGAACAGAATATTGTTTCTTAGAAGCATAAATAGCATAGATGTCTCAGTGATAATCCAAAAATATATGGCCAAACCACACTGCATGAATGAGTGACGAAACAATGGCACAGAAGTGAGTGAGTGTAAGAGAGATAGAAGAACACTTCGCTTGACCTTCGAGAACACCTTTCTCTTATTAGGGAACAAAAATAACTAATTTCTTTAAATAAAATAAGCTTTTAAAATTCAAAACTAGCTTTTACCTGCGTCGTCTTTCGCTTGATAAAATAAAATAAGTAACAGTCATGCACAACTCAAGGCATTTGGCATGGGATTCTTCAGTGTGGGAGGTAACTTTGAACGCAGGTTCATTGGTTTACATTGTATTGTAATCTACTATTTATTAAAAAAAATTCTTTTGTATTTAACTAGTACTGCCTAAAATGTGTTCGATCAACTAAACAAACAGTACAGCCAAATAAAATAGAAGTATAGTTATGTTTCAAAAAAAAAAGAACAGATGTACGCTATTTAGCTTAGATTAAAAATAAACCTTAAGATTTGAAAAAAAACACATGTAATTAGCACAAAATGTTGGTACTTTAACAAGTGACTCTAGAAGTCAAGGTTGGTAGAACTGGCACGCTCCCAGAAATATATACA
Organism: Heliconius sara; assembly: GCA_917862395.2. Classification (NCBI taxonomy): domain Eukaryota; kingdom Metazoa; phylum Arthropoda; class Insecta; order Lepidoptera; family Nymphalidae; genus Heliconius; species Heliconius sara. The sequence goes on from OU860798.1 coordinate 7,643,758, forward strand.
AGTAAACGCGCCTTACACAAAAGAAAATGGACTCACATTGTGTATAAGACTATATTTTTAAATGTTTTTAATCGTTTAATTTGCACAAACATAGTTTCTTTTAGTTTTTTTTAGTTGGTTTAATACCGTCCTTCATGTACCTGTAAATGCGACAGTTGTGGGTTTGTTTTCCATAAGGGGGTATGAATTAGGGAAAAAAGACAAAGCGCAGCGTTGAGTTCAATATGCAATGTCACGAAAATTGTGTGGAAAGTTAGGAAAGGAGTGTGTGAACACTAGAATCCCTTTGCCTACCCTACTATTTACGGGTACCAACACCAAAATAATTATGAATTCGATCCAGTAGTCCCTGAGACTACTGTGTTCAGCCAAATAACTACAGCTTATAAAGCTGTATAGAAGTATATAAATAAAGGTTGTAATAAAAAAACTTCTTTTAGTTAAGAATGTTTATGAAACTGCTCCTTTGGATTTAGTATGCTGTGTGAAATATTCAGATATTAGAGAAAATAATAATTTATGGGACGACTCTCTTTGGCATAAAAATAAAAGAGAAGAAATCAAGAAATGATAATAGAAAATATTTAGCGTCAACACAAGCTGTTAATTGTATTTAAAACCTGTGAATATTGACCATAATATTGACCTAAAAAAATGGAAAAAAAATAATATAATAGATATCTGTCGTTTGAGAAAATCAAATCATCTTGTTCACTCATCCTATTTCTCAGCATCCGCACAAAGGGCCACTCGTATACAATTAAATGCGCAAGCAAAATACCCGAAGACTTTGTACGTCAAATGCAGGAACGGAAATTGTTGGGGGCCTTCTTTTTGTTAGAGCACCTAAAACTATATAGTGTACCAGCGACCCACACGCAGCTATGCCTGCTTAAGCTTATTGTGATATTATAGTCAAATTATACTAAATATTCACATACATTTTAGCCTCTTAGTTATTCCTATTTATAAGCCAAATTTCTGTAAAGTTTCATCACATTCGTTCAAGCGTTTGAGGAAATCATATATTTTTATTATATATATTTTTATAAATATATTTTTATATATTTTAATTTCTTAGCACTGGTGTCATGGCAAATGCTTCCAAATGTGAGAAGGAGTGTCATAACACTAGTTTAACTGACCTGACACCTGAAACCTGACCTACACATCTCAGTAACCAATATTACAAAAATCTAAAGACAATTTAAATATTAAAGTCCATATTTTTTATTTAAAAAATCCTTTTCTCCCATGGCCTCTTATAACATCCCATTATCAGTTCACAAAAGATAATAGCGTACTCATATACGTATGATCAATTTCGCTCATCTTTAGTCAAATTTTGTGTTAGGTCGTAATTTCCGCGTCTGCATATGACGTTTGGCTCCAACCCTATGTAGTGTGTGTGTGTACCCTATATATGTTGTTTTATATATAGTCGTTTTTATATTAAAATTTTTATTACGGCAACCAGCAAAAAACGGTTCCATAAAAATATAATTTATGTTCATTGCAAAGTACGAGATAGAAAAGAATCAGAAATCAAAATGATAATCACATATAAGAGGAATGCAATATGTTATTAAGCATTCGTATGTTCGTGTTATATTCATATGGTATTATACTTTCGTATGTCAGTTTGTCTCTTTTAAATTGGAAAAAAATCTAGTTAGAATAATAATTATATGGTATCAATCGAAAACTAGTAAATTGAGAATATTCATAAAATATTTCAAATATTTTGAGCATTTGTAACTATTATACAAACTTTGTATTGAAAATATTATTGAAATATTAAAATGGCAAAATTTCAACATTTTCAAACGTTGTCAAGCCCATAAATAAAAAATTGAAACAATCAGGCGGTTTCATTTCACGTTACACGTTTAAATAGTGCATACATCAGAGATTATAAAAATACCAAATTTTTAGTAGAAAAACACGCAAAATATTTTTTTCCAGCAAGTTATATATAGCAATATTTACAAAGTGGTAAAATTTCGGACCACGCTGTATACGCGTAAACATAGTTCAAAAAGACCTCCTCTATCACCTGTATCAGTTTGTCCATAAATCTACTAACTATCCTGTATAGTTTCTATACAAAAAGCCTATATTTAAGTTACGTAAATAAAACCAGTAAAGCATAATTCACGCTCCCCTAGTCCGGCGTACAGCGCCGTGACTTACACATAAGCCTTGCTTATCCTCGGGGATATAAATTTTTATATCGCTACCAAATCTCCTATACTCGTATATTCAATGCGAACGAATGAAAGAAACAATTTAGCAGCTTGTTGTTTATTGCTGTCTTTTTTATATATATATTTTTGTAAACGATATCAAAAGGCTATTATTAAAATATAATCCGTACATATGTATTTATACTAAAAATGTAACAGATAGTTTGTACATGGAAGATATGAGTATATTAGAAATAATTTTATTTGTGACATTCACTAATCTTATAGGATCCAAAAAATTCAAATGCCGTAATTTATCATTAAGTTTTTGTTTCATTTCAATTGGTTCATAAATAAATAAAAATCGGTTACGTACGAGTTGGATTCACCGAGGCATTTGTACCAATTTCAGGACTTATATGTATATTTTTGCTTTTCAATTTTCATTTAAATATATTGCTGTAAAATATATCAAATTAACATCTAAGTTTCTAGTTGTTAAAGCTATGGTTGCGGCTATGGTTTCTATTCAGAGTACTTTTTATATTTAAATTACTTTCATATTCCCGCTCTGAGAAGACAATAAAAAAAAAGAAAATAAAAATAACTACAATAATCATTGATTGAATGATTGTACGTTTAAAATTATAAATCTCTATATATAATAAGACAGTAATAATATTTTGTCTGTACATTTAGTAATTTGACTGAAATGGATAGAAGGACACTTAAAAAAAATAATAGAAAGCAAGTGGATTTTTTTTGAATTTCTTGTCTGTCTGTCTGTCGATATGTATGTTTTTCTCTGTAAATACTTAACCGATTTACTTGAAAATTTCACCAATTACTTAGTTTTAACTCAACTTAACTACTAAAGTTGGTTTATCAAAATCGGATCATAAATAAAAAGTTATCGTCATTTGAATACACTCAAGGCAATTAGTTTGCCTGTGAATTTATATAGCAATCGCGCTGATAAGATTCCTGGCTAAAGAATGACATTCGAAACGTCTGGGTTATATGACTGTTGATAAAAATATATATTTTCCTTCCATTTCCTTCATAAATCATAACAGTTTTAAGATTAAGTCGTAATGAATTCAACTCAGATATAAAGAACGATCTTAAAGAAATATCAATTAAATACAAAGATGTTTTTAGTTGGTTTGTTCATATAATATATGTAACTAATTTAAAAACTGTACAGGAGTTAATATGCAATTATTATAATTGTTTTACAAATAATATTATGAATCATTACCCAAATCAATAATTTAACATTAAAGGCTGTATCTGAAGCAGTAAATTAAATTATTAACTGACATCAGCACAATTTAACAGAGTTATAAAAAACATAACATTTAACACAGGTAAAAAGAACGTAATGTTACAAAATATACGTATAGTATACGTATAATAAGTAATTAGCTTTATGTATATTTTATAAATCAAATATCAACATTGGTCGTATTTTTTAGTCTGATAAACAAAGATTCTTATAGAAATTTCATATCATATTAGAATATTACAGATTAAAGTAATAAAAAATCATATTAGAAGTCATTTTAGTTGTTAATGAATTCTGCTTATTAAATCAATTAACATGTACTTAAAGCGAGCGAAGCCGCTGGCGCGCCGCTTGTATAAAGTAAAAGCGTAATGTTACATTTGGGACAATAACTTATTTTAATTTTTTTGCGAATAAAACGCGACTGAATTACGCCTCACAACACCCAATGTCTCAAATGCATACGTAAAACGGAGACCCGAGTGTCCTGACACTAGGCTGTGCTACAAGGTAAGGGTTCCAACTATGCGGGATAAAGCGTGAAGCGTGAGTTCTATAACTTTTCCACATCTTTCGGGCCAATGCTTCCATTGTAAATATATAATCCCGCCTGGTGGTAGGAGATAGCGCGGTTGGCCGGACAACATATGCATTCTGCAAATACATTATTTTTTTGCTTACTATTTTATATTTTAGTCACAGGTTTTTTTCAGCTGTATGTAATGTATTTTACGCTATATCCTGCATATGGCAGGGTAGTCAAAAGGAACCTAGTGCTAAGACAATTTGTTAAATTTAATTTGAATATTTTTTTGAAGAATAAATTTATTTGAAGAATAAATATATTGTTATTATTATTATTATATACTGTAAGTTCATTGGAGACATTTCATGCTAACTTTCGCAAGCCCATGCATCGCACTAGAAAAAATGTAGTTGTTAGTTTTGCCATTCAAAACGTAATATTTTTAAAAATCCTGTGATAAAAAAAATCGCATATTAATCTTATCACTGTGTTAACTCAGCTAATCATATTGAACACAGGAAAAAGCGGGAAAGTTAATCTACAGGAAATTAAAATATATAATAGAGATTCGAATCAATAAACATCGTCACTCTCTAGTCTCCACTATAACATCACGTACATATTTACATATGGTAATTTACATTTCGTACATTTAATTTTACATTTACATTTACATATACTAATACGATTTGAACCCAAAATAAAATAAAATAAAAGGAATAAAAAGCGTTATTCAACGTTCGACGTCGCTATGCCAACGACACGTCCCTCGTTAGTGATGCACGGTTGTATCGACGAATGATATTGTGTTTAGTATTTTATATATTATTCCGCTGTTTTAGCACTATATCGTGTTGAACTTTTATTTGACGAATAGTTGGAGAATAAATAAGGAAAGCCGTCTTTTTTTAGCAGCCCAACTTTCGAGACATTACGTGTTACTTGGTGCAACTCAACGACACGTTTTGTCTTGTTAGCAGAGGGAAATGAAAATATTCATTCTCCAAGTGGTAATAAATGTTAGGTCAGTTGTGGCGCAGGGGCACAAAGTGTGACTGTAAAACCGACAACCAGTTGTGGGTTCGATCCCCACTCGAGGAGAAGAAATATTTACTTAAATGTATATTTCCATTTCTTCGCTCTGGTGTCGAGGCAAAGAGCGGCGTTGAGTTCTGCCACTCAACACACTAGGTTCCCTCTGCCTACCCTGCTGTGTGTGCATTCTGCAATACATTATTTTTTTGCTTACTATTTTATATTTTAGTCACAGGTTTTTTTCAGCTGTATGTAATGTATTTTACGCTATATCCTGCATATGGCAGGGTAGTCAAAAGGAACCTAGTGCTAAGACAATTTGTTAAATTTAATTTGAATATTTTTTTGAAGAATAAATTTATTTGAAGAATAAATATATTGTTATTATTATTATTATATACCGTAAGTTCATTGGAGATATTTCATGCTAGCTTTCGCAAGCCCATGCATCGCACTAGAACATAATTTTTTTCCAACCCTATGAGAAAAAGTATAATTGTTAGTTTTGCCATTCAAAACGTAATATTTTTAAAAATCCTGTAATGAAAAAAATTGTATATTAATCTTATCATTGTGTTAACTCAGCTAATCCATTGAACAGGGGCAAAAAGCGGGAAAGTTAATTTATAGGAAATTAAAATATATAATAGAGATTCGAATCAATAAACATCGTCACTCTCTAGTCTCCACTATAACATCACGTACATATTTACATATGGTAATTTACATTTCGTACATTTAATTTTACATTTACATTTACATATACTAATACGATTTGAACCCAAAATAAAATAAAATAAAAGGAATAAAAAGCGTTATTCAACGTTCGACGTCGCTATGCCAACGACACGTCCCTCGTTAGTGATGCACGGTTGTATCGACGAATGATATTGTGTTTAGTATTTTATATATTATTCCGCTGTTTTAGCACTATATCGTGATGAACTTTTATTTGACGAATAGTTGGAGAATAAATAAGGAAAGCCGTCTTTTTTTAGCAGCCCAACTTTCGAGACATTACGTGTTACTTGGTGGAACTCAACGACACGTTTTGTCTTGTTAGCAGAGGGAAATGAAAATATTCATTCTCCAAGTGGTAATAAATGTTAGGTCAGTCGTGGCGCAGGGGCACAAAGTGTGACTGTAAAACCGATTGGTTGTGGGTTCGATCTTCACTCGAGGAGATGAAATATTTACTTAAATGTATATTTCCATTTCTTCGCTCTGGTGTCGAGGCAAAGCGCGGCGTTGTGTTCTGCCACTCGACACGCAATGCCTCTAAAATTCGGCAGAAAGTGGGGAACGGAGTGTCTTAACACTAGGTTCCCTCTGCCTACTCTGCTGTGCGCGAGATACAGCGTGAAGCTGATTAGATTAGAAGTGGTAATAAAACATCTCTATTCGCAGAGTCAATGTCGCGTAACAACTAAGTCTGGGGAATGTATATTGCGTTTACAATACAACTTATTACACCTTTATTTCATGTAATTATGTTTTCAGATCGCCTTGTATTTAAGAAGTTGAAATGGTAGTACTAGTAGTAATTATTGAGCTAGTCTTAGCAATTTATAAAGGATTTGTTTTTTCCGTTTACTTCCTTATGAGTTTTTGTTCTTTGGAGATAGTTAAATTGTATCAGACAAAATTAAAACTGAGACTTTCGCTATATTATATGCTACATTATATATAAATTCAGTATCCCCACTCATAATTATAATTTATATTTCCCAGCTTTATCAAGACAAACTCGCCGTTCAATTTAACCACTTAACATGTAATATGCGAGAAAAGTGGAGCACGGAGTGTCTAAGCACTGTGTCCAATGCCGAATAAAGCGTGAATCTAAACTAAACTAAGTCAACAAGCTATTTGCGATATCAAAAGCACGCTGTTATTAAACGAAGTGACATACAACCGGAGGATGAATGTGAAAACTTTCGAGCGCAAACCGAAATTGAATTACCGCAGGCTGAACTGTCCAAACAACGCAACGCCTCCATGCGCCTTTGTCCTATATATAATTAATGGTTTATTAAGATAATTCAAATTATTTTAATGGAAATATAATATTTTTCAATATGCATTAAATAACTTAATACATATTGTGAGACGTTTTTAAGATTTACTCTGTTCTAAGTGTGTTTGTAAAAATCTCACTACGGAGAAATTGGGATGTGGGGTTTGGGGGAGTGAATTATTTTAATTCCCCGCTTTGGTAATAAGACAAAACGAGGCATTTAACTCCGTTGCTCAACGCACAATATCTCGAAATGTGGTCAGAAAGTTTAAATATTTGATTTATTTCATAGTCTTTTAAGAAAAGATATTGATAAATTTGTTTTTTTTTAGTTAGTAGTTGGATATAGTTTAGGCGAGATATATAAAACAGAGTGGTAATTCGCAATATTTAGTAGTGAAAAAACTATAAAGTACGAATAAAACATATTATATTATCGAATAAGTGTAGGAAAAACTTGTAAATATTAAATTGTGATTGGTTACTAAAAGTTTTATAAAAGCAACAGTTATAATTTCAGTTATATATTAAAGATATATCAATACTATACAACAATGTCAAAATGTGCAAAAAATATAATTATGAGAGTTAAGTTTTCAATACATTGCGTATTAATTAGCAACATATGTTCCCCCAAATGAGAATAGAACCCACCACCATCGCGTTTATAGTCACCCTATCCTCCCATTATGCCACTAGAACCTCTGAATTAATATGATGAATAAAATATACGATTTGAAGCAATTTAATTAACTTTATCGGAAATCTATTAAGGCGATAACCCTTTACATAGCTCGGGGACGAGACGTGCGGCGATGTGCTTCATAACGGCAGAGAACAAGAATACCAAGAGATCTTTACATATACTGTTCTTTTTGGTACATAACTATATTATTTAAATTATTGTATTGTAATTTGTAATTGTCTATAGGAAATCAATTATTATTTTCTTTATGTTCTCAAAATTAAATTCAATTAAATTTAAATTTAAGCTATTTATATATTTTTTAATAAAAAATAGTTATATTAAAAAATACATAAATACCTTTTTTTATATAAAAGTTGCATGCTGTATGCTTTATATAAATTAGACATAAGATTGCTGTGATGAGATGTTCTGTTAATTTATCGATACATTGTCCTGCATATATTTACAATATTTTTTGGTTCAGTTCAGCTTATGTATGCATAAGGTGTAAATTATATAATAGCTAAATGATTTAAATTACTTTCTAGCACTTCGAAAAATGATTGATATCAGGCTATTAAGTGTTGTTAAATGGCCAACACTAAATTGATATATCTCAACACAAACACGGTGACTCTTAAGATAGTTTTTATAAATAATTGCATGACCTGACATTTTCGCTTTAAACATTTTATCATAGAACTTATTATTTCACTGGAAAACTAAGTTCTTATATTTTGAAATTGAACATTTTTATGATCGCGTCGAATTGATCACATTTTATTTATAATGATTATCTCAACCATTATAAATAAAATGTGTGTGTGTGTGTGTGTGTGAAAAATCCTGGTCGGTTTCCAGGAGGCGCGGGTTCGAGTCCCGCTACGTTCAAATTTTTATACGTTTTCTAAATAAGTATTTATTATATTTTTTACCTTTAGGTGTATGAATTAATATAACCTTGTTCTTACTTATTCTGGTAACTTGACTGGACTGATTTTTTTAAAATAGTTACTAATTTATTTAAAAATATTTTTATCTCTCTTAAGAATAAAGTAAACCTTTATTCTTAAGAGAGATAAAAATATTTTTAAATTTGTTTATCAGAGAAAATATTTGTTACAAAGTAATAAATGAACAAATGGAAATATTGACCAGTTTAATTACAACTTTTGAATTAAACACTCAACAAATAGTCTAAAATATTAGTAACATTATATATTACTTTTTCAGATTTATCTGAGTCCATTTTATAGGCCACAATATAAAACACAATCTAAAGGCAATAAAAATTGGTTACATTCTAGTTTCAAATTAAAACTTCGCTTCTGGGGGAGAAGCATAAAACTAATTGAATAAATACCTAAATTAAGTAATGCGTGAACATATGAATTAAATAATTACTAAATATTAAATAAGGCAATAATCGTAACAGTTGTCGACATGACCACAGCACATCTCTGTCATCTTAAGACGAGCTCAAGAGCCAGACATTCCTAGCATTTTGATCTTCCTCGCCTCCAATATTTGTCGTCGCCACCGCATATTAAGAGGCACATTCTTTGCCTCATACTATTGATAGAACAATAAAGTGGGGAGCATAATGGACAGAAGTAGGTTACCCTGCGATTTAAAACGAATGCCTTTCCGACATTATTTTAGATGACGGCAATTTTGCGAATAGTTCATTGATTTTTATGATATTTGCCGCCTTAAGTGCTTTTGATTGGTGCGCTTTAGAGTAATTTTATGAAATTATATTGATTTTATTGTGGTGCTGAGATCTTAGGCAGACAGGAACATTGGAATATTGTGGCGTTTATCTCCACATATTTCTTAAATAATACAAACTTCTACTTTGTTTTTATGTTCGTTCTTGTGCCTTTCGTGAGAATTAAAAGCTATATAAGATAATAAGATATAGAAGTATATAAAACAATAAAGTGAAAGACAAAGTAATAGTAAGTAATACAATATAAGTATTTTCTGATCTTACCGACTACTTCATTCTTTCATGTCGTGGTTGAATTAAAAAATATATTATGTTTTGTAAAGTCATGATAATCAACCAAAATTTCTTATTTCTTTATGGTTGTTACCTGGAATAGACACAAAATAAATTGTTAAAAATCATGAATTACTAAGATAAATTATAATATAAGTAATTAATATTTTTTTCTTTAACACACTTAAATAAATATTGATGTAGTTCCAGTGGGCGAAGCCGCGCGAGGGTCACTAGTTTAAAATAAACATAAATATATATATATATTATATTATATTATATTACATAAATATTTATCGATACTTTCTGGTGTTGAATTACTACACTAGCGATTGTCATTACTTAGTGGCAAATTTTAAGGCAGTGTTATTTATTTTATGAACTCCTGATGTTTTATTATATCATGATGACAGAACGCAGTGATGAATCACTTCGTCTTAATTTTATTTTTACATTCATTCTGCAACGACGGGGTTATCAAGACGCAGTTGGCACAATATTTCAAACCTATACCTAAAGAAATTGATCAAGATTTTAAGTAGGATTTTTTTACATTTCACGATGTTTATCCATACTGTATTTCTTGTGACGCAGTTACGTATAGATACCAATAACGTTAACACATAGTACTTAATTTTACGCAATTCAACATCGCTGCCATTACATACGACTCGATTTCGTGTATTAGGAGTAATTAGGAGTGTGTGCGGCGTTATCGTTTTGATAGGTTTGTGTCTGCGTTCTTGACAAATGGCATTTTAGTTTACAACAATATATTTTTTAAACATTTTTAAAGTGTTAATCCACACTTAGGAATTTATACGTTAAATACTTATTTAGAAAACGTATAAAAATTTGAACGTAGCGGGACTCGAACCCGCGCCTCCTGGAAACCGACCAGGCGCTCTGACCACTGAGCCATACGTTCTCGCCAAGCTACGTCGAAATTCTTATACGCTTGTTACAACTTATGTTGTTAGCATCTCTGTAGGGAGATTTTTACAAATTTCCGCTACCCAAAGATAATTACTAAGAATTATCGTTTGGCAAGAGAGAATACTATTTTTTAAATATTTTTAAACATTTTTAAAGTGTTAATCCACACTTAAGAATGACAAAGTAGTATTTAACAATAATTTTGTTATTTATTTTGTTTAAATTTTTTTTTTTCATTTTTGGAAAAATCTCTTATATTTTAATAGTATTAGGTTTTTAAAGAGTAGTTAAAACTGTGGTTTCTTTTGAAGTGGTGATGACAAAAACACTGTGTATAAAAAGAATTAAAGAGGTTGATATTATTTGAGGTACAATATTCATTGCAAGATTGAAAAAAAAATATTTACAGAAACTTTCCCATTAGTTGAAGATGTAGTGCAATAAAATTAAAAATCAGTATAAACGACTGGTCGGTTCGATCCCCACACAAGGAGGTGAGGAGGAGATATTTACTTAAATTTATATTTCCATTTCTTCGCTCTGGTGACGAAGCACAGCACAGCGTTGAGTTCTGCTACTCAGGGTACCCTAATCAGCGTGAAGCTGATTGATTTATTTTTATTTTAGTATTAACGGTACATTTCAATAATAATGACCGTCGGACCAAAACTAAATATAAAACTAGGAGATGGATAAAGAATAAAATATTAAGTAACAAAAGAACCCGGCCAGTAAGTGAATCCACTACCTGCGTCGTAATAACGTTAAGGTCCATAAACCATTGTTTCATCAGTTTTATAACTTCATAGTTGATTTATCAATAGTATAAAGCTTACTTTTACTAAGAAAAATATAATCTGCAATATACCAGCAGTTTTGCAGTAAAGAAATGTTTTGTAAAAATATTACAATAGAACTAAATGTTCTTGGAAACAACAAAATTGTTTTAATCTGGTGTTTTAAGAAAAGTAACTCATTTAGTTTAGTTTTAACTTCTTTGTTAACAGAAAAAGGTTTATTGTACCTATCTATTTTTGGCGACACGCGGTTATCCGCAAGTATCAGGTAGGCCCGAGGAAACTTAGTGCTGAGACTCTCCGTTCTTCAAGCTCCGCCTAATCTACGTGACATTGAGTGGCAGAGTACAACACCGCGCCTAGTCTAGTAATCAGATTCTTCTGAGTGAGAATCGAAACCTTAACCGCCTCGTTTCGCGTACAACCTATCGCGTTTCACTCGCACGCTTGTGCCTCTGCACTACGACTGGCCTCTACTCCCTCTGTAGTATATATCAGGTACATGGTATATACGTATATAGTTCAAATTTAAACATTTCGTACCGCTCAGTATTGATATACTGTTCTTCATTTTCCTTAAATTTTAAATATAATTATGTAAATTGGCGAAACTCAACGCCGCACTTTGAAGTGCCGCTACTTCATCATAATGGTGGAACTCGAAGCTATATTTTATTTTCAAAAGGATAAATTGAAAGATTTATAATATGCAATATTGTAATCTAAAAACTGTACGGAACGGTTAATGAGTTCCTTAAAATTAATTAAACAATAAATAGGGAATTAACATCAATAATGATTATACAAATCCTATTTTGGTATAATAAACGTGACTGGCTGCACGTTTTTGGTGTGTGTTTTATTTACACGCTGAGTCCTGGTGTGTATGTATATATCAGAAAAAATCCAGTGTTAAGACACATCGTTTCCTACTTTTCGCCTAATAATCGAAATATTGGGGTTGATTGACGGAATTGAATATCGTTGGATTGTTCATTCAAAATAATTCATTTTTACGAGTAGGAATCCTACCCTCAATAGCTGTTTTGCTTATAGGCAGGCGCGTTACGCCACGACAGCCTTCTTTTTATAATATAAATTGTTTCTTAAATTTTTAAAGGTATCTAGATCTAAACTTAAAAATTAAACTAGCTTCACGCTGCAGGCATTGCATGTTGAATGGCGTAATTCGACGCCGCGCTTTGCCATGACACCAGCACAAAGAAGGTGAAATATAAATTTAAATAAATATTTAATTTCGTCGAGTAGGGATCGAACCCATAACCAGTCGCGTTTACAGTTACGGTTTGTACCGCTGCGCCACTACAGGCCTAAAAGTAGGCATAAAAGTATCTGGATCTGTAATTATATTTGTAAACAGCTTAAAGAACTAGTAATCTAATTTAAGTTAAATTTAAATGTAGCCCGACCAAGTCACTTTACACTTAGAGATCTGCAAGAAAGCATCAAATGACACAAATGGGATCCCATGATTGGGAATTGAACCTTAACTATCATATTTACAGAATATAATTTTTGAAATTTTATAATAATTTAGAGTTTATTTACACATTTGTATTGATAATAATAATACAAATAATTAAACAAAAACAACAAAACAATGACTTATAATGCTTAACAAATTTTGGTTTGGGTTACAATAGAAAATATTATCTTAAGTACACAAAATAAGGCAAGTGGGGGTAATTACCGTATTTCCCTTATAACTCAAGCGATTTTGCTTCTTCAAGCCTTTAAAATAAATACTATATTAGTGTCCCCGTACTTCAGGTACCCAGTAAATAATTAACAAATGAAAGGTACATAGTAAAATTTTTATTTCTGCCCGTCTGTTACTAGAGTTTGGTTGTGAGCCGTTGAAAATGAAATAGACTTAGATTTTATTTTCTGATAACTAAGTGTCTAAAGCAAATAAAAATGTGTGAGGATCTCTTTTCGGACGAAAACTATCAGCTTGTGAGTATTATTTCTATAATATAAAACATATATATACGTGAAGTAGTAACATATTAAAATATATAATTGAAATCTATGTATATTATTAGATAATGCCAAAGTTATGGGTTCGATACTAGAGAATGGGTTATTTCCTCGCGTTGATACCAATGTAAAGAGCGGCGTTTAGTTCCGCCGCTCAGCACGTAATGTAGTAAAAATCCTGCGCTAATTAAGAAACAGAGTTCTTTAGATTAGATTCTGTTTGCCCGTTCTATGAGGGAAACAGCGTGAAAGTATAAAATATATGTTGAATTTTTATAGGTTAATGCTAGAAAGTCTTGAAGTCTTCGAAAGCAATTTTTAATATTTTAATATTTTTTTAAATGTAAATAAAGTAAAAAAAAAGTAATAGTAAGTTCATATTTAATGTAACTTGTCAACATTTTAATACATGAAATAATTATAAAGCTTAGTTGTATCGTAACTGAATGAATTGTAGGTTTTTGTGAAGAAAAAGGGGTTTTTAACATAAAACAGTTCCACGCTTTTTCCCGCAACGGGAATAATTAGTATTAAGTATCTTCGGTATCAGCCGAATATTCAAAACACGCGTTCAATGCGCGTTTGTATTGCCGACAAAGTTCAAAGTTGTTTAATTTTTAGTAGTATTTGTGTATGTCTATTTGTAACCGCGTCACACGAACAGCTATAAATAAATACATGATTATATTAATAAATTCATTTCTTTAAATATGGGTTTTAAATATTTTTGCAGTTTCCGTAAAAGGAGCGCTGATGTTTCCACCCTATATAAAAACAAATAAAAATTTCGAAAAAATAAAATTTATAAATATTAGTTTGTTATTTTAGTACAATAATAACATTTAAATTTTCAGGAGCTGAATCTTTATAATATCAGAAAAGAATTAATTGCTATGCTCGAAGAGTGCGAAGAGAGTCTCTGCACAATTTGTTTGAATCTTAAATGTAGTTGCAACAAAGACAGAAATGAGAAAGACAGCAAAATTATTAATGAAACTACTTCTGAGGAGAATGATGCTGATGATGATGATGATGGATGGTTAGTACAAGGAGCTAAAGATGTAGATAGTGATGTGAAGGAAAAAGAAGAAGACGAAGAAAAAGAAGAAGACGAAGAAGACGAAGAAACCGAAGAAGACGAAGAAGACGAAGAAGACGAAGAAGACCGAAGAAGACCGAAGAAGACGAAGAAGACGAAGAAGACGAAGAAGAAGACGAAGACGAAGAAGAAGACGAAGAAGATGAAGATGAAGAATTTGATGATGTAGACCAAAATGATAGTATAGCCCCTCCAGCATCATCATTGCCCAAACCTATATGGGATAGCCCCAAGAAAGAAGGCAGTTCTTCTTCTACCCTAGAATTATTGCCCAAACTTAAATGGGATAGCCCCAAGAAAGGAGGCAGTTCTTCTTCTACCCCAGAAAAGGAGCCTGTACACCCTGATATAGGAGCTTGGATGGAAGCGTCCCGAGCTGAAGCTAAAATAATCAAAGAATCAATCATACTGCAAAATCTATACTACATAGACACACAGAGGAAATCTCAAAACATACAAACTAACGAAAATGGTGTTGATGATTTTTTTGAATATTTTAAAATGTCTAATGACGCTGCTGTCACTTACATGTCAACTAAACTAGCGGCGGCTTGCAGCACTCCCGTAGAGAAATACTATACATATTTTTAATTTATGACAACTAAAAAACCTAATAAGCTGCATCGAAATCGGTACAGCTTTCGCATACGCAAAAAAAATGGTACAAGGTAATTTCTATAAATTTTCACGTATGATACAGTCAAATGTCATTTCAACAAGTCGAAGTAATTAGTAAAGTTATTTATCTAATTGATCCAAATGCAAATATTCAAATTAGTAAACTTGTTTCTTGATTGTTGGTATTCCATAACACTCTGATAATGAATACTTGTATTACTTTTAATTTCAATGAAAGACTGATGTTGTAAATTTCAAAGACTTAAAAATATAACAATTTTTTTTATATTTGAAAATGTTAAGCATCAGCAAAAAAATCAAGCTTTTATTTGCTGAGTGAGATTTTGAAATTGAATTTTTAACCTGTGTATTAGTAAATACAATTGCTTTTATTTTTAATATCTTTTTAAGTTAATGATATGTTATGTAACAAAAAATAAAAAAAAAAAAACAAAAAATATTTTACTAATAATTTTACGACCAATCTCTATAAGTATATTCAAATATAAAAAAAATCCAAAAAAAAACAAATAAAAAAAATATTCAAAAATTTATAATTTTTCAAAAGTTTTGCGTTAGGGAAATTAAATATTAATTAATTATTAATTTTTAATTTAAGGTCAAATTTAAATAGTACGTACGACAGCAAAAAAACATCGTATATAATAACGTATAAATCAAAATATGATAAAAACCTAAAATAATTAGTTTTAGTCAACATTTTAATAATTCAAAAATCACATACATTATAATAAATGTTTCGCCTCGTGTTATTATTAATATTTATTGTTGTGTTGAATCGAAACTAATAATAACACAAACCGATTTAAATCAATTTTTATAATTTTTTCACTAACAACTGTCTGTCTTATGTATAAACGTAACTAGACTTAGCAATAATTAGTTTAAGGAAAAAATAAACCAAAAAAAAAAATACCTCGTGTATACTTTTAAGTATTTTTTATAGTAAGTAGTACATACATTTTTTAACATAAAATTGAAAAATGAATTTATTAAATTTATATATATATGTATGTAATTGGGTATTCATAAATATTTTTTTAATTGTAATGCTTTTTTTATATCATTCCAAATAACGTGACAAATTGTGTAACACACATACAAAATTTAATTTTAATAATAAATAATCATGTCATTGCTATTAATTTTAATTTTAATTGAGAAATAAATGTATTCAAACATATTTTTTTATTTTTTTTACCCTATCTATTTTTCGTTTTTAGTCAATTTTAAAATTATTATAAAGACATGTTCATTTCAACCTAGTGTTAAGATACTGTTGAGAGGCGGATCTCTGGTCTCGTCTTGCCCGGTTACTCTGGTAAAGAAATTAATATAATACAATAAAATGGAAATAACTAATTCCCCGAGAAGAAAACGAACCCACAGCTGTCGTGCTTACGGTGTAGCCCTGAGGGGTAGCGACCCCTCATCCCGAATCTAGAGTTAGGAAACTCCGTTCAAACTTTCCGCCGACTTCTGGAGGCATTGCGTGTTGAGTGGGGGAACTCAACGCTAATAAATTAATATTGATTCCAGTAGTGGTGCAAGGGCACAAAGTATGACTGTAAAATCCTGTTGTAACTGGACTGTAAAAGTTGTGGGTTCGATCCCCACTCGAGAAAATGAAATATTTCTAAAAACTTTCTCCCAAATATGGATGAAATACTTAATAGGTAGGTAAATATATATAAATAAATTCAATAGTAGCACTTGCGCACTTCTATAATTATTTAGTTCTTTATATTACAAGTATTTTTTAGTAGTATTATTTAAGTATTTTTTACTCCTTTTCCGCATACAGCAAAGTATGCAGAGAGCGCACGTGTCTTTTCCGCCCGAATTTGACACATTCGTATTGACAAGCGGAACTCAACGCCACGCTTTATCGTGTTGGGTTGAAAATAATGTAATTACACGAGTGGGAATCGAATGAAAACCAGCGTTTACAGTCAGACAATGTCTTACTGTGTAATTTGTGCTAATACTCTTGAAGAGTATGTTTGGTTAAACACACTAATCTCAGGACATACTGGTTAATTTATTAAGGAAGACTATAGGCTATATTACATCACATTGTTCGTTTCGATGTAACTCACTGTACCTACGGTCTGTTACCTAAGGCACGTAGAATGTGTCATGTGCCATACACCACCCTTTTATATTTCAATATAACATATAATATTTGGCAAATGCCGCATGTAAACGTTAGATGTTGTATAAAATAAGAATACACTCTAATATCTAAAGGCGATCAGTCTCAAAGACACAATGAGAAGTATAATGAACTAAAGTACTACTACTTAAACAATTTCCCAAAGGAGCGGCTTTTATTGAAGCCCCACGTCTGTTTTGAGGGGGACTTATTTTTTAGTAATATTTAAATATGAGACTTGTTTATTAAGTTTGTTTCAGAATAGTAGGTTTGCTTCTCACTTTTTAATGGTGTAAGTTCGATTTCTGTTGGAGGTTGTGGTACATATTGTTATTTTAATTGATCTAACTTGAAAAGATCTTATGCTTGTGGATGTATCTTGAAATGATTTTGGATTATGTTTCTACTCTAAACAATGATTTGTTTTAATTTTTCTCTGATTTATGTTCATTCTCACTGTCTTGAAAATTGGGTGGTTCGTAGAAATTGGAGTGTCTTAATACTAGGAATTCTGGCTACTCTGATATACACAGAATACAGTGAAAGCTAAAAAAAATATAATAATTGCAGGGTTAAGTTCCGTTTTTGAACTCGTATGTTTTTATAATTATTCAATTAACAAAACCGGAGAGTCTTAACCGGTTCCTTCATATTATGGTGGTGGGTTGTGCAAATATTGTATACTATCATTTTGTTGCTGCGGCTATTTTGGATTAACAATAATTTAATTAATTATATGTCATTTCATTGTCATCAGAACTGAAGTCGAAATCCAAATTTTAGCTCAGGATAATAGGTTGATATTGAGCTTGCAAGACTTCAAATACATATACTAATAATATGGTTTTAAAATGTAACTGATCGTTGTCCGTATGATATATGAGAAAAAAGATTATTGGAGACATTTAAAAATGTAATAAAATTCAAAAGCTTCACGCTGTATATATCTCATAGCAGGTTATAGTCAGATGGACCCCGGGAACCTAGTAAAAAAACTCTAAAGTTTCCTATTAAAATACTTCTGTTCTCCATTTTTCGCCGAATTCTTGTGGATTTGCGTATTAAGTGGCGAAACTCAACGCTGCTTTTTGCTTCTTTATCAGACCAAGGAAATGAAAGAATTATAGATATTGTCTTTAAATGAAAATTATATTAGGCCACGAAAGTTATAAATATTAGTAAATAAGTATACGTGTAGTTCAAGCGGACGAAGCCGCTGCTATATACATATGTACTCATAGTAATTAATTGTTTATTCTGTCGTATTTATTAGAAGTATTAACTTTATTAGCGCAATATTCCCAGGGTACGATCTTGTTACTGCTATGCGCGTATTTTGAATGTGATATATATCTAATATTATATTGTTTTCTTATAATATTATTTATTAGGACGACGTCGCCGGGAACCGCGTTTGATTGTAAAGGTGATGGTTGTAGGTTCAACCCCACTTAATTGTGTAACCTGTCAAAATTGGGCGGAAAGAGTATCGTGTGTCTCAACGCTAGGTTCTAAGCAAATCTTTTCTTTTTCTCGACAGTTAAAGAAGGGTTATTAATCCCTTTTGTTACATTCTGACATAAGAATAATAATTGTACCACTTTCAATAATGTATTTTTTAATATTATTTAATATTAAGTGACGTACCTTTCACAGCGCTAAGCTTGTTGCCCACCATCTGCTTCGCCACGAACGCTGCCATCTTGTCTTAATAAGAAGTACTTGTTAAATCTGAAATTAAGGAAAAAAATAATTTAACACTTTTATCTACCCAGCAAAATTTATTTATACCTATATGGTACTCATGAGGTGAAATTAAAAAAATATTAAAGTCACAACGGACTAAAATAAACACCACTTCAATCATATTACCATGTCACAAGCTCCTTCACGAAAAGCTATTTAATTTTTACGTGAATTTCGATATTTCCCTACATTTCTTGTAATAAAAGATAACCCTAATACCCTTCACAGAGCAAAAAATTAATTGGTTCAATTAAAAGGCGATCAGTAAGAAGACCATTGCCTAAGAATTGGAAGTCTAATGGGACTTTTATTCAAAATTAAGAGGATTGACCTACAAAACAGTTTTTATTTTATTTAATTATGATAAAATTCGGAGACTGCATTCGGAGAGATACGGTGTGGTGGTATTTTTAAAAGTAACATATTAAAATTTCTTGATGTAACAATGATTTGTGTTATATTTAGCTATTTTTTTATTAATATTGATTACATAATTTTATTTTAATGTAAGAAATGAGAAGAAGGCAAAGCTCTTAAAAGGATCGAAGCTGCAGTTAGTTGATAAAATACTTACCGCTGCGCCATGATAATGTTAAATTTATTTATATTTTAAATACAGACACAAAACCTACTTTAGTAAGCAAGAAAATCTTATTTATATAATTTATATTGAGGTAGAACTTGGTAAAATTTTTACAAGTCTTACAAGTTCTGAAACGATTTGAAAGGGAATAGAAAGACTCTTTACAAAGTTTACTGTTTAAAGTATTACGAATAATGAATAATTTGAATTGTTCGCATGACTTACTTTTTTGTAAGACTATGTAAATTTCTTACATTTGAAAATTATCTAGATTTGAATGAATCCACCATGGATTCATAAAATATTATGAAATAATAAAATACAGCAATCAATTCTAACATTGCCTTGGGGTATGCTGTGCGGTATACTAGGGACCTAATATACAGAAATAGTTAATAGAAAAAATGTATTAAAATAAAATAAGCTCAATTATCTTGCAGGGTAGCCAGTCATTTTTTTTTAATTTCTTCTTTTAATTTTACGCTGTATCCCATAAGTAGTAGTGTAGACAGAGTGAACCTAGGAACCTGGTGGTTAAGACCTTTCATTTCCCAATTCCCCGAATTAAGAGATTGCTTAGATGATCGGTTGCTAACTCCCCGTTCTTTAGACACTTCCGTTCCCCGTCTGTCAAGATTATTTATCTCGAGATCACACGGAAGAGTCAAGCTGCAAAAAAAGCTAAATTTCTGGGGCACCAGAGTATGCCCTGGACTGAGCACAGACCACCCGGCCCCCCTCTTCCTACGTCCATGACAGTAAGCAAGCTTAATTTTGTCAATTTTTATAAGGTTTTCTTCCCGTTAACCTACAATCCTGAAATTAGTACGGAGACCTCGGCGAATGAATCCCACTCCCACATAATCGTTTTTTATTAAATAAATATGGTTGAAGCGCAACATCTATCTAATAACACTAGAGATTATCTGCCTACCCTAAACAACTGGGGAAATAAAATTATGCAAAAAATGCAAAAAGGTCAACTGAATCTATAACTATGAGATGAGGGACCTACGATTTTTTTTTGTATAAATGAAACTTATCGTTCTGTATGAAATCTAAAATTTCAAATACTGCAACTAGCGCCATCTATACATAGCGGAGGTAATCATCAGATGAGCATTTCATTTTTTTAAATAGTAATAAGTATTAAAATCATATATTTCCGATTTGCTTGTAAGCATGATCGTTGTGGGCTCGATTTTACTACAAGGAATAAACTGTTATTATTTCCTTTGGGAACAAGACAAAGTGTGGCGTTGTGATCTGTTTTATAGACACACACGTATCCAACTTTCTTGCTTACTGCCATGGGCGTAAATATACTTGTATGTATAAATAAGAAAGAGCAAAAGCTATAAAACAATGAAAAAGTTGAATCTTTATTCATTTAAATCTTTAAAATGTTGTGTAGCGCCATCTAACATCAAAGCATCTAACTACGTAGTACGTGTAAGACACAATGTAGTTTCTATTTCAAGAAGATGGCGCTAGTGTAACGGTTGTCATGGCAACCTAAGATGATTTTTTTTAGTGGCGTTTTCTTGCTTTTAAATTAATTTAGATCAGATGTTTTTTTATTATTCTTAATCTCTATGTACGTAAGTAGCTTTGATACAGGCAACGTTTATATATTTTTTATAACTATTTTATACTTATTATATATATTCCATTCTCTACTTTTCGCCCGGATTTGTCATCTTGACGGATCCTATAATCTTTAACTATAATAATTAATATTACTAACTATGTAGCATCAGAAGTCA
Organism: Heliconius sara; assembly: GCA_917862395.2. Lineage (NCBI taxonomy): Eukaryota > Metazoa > Arthropoda > Insecta > Lepidoptera > Nymphalidae > Heliconius > Heliconius sara. The sequence continues at coordinate 7,665,225 of OU860798.1, forward strand.
AAGTCAAAGACATAGTTTACAAGAACTTGGCAAATAATATTTCCTTTTTAAAATTTTTAATTTAAAATGAGTTGTTTAAATATTTTAAAAAATATAGAAATATGCGAGAACATTTCTTTAAAACTTTTTAAGATGGAATCCGAATTGTGTACAAAAGAAAATGTTTTTGCTCAGAGCGAAATAGCTTAGTTTTTTATTTTATAAGTTTTAACCCACTTTTTGAATCGCGATATAAGTTAGATTTTAAGAATGATATGATTTTCTTTAACTTCACACTATATAATGGTGAAGGCAGAGAGAACTTCGTGTTAAGACATTTTGTTTTACATACACCTAATTTTTGAGACATTGGTCGTGAAACTTAACGCTACGCTTTATCTTGTTACCAAGGCAATGTGAGCAAATGGAAATATTTACCTCTAATAGTCAGACACTGTGCCACAATGACCTCTAAATTTCAAAATATACAAAAAATACGTAATTTTTTACTAAAAAAATGCTAAGAACTAATAGTAACTAACAGAAAGGCGCAAAAAAGTAATATTAAAAGCTATATATAACTATATACATGATAGGATAGAGGCAACCTCAGAACCTAGTTTTAAGACACTCCGTTCCCACTGAGTCACTTCCGTTTCCCACTTTCCGCCGAATTCTCGAGGCATTGCGTGATGAGTTGCGGAAATTTTAAATATTTCTCTGAATATTTAATCATCCATCCGATTTCAAGACCTTGCGTGTTGCTTTGGGTGTCGAAACCCAACGCCGCGCTTTACCTAACCAGAAAAATGTAAACATTTCATTCTCAGGAACATGAATCGAATCACAATCGTCGTTTACTATGTGTTTATTAGGACTTGCAATATATTTATGGGAAAGAAAGAAAGGAATATTAAAATCAAATATACATCTTTCAAAGTAATGCTTATAACGGGGCGGTGTGTCATGAAACTCGCACAAAAGGAACGTTTCTTTCTTTTCGTGCGTGAAAAGGTTTTTCAGGAAGCTTTATTGATGGCTTGACTGTGGTTCCCAATCTAAATTTAATATTTTACCAAACACAACAGCAGGGTAGGCTGGCGGTAGAGGTAGCCTGGTGTTAAGGCACTCCGTTCTCAATTTTCTACTCAATTTTTAAATATTGCATGGTAAGTGGCCGAACTAAAGTAGGAGTCAAATCACACTGTATTCTTTACAGTGAGACGTACACTTTATAATATTAGTTTATACGTATAAATGGTATAAATATTAAAATAATATGCAATTAGAAACGTCGTTCATAACAACAATGTGATGGATTTCGAGAAGCTAAAATTTAAAAACAGATTTTTAGCAAAACATTTATATAGTTCCAATAATTCTTTCTTAAGCTACCAAATTCCAAAGTTTTAGACCCACTGTAGATACTTACTAGTGATTTTATCAAAGTGGGTCGGAAATGACGTGGAATTCGTTTGCGTTATCGCCTTATCAATGGTTCTGCCCCCATTTTGTTTATGTTCTAAGGGAAAGTTTACATTAGATACTTTACTGGAGAAATTGCACCTAAATATAAAAAGATCGCTGAAGGACGTGTTTTTTTAGCAAATTGCTTCATATTATCTTTATCTACACTTATCATGAAGTGTGGCGCAGTGGCATTTGACTATAAACGCGATAGTTGTTGGTTCGATGACTAGATTCCCTCTGCCTATAAGCGGGATACAGCGTGAAGCTGGTTTTTATTTTCACTCTTTTCTAATTTTTATTGAAATTACAAAATAATGAATGTTAAATATATGTTAAATATAAATGAATGTTAAATAATGAATGTTTAATAAAAAGAATGAATGTTATTCAACAATACTGGAACAATCTTATTTAAATGCAAATTTAGATTTCGATATCGACCGTACAAAGCAGGGATAAGCAGAGGAAATCCAGTGTTAAGACACTCCATTCCCGACTTACTGTCGAAATCTGGACGCATTGCATGTTGAGTGGCAGAGCTCAACGCCGCGCTTTGTCTTGACACCAGAGCGAATAAATGGAAATATAAATATAGACTACGTAATACGTAGCATAACAGAATGCTGTTATGCTACGTATTACGTACTATATATATATATATATATATATATATATATAGCATAATAAAACTGAATTACTTGTTTAGTTTAGCGCGCTAATCTCAGGAAATGCTAGTTGAAATTAAAAAAACATTTTCCGTTTTATAACAATATTTAATATATTACATCACGTCAATGATTTCTAGGCCGTCGTGGACAGAAGCGTGTGGCTGTATCGCGACGGTTGTGGGCTCAATCCACACACGGGGGAATTATTTAGAAAAATACTTATTTTTCTAAATAAGTAATATTTTTATTTCTTCTCTTTGGTACCAAAGCAAAGCCCTATATTGGGTTCCGCCATTCAACACGTAATGCTTCAAAAAAATCGACGGAAAGTGGGAAACGGAGAGACATAACACTCTCTGTCTCTCTCTCTGCCTACTCTGCTATATGCGCAATACAGTGTGAAGCTGAAAAGTTAATCTATAATATAAATATACAAAATAAACATATATGTATAATACATACAAATACTCGCATATATAATACAATACATATGTGCAAGTATAATCCAAAGGTCGTACTAAACAATTCAAACGGTAGAAAAGGTTAGAGGTCGAACGTAAGGGGTTCCAATGAAAAAATAATTATTCTGTATTAAAATTATACGCGCCAGATGCGCCAGGTATTTTTGTTTAGACATTTTTTTTATAATGGTACGTCATTGTTGAAAGTAATGATAATTTGTACGTGTTGTTGTTTTAAAGTATTTTTTATGTATACTGCTTTTTTCAGCTATATACTGATGTTATAAAAGGAGGTCGTTGTTTTAAAAATTCTGTATTCCAAAAGGAACGAAATATTCATTTTGTTTTTTTTTTGTTTCTATTGATATTCTAAGTATTGTATGTATTTAAATTAAGCAAGTTAAGATCTCTTTTTTTGCTTCACTGTTTTTGATTCACCACAACACAATTGTGTTGTGGTGAATCTACGCTGGGCTTTGTCCTGTTACCAGAGCGAGGAATTAAAAATAAATTATGGCCAACAGTCTAACTCAGATTCTTAATATTAATATAGTATATCAAATTTTAATTTAAAAAGCTTTTATAAAGCTTAAGTTTTATATAACTTTAAGCCGAAAAAAGGAAATATTTATAAATAACCCATATATAATAAGTAACAAACGTATCGCGATCAAACCTTTACCGCTTCCCACACTCGTTTCCTCGTGCTGTAGAGATAAGGCTGCGAAATATTACTTTGTAAATGGAAAATGAGCCTTATTGTATAATGAATAAAATATAAAATGTATTAGATTGGCAAGAAAAATAGCTATGATGTGATAATATGATGTGAAGAAAATGAGATTTTCTAAAAAATTGCTGAAATTTAGAGATAATATACAATGTCTTAGAAAACATTGTTAATACTTATATAAATAATTACCGATTACATGTGAATCGGTATTCGTCAAAGAGGCTTCCTATTCCTTATTAATTTCAGGATAGTAGACTTATAAAAATCTACAAACTTAAGATTTGCACCCATTTTGTATGAAATGAACTTAAAATATAAGTTTTTAATGTTTTTGTCTTTAAAATACATATAAATGGTTACTTTTCGGATTTATTAGAGCGAGGAAAGGAAAATATTAAATACTTCATTCCCTCGAGTGGGTATTAAATTCAAACTGTCGCGCAAATAACTGTGTAATTGAGTCAATATTTATGTATTTTTGGAATTTTATGAATTAAGCAGAGATAATCTAGTGTTCTTTTGCGTTCTTCAGTTTCCGTCTAATGTCCCGAACTCAACGACACACTTTTATTTTTATCATCATAAGATGAAAATATTTCTTTTCTTCATATAATAATCGACCGTCACGTCTACGATGAGCCGCTGTGCCACAACGACCTCGCATCCATTTATAATAATAAATTATCAAAGTTAAGTCATTTTCTTATCAGATCTAAGCTGACATAATGGCCAAGATAACAACTTAAAAGAATTATTTAAATTGTAGAAGGAAGATCTTATTATATTTTAAATGAAGCTCTTTTGAAAAATGAAGCATTTTTGGTAACCCCACGTAGCGAACTTTTTGCAATAGCCGGCTATTACGGGTAGGTCGACTCGGTCTTATCTCCACAAATATAAAAAAATATGCGCCGTAAATCTGGTTCAATAGATAAATTTAAGAGTGAATGAAAAATAACCTAAATAGGTAATATGGGTACTTCAAGCGAATGAGTAGTGAAAGAATTAAAGAATTTCGAAAAAGATTGAAGAAGAAAATGTTAGCTGTTAGAGTGGTTGGGGAAAACCTCATTTGACCTCTGAAAATCTGGTATTGCTGATGTTGGTGTAAGGTCATGCTCGTAAAAAGCAAGCGGACCCCTCGTATGAACAAATCAATGAAACGGGACGAGACTAAAGTTGCTTGGGAGGCACCTCTTCCAAGATTGTATTCTCTCTCTGTCTTTTTTAGCATTAATTCTTGCCAACTGATAATTCTAAGCAATTTTCTTTAGATAGAGAAAATTTGTAAAAATATGCCATCAAGGACGCTAACAATATAATTAATATTATGATAAGCGTATAAAAATTTCGACGTATTATAGCTTGATGAGAATGAGATATTTTGGATTTCGAGAGGCGCGGGTCAAATCCCTCTACAAAGTTAAAGTTTTTATACGTTTTTTTTTAAAAAAGTGAGAAAGTATGAGTATGTATCCCAAAGATGAGAAATCTTATTATATTTTTACATATTTTTTAGACAGGTTCTTAAATTTCGCAAAACACTGTAAATAAGGCTATATTTATGGTATCAGATCGACAACTTCGATACATTATGTATGGAGTGACTAGCAGCTCGCACATAGAAGGGTAGGCAGAAGTAACATGGGAACCTAGTGTTAAAATAGTCCGTTTCAATTAAGACAGCTCCGTTCCTCATTTTCTGTCGAATTCTGAAAACATTTGAAGGTTGGAGGTTTTGACTGGCGGAACTAGAATATTTCATTTCCTATAGTGGGAATCAAACCTACACTGTCGTGTTTACAGTCGCTTGTGCCGCTATGCCAAGACTGGTCTCAAGATATTTTTTTTTACGTGAATATAAAAAATAACATTATAATGATATCATAAATTTTTTGATTCCCTTTGAATAAGATATTATTTATCAAACTACACCTAAATCATATTTTAATCTTTCACAGTAAGATTAGATTCTTTATGTTGTGAAATTTCTTTTTTGTGCTTATATTTTATAGTGGTTATCGTGGTCGTCGTCTTATTGTAAGCACGACTATTTTTGGTCTACTAAAAAAGAAAAAAATGTGGAATTGCGGTATTTCAACGATACGTAGTGAGCGGAGTGTTTTAGCACTAGGACGCCTCCGCCTACCGTTATATATGGGTTAGAGAGTAAAGCTATAAAAAAGAAAACAGTTAGGGGAAGTGAGACCACTGAGGCTTCCATACCAATTTTTGGATTATAAATCTAGAATATGGAAGTCAACTTATTAAAGTTGAAAAAAATTTGCGAGCATATGCACTCATTTTGTATGAAATGAAACAGCAATAAATTTTCACTCTTCGGATTTTTTTCTTTATTTTTATTTTTTATTTTATTAGAACATACAGTTCTCACTTTGTACCAAATTTTATAACTGTATGTCGACGGGAAGTATCCTTAGAGATTTGATTATAGGATTATAGCGCGAATTTCGTATAAAAATGCAGCAAAACTGATAAATGAGTGATTATATCTTTTGATTACGGTGACGTAAAAGCTGAGTTAAAATAGTCATATTTCTAAGCGCTTCAAGAGACCATAGGTTTAAATATTTAATATTAATTTCAGGACAGATAGACGGACAACAAAGGGACCAAACCCAAACAAAGGGACGCAAGGGAAGACAACAAACATTATGGGATCTCATAAGGGTTCCGTTTTTACCTTTTGAGGTGTGGAACCCTAAAATGAGCCGATGATATTGCTCTTAAGCTTCATTGTGCTTAGCATACATTTATTTTAAATTCTTAGAATAAAAAAAATATAAAAATATATCATCTAATCATTCTTCCTTCTTTATAACTAAATTTGTTTCTTTATGTACTCGTATATTATAAACTACTGTTTCCCTACTCTAGGTACTTATTTTTTTACTTGCTTACTTTATTATAAAAAAATATTTATTTTTACGAAATAAATATACATAATTATATCGACCGACCTTTTGATGCATAATAAAATTATTATTATGTAAGGATTGATGTAAGGATGATATGTTGAGTGTGTTTCGAACCCACGACTATCACAGGCATACTCTATTAAAAAAGTAATAGTCCTAGGTCCTTACATTATTACTAAAACTCTACACGACGCGATGGTGTGAAAAGCTCCTCTATCTAATGCATTTTTAATGTCACTGTAAACATGCCTCGCTAAGCTCACGTTGCAACTTTGGTTCATTCTACACCGTTAGAAAGCAAGTTTAAAACTCTATTAGGTAAAAGATTGACACGATGGCATCGTGGTGTTTGACTATGCGAGATAGATGATAGTGGATTCGATTTCCGCTCGGGTTACATCGAGTGTTACGTGGGTAATAGAGTATTTTAACATTAAATTTTCTATACATATTCTACTATATGCGTGATAAAGTATGAAGCTTTAACATATATATATATATATATATATATATATATATATATATATATATATATATATATATATATATATATATATATATATATGTATATATATATATATATATATATATATATATATATATATTGTGCGAAACCACAATGGCGCAGTACAAACGAAGTGAATTTCAAAATTTTGAATTTCAAATAATAATTCAGTAACTTCTTACAAGTGGGTTTTATTTTTTTATAAATATAACGAGCTCTATGTTTATACTGTAAATCATAATATCTGAATTTTTTAATTTTTAAAGGACTACATGAAAAGTTTCAACATTATATGCCACTGACTTACGTGAGAACTCAACCCACGACCGTCAAATCTTCAGATTGCTCTTGTTACACTGGGCTATATCAGCTTCATAAAGTAGTTTTAGTCTATAATAATTAATTTGTTAGCGTTGTTACACGTTCACTGTACTTTACGTATGCAGTTTGCATTCTTGTATAAGTTATAGCCCGAGATGTGCTCTAAAATTTGTACAATATTAATAAAGTTCTTGTCGCAGCTTTTGACTTAAGAGAAAGCACTATTTAATTAATGTAAGACGAAGCTTTTGTATTCGTAACCATTTTTTTTCTTAAATAAATAAATCAGCTTCACGTTGTATCCCGCACACAGCAGGGTAGGCAGAGGGAACCTAATGTTAAGATAGTCCGTTACCCACTTTCCGCCGAATAATTGAGGCATTGCGTGCAGAGTGGGGTTCCAACGCCGCGCTTTGCCTCGCCACCAGAGCGAAGAAATGAAAGTATAAATGCAAATAAATATTTTTCTTCCTCGTGTGGGAATCGAACCCACAACCAGTCGATTTTACAGTCACACTTTGTGCCTCTGCGCCACGACCGGCCTCATTTTTTCTTCTGTACTTATATACCTATCGGGCTATATTATACAAGAAAACTTACTCTAACAAAAAAAAAGTAAAATTAAAAAAATAGCTCATACCAACACCGCAAAATAAAAATAGAAAAAATGTCATCTAAAATAATAATTTCAAAATCATATTTAAAACCTACATTACGGAGCGCACTGAAGATTATTAAATATAACCACATAAAATACTTGTCTCGTATCTACCAAGCCGTCGTTTAATTAAAAACTTTTATGAAAATTTTATTTTTGAAATATCTATGGAAATAACTCAAATTATATGCTTAAAAATTATTTAAAAGTATGCAAAAAATCCTTGGTAATATTAGATGGCTCGAAATCTGGCTGTTGCAAATTTAAAATGATGGAAGAGCTTTTAATATAATCTGTATTTACATAGGTCTAGTAGCTTCATTTGTGCGTTGTCTTTCAGTTATTCAAGAAAAAGTGTTACATATTTTTATAATATAACAACGTATGAATGGATGTGTGTATGTATATGTGTTTGTATATATTTATCTATGTATGTATGATATATAATAAAGATTATTTAGATATTTATTTTGAGGAACTCAACGGGGCATCGTCGAGTAACTGTTCATTACTGTGATTAAAAATTTTATCAAGTTTTTAATAACAGTATAGTAATAGTTAATTGACGATAAAAACAAAATATTTTCTATGTATATATTTTTTAATATATACTACATATGTTTTTGTCAATATACAAAATGGTCGATCTTTTGTGTAAAAAGAAACTTAAATTACGATTTTTACCCATTTTTTTACTGTTTGGGCCATTTATAAATAAATTTCAATTAGAACGGAAACCACTAACTCTAACTACACTTAGCTATAATACAAGAGTTAAATTTCACAGAAACCATCTGACATATCAAATTGAACCATTACATTAAGATTACACATTCCATACCATGTTTTAGATGATAAAGCCTTGTTTATGAGCCACTAGTACAGTAGGTACAGGTATATTGAAATTATTCAAAATACGTGCATGCATGTTATAGTCGACTTAGCATATCATTTGCATTTAATTTGCATATGTAAATGTTAGATTATGCGGGACACGATGAATAGAGTAATATTTTGACTTCATATTTTGAAATTGTCTAATTAAATGGTTTTGTATAGCTTGGCAAGTCAAAGTGCGGTGTTATGTCCTGCTACTCAACAAGCATGCATTCATGCATGCATTGTTTTCGAGCGGAAAGCGGAGAATGTTTTTTACACTGTTTTGAACGCCTATAATGCTTTATCCGGAATAAAACGTGAAGCTGAAAAAATACTTATGCTTTGAACAGCCTGATTTGTTTTTTTTGTTATTATATTAAGTTAAAATCTGAAATACCATTAAATCATTCTATTACTAGTACAACTGTTGTATACCACCGTGGCATAATCAAGTAGTGTCTGAGTATACAGGCGTTGGATTCTGAAGTACTCGGGGAATGCTAATTAATTTAATTATTATTACTTTGAGATGTAATTACGTTTATACTACAGTTTTTTTTACAGTTTCCTATATATAGCATATATTATAAAAACAACATAGATTTCCTGTAGGCAGAGAGAAGCAGAAGAGAAGAAGAAGACAGAATCTAATATTATTCCTCTGAGGGGATAATCATCGCGCTTCAGTCAGCGCCTATGGCCTCATCATAAGAAAAAAATTCGCTGTTTATCGAATTTAGCTGTATGGTATGCGATTTTCAAAATAAATTATATCGCGGTCGGTCTATTTTTATATAGTATACGTAAATGTTGTTCATGACGTAAGTTCTAAGAACGTCGCCTATCATGGTATGACCACTTTCAGCGCCAGCAACATAAATTAGGAACTACATAAATATAAACCTTGGAGTCAGATCTCGGGGACGCCCAAGAAAGCGATGGCTTGATGATGTGGCGCAGGACATGCGAGTTAATACTTAGAACGGAGCATGCTAAAACTTTATAACATGGAGTATTTAGTTGGAAGAAGACACTGGCATAAAGAACCTGAGTTAATGACAGGTCAAAAAAGAATAATAACTACTTTTTTTGATTTAAACATTAATGAATTGAATTGCATGAAAATTGCGTGCTTAGTAAGTAAACAATCTTTTAACATTAAAACACGTCGCAATTCAACCACAACATTAAGATAAAACGGTAACAGCCTAATCGAAAAACCTCGATCGATTAATTTTAAAACAACCGATATTTCATGTAACAAACGTAAACGTTATTACGGTTGGATAAAGACCATTATGTAACGAACTGGAAGGGAACACGGTATATCCGGTATGGGCCGGCGATAACCAGTTTGGGGCGGTTTAATCCGGGCCGCGATATGTCAGATATGATGCGTGGGTATCATTATAAATATTTGTTGGTTGGATGGATGTGATTTAAATATAATGAAAATTTGTACTTTTATAATATCATGAATAATATAAATATTATATTGTTACATAACTTATAAAATAAATATAAGTACAGAACTTGCTTTTTAGTACGTAAGATATTCAAGTAAATTAGTCATTTCTTGAAGAAAAAAATAGGCGTTTCCGCCAGAAAATACAAAGTAAAAGTGGAGAAAGGAGTGTCTTAGCACTAAGTTCCATAGGCATATCTTTCTATTGGCAAAAAGTGAAGATGCGAAGAATAACCACAAAAATCTGTAAGATAATTGATTCTGTAATATGTATGTATATATAAACTAAGCAAAACACTACAACTCCGCTATATTTACTCAAATATTGATACTTTCTAAATAATACAGCAGTTAGCAATCGGTAACTCATCTGGATTCTCATCAACTAACGCCAGAAGCGTCTTATCTCTGTTCGTATCTTATACAAATTATCAAGCAAATATTTGGTTTGACAGCTTCCATTGCAATTTCAACTGGAAATTCTGATTGTCTGATATTACGACCCACATTTCATATTTTGGGCGGAGTTTAGAAAGTTTTGCTATGAATTGCAAAACGCAAAACGTACTGTAATTATTATTTAAATGTCTTTTTGAGCTTCTCGCTGCATATCGCAGGATAAACAATGGGAATATAGGAACCTAATGTTAAGATACTCCGTTCCAATTAGAACTCTTCCGGTCCCCATTTTTCGCTGAATTTTGGAAGCATTGCGTGTTGAATAGTGGAGCTCAATGCCGAGTTATCATAGCAAGAAAATGAAAATATTTAAAATATTATATTTTTTCGAGTAGGAGTCGAACCTACCCCCCGTTACGGTCGCGCGTTTGTTTAAATGTTTTCACTAGCTTTTATCTGTGACCTGGCCTTGTTAAAACGCGACAGGATTTCTATGTTTTAAAAAAGATTAATATTCATTTTAAAGTATATTTCAATACAAAATCATTAATTTCTTTAAAAGTTGACATGAAATATTAGGAATAATATGATATTACATGAAAATAAAATAATACTGTTTGGTTAGTGGTTGAATGGGCAAGCAGTAGGCTTGTAACAGCAAAAAAATGGATACAATAAGGCAAGGAGAACTTCAAATTTTCAAAACATTAATTGCTGAGTGGCGAGACGCAACGCCACGCTTTGTCTCGGTAACTATAAGGATAAGCATTATATATATATATATATATATATATATATATATATATATATATATATATATATATATATATATATATATATAAATATATTTATATATTTATATTTTATGACACTATCTTTAGTTGTAAAAATTTTATTGAAGTGCAAACGGTACTAAACATAAAACGCCTGTAAGCGTTTAGGCGTCGCACGCAAAACTAAGGAGGTCGGCTATAAATTATTATGTTTTATTGAGAGCTTCAGAAAAATAGAAAAAAAATATGATGTATGAAAAGACCCAAAAGAATATTGGTGTTGTATCAGTTTTATTTTATAGCTTCTATAAATTGAGAGTTTTTTCAATTTTCTTCGTAGCTGTGTTAAAATAGACATGTGTTATTTTGTTAACTCCCTGCTATAAGTGTGTGTATACCACACACACACACACTTATAGCAGGGTCAGCAGAGAGAACTTAGTGTTAAACTCTCTTCACTCACAGTAAGTTTTCGAGACTTTGCAGAACACACAGATGAAAACATCTTGCTTCGTCTTGTTACAAGACATGAAAATTATTAAATTCACCCCGTTTCATTATTTCTTATGTAAAAAAGCTGATTTTTTAATGTCAACATAACCTAAATACATATAAATTCAATGGATGAAAAACGTATAATATTACTATTGTGAGACCTGAACAAGTATAATACGCTCCTCTTTTAGCAACTAAGCATTTTGTTCAACGCACGAATGGATTTTTGAAATAGGTTTGACATTTCTTAAAAATACTAACATTATTTATATTGTGCCTATAAATGTTGGGTTAAATTTCCTTAAAAAAGTGTTAGGCTTTGGCTATTTATGCTAATATTGACATATATACATTGCCATTTGACAAAACGGAACAAAACAGAATAGAAGTTGTTTGACCAACCCTTAGAGAAAATGTTACAATTTTATTATTGTACGTGAAATATTTACTTAATATCAACACTTCGCGTTCCTCAATTCCCGCCTGATTTATGAGACATTGCATGTTGAAGAATTAATTAGAAACTTAGCGTTGGGCCTTTTCGTGTTACCATTGCAATTGAACCCACAACTGTGGCGTTTATAGTCAGAAACTGTGGCGCTGCATCACGACCGCGTTTTGTCGGCCTTGAATTCTCTCTTAATGTAGAAAATAAACTAAAAACACAAAAATAAGCATTAACCTAAATTTTTAATATTAAAGAATACTTATAAACAAAAAAAAAAGTAGTGGGACATGAACCTGTGGCTCTTATGTAACAATCAAGCGCTTCGCACAAATCGTCGCGTTGATTTCCGTCACTCAATACGTAATATCTCGAAAATTGAATTGAAAAAAGAAAAGTAAATTAAAATGTTTTAATTCTAGGTCCCCTCTGCTTATCTCGCTATATTCAAAATATAGTGTTAAATATAAAGACATTAAACATATTGAGTAGTGACGCGGCAGCACAGCGTATGAACGCGGGGGTTATGGGTTTGATTAAGTGGGTTAGGTACTTGGGAATAATGAATTATGTTCTTTTCCTTTCTCTGAAACAAAACAAACAGCTTTGAGCATTTCCGCCGCAAAATACACAATGTCTAGAAAATTGTGTGGAATGAGGGGATAAGGAGTGTCTCAGCACTAGGTTCCCTAAGCATATTTTTCTATACGAAAAAGTACTGCTGTATTCAGAATATAGCGTGAAGCTCAAAAAAAACTACAAAATTAAGATGAATACCTAGTAGCTATACATAGTAACTTTAATAAGCTTCAATACATAATGTCCTAACGCTATATAACATATTGTTCTGCGGTAGACTCTACCATTTTCCACTCAATTGGTTCGTTCCGACCCATTGAACACTGAACGATAATTCGTAATACATAATATTAAAAAGGTGGTGTATACTTTAAATATACTGTAAAATAGCTGCGCATTATAAAGTAAAACAAAGTGTATTTTTAAGAGAAAATTACTTCAAAACAGGAGGCATTTTTGCAGTTTTGATGTATAAACTACTATACGTCGCCAATTTACAATTTAATAATATTAAATTTAGCTTCACGCTGTATCTCACACAGTGCAGGATAGGATAAGGAACCTTGAGAACTTAGTGTTAAGACACTCCGATCCTGACGATTAATATGTTACCTTCTCGTTTTCCGCCTAATTCTAGAGGTGTTGCGTCTTGAGTGGTGAAGCTCAACGCCGCCATTTATTATAATAATTTAAAAAAATACATTATTACTATACTCATAGGCTATTAAATACCGTAAATATTCAAGCACTGTTACGTTGTACCCATGTAGCAGGATAGGCAGATGGAAACCGATGTTAAGACACTCCTTTCTCCTCTTTCCACCCTATCAAATGATGCTGAGTGGCTGAACTCGATGAATTTTCTTGAATGAAAATAATTTAATTATAGTTGTTCTCCGCGAGTGTGGATCGATCCTACAACCATCTCGTTGACAGTGAGTCGCTATATCATTGCGCCATAATGGATAAGTATTTATAACCTTAATATTATTCTTATCCTATTTACATAAATACGGATAAAGCTGTTAAAGCGCTGCGATACATTTCATTACCATGCTATAAAATCTCGTATACATATATCTGGCTTAGTACCTCATACATAATATACTTATATATTTCATATTATATTAAACATGACATCGTTTTCTCGTTATTTTTATAAATTTTATGTGGAGACGTAAAATTGTTAATAATATCAAAAAACACTGATACCGACGTGACGCAGCGGCACAGAATAGGACCGTAAGCGAAAGGGTTGTGGGTTAAATTGGCAATCGAAGAGCTAAATTATGGAATTACCCTTTAAAATATTAAAATTATAGATTAAAGATGTAAATTTGCCTATTGGTCCAAAACAGGCGGTCCTAAGTTGCTTCCTAGATAAGAAAAGAAAATCGAAAAGAGTAAGTAACATAGAAGAGTACGTGCAATTCATAAATTACCATAAAAGGAAGTTTAAAAACTAAAACTCGACTACTAAAACATGCTTTAGATCGTACGAAACGAGAAAATAGTCTCCGCTGAAATTATTATGTGTAAACTATTAAAAAATTCACGACTATTAAATAAACAACTTAGACGAATTATATTTTAATCTATCTTTATACGTTATACTGTGATAGAGGTAGGTTTACAGGATAGTCGTGGTTGTACGAGACGACACCGTATTTTTTTTTAGTTCTTTACTTAAGTCCCCTAAAGGACGCTGCAATCAATTTAACGGGACGTCATACCTAGTCGTCTATAAAATCCTAATATCTAAATTTAACCAGCGGACGATCAACAGAATTCTAAGGACACCTCATTTGTTTTACTAAACCAGCTGTCTAATGTTAGTCATTACAATTTCTTCACTAATTCTCTGAATTAACTATTCAGAGAATTACTTAAGAAATTGTAACTAAATGAGTATAAGCCCTAAGCAACTAAATGACTAAATTCTAAGTAACTAAATGATTTATTCCTCTAAAAAAACAAAAGATAAGCATTTTAATTACAACATTATCAAAATCTGAATAATACATCAGCCCTATTTTACATATTAAATGTCTTGGCAGTTTAAACTCCAGTATGGCTCTATATCAAAGACGAAGACGCTATTCTAATGAAGAGTGTACAAAGCTTTGAGTAAAGTCGAGATTTCGTAATATCCTTTTGTATGGCGACACAAAAACCTTAATATAAAGATTATATGAAAAGAAATATATATGAAACATCTGCGTTCTGTTAAAATAGGTGTAAGTCCGAAAATATAATTTGACAGTTAAAATTTTACGACTATATAGCACATTCTCTTCTCATATTATTCACTTATAATATAAGAAAATGTTGTCATTTTTATTTTTGCTAAGCTATCTAAGGAGGTGTTAAACAACTCAGTGTCAGGGGACATGGCCGTCTTAGTGACTTTGGTTCTGTGAAGAATGAATTTGTTACGAAATCCATTTACCAGAGAAACTTCAACCATAGCTCGTTCCATCAGTTGCTGAACATCTTTGAAATTGTGGATCAATGGTAAGTTCACTTACTCTGGAGGTCATCACAAAAAAGACGCACTGATTAAAGATGATGTCTGTGAGACATGCGATCCAGAAATATAAGGAAATTCTCAAATGTCGC
This sequence comes from Heliconius sara, assembly GCA_917862395.2. NCBI lineage: Eukaryota > Metazoa > Arthropoda > Insecta > Lepidoptera > Nymphalidae > Heliconius > Heliconius sara. The sequence continues at coordinate 7,680,613 of OU860798.1, forward strand.
TTAGCGAAAGTGGTTGTTTCCTCTATGCGTTTCTTTCTCGATATTGTGCCGGCCAAGTTGGATAGCTAAGCCAAGGTATACATGTTCCTACACAGCCCCACATAATACACAAACATTATGAAATTAATTTTTAAAATTTGAGTATTATAAACTTTTATAATGAAATAAATACATAGTTATAACATTTTTTTTTTCAAACATATTATAAGTAGACAAATTGTTTCTTATTTTTGGCTTGCAATATATTTTTATATACAAAATGTTCCACTATCTGTATATTTTCCTGTTAGAGGTATAGAGCTTTTACAAACAACGAAACAATCGTTCTGACCGAGCTTTGTGAGACTTTTTTTATATAAAGCAAATGCTAGTTAGTGCTACGTAGTACGTCGCCGTCGAAACACATAGCTTTTTTAATGAAACGCTAGCTTAAAATAATTCTATTTTGCTTGGTGTAATTGTTTGTAAGGTATATTATTTTTATTAATTATGTGTATTTGAGACCAGTCGTGGCGCCGTTGCTTAAGTGTGTGACTGTAAACGCGACAGGGTGTGGGTTCGAGCATGGTCTTGAGTTGCGTCACTCAGCACGCAATGCTTCTAGAATTCAGCAGAAAGTAGGGAGCGGAGTGTCTTAACACTAGGCTCCCACTGCCTACCGCGTTGTTTTGTTTCCCGAAAAAGGAAATGAAAATGTTAATATATAATTCATTCCCACGAATAGAGATCGAACCCACACATGCGAAATCAACACCGATGCGTTACAGTCCCACCCTTGGGTCCTATGACGACCTCAAATAATAAGTAATATATATTTTTAATAGAATTTAGAATATATATATAATATATGTATTCAATAAAATAATCTTAAACATATCTATGACCTCATGGCGCGTGAGGCACAATATCTGCCTATCAAGCGGGTTTTAGATTCGATTTAGTTACCTCACCTCAGGGGTTAAAGGTGTTAGGGGTTCATTTCCTTGCTTTGGTAACAAGACAGGAAGTGCAGGGTTGAGATCCACCACTTTACACACTATGTCTCGAAAATTAAGCGTTGTAAGAGGAAACGAAGTATATTGACAATAGGTTTCCTTAGCCAAATTACGGCAAAAAAAAATATCAGGTGTATTTGCCTTGTTATCAAGCTATTCACTGATTGAATTACGAACTTTTATTTAAGCTTCACGTTGTTCAATTGTCTTTTCAATAACGGAACTCAACGCCGCATGAAAAATGTAATCATAAGTATATGATACCTCAAAATAAATGAAAGCAAAACGCATTAGGCAAATGAAAATGTTCATTTAAACATTATGCTTCTAAAAACTGACGCCCACCGTATATCGAAATAAATCCTCTAAAAACCTTCGTAATAAAAACTGAGGCGTGTTTACGATTTTCACGAGTCGCTAAAATATGGAAATTTTATGGGCAAAATGCAAAATAATGAATGCCATATGTGACATGATATATAAATCACGGAACTTCTCGTTGGATAATGATGAAAAATGACCTTGAATTTTTTCAAAATGTGCCAAAAAGTTGTTTTTTTTTTAAATATATTAAATAAATCAGCTTCACGCTGTATTTTTGTGCCCCTGCGCCACGACTGGCCTCAACTGTGTTTTTTTTTTAACTAATAAAGGTCTGTTGTGGTATAATTAGAGTGTGATGATTATATTTAAAAATACTTATTTAGAAAACGTATAAAAATTTGAACGCAGCGGGACTCGAACCCGCGCCTCCTGGAAACCGATCTGGTCGGTTAAAATAAGTATTAATATTGTAGTAATTTTGATTTTAGACAAAATGTTTATGATAAAAAAAAAATTTTCTTTATTTATTTACATGTAAATTAAGTAACAGCAGAAGCAGTTCCTGGCGCTACATGTCATCTTTTAATTTTTATCGCAAGAATGTGGATTTGATCCCCGTTCGGGTAATTATTTTCCTTTCCTCGCTCTGGTATACAAATGACGTTGAATTCCGCTACTTAACAAATAATGTGAACGGTGCGTGGGAAACAGAATGTTAAATTGAAAAGATAATAATAAATTGTGTTTACCCTGCCATGGATCGAAAATGTAAAAAAAACAAAAGAAAATTAAGCGGTGTATGGACGTGGAACATAACACTAGGTTCCTTCTGCCTAGGTTTCCCTTAAATTTAAGTCAGTTCCCTAAATTATACGAAAAATTAGATCACCAAAAAAAGTATCCTATAAAATGTAACATATCTTCATAACCATACAGTAAAGTAGAATAAGGAAGTACTAAGCTGTAACATCTGGCCTCGCGTTATTACCCCTTACGGCATTATAAGGAAAATATAAGGGTCCTGTTTTTGGCAAGCTTCCTTTTGAATATTTTAAGATGCTTGCTTGCAAATTGAACTTTGGTTTGGCCAAATCTCGCTGTTTTCTATTTTTTATGTCGCTCATTTGGTGCAACAATGTCATAATTAAAAATGTATACGAATTTTGATTGTTTCTTATAATATTATCAAAAGTGCAAATAGGTGTTGTTGCACCAGATGAGATGAATTAGTCTATATATTATTTTATAAAAATATTTCCCCTTTTCAAATATGTTTTAACGAAAATAATAGAAAGAGCTTTTCGTTAGCATATTATCAATGTTCCATACTAGAAATCATGTGTTACTTGTCAGCTTCTAAGCCCACTCCCCATATATTTTTTGAGACATTGCACGTTGAGTGGAGAAACTCAACACTTCGCTTTGACTACCTGAGCGTGGAAAGGAAAATAATTAAAATATAATTATAATTTAAATATAATTATATTTCCTCCAACACCCTATAGTAAAAGTTCTGTAGTAAAAGTTCTCTGCTGACCTGTGTTGATAGCACCGTTTTTACATAAAAAAAATATTTGTTTTTTCTTACTACGTTTTATTAATAATTTGATGTAATAAACTATTAAAAATATAAACTAATAATCTTCGGAAATCATTCCCCTTCCTATACAGGGATAGGACTTACAACATCACTCGTTTACACACTGTACCAATACATAACGGTAGCGCTATAATAAAAACTTGACAAATAAACCATTGAATACGGTGGCACGTTTTGTTCAAACGCGTTCATTATAACGCGACGTCTCATTAATTCGGTCGGTTAATACGACGCCGCGCTGATTGAGCATTGTTTCCACTTGTTTCAGATAATTAAGGTTTTTTTATTGTGAATTAAGTTTTTTCTCTTTTTTCTTTTTTTTGTTTTAGCGTCTTTAGAAAATTTATTTTTATTGAAATGGTGACTGTTATAATGATGTCTAAGTAATAAAATATTAGTGGGTAATATTTAAAATGAGAACTTTTTAATAAGACAAGGTACGGCGGTGAGTTCCGTTAATAGAACATAAAATTTTTTGCCCTGAGCTGTTTCTACTTGCCTCTTACTTCAAATAAAGTACCATGTAAATATAAATGAATATATTATAATACAAATTTACATACAAACAATATTTTGAATTCGGTAATCCATGTACATACATGTACATGTATACCGCGTTAGAGAGAAGAGAAAAAATTACAACATTACAGTTTTCCACTTTCTTAGAGTGCCAGAATGGAACGCTACACTTTGTCATTTTTCCAGGACGGGGAAAAGAGGTTAATTAATTATCCCAAAGTGGACTCGAACCTACAACCGTCACGTACAGACAGACAGTGTTCCATAGCGGCCTCCACACAGTTTATATATTATACATATGTAGTAAGCTATAAATCACGTCACACGCACTCAGGTAGCGTTTGGTTCAGACAGATTAATTACAAAGCGTTCAATATTATTAGAGCCACCCTCTCTCTATAAAGGGGATGGGGTGATTTCATGGTGAATTTCAATATTCGTGGTGTTATTATGATTTATGCTATGGACAACTCTATATTTGACTTAATTATGATACTGTTATAGCGTTATTTTAATGCGATTTGATAATTACACATTGAAATCTAACCTGGAATAATGTTAATATATTATGTAAGCTTCTAAAATGGTTTTATCCCATAAATTGAGGCCAGCCGTGGCGCAGTGACTGGTTGTGGGTTCAATCCCCACTCGAGGAAATGAAATATTACTATATTTCATATTACTATTACATATATAATGCACAAAAAAAAATATTATTTGGTCAACAAGTATAATTATAGGTCTTAACCTATTTTTCTTATTACAAACATTTGTAATACACTAAGCACCGTTTCTAAGGCTTCGAGGCAATTAAGGAGCTTAATTAGGTACCCTAATCCTGAATAGCATTTTATATTTACTTGAAAAGACACTATCTATTATACATATAATGTATGTATATGTATAATGGCTGACTACAAATGCGACGGTTGTGAGTTTTATTCCTAATTGGGAGATTTAATTAGTTTCATTTTTGATGTTAAGGCGAAACGCGACGTTGAATTTCGCATGCAATGTCTCGAAAATTAAGTAGAAAAAGAGGGAGTGTCTTATATTAGGTTCTTTCTGCCTATCGTGCTATAACCAGGATATAGCCAGAAGCTAAAATAATAAAAAATATATGGTTTTCATACATTATATATAAATAATATATCATATATATAAATGTCCTTTATGTACCTACTGTAGATAAGAAGAATCTCCTTTTCTCCGGACAAATTCTTCAATGTTTGAAAATCAATTAAACATTCGTAGAGAACTAACTATCTTACAATGAAGCAAAGATAGTGTGTTATCATTATTATCTAAAAATTATTATACATACTTATTAATACCGAAACACGTTCTTCTGACAAGATGGTTACCTGAAAAGAAAAATGAATATATTGGTTAAATATTTTTTATTAATTCAATAGTTAACTTATAACTACATCCACGAAAAAAAACTATAAATATAGTATATAACTAAAGGAAATAGGAAGTGATGTTAAGATTTCTGAAGTTAGGATTCGTCTATTCCTGATTTCCACTTTATTTTCATGTATATACGTTGATTGGCAGAACTCAAAGATACGCATTTTCTACAAAAGCCAGAAAATAAATATATATTATATATTATTATTCCCCCGAGCGACGATGAATTCACAACCCACGCGCTTACAGTCACGAAAAAAACTACATCCACGATCAGTCAGATAGTGAGTCACTGCGCCACGACTGCCTATTTATTTTTGTAGATAAAAGAGGAATTAAGACATTATAAAAATACAGGATAAATATTAAAAATAAAATATATGTTTTAATGTATTTCGCCGTGACCTCTTTTTCGAATTAAACTTTAAATTTTTCCTCAATCAACATCGACAAATTACTTAAATTTCAAAAGATATGCAATTTAAATCGTATATGTATTTTGTTATTCTCCATTTTTTATCCCGTTATGGTCTCTAAATAAACAATTAAACAAGATATAGAGACGTAATGCGTCGTGGCCGAATTTGACTGTAAAAGCGACCGTTGTGGGTTCAATTTCGATTTCAATTTACAGTCGGGAGATTGAATTATTTTCATTTTCTCGATGTGGTAACAAGACACAGCTCATTGTTGAAATCAATGGAAAATTAAAGGAAAAGTGGAGAATGGAGTGTCTTAACCCTAGGTTTCCTAATGAAAACACTTCAGCAGAATCTGGAAAACATAATTAGTTAAAAGTAGAAAATTTTCGCATCCACTCAGACTTTTCAACTGAGCTACAATACCATTTTTTTTATATTAAAGTAATAAATTCCCTTTACTTACACGAGATAACAGATTCGGAGTAGAAGATATATGAGTATTATAAGACCGGGCTCTATTATGGACAGCAAAGTGACCTACATTTGTATTAATAAAACTGCCTTAATAAAAATACTTTGACGCCATTAGTCTTACAGATAGCGTTTAGTCCTTATTTTTTTGGTTTTAGATATTTTATAATTCAAGTGTATGTATTTTTTTGATATTGTATGTTGAGAGCTAGAGCTCAACGATGGAATTTTTCTTGTTGGCAAGGTACGAGTATTAAAATATAAATAATTTTTCCTCCTTGTAGGAATCGAACCCACTAGCGTCGCATTAAAAGCGTGTGCTCTGCAGTTGCGCGACAACATGTTGAGGGGAAGAACTCAACACAATACTATATATGGATTTTATTAGAGAGAAGAGATGAAAATAATTAATTCTACGAATAGAGTCAAACCCACAGCCATCACGTTAACAGCTAGGCGCCTATCCACGTGGCCACGATAGCTTCTTTAATACTTATTTTTTAAAATTTACATTATAAAACTGATTACAGTATTAAAATCGATCCCAGGATAATATAAAATGTTTTAAAGACACAAGCAACCAACTTAAATAAGTAAATATTCTTTAGATGTCATATCTATTTAAACAACTTGTACAACAATAGTTAGTAGGCGGAGGAAAAAACTTGGAAATACGAGTACGATATTCAAGTCGCTTTGTTTATATTTCCTTTCATTTGATATGAAAGAATGTTATGAAAGTTATGTGGAGTGACTTTGTAAGCTCCACTGGGGCACGTATCGTGTGCTTTTGTAAAAACTCTCGTCTATCTGGTTTTAAAATTGTTTAAGTTTAATTTTTTTTCTTCTCAGAAATAATATTTTTATGTGTTATGTAAATTTATATTTTTTTTATTTTCAATGTCCCCGACATTGGCCGGGAAATGAAATAATAATTAAAGATATAATCGTTACATCAAACCCGCAACCATCGCCTTTTGCAGTAATACACTGTCCCGATTCCAAGAACCATACTAATGGTACTGAATAATTCAATTTGATAAAAAAACCGTTTTACAAGAAGACGAGATCAGTATTTCAAGAATGTTCAAATCCAAACAACTCCACAATCGACTTCGAAGTAAATACTTTTTTATACATTTAAACGTTAAATAAGATGGAAAAAAAATAAAACTCCAAGACCATCTGCCCACAATTGAAATTTTATTGAAATAAAGATCTATTGGAGGAAAAAACATTCTATTTTCATTAAATAGAGTTGAAAATCACGTGAATTTTTTTATGTAAGTCAATATGGTTATCTGTTCTGGGTCGTCTTGAGACTTTTATTTGGAAATTGGTTCATTTTAAAACCCCCTCAAGTACGGAATGCCGCGTTTTGTAAAGGAATTACGCTAAGATGTTTGCTGAGTGATAATTTTTAGGGTGGTCGAGCCAAATGGCTAAAATGTCGGTTTTTAATAGATTTTATAGCGATATAGATTAGTAATGGAGATATGTTGGTAGAGTATTTCATTTTTGAAAAATTTCATAGCTTCCCATTTTTACTCACATATTTATATGTGGAACACACAAAGCTTTAACAGTACCTCACTTTCTTCCATAATTCAATTCCGCCCTTTTTAGTTTAGTAAGTAAACGAAAACATAATTACTTCCCAGGAATTGTACCCACAACTAAATTAAATTATAAACATTATTATATAAGTGTTGATATATATATATATATATCGACAGAATTGTTTTCCATCAAGAACTTCTAATTATTGGATATAATAATAAAATGAAAAAAAATGGTTGTTGTTTGTATATTAACAGTTTGTTTAAATTACTCTTCATATTTATTTAGTTAGTTTCCGTAGAGAAAAATTAAATGAAACTTCAACAAATATTGTTAAACTTTTAGATAAAACTGTTGTTGTTTCGTCTGTATTTTTGTGTTTATATTTAAGTAATGAACTTTTGTAATTTTTGTTTTTATTTTAAAATTATTTTTAAATAATAAATATTCTATAACTGCGTATGTATATAATTAGTAACGTTCAAATTATTTTCAGCTTCACGCTGTATCCCGCATACAGCAGGATAAGTAGAGGAAACTTAGTGTTAAGACACTTCGTACCCCACTTTCCGCTGTATTTTTTGAGGCATTAAGTGTTGAGTGGCGGAACTCAAGCCTGCGCTTTTTGGCTTGGTGCCAGAGCGAAGAAAATGAAAATATTAAAAAATAATAATTCATTCCCTCGAGTAGGGATTGAACTCACAGCTGTGGCGTTACAATTACTCCCCTGCGCCACAGAGGCCTCATATTTTTTAATTTAATATTCAATTAAAATTATATCACATTATTACAAACTAGCACTATATACTATACCTCTATGTGTATAATGTAGCGTGTGTTTTCATAAGCTTCACGCTGTATTCCTCATAGCACACCTAGTGTTTTCAGACACTCCGTTATATCAGATTTATTGTTGAGATTTATAATTGCTTGTTGCGTTACGGAACTCAATGCCGAAAATGAAAATAATAAATATTCCACCGAGCAGGAATCGAGTCTACAATTGCACGCTTGTGCCTCTGTGCCATGACGATGCTTCTACTTCTTTGCCTCCATCGATGTTTCTACTTCTTTGTTAAATATGAAAACATTTAGTAATTTTCATAAAAATATTGAATAAATTACATTATGTTATAATATATGTAGATTATTTTAAAAATGAATAAGGTTAAGTTTAATGATTAAAAGCTAGCTACAAGCTCTCTTAATCATTTACCCGTTTAAAAATATATTTTAAAATGTTAATATGACCAAAATAAAATGGCTATCTATAACTCAGAGTGAGTTTGGTCCTTAGAGATTTTTCTAATTGGTCGCATTCTCTGCAAGTAGGTCAGCCCTCCAGTGCCGAGTAATGATAGAATTGGCTTATAAATGGCAGAGCGGAAACATTACACTAGTGATGTATTAAAATTAAACTTTAATTTTTTTTTAAATGTGAAATACATTGTGTGTATGTGTGTGGGTGTAGATATTCTTAAAAACGTTCATGTACTTTTTTGTATAATTACTTAGGAAAAAAAATCTTATCAAGTTCGTGTACTATTCGAGGGGATACATTAATTACCTCTCCTCGCAGCCAGATTAACGAGACAACAAGTGGCGTTGAACTTCACCACTTAACACGCAGTAACTCGAAAAATGGACAGTACCTGGGGACCGAATTATTTTAACTCTAGGTTCCCTCTACCTACAGTTTTAAAAGAAGAAGAAATGTGTGAACCTATAAAACGAAAACTATTATATTTCGGTCCTTAAACAAAATTTGTACCTCTAATTAAAAAATAATTTGAAGCGACTGTCTTAACTAGGGGCAAAAATAGAAAAAACTTAAGTAGTGAATAATGCATGCCATTTTTTTAATTATATTGTATCAGTGAAATCAAACTCCGCAAATTGCCAAACCATCAAAACCAAAATGTTTAAAAAAGCATACGCTTCACTGAAATTGAATTGAAAGATTAGCATGTCATAAAGGCGTTATATGTAAGTCCTTATAAGATAAATTTACTTTATGTTTTAATTAATGGTAATCTTATTAACCGTTAGTCTTATCATCACTTACTGAAATGTATATGTAATAATTTTGGTAGTTTTGTAGAAAACCTGTTATAAAATTACTCCGTTTACTACTTTCCGTCCAATTTTTGAGATATTGACTAATCCCCCCGTGGGAATCGAACTTTCAAGTATTACGTTCAGAGTAAGACACTGTGTTGTTGTGTCATAATGCCTACTCATATTGTATCCCTTAACGGGATTTGAATCCGCAACTATCGCATTTATACTTTCCAGCTATGTGCATTTACTATGTTGAAAGTAATAGCTATAGATTAGCATGATATAAAGACCTTATATCTCTCTCGCTTTGTAGAGCTCTATGATAAATCGTTTCAACTAATGGTTATCTTGTTAACTGTGAGTCTTACTCTCATTTAAATGAAGTGTGTGTAATGAATGAATTTAGTTAATAGTACAATGACTTTGAATATAAACTAAAAGTTATAAATTATTTTAGTAGATAGAGGCAGTTGTAGCGCACCGCTACAAAGTCTGACTATTAACGCAATGAATGTAGGTTCGATTTCAATCTCCATATAATGAATTATTCTTATTTTCACTATCTAGTATGGTTTGGTTTTGTCACTCAAGATGGAATATGTCGAAAATTGGGCGAAAAGAAGGCAGCGGCATTTCATTGTCAAGACGCTGTCCTCTCAGGTGTAACAGATCAAATTCTTCAGAACACTCCATGATAAATTCGGTGAGAAGAAGAACTCACAGCGAGGAGACGTGCCTCACCAACACCAAAGTGTCAAGCCCAAAGTGTTACAGATCGCTGGGTCCCCAATGATTCGATCGGCTCTACGTTGTATGCGATCCAATGGTTCAAGCTGATATTGAGATGCAGAACAAAGTGTGGCGTTGAGTTCCACCCTTTGGACTTTTTTCGGAATTCGACAACGATAAATCGAGTTCCCTGTGTATGTGGATAGAGCGTGAAACTACAAAAAATAAGAAATAAAATATATATTTTTTAATTGTACCAATATAAAATTCTAAATTAGCACAAAAACATTTAAAGAAACTCGCATAAAACATTGTACGAAAGCTCCGTGTCTTATAAAATATTCAGAAGTAACTCCGTCGTTAGCACCTACACCTGATGCCGAGTGGATTGGTTTATTTCTACTTTGATGTTAAAGCTGAGGGAGATAAAAATTACATTTTTCATTTAAGTTATATTTATCTTAGGTTTATATAAATACAAAAAACACACCATTTCCGTCATAACAGGGGAAACCTAACGTATACGATACTTCTTCCATTCTTTCCTTTCCGCCCGAATTCACATGCTGATAGGCAAAATTCAACGCCCTGCTTCCTTTTTTAGCTTATCTGAGAGACATATTTTTAAATCGCATTCATTCAAAATTCGATTCCCAATCAGCAGAATGAATTATTCTTATTTCTGCGTACTGGCATTAAGACAAAATATATTGTTGAGTTCCACCACTCAAGACGCAAATGCATTAAAATTGAGCTGTGAGAATGTCTTAATAGTATCAGTAATCAGAATGTCTTAATAGTAGATTTGCTGGTGGGTAAATGTAGAAAACAATGTAATGCTAAAAAAACGGTTGCTCTGAAGTGTAAAAAAGAGTGTCTAAACAGCAATTTTTCTTTGCTTCTTCCAGTATGAAAATATACATAAATATAATAGATGAAAATATCTATTATATACGTACGAAATGAATGATGAATGAATGAATGATTTATGTACGTGAATACTCTATGTAGAGCATCTTGAAATTTTCATAATATTGATAGATCTGATCATGGCCGACAATGCAGACGCCCGTTGTTACTTGCACTGTTCATTGAATAGTCAGTGTAGAAGTTTCTTGGATTATATTTTTATATTTCATACAAGTATGTATATTTAAATATTTTGATTATGTATACAACATTTCCTTTTCTTTTGTGCTTTTTATTTTATTGTATACTAGCGGCCCGCTCGCGGCTTCGCCCGCTTTAACCACAGAATGATTTACTTAAGACACTAAAATTATATTCATGTTGTAATATACCTATAATGTATGTTTGCAACGCACTTAAGATTTCTAATGTGAAAATTATTAACACTTAGGTCACATTTTCGTACCTCCCATAAGAGAGATGCAACTGTCAATATATTAATTTCTTTAAACTTTTGCCTTAAGGAGTCTTTAGGACCTAAGTTATAGTTATAACTATATAGTTATAGTTATATCAATACTTACAATAAAATCCTAACTCATCGGTGTCTGGACATGGAAGATATATTAGAAAAATTGTTATTACGGACATTTAAAAATGTAATAGAACTTGGTCAGTTTGTCTGTTTATCTGTGCGTTCACGATAATCTCAGAAAGGGCTTAACCGATTTAAGTGCAGTTTTGTAATTTGGCTAACTTCCTTTAAATATTTAGTATTAGTTTTATTTTAATCGGCTCACACAAAATTAAAACCAGATTCACACTGTATCTAGCGGTAGAGGGAACTTAATTGTTAAGATACTGCGTATGATATATGACTGATATGCGAAATGAAAATATGATTAAATTACAATTCAATCCTCCAAGTGGGAATCAAACCCATAACGTCACGTGACAGGCACAATTTTGTGCCCCTACGCCGCGACAGCTTTTAATATTCATACAGAATGGAAGCGTCAGCGCTTCTTTTACGGGGACAGTATATAGGATAAAATATTTTAAACCCATACCTAAAGAAATTAATCAAGATACCTCAATAGTTTGTTATATTGTTATACTGTAATAACATATAACATATTTATCAAAATGAGAATGTATTGTTTTGTTTAATAGCTCCTGATAGTTATTACAACACATGCAAGGAAAGATCATTGTAGAAAGTTGTTTAATTATATTAGAATTATAAAAACTACTAACATTTTTATGGTGAATAAAATATTGTCTGTGTTTTCCACCTGAAAAACAATAAGGGGAGCAAAAATATTAACAACATATAAAAATATAGATACCACATTAGTATCGATACTGATGTACTGGTAATAATAAATGAAAAAAATGATATACTACGTACGGGATACCTTTATGCATACAAAGTTTAAAGCTATTCATTATGACAAAATATAAAATATATATATTTTAGATGTCCCTCTGTACTACGATGGCGGCTCTGTTCTAGTTTGCACTTTTTCCTTTGAAAATTAGTTATTGTAACATAACTCTAACAGTTACACATGACATCGTCAACTTTTTGTAGATATTGATGTCTTCTATGAAATTGTAGTACATCACTTTGCTCTCTATTGTCAATAATTTCCACAGTGTACGCGATATAAGGTTTTTTTTTGTATTGTTTTACACCTTCATCGTCTAATTGTAAAAGAATTTTCCAAATTGGTCTCGTAGTTTCGGGGCCTATTCAAATCAAATAAGGAAACAAAAAATCTAATCGATTGCCTTAATAATTTTAGTAATATCGATGCACCTCCCCCTCACCCCCGCAGAGTTACTCGCGACGGTGCGCGAGGCCACACGACACACACTCCGCATTTTTTATTATTACATAATTTTCTTTAGATTGATATTTTTAAATTCGTTATATCTTTTGAATGGAATGTCCAATTTTGTTAATTTAAAAAGTATTTTACAGGTATTAAAATTATCTTTTATAAAATATCATTTAATGTGATAAGGATTAATGCAGAGGTATGAATAATATGGTTTGATTATTGTCGGCACTTACGTTAACTTATAAAATATAAAAAAATGGTTATATTGTCATAACTACAGTAGTTGGACATATGCTATCGCGGACTTTTATATAGATATTGATGCGCTCTATAATACTGTAGAACATTGTTTTGTTCTATCATTAATAGTTTTCGCAGCGCATGCGATGATAGAATTGTTAAGATCAATTTCTTCTCACCTTGGATTACATTATTGCATTTATATTAGGGATCTGTATTTTTTTTGAAAATGTAATATAGCCTATGCTGGTCAGTGAAGATGCAGCTTTCTAATAGTGAAAAAAATATTGAAATCGGTCCGGTAGTTTTTGTGTGAAAACTCTACAAACATACATACATACATACATACAAAAATACAAATCTTACCTCTTTATAATATTAGTATAGAAGTATAGAAGTATAGATTGAATAATAAGATTATTGAACTAGTGTCACTTTCGAAGTACGTTCTAAAATTGTTCATAATTTTTCTTTCTATTCTAGTCAAAAAATAAAAAATTAAAAAAAGGATTTTTTAGATTTTTGAGATTTTTAGTTATTTTTAGATCCTAAAACCAAGAAATTCTATACTATTTTTTTTTTGTTTCAGAATGTATGCTGCACATAGCAGGGTAGGCAGAGGTAACCTGGGGACCTAGTGTTAAGACGCTCCGTGCCCATTTAAGGTTCTCTATTCCCTAGTTTTCGTTGAATTCTTGAAGCAGTGCATGTTAAATGGTGGAACTCAACGCCGTCTTTGATTCGTTATCAGAGCAAGGAATATTAAATATTTCATTTCCCTGAGTGGGATTCAAACACACATCCGTCAACAGTCGTCCAACGTCCAACGGTCGCACGTTTGTGCCGCTGCGCCACGACGGCTGCAAAATAAATCCTGCTTAGAATTATCAGTTCATGAAAAAACAACATTAAATAAACATTAACTCTATATTTATAATACATAATAAGTTAGGATTTTCCAGTTGTATCGACAATAATTATTAATTTCGATCACGTCGGTCCCAAATCATCCTGTGATATTAGCGCTACGTGACTCCATAGAATCCCTTCCGAGATTTTTTAAAAGTCAGCAAAAAATCTCCATTTTAGATATTTCGTAAAGAACTTATCTTTAAAGGTGAATAATAAATATAAACTGAATAATAATGAAAAATATTAAAAAAATGTTAAAATCTACCTGTTACTTTATTGTAAAAAAATGTAAGAAAATTATAGAAAACCTATTGATACTGTACGCCGTTCTCTATTTTCTACAGATCTAAATACTATAGATAATATTATAAAATTTTCAGTTTAACCAAATTTTTATATACATTCTTTATTATTTATTTATTACATCTTACTCTTCTAGAGATTATCATGGCCGCGTAGAGACCGACTCACTTTAAACGCGATAGTTCAGGCCTCGATTTCCGTTCAGGGAATATTTTTATTTCCTTTCATTGCTAATAAAACAAAGCGCGGTGTTAAGTTCCATCAACTCAACATTTACTGTTTCGAAAATTGGCCGGAAAGTAGGAAGTGGAGTGTTCATATTGCGTTTTATAATCCCCACCTTGATAATTGCGAGGTAACAGCGTGGTACTAAACTACAACAACGATTAAAAAAACTATAGATCTGCAATTGATTTGTCAGGATTAAAAGGAATTTTAGTAAACATTACCATTGCTTGTTGAAAATCAACAAAAGAAATCAAAAAAGACGTTATGGGTTCTCGTTATCCTTCTTTACATAAATATACCATAAATTTTCATAGAACAGAGATGTTACAGCGAATGATCGTTTGGGATTTCGTCTCTCGTCGATCTATCCTTGCTTCGTGAGGAAATCAAGTTATTTCTTTTTGTCGTAATCAGTCGTAAAAATACATTGTACCTAATTGAATTTTTCTTACTAATTTAGTTATAGTTTCACTCTGCATCCTGTATATAGCAGAGTAGGCAGAGGGAGCCACCTAAGTTCATTAATCGAGAACGGTTAAGAGACATACACCACGTTAATCATTTCGATGTAACATACAGTGGTTGGACCTATGGTCGGAATTCCTTGAGTATTTATAATGTGTCATGTCATGCGTCATACTCTAGTTAGTAACCTTCTTTTGACAACACGGGCAAAGCTGCAGATAGAACCTAATGACGACAAAGCTAAAAGTTTAAGCGTTACTACGAACTTCTACTTTAGTTTAAATTTAACTAACTGTATAGTGACATCCGACCACAAGTCTTTCTGAAGGTGTGCCCTAGTTTTACCTTCATGTAAAGTTTTACCTCAAGTTCGATTAAAGTGCAGAAATTGGTTTGTTATTCCTTAATAATTACTGGTTTTAAAATAGACCCTTCATCGGTTTATTGTCTTTTCATAAATATAAAAGTATAATATTCTGAAGACATTTATTATGTCTATTTTCAAGTATAATATCTCACTTAAAAAAGAATATAACCTTTTATTGTGAACATTTTTTTCTTTATTTTTATAAATTTCATTCTATACTTCGTATATAGCAGGGTAGACAGCTGGGCTGGATACCTTATTTTATTAAAGCTGTGAAAAGGAAATAATTTGTATCTCACTGCCAAAATGGAAATCGAACTCGCGACCATCATCTTTACAGATGAACGGAAAAATACTAGTTATTATATAGATCTATTTTTTAATGAATGAATTGTTTCTTAATTAATAACAGTATCAAGAATTGATGCCAATAAAGCTCACTGCAATGAAACTGAAAAAAACTGAACTGAACTGAAAAAAAATATGTAGTTATTTTTTCTTTACTTTTTCGTAATAGAACAAAACAGATTCGAAGTAAACATTTTCATTAGCATTCAAGAAAGCAACAAAAGGTGGACGTGTCGCTGACAAATTACATTGTGTGAGACGAATAAAGGGAATTGATTTACTCCCACAGTTCCGATTGAAAATGTTGTTTTTTTCTTATTCTATATATATTTTATTGTAGAGTAGTTTTTAACCGACTTTAAAAAAGGAGAGTATTAGTTTGACATGTAGTTATGTATATGATATTGTTGAAGTGGGTAATGTTTGAGTATGGTGATATATTAAGGCGTCCAAGCATGTATGCTAAATTTCGTAAGTATATGAATACGTACAGATTCTTGTCCATAAACGTCTCGAAACATACAAATCATATTGAGAATTTCTTTTAAAGAGATATATTCCAACAACTGATACAGTCCAAGTTTAAATATTTATATAATAATGAGACTGCACAATAACACTGTAGACAATAGTTATTACAGCATTCTATAATTACTATTATTCGCTTTACTGTTCATTTCTTTTTGTATCTCGTATGTGGCATATTATTATTTAAATTCTTATAGTTCATTTTTTACATGGAAAACATTTTTTTTTTGAGTCTACAGTTGATTATAAAACGAAAACATTGCCACGGGGAGATGCAAACCACAACCTTTATAACTACGAAATTCAGTCTCCACAGATCGGCAGTAGGTTTAAAAGCAAATATGAAACCCGTCTAGCGAGAGCTAGAATTCTAATAAACAGAACTAGTAATATAAAAAGTGAAGGCGAACTTCTCTAGTAATATTACAGTCTGTAAATCAAAGGGGAAACTCAAATATAAAGTACGTGTATAAAGTTTTTTTGCTGTTCACTTCATGGAACTACATGAGCATGAGAGTTGTAGTTATTAAATAACTTACTTTTGATTTGACTTTTCTAGTCTTGTATATAAAAATTTATTTGCTTTTTGTAAGCCTATATAGAAAATATATAGGTTTATAAATTCTAATTGCACAAATAATAAAATTGGTAAAAAATACGCTCATAAATATGTTCATAGTGATGCATAAATAATAACAAGTCCCTATTTGTATACGAATCTTTTACTCCATACTATACATTCACTACATTTTATTATTCAGTTTAAAACGAATATATCTTATTATAAAATATATAAGAATAATCCCCTGAGTAAAATCGAAGCGACTCCCAGCACGTAAAGTAAAGAGCTTCTCTACTGCGCCATACCGTTTTCTTTCTTACAAGCCACTAGTTTTAAGATTGCTTGTTACTACAATTATAAAGCTACAAAATAGGGTGAAAATTAAAGAAAATTAACAGCCTTAGAAAGGAACAGGGGTATATAATTGCTGCAATTACTGAAACTGGAGCACCATGTAGAAATCTGGATGACATTTCTTATTTAAGTTTCAAGATTTTTTAGAAAATAGTGAAGTAATTACGATTCCAGTTCTACTGTTCCTTGTAGTGACATATTTTTTTGGGTGGCTATTTTTAATTTTAACTATTTTATTTCACCATTCTCTACCTACACTACATATATATCATCATTAGCTAATTATTTCAGCAAAATCCATCTTTGTTAAAGGAATAATCTACCTTTTCTTAAAAAAAAAACCTACTAATCAAAATAAATATTTAATTTTTTTAACAAAATAAGAATATATAACATAACACCATTTTCTTTGTATATTACAAATTTAAGGTCGAAATAACGACCAAACAAGATATAGTGCAAGAGCTCTCTCTTCTATTTCCCATGAAAACACGTACACGAAAGTTCTATACATAAAACTAGACGTATGTCATATTCACTGGCGAGCTAAAACTCCATTAGACAAGACAACCTCTATGGATCTAGCTTAACAGCTTTAGTTAACTTTAGATAGTTTTAGTTCAATTTCATGCACCGAGACCATGTGTGGCTTATAATGTTCACTTTGACCGATTGTAGAGTGATTTTGAGCAGGTGATAGATTGGCTTAAGGCTTGAAGTAAGTGACTTTAATTTTTCAGACTCGTTTCGGCGTCGTAGGCTAGGGGGTAGAAGAAGGCGGTACGCGCATTTTCTACTCCTCCTATCCTAGAGGAACTACTGCGAAAGGATCAAGGTGATACTCCTGCAAGCCATCGATGCTGCAGATGCCCTAGAAGAAACCCCAGGGCTCCATGAAGGCGACGGTGGCCGACAATAGGCGGGCCTTCCACCGAGGCGTCGTAGTAGTATGCTCGAGCGATCCTGCGGTGTCTCATTTTGGTGGGGTTTCCGCTGGGTTTTAGTGGGTAGGAACGGTTTCTCACCGTTGTGTCCCACAGTACTGCTTATCCAAAAGGCACGCCTTCTGTATGAGCCGCCTGTGTAAATGCATTTAAAAAAAAAGCAAAAAAAGTGACTCAAATTTTTCGTTTGTTTTATTTTTTTTAACTTCACAGTGTATCCTGCACATAGCGTGGTAGATACAGAGGACCGGGAAATCTAGTGTTAAGACATTTCGTTCCGGAACTCAAAGATGCATGCTTTGCCTCGTCATCAGAGCGATGTAATGAAAATATTATATAATTCATTCTTCTGAATTGGAGTTGAACTCACAACCGTCACGTTTGCAGTTACACACTTTTGTCACTGCACCATGATGGACTGATTTTTTTTGGTTTATTAGATATCTATTAGCCTTACTATGTGCGGGATGCAGCGTGAAGCTGAAGCTGCGTTTTTTTAAAACACAAATAGTGTTCTATATATTGTATAATTTCACTTCTTATTTGATACTATGGATTTGTCCCGACAAAGTCTTAATATTTTCTTAGACACTAATTTACAAAGCAATTAAGCTACTTAAGTAAATCTTATCTCTTCACTTTAACTTCACTGTAATCCACAAACTAAGCGCAGGCAGCTTTCAAGTCAATTTATACACTTAGTAACTAATACATCTCCTAACGTTAGCCTTTGTAGGTTCCAGTCAAATAGCTATTGAACTCAGGAATAATCTTATGCAAATATGTTAAATAATATCTCATAACATATACAGATAAAAAAAAACATTCGCTCTGGTGTCGAGGTAAAGCGCGGCGTTGAGTTCTGCCATTCAACACGCAATGCCTCCAGAATTCAGCTGAAAGTGGGGAACGGAGTGTCTTAACACTAAGTTCCCTCTGCCAACCTTGCTGTGTGCAGGATACAGCGTGAAACTAAAAAAAATCTTTATTATAGTAAAAGTCACATTTGTAACAACAATGGCCAAAGAAAACCAAAAATATTAGTTATGTATCTAGTAATGTTGCACTACAAGTACTTACATTGGTCATTGAGCGTCTTACTGTAACGGTGATGGTTGAGGGTTTCTCCACTCGGGAGAATGAATTATTTTCTTTCCCCCGCTGTGGTAAGACAAAGTGAATTCTTCAATTTGTGTAAAAAGGAGACGACGGAGTGTCTTACATTCGGATGTCATGCTTATCTTGCTGACATGCGGGATTCAGCGTGAAGCTATACTTAAATATTTTATAGGTATGTTGAAAGATTGAACCTTTAGCTTAAAGAGTGACAGCAAGCTCTAAAAGCTTTATACATATTTGTATATGCACTTTATAAGGAAATTGGTCCATATATTTTTAGATTAAGCGGATATTACCAAACTTTAAGCTCGACAGTTTTATGACAACGTAACGTAACGGCATCATATGTTTATGTTTGCACTAGGCATTTGATGATTTTAGTTCTTCATACACGTCTTATTTTGCAAAGATATATAGATAAGCTAGAAATATTAATAAATTAATCGATTTAATAATCTATAGCCTTTTTTTGAACTTAAAATTATTTTAGCTATATATTCAGAGCTCCAAGTATACATTTATATGAAGAACAAGGTTTTTATTTTTCCTCTATTTATATTTTACTTTCAAAAGTTCGAATCCCAAGCTTTGTTGTTATAAACTTTGTAGACAGTTTCAGTTCAGACTGGATATTAGAGATTTTTAACACGACTTCTATACTTGTTATAAAATTTTAAGATTTATTTTAAATATTTTAAATGGGTCCTCTATATTTCAAATAGGAAAAATACAGATATAAATTTATAAATATTATACGATTTTTATGTTTATGATGTTTAAGTCTACGATTTCATTAAAGTTATCTTAGCGCAGTGAAACATCGTCTGATTGTTGTGGGTTCGATCTCACTTGGGGAATATTTAGGCAGTATTTTTAATTTTTCTACACTGGTAGACAAAGCGCGACGTTTAGTTGCTCCACAACACAAAATGGTTTTAAATTGGCCGGTGCGTAGGGAACAGTGCCTTAATACTAGGTTCCCTCTACCTACCGTAATATATGTGAAAAACAGTATGAAATTGCTAACAAACGTATTATTTAAAGGTTTTAAAATGAAATAACCTAGTTTAGTATATAATCGTAAATACAGTACTTTAAATATTTACTGTAGACGTATTCAAATAGGTACGGTGTATTACTAATAGGTATTTCAAACAAAATTATATTTTTTATGATAAAAATGTATAATTATAGAGCACAAAGATTTCATTTGAAATACTAAAGTATATATGAAATTTTCATTTTACTTTTTAAATACTTTAAACTATTAAATGTTTTAAATGTAAGCATGTCACGACCGAAGCTATTAAATTCTCGTTCGGTTGAAATATTGACTATAAGTTGTGGGTACACTGCGTTCACAATTATTTTTCTATAAGACTAGTTTGCTATTTTTCAATTATAATATATATAGACTAAGAGAATATATTGAAACTGATACAATGTAGTAAGTAAGCACCCGTTTAACTTTGTCTAACAAAGTTAAGGATACTTACTTGGGTTGTTTTATCGAGTTTCAAACTTATTTGCTACTTAGTCAAGCTAAAACTGAAGAATTTTCAACCGTCAATATCAGTTAAGCATACTTTCAAATTCCTAAAACCATTTATATTCCATGAATTGTGCGGTGCTTGGAGAATCGAGAATTTTAACTTCGCTGTCTCTGCAATACTATATGTAAAATACAGCCTGAAGCTTGTTATGTACATTCTAAAGTTTTATCGTATATTTCAGTTGACCGCATTGTGCCACCGCCTTTGTGTACAATTCCGATTCAGTGCACCCAACGAAGCTGTAACTCACAGATATTTGCTCTGTGATTTTTACTTCGAATGGAACGGGAAAATGATATTGTTGTTGTATTTCTGGAATTTATATTGAAAATTTAATATTTTTACATCACAGTATTACTATTGAAATCGAGGTGCGCATAGACTTACATTAATTACTAGGTGTCGCCTGAATCGTTTGTACCGTACTAAGTCATGGACTTTTTTATACTATACACACGAACATAATATTATGTAGTACTAGTAACTTTGCACGACTTCGCTTAACTTAAGCTTATTGTTGTTATGTTAAAGACAAATAGTAAAATTGTTTAAGCATTCAAAGATGAATATTTTTTTTAAATAAAAATAAATTAAATTAGCTTCACGCTGTATCCCGTACACAGCAGGGTAGGCAGAGGGAACCTAGTGTTAAGACACTCCGTTCCTCCGACATTCTGCCGAATTCTGGAGGCACTGCGTGTTGAGTGGCAGAACTCAACGCCGCGCTTAGCCTCGACACCAGATCGAAGAAATGGAAATATAAATTTAAGTAAATATTTCATGTCGTCGAGTGGGGATCGAACCCACAACCAGTCGGTTTTACAGTCACTGAAGACTGACCTCAAAATTTTTTTTAAATATATTTTTTACTATTTTCTATAAATTTTAAAATAGAATATTAAAATTGTTTTTAACAACAAAACTAGACCCTTTTTTAAGCACAAAAGCTTTTCGTAATACAAAAAAGACATTGAAATGTGTACTTAATCAACGTTTAAGGGATTTCAACCAGCGACATCGCGTGCATGTGACAGGGGGTCGTGTCAAATGCTCTACGAAGGCTTTGTCAAAATTTAAATTAAATATTCTGAAGGCTTAAAGATTTACTAGAGCAAAGCAAACCCGACCAATTGTATTTTTAATTAATACTGGACCTTTGGGGTATCGGTGTTTTCTAATTAAAATTTTTGTTCCGTTTCATTATAAAATATTTATTTTTTATATTGTGTACTTACTTGTTTTTATGTACTACTAGCTAGCTATTTGGTAAACTTCGTCCGTATGTTCTAATATAAATAACTATCAGAGAAAAAGTGAAAGAAGTAATTTAACCCGCATGTATAGTGTGTTACATGTGAAACTATTAACAATATCATAATATAGACCAGTCGTGGCGCAGGGGCACAAAGAGTGACTGTTAATTCAATTGGTTGTAGGTTCGATGCCCCACTCGAGGAAATTAAATATTTAATTACATTTATATTTTCATTTCCTCGCTTTAGCGAGGAGGCAAAGCGCGGCGTTGAGTTCCGCTACTCAATACGCAATGCCTCCAGAACTCGGCGGAAAATTGGAATGGAGTATCTAAATACTAGGTTCCCTCTGCCTACCCTGCTGTGAGCTCGATACAGCGTGAAGCTGATTTATTTTTTTTTATAATATAGCCTCCCTGTATAAATGGACTATTCAACATAAAAAGATTTTTTGAAATCTAACAAGTAGTTGAGAGAAGCAGCGCGAATGGAACGCCGCGCTGGAGTATTATAATTTTTAGAGAAAAAAATCTGGCAGAAAAGTATTTATGGTAAAAAAAGTGTTTAATGTACGTGCTTTGATGGTATCTTCAATCTTCGCTTTGTTTAAATATTATTTCAGTTTTACAGATTTGGTTATACAAAAAGTGGTTTTGTATTTGTTCAATTTAATAAGATGATAGAAATTTGAACCTGCACCTCTTGGAGACCGTCCAAGCACTGGTTTATAGGTTTTCCAAAAAAGATTTTTGTGAAATAATACTCTATACGCTGAACATTTTTTTAAGAATTTTATCAAAATTTATAGTTTTCAGATTTTTACCTAAATTAGTACTATCTGTAGATGCTAGCTGCCAAATTTCATAATTCTAGATCAATGAGAATTGTCCTTTTTATTTTGGTTCCCTTTATAGCATCGAAACACGCGTTTTTTGCTATATAAACAGTAGTATAAACAGTACACATATGTATTTTTAAAGTAAATGGAGAAAGAAGACTTTCTATGGACATCAAGGTACCGTAGTCTTGAGCATATGATTTGAATTTCAACTCGATATCTTCAATTATTTCTGAGGTGAAGTTTCTTGACAGATAAACAGACAGTCCAGATAGACGAACGGACAGACGGACAGACAACAAAGTGATCTTATAAGGGTTCCTCTTTGCCTTAAAAGATACGGAACTCTAATACAATATTTTTTTTTATGGAAAAGACACGGCAAACGAGCGTGCGGGTCACCTGATGGTAAGTAATTACCGCCGCCCACGGCCCCGTGCAATACTAGGAGCAGAGGAGCTACAGGTGCGTTGCCGGCCTTTAAGCTGGATAGGGCGCCGGGGCCCGGCATCACCTAATGCGAAACGCAGTGGCATAAAGCTACTACTTCACGCCGGTTTTAAATGCCGGGGGTGGTACTGATCCGGTCGAGTCTGCCCATGCGTGTTGCCATTGCTGGCGACGTGACTCTACCACACGTACTTTAGTCGCCTCTTACGACACCACCAGCACCAGGATGATCCTATTCTAGGCCGAGATCACACGGCACATATTATATCGTATTCCAGATTTGATTGTAATCTAACTGCCTACTTTGCAAAATCTGAAAAAATACATACAGAAATACGTGGAAATAAAATGGAAACCAGAATATCTATATATATTAATAGTGGTTTTCAATTTTATCGAGATCGTGGGCGAGATTATCGCAGATTATTCGACTCTCCCGTTTTATCCCAATCTTCATTTGAATAGCATTGATTGGAATTGAAATAAGATTGCTATAAAGGTGCATTCAATGACAGAGTCGATGAAATGTATACATAATGTATTAAGGGCGGATAACCAATTGCTATCGGAAATTTATTTATTAGTTCATTTTCAGCGCCACGCTATATATTGCATGTAGCAG
Source organism: Heliconius sara (assembly GCA_917862395.2). NCBI lineage: Eukaryota > Metazoa > Arthropoda > Insecta > Lepidoptera > Nymphalidae > Heliconius > Heliconius sara. Next base: position 7,704,549 of record OU860798.1, read on the forward strand.
GGTAGGCAGAGGAGACCTGGGAACGAAGTGCTAAGACACTCCGTCCTCATTAAAACAATTCCATCCCCCACTTTTTTTTAATGTAAATTTAATTTTAAAAATGGTAATTTAATAAAAGTAGAATCTACGAAATGAAATGGTTATGGCATTATATGTAGAGGGAATCTAGCGTTAAGACACTACGTTCTCTATTTTCTGCTAAATTTGCGAGATTTTTCATTGTTTTTTAAAAGTAATTTCACTGTTTTTTAAAAGTAATTCATTCCTCAGGGTGAGAATTGAACACAACCGTCGCGTTTACTATTACCCGCTGTACCGCTGCATCCTGAAAATCCCAACCCTGGACGAAAATCGTGGATGACGATACAAAAATACCTACAATTTACGCATTCTTTATCAAGAATATAGAAAAGCATGCAGAAAGAATCTAGTGTTATGACACTCCGTTTTTTATCTTATTATTCGTGTAGTTGCAGTAAAAACAACTAAAACATATAGCCATGGCCCATTTCATATCGCAGTAACTGAGAACTGTCCTTGTATAGAAGTAAGTTGATTAGAGGAACTTGTAACAGTCGAAGCAATTATACGCTTCGTGGATTAACCGCTTTCGAGTTTATACTCGAGTGTGATACGGATGTTCAATTACATGTAGTTGGTAGTGATGTGATTAAATTGTGTGTTAGATTTTGTGTGTATGTCTTTCCCGCATACAGTACAGTACCAACCCGATAATGAGAGTCTAGTGTCACTCCGCTCGGTCTGTTTTTGCCGAAATTCATCATATTGTGAGTTAAATGGCGGAGCTCATTGGTAATTGGCAACACGGTGCGGACCTTGTTTTGTCATAGCGAATAAAAACAGTTCCCTCGAAATTGAACTCACATGCATCTTACTTACAGTGCCATTGCGCCACAATGACCTAAATAACATAGTTTCAGGCTATTTTAAAATTTAAAAAATATATTAAGTATCAGATTCTGTCAAAGTACTTATCATTGTTTTGTTATTAATTATTGAATGAAATATTCATGTATAAATATAATTGCTGATATCAAACAAACAAAAACGAAGTATATATATATATATATATATATATATATATATATATATATATATATATATATATATATAATTTGCTGTCATTTACTTTTTTTTAATACTTAATTTATCGAGTATTGAAACCTTTGCTGTGCACGAAGCCTTACAGCTCCTTGGAAAATGGCAAACGGTTTTGTTTGATATTATTTCTTTGAAGTAAAAATAAAGCTGCAATTGGAAAAGGTAGGATTCTTTCCACTTAATCTTAGAATTAAACTATCTTTCGAGTAACGAGTATTAAATTCGTTTTACGTCCACCTCGCGCAGTGTTTAGTCACTCCACTCCACACGCAATGCTTCGCAAAGTCGATAAAATGGGGAACGGAGTGTATTAACACTAGGGCCCCTCTAACTACTCTATACTATATGAGATACAACGCTGAAAAAAATAAACGGAAACTAGTCATATATTCTTAAAACTCAAATAAACTATAGTTAACGACTACTTGATATTTGACTTTTCCTCGAAAAAATAACTATCATAAAAAAACCTACTATAAAAACGTAGATAATATACCAAAATACAAATAATATCATACACAATATTATATTTAATAAAAAAACGCGAAATATCTTACTCTTAAAATTCGAATCCAAACCCACTGTATCGACATAAACAACAAACAAACACGAAGTCGTTTAGTTAAACTTCGTACTATTATAACAAGAAACGTTCCTACAGAATTGCTTCCAGAATTATAATATTTAGATACATTTACACATAGAGTGGAACATTGTTAAAGTTTAAGTGCCGACATGATGAGAATGCGTAATGGCCATGTAATACGAGATTAAATTCAATTACACCCTACTATGTATTTATATTTTACCTTTTAATGGGAAATTTACTTAATTGAGCTTACTATCGCTACAGCTGTTAAGTGTCTGTCTGAATACGTGATGATTGTGGGTTTGATTTATAATATAGGTAAATTATGTTATAAAAATAAGCTGTTAAAGCGTTTTGGAGTGAGCGATGATCAGTAAAGATGTGTGATCACAAAAAGTCATAAGAACATAAACTTATAACATATACATACATTCTTCTGTACTTTTATTCTCTTCTTTCTTTCTATTCTTTTCTTTTCTTTTTATTTCGGACTTATCAGTTTCTCATTTGTTGGTTGCGCTAATAATGAATTGATCCCTTTTATCATTAAAAGCAGCGTTGTGACTACCATTTTTTTGTCTCGTTCACACACTTTTTTATCTTTGCACAGTAATCGTACCAAACGTACTTTTACTTTTGATAAATCGGACAGAAAAATAAAATATTTATATTTAAACACTTGACGATCAGAACAAGATGTCTAGATACGATAAATTAGGGATGCACCGCGCCTCGGACTGGTAGACAAAAAGCGGCTTAAAACCGGCTTAAACCAAGCAAGAGATACGCCGCACTCCAAGCAGTCGTCACATCTACACTGTCTGTGTACACTTACACAAATATACAGCTCCGCTTATGCCTCGCGGGCTGTACGAATATTATACGTTGATAAATGAAAATTTTTCAGACTGTCAGCGCGACAATTCTGAGGTCAGGGAATGCAGTATGTTCAAGTTCTCGATTAGATAATAAAATAAAGCGCGGCGTTTAATTCCGTCATGCTATACGCATGTCTGGAAATTTGGGCAGTGTATGGAGAACCAAGTACCTTAACTATAGGTTCCCGCTGTCTAATTTGTAATATTAAACATAACATTAATATCAATGCTGTACCTTAATATCAAAATTAAAATTTATATATAAATCGAATCCACAATTACCTACTACAGTATGTAGCTAATAATTGTTGCTACATATACGTACTTAAGATCATTCTTAAAGGCTACATTCTGATATCTTGATGTGTTATACATAATTGAATTACGAAAGCACTTAATCTCAACATAACATGTTAATGTGAAGTAATTAACACGATATAAGCTTTTGGCTTGTCATACAATAATTACACCACTTTTACTCGTATGAGAGAGCTGATCTGGCGCAGTGGCACTGTGTCTGTTTCTGTAACAAGATTGTTGTGACTTTAATTAATTTCCAATATTTTTTAAAATTTCCAAATAAAAAAAATGTAACGGGAATCAAACCTGTCTGTTCGAGTCCCACTAGGTACAATTTTTTATCCGGTTTCTAAAAGTATTTGAAAATATGTTTTTATTTTATTGAAAATTAATATAATATAGGTACATAAAATATTCGTCTTTCTATAAAAGTCTAATATGAGAATTACGAATACACAAATTCTTCACAATCTACGCGTAGTAACCGAGGCGTACACATTATACATTGATATTAAATTTTATTTCATAATATGGAATGAAAAGATGTTGTGTAGAATAATAAGCCGATGAAAGACCACAATTGTAGAGGAAGACGCTATCGGCAGGTTTATTCGCCGGGCAAATTAAGGTCGTTTTCACTTAACATTCTAAATAGAAACCAACAACAATAACTTTAATAACCTACCAAGAATAAAAAGTTACGGATGTCAAAAATTTTTTGGAGTTTAACAACTCATAAATAAGCACAATTATAGACTAGATTTTAAGTATAACATATGTTTTTAGCTTCAACCTGTATCTCGCATGGGTGAGGCAGGTGGAAGCTAGTGTTAAGATAATTCACTTCATTTCTCGCTTACTACCGAGACATTGTGTGTTAAGTGCCAGAGCTCAATGCCGCGTTTTATCTTGTTATCACATCGGGGAAAAGAAAATAATTCATTAACCCTAGCGAGAATCGAACCAGCGTGCAGTAGCAGTTGCAGTCGCGTGTACAGTCAAATGCTTTACTAATTGTTGTTGTCGCTTAAAAGTTATATTAATGTAATAAAAATTATCGAGATACATTTTTTACACATATTGAAATATTTATAGACGAAAGTAATTTGAATTATTGAAATTTCTTTAACTATTATATATTTAACTTTACAAAACAGATTTGTTTGGAACAGTAATTCATGCATTCTAAAAATAAATTAAGATATTACACATTGTCATTGCCAATAGATGGCGAGAAATTCAACCAGGCCAAAAATCATTTTGACAAAACGAATTGAATTGACAAAATTACAATTATGTCATTCATAAAGAAATAACATACATACACATCCCTTATTAATTTCACGACACAATCAACCCTATAGAGCTGTTAAATTGTATCCACATGAAAGAACACGATATTATTATGTATATGAAATACGACGCAAGGTAATCTTAGGCCAGGGAAGGATAATAACACGTCGATGAGGCGCCGCAGCGTCGCGACGCCGACGCCCTCCCTGTGCCGCCCATGTTGTTGTATGGATTAAGTCATAAGCTTATAGATTGCTTCAATTTCAGAAGGTGTCTTTTTAAAAAGCAGGGTATCAGGGCCCTGTATTTTGCTTAAAAATTATAAATGAAGCAGGTTATGCAAAGGTAACGTATTGTTGAGATATACACCGTAAAATTAAGACTTCATGCATCGTAAAATTTTTTAGACCTTGTGACCGTGTCGTGTGTCGAAACTCAATGCCGCGCTTTTTTTTGTTATCAATGGGAGAATAGATATAATTCGTTTTCCCCGATTGCCATCGACACCACAACGGTTGCGTTTACAGATGGATGGATACATGGGCAGAAAAAAAATTCTTGACATTTCATGTTGAGTAACGGGATTTCGTTACTCTTTTTCTTTTCGTTACTATTCTCCATATAATCAATTCCATAATTGGGGAAATGATTGTATTTAATTTATCATCTTATTTACAGTCGGATGTTGGCCAGCTGCGCCATGATAGCATCTGTCTGCACTATATTTTATATTATAATTTTTTTATTCTATTTTAATATTTTTATATTTTGAAATGGAATAACATTACATTCATTTACGGCTATATTTCTTTTTATTTGATCCTGTGATTAAAATTATATTATTAAGTAAACTATTCTATTTATAAATCTTGCCCAAGTTTTTAATTAATAATAGTTAAAAATTTCCGTACAAAATCGCTTCCAACTCACATTTGGGCCAAATATTGTTGATCACTCAATTGATACAACGGACGGTTTATCGAAAGATGGAAAGTACCCGAGATTGTGTACTCAACATTATGTAAATTGCCAAAACCTTTTATGAATTCCCCGCCGCGGCATTCGATTTACATTAGCTAATTTTTTTCAATCGGATTTTATGAAGAATATCCTTGGGAAAATGGTTTTTTTTTATCTTTAGCCTTTATGCATGAATAAAAAAAAGTTAAGAACCAAATTTACTCTGCCACCACTCTTAGTTTTCGACCCGAATTTAAGATATGTCGTGTAAAACAAAGGAAAACAACGTTTATCTTGCCGGAAAGAGGAAATGGAAATAGTTATTTTTCTTGAGCAGACATTGAACCTACAACTATCACGGTTATAATTAGACAGACCTCTGCATCACGATGCCTTAAAATAATATATAGTAATCAATCTGTTGCAACTTTTCAGCTATTTTTTTAAATGCTATTCAATAAAGGATTGAAAAATAAACCTAAATAAAGGTATTCTTTCGTTTGCAATCGAAATTCAAATTAATAATATAAGCTTCACGCTGTATCCCACATACAGCAGAGTAGGGAAATTTATAATTTTTTTTATTAAAATAAGCTTCTCCAAACCAGCTGAACGAATCGAAATCATTGTCGAATGAACATAAAGCTACTACTGAATGCAAATGTCTAATATAACGAAAAAATGATGGAACTAGAGACTGTCGTGGCGCAAGGTATCGTTGTGACTGTAAACCAACTGGGAAGAATGTATTAAAATTTTCACGACGTTTAGCCCTGCGTTGAGTTCCGCCACTCAGCACGAAATGTCTTAACTTTAGGTTCCATCTGCCTATCCTGCTATTTAAGGTATACAGCGTGAAGCTAAAGAAAAATGTATGAAGAGACGTAATAAAAATTAAAGTAACGTTTTGTGCAAATGTTCTTTTTAAATTAAACACACAATTGTCATATCTACACCGTTATTGCACTATACCTTATGGAAAATTTAAATTTACGATAAAAAAATATTTACGATAATAAAATTTCTGTACTCAATTTATTTTTTTCTGTATTTAAATTAACAGATTTTTTAAATACTCAGTAGATGTTTTTACAATTTTTTTATGTAACAAAATACAAGGAATAAAACAACAACAGTATTCTACAAATATTAACTGACAAGCGTATTTCAAGTTGGTCCGCGGGGAACTGAAAGAAATCATAAAAGTTTTAAATAAAACTAAAGTAAGATCCTGACCAACCAGTTGTATATTTACGTATACTTCCTAGATGTTAAAGTAGTTTGAAATTCGATTAGCATATTGCGACGACAAATAAGGAAAAGTAAAGTCTAGAAAATAATACAGTAAGTTTATGCAATAATAAGAAATTAAAACCTACAAAATCGAATATTTAATTTGTAAATAGTCTGAAAAATATATATGAACTTCCAACAAATCCCAATAATGCCCTAATCTTAATCTATAGGGAAAAAAATCCATGTTGAAGTTGCGAAACATTGGGCTCAACAAAAAGTTCGTCCCCTAGAGAAATGACTAAAGGGTAAAAATGGGTAAAAAGGGTAACGAGGGGTAAAATATAAAAAGGTCGCATATGACGACCATTAGCGCGAAGTACTCGAATTAACATAATGCTACGTTCGTTAGTTTCCGCCGCTTTTAGCCTCAAATTTTTAGAATATGTAAATTTCTAAATTATTCACAATTTAGAGGTAAATTGAATAACAATTACTGAATAAAATTATTATATTGTTTGATGAAATTGTGGTAGCGTAAATTGATTTAACTGTAAATTGATCTTCATCTGTTTTAGAGAACCTACCACCCATCGTGCTTTGTCCTATGCTCAAGTGGGTATCGTATCCACAAGAATCCTTTATATATAAGGACGCTTTATTTCTATGTCCTTGCTTATTTATTTTAAAAACTGATTCTTTATAATTTTTTAATTAATTATATATTGTTGAAGAAAATAGAATATAATATTACGAATTATCGTTTTTATAACATATCAAAGTAAGAAATTAATATTATTATTAAGAGGCCAGTAGTGATCAGGGGCACAACTGTGTGACTGTAAACACCACTGGTTGTGGACCAATCGAGGCAATGAAATATTTATTTAATTTTATATCTTGATTCGCTCGCTTCTCCACTCTGGTGTCGAGGCAAAGCGCGACATTGAATTCCGCCCCTGAATACGTAATGCCTCCAGAATTAGACGAAAAATGGAGAACAGATTGTCTTAACACTAGGTTCCCTCTATCTCTCGGTGTGCTGTAAGCGTGATACAGTGTGAAACTGAAAAAAAAATATATATTAAAAAAATACTTTTGAATATTCTGATCTCAACTTGGTCTCGCTGAATAAAATATTATTAAGGCTTAAACTTTTATAACAGTTAATAAAAAAGGCATAGAAACATGAAAAGATCATACAAATTTTACAAACTTTTAAAGTAGTTTAGAAATAAAAATGCGCTAGGTATTACGCAATACTGTATATTAGTATTTTGATTGATTGTATTCTAGTTTATGATTTTTCTTTTGAATCACTCTCTCTATTAGTTAAAATAGTACGTTTTGGTAAGAGGAAATGTGGTGTTGTTCTTCGATTCAGCATAAAATTACAAAAATTTGGACGGATAGTGGAAAAAGAAGTGACTAGAGACTGAGTTCGCTTTATTACTCTGATATACCGTATATCAGAGTAATAAAGTGAACTTATGTGTCCACATAAAATAAATAAAAAAATCAGCTATACGCTGTATCCCGCACAGAGCAGGGTAAGAATGGGGAACCTAGTGTTATGATACTTCCCCTTTTACCACTGAATTCTGGAGGTATTGCGTGTTGAGTGGCGGAACTTAAAGCTTTGATAAGGATACATCAATGTAAATAATTTTATTACAGTCGTCTCAACGCGACAAGACTGCGTCAAATAAATTGATATGTTACAGAACATCAAGACAGACGCTATATTAACTTTTCTTAATAAATATTAATTTATTTACGTGCATATCTATATAATACTTATACAAAAAACTCGATCCCGCGACTCTTAGAAACCGAATCGACTTATTCGTTCTTGTTCTGAATATTTTTTGTAATTAACACTTCAAATGAAATTGAAATAATTTTAGCATATTTTTTATATTTAATAAATATTAGTGTATTTAAGAAAAGTTTCAATTGAAGATAGTGGTTGTGAGTGATTCTACCGGTGTAGATTACAATACAATAAACAATATTTGTAACAGCGTCGTTTTCTCAACGCAACAAATCAATATACACTGTCAGAAAAAAAATAATAATAAAAAAAAGTTGTAAAAATAGTAGACAAAGCGCGGTGTTGAGTTCCGCTAATCTAAGCTAAGCTGATTATAATATTCAATCAAGTGAGAGCGATTATATATGATTATATCAAATTTATCATGAATAAATAACGTAATATATTATTACAGCAATATTACAGTATCATTGGAATTTCAATATTGAAATATTCAGGGCAATCCAGGATTTTAAATCAAATCTGTACCGCTGTGATGTGAAAAATATTTTGGGTTTAGCTATGTTGAACTTACAAACATTTCGATTTGACTCATGTTATAAGCATAACTAGCTTTAGCTTAATTGCGTACATCTTAAGTACAAAGAGTTATAACGAAACGAAGGATGTAATATAATAGTCTATATCCTTTCTTAATTAACGGATATTATGTTAGCCAGCAATATAAAAGTTTCGATTTTTCGAAATGATAGTGGAAACTTTAGAGCATTCTATATTAAAAAATTCTAGTCTTTTAATATGCAATTATTACTGTTGGTACTAATAGCAGGGCAGGCATAGAAATTCTAAGGACATTTCGTTTTCCACTTTGTGTTCAACTTTGCCATATTGCATGTTGAGTTCCGCCGCAACGCCAGACAGGTAAAAGGATATCATCAGTCATTTAATCATAAGTGAGCCCAATAAGTTAAAAAAGTCACATTATTACATAAAAAGAGTCTTGTTGAAGAATTTTCTTTGCTCTCTATAAAAGAACATTTGCATTTTGAATATCTGAAATCTCTTTAGATTAACTATTATCACATTAACTGTTTCCAAAATGAGATCAACAGATAAATTATGACCTAAATTAGAATAAAAGATACTTTGTATTCTAATTATTAATTGTCTAGCGACTTCTTAAATATTATAATATAAATTTTTGGTTTCTTATTTTAATAATTTTTGAATCCTGGTACAAAAAGTGATGGATTTCTTATTTCTAAACTATTTAAAAATAACGTAAAATTATTTCGTAAATAGAAAGCAAGCCATTGCCGCAAAATTAATTAAAACTTCTAGATCAGTTAGTCACAAACGACTTGCCAGATGTAATACTCAACATCTTGAAAAATATTCCTTTTTTTAACATCATTATGCATTCCGTATGTAGCAGGATAGGCAGAGGGAACCTTATATTAAGTTGCGTTGCACTCTGTTCCCTACACACTGTTCATTTTTAAGACAGTACCTGTTGAGCGACAGAACTCAATGTTGCTATGTGTTTTGTTTCCAGTTTGGAAGCGAGCGAAGATAATTAATTTCTCTGATGGAAATCGAACCCAAAACCGTCGGGTTTACAGTCAGGCACTATACCACGACGGCCCCAGCCTTTTCCTATATTATTTAAATCAAAATTAAAACGAAATCTTGTTTAATAACATGAACCCTTTTAAAATCGCTGACCGGAAGAACGGCGAGTGCTAATTTAATGCGGGGTTGCTAAACCGTCCTTAAGTAATCATACTTGCTCATTTATTGATGTATGCGAAATTGTTGTATAAAACGTGTACTAATTAAATAATTTATGTAAATGTGTTTTTTTATATTTTTGTAAAGGCACGCTGTTCTTTACTTGTGGAAAGCGGGGACGTAACGTAACGTAATTGAATCCACAACCCTCCCGCTTACAATTACACGCTGTTCTACAATACTACAATGGTCTTGAACCTTTTAAACGCCACTTAATTATTTCAAAATAAATAAACAAACGAAAAATTGATTGAATCAACACCTAACGTCTAGAACATTGTGAAGAGCGCGTCAAACAGAGAGAGATACATAATTAAAAAAATGCATTTGTAGCTACGTCCTCCTTTATAGTATGCAGACCGTAGTGTATGGAGTTCCATCCTCTTTGGGTACCCCACCAGGGATAAGGTAAGTAATAAAAAAATAATTAAAAACCAAAAAGTAAAAAAATAATAAAAAAAAATAATAAGTAAAAAAATAATAAAAAAAAAATTTTTTTATTAAAATCCTGATTGCATCACTATATAGACAACTTTGAAAGCTTCCATCTGTTATATGGTGCAGAAATTTCAACTTAGTTCTAAGATTATCATCACGTTGGGGGATGCATGATACTGTGCATTAACCAGAGAAGATCTACTGAAAGATTATTATTGTATGAGTGTGTATTAAAATATGTTTTAAGCACTTTATGTACGTAAAACTACACTAAAACTATAAAGCTGAAAAGTTTGTTTGGTAAATCGCGCTAATCTCAGGAACTACTGATTCAAATTGAATAAAATCTTTTCTTTTTAACTATTTATGGAGGAAAGGAATTTTCAGGTATTAAGGTAGGCTAGGAAATAAAATTAATTCATGTTTCCGAGAAGGTATCGAACCCACAACCATCGCGTTTATAGTCAGATGCTGCGCCGAAACTGCCTCTGTATAACTAGCATAACATAGTGATATATTAGTTTCAAACAACTAACTTCTATCCCCTCTGTGGTGAGGTCGGATTTCCTCCAAATCCTTTATTAAAGTAAATCTAGTAGACACCTACCTGTCAAATAAATACTTTACAAAGTTAATAATTACTGACATTGTATCTATATGGCGCACTCACTTGCTACTTTAAGTGAGACGGTCAGTAGTTCAATTCCCTTTCGGGGTAGTGATATGTATAATAATTTTATTTTCTAGGTCTGGTTCTAAATGTCGCAAAAAATTGGCGAATAATAAAGAACGGAATTGTTAATGAAGAACGGAGTATCTTAGATTCTCTGTTTCCTTCTGTCTACCTTGCTATGAGTGTGATGCAACGGAAAGCCGATGAAAAAGATAAAAATAAGAAATACAATTAAATATTAATCATATATTTTGTTAAAAAGTAAATTTATGTATTAAGCATAACAAATGAGCATATGTACGTTTTTATCATTTGACCTCCTTTCAGCTAAAAAAAAATGTCGAGGCTTTTAATAGTGATTTTATAAGAACTCTTATCTTATACATATATACATGTAGGTGTGGGCGGTGACCGGAAAACGGCAGTGCTGGAATTAAAATATGATATACTTCATTTCAATAAAAACAGAATATTAAAAAATCATAAACAAAAAGATCGTCGTGGTATATTAATATATTGATATTAATTTTTTTTTATTTTCTTATTTACACATACTCCCACCTCCTCACCTTATCGTGTAGTTAAAGAGGTCAGTTTCTCCAGATTTAGAATATTAGTATACTCGTATCACTAAAACTCATGTATTAGAAGTATATTGGAAGTATACAATCGATCGAGTCTATAAATAGTCAGCCCTAACCTGCGTCAATATTTTAGTGGACAACGTAGACTGAGGGTGAAATAATATTGCATTTGCGATACTACTGTTTTATCATTGTCTTTTGTTTTTGGTTTATGACATATGTATTACCTATTATATACAGTTGTGGGTTCGACTCCCTGTCCAGGATATCAAAGGTTTAATATTTTTATTTCTCTGATTTGTTAACGAGGCAAAGTGCGACGTTGAGTTCCATTCAACTAATTGTAATATAATTATAAGTTTCAAAAAATTTAATACATTATACATTTTAACTTTCAAAAAATTTAATGTACAGTCGAACGTTGCGCACCACGACATTTTCATTAAAATAAAACAAAGAACCGAACATTTTTTTTTAAATTGCGGTCTTTTGTTTATTAACGACGATTTCATATTAAATAACATCTGAATTTCACGATTGGAATATTGAGATTGGCAGAATTGCTTATTATACAATTTGTACGTAATATAGAGTTCGTATAATTTAATATTTTTATAGTACTGTTCCGCACCTTGTTTCGCCCTCATTTTATAAATGTTTTATACGAATAGATATATAAGGGAATGAAATATTGAATATTTTGATTTCCTCGTTCTGGTAACGAGGCAAAGCACGGCGTTGAGTACCGCCATTCAACATGCAATGCCTCAAGACTTCGGCGGAAAGCGGATAAAGGAAGTGTTTTAATGGAAACAGAATGTCTTCTAGATTCCTAGGTTCCCTTGGATTACCTTGCTATGTGCAGTAGTATACAACGTGAAGTTAAAAAACATTAATTCTTTTTGACACATTATGTTGTTATAACAGTATCAATTGAGAAATATAACTGAGAGGACAATTTGGTACATATATATGTATATATAATATGTATCGAATTGTCCTTTCAAACTTATATCTCGAGATGTCAGACGGATGTTGTAAACTTAACCAATAAGATTTGTTCCTATACTGTTACAGAGTAATTGATTTCCTTCGTTTTGATTAATACATACTTGTTGTTATTTTAGAACAAATCTTTGGAGATTTGTGGGACTGATATAACTTATTCAATTTATTTGCTTAGAGATATGTTGTAACAGATGGCTGTTTTTTTCATACTTTTTTGGGTATTTTATTAGATATTTTGCAATAGTATGGAATTAAATTGTCATGATTGATATGATTTGTTCAAAATCTTTTTCTTCATTTATAAAAAAAACAATAATCAGATTCACGATGTGTGGGGGGCACATATAGCAAAGTCGGCAGAAGGAACTCAGTATCAAGACACTCTGTTCCCCATTTTTCGCTGATTTTTTCAAAGTATTGCGTGTAGAGCGTAGGAATGAAAGTATTAATAAATAATAATAAAGGTACTTCCGGTTGACCTAGACTTAAGAAATTTGGCAGCTATCATCAATAAGTAGTACTAGTTCAGGAAAATTTGGAATTTTTTCATTTGTGGTTAAATTCGAAAAAACAATAGCCATAAAAGGGGCCAAAATTTATATATATATATGTACCTATAGCACTACTGTATGATTATAGCTTTCGTACAAAACAAAAAAATCCGACCGGTAGTTCTAGAGATCTTGGCGCTTAAACAAATAAAGAAACGAACAATCTCTTCCGGCTTATAACGAACGAACAATCGCTTCCGATTTTAATATAGCTTTTTTTATAGAAAGTATAACCAGAGGCCGTGATGCAGGGAGTTAGTTGGCATATTCAAATTCAAAATTCAATTATTTCTGCCTTTGAATAATATTTGGCCGAAAAGCGGAGAAATGTAACTAACCTTTACTCTGAGCAGAAATCGATCCAGCAACCACCGCATACCATCGGCAGGAGCCACACAATAAAACCAGCTAATAAATAACCGATACAAAAGTCGATTACAAAATGAAAAATGTATTGAAACAGTTGAAGAAAGAAAACTCATTTACTGAAGAAAAGTAGCATAAAATAAACCAAGTGCATCCAACTGACAGATCATTAAATGAGATGAACTGTGTAAACTGTTCAGCGAAATGCGATTATAAATAGGTAGACCAGTCGAGTGTAGCAAATTGTTTAAATTTAATTTCTTATATATATATATATATATAATTCTTTATTGTAAGGATAAAATATTAACATTTTGTAATTGGATTATAAAATGTTCACTCGAAAGCAAACAGTATCTAAAACATAGTGGATTTCCATGCCTACACTCCTATATGCAGAATAAAGCGTAAAGCTTATAAAAGGCCACACTCTCTCTCTTTCTCTCGCTTTCTATGTATGATAAATAGTATTACATATTTTTGTTTATTTTTATTGCGTCTTAGGAGACGAAATTTAACGAAGCACTTACAAAAATTGACTGAGGAAAGGATAAAAAGGATTACCCCAAGTGGAAATCAAATCCATAACCACCCTTCATACTAATATCTTAGATTATAAAATAAATATTCATAGCCTCTTCTGAATCCTCTCTTTATTAATATATTAAGTCGATGCGAATTTTCAGTCCCTTTAGTAACTTTACTTTAAGTTTTCTGCCGAAATCGTAAATCAATGATCGTTCTACTAAAACTTTGTTTACAAAGTTAATATATTTTATATATATTTTAATTTCATATTGTATCTCGTATATAGTAGAGTAGGCAGAGAGAATTAAGTATCTCACTCTGTTCTCTATTTTTTTTTAATTAATTTTTGTGATGTTGCGTATTAAATGATGGAGGCACTCTGTTCTCCATTTTTTAATTAATTATTGTGATGTTGCGTATTGAATGACGAACCTCAACGTCAAGCTTTATTTGTGTCTTGTATTCGTGTAGAAAGCGGAGTTTCTCACTAATGACCCTAGAAAAGTGAAAAAAAAAACATTCGTAAAAAAAAACAAATCTGCGAACTGAGATGAATGAAATTTGGCACAGTTATAGTTTATATAGAGAGTGTGTACAAAATACAAATATGTTACAATTAAAATATTATACTAAGATTATAAGTGTGAGTTTAAAATAGTTTTTTACGTTTTCATGCCAAAACTACTCAACCAATTATCATGAAATTTTATACCTATTTTGATAGGCGTTATAAAAGACGTTTAAATTTATATTTTTGCATTTGGATATAATATAAAAATAAGTTTAAGTAAGCAAAGCCGCGTTGAGTCTCTAGTCGGATGTTTTCGTGATTTCGCGAGCGAAGCCGCGGGCGAATCGATAATATTAAGCGGAATGCAAATAATGTTAATGTTAAGTAATATATCTACTTTTCTAATATTTATGAATTTACACCTAATCGCTCGTTATCCACAGCAAGCGGAACGGGCCTTTTTTTCAGCTTCACACTGTATCCCGCATATGACAATAGAAGGTTCAGAGAAAACTTAGTGTTAAGACACTTTGCTTCCTACTTTCCGCTGAAATCTCAAGGCATTGGGTGTTGAACGACGGAACCGAACTCACGACGGTCGCATTTACTTACAAATAAGTTGAGTAGTTTTAATTCTGAGCCTGTGTTACTTTCGTTACACATTTTTTGAACAAAAATTTATATATAGCGATACTAATTAACTTTCTTTTATTAACAGGATACACGAATACCGAATGCTATCAAAGGAAAAGGTATCAAAAGAAACTTTTAAGTGTCATCAAATAAGATGAAATTATAGATCCATTTCATTTATGTAATTGAACTTAATAATTATCGTTATTTAGTAAAGTTGTAATTATTAATCGACTTAAAAAGATGGCGGCGGCCTGCTTGGTTGTATGGAAATAACTAAGAATTGTGTATAAAACACGGCTCAACATGAGTGTACGTGGTACACTGTGACCAGAGTTAAAGTACGTAGAAACGATTATAGACTATGAAACACAAAGAAACTTTTTAACTCTATTCAGTAGTTTCTCAGATTAGCACGTCAAACCAAACAAACCGATTTGCAAAAAAAAAAAATAAAAAATATAGATCACGGCTATAAGTACAAAAAAAAAAGATTTTTTATACATTAGTATAAAAGTGTACAAACAAAGCTATCTCTCAGGACGTAATTAATGACCCTCGAGTAGTCCTTTGATTTCTTTCTTTTTCAAATACATTATTTTTTGGGTTAAAGTGTAGGGAAAGAATACTAGTTTGTTCGAGTAAAATAATGGTAGAACAAATGTTTGTCTTTGAGGCCATCGTGGCGCAAGGGTACAAACGTGCGACTGTAAGTGCGACGGTTGTAAGTTCAATTCTCATTTGATGAAATGTAATATTTAATATTCTCGTTTCCTCCCTCTAGTAACGAGGTAAAGCACGGTTTTGAAGCTCCATCATTCAACACCGCAATGCCTTAAGAATTCACCGAAAAGTGGGGAACGGAAGAGTTTTGATAAGAACGGAGTATCTTGACTAGGTTCCTAGGTTTCCTCTTTCTACTTCTCTCTGTTGATAAAAGCGTGAAAAAAAAACTATCTTTAAATAGAATTTAGTTAGAAATGGATATATAATTTTGTTAAGGCTGTTGTGGCGTACAGTGTCTGGCAGTAAAAGACTGTAAAGTCAATTCTGACTCGGGGAAATGAATTCTTTTATTTTCTGTACAAGATAAATCGCGGCATTTAGAACCACCACTCAACATATAATATCTCTAAAAGTCGTGGAAAGTAGGAAACGGTGTATTCTATAAAAAAATACCTGCCATGCTATATGCGGGATACCGACACTGAAAATAATAGAGATAGTAAGAATTATGATTGAATTAAAAAGGTTACGGATTAATACTTTTAAGCCTAACCACTGAACCCAAAACCACGGCATCTAAGGCCTCTATGCATTTAAATATCAGAACTACCAATTATTATAATTTTATAATATAATTATATAATTTCTATAGAAATACCTGCGTAAATAAATTTTATTGTATAATCTATATACCGTAGAAATTACCGGAGTAACGGGAGCTCTAACTGACTAATAAAATTTTACAACTACCATTTGAATACGATTCAATTTTAATCAACTAAATTAGAATTCAAAGCGTTTTAAAGTTACGAACTTAGCTTAGAGTTCTTGGCTGGAGCTGTGTGAATTACGTTCAAAGAATATTATTACCTTCCCCATAAAAGAAGGTAGATTGATCGAGATGAGGGTTACGGGTTCGATTGCCACTCGGATGAATTAATTTATTCATTCGCTCCGGTAAGAAGAAATAGTGCGGCGTTAAATTCCGCCATTTAATACGCAATTTCCTAACAATAGGTCACCTCTTGCAATATGTAACATTCAGGAAGAAAGCTTCAAGTTGCCTTTTTTCTAAAATAAAACAAAACAGTTTATTTATGAGATATCTGTACCCAATGCCTCCGAATTCGGCAGAAAGTGGGGAACGGAGTGTCTTTCACTACGTTCCCTCTGACTACCCTGCAGTGTGCGGGATACAGCGTGAAGCTGATTGGTTTATTTATTTATAAACAAAGTGTTTTAACACTATATTTTTTGCGCTGAATTTTCAATAATCGCCTAATACTTAGGACATTGCGTGTAGAGTAGAATTCAACACCGCGCATCATCTTCTTGTCAGAGCGAAGAAATGAAAATAATCAACACCGCCGAATAGAAATCGAGCCCATGACTAAGTTCTTCACCACGATGGCCTCAACAAACACCATTAAATAACAATAATAGTTAAATACAATCCAGTGCCAGTGGTGGCGTAGGGGAACAAGTGTGTGACTGTAAACGCCACGTTATTATTTTATTTATAAAAATTAAATAAACATATTTCACTTATACACCCACGTATAATGATCTATCTAGCGTATAATGGTTGTCTACTTAGCGATGCTTAGTTAGCAGTTGCAAATGGGCCCCAGCAATATCATTTACATTGCAAATTCTGTCTCTAGTGCTCCCTAATTGGACTAAAACGTAACAATAGATTGTATGGTGGCTTCACGTGGATATGATGATCACAATTTGAATACAATTCTCGAAATAAAATTTGCGTTTTTACAATAGTTTTGAAGGTAGAGTTGTTATTTTTACCGTATGTGAGAGAGTTTTAATACTCTACTTTACTTAACTTTTAAAAGAGAAGGAAAGAGAAAACACTTTGTACTTTAGTTATTAATATACTAATAATTCAAACAGTTGTTTTGTTATCAAAGCGGGGAGATTTTTAATATTTTTATAATATATTTCTACGATGGATTGAATGACGAAGTAATTGAATCCACAATCAGTCAAGTCAAGCCTGCAATTCAATATACTCTCAATACATTGAGTTCCGCTACTCAACATGCAATGTCTCGAAAAATTCGGAGGTGGAGAATCGAATGTATTAACACTAGGTTCTCTGCCAACTTGGTTATGTCAGGATACAGCGTAATTAAACATAAAAAAAATTACATTACTGTCGCATATTCATATGACAATGACTTTATTATAAAGGAAGTTTCGATATAATATAGAATAATAAAATTTTATACCATCCAAAAGATATGAACGTGTGGTGAAGGCACAAAATGTTATTAAATTTTCGTACAGTTGAATTCTGATATGTTTAATATATACCTATTGTAAATGGATGCCGTCGTGGCGCAGTGTCACACCGTAAACGCGGTTATGGATTCGATATCCACTAAGGAGTGTGAATTATTTTTATTTTAGACTCTGGTAACAGACACGGCGTTGAGTCTCGTTACTAAACAAGCCACGTCTTAGAAAATGAGCAGAAAGTGGGTAAACGGATTGGTTTAATATATAATTTCCTCTGCTTATCCTGTTATATAGGCAATGCAACGTGAAACTAATAAAACAAGATATAGAATCTATGGTGGCCTATAGGTAAATGATAAATTATTTCAAGTAAAGGTTCCGACATAAATGTTACGTTATAAAGTTCAGCTATAGTCACAAAAATACTTTATAAAGCTTAAAACTGGAGTGGTACAAGGTTAAGTATTTTTTCGTTTTATTTATTAAAAATATATATTTATTTAAAAATATAACGATATTTAAAGTTACTCTGCTAATAAAACTAATTACTATTAGTATGACCGATAGTATTATTTTAATTTTACAACTTCACTTTAGCGCAACTCAACGCCGTGCTTAAAATAAAACACCAGGACCAAACTGAGCCAACAAATAAAACAAAATAAATATTAATATAGACTATAACTTATTATTTATCTCTACATATCATGTCTTCCTCTCACATTCCTCTTTGCTTCATCAAAGTAAGAGCAAAAAAAGAAAAGAGGATCTTGTTGTTCTTCAACATAATGGACAATAATAAATCTTAAAATGTTTGTAATAAGGTATATTTCTCAATAAAGCCCTAATATCTTGTGAAAACGTATCCGAAACGTATATACATCCCTTTTGTGGATTTTGGTTCTTATCCACTGGAAGTAAAATATATTTTCCTTTAGTTTTTTCCTCTGGAAACAATAAAGGAAACCTTTAATGTGAGACATGAAGGGGAAGCAAAGATTACATTTTATAAGCTTTATCTTGCGGTAATCTTTGTTAATATATGCGACATTCATCATTAATTGTGTAAAACGGCTCAATGGTCTGGTATTTGGACTTGCATTTGAATGTATTGATTACAGATTCAAAAGCTAGTTAAAGCAATATTAATTTATTAAACCTATACAAATATTAGAAAACTGAAGAAAACTCTTCAGTTTTATAATAGTTCGGTAGAACGCTCTAATCTCATACTTAGAATTGAAAATAACAAATACTTGGAATTGAAAAATCTTTTTGTGTTGGATAAATCATTTATCGATGAAGACTATTTATTGTTAATCATTTGGATGGACACTCAGAAAGTGCCATGTGTCGTAAGCAACTCTTAATAAATATGATAAAATACCGGGAAGGCCAAAATTTACCGAAATTGTTGAAATATAAATATAGCTGCGTTATATATAAATATAATAAGGTTTGTCTAATTATGTGGAATTTTACTACGAGCTACTGTCACCTGATCCCTAAGTAGGTCTTATCTAATTCGATTATCGGTTTTGTTGGTCGGTTTCTAGTTGCCTATATTAACTACAATTTGGCTTACATTCATAAATAGGCACACCCATCACGTTTCTCTCCACTCTGTCTAGTATCGCTAAATGCAAACCAAAAACAACTTTATAACAAAAGTAGAAACCAATATCAAAAATAAAATAAAATATACAAAAACAGAAAAGTAACAATACAAATCTGAAATTCATATCGGCCTAAAACGAAAACATCGCGAATTGGCTTCGATGTATGAAAATAGCAATAGCAATCGATTTAACCAACGTATATTATTTAAATGATTTTAAGCTCTATTACTTTGCATTACGGTATATAATACTTTAAATGTAGGAAATAATACTGTAGCAGTAAGAGCTTTTAAAAGTTCTTCAGTGTGCATATTGAGTGTTTTCAGGATTATTTTGATGAAAAATGTATTTTGATGTACTTAAAATTGTATGCTATACGTTTTATTTTTGTTTATATGTTTTGCACTCTGTGAAGTATAAAATAAAATTCTATTCTTTTTTTTGTTTTACGTTTAGATATTTCATTCACAGATTTTTTTTAATCTAGACATTGCATGTAGACCGGTGGATCTCAACGCCGCGTTTTGCCATTGGGGAAATGAACAAAAATGATTCACACGAGAATGTACAACTATCGCATTTTCAGTCAAATAATGTTAGGTTTGATAGCACCCTACCCGTTTTCCATCTCGTGATA
This sequence comes from Heliconius sara, assembly GCA_917862395.2. Lineage (NCBI taxonomy): Eukaryota > Metazoa > Arthropoda > Insecta > Lepidoptera > Nymphalidae > Heliconius > Heliconius sara. Next base: position 7,725,019 of record OU860798.1, read on the forward strand.
TTTATAAGATAAGTTTCCCTAGATGGAAAATCGTGGGTCGATTTCCATCACTACGTACCACGTACGTACGGGCTGATAATAAATTTGGATTTTCATAGAAGCATTAAAGCAGACATACATATCTTTTATATTTGAATTTGTAAGTATTATTTAAATAGTCTTACTAATTGTAATCTAAATATCACTCACTTAAAAAAAGACACTCCGTTCCCATTAAGACACTTCCTTTGCCCACTTTCCGTCAAATTTCTAGAGGCGGAGGCATGTTGAGTGGCAGAACTCAACGCCGCATGGAATTGTTATAATATGAATATATTATAATATTTTAAAATGCAATAACATATTCAGAATTGGTAATGAATTAAATTTCCATATAAAAACCAAAGTAATTAAACAAGTACATAATCTGGACACCATGTGTGCATGTTCAAGTTCTGCCCACCCTATATATACAAATATCGTGATATATGATAGGTAAAACTATCTGGTTCTTTAAGGCAATAAAATTCTCAAAATACAAAAAAATATGATTTAAGTTTTCTAAAACATTAAATAGTCACTACTCTTAGACTAATTCATTTCATTCTCCAAATGTAACAAGATGACCACATTTCGTTAGCGTTATTTCTTCCAAACGTACAAGTGTCTCATCGACCTTTATAAAACAAATTTATTTATAAGTCATTCGTATTCTTATGAGACAGCTGAAGAAATACTTTAGTTATATGTTGTATGTAGTTCGAATTTGAGTCCGAAATTGATCACAATTTATACTCAGGGTAAGGGAGAGTTGGTCGCTGTGGCACATTAGATACTTAAGCTTAAAATCATTATATTACCGTATGTACGCTATGTACTGTGTGTTATGTGATAATAATAATATATAATAATCTATATATATAAAAGGACATGTACCTGACTGACTGAGGTAAGACGCACGCGCAGCCGTAACCGTTGATGGTAGAAACGTGAAATTTGGACAGATGTTTATTTTCATAATCTGGACATCCACTAAGAAGGGATTTTGAAAAATTTTAACCCTAAAGGGATGAAATAGGGGTTGAAAGTTTGTATGGATTTTTTTTAAATCGGCACCAATTTTTATAAAATTTGAAATTCAGACTCTTAAAAATATTTCATTGAACACGTTTCATGGTAGAATGTAAAGAATTCACCCCCTAAAGGTGAATAAGGGGTTGGAAGTTTATATGGAAAAATCTTTAAGCCGCCACCGATTTTTATAAAAAAATATATTGAGACTGTTAAAAATATTTTATTGAACACGTGTTTCGTGTTTTTATAATTCACCCCTAAGGGTGCAAATAAGCAGGCAAAGCTGCGCGCGCTAGTATAATAATATTTTTAAACATTTTTAATATGTTATTCCATATTTCAGAAAGAAAAATACAAATTGAGAAAACGTATAAAATTTGAACGTAGCGTCATAGTCACTAAGCCATACGTTCAAGTATGGCTTAGTGGTCGGAGCGCCTAATCGGTTTCCAGGAAACGCGGTTCGAGTCCCACTACGTTAAAATGTTTATACGATTTCTAAATAAGTAATAATATAATAATATATAATAAATAAATAATTTTATGATTAATACTGATGTTTATTTTTTGAGAACCCACAGCTGATACTTACTACTGGACATGGGGAGTATGTAGCACTAAGAGATCATTCCTCGAATTTCTTCGAAATTCATACAAGAACAGGTAAAATATGTATTTTTTTTAGTAAAACACGCAAATAAAGTAGCGAGTGACGTATATTCTTATACAAAATAGAACTTGAACCCATGAACTGTACTCAGTGAATATTTTGACATAACCACTCTAAGTCAGAAAAGATTAAGGGATTTAAATTTACATGATGATAATCTCCTTAACTTGCCTAATTTGCCAAATTTTTCATGATTCTCAAAGTAATTTCTCATCTGAAGTCTGCTCTACGAAGACGGTCAATTTCCATACAGACTGAAAGTTCGACCCAAAAGTCGGGATTAACCCAAATTACTACTACGTTTTACGAGTCCAGAAAAAAAAACCAATCTTAAAATGCTTATACAATTTCAAACAACATTTGCGGCAAAATTTTGGATACCTTTTCATTTGATTAAAAATTAACAATAGATGACTGTCATTTTTCTTTTTTCATTACATACAAATAGCAAAAATACATATGGATTAGATGAAAAACAAGGACTCAGGCAATTACCAACAAGTAGAAAATATAATATAATACTATAAAATTATATTAAAAAAATTAAATAATACCTCAGTCTCCTTGTCAAAATTGTTTCAATTTACTTTTAACTATAATTTTTTGTAGCTTCATGCGCGTAGGCCGAAGGAACCTAGTATTAAGACACTGCGTTCCCCACGCAACACTCAAATTTTGAGACATTCAGTTAGTGTGAACACTAGGAACACTAGTTTCCCTCTGCTTAACATGTTACATGCAGAACACAGCGTGAAGCTATAAAAATAACTTAACTCTACATTTATTATAGTAACTGGTAAAATATCACATAATAAAATCAATAATACTTACAAATAAGTAGTTATTACACTGAAATAAGTTCAATAAGCGTTTAAGTAAAATACAAAGACTACTAGAAAAGTGAAACGACCAGTAATTGTGTCCCCAAATAGTAGTAAATACAAAATGTAAATTCACAGAATTAATTAATTTAAAGTTATACTTAGTGCTTATTTGCTACTACTAAAAAAAAATTATAAATTTACAAACATATAAATACCAAATATAATGCAGATAAATTTAAAATAGTCTGAGTGTAACCGCGATAGTTGTGGATTCGAATCAACTACAGGGGGAGGATTCCGTTGGTATTTGCATTTACAGTTTGACGTTACAACATTTGTAAAGCTGACTGACCCTAAAATAATAGACTGATTAATAGTGGAAACTCGGACTGTCAACTTTTTTTTTATTATAATTTATTTCAGCAAACATTTTGGCGTTCTTGAAATGATGAATATTTCAACATCCTTGCTGGTTATCCTTAATGTTTTTTTAAAACATTTGGGATAGCCAGCAACGACGCTAAAATTATAGTTTTCTTTCAATCTTCCACCAAAGACAATTTCTTCTTTCTTGCAAAAACGTATATTAAAAATAATTCCATTTTCAATTTTACTCAGATATAATAAAAACAAATTTATAGGTACTAATAACTAAGAAATTCATACGATTATATTGACTGAGAGATAATGTATAGATGAAACTAGGCGAGAGTAGATTAACTTAGAGAGGATCTCGAAATTGCTACAGGTACGGAAAGAGTTGATTTTTTTTAAATTTTACATCCTAAAGTACATACAAACTAAATTTCGGGCGATGACAGTGTAATAATATATTCCGGTAAACATGTTCTGATTTTTTAATTGTTGGATATTTCAACATCGATGTTGGTTATCCTTAATGTAATTGATTACATATGGGATAGCCAGCAACGACATTAAAATCATTAAATAACTTTGATCCGCCATCATAGACAATTTCTTTTTTGCTGAAATAAAAGGTAAAAATAAAATTATTTTGCATATTTACTAAAGTGTAACTATTACAAAATTATGTTTAATGCATATCATGTATTCTGTTTATATTTTGCGGTTTCTTGAAATGTTGAATATTTCAATATCCCTGCTAGTTATCCTTAATGTAATTGATTACATATGGGATAGCCAGCAACGACATTAAAATCATTAAATAACTTTGATCCGCCATCATAGACAATTTCTTTTTTGCTGAAATAAAAGGTAAAAATAAAATTATTTTGCATATTTACTAAAGTGTAACTATTACAAAATTATGTTTAATGCATATCATGTATTCTGTTTATATTTTGCGGTTTCTTGAAATGTTGAATATTTCAATATCCCTGCTAGTTATCCTTAATGTAATTGATTACATATGGGATAGCCAGCAACGACATTAAAATCATTAAATAACTTTGATCCGCCATCATAGACAATTTCTTTTTTGCTGAAATAAAAGGTAAAAATAAAATTATTTTGCAAATTTACTAAAGTGTAACTATTACAAAATTATGTTTAATTCATATCATGTATTCTGTTAATATTTTGCGGTTTCTTGAAATGTTGAATATTTCAATATCCCTGCTAGTTATCCTTAATGTTTGAAAACACATTTGGGATAGCCAGCAGCGACATTAAAATCATTATATACTTTTGGTCCGCCATAAAAGACAATTAATTTTTTGCTAAAATAAAAGTTAAAACCAATTTTTTTTTACATATTTACTCAAATGTAACTATCACAAAATTATGCTTAATTCATATCATGCATTCTTTTTATATTGTGCGGTTTCTTGAAATGTTGAATATTTCAATATCCCTGCTAGTTATCCTTAATGTTTGAAAACACATTTGGGATAGCCAGCAACGACATTAAAATCATTATATACTTTTGGTCCGCCATAAAAGACAATTTATTTTTTGCTGAAATAAAAGTTAAAAACAAAATTATTTTACATATTTACTCAAGTGTAACTATCACAAAATTATGCTTAATTCATATCATGCATTCTTTTTATATTGTGCGGTTTCTTGAAATGTTGAATATTTCAATATCCCTGCTAGTTATCCTTAATGTTTGAAAACACATTTGGGATAGCCAGCAACGACATTAAAATCATTATATACTTTTGGTCCGCCATAAAAGACAATTAATTTTTTGCTAAAATAAAAGTTAAAACAAAATTATTTTACATATTAACTCAAATGTAACTATCACAAAATTATGCTTAATTCATATCATGCATTCTTTTTATATTGTGCGGTTTCTTGAAATGTTGAATATTTCAAGATCCCTGCTAGTTATCCTTAATGTTTGAAAACACATTTGGGATAGCCAGCAACGACATTAAAATCATTATATACTTTTGGTCCGCCATAAAAGACAATTTATTTTTTGCTGAAATAAAAGTTAAAAACAAAATTATTTTACATATTAACTCAAATGTAACTATCACAAAATTATGCTTAATTCATATCATGCATTCTTTTTATATTGTGCGGTTTCTTGAAATGTTGAATATTTCAATATCCATGCTAGTTATCCTTAATGTTTGAAAACACATTTTGGGATAGCCAGCAACGACGTTAAACTTATAATAATGCAACTAATTAAAATTATAACCTTCAAAGATGATTTTTCCCTTATTTGTTAAAATTATTATTAAAAACTAAATAGCAGGAGGATCCCTTAGGAGGGCACATATGATAAGGTTGATGACAGTGAATAAATAAATTAGCTTCACGCTGTATCCCACACACAGCAGGGTAGGCAGTGTTAAGACACTGTTTCCCACTTTCTGCCGAATTTTGGATACATTGCGAGTTGAGTGGCACAAGTCAACGCCGCGCTTTTGCCTCGACACCAGAGCGAAGAAATGGAAATATAAGTTTAAGTAAATATTTCATCTCCTCCAGTGGGGATCGAACCCACAACCAGTCGGTTTTACAGTCACACTTTGTGCTACTGTGCCACGACTGGCCTCATGATGACAGTGCACGAGACCGAAGAGATTTGCAGACACCGTAGCTTTTGGTACTCCGTTCTTTCTCCCCCTAATGATAACGAGTGAAAATAAAAGAACTATTTTATTGTAATGTAATAATTGCAATGTTTTGTTATAATAAATCATTTCCGTAAAAACATTAAAATTTCTTAAAATGTTGAACATTCCGATATTATTGTTGGCAACTTAAATGTATACATTAAAATAAGAAAGTTTTTTCCTACATCCATAGAGATTTTCTTTCTTCGAACTAAATTTTATTTAACATTTTGTTTGTTCCAAATTATGTCTGCCTAACCTGTATCTTAATGATTCAAGTATATAAACTGACAGACTGAGTTGTATTTTGCTGTATTTCATTTTCTCTTTTAATGTTATGTTGTTAGGTTTTTTCTTTCTTGATATATTGAATATTTCAACATCCTTGTTGGCTATCCTTAATGTATTGTCTACATTTAGAATAGCCAGCAACGACGCTAAAATTTGAATTTTCTTTTGTTCCTTCATCAAAGAGATTTTTCTATTTATTTATTGAGATCTGTGCCAAAATAAATCTGGATACTATGTTATTAGCAGTATGTTATAAGCAGTGTATCCGCCCACTTGCTTAAATTTTCTTGAGTGGGTTTTCTTTAGTTGGCTTCCTTAATAATTTTCAACAATTTTTTATTGGTTTTGCTGAAATTTAATAATAAAATAAAAATTATATAATATGATGTAAATATGTTGGTTGAAATGGCTTTGTTTTATGATGCTTTGTACATATATATACGTTTTTCAAAAATAATCTGTTTAGTCTTAACCTTGTAGGTTATCCATATGGCATATTTAACTTATTACATGTTATATAAACGACGCTAAAATAAATTGTTAGGAATTTGTGAAAACGGAATGAACAAGGTTCCCTCTGTGTGGTTTCCCTATATATCTGCTATGCGGTATAAATCGTGAAGCTTTTTTTTTTTATGGAAAAGACACTTCAAACGAGCGTGCGGGTCACCTGATGGTAAGTGACTACCGCCGCCCACGGCCCCGTGCAACCCCAGAGGAGCTACAGGTGCGTTGCCGGCCTTCAAGATGGGGATGGGTCATTACCTGATGCGAAACGCAGTGGCATAAAGCCACTACTTCACGCCGGTTTTAAATGCCGGGGGTGGTAATGATCCGGTAGAGTCTGCCCATGCGTGTTGCCATTGCTGGCGACGTGACTCTACCACACGTACTTTAGTCGCCTCTTACGACCCCACCAGTACCAGGATGATCCTATTCTAGGCCGGGATCACACGGCAAGCTGTTATTTTATTGAAAGAATATCTTTTTTGTTCAGCTTCACGCTGTATCCCGCGCGGTAACCAGAGGGAATCTCACTTACATAGGAAACAAAAACTAAATACAATTCAATGCGAACAAAAGCTAGTAAACGCTAATATTGAGTTTAATATTTATACAAAGTAATTTGTACTTAGTTTTAACTTACATTACATTGTTCGAACAAAAAGTGTCGTAAAGAACAATGTCGCCTCGTTTCCTAAAGTGAACGTAAACTTGGTGTAATAATGAATCGGTTGGAACGAGCTCGTAAAACGTTTAAAAGTATATAAGTTAAAAAGGTATGGCATCGAAACTATTAGGTTAGCGAATATGTAATGTGAAATTTAGTTAAAAAAGTACCAGTAAAAAATATTACAAATCAGCTTTACTTTGTATCCCACACACAGCAGAGTAGGCGAATTCTGCGTGATGAGTGGCGGAACTCAACGCAGCACTTTGCCTCGACACCAGAGCGAAGAAAGGATAATATAATTTTAAATTGATATTTCATTTCCTTTTAAGAACACAGTGTGCCATTGTTTGGAGGCATTGCGTGGTGGGTATATAAACTACTATATTCAATAAGTATCTTTCACTAGCTTCATATAATTATATTAAATAAATAAAATGATAGAAACACAAAGAAAAAACAGAAATAGTACATAAGTAGTTCAAAATAAATAGTTTTAACTTATTTCAAGCAAATGTACCAGTATTAAAGACTTTGGAGTTTCTTTTAGCAGATTGTCGCTTGAAACCTAACGAGTTGTAGAAAATTTTTCATCGTGATCGAGTTCAAGGACTTCAAGGACTTCTTCCTCTTCATATATCACGCTACTTTTAGATATTACAGAATGTTGTTTATTATGTTACGGTCTACGGTATAGCAGCGGGACAGCATATAAATAAACACGATGTTATAGGTTCAATCCTCGGTCGAGGAACGAATTATATAAATTTCTACGCTGTGGTAAGATTAAGTACGGAGTCCATGTTGAGTGTCTCATATACGAGTTAAAAACAGAGAGCAGTCTTTTAACATTACATTCTGCTTAGCCTGCGGTGTATATATATTAGGTTATTGTAATAACCTAATATATGTACACCGCAGGTGAAACTATATTAGGACATTATTACATAATTTTCATGTTACATAAAATTTTATCATAAATATTATTTTCTTAGCTAATAAGTGTAATATTTTAGTACTAGGTGTAAGTAGCAAAATTACATTTACAATAGTAAGCGAGATATGATAAAAGTTACATAAAAACCTTAAAATATTGTAAAAGGAGTTCAATCGTCAAATAATATACATATTTAAAGAAAACAACTGTTATATAGGATGTTACTACTGTTATATAGGATGATCAGATTGACTCACTGATTTTCTTTTTTCCATTTAGTTTTCTTCTCTTTATCAAACGTAGAATGTTTTAACATCATTGCTGGTCATCCTTAATGTATTTTAGTACATTTGGGATAGGCCAGCAACGACGCTAAAATTATGACTAACTTCCGATTCTCCATTAAACGCAATTTCTTCTTCCTTTGTTTAATAATTAATCTTACTTTATCTACATAATAGTTCCATAGATTCAATCAAACAAATTATTTAGCTTTATAATATTACATAATTGTTACAAATTTTATACATATATCATCATCATATGACAATTGACTGACTTAAGTAATAATAATAAACTAACTGACTGACTGTATTTTGTTATATTTATTTCCTTCCTTTAATTCTGTTCTTGAAACGTTGAATATTCCAACGTCCTTGTTAGCTATTCTTAATGTATTTGCTACATTTAGATTAGCCAGCAACGACGCTAAAATAATGGATTGGATGTCAAAAAAAATAGTTCATTTTCTTGCTTGCTTTTTAAAGAAAACCATTTTTTATTTTTAAACATTTTAATTATTAAGTATTTTTTTTAATATGGAATATTAAAAAAACCTAGTTTTATACGTATGTATCATCAATTATATAATTTAAAATTATACATTTTTAATAGTTTTTTATTTAAATAATACATTATACGTGATTCTAAGTCTGTTCATATATTTAAACGTATGAAAAGCTACTTTCTATCGCTATAAATATGTAATTATGTAAGTTTATATATTTTTATTATATTATAATACAGTTATATACATGTTTATAAACTTTTTTAAGTAAATGTTATGTAAGGTATTGGAAGTATTTTTTTACTAAATTTGTTAAAGTTTTAGAACAATGCTCACCAGCTGTCTTTTCTCATATCATTTGTACACTAACCACATTCCTTGGGTCTTCTTATCTTTTTTATGGTACAGTTTGCCTGGTAGAGATCACCTGTCCACTGTCCAAGGCCACTTATATATCATAATTTTGTTTCTTATTATTATTTTTATAATACTATTATATTTATATATACAGCCACTCAACACGCAATGCCTCCAGAATTCGGTAGAAGGTGGGGAACGGAGTGTCTTAACACTAGGTTTCCTCTGCCTACCCTGCTGTGTGCGGGATATAGCGTGAAGCTAATTTAATTTAATTTTTTTAAAATTTTTATAATATGTATTATATTGTTGATGTAATAAAGCATTACCTTTTTTTTTAATTACATAAAAATATTTTACAATAGTTTCTTCACTTTTATACATTATTCCAGAATTTTGCAACTCTACAAATGTAAAAAAAACCAAAACTGTAATTTTTTTTATTTTAATTTTCCAAAATTTTTATTTAATCTTCTTTGTTAGTTAATTTTTGGAGCTAGATTTAAAGTCACAGCTATTAGTGCTCTAACTGTGCCATAATAAATTTATATATCTTAAAAGTTTAATACCGCATATAGGAAAATCTCCGGTTTAAAATCTCACGTTAAGACACTCTTTCATCGCCTTCAGCCTGAAAAGTAATACGAGAACAAAAGCCGCTTACGAGAGAGAGAGATGGAGAGAGCAAGACATATCGCACACGCGATAGCGTGCCGCCTTTTATCTTTCCGGATAAATAAACAATATCCTTGAGCGAGAATAGAACGTACAACCATCACGGTTACAGTCAGACACTATTCCACTGTCATTTAGACCGTGATGTAATAAACAGCGTACTCAGATATCCAAAAGTAATGTGACGCAGCCAGAGGAAGAACAAACTTTTCAACGAAAGCCTTTTTTTGCAGTTCCTGAACTCGAGCACGATGAAAAATTTTCTACAATCTAACAACTCGTTAGTTTACAAGTGAAAATCTGTTAAAAGAAACTCGGCAGTACTTAATACTGGTACATTTGCATGATGTAAGCTGAAACTATTAATTTGTGAACTAGTGTTGTAATATCTATGTGTTGTTTTATATTAAAAGTCGATTTATTTGTTTTATATATTTTACTAGCTTTATCTGCCTACGTGGTCAAATTGAATTGACCAGGAGCTGTGTATGACACAATGACACATTCTAAGTAACCATTGACGTGATAGTCTATAGTCGTCCACAATAAAGCTATTCATTACAAAAGTATTAAGACTTATGTAGTCTGAATATAATTTGAAAGAAAAGAAGACGATACATAGAACAATTTATCTCTAATTTTGCTAAAAAAATAACGTATTGTACATATATATATTTGGACAGTTTAGACAAAATAATTTTCTTATAATTAATTATCATCATCAGCCTATCATTGTGTAATGCTGGACACAGGGCTCTTCATATTATTCCCAGTACGTACTATAGAGATCAACTTTTTTGCACATACGAGTATAGCACAAGTTTTGGATTTATTTTCCATTCGGGTAAATAGTTACGTTTGGAATTGCATTATCTAATGAGACATGCAACAGCGTTGAGTATCGCCTTTAACACGCGACGTCTTAAAAAAAAAGACCAGAGCGACAAAATTAAAATAATTTTAATATTAACATAATAATTTACAGCTATAAATAGGTAATAAATAACAAAATCTATATCGAATGTCCAATTAATTTCATCATTCCTATTTCCAAATCAAAGGAGACTGAAATTTTTCATTTCAACTGTAACCGGAGCCGCGATTTCCTTCCACTGGGAAATTAAAGAAGAGTTTTTACTCAATTTATTTCCGCTACCTATTGACAGGTTGGATTTAAAATATTATTATTTTAGTCGTATAGTAGGACGTTGTAGAGTAGTTTTGAATGTAAGCGTAATGGTTGTGAGTTCGATGCCTACTAGAGAAAAGATTGTATAATCATGATAAATTATTTTTATTTCCAGCAAGATAAAGCGTTACATGAATACCAAGTAAAAAAACCCGAGAAAAATTTTATTATTAGGACATTTTTATTAATAGTATGAACGAACGTATAGTTTAGAGGATGTCATGGCACACTCATATCACATCTGTCACATCTGTCGGTTGACCGTTGGATTTAAAATTATAGAAATCAATTATTTTTGTTTCCGCGCTCAGATAACAAGAAATGTCTTAAAATAAGTCACTTAACACGCCATGTCTCAATAATTGGGCGGGGCTTAGGGAGCGGAGTGTCTTAACACTAGGACCCACCCTTGCCTACATACTCTTCTTTACGCGGAATATGACATGGAGCTATAATTTAGCAACACTACTATAGTAAATTGTGTTATATAAAAGCCACACACACGTAAGTCCTATCAGAGGCTTATAACTTTCAAGTCCTCTTAAGAAGCTTCATTTGCATCAGACTAAGGTTAACTTCAAGTTCATATTATAATAGAGCAATTCAACCTTTCTTAGTGCTGGTTGCGCTTTCGACATCCGTTGCATTTGGTAAAGACTAAATATTTTTAGCTTTTGATCAGCAACTTCCGTTTTAGTTTAAATGTTCTTAGAGAGTTAATGCGACATTATATTAACAAGATTGAAAATTCAAAATAGTTACAGATTATCTTATCGCAATAGGTAGTTATGCAGAGAAATTCTAGCCTTATGACAATTCGTTCTCCACTTTTTGCCCAATTTTGAAACATTATGTGTGTTGGAACTCAATTCTGCGCTTTGTCTTGCCAAATACAAATCAAGTTCGAACTCATAATTGTCATGTCTAGAGGTAGATGAAGTCTTGTTGCGCGAAATAAGCTGTTTTTTAGTATTACGTACTACAAAAAGAAAAAACTTAAAGGATCACTTTGCTATCCGTCTGTCCGCCTGTCAAGACCATTTATCTCAAGATTCCTTGGAAGTATCAAGCTTAAATCAAATATTTAAATCTACGGTCCCTTAGAGCACAGAAAAATTCTATTTTTTAAGGTAATACAATACGAGTATTTATACATTATTTTTGCTGCATTTTGTCTTCGCCGCGTATCGAAACACTATAGGGAAAACAACCAAAAAGTGTAAACTTATAGAGATTCCATAGAAAACAAATATAACAAACTTATATTTTTATACTACTATTTATTTATTTATTTTTATTTAATTCTATGCAAAATCTGTGCAGACGCTTGCAGACTTAAGTTTAAAACCTTTAATAAAATGTACTTCTCAAAGATTTACAAATCTGAAAGTGGTACTGAACCCTCGGTGGTAGAGTCTGACTCGTACTTGACCAGTTTTTCATGTAGAATATACATTTTACATAACACTCTATTCCTTTGTACATTTAAATTAAATATTTGAACAAAGTATGTGATAATTTATTATGCGTGTTGTAAAATGATTACGACCGTTTCGAATTTCATGTAGCAATTATAATTAAATTTAATTGGTCGTCTCGTTTAGTGAAATTTTCTTTTATAATGTAAAAGAACACATAAATATTGATTACAGTGACTTTCATAATCCACGCCCTTGTATTTGTTTCGTTAAAATAATTTTTATTTTCCGTCGAATCGTTGAGAGCGAGGGAATGAAAATATTAAATATGTCACTTTCTGAAATGGTAGTTTTATTTTGACACAGTTGGGTAATGCTACGAAAAGTATGATTTTTTAAAAATCAAATAAGCTGTTTATTTTTTAAATATTTTTATTTTGTCATAGGCATTTCGTTACTTTACATGCTTTGTGTGGTGCTGAGTTGTTGACACCTCCAAACATGTATACGTTTTTAATATTTATCTTTCAATTAAAATATTAAGGGTTTCATTTTTGTTAAGTAACTATTCTTCGGAATAATCTTAGGATAGTATAAATTTCTAAAAATCTGCTTTCATAGATAAATTTATATTTCACATTAAAAACAAATTGATACAAGTTTATGAGAATTTACGGCAAGAACGAATAGCTCAATTACCGACGAGCTCTTCGACGTTTTCTCAGAGGTGTAGGTTTGTATTCTGAAGTAATTGTAATTTTTAATACATTCCCAGTTATTTCTATATATTTTTTTATGCCTATCCCACACTGTAAATATTTGAATGTAGTTGGACTCAAACTCGCTCCTTTAAGACACCTTCTAAGAAACACTAATTGGAGCCATATGCTTATGGCTCCAGCCATATATAATAAATTTTTAATCTTTTTCCGTTGTGTTTTCTTTTTAAATCGATTTTTCGATCCGAAAGGAAACTTATATTTGATTTTCTTTATGCGTTCTACATCCCATTATATACATGACAATGGCGAAGCTCTTTGCTATTAACTAAAAGGATTTATTTTAAAACACCTTAAATTTATTTAAAAGTACTATAATAACATACATTCCAACAGTTATAAGATCCATTTTAAATAAAAATAAGATAATATTTTATTATAATACATACGTCGGCTGACTCATTATGACTCTGTACATTATGACGACATACCTGAAACAAATTAACATACAATTTAATTCAAATATTGAGATAGCTTAAGAATTACATATTTTCAAATACTCCCTCTGTCTAGAGGGAGTATCAGTTGTCTGGATATCGTATAATGAGTGGCACAACTCAACGCCGCACTTTGCTTACCTACGCAGAGCTTGTAAATTAAAGTGAGTGGGTATCGAATCCCACCGTCATCGCTTACAACACGCAATATTTCACTGCGATATGACGGCCACAATATATTTTTTTCAAGTATATGTTTATCGCGCATAGAGCTGCGTAGGCAGAAAAAAAATATCAATAAAAGCTATCTGAAAACAGTGCAACCTAACGCAGGAAAGTAGGGAAATGAAAATAATTTAAATATATTATAGACGTATATCCTCCTGAGTAGGTATCGAATCCATAACCATTAATAAGAATAATTTACAGTAATTTATCACAATTATAACTAACTACGTACGTATGGAAGGACCATCGATCACACGAAATTGATCCGCTGTCTCTACAAGGGGAGTGCGTGACTTCATTTTGTTACCGTCGACCCAAATCATGTTATTACTTAAACGTTATACCGATATTGGCCCAATTTTGATAAGGATTTGATAAGTTTTTGATATTTCGATTTGTTCGTGTTATTGAGACGATGTATAAGTATATTAATTTTATTGCTTTTTTCTGTTTAATATCTAATACGCTTAGTTTTAGTTTCACTGCGAATTGATTTTTTTTGTTATATATGTTTTGAAAACGACTACTTGACTTACAGGCATTTATTTCAAATATGTTTTTGTATATGTTTCGTAGTAGCTATGGACTACCACAAGCCTTGAATTAAAAAAAAAAACCTTTATAACCAACTACAATATATAGATATGCAACAAACTGAAAAGTTATATTTCATAAATTGTCAGGAATTATCATGCTTTATCCCGTATATTGTAGGACGTATTATACCCTCCTCGGCCGGTCTCCGCTTTCCACACGAATTCGAGACTTTACATGTTGACAGAATTCCGCGCCGCATTTTATCTACCAGAGCGGAAAATAGGAAATAATTAAAACTTTGGAGTTCAAACCCACAACTATCGCGTTTACACTCGCACTCTCCCCTAATTCGCTACGATTATTATTTAATTTATTACTTTCATCATTAAAACCGATTATAATTCGTATATTATTTTAACACTTTTAAAATGTTATTCCGCACTTAGAAAAGATAGACTCATTCAAAGAATCAAATTTATTTCATCATTCACTCGACTTCGCGGGCTTTAATCCCGCTAAGTAGAATTCTTTATAGGTTTTGTAAAAAGTATTATTATAAAATTTTGAAAATATAAAGAATTCGAGCTACTTTTGGTACAATATAGAGTCTGTAAGTAGTTCAACAATTTGTCCCTTGGAAACATTTATCTCTCCTTCCACAAACAAAAAGAGCCGCCGTAATCCGCTCGGCAATAAATCATTCAAATTCCTGATTGACGGGATTATTGGTAAAAAATTACAAAAGCATTTGTAATGTTAAAATAATTCTATTTAAACGTTATGCAAAAGCGCGCGATTATAAACGCGATTGTGGGTTCGTTTACGTAGCAAAACAGACTACAGCGTTGAGTTTCGCTATGTGGTATGTCAAAGTCCAAATAATAAATATAATAATATTGGTTACCTCTGCCTTCCGTGCTATGAGGAAAAACGTATGGACCAGAGCTTTAAAATTTATAAATTGGAATTTGTACATGTAAATTTAGATAAAAAAATAATTTAGTATTATTTTCAAAAATAAACCAAAGGAAGTTTTACATAGAATATATTAAGTCTGCTAATGGCAAGGTCTTGAACGAGCTATACTCACGTGACTCGCTTCTACGATAACGGGCGAGAAAACCTTTAAATTTAAATAATGTTAGACTTTTAAAAGTAGAGATGATAGAGACATAGTATTTATGATGCAGTTACGGAACTTCGCTAGCATTTTGCGCAGCTAAATAGATTTTCTTGAATTTTCTTTGCTATTAAAAGATTTTGAAGGATGAAATTACAAGAATATTAATCATACAATTTTTTAGTATCATCTATATTTAGAATATAAACAAATTAACTGTTTTATTCTTTACATTTTTATTTTGCTTATTTGGATGTTGTGTCTTAATGTCATATACATAAGTGAATGTGCGAAAAAAATGTTATTATTTTAAAAATATAATACACTATTATCCTTTTTTATTACAACTAAAGATGCGAGTTACAACTTTTGAACACTTTTTTCACCGAAAATTTTACGGACACAAGATAAGGAATGAACACTTCATATAAATGCAAGGTGAATTTTGGATTTTCTAATTTTTCATATTATTTTGCATCTTAATACAACAACAAGATAATTTAATTACTTTATTGTATAACAATAAGGCTTATAACAAAACTTTCCAAACCTGGGTTTCAGATAGGAGCTCTACCAAATGAAAGCTTGAGTGAGCTACTTTAATACAAATACTGAAAAGGCTTGTCGAGATAAAAACTAAGCATATTCAATTTGAACATTGTTTTAAATGAAACTGTTGTAAAATGTACAGATACTTTTGTTCGTGCCTGAATTTCAGAATGGAAACAAGCTGGAATTCTCCTCGTTGAGATAAAAATTCCTGCAATTCTTTCATTTGAACTGTATTAATTCGATTATTTGACGCTGCTACTGTTACATAACAGTAGATTTGAAGCCATCGTTAGCTATTTGAATTATATGTTTGAATTACTTTCGTTTAGTAAATATATACGTGAAGCTATTACATATGATATTTTTTACGATTTGAATTTGAATTGATTAATTTTTCTGTAAAAAAAAATATAATCCTTAAAACTTTCTTGTCTAGCCTAGCCTAAGGATATTTGTAATTAAGATTCCGTTATTCACGTCCTGTCCAATATCCTTGGGGGAAATAAGACTTTTTCATTATATTGCTTTTAATTATATTGTTGTCTTTCAAACTTTTATTATATTTATTAAAATGAAATATAGTACAAGTTAGTGACTAATAAAAAGCAAACTCTCATTTTATCACAAAATATCCTGAACATTAATTTCCAAGTGATATTGCTACAAACATAGAAATGTGACCCCTCCACACGTGACCGGAAACAAAAATTTTCTCACAAGAAAAATCTCTCAAGGGACTCATCGCGAGCGTGGCGAGAAATGTAAATGCTAAATGCAAACATTTTAAAACAAAGCGGCGAAAGTTGAGAGAAACTTATGCAATTGAAATTTATATAAAATACGTATATATGTATTAAAGAAAACCTGGAAATAAAAGTGATATTTAAGACTTACGTAGTACGTAACTCTTCCCCATAGAGAGATTTGAAACGTAAATATACTTAAAATAAAGTATACGCCTAATACAGACTGACGACAATTCAGTGAAGTGAGAGCCAAGTTAAGTGTTAAGTAAAACGTCCTTCTCTACTACATCGATAAAAGAATGGGAAGATATAATTGGTTAACGAGTGATAAAGGGCTCAAAAATAGCTTTAAATGGTTCATTTAAAATACACGTTACGCGTTTCTAGTTTTTTATCTTGGCTGGACAAGCTGGCGCGTGTCTTGATATGCATGTAGCAGAATATCTATTCACATAAGATTGCTTTTTATTAAGTTTTATCCTTTTATATAAAAAAGGGTTTCGATAAATAAAATTCATTATTTACTAACTATTGTACAGAAAGTACTTAAAATCTGCAACGCTTGAAAGAAAAGTTTTTTTTAAATAATTTGCTAGTTTTAAGCTTAATCATATATACTGTATCGAACATATACTCAACACAAGTCCCAACACTAAAAATTACTTCTAAGGTGTACCAAAAATACTAACACATATTTTCACTTCAATTCGCTTCCCACATAAACTGTATGAATCATCAAAACTCGCCAAACAGGCAACATTTAGCTGAGACAATTAGCACACGGCTACGCGGCTACGTGACTCGGCTACGAAGTGCTACGCAGAACATTGCAATGGAAAATATACCCTATTAATTATAATTAGAAACCACATATATTTGCCCTTTTCTAATGGCTGGGTCAACTTTAATTAATTATTTCATAGAAATCAAATGAAACGATAGGAAAATATTATTTCTGAAGTTAATATTACTTTTTATAAGTGTTACCTCTATTGATATTGATTATTTTATTTTATGTGTAATATATTATAACATATTTCCATATAAAAATATGTTACATTAATTATTATTTAACATGTATTGGCTAACATAGCATACGAATAAATAATCAAATCATATCTGAATTATCATAAACTTTCATAGCATTTCGTAGTTTTCCGTTTTCAAAACGATTCTACACAAATATTGTTTTTTTAGAAAAAGTCTTTATACAGTGATATATTTTTTTTACATAATGTCCTGAAAAATAGTTGCAGTAGTTGATTTATAAAAAAACAATTTTTATAAGTCAACATTTTTACTGACTTAATATACATAAATGAAATCAGTTCACTTCACTAGTGTTAAGACACTCCGTTCCCCACTTCCTGCCGAATTCTGGAGTCATTGCGTGTTGAGTGGCAGAACTCAACGCCGCGCTTAGCCTCGACACCAGAGCGAAGAAATGGAAATATAAATAAATATTTTATTAATATTTCCATTTGTTAAATGAATAAGAAAAATTAATATTTTATTATGATTTAAGTGAATATTTCATCTCCTCGAGTGGGGATCGAACCCACAACCAGTCGGTACAGTCACACTTCGTGTCCACTGCGCCACGACCGGCCTCCATATACATAAATTAAACATTTCCTATAATATATAATAGTTTAAAATATCGAGTCTCTTCTAAATTAAATAAATTCGATAAAAACAACAATATTTAATATCGACATTTTACATATATACTTTTATTGCTAAGAAGTTAATATCACTCCTATATTATTTCCTAAGACGAAATACTTATTAACATCGCACATCTGTTGATTAAGCGTTAATTTGCGGGCGTCCGTGACTGGGTTGTTGATTCCATAGCGATTTCTAATACTCGCAATGTGGCGAGAATATGTTCTCTCTGTTTACTTTCTGTTATTTTTATAAGTCATAGTGGAAAATAAAATTTAGCGTCGCTGTAATGACAAGAATTAAGATTTAAGCGTTTCAGAAATTAATTGGAATTTTATTCATAAGAAATATTAAAAAATAAGGGAAAGTTGGAGTGCATTAAAATATATTAAGTTACTTAGATGTAACATACAAGTTTTAATAAGTATATAGTTGTTTTAAGTTTTTATCTTTTTTCGATTTTGTAATGAAGAAAATGAATACGACCAATTTTCGTAGACTGACCGTAAGCGCAGTGGTTGTGGGTTTGATCCCCACTTGGAGAAATGATTATATTTAATTTATTTAAAAAAAAAACAGTCGTGAACGAAGCGTTTTAATACTACATTAATTCTCTTGCCCTGCTATGCGGAAAAAAAATCGTAAAGTTTTTTCGGATATTATAAATATTTTCTTAACATTTTTTACTAACAAAAACAATTTTTAAGCAATTTAAATATTTAAAAATTTTCCTATAATTTTTTCATATCTAAACTAAACATTTCAAATAAACACCGCTCTCTCTCAGAATTTTCGTACTGAAAAGGTGTTTCGTTACGTTTCATCATTGTGTGAAGACACGCTATCCTCTTATTCCCAATTGGAGTGAGGAAAGGTCATTTATATAATTTTCCAGCATGGCCCAAACAGGACGTGCTGTGAATACTGATGGGCACAATCATTTCACTTGTGGTTTGATGTTAAGGAACTGTGTATCAGGAATATATTACGCAGAGTATATTCTGAATGTATAAAATATATACTTTGTTCGGTGTGAAATATGTTTATTTTAATACTTTAAAATCAACAAATAATTAAAATGGATTTCATATTTGCATTCGCTTTTTAAAAGCTGTATGAATTTATATAATGTTAAAGTTAGTATAAAGTAAGTGGTTTATAATACTTATGTTTATAAAAAATTCATGCTTTAAGTCGTAGATTACCTAGAGCAAAGTAGTTTTACTAGATAAAGTGCACGTACAGCTTGTAGTTTAACACAGGTGTTAAGTCACTCCGTTTCCAACTTTCCATCCAAATTCGAGTGATTACGCTTGAGTGGCAGAACAAAACACCACGCTATGGATGTCGAGTAAGGAAATAAAACTAGTTTTAATTTCTGTCCTGTTACTGTGTCACTTTAGCGTCAAATGCCAGTTACAACACAATTAAAGTAGCTTGTAATATATTTCCTAATACAACAAGTTTCTCTTAATATTTTCTTACTCGATAAATTTCTTTCAATGTTAGGTTTCTCAAAGGAGTTTCATGAATGGATCATCAATCACGATTAATGCCACATGAAAAAATATTTGTAATTTTTTTCATAAACTTTAACACAGAATCTATAATTTTATTATCATTTTGCTCAAATAAAGACAAAACAAAAAAAATCGAAGTCGGTCGTGGCCCAGTGGTACAGCGTGAATCATTAGATTTCCTCTGTCTAACCTTGCTATTTATACGTTATATAAAAAAAATCAGCTGAAATTATACATTATTTCATTGGAATAATATATCACAGCTGTCAATAGGAAGCCTCTGCTATATCACTCGAAACTTCCTCCCGTAGCGTAGGGTAACTGTATACAGACACGAAAAGCATTAATTTACGTCGTAATTTAAATGTATAATAAATCGCGTAATCTTTCGAAGAGGATTTTTTTTTGCTATATCGTTTTGTTTAAGTGGAAGTTAAATTGTATGTTATGTGTATTTGATTTTATGGAAATATACATATTTTATAAAAATATTACTGTAATTGGTTTATATACCCGCTTCTGTGAATGTTTAGACCATAATTCTTCTAAATGTTGAATTATTATAAAAATTGAATAAAGCCGAGTTTGCATAAATAAAAATAAAATAAATCAGTATCCCGCACACGGCATGGTAGGCAGAGGGAACCTAGTGTTAAGGCACTGTGTTCCCCACTTTCTGCCGAATTCTGGAGGCATTGCGTGTTGAGTGGCAGAACTCGAAGAAATGGAAATATAAATTTAAGTAAATATTCCATCTCCTTGAGTGAGGATCGAACCCACGACCAATCGATTTACAATCACTACGTGCCGCTGCGCCACGACTGGGCTCAACAAAATATCAATGTTTTTAAATGCTTTATGGACTTCATTTCCTTTACGTCAGCTATTAAAACAATATAATATATCTTAAAAATATAGAACCTTCTCCTTTTTGAAGAAAGCAGTCAGTAAAAAGGAGATTTTATTTTCATTTTATACAATTAACTATCACGTTATCTCGTACATTCAAAATAATTTTATCTATTTTCAGTACAATAAATAAAAGTGGCACACTACAGTCTACAGTTTATCTAACAAAGCTAGCATTGTATAATCTCTTCACTATTGTTGGTCAACGTTCTACAATCAAACGTTGAAATCGATTGAATGCAATTCCAATGCTCGTTCCACGTCTAGTACGAGTAGTATATGTAGTTATAAACTTTAATGTTTGGATTTTAGGACTCTACATATTTCTTCTGTATTGTAACTGTAACTCTACCTGAGTTAAATTTGTGAAGTGTTTTTATTTTATTGAAAAAAAAAAATATTAAAAAACCTCTTGTTGTATTAAAATATATATATAAAATGAGTGTAGATAAATATTTTAAATAAATATTTGAAAGGAAATCTAGAGTATTTATAATAGAAGATGCAAATAGGACTTGACATAGAAAATGAAATATGAGAGAAATGACCGAAATTTGAAATATATCGCTTTGGTGGTGAAGAGAGTGAGAGTCAACTCACATATTACAAGTTACGAAACAAGGTACTATAAAGAGAAACGGTTAAACAAAGAAATATAATTTGCCTGTATAATTTCTTCATATGAGACAAATTTTAATAGGATCCTCTGTTGGATTACATTTTTTGTTAAGACAATATTTTTTTATGTCAGATATATTTTATTTATCGTTATTATTAATATATTTTTAGTTTCAAGCTATATCCCAAACATAGCAGGCAGAAGAACCTGAGAACCTGGTGCTAAAAATCTACGTTACCAACTTTCCTCCAAATTCTTCAGGTATTGTGTGTGTGGCGGAACTCAAAGTCAACGTACTTGACTCGTTATTAAAGCCAGAAAATAAAATTTCATTCCTTTGAGTAGGAATCGAACCCAAAACCGTCATGTTTACAGTCAGACGTAATCATCACGCCATGTGGATATTATAACACGTAGACTGCAGGTACTACAAATATATTATGATATTGAAAAGCTGATAGATTTTATGCATTCGTCTGTACAGAACCAATGCAGCAGAATGAAATCTATGTACATAATCTTGGAACTGCCACTTGCAATACCATTCTATACAAATGTGTCCCTCAAAATAGTTTTATTGAAAAGATAAAGTTTCTGTACATTTCTTTTACCATAAGAATACATAACTAAAGCCGGGATGTTATGGTCAACTGAGATTTAATATATATTGTGAATTTATTAATGTTTTTTAGCTTTACGCTGTATTCCGCACATAGAAGAATAGGCAGGGAGACGAAAGTGTTAAGACATTCCGCGCACCTCACAAGTTTTAAGTTGTGAAATCTATCTTATTAGCAGCTGCACTGCACCACAACGGCCTCTTATTCGTAGTTTCTAGTAAAAACGATATTGTTCTTTATTTAAAAAACAAAGAAATATATAAAGTCAGTTTAAATATTCCAAATATTAAGTTGCATATTATGGTCCGAACTTAGGAAGGATTAGGAAATCGTGGCTTGTGGTTGTGGGTTCGATCTCCATTCGAGGAATGATTAGGATATTTATTTCATTTCCTCGACCCGGTACATAAAGTGCGGCACTGAATTCTGCCACTCAACACGCAATGTCTGGAACATTGGGCAGAAATTTCCGAATGATGCCGAACGTATTCTAATAATAATTTCTCTCTGCCATATCCTGCTAGGGGGGAAAGACGTGAGGCTGTTTTTAATAACATGAAAGTAATCGATATTGTATCAACCGTGACAGCTCCTTTGCAACAATGAAAGCATCTGTTTGTTTAGGCGTACTGCTTATACAAGTCTAAATGAGCAAACAAATAAAAATATTACGTGCTACAGCTGAAAAGGTGTCAGTTCCAGACTAAATAAGTTCTTTATATTTATTTACAAATTATACTTAAAATAAAGCAAGAAAATGAATAGAAACAAATTATTATTCAGAAACCGCCGCGTTTAGCGTTTTAAATAGTGAATTATGAATACGGACCCATATTTAATATTTAGGTCTGACTCTGGATGGACGATGGTCGTTTGAATCACACTTTGCTCGGTTTGTGCCGAAGCTAGTTAACGCCGCCAGGTCCTTGGCAGGAAAAAGAAGTGAAAAGAATGTGTGATTGATTTGGTGGAGAGGGTTTCCAGTGGGGTTTAGTGGGTACGATCGGATTCACCAGTGAGTCCCATAGCACCGATAAATCGTAAGACACTGGCCTTCCCCCTGTGGGCGGTATGCGTAAATGCATTTTACAGCGATAAAATAAAAAAATAAATATTGAAGCTAAAAGAAGATTTGTAATGTTATCAATTACAGTTCACAGCTTAGAAACAATTTATAAATGTATGCGTATTTTTAATTCTTTGACTATAGTCAGTCCGTATACAGCGAGACAGTATTAAATATAATTATAAATTAATTACAAAACTAAAATTACTATTCGCGTTTCCGTCGTTTAAATACGTCAGTCTGTCAGTGAATAGTTTGTTGTCGCTAAAGGAAAATATTTGTGCAATTTAATTTTAATACTAAATTGAATTTCTGAACTTTCATTTCCAAACTCCGAAACAAAATATTTTCAGTCAAGTATGGAGCTACGAGAATAATATAAACAGACCAGCAGCGTAGAATGGATTATTTATAGATTCTCTTTTTTTATCTTTTATTGATTTACTACAAAAAACTTACGAGTGAGACTAGAATAACAAATGAGGTTACAGAATAATAAGTATAAAGGAGCTTAGAGACAGTCATACAAAAAAATATAATTTGCTTGTATATTTTACTAACTATAAGCCAAATTTTAATTGGATCTCTGTTGGATTTGGATTTTATGAAGATAATATTTTTTATTTGGCAGTTCTCACATAGAGCAGAGTAGGAGGAGGGAACCCGAGAACCTAGTGTTAAGTTCCGTTCGTCATTAAGGAACTTAACACCGCGTGTTGCCTTGTTAGAATAGAAAATAAAATATATGATTTTATTACAAAACTTACTCAAAAACCTATCCATAATATGTATCGCCATATAACTAATACGGCGATACATATTATGGACTTGCTTTATGCACTCTTTCCTCTATATCGTAAACACTTGATGAAGTTTTTTTTTAGTTTTAAGGTTCCCTCTATATTCCACATATAGCACTTTGTTGCATCATCTTTTCGCCAGATTTACGAATTATTGTATGTTGAGTGGCAGAACTCAACGCCAAACTTTGCATTGAATTTATTTCCTCCAGCGAGAATCGAACCCGCAACCGTCACGTTTACAGTTACACGTTTGTACCCCTAGTCTACTACAACCTCACCACTTTTGCTCTACTAACATATAATATATAATGCTAGATTGAAAATAATTAATAAATAATGTACATACACATACGTTGGTAGAATTAATGCTACAATTTAATTAAAAACTGACGTGGGTGTATTTAATAAATACTCGTCTAATTGTAATTTTGAAGAGGGTCGCCGTTGTTCGACTTGTAATACCTCGATAGCCATTATTTGGAATCTTAAATGATAATATAGCTTATATGATTTATAAATGTAACAATACTTAAAATATATTTAAAAAAAAAAACAACTTCACGATGTATCCCGCACACTGCAGGGTAGGCAGAAGGAACCTAGTGTTAAGACACTCAGTTCCTCACTTTCTGCCGTATTCTGGAGGCATTGCGTGTTGAGTGGCAGAACTCAACGCCGCTCTTGTCCTCGACACCAGAGCGAAGAAATAGAAATAGAAATTTAAGTAAATATTTCATCTTCTCGAGTGGGGATCGAACCCACAACCAGTCGGTTTGCAATCACACTTTGTGCCCCAGCGTCACGAAATCAAAATATATTATATTTCTGATTATTCTTGAATCAACTTCTGATTATATCTCTCTCAGCTTCTAATATTTAGATACTCCGTTCCCCACTTTGCGCCGCATTCTGGACGCATTGTGTATTGAGTGGCGGAACTCAACGCCGGGCTTCGGGCAGAGCGAAGAAATGAGAATATATATATAATAATAGGAATAATAGGAGAATGAAATATTTATTTAAATGAATATATATACATTTAAATAAATATTTCATTTTCCTCGAATGGGGATCAGACACACATCTAATCGCGTTTATAGTCACACTTTGAGCCCCTGCGTCATGACTGGACTGGTATTCATATAGCCTCGTAAACGTTAGTTATTAAGTAAATTCCCAATTCCATTTCTAATTTTGCTGTCACTTTAGCTGTCAAAAACGCGTCAAGAGTACCAAACATCATCAGCAATTCTAGCGAATTCTACAAAATTTTTTAGTTAACGCAACCCTCAACTAGTGGGCGTTAGTGGAATTAGCAGTTCATTACCGTCGAGAGTACGAAATGACATTTATTGAGAAAAATTTTGCTTAGAGGTAGGTAATTAGTAAGTATTGGAGAGTGAATTTCTATGAATTTCTAAGGCAACGGCATAGTCGAAAATTTTAAAAACGTCTTTGTCAACGGCAACAGTTCGTTTTTTAATATGTTATATAAAATGTTGTCTACCATACACATCACTGTTCATATCTTTACGCCTTTACTAAGATTGTGTTTCATTTTAAGGCGAAATTTTTAGTTGTTATCTTACAAGTTATAAACAGTGTCTAAGTGAAAATGCGACAGTTGAGGGCTTGATTCTTACAAATTAAATTCATTTTCTCGCTCTGATTCCGCCATCTAACATGCACAGTTTTGAAAATTGAAAGGAATGTGGGGAACGAAATATATTTACACTAGGTTCCTTCTGCCTAACTTGCTATGTAGAGAAAGGCTAAATACATAAAAAATGTAGCCTTGACTTTCGCTATGCATAATATGTTAGATATATATGAAAAGAAAATAAATAATGAAATGGTGATATCTACATGTATTTACCTGAAATATTTTGAAATAAATAAAGGATTACAATAAAAGTCAAAACAATAAAAATAAATGTAGTTATATTGCTAGAAACTTTTTATGTTAAAAAATTATTAGTGTATGTTAATACTATAAACTTATATTATTTTTGCTTGCGAAAGTCAAAGTAACTCTAGGATGATATAATTTATACATGAAAGTACAATTACATGGTATGAGGTATGTTGCTAATTAATTAGTACCTCGCGTTATTACAAATAGGTAACGCGACTACGAAAACCAATTATCTCGTAGCAGGTGCTACGACGTAGACGTCTACGGTATACTTGACGGTCTGGCTTGACTTTGTCAATGACATTTGATTTTATTTACAACTTTACTGTTAAATATATCTAAGATTTTGTTAATAATTATATAAGTGTTATTATTAGTCTTATACACACAAAGATTCACACAGTCACAGTTAGTCACACTTAGCCCTTCGCTTTATCCCTTAAAGATTTTGTATAGTAATTCATTTAATTTTCAATCGAGGAAAAGTATATATATTGTTAGAAATCGGAAGCGGTTATAGTTTTTAAAATACACGATAAATACACACATCGTCTATATGTCTTTTAAACTATTTGGAAAGGGGTACCACGTAATCGCAATAGGTGATATGTATCACCTACTAACAATACTTCACACTAGTTTCCTTCCAATAGAGGCCGTATTTTAAACGCAACTGTCCCTGATTGAGTACGCTAACAATATATATATATATATATATATATATATATATATATATATATATATATATATATATATATATATATATATATATATAAAGCAATAAAAGTTATTACGAATTGAAACGTAAAGTAAAAAAATAATATCTGAATAATGAATTTTAATTTAAAAAACAGAACGACTAAATCAATAGAACAATAATGTAATGAATTTAATGGAAAAATAGAGTTTTCCCTTGCTTATTATGATATAAATATCCATATCACTTAATTGTTTAATTTAAAAATGGATCTACAAATAACGAACTAATTGATTTATTAAGGCTTTAAGCTGACGCAGCCATTTAATAAAAAGCTATTAAATTCTTCATTAAAATAGAAAGCCTTGGATAAGTTTTTAATCGTATAACGAAATACTTCCGATTATTAAAAAAATATACTCTAGATAAATGGCTGGATATGAACAAATTAGTGTATTGATGACAAAATGTTTAATTTACACTTTTTTTTCTGTATAGTCGAGTCTAGAGTATTTATATTTATTTGGCATATGTAATAAATGGATTTCTTGTATATTTAGTTATATTACTTAAAATATAATTTCCTTGATCTCAATATTTCTGTTTTTTATATACATATAAATTATTAACATTAATTTGCTATAACACATTCACTCTTAAAATATTTATGTTTTTTTTAAAGACGTCCTGTATAACATCGGAGTGTTTTAAACATACTATTTTTACCAAGAACACTTACTTACCTACGTGTATGCTAGTGGAATTTGATATTGCGTGTCTAAAGGAAAGTCGTAATACAATTATTCAAATGTAAATTGTTATCTTTATAGGTAAATTTAGTA
Organism: Heliconius sara; assembly: GCA_917862395.2. Taxonomy (NCBI): domain Eukaryota; kingdom Metazoa; phylum Arthropoda; class Insecta; order Lepidoptera; family Nymphalidae; genus Heliconius; species Heliconius sara. The sequence goes on from OU860798.1 coordinate 7,752,508, forward strand.
TATTATTGTTAAAAACAAGTTGTTTAAAACGAGGACAGTCGTAGCGCAGGGATACAAAGTGTGACTATAAAATCGAATAATTGTGGGTTCAACCCCCCCCCCCCCCCCCACCAATGGAGGATATAAATATATTTCTATACATTTATATTTTCATTTATTCAGTTCATCATTCCCCGAGTGGGGAAAATAATTGAAAAGATTTTAACTTTTTTTGTACAAAATTAATGAAAAGATTTTCACAATAAACTATATTGAGAGGTAGAATATATATAATATGTGTAATAAAAACAGTGGAAACGTATAAAACAATTAGGGTCACAGTATCCCGCATCGCGCTACGCCGTAGCTATTGGTAGCTGCTCACAGACCGTGACAAACGACCTCCTTTGTATATATTATTTTCCAATCTTTTATGAAGTTTCACTCTTTTATATTTAAGCACTACTATTAATTAACCTTTAAGAAGATAAAGAAAATATATTATTATTTTAATCTTATATATCGGTTGCCTGCGTCTAAAAGTATATGCGCCGAGCATATGCTAAAGTATTTTTCAAGAATAAAATTTAAAAGTTCTCTGAAATAATATTTTTTCTATTATATATTTGAAATCGCTTTTGTTGTGATAGTGCTTTACGTATTTATGTTTTAGTTACAGTATTAAAAACCGATTTCAAAACCCCAAAAATATAATATACCTTCAACAAAACCTATAAACTAAAAAAATAACAGTTTCACGCTGGGTTAGAAGAGGAAACCTACTTCGTTCCTCAATTTTTTCCGATTTTTTCGAGGCACCGTGTGTTGATTGGCGAAACTGTTGAGTTTGGTTTTCGAAAAATTCGCCTTAATAATTAAAAAATATTAATACATATTACATTTATAATACCATATTTTAAGTTATTTTTAGAGTCAGTGCTAATATGAGATTTGGTAAAATAGTTTCTTTGCGTTTTTATCGTGTACTTGGTAATTATCTATTATCAGCGGCACAAAGTGTGACTGCAAAACCGACTGGTTGTGGGTTCGATCCCCACTCGAGGAGATGGAATATTTACTTCAATTTATATTTCCATTTCTTCCTCTGGTGTCAAGTCTGGTGTAATTATAATTGTTTTTATAACCGACTTCGATAAAAAATGTACAATATAGAGATCCGGGAAATTGTAAGTCATATAAACATTTATTTATATGCAAGAAATTAGTGTAACGCATTTATTGCATATGACAAAAAGGTCAAAGGTCACACTTCGTGCCACTGCGCCACGACTGACCATTTGATACAACAAAATGGTAGCAATAAATTACTTTTTAGATAAAAACTTAAACCGGATATCAAATTCCTTCTACACAGTCGTTCTATTTCAGTGCGAATAATGAATATTCAATTATTCAGGATTTGTGTCAGCTTCGGCAGCAGTCGGCTATTTACATACGCGATGCCGCTGTTTGTTCTGGTAAAAACATCCTCTATTGGATTTATATACTAGAAAAAGGTTGAACCACGTTTTATTTGCATGTAAATGCTTTTTAGTGTTTGTGGTTACTTTAAATGTATTTGGAAATGCTTAGAATATTGATTTAGTTGTAAAGAAAGCCAGTGGAGGCCAGCAGTGGTGCAGTGGCACAAGCTTGTGACTACGTAAACGCGCGTTGTGAGTTCAATTCAAACTTGAAGAAATTAAAAATTCGGCGGAAAGTGAGGAGCGGAATGTTTTGACACTAGGTTGCCTCTGCCTATTATGTACTAACGTAATATACTAAAGTTACATTTAGGAACTGACAAGAATAATATATAATAAGATCAATATATCATTATAATTAACTAATGTGTATAAAATATTACATTGCGTGTTGACGTTGACGGAATTTATCTCCGCGTTTTGTCTGCCAAGGCAAGAAAATTAAAATTATTTTAATACAATCATTCAATACCACGTATGGTGGCGTATGTGTGTCATCTTTTTGTTATTGGTGACCTTTACTATTATATGGTAACCCATTAGATGTCACATCACATATTATGATTATCATTACACACGAGTGGAAATCGAACCCACAAGCCGCTACAAAGCGACTGTCTATTTAAAAGAATAGATAAAAAAGTACTAAACGGTATATAATGTTAGTTTTAAATAAAGAACAACTACTTTTCGTTTTAATAAGCCCCCTGTGAACACTCCATCGAAACTTTAAAGTTGACTGTTTAAAACATTGAAATTAACTCAGAACTTTCCTTCGAAAACTTTAGAAAGTTTCGCCTAGCACTCTACATTTAACTAACAAATTACTATCCATTTCCGGTGTGATTATGTGTATGTATAGCAGGTATAAAGAGTTTTACTGAGTGACTGCGAAGTGACGCACAGATGAAACTACTGGAGTTAAAACATAAGTATGTACATGTTAAATTTCAACTTTTTTGATAGTAGTAGGTGCCCTACGAGAGGATTTCTCCAAAATTCTTACGGAAACAACAGTAATGTCGCAGGCGACGAATAATATAGTATTTTTATTTTAATATTTATTATATTATACTATATTTTTTGAACCTCACGCCTTTGTCTCATATAGTAGGGTAAGCAAGCTAGAACTAAAACACTCAGTTCTTCACGTTGTGCCAAATTTTGAAACAACAACAGAAACCACAGAACCATCGCGTTTACAGTCAGATATCGTTCGATTGCGGCAGGATGACCTCATTTGTCACATTTTTGTATAGCAAATTATGAATTATGATGAAATTATATATAGGATTATACTCGTCATACATATTGTTTACATTTTTAATGATTATCGTAAAAAAAGGTTTGACTGATTTCGAGCCCACAACTACCTCATTACATTTAGTCCAAAATATATCAAAAGGTATATTATTTCAGTACTTATAGTCATAAATAAACATTATTTTTTAATGGAGACCCTTATCACAATTGATTGACGTTGAGATTTGTGCGAATCATCCCGTTTTACACACACGACTACCACAAATGTATTGTTATATGTACTACTAGCTTTTACTCGTGGCTTTACTTTTTGTGAGTTGCATATGACTCAACTTATTCTAATTATCTATTTCTACTACAAAATTGTTGTCATGATGTATAGTGGATTAACTACCTAGGTAAATGGATTATATAACACATTTTTTTTTATTCAAACAAGTAGTTAGTTAAACAAGTAGTTAATATAATAAGCTCTTTATAGTTATAATATTGTTATATCTCCTGATAAGATTTTAACTATTAAGAACCTCAGATCTCTGTATTTTAATTAAATCGCTATAAGTATAGGAATACAAAAAAAAATCCGTCGTTTTTTATCCACAATTAAATTCGTAATATTGTCCATCCCTTGCCACTACTTTTTCCTATCTCTCAGGCAAACATTCAGATACCACGTAAAGAACTCCTTATCTTTGAGACTTTCCACGAATTAACCCAATTTTCGGTACCTTCATATATTGTGAACCGCTTGTCCGACACAGCATGCGCCACGGCGCACGGACACACACACGCCGGCCGGTCCACGGACCGGAACAGGTGATAGTTGGACGGTGCAATGTGTGGTGAATAGGACGGATGTGGTAACACATCCCAATAAAATGTTTCCAAATACTTTTTCACGGGAACCGCTACATATGGATGATTTCTTTCAGAGCTCGGCTCGATCTCATCGATTGTGTTCGATAGGGAGTTCCAGTAATGTTTTCGCTCAGATTAAGCAAATCGTTAAGCACTACACCCAGCTAATCCCACCAAATACAGCATGAGTTTTTTCCGTGAATATTCGGTTTTGCTGTCAATGTTGGCTCGTGGCCAGGTAATCTTCTTTTTGGGTTATCATAATGTATCCATTATCTCATCACTGTTTACTATACGGTGTAAAAAAATCCTTTTTTGCTAGTATCATGATTTTATATTTATTAGTCTTAATATTCGCAATAATTTATTATAAAAATGTAAATCAACCTCTTTGTTTAATAAAAAGGTGTTTTTTAAATAAGAAGTTATATAGATATATAATCCTGTCACCAGAGAACATTAATAAAATGACGCTTTATGTGGTCGGAAAATTCTAGATATACTTTTAGACTTGGAGCGGAAGAAGAAAGAGGTCCTCTAGAATAACATATTGTATTAAAATTTAAGATAGACATTGTACAAGCTTAATAGAATTCTACTCTGGAAGAAATATAAGTTCTGTTAAAGCCTCGAGGTGTTTGATTTCGTTACACTAGTAGTTAGTATAATCGGTGTTCAATATCTCTCGGCTTTTATACCTGCGGAACCCAATTTCCTTGTTGATGAATAACTCCTAATGATTTTAAAACATACATTTTTGGCCTCTCACTATGAAGCCGAAATCACAATTTTAAACTTTTAGAACCACTCACGATATTTTCTCTCACTCATAGTAACTTCACCTCATGCTTCTTCTGAAACGGCGACTGACTGTTGACGTTACAGTTATGTGTTTGATTTCCACTCAAGGATGAACTATTTTCAATTATAAAGCGACAAAGCCTGCTTTGTTACTTAAGAGACACCATTGAGTTCTGAAACTCAATACGAAGTGTAGGGTGAAGTCTTGACACTAGGTTCTCTATTAAACAATTTTCTCTCTACCCTGTTATGTATACAACGTGAAGCTGAAAAAATGACAAGATTAAACACTAATCACAATCCATCACGTCTGCACGCAACAGTAAAAACAGTATAAAAGCTCGTCGCTAAGTAGCCAAAGTTCCTAAATAAGCTTAGGTATTTCTAACGTTTCAATTGCATACGTGCTCTAAGTTTTGATATGCCCATTACCTTTTAATACCATCTGAGTCCACTTTACTGATGTCCATATAAAGCTTTTATGATTTTGGAAACATAAAATAGCATAGTTAAACCGGGGAAAATTCTGTCGTATAACATAAAATGTCTTAATAAATTTATAATATTTTCTAAATTTATATATATTATAAAATTTCAAACTAACTGAAAATTCGTAACGAGTACTTTAAATATGTTTTAAATTTTAATTTTACAAAAATATTTATTTATGTAAAATAAATTGTAGTATTTTTTACTTTATTTCTGACTTTACCTAAAGCATGATTGTATAATTGATATCATGTGATCGCTCCAAGTATTAAATAGGAAAATAATATTTATATACGTAGACACCGGAGCGGAGAAATGAAAATATTAAATATTTCATTATATTCCTTGAGTGGAGATAGAACCCACAACCAGTCGCGTTTACAGTCACATACTTGTTCCTCTGCGCCACGGCTGGCCTCATATATATATATTTTTTGTTAATGTATATTTACATATATTTTAATTACTTTGACGTGCTTTTTGAAATGTACAAGATGATGTGATCAATCTGAATATTTTTTGGGACAATGTAAAGTGCAATATCAATATTTTCTTTTAAAATGTATTTGATCTTAACTCGTTACAATAGTATCCGTTATATTTTCTTCATAAATTTTAGCTCACTCCTTCTACCTTTACTAGAAAGTTGTAAACAATAATAAAACAAAATTAAATATACAATTTTTAAATTTAAAATGAAATACATTCATATTTCACAACAACAGAACAAGTACAAAGAGCTTTTATTCAAAAGATTGTATTAAAAAGCTCGAAGACGGTTACATTACTGGGCTGGAAGGCGGTCGTAGTTCACCCCCCGGTACATACGGATCGATGGTCTGGAACTTTGCCAGACGCAACGACGCCATACAATGCCAACTTATATTATCTAGATGGTTTATCAATATATGTTCTTTGTTCTATATTATAGCGTTTTTACTGAAACTTCTATATTTGGGGTAAGTTTTAATATTTTTCCTTGGACCAGATGTTTTAAAATGTTATAGTTAATAGACGTTTATCAAACACAAATACAAATTTGAAGCCATAGTGGTGATTCCCACTCAGTGTATTGAATTATTTTCATTTCCTCGCTCTGGTAAAATGACAAAACGCGACGTTAAGTTCCGCAAGTCAATATGCAATGTCTTGAAATTTAAGCAGAAACTTTAAAACATTGTATAATGTAAGGTTGTTCTTAAATTTTTGACGATAATGGATAGCAAGGAATGCGTCTACTTTACCTCAATAGAAAGGGCTAGTGCTCAGTTCTAAAACTTCGTAATAGTATTTGTTATATTATTATATTCAAATATGAAAACAAGAGACCTCGGTTGACCTTCGAGAACACAGTATCGATGACACTAGAGAAAGGTCACATAAAAATCTTCAGGACCCCCCGGAAAGCATATATTATGTGGAGGTTAGTAATGAGCAACTCTCTCGCGGTTTCTTCATACAGAAACCTTTTTAGTTATAACATAATTATGAATTTAATACATAATAGACCGTTATAAGATAATACTAGAGTGTTCTTCTTTTAAAATTTTTTATATGATTCGTAAGCAAATTATTTCATTTAAACAAAATAGTTAAAACCAAGAACAAAGTTTTAACAACAGTCGTCATAATCCGAATTGCTTGGATGATAAATGGCAAACAAAGCCCAGCTAATCTAAAAGGCGAGGGTTACTTCCGGTCATAAAGGCGAAAGCTACTTAACAACTAAAATATAAGTACGCACAGACATATTATAGAAATATATTTATGTAGAAATATAATGTACATATTAACTACAATTATTGCGAAAGAATAAATACCATTTTCAATTTTGAAATCATCGTGGCGAAAATAGTAAAAGCGCGGCGTTGAGTTTCGTGACCCTAACACAATGTCTCGAAAATTAAAAGGAACGTTGAGAACGGAATGTTTTGACTACATTGTCTCTCTTTCTTTACTACATACCGAACAAAACACGTAAAGCTAATAATTTTCGTTTTTGTATAAAAATTCTATGCTGACGAGTGTAAAGCGCCGTACCGAGATACTTCTTATTACTCTCTTATTTAAATCCAGGTATTCTACTCTCCAGCTACTCTCCAGCTTCGTTTATTTTGTAAATATTTAATATTTGATGGCGAAAAACTTTGTTTTCAGCTTAACCAAATCATAAAGATGGAAATATTTTGTAGGTAAGCAGTGTAAGCAGTAATGTAAGCATTTGGTGTTTGAGTAGAAATTGAACCCACACTTTTCACATGTACAGACAGACACTTGTCAACTGTTTCTTATTTTATAGCCTGAGACAAAGGCAGAGTCAACCTAGTATTAAAATATTCCGATTCCCACGCATCGCCCAATTTTCGAGACATTGCGTGTAGATTGCCCGTTTGTGTTTTTACTGGAGAGAGGAAATGAAAATAATTAACCGCTCCAATGAGAATCAAACCCCCTATCATCGCTATCACAGTCAGACGCTGTGATCGTAACTTGAACATTTAATATTTCATTATTATACATTACAGAATATTAAATACATAATATCCAAGGCTAGAACGTATCTAAAGTTGTTAAAGCCACTTGTCAATTTGACGAAGGTACAATTTGCTCGGTACGAGGCCTCTCATAGAGACGTGATTCTTAACGCCAGCTTTCTATTTGCAACGTCAAAATTAATCTTTGTTTTATATTCAAAGTGAAATAGTTTGTGAAAGAGACATTTAAGATACTGTTCTAGTAGACTGTATGTGTAGTTATAAAACGTATATTAAAAATAAGTTAGAATGTTTTGGAATCGAATTCCTTATGATTTTTAAGCATCAGTATTTATCTAAAGTTTCTAACCTAGATATATAAAATCTTAATACTAAGTGACCCACAGAAGCGAAGACAGTTGAAATTTATTCGGAACTATCAACCCGCTTTGCCAGCTTGAAATACACAATTATTTGAGAAATTTACCTAGATTATTTTCGTTTTCTAATAACATTGTTAGTAATTAAATAATATATGAATACATAAAGACTAAAGTATCAGCGAATTCTATGAAATACCTAAGTAACATCAATTAATTCGATGAAAATACTTATATAATATATAAAATAAATAAATAAATCAGCTTCACGCTGTATCCCGCACACAGCAGGGTAGGCAGAGGGAACTTAGTGAAAGACACTCCGTTCCCCACTTTCTGGAGGCATTGCGTGTTAAGTGGCAGAACTCAACGCCGCGCTTGTCCTCGACACCAGAGCGAAGAAATGGAAATATAAATTTATTATTTAAATATATATATTATGACTAAAGTATTAGCGAATTCTATGAAATAGCTAAGTAACATCAATTAATTCGATGAAAATACTTATATAATATATGTTATATATATTTATATAATTATCAGATCTCTAAAAAATAGACAAAAACATGTTTTCTATTGCATTGTTAAATGCCCTAAAAATATTTTTTCTGTTAAATCTTCGATGTACAGATACAAAACAGTTATGATTTTAATATATGTACAGATCTTCCATTTTACGTCCCCACAAAAAAAGTTGCAGGAAACAAGTAGTTATAGTTGCATACTTTTAATGTCTTCACGTGATACTAAACAAATCACCGACAATCACAAAGTTATAATATTCATGATTGCACTAATTCTTACCTTAAAATGAGTTAGAAGTCCTGAAGCAGAACTGTAACAAAAAAAATATATTAGTTTTTGTACAAATATCTTTTTATTTTATTTAATTTTATTCAAGGGGAAGGTTGAGAACGGAGTGTTTTAACATTAAATTCACGATGCCTACTTTGTGTATGCGGAATACAGAGTGAATTATTATACTACGTACGTAAGTTATCTAGTGAGCAGAGTCTACGATATCGAGCACTCTTAACCCGGTCTGGCTGAGTGGCGAGGTTTTTAGGTCGGCTAACTTGTTACCGTGAGCAAATATTTATTGAATGAACCAATATTTCTATTTACTATTTCCGTATGTTACTATATCAATTATTTATAACGATTTTCTTTTATACGAGTACGTCAAACTTAACTACAACCTAACAAAAGTTCAACCTAACAAACAATATTGTTAATATGATATTTAATTAATTTTCTCCGATCTTTCTATTCCGCCTCTTTATATATAGCAGGGTAAGCATGGAGAATCTAGTGGCAAGATATAGAGATTTTCGAGATATTGTGTATTGACTTATTATCAGAGACATAAAATGAAAATAATTCATTCCACCGAATAAGGAGTGAACCCACAATTATACCCGATTTTCAATAGAATTTAATAAAAAAAAATCATCTTAATATATATCTTTCCAGGCCTAACCAAAGCGACCAGTCGCTTCTAATGACGCAAGATTACATCTTTCACTCGTAATAAAAGGCGTCACCAACCCAAAGTGGTATTATGAAAGTCCATCAATCACCAACTTTCTCGTTGCCAGTTGAAAAGTGACGAGAGTTGTGAGTTACACTCGATATTAGACAACTGTAGAGTTTACTTTTCAACTACCAATAGGTTGAGTGGTTATAGTGTAAATAAATAAGAAATAAAAGATTCATTGCAAAGAAAAAATACATGGGATATTGATATAATATAATCCCATTCTACAGATGGATGTTCCTATCTTTTTCAATCAAAACCTACTAAATGGTTTTAGATATAATTTTCCATATAGTCCATGTTTTATGTAAAAAAAATTGTATAGTTTGGCTATAATGTAAAAATAAATTCGTAATAAAGGTAGCAAGTAAATAAAATATCTATTACTAAAAAAATAATTAAACACAGAAGATACGTAAAATGTCATACACATAAAATAATGGCAAAGGGTAACTCAAATAAATACGCTTGAGAATTGAAATCATTTTTCCAGTTACACCTTGAAAATCCAAATAGTCAGTTAAAACCGTACTGCATTAAATAGCAATAGTATTTTTTTCAACGTCATGTTTTTTCTGGACACTCCGTTCCACATTAAATACCAAATTTCAAGAAATCCATTGGCCAAAGCTGGAATCAAACTGACGCGATCCGTCTGATGCTGTACTACTCTGCTTCATATAACATTTAAAAATCTTCACCTCCTAAAGAATTTTCATCGGCTAATATTATTACACAAATTTCCAAGTAAACTATTAGAACAGACAGTAAGACCTTTTGTATATTATATTATAATTCATTACTCTTAATAACATTGTTTACAAGTAAATTAATATAGTGTTATTTCATTTGTTCAAGTAAATTCTTGTCTAAAAACATTCCTTTATGAACTAGTGATGTAATATTACTGACTAAAATTATAAATTATTAACAGTATTATGTTTATTTCAACAGATCTTTATAATTTTAAATAATAGAAATTTAGTCATTATATATTTAGTCATTATATATTTAATCATAAAGTAACAGTCGATTCACACAATTTTTTCCGCTATGGTTATTCACTTACAAAAACATATACATATACTAAAAAATAAAAATAAATCAGCTTCACACTGTATCCCGCACACAGCAGGGTAGGCAGAGGGAACCTAGTGTTTTAGACACTCCGTTCCCCACTTCTGCCGAATTCTGGAGGAATTGCGTGTTGAGTGGCAGAACTCAACGCCGCGCTTCGCCTTGGCACCAGAGCGAAGATATGGAAATATAAATTTAAGTAAATATTTCATCTCTTCGAGTGGGGATCGAACCCACAACCAGTCGGTTTTGCAGTCACACTTCGTGCCGCTGCGCTACGACTGGCCTCATACATACATATACTACTTTACAAAAAGGTAAAGGCGGTGTGAGGGGAAAAATATCACATCACTAGATTCCTTTTGCCTACTGTCCTATGTACGAAATATAGAATGAAGAAAAAAAAATAAGCATAAAGAATTTATGCTTTCTATATGATCCATATAAATTTATTGCTTCAATAGTTTTAATGTTAAAATATCACGACTCTTATTTTTAAGGTCTATTAACCGTAATATCCTTCTTTAGTACTGTGATTGAATTGCAGAAGCGGAGTTCATAAATTTTGACCTCGACACAGTTATTATTGGAACATAGAAACTATAAAACAAAAGCGCTTCCTGTACAGTTGCGTTAGGCACTCCCTTTGTATTGGGCCTTGCCTTTCAGCCCTAAAATTTACTACTGATTGATTGACTACTGTATTATAAATGTTTGATTATAAAAAATACTTTTTAAAGATATGCTCTCGTCTTAGTTTCAAATTATAAAAAATAATAAAAATTTCAATTTATTTTTATTTTAAATTCAGAAAGAGTTTTCTATATTGCAGGACATGTATAGAGAACCTGTGTCCAAGCAAGGCAATGAAAGACATTCTGTTATCCATCATATAATCCGAAACTCCATTGGTCCTTCGTAGTGCATTTTAAACTATTAAGAATTTTTTTATAGGATTATAGGAAGAAGGGTCAAATGAAAAATAGAAGGACTAACTGCCAATCGTATATCCTAACCTATTGATATCTACTATTTTAAAGAAACCTTGAGCTATGCTGGCCATGAAGATGAGGTGCTACAGCCACCTTCAACGCTCGGTGCGTTGAAAAGCTGCCAAATTATAGGACTTATGAAAAACTACAGGAATTAGACCATCCAATAACTCGTCTATGCATAGAAAAAAATCTCGATACAAGCAATATCTCGATGCAATTAAACACAATATCAACTTACCAACAACTCACAATAGTTAGTTTGAAAATCATTCCGATATAATTTCTTTTATCGATACTAGCGAAATAAATATATCATATTTTAGGGCGCGCTGAGTGATGGATGATGATGCCACGCATTATCTTAACAGAGCGGAGAAACGAAAATAATTTAGATATAATCATTCCCCAGAGTGTGATCAAACCCATAGCCATCGTGTTTGCAGTGTATGACATATTATAAAGTGAGTAAAATTTGAAATATTATAAAGAAATAATAAGTATAGTATAATAAGTATAGTAAATTATTTATATCTTTTCTTTTACTCCTAAAATAAAGTAAGGAAGACCTGCACTTCGGTGGTAAGTCCCAGGCACTGCCCTGAGCTCCTCACTCTGCAATGCGAGGGGCACCCACCACGGTGAATCCTTGGAACGCTAATAGTTTTTCTCGCCCAAAGTCAAAAGAAATATGTAAGTAAACTATCGCACTGTCATATCGACATCCTAAGTAATAATAATATTCTAATAATAATATTCTAATAATATGGTATTTGCGGGTTCAGTTCCCGCTCGGTGGAATTAATTATTTAATATTTGAAAATAAAAATTGAGTTCCAACGCTCAACATACAACATGTCGATAGTACGTGGAAAACGGAGTGTCTTAACTCTAGTTCCCTCTGCCGAAGTTGCTTAATGCAGGTTACAGTATGAATCAAAAAAAAACTATCGTTCAAAAAACAATCTACAAAATTTTATGTAGATCAAAATATCTGTGCACTTGACAAGCTCTCAGGGGGCTGCGGTTTACTAGATCTAATTAAATTTTAATCAACGCCGAGACGACAGGATTATGAGCGACGTTCTGATGAAGTACCGCTGTGATATTGTAACTTGCTGTACTACGGTGTCTCTACCTATCTATGGCAGTAAATATTTTAGTTTTTCTGTACATTTTATTAAAATAAAATAAAAGTTGTTTTTAACGCTACTAAATAACTGCGGTAGTTAGAATAAGACTTTTTTTTATTATAAATGAAATATCAATCGAAATACATTTACATTGTAATGTACGATTTCTTTTTTCAAGGTACAAATGTACTAAGTGTTTTTAGTATCATACATTTGAAAATACTTTTTTTTCGAACATAGTATCATACATTTGCAATAAAAATAACTTAACATGTGGTAACAACGAGAAACATCAAGATAGGTAAGTTTTTAATGTTGGCACTAAAAATATTATTTAATTTTCCTTTCTTCATATAACGTATAAACAATATAAATGGTTTGTAATACTCAAATAATCATTTTTGTCCAAATTATAAATTTAGAAGATTTACAGATTATTTATATTTAGATTCTTTCTGTTTACATCGGTAAATATTTACAATTTATAACTTATATTTATAAATATATATCTGTGGAGGTACATGTTCAAATTTAAATATAAACTTGGAATTTGAACTTGTAACAATCACTTAGGCAATTTTAAATGATCACAATCCCACTATACGAGAAGCGTGTAGTAATAAGCTCCATAAGCAACATAATATACACATATTTGTTGAAACCGCTAGAATTCCACTATCAAAATTCTCAAATGAATGATTCATACAATATACATACGTATAACTAATACATATGTATATATATGTACTTCTAGACCAATATTTATAATATTGTTGCTGAAGAGTTTATTTAGTTGTACGCGCTAATCTCACAAACTATTTACTATATGTTTGAATAAAAAAAATACTTTTTTTATGTGTTGGATATTCCATATACTGCGTTAAGGACATTGGCAAAACCGCGAGTAAAAGCTAGTTATTATTTAGCTTCACGCTGAACCTTTCCCGCACATAGAAGGGTAGACAGAAGGAACCATGAAATCTAGCGTTAAGACACTCCGTTCCCATTAAGATAACTGCCTAAACTGTGTATTCCCCTCTTTGTGCTGAATTCTTGAGGCGTTGCGTGTTGAGTATCAGAATATAGCGTCGCGATTTGTTTCGTTACCAGAGCGAGGACATGAAAATATAAAATATTTCATTTTCTTGAGTGGGAATCAAATCGTCACACGCTTATGCTCATGCGTCACGACTGACCATTCTCATAGTATTTAGTGATTATTTAATAATCGTTTTGAAATTTCAATTTAAGTCATTGTAAATAAGTTGTTCGAACAACGTGAAAATCGCAATCCACTCAACTTTATATTATATAGTAGTTCCAACTTAATAAAACTGTTAAAAGAGCTTTGCCTTCGTACAATATTGAAACAACTTGCTTTTGATCACAAAGTGAGCTTTAATTGCCCAGAAATTAAAACGTACAAAGTAAGTGCAGTTGACTTCGATCAAAATGAAAAAAGAGAATGAAGCTTTTAAATGTTATGAAAATCTTGATTGTTTTGTCTTGAAAATCTAATAATTTGGAGTTGGATTATGTTCTAGTCACACTCTTGTGCCTTTTTTTTATCGAGAGAAAATCCTTTTACGGGTACATAGCCTGAGCGGGGGCTCGAGCCGGTTATGTGGGACTCATAGACTGGCAGATATAAGCTGTCCACTATAACCTCACGGTGCTCAACTTCAAACGCCACATGCCGGAGCTACGGGAGCCAAGGGATTCATCCAAAACCACGGCGGATACGCATGTACCCCTGCGCTACGCCGGCCTCAGATATATATTTAATGAACAAAAAGGGCATCTCAAGATCAGCCTCAGAAATGACAGTGATTTACAAATAAGGGCCTTACATTCCTTTTTTAGATTTTTCCGACTGACTCAAGATGCTCTCTGCTTACTTTGTTATATACAGGGAAAAGCCTAAAACTAAAACAAAGTAAAGAGCGAAGCAAAATTCTGTACAATTATTTTTCCAAAATTAACTGATGATGACTTTATATTACATTCCTTAGACATTTCATGATACTGGAGGGAGATTACGTAAAAAGCATGAACTCCTCCTGGAGAGCATATATGAAGAGATAGTGAAGGAGACAAAAGAGGTATGCATCTTAGCGTTTCTATATGCGGGATACAGTGTGAAGCAGTAAAAATCATAGCTGAAAAAAATGTAATAATATAAAAATTGTAAATTCTTCTAAAACACGTATCATAAACGTTTTTTTTCTGAACTAGGTCAGTAGGAAAGAAAAACGGAAAATTTGTAAACGCCCAAAGAGACTCCGTCAGGTGCTAGAACTGGCACGTGTCGAACTAAGCGATAAGTCTGGAGGCGGATGCTACACTCAAATGACATCCACCTTCACAATGGACGCCTGAGGCTGAAAAAAGACTGAAAAGTGAGATATTAATCTGTATTCTTGTTACTCGTTTATATTTTTCGTTATATTATGTAGTGCATACGTTTATTAATACCGTCATGGCACGGCAAGACTGCAGTTGACTGTTAGACAATGATTGGGGTTCTATTTAAATTTAATCTATGGTTATATCTAATTTAATAAAAAAATAAGCAAAACAAATAGAGGTATGTATATGTATATATCGAAAATTAGGCGCAAATGGGGAACGGATGAATTTAACACTAAATTCGGGAGAGCAAAAGCAGTTCAAGTTGAAAGTATGTGATAAATTACGTATAAATTTCGTAGTCATATCTACAACTTTTCTCGGAAAATAAAAGTAAATATCCAGATTATCATTATTGATTTTATTGTGGCATATATACATCACAAAAACGATATACCCCACTATATTATAACTTAGAGAACAGTCATAGTTTACACTTTTCACTACCTATGGAATTCCGGCAATAAAGGCCTTTTATAACGCGTGGATGTATATTCAATGGATTATTGGAAAATCTCTCATGGACATAGTTCAGAAATGAAAAATTCTGAATTAATTTTTACTCGGTATTTTTTCATTAAAGGTAGAAAATAAAAGATTTCAATATTGATTATAATTTGCAACATAATAAAATAGTTCTCCATTATTCACCTTTGATAGACTTTGTTAAGATATGATACATCAGAAAAAAACAAAAATATGTTTTTTTTAGGAGAACCAACCTATACTTTACCATTGAGTCATAAACAAATTTGAAATGGAGTCTTTTGAAAAATATCAGTCAGAGGAAACCTGGTGCTGAGATACTCCATTCCCCACGCTCCGTATAATTCTCGAGGAATTGCGTGTAAAGTGGCACAACTCAACTTCGCATCTTTTATTGTTGCCAAACCAAAATAAATACAATTTAATTCCTTGATTGAGAGTAGAACCCACAAAAGAACCGTTTTCTGTCGCGCTGTGCTGCCGCGATGGTCTCATAGTACCCACTGGCCGAAAATACTTTTGTTTTTGATAATTAATTATAAATATTCATTTATATCAAATAAATGTCTGTGTCAACAAATGCCTTTATAAATGACAGTGTCATATGCCAGCGATATAACATTCGTATTTCACACCTCGTGTCGCCACCGCTATTTATTATACACGGACAATTGAGCGGTCATTCCGCTGAAATATCATAAATTGATAATTTAAATGGACCACATCTCTATGCGAGTTTGTCGCTCGTCATATAAAATGGTTTGAATATACACTGGTGACTGATCGATAGACGAACTGATATAGATGATTGAAATAATTTTTATCCCATATAGCATGGTCTTCTTACCGTTTACCATTTGTCATTACGTCGTTTTCACGAGATTGGCAATTTCCTAAATACTTATCCTATATTTGTATACTACAAAACTATTTGGGTATTTTTTCACCGACTTTTTTCCACTTTATTGACTTCCTCTATTCGCAATCCGAAACGTTTTATATTATTTGAATATGAAATTAGAAAACCTATTTTTCTCTGCTTCTAATTCAAAAATAGCCCAAATAAATAGATACAAGAATTTATACATCGTTGTACTGCCTTTTAGGGTATATTTGTTTGTATATTTTTTTAACTAGTACTTCTGGTGGACCTTAATTATCAATTTGCGCCGCAAGTGAGAGGTTACTTTGCAAACAAAAAGAAACACCTGAAAAATTGAAAATAAACTTAAGTTTGTCAATTTTTATAAGCCAAGTTCTTGTTCACCTACAATCATCAAATTTGTACAGAAATCTACGGGTGACACCGACTCGCACTTGACGGTTTTTTTATAATCCTCATAGTAGTGAACTCACACTCCGGCGATATATTTTTAATCTCCTGAATTATTTTATTTATCTGGATACTCTAAGCATGACAAAGCGCGATGTTGTGCTTTATTATAGTTTAAAATATTATATAACGTGATGCATAGTAGTAGCCAGTGTATGTGACATAAGCTGGCAATATGATATGCATCACGATATTGAAAAAAAAAACAACTTCACGCTGTATTACTGTACACCAGAGGGTACCAAGTTAAGACACTACGTTTCCCTATTTTCCGTCGATTTCTGGAGGAATTGCGCGTTGAGTGACGGTACTCAAAGACATGCTTTTACGTCGACACCTCGACAGAGCGAATTATGAAATGTGGGTGCAACCTCGTGTGGGTATCGAACCCACAACCAGTCGATTTTACAATCACACTTTGTGCCTCTGCGCCACGACTGGCCTTAATATTTTACGACACGATATTGATGCATATAAAAATACTATAACTTAAAATTTAACTACCAATTAAAAATTGGTCCTTCGAGCCGGTTTATCAACGTCAATTTGCATACAGTAATTACGATATAATTATTTACGTAATAGCATTAAGCGTGATTCACACGTCCACGAGCTTATTAACTGATTCGCTTAACCAATAAATTGTAGCTGTTGTTTTACACAAATCCAATGTGTTTGGGAAATAGCACGAAACCAAATTAAGCTTTAGTTAAATAGCAAATTATTTGTACACTAATATTTTGATTATACATTAATTAATATTGATTAATATGAAACTTTTTTTTACTTATGATAAAAAATATGTTTAATTAATATTAATTTAACTCATTTCTGTGATGGAAATTGGTTTGACTCCGCCGTATCACATTTATTAGAAGAATTCTTCTAACTAAGAAATCATTTAAAAAAGCTCTCTTCACGCATTTAAAATAATTTTACCATAATGCTTACCATGGGGCAGGGTCCCTATGGCATTGGCTTGTTCTTATGACAAGATCGCATCATGGGCCCAACAAACAAGTACCTACAAAGGAATCTACTATAATTGGTTTTATTGCTACGCACTGTGCACGTATAAGTAATGATATTCAGATTAATGTGGGGAAGGTAAATATATACAAGCCGTATGCTACAGTACAGAAGCCACCGTGGCGCACGGTATGTAACGCGATAGTTGTGGCTTCGATGCCCATAAGGGGGAATGAATTATTATTTATTAATATTTTCTTTTGTTCGTTCTGGTACCAAGACAAAAACCCGACGTTGACTTGCACACGCAATGCATCGAAACATTCAGCGGAAATTGGGGAACGGAGTGTCTTAACACTAGGTTCCCTTTGACTATTGTCTGCCTGCTATGTGCGGGATAAAGCCTGAAGATGAATATAAATATAAAACAAAAATATAAATTAAACATTCAAAAGGAGCACCTATTAAATTATTACTTAGATGTGCATATTAAACGGAACACGAATGTTACCGACCGATCCCCTAGTAGGTTAAATGAAATTTACTGCGTTGAAATTGATTCACGCGTGTGTATAATCAATATTAGATTATATATCGACATTGCAAAATATATTTTAAGATTTAAGATTATGGCAGAGGGTTAAGACACTCTAAATTTTTCGAAAACATTACGTGTTGAATAGTGAAACACAACACCATGGGTTTTCTTCTTACCAGAGCCATATTATGGTAATAAAAATAAGTAAATTATCCGAGTGGGAGTTGAGTAATAATTGCGTTTACTATTCTTCATATTTCTTTGCCGCTACGCCACGACGGTCTCCATGTCGTCGGCCGCAAAATATACTTCAATCTATTGTAATCAAAGTAGCCAATAAGGGTTTATTTTTGCGTTTGTGTCACACATAAATCTTAGTTCAAAATATAAAATTAGTTAAACTTGAACCATGTAATAATTTTAAGTAGATTACTCTGTATAGAATTTCGATATAACAAACAAGTGATACGTTCACAAGAATCTAATTTAGTGAAGACAAATCAGAATTGACGCCGTCTCTACGTACCTTGGATCAATCCAATTTATACTGAAGGTTCCTCATAATATACTGAAAGTGAAGAATTTAATTTATTTTCTATTTTCACTTACTTTTTGACACCAGTCGTGGCGCAGGGGCACAAAGTATGACTTTAAAACCGACTGGTTGTGGGTTCGATCCCCACTCGAGGAGATGAAATATTTACTTAAATTCCATTTTTCGCTCTGGTGACGAGGCAAAGCGCAGCGTTTAGTTCTGCCATTCAACACGCAATGCCTCCAGAATTGAGAAGAACGGAGCATCTTAACCCTAGGTTTATGCCTATCCTGCTGTGTGCGGGATACAGCGTGAAGCTGATTCACTTACTTAACAAGATAATACTTTTAAACTTATTTTGTTTCGATTTTTAAGGTTAATTCATAGGTAATAATATTATTTATAAATAAAGTGTATACTCGAATTTACAGTTGGCTGCGCTCACTAAGTCGGCTAAGCCGTGAGCCAGTTTTTAAATCTATAAGTCTTTTAACATGTCCCCGTCCATATATATAAACATTTGACTAATATCAAAGACGAACTAACAAACGCAATCTACAAAACTTGGCTGAGGATGCCTGAAAAATTACACGAGACGTGATGATAAACAAATATTTCCGCCTTTTTCCGCACTCCCGTTTCCGGTAGAAGAAGATTCTTAGACAAAGACTCTCATTATTTGAACACTTTCTTAAATATGCACTTTCTTTGTGCTTTCATTTTCTTGGTAAAAGCTGTTTATGAGTTATTCACAATTTTACACTCTAATGTAAAATGCATAATTTTACGTCATTGTTGAGTGGTAAACGTGTGTATACGTGACGGTAGTGGGTTCGATTCTTATTCGGGAGGAAAGGGATCTTTATCTAATCCAAATTCAATAAATGTTAGAGTTGCTATGGCATATGTTTCTTTATTTTAGATATGTTAAAATCTGTTTTAACTTTTCCAATGAACAAAATTCTGGCGAAAATCATTCAACGTAAGTAAAAAATTGTTAGTATAAATATAATAGTATATATTTAGAAGTAACTAAGATTTGTTTTCCTTGAATCTACCGCAGCTCAGTTCACGATTTCGACACAGTTTATATCCGCCAACGCCATACTAAAATGCAGGAGATGCATGTGTAAGCAACATCTATACTTCTATTTTCTATCTTTTCTAGCTCGCTGAGGAAAAAGACCTATCAGTTATAGGAGATATGATAAAAACCCTCGTTTCAGGTTCCCAAGGGAGGACATCATGACAATTGCCGCAGTTAATTCTCACGAACATATTAATTACAACGCAAACGGTACGAAGTAAAGCGAAGTACCGAAATATTACTCCCTTGACGACTATAATCTTTAACCATTTAAGTGTCTCCGGCAGTTTTTAATATATATAATAATTACATATTTTTAATAAATTAAAAATACTGTTAAAAAGATAGTGGATAATTTTCATAGTAAATAATGTGGCCGCCGTGACTGCAGGGGTACAGCGTATGTTAATGCGACCGTTGTGAGTCATATTTCCAATATAAGCAATTAAATATTTTCGTTTTCTTCAAACTTTTTTTTCTGTTTCACACTGTATCCCGCATGTAGCAGGATATGTAAAGTAAACCTAGACACTCTACTCCTTATTTTCCGGCGAATTCTGGAGGCATTGCATGTTGAGCGGCGTAACTCAACGCCGCACTTTGCCTTGAAACTTGAGTGTTCACGCGTAACTACATTCCATGTATCTTTTACAACGATAATACATTATCATAAATCGCTTTTTACTGGATATGTGTCCTTAAGAAAGACTGACTGACATCAAGATAAATGATCCAACTTGAATAGCTACTGCCAACTCCGCCGCCGCAATATTTCAAACTTAACTAAAATAATGATATATTTAAAAAAAAATCATAAGAACGATAGAATGTTTTCAAGTGAGATGAATTGTAAAAGGAATTGGGTATTTAAAGATTTGAAAAGTATTTCTTATATTTTAAAATTATTTAAAATATGTGATTTTAGCCAATTTCAGTGCTTAAGCAGCTTCACGTTTTTTTCACATCCTGCCAGAATATCCAAAGGAAACCTAGTATCAAGATACTAGGTCCCCTTTTAAATTTCATAAATACTTTTCCAATCGATAAAATGAATATTTAAAATTTAAATATTATCACCATAAGCGAACAAACTGCCCAGTTTGCAAAATCAGGCAAATTCTCGGATCCTTGTTTTTTGTCCGCGTTGGACAAAAAACAAGGATCCGAGCAAATATTTTCTAAAGACTCTTTGTCCGACAAAAAAAAACATAAAAGCCAAAAGAAAATTCGGCAAGAGTTGACAAAACCTACGCATTGTACCTGAGCTGAGTACTTAAATGAGCCTAATAAAATCTGTCATCATACTGTCTCTTATGTCTTTATGAAATAATAATTGTAAATCAAAATAAATGCTCGCATATTCTTCATGATTTCTTTAATTTTTACACAATCTTCTGTATTATTATTAGGTATGTAAATAAATTTTATGTTATACTACTCTGTTCTCTATAACCCAATCCCAAATATGGTAACTCGTTGTCGCCCGTAACTTTGATAACGTGGTCTAAAATGTTTTAAACACAGCTGTCGCCTCGTTTTACCTGGACACCTAAGAAATCGAAATATAAATTTAAATATATATTTCATTTCATCGATTGGGAATGGAACCCACAACCAGTAAAATTTACAGTCACACGCTTGTGCCCCTGCGCTACAATTGGCTTCTGGTCTCACAACTGGTCTTATATATAAGCTTTATTTAAAATAAAAAAATAAAACACTAAAGAAAATATAAATGGTATAAATAATGTATATATATGTATATATTATAAATAAAAGCGGTACACATAATATTGAAATCGTTTTCATTCCCTCGCTCTGGTAGCAAAACAAAACGCGGTGTTCATCATGGAAGGCGGAATGTCGTATCACCAGGTTCACCCTTAGTTACCAGTATATACAAGATATACTGGGTGAAGCTAAAAAATACTGAATATGGATCAGGTCTACAGGATCAGGTATTAAGGAATATCAACACCCACTTTAAAGGTAATTTTTCTTTCACATTATTTTGAAAAGAACAACAATAGCAAATTACAAAGCTTAAATAAGTTAAATCAAAATTGTCGTTTCAAACGTTTGTGAAAGCTTTTGTTAAAAAACCTGAAAATAAGAAAAACAAGTTGAAAGAGTTGACAAAGGACTACGTGTAGGGAATGTTTACCTGAACCGACCAAGGGCGGGTTTACAGAACAAATAATGTTGCCTATTATGAAAAACCTTAATTTAGTTTTTTTTTATATGAAACTTTAAAACTTTAGGCCAGTTGCGACGCAGGGGCACAAGCGTGTAACTGTATATACAACAGGTTGTGAGTTCAATTCTCACTCGAGGATATAAAACATTTCACTTTTTTTATTATCAGAGCGATCTGGTGACTCATCTTCTTTTAGTTACCTTTCCATATACCATGTAATTTGCCATTGTTTCATTTTATAAATTTTATAAGACACATATTTCTTTAATTTTTGAGAAAAAATAGAATTTAATTGTAATACATTAAGGAAGTTTCTTAAATTTTTTATGTTTTATCATTTTAAATTAAACAAGTTTACATATTCGCACAATTATCCCAGTAGGTAGGTAGAGAGGACGGAGCGTCAAACGCTACGATCATTTCCACGTAGCTATCTGTTGCTCCGTCTATCACTGCCCCCTTGTTAGATATGGCGTGATGGGTGATGGTCCCCAATGCCCCCAGGGCATGTGAATCAGTGAAAGATGTAGGCCAAGATAATTAAAAGAATGGCATTACTGTTTACTTTCTTTTTGGTGAATGAAGAAGTATAAATTTTTATATTAAATAAACCCCAAAATACTGTTATATATACATTCATACGTACATATGTATATTAACATTCATACAAAACAATAGTAACTAAATTTAACCCCGCACCCGCTACCTCTGGCAGCACAACCCATTGCGATACAATCTACACATAAAGATTTGATTGAAAAGGCTGAAAGGTTTCATTGAATTCAATTTGAAGTTTCTATCTTGAGTCTTCCTGCTGTCTGTCGATGTGTCAATAACTTGCTACAGACAGGAAAAGGAGCATCGATTTCATTCAAATTTTATTTAAATTTCAGTTTCGCTACGTCCACTTGATCTGACACAATTTTTAAAACTAAATATTATAGAGTTTAGAAGTGATTTTGGTACATGTGCAGGCTTTTATTATATTTTTTTCAATTTCATCTTCTTTCTTGTATAAACTAAACTGGGTGACATGACACTTAAAACTTAAGTGTCATGTCACCCAGTTCTCCATTTTCTGCGTGAAGTTGAATTTAAGGGTGAGAGAGAATAAGCATTAGAGAAAATCAAATATTTTAATTTCTCGCACTGAAGACAAAGTAAGACGGTGAGTTTCGTCACACAACTCCCAAAAATTTGACGGAAAGTGGATAACGGAGTGTCTGAACACTATGTTCCCTCTATCTACCCTGTTATATGCGGGAAACATCTAAAAAACCTAAAGACAATTGCTTCTAACAAAAGCGTACAAAACTGATGAAACAATTTTATTTCCCATCTCAGGAACGCTGTAAGTGACAGCCTCGAGTTATCTCTGAACGATCCCCCCGAGATTTCACAGTCAGAGGTTTTCGACTTAACGACTTTAGATTTTTTTTAGGAAAAAATAAGCTCATTCATGCCAAGAAAGCCTTTTTGTCTTTTACATCGCTTTAGTGCAAATAATCGAGGATAATCTTAAAATGACAGTATGAAGATAGACTTATCTCGAGTTAAGGAGGTCTTAGTCTTATACTATTATATAATACATTTATTAAGATATCCACTTCTGTTATGACAGTTACATGTAATATACCTCAATTTATTATAGAATTGAAATTATCATTATTAGAATTGAAATGATATTATAAATTAGATTATAATTCTTTCTGTATCTATTATCATAATACTTGTTCGTTTTCTATAGAATTCTCACAAAATCGGCTGTGTATGTATATTTTGTAAGATTTTATCAAATAGGTTTTTCCAGTATAATCATAAAATGTATTACAGTTTAACGCTCAGCAGAATTTTGTTCAATACCCATATTGAATCTTATAATTTTTTTTAACTACCATAACTGTACAACAAGCTCAGATGAAGCCTAAACATCTAATACATATTCAATTTCTTATAAAATAAAGTTAATAATAAAGAATCTAATAAGAACTTATAAGCAGCGAAATAAAATTTAATTGGAGCAATACCAAGTAAACCTTAATAACTT
This sequence comes from Heliconius sara, assembly GCA_917862395.2. NCBI lineage: Eukaryota > Metazoa > Arthropoda > Insecta > Lepidoptera > Nymphalidae > Heliconius > Heliconius sara. The sequence continues at coordinate 7,776,576 of OU860798.1, forward strand.
TTAACAATAACCTATAAATTGAAATAAGTGGAGCACAAAACGACTCCTTGGGGACACCACTACTCTCCTCGCCTTTAGTAGTTATATATCACGAGGGTCAAATTAAGGACAGGACTTTAACCTCTCCAGTCTTTATAGTTAGGACGATTGATACCGTTGTTAATAGCGTCATGGAAAAACCATGATTTCATTTCTCTTCTTATCTTGCTTCATGCTTGTTTTTAAAGAAATTTAGATGTTTACGGAAACAGCGGAATATAATCTGATTGCTTCTATTTAATGATATATTAGTTACTTAATAGTAAGGTTTAGGTTTTATTACATTTTTCATACAATTTAATCATAGATTATTGCTAATTAAAATAGTTTTTATTATTATTTTAAAGTGTAATAAGTGAAATAAATTAAAAAATAGAAAGGAATTTGAATTTACAACCATCGTGTTCAGAATTCCCAAAAGTCCCAAAAGCAATACAATAATGACATCTTACTTTGAAAATCGCTAATAAGAAAACATTCATAAGTAAAATAAACAAGATATTATACCTTTAGAAGTCTTAATATTGTGACAGACAATAATAAGAAAAAGAAAAACACTATCTTCTTATAAAATATCTTATAATAAAAATGTTTTTACTTATAACTCACGGAAAAATATTCGACGTAAAAATATCGCAACTCTCGGAGCTGAAATTAAACAAGTAGCGTCAGTATATTAGAGTGATATTTAAAAACTACATTTAATTTGTTTTCTCTGCACGTTGTAACTAGCATACAGCAGTACAAAAGTAGTAGTCTGAAGGAACTTAGTGTTAAAGCACTCCGTTCGACACAAAAATAATTCAATCCCCTGAATTGAACCCATATCCATTGCGGTCACTGTCCAGGGTTGCACTGCTGCACTACAAGGACGTCATCATATATAACATTAATTTAATTTTTATTTTTTTTGAAATGAAAGAAGAGTATTTTGGCACTAATGTCAATCATTCTGTAGGGAAAAAAATCGAATATATAAATTTTTTTCGTGTTCAATTATTTTTAAACATTGAGGTTTTTAATCATTATTTTCATTTCATACACTACGGACACTTGATGCATATTTTTTTTTACACAATACATTTGTTTATATTACTTTAGATCTTAAAACCTTTCTGTGAATGTTATTGTTTATAACATATTGAACAATTTTAACAGATAAACACCATTTCTTTAGATCAAAATTATGTTTGGTTTCATAAATTTCGAATTCGAATCGTTCTTTATTCGTTAACTTTAGATTCAATTACTATATGTTTATTCTATTCCCTACATAAAAACATCTTACATTACACGTTCTACATACTGTCGTACTTAAATTTTATGATATTTTCTTTGACATATTTGCGCAATGCGAAAGCAAAGCATATTTGCTGAGAAATCACCTTCTAAGTACTCTCGTTTGAACGCCGATACCTTCAAATGTGTCTTTACGTCGACTTTTGTAGCGAGTGGAAGAGAAATATTGAATTTCCTAAAAGTAATATATTTTTTGTACATTTTTAGTATAGATATGACAAAATTGAAGCGTTCCAGAACTACTGTATAAATTTAAATAATATTATATGGCTTTAGGCTATGATACTTTACATTAATTGCTGATATAAGCCTCAGTACATTTAGTCAGAGCTACCTCCGGCACTTACAATGTGACCCATGACATCATTCAACTATACGGGCGATGCTGCAAGAAAAAGTTTATTCGCATATAAATGTGACGTTTTCGGACACAACGTACATACAAAGATATATAAAATAGTTCATTTTATCGTAGAAAAGAATCTTTTTCTCTAGCTCTTGTATACATGTATAGTCTAAGTTTAGTGTAAGCAAATGATGAGTAAAATAAGCTATTAATATTGGCTAGTTGTGTTCATTGAGATACAATTAATAAAATTAAGCATTCATTTATTATTACGCAAATAATGTTATTACTTTTAATAATTGAAAACTATGACTATAACCATTTGCATAATTTAAAAATAAATATTATTTTATATTTCAGTAACGTTAATAAAAAATAGGAAAACATAAACGTTTTTGCATTATTGTAATGAATAATCGAATAAAAAAATAATATACACAAAATTTAAAAATATATAAAAAAATGAAGTATTTATAAGCGGTATAGAGAGTGAAACATTTAATTTTAAACTTGATAGTAATTGTAAATATGTATGTTTAATACATTAATTTAATCCACGTTTGATGTTAAGTATAACTATCAATTTCTAGGATTCCATCGTCTTTAGTAACGTGTTCCAAATACGTATTTTGTAGACCGTACACGAAGAAGCCGCAATAACTCAGTCTTTAATATATTGAATTACGCTCAGCCGGTCTCAAATCAACTTAAATTACCCAATCTCTAGCATTTTACGAAAAAGTAGTAGTAACTAAAATAACATTCTTAAAAGATATTTTTTTAATTAACAAGCAATTTTTGTAGCTGAGTATTTGCTTTAAAAGAAAATAAATCTATATTATACAAATCTTTTTCTTTACTGAATGACTAACTATGTGGCGTAGAATGCTGAAATTTGGCATGTGATTTCTTTCGGGAGTACCTATATCGGAGTAATAAGAAAGGATATTTTTCGAACGAGGACAAAATTCGAACGAGAACGAAAAATTTAAATGTTTGTTGTTGTAGTCGTAAAGCTTATATAATTTACAATGATCCCATGTTTTCAGTGAGCTAAGATTTCAAAAATATATAATACTTATAAATTTACAAAATCCACAAAAAATGGTTTCAGTAACTTAATTACGTTTAGTATAGCAAACAAACAAAAATAAGGGTACAACAAGACTAACAAACAAAAATTTTGAAAATAACATAAATTTTGCAACCTTTAACTTTTATTATTACAATTAACATTATTTTTTGGTCTGGTTAATTTTCTTTCACTGATCATAATAAAGCCCTCATGTATTTAATGTGTAATATAAAAAGTTCAAATGAGAACTGCATATCATAGAATCGCAGATCTTTTACGAAAGTTAACTGAGAACTATTTCAATACTGTCATTTGAAGAATCGTATTCATATTAGTTCATCGGTTTTGGAGTTACGATGCCATCTTTTTGTGATCTTTTTGGTACAAAAACAGGTCGTTTTTGCTTAGTTAGAAAAAGGCCGAAGTGTATGAATTTACACATATTGGTTTGATAAACTTGGAGTTGGACTTTCATTTTGTGTAGTCGTAGTCTAGTCGACGTGGACGTCTAGTAGTAGTCTTATGCAGATCAGATAGATACACTATCTGATCACTTCAAAACGATACTATAGCACAACAAAAAAAAAATCACCGTGTAATCATGTACCATTTTTATTAAAAAAATATTATTTATAAAGATTTTCGATATCAGCATTATCATCATCAATTTTGTCCTCTATATCATGAAAAAAATAAATACTCCTAATTGTTGTACATGCAACACTTTAGATGACGTATATCATGTTATGATGGAATGTGTCCAAAATGAACCCATGAGACGTAGGCTATTAATTGGCAGAGACAATAATGTAGGAGCATGTAATAGTGTGCTAGCGGTACCAGACTCTGAGATAGCGAAGAAATTGTTTTATATAGTTCAGAAAAGAAATAATTAACTGTAATTAGAACGTAAAACAAACAGAGCGGCATGGTCGTTGTAACGACAAAGCTCATAAATAAAGAGAAAAAAAAAAAAAAAAAAAAAAAATAAGATTTCTTATAGCACAGTACGGTCGACTTCTATACTAAGTGATAGCCGCCCTGAAAGTTTTCTGATTTTTTCTCATAGTACAATCAGAAGGAAATAGTCAAAAGTAAGAAAACACCTAAAATCATATCTACATATAACGTCAGGGCGGCCACGACTCGTAGACCGTACTGTAGGTACATTTGGTAATTCATATCTGACATATTTATAACGCTCAAGTCAACTGCAGGATAACGCGGACAATTTTATCATCGCATTTGTAAGGATCCGATGTTGACTCGAATACTATTTATCTTTCCAACATGTTTTGAAAACTTATTAATTTTTAGCTAAATAATACGTAACATTAAAAAATGTTATATTTTAAGTGACTTGAGGCTGTGGTGGCACAGCGACACAGTGTCTGGTTTAAACCCAGTAGTGGTGAGTTCCAATATCACTCGAGGAAATGAATTATTTTTATTTGTTCACTCTGATAACCAGACAATGTGCGGCGTTGAGTTCCGCCATTTTACACGCAATATCTACAAAATTGAGTGGTGCAAGGGAATCGAAGTATCTCAACCCTCGGTTCCCTCTATCTCTTGGTTGCATGCTGCCTACCCTGCTATATACGGGATACAGCGTGAATGTAAAAAAAAATTACAATCAACGATTTATCACAAAATAGGCTTAAAAATTACCATCTAATATAACATTTACAAATTACGATCCGATCCGCTCAAATGAATATGGTAATAATGTTATGGTAATAAGAACTCGTTTCCTTTGAAGTACGAAATTAAAAGACCTTTGAGGAGTAAATTACAAGAGGTTTTACTTTCCGCCTGCAAAATTATTAAAAGCCGGATTAAAAACAGCATTTTCGTATAACGCTTTTGGCGGTTACTTTAAATGAAATGCTCCCAGATTATTATAATTTATTTTTTAGATTATTTTACTGTTTTCGTTTTTCCAGGAGGAAATTGCAGTGTTTTTAAACTTTTTTGTTCTTATTTAAAAACAAGATTACTAAAATACCAAGTATGTCATGCAATTCATGCTATAAAAAGTTCCATACATTTTAATATTTATATTTCAATATCAGTATTCGAATTTTTTTTTTTTTTTTTATGGAAAAGACACGGCAAACGAGCGTGGGTCACCTGATGGTAAGTGATTACCGCCGCCCACGACCCCGTGCAACCCCAGAGGAGTTACAGGTGCGTTGCCGGCCTTTGAGATGGGTTGGGCGCCTTGGCCCGGCATTACCTGATGCGAAACGCAGTGGCATAAAGCCACTACTTCACGCCGGTTTTAAATGCCGGGGGTGGTAATGATCCGGTCGAGTCTGCCCATGCGTGTTGCCATTGCTGGCAACGTGACTCTACCACACGTACTTTAGTCGCCTCTTACGACACCACCAGTACCAGGATGATCCTATTCTAGGCCGGGATCACACGGCAAAATGCAATCAAGCAAGCAGATTTTCACAAATAAATTGAAATTTCTTGTCTTATTATATATCAAAATAGAAAATGTTTTTAGTATTATATTAAGTAATTAACGAAAAATATATATACAAACAATCAAATCATATCATTTCAATGTTAAAATTCCTTAATAAAGCTTTCTCTAAACATTGTATCATCATTGAATATTTCTAAAATATATATCTACTGCACTGTTTTTATATGTTTTAGCTTTACAGTGTATCCCACATGTAGTAAGTTAGTCAAAGGGTGCCTGTACTTAGTGCTAAGACACTCCGTTCCCCACATTCTGGCCAATTTTCCAGACGTTGTAATTTGAGTGGTGGAATTCAACACCACGTTTTGTCTTGTTAGTAAAGCGAGAAAAAAAAAATTGATTCATTCTCCGAGTGGAAATCGAACCCAAAGCCGTCGTGTTACAGTCTCACAACGGCACAAGCGCTCTTTAGGAATAAATTCTGTTGTATTTCTGAAGATCGGTTGAAGAAATAATATATTAACGGCAGCAAACTCGACGCTATAATCTAGAGTTGAAGACGCTATAAATTAACATTAAATTGTATTAGAATAAATCACTGGTGAAGTTCTTGCGACTTGGTGATATATGACTTTTGTGTCTAAAACAAGAATGATATTGAGCAAGTTAGCAAATTTGTGAATAACGTCTAAAGAAATAAAAATAGAAAATAAATGCATTTCGTTACAAATTGTACAGATGAGTCTGTATTGTAAGAAATAATACTATAAAAGAACTGATATATCCAAATTTTACTGCTTAAATGTTTTGTTTTGTCAGCTTCACGCTGTATCCTGTACAAAGCAGGGCAGACAGAGGGAACTTAGTGTTAAGACACTCCGTTTCCCACTTTCCGCCAAATTATGCAGGCATTGCGTGTTGACTGGCAGACTCAACGCCGCTGCGTTGTTGTTATTGTAAAACTTATTTATGCATATTTTTTTCTAACACTTAGCATACAGTAATTGAATTTAACACAATCGTGAAATAATTGCTCCTTGCTTAATGAAAGGATAGTTGATTTGAATCTGCTTAAAGAATATTTTTGGATGCGTTTTATATTCTCGCAAGACAGTATTTATACAACGGACAAAAATTAAGAATGGAGTGTCTCATCACCAACAGTTTGTTTACCTACAATCATTCCTACAATAATAAAAATATAAGAAAATTTTACAAATATCTTTTGAAAAAGTATAGAATATGTAGTCTTTACGCTATGAAGAGAAACTGTTATCTTTTCAAACGCCTATTATGAGTATGAAGAAAGGCAGCAAATCTGATGAAGTTGAAAGACTTTCATTCTTTTGTTCTTTGAATTCGCTTGGTATAACGGATTGATTTTATTGCCACAAATGTAGAGTCATGTAAGCATACCCGCAATGCTTACAAATTGTATGATTTTTTAAAGGTCACATGTTTTCGATATGTTGATTTTTGTTTGACATACGTCGTAAGAAAACTGAAAGAGATGTTCATATTATATAATTTTTTACAGAATGTTCGTAATGATTGAATAGCATGTGATTTTCATACATTCTAGCTATCAAGTTATAATAACGATATTTTGAGCTACAGCTGTCGAGACATTCCGTGTTGAGTGGTAGAACATAACTCCGCACTTTATCTATCTGTGAAGAAATGAAAATAAATATAAGCACTCCCCCGAGTGAGGAAAGTCACAACCAGTGCGTTTACAGACGGCCTCAATAGTATATATAATATATTTTTATAAAAAAAATCTTCGTTATTTCCAAACCTAGAAAACATCACCAAATAAATTTTCCAACAATTTATAAAACATCTTATAACAAATTGTAAACGTGAAATAAAAGCTAGTGTAAGACACGAAATGATATACGGCGTCGTTGTAGCTACAGACACACCCTCATATTTCATAGAACTCTATCGACTTGTTTTATTCACATCGCTTTCACTTGGATATCACCTCGTAAAGCTACTGGTATATTGAATACAGAATGTTACCAATTTATCATGATTGTTCAAACCTGTAGAAAGGATCGCAAGTTTGAGCCTCAAATGATGTAAGTATTCTTTTAGCTTTACGACGTACCCCGCACATAGTAGGATAGGTAGAGGAAACCTGCGTTAAGACGCAACGTTCCCCATTAAGACACTTCCGTTCTCCATAATATTCCGCGGCATTCTCAGGGCATTGCGTGTTAAGTAGCGGAACTCAACGCTGCGTTTTGCTTCGTTACCAGAGCGAGAAAATTAAATTATTAATTATTTTTCTTTCCAATAGGGAATCGAGCCCACAATCGTTGTGTTTACAAGTGTGCAAGGCACCTGCATTTCTGCGGCACTTATACGTATTTTATATATATATATATATATATATATATATATATATATATATATATATATATATATATATATAGGCCGGTCGTGGCGTATAGGAATATAATAAAGTGGAAGAGTTTGTTTGTTTGTTTGTTTAAACGCTAAGATCTCTGGATCTACTGGTCCGATTTATTTTATTTTTGGTTTTGTTTGAAAGCTACGTTTTTCTAGAAGTGCTATAGGATGTGTAATATTATGGTGTATGTATTAATAAGTCTTTAATAACGAAATAACTATAATAATGAACGCCATCGAATTGCTTAAAGCGCGTGCGCTGCAAATATAGTAAAATATATGTCAGTACACTCTATAGAAGAAAAGTTTTATTTTATTAGTTATTAAAAAAAGACCGTGATACGGTATATCTATCTCTTATAAATAAGTCACAATAAGATATTTTGTAATAAAAAAATAATTGAAAGTTGCAAGGTAATATTTCAACGTTTTTTATTTGATAAAGATATTGAAACTTACGAGCGAAAGTTATTCCATCATCCAGGAATTCTTATGAAGACATGCTTTGTCTTTTATAGCATGTAATTTGAACGTATACTTTTTGAGAAAATATAAATTTTAAATAATTCAAGGCATGAGTCCAGCGGGGACGCCCTTGCCGCCGATTTCGTCCTCGCAATCAGCTATGTTACTGAATGAATGTATAAATTATATTAATAGTATAAATTATATTAATAGTATAAATTATATTAATAATATAATTTATATTGATTATCTTATGGAAAATGCTGGATAATAAAAAAAATATAAGTAGTATGCGGGCGAAGCTGCGAACGGACCGCTAGTTTATTTATATTCGTGTTAATCGTTGATCGTTCAAAATAATTACAGTCCTTTAACCTCTTATATTGTCTCAATCATAACTCTTGGTTTATATCAACTCGGCCACGCGGGCGTGGTGACTGGTATAATTTAGTATGTTATAAATTCTTATGTTTCGTCCTGAAGGAATTTATACTTTCAGTTATATATAGCAAGATATATTCTAATTACGCGTCGACGTCAACATGTGATCTTATTAAGTCTCCAGTAAAATTGCATTTTCTGGTATGCAAGATGTTCTATGCAAATTATTACATTCTGCATCTTGAAAATTGCAACTCTATATTAGAGAGATAAATATACAAATATATATATATATATATATATATATATATATATATATATATATATATATATATATATATATATATATATATATATATATATATATATATATATATATATATATATATATATATATATATATATAAAAAAATCAGCTTTACGCTGTATGTAGGCAGAGCGAACGTAGTGAAAGACACTCCGTTCCCCACTTTCTGCCGAATTCCGGAGGCATTGCGTGTTAAGTGGCAGAACTCAACGCCACGCTTTGCCTCGACACCAGAGCGAAGAAATGGAAATATAAATTTAAGTAAATATTTCATCTCTTCGAGTGGGAATCGAACCCACCAAACAAAACCAAAAATAAAATAAATCGGACCAGTAGATCTTAGCGTTTAAACAAACAAACAAACAAACTCTTCCACTTTATTATATTAGTATAGATAAAAGCCGAAAATTATCTTTATTAAATTTGATGATGAAATAACTTTTGATCGTAAGTTTTCAATATAAATGTATTTTCAATAGTATAGGTAAACTATAAATAAAAAGTAGCGGATAATGTCGCGCAGGACCAAACTTTACACCACACCAAGAAAAGAAGAAGAGAACTAAAGTGTAGTAAATTAATTTAATAATTATAAATAGCAAATAATTACATAAAAATTAACAATATTTCGTAAATGTATGAAAATTTCTGCCCATTCGCGTCGGTCATACTATGCCGCCCGAAGGCTAGGTCATTTCGAATCAGTGACATCTTATTTATTTATTAGAATGTTATACAGTAAACTATAATGTCAATCTAGATAAAATGCTAAAAGTGACTATTCTATTTATGTATATAAGGAAGAATATCAAGCAAGCAAGTTCATTGTGGGTGACGTTTTCTTAAAACCACAAACATTGCAAACTATTGCTTTGCAACAGTCGGTTGTTATTAACATGGCAGAATAAATTGCATGTCTAATTAGATAGTATTTTAATATATTTAAAATATATGTGTAATGTATTGTTAGCCTAAAGCACTTCTGAAGAATCCAGCTTTCATACAAAACAAAAAAACAAAGTAAATCCGACCAGTAGATCCGGAGATCATAGCGTTTAAGCAAACAAACAAACAAACTCTTCCGCTTTATTATATTAGTATAGATAAGTATAGCCCAAAGCCTTTTTCGATGAGTGGACTATCCAATAAAAAATATATTGTGAATTGAAAGACCTCAATTTTCTCTAAGCTTCATATTTACAATAATATTATGAATGTAAAAGTTTTCGTGTCAATGGGCTAAGTTTTAACAGTTAATATGCAATTATGTGAATTGGTATCCTCTATTTGTATCGCAAAAGAAGGATGACAAAAGAATGTGACCATCATGATACAGAAGGACAAAATCGATGGTTGTGGGGTCGAGCTTAGCAGACCTTAGCAACGATTGTATTTAAATTACTTTTGTCACCCCGCTGAGGCAGACAAAACGCAGTGTTGCATGCTGCCACTAAACACACAATGTCTCCAAAATTGGGCTTAATATGAGGAACGGATCTTAACACTAATTTCATTTTGTCTATCCCTGCTATGCGGTAAAAAGTTTATAAAAATATATAAACATACATTTTTAGTTATTTAAAAAAAAATGTCAGTTTACATTACTAAGCTACTTTAATAATTGTAACATTTTCATATTATTTGACATCATTACGGTAAAAGAAAGTAATTTCAAAGACGAGTCATGACAAAGGAAATAATAATCCCTTTAAACCTTTATGACGGCAACGAGGAAAAGCATCAGAACTCCGAAAACACGATGTTTTCTCTTCTTAATTCGTTAATATAAGTCGACTTGAATATATTGCGAATCGTATAATTGTAGTATTCCAATGTGCTTAATAATTCTTAGAAAAAGGCTACATCTTCAATTTAATCTTTCGTGTACACAATTTTATCTGATTATTATAAATTATACGATTGATGCCATATCGTGGCGCAACAACACAGAGTTTGGTTGTAAACACGACGATTGTTAATTCGATTCCCCGTTTTGGTAACAAGGTTAACTTTGTTACCAAAGTGAGTGGGGTCCAACCACAAACCAACAACTGTAATTGAAGCGTTGAGTTCTGCTGCTCAACACGCAATATTCCAATTACTTGTCCATCTGCCTATCCTAGCAGTATATTCAGGGACTTGTTTGATGAAACATAAGCTTAGTTATATAACTTAAGTTATATAATTGTAGTAATAGATATTATATTTTATTTGAAATATTTTTAATTATTTTTACTATGTAGTTTCTTCACTCAACGCGCAATATCTTAAGCGCAAGCCGATAAAGAAGAACAGAGTGTCTAGACACTACGTTCTATTCCCTAACCTACTGTGCGTGATAAAATTTGAAATAAAAAAAATACTTCACTACAATTTGAATCTGTAACCGTCGCTCATCAACTACAGTACCGTGAGATACGTTTCTACATAAAATTATACCATTATTTAAATAAGGGAAGAAAATATTATTAAGACACAAAATCTACATACTTAAGTAAATAGGCGAGTGTGAAATACAAAGTTTGATCCTTGCGAAGTTTTGTGAGGAATCTTCAGAAAGCTTTGGTGTCGCGACGCGTCGTTGTGTAACCAACCACGTATATTATGTTGCATGTGGAAATTTTCCTTTAGAACATATTTTGTAAGTTTTCATATTAATATCATTTAACTTAGTTTTGTGTTAGATATATAGGCGACGTGGACTATAAGTGCGTTGGTCGTCGAATCAAATCCTATTTGGAGGGACTATTATTTTTTTTATTTATCCGCTCTGGAGAAACGCGCGTTGAGTCTCGGCACTCAATCGGATGTTTCGAAAATTAGATAGTGCGTGGGTAGGTGCTATTACAAACCCAGATATGCAGAATACAGCGTGAAATTATTTTCTTTTAGTGTTTAGTTTTGAAAATTAATGGTTTAATTGAAACCGAAATTAATGAAATTAATGGTTTAAATTAGGTGATTGGATTTAAAACAGTTACAGCAGTCGTAGAGCACCTCATTGTAAATAGGATGGTTGTGGGTTCGATTACCATTCGGAGGAATAACCTAGCTCTGGTAAAAAAAGGTTATGTTCGTTGCAGTATTTTTCTACCGAGTGGAAAGTGTAAAACGAAGTGTCTCAACACTAGCTTTTCTCTACCCGACTATAAGCCCTATGCATATTGAGCGGATATCAGCCGCTTGAGTACTTATTTACGCTTGAGTGCTGAGGCCGGTCGTGGCGCAGCGGCACGAAGTGTGACTGTACAACCGACTGGTTGTGGGTTCGATCCCCACTCGAGGAGATGAAATATTTACTTAAATTTATATTTCCATTTCTCCGCTCTGGTATCGAGGCAAAGCGCGGCGTTGAGTTCTGCCACTCAACACGCAATGCCTCCAGCATTCGGCAGAAAGTGGGGAACGGAGTGTCTTAACACTAGGTTTCCTCTGCCTACCCTGCTGTGTGCGGGATACAGCGTGAAGCTGAGTACTTATTTATTTATATACAACAGTTTCATCGTCATTTATTTTATCCGAGTTGATAATCTCTAATGAATTAGGCTTTAATTAAACTTCGGTAATTACAAAGCGTATCGCTTTATAAGATTTTGTCGTGAATCTTTGTATGGTAATTACGTGAAGTTGCTAAAATTAAACAAAATTGTTTTAGAATTTCAAATGGAACTTTGGTATGTATTTACTGTTTGAATAGATAAGTATTTATTTTTATTACGTAATTAATTTAATAAAAGTGCACTCTATATCTCACACAAAGAAGGCTAGGCTAAAGGAACTTACTATTAAGACACTCTGCTTTCCGTTTAATTTTAGGGACATTGCTTAACTGAACTCAAAGGTTATGAAAAATGACCGATAGGCTCAAATTGCCTATAATTTGTGTAAATTATCAATAATTTATAAAAATTATATTTTGATAGAAAATATTACTATTTTAATACATTCAGTATATTTCATCATTCGACTTAACTGTTCTTTCCCTTTTTTGTTTATTTTATTATGTTATATACATTACAAATATAAATAAGAAGCCTTTCGAAACTGTTTGTACACTTTATCCACAGAGTCTCTCTTTTATCGTTCTCACCATTTCCCCAAAATTCAAACATCGCATAGCAAAAGATGTATTGTAAAACTGATTTCTTAAAAAACTTTTTGTAATGATGTATTTTAGATCGAAAAAAAAAATACTATTCTCCAAGAAAAGATTCAACCCGCGTTACCTACTATCGGGTATTTTGTGGAACATTAGGCCACTACTCTGTAGTATATTTAGCTATCTGGCTTTTAGTATATATAGCTATATAAGAGAGATAATAAAAATCTGAACTTTATAAAGGCATAAATAGCAATACCGAGAAATGCTGACAAGAAACTCGCTAGTCTTTCCTCTACAGTATGCTTTTGACCTATTTTCAATTACGTACTTGTCGTTGTACAAAAACACTCGACTCGATCTAACAGTTCTTGCTTAGCTCTTCGTAAGTTTGTATTAATATACTTAAAATAAGGTATTTTACTATATATGAGAAACATCTAAAAATATATAATTGTAGCAGTGTATAAAATAAAAAATGTATATTAAAATTTTCAAATTAGTAATTTTTATTTCTATATCCACGAAACCAGCCATGATGCAATATTGTATTTGTTCATAAGACTGACCGATCGAGCAAAATGGCATTGCTTACGTCAAAATCGTGCGAAATTTGAAATATAAAAATTAATCAATAAAAGAAAAAATACAATAGTTATTTTATATAACGGTTTCCTTTCTTAAATTAAAGGCAACTTAACAACTTACAACGTATCAAAAATTGATGTAGCGAGTACGCTGTTGTTTATATATTTATCAAAATTCTCAAAAAATTATGTTTTTCATATAATTTTTTCTTGTTGTTTTTTCTAATTACAATTTTTATTTCGCATATTATAACACTTTATTGAGGCTAGCTGGCTTCTTACATTCGTGTCGTAAATTATATATTCATATACGTGTATCATACTCCACAATAAGTAATTTCAACAGCAGAGCTAGACGTTCCTGTCAGAATACTTGCGCAACTTTTATACAACTTAGTTGTTACAACTTTTGTTTCTCGAGTCTCTGTAAGAATATCCTTATAAAGCTTTATGTATCGAACTCAAAGTCCATACAAGCCCTGACTAAAAACTGTGTTTTGGCGAAAGAATATTTAGTTTATTCCATAGTTTTATCTATATAATATACATATTGTGTAGGAGGTCGTCGTGGCGCAATGGTATAAGGTATAAGATTCGAACCCTACTCGACGGAATAAATTATTATTTACTAATATTTTCATTTCTTTGTTCTGGTAACAAGGCAAAACGCGGCATTGATTTACGTAGCAACGTCATAAAAAAATCTGCGGTGAGTGGGTGATGGAGTGTTTTAACATTAGGTTCCCTCTACACAAATGTGTTCAAAATAAAATGTGGTGTAAATTACAATTGAGGCTTACGCGTTACATATAAAGGTCATGAAAGAGCCTAAATGGTCTACATTAAATGTAAAGAACGACCAACTGGCATTAAATGGTCCTACCGTACGCTGTTCTAATACAGTTTTATTATAGTTATTTAACTTTAGGGTTAGATATTTCCAGTAACCCGCTTGCGGCTTCGCCCGTTGTTAGTGATAATACAGCCAAATATCCTTTTTTTTACAAATTGTATCCTACGTGTTATTCTGACATATAAGCCATATTACTGTTAAATTTAGTAGTTTTGCATGAAAAAGATACATCCATATAGACTTACACATTTATAATATTATTAAAATACTTTAGGGATCAGTTTAAAAATATTGTTCTAGCAGGTAATACGGTAATTCAGTTTGATTCCCAGGATAGGTATAATATGGCCAATGTAGCATGTAAGTTAGACATACAGATGCTTTTATGCCTGATTTTATGTGTTTTCTTTTACAATTGTTAACAAAATTAAAAACGTTTGAATATATACCAAAACATAATTCTTAATATAGTTCTAATCCTACTTTAAGTAGTGAAGTAAAAAAATATAGCTAAAAATTTAACAAATGTGATTATAAAAAAAGGACTCTTTTTATTAGTGCTAGTCTTTATTAAGGCTTAACGGGACCTTACGTTGTAGTAAATATATGTTTACGTACTATACTTATTAGGGATTAAATGTAAACGAAATGGACGTGTATTTAATTTATTTATTTTAGAATATTTAATCTACCGTCTGTCAGTAGATTAATGTTTTACTTATACATTTTTTTTTCTTTTCGTTTAGCTTCATGCTGTATCCCACACACAGCAGGGTAGAGGGAGGAAACATAGTGCTAACACACTTTGTTCTCCATTTTCTGCCGAATTCTGGAGATATTGCGTGCGTGTTGAATGGCAGAACTCAACGCCGCGCTTTTCCTCGACACCAGGACGAAGAAATGGAAATATAAATTTAAATAAATATTTATTCTCCTTGAGTGGGGATCGAACCCACAACCAGTCAGTTTTACAGTCACACTTAGTGCCCCTGCGCCACGACTAGCCTCACACACATTCTATAAAAATATTTTAACTTCAATATCATTATTTGGTAAGGTTTTGATCTTCTACAAATTGTTGTGCTTGTACCAATTTTGTACCAACTATTACTTAAGAACATAGAAATAAATCAGTTAGAAGGTTATTAAAAAAACAACATTTATTTTCTATTTAAGTTGCTAAAAGTGAAAAATATTCCCAGTGAAGGTGGACAGGGTGTTTACTTTTACTCTACGTTTAAATGAATGTGTTGTAGGGGACGCCCTGTATTAATTAACAGAAGCTGCAAGCGAAACTGGACTTTAACATAACGTTTTAAGTTACTTTTATCTTTGAAAATTCTCTTCGTTATTACTATAACTCATATTTCGTACTTTCAATTAACACAGCATTCCGAATCACTGAAATGCTTTAAAACATCAATTTTTTTTCATATATACGTATGTACATATATAGGTATTTTCGGACGGTAGTTCAGTTTTCAGATTAATGATATATGTTCTCATTTATGTGTGTCATTATCAGATTTTTATAATAATATGTAATAATATACATTCATTATATTGTATAATAAACGTAAAGCTGAATACTTTGTTTGGTTAAACGCTCTAATGTCACGAACCGCTGGTTGGAAAAGAAAGAATCTTATTGTATGAGATAGATAGAAGGTTATATAAAATATAAACTGTTCCATACCTCAATAAGCCAGTTATTGTATAAATATAAAAAAAAATAATGCAAGTTGTTTGTTCTTGTATACAAATATTTTACGCTCTATTTTTTATCGGTATCTTCCGTCAGAAGATATATAAAATACAGTATATTATGGCAATTTCAATGTGACTCTATGAACGGTGCCTAGCATTTTATTTTACCTTGATCTATTGATAAATTTAGCTACTTAAATAAAATCTGAGCTTACACTATTTAAGAAAGTTTACCTATCGCCATTTATATAATGTTATATATTATTTTTTGATTACTTTGTGATTTTAAACGGGGTAATCTTTGCTTGACGGACGAACATATGTTTACGTACTATACAGGGGTGAGGCCCAGTTTTGGATAAAATATTAATAATAAAAATATACATACAAAAATATTATCCCGAAAATGTCCTGAAATTATGTCAAAACAATTCTCTAGAAACGTTCCATACAACATACAATGGAAAATCTTCTGTAATATTTTATGTAAAAGCGAAAAATCCTTGTCAAAACGGATTTTCACAAGTCAGACCCAACATTGAAACCATTTCCTTCAACGTAACGTACACTACCAGTATTTTATTGTGTACGACAAAAATCCATTCAGCCTTGAAAATACAAATAGAATTGAAATGCAGTTTCTAATGGAAAATATTATGGTATTTTAGTTCTTGACAGTTTATATTGTTATAGTCTCATTTTTTGTTGCATTTTTTCAGGAACAATAATAAGCTAGTGCACTTTAAATATTTATGTACTATTATTTAAAGGTATTTACAAAAATATATTGATTATTTAGATACACTAGAAATATCGTAATTGAAATCGTTTAAGATTTTATTTGAAAAATATTTAGGTATGTCTACGTCTGGGACAAACGTGATTTTTTCCGCTTACATCCTGATCTTGCGAAAATTTCACGATAAAATGGCTTCTCAAATCTATCAGTGATAATCCTATGAAAACCAGATAAGGTGTACCAGAGGTCAACCAAATTTAAAAAGGATTAAAACACACAAAAATTTAAAACTTGTTTATTGTTGGTTAAAATATCGTGTAAATGACCTCCATTTTATTTTATTTGTTCCTTTTGACACATAAAGCCATTCAAAAGATTATTATGACATTTTATACCTATATTTTTTGAAGTGTAGTGATGTACCTATCTAACGTCCCAACAGATTATAACAAATTTTTTATACCTTATGTAAACAAGCCAAGCTATAAAAAGTATGAAACAGACGTTTAGCAAAAGAAGTCCACTATCATGGGCTGTTTAAACAAGTCTCCATCAGTCATTACAGAAAAAAAAATCTGTCAAAATTGTTTTTGATATAGTAATAACGCTTCAATATTATTGTTTAATGTCAGTATATAAGTATAATAACATAACTGGGAATATCTTAATCTTAGGTCGGAAAAGTGCTAATTGCAAGGATCATAAAATGTTTGTTTAGAAAACTTAAATACAAGCGTATAAGGATTCCGTCGTAGCTTGATGAGAATCTTTTATTGAGTGATTGTATGCTGAATCGCGAAACTCTACACCATGATTTGACTTATCACTAGACTGAGAAAAATACAATAAGGAACTAACCTGAAAGGACATCGAACCTACAACTACAGCTAACACCTCTACATTTAGAGGCCATGCCGCTGCATGACAGTCTGGTTAGCTTTTTCCCCAATAGTCTGGCTTAATAAGCTCGTCTGTTAGGTTATGTAATGCAAAAAGTTTGCCGTCAAGCTCTACTCCGCTGGAAATGAGCTTGCAAAGTAAGCTTTCTTAAATCCGTCCAAGTAGGATACTTGTGTTACGTCAAAAAACTTTTTCTTATATGGTAACATGTGATGTTTTTATAAGATAATATGCAACTACATTTTATATTTTTCATTAAATTCAATAATCAACTAACAGAAATTAACGCGTTACATTGTCTTGATTTAAGGTTGATATCACAACCATCAATCCGTTAATAATCAAACAGCCTAAACCAGAGTAACTATTAAAGTCTCTCTGCCTCTTTAAGAATCTAAATGCAATAAAAATAAAATAATTAAAACAAAATCGACTTTACTGAAAATGAGAATTCAATTCAAGTAAGAAAAAACAATTAAATATTTCGAGAACAGATAATCATATTCTTACTTTACTTTGAGAGCTTTACAAAAGCGCAGGCAAATTAATATCTATCTACCTACAAAGGGATGAAGATCTCAATTAGGCTTATCTTTTAAAGGTAAAACCCGAAAAAAATAAGTATTTTTAGGTAAAAAGTTATTTTCTAGGTAAAAAAGCTCTATCACTAACTGCACTCGCATGCCTGAATGGATCGTTGACCCAGAAAACATTTTAATTGCAAGTAATAAACTTAAGAGTATTCTGAAAATTGTATTATTACTATGTATAAAATTTTACAATATTTTTTATCGCTTATATTTAAGGATTAAATGAATTATGTTTATATTTTTGTATTGATGATGAAAATTTCACCAATTGCTTTGTATTAACTCAACTTAACTACTAAAGTTTCATCAATATATATATATATATATATATATATATATATATATATATATATATATATATATATATATATATATATATATATATATATATATATCTGTATATATCATACGCTGCACACTGCACAGTTTACACTGTTTCAATTTACACTCGCAAAGTTATTTTAACACATAGTAACAGCGATAACACTAACTTTTAACGAGAGGCAGAATAACAAAGTATTAACGCAATCCATCAAAAACGTCCTTCAATATAGCCATTCCCTTCTCTTTATTATTATTTTCATATTTTACAAATTACCCTTACACTTACATTTAACATGCCTATAAATATTTCAAGATTCCGCTAGATAGCACTGTATCAACTATAAAAGGAAATTATTTGAGTTTGAATTTGATAAGTTGTATTTTTTTTCAAACATTCAATTGAAGATTCCTATGGGAGGTACGAAAATGCGACCTAAGGTTTTAATAATTTTCACATTAGAAATCCTAAGTGCGTTCCAAACATACATTATAGGTATATTAAAACATGAACATAATTCAGTGTATTAAGTAAATAATTCTGTGGTTTAAGCGGGCGAAGCCACGAACAGGTCGCTAGTTTACAATATATTTTTAAATTGACTTAAATGCAAAACTAAGAAGCCGCTTTACAAAGTTAAACATTTCACAACTATTTAAGTCCAATTTGAATTTAGATCAAAGATTTCCAGAGATTGTGTATTGTTAAAATAGCAGAATTTGTCTCCATCTGATACAGAGACAAATTCTGCTATTTTTATTTTATTTTTAACTTGTTTTCAATCGCGACTAAGGTCCCTATGACTAAGGTGTCCACGACTAAATTTTGACTTGACGAATAACCTAATTCAATATACTATATAATTTTTTGATAAATAGACCAACAACACAAAAAAAATATTTTAAATCGAACCTGTAGTTCCTGAGATTTCAAATATTACTACAACTGTTTTGAACTTTATAATATTAATATGGAAATATATCAAAGCAAATAGTTTAAAATTAAAGCGTAAAACAACAGCACCAAAATTTCAAATATAGTTCTCCATTTTGGATTTGGGTCAAAGTGTTCCAGAGATAGTACATTGTAAATGTGAAGCCCTATCTGATTTAAACACAGAACCAGCTATTTTTATTTTGTCTTTTATTGAAAGTACCAAAATAAACTGACGAACTAATTTACTAAATGGAAGTTTGACATTTTAAAATGTAGTTATATTATATTATTATAAATTGGACCGTCGTGTCGCATTTGGCTGTGAGCGCGATGGTTGCGGATTCAATTGCCACTCGAAAGAATTAATTGTATTTACATTTTTTTTATCTCTCCGCTTCGTCACTCAACAAAAAAAGTCTCGAAAAGTGGACAGAAAGTGGTGACACCTGCTTTACGTGGGAAACAACGAGAAGCTCTCGCTTAAAATAAATAGCTTTATTCTAAATTAGTATATTTATTTTATCTGTGTTCATTTTTTTTCTATATATTACTATTGTATAGAACGAAAAATGGGTCAGATACAAATGATCGAAAAATGGCAACTTTATAAGCCCAAATAATTTTTATATCTTTTTTTAATTTTCGTCTATTATACAACAAGTAAGTCTCTAAATTCTAATATGTACTTAGTGAGGAGGCAATAGAGCATTCACTGTTCAAAGTAAATGTTGTTTTTTTTATTTAGTTTATTACAATCATTATCCAGAACGGGAATTTAATCTAAATCTTACAGTCATATTATACTGACTCACTGCGGGTATATCCCGCAAAGGCAGAGAGAACCTAGTGTTCAGACACTCTTTTCCCCAGGAACCGCCCAAAGTTCGAGACAATGTGTATTGAGTGGCGGAATTTAACACCGCGCTTTCTATTTTTCTTACTATTTAACTACTAGAGCGAGGAAAAATAAAATATTAAATAATTCTTGCCCCCGAGTGGCAATCGAATCGACAACAGTCACGTTTAGAGCCAAACACTTTCTCAGTACCAACCAAGACCTTTAGGTACTAAAAAAATATTATGAATATTTACTTTTAATACTTCACGTTTTACGCAGAACCTTGTTGTAACAAAACATTCGCGATCATAAATCCGACCGCCAGGGCCCCAGCAATATGTAGGAGCTGTAATTTATGCATGTTACGAAATATTCTCGCATTTTTCAAAAAGTTACCGCCGAATGTTAAATTTTTGAAATTATTTACAACAAAGTGTTGTTATATTTTAGTTTTGACGTCGGTCCAGATTTATTATTTGGTTAAGTAAATTTGTATGTAGCGCTATTGAGTTATTTTTCTGTTGCATCTTTACTTTTATAATGCTCGTGAGTTTGTTTGATTGAACGTCCCTATCTCAGGAACTACTAGGTAAAATTGAAAAGTTATTTTTGTATAACAGTCAATTTATTGAGGAAGGTTATATCACTATAATCGTTTCAACGTTTTTTGTACACTTAGATATTTCTATCTGACTACAGAGCGAAACCGCTGGTAAAAACATTAATAGTGACAAGTTCAAATTAAGTATTAAATTAAATATAAAGCATTGTGAGTCAAGTTTATCAAATTTTCTAGTTTCTTTAGGAGCTAGAAAACAGTCACGACAGTCTCATACTGTGTACTATAATCTACATATATACTTCTGTCTATAATATTCTATTTAGTATTAGTGTTCGAACGAAAAATTTGAATTAGAGCAAGTTAATCCTTTTAATTTTATTTTTATCTTATCTCTTATTAAAGATATAGTTATGTAAAACAAAATATTCCCAAGTAATTTGTTCCACAATATCAGACCTCTTAATGAAAAATGAGGTAATAGAGGGCGCGGGACAATAGCCGTATTCAACCGGTTCACACTGACTGTCGCCGCGTTGCTTGCATTATGCACTATGAAGCGCCGCGACGTGCAAATTAATTCTTTATTCATTAAAATCTAATTAATTTTATAATTAACAATATGTCTATAGTATAGTTATTGTTTGTTTACATTGTTTTTAATCTTTAGGGTTCCTCAAAAGTTGAAAAGGACCCCTACTTAAGGATCACATTTTTTGTCTGTTTATATAAATCATTTATCTCGAGACTGCGTAGAAGTATCAAGCTGAAAAAATTAAAGGATTTTCAGATCTACATTCCCTTAAAGCAGAGAAGAGCCATGTTCCCAAGTCAACACAATCAAAAGATTTGAAAACTTATGCATAATTTTTGCTGCATTTACAGAGCTGAAATTTGGCACATGGTGAGAACTTACAATAAAAATTCTGAAAAAATTCTTAAAAGTGAAGTTTTATATATATTTTATAAAGAAAACCATTTCGTATGAAAGTGAACTGCAAGCTTATGTTTCATACGAAGAAATGTGTCGATTCGGCCGAAAACTTAAGTTTGTTAATTTTACTCGCCGCGTAATTTGTGCATAATGGGTTTTTCACGTAGATCCACAATTAAAACATTTGGAAAGAAGTGACATATTGCAGTACAAATAAATAAAAAAATCTGAATATTACAGATAAATTAAGTCTAGAATTCTGCAATTGGTACAGAATTCTCGGTGGGTAAGTCCGACTAGCACTTGACTGGTTTTGATTTTTTTAGTTTTCGCGTCACGCTGCATGCCACATACAGGGAACCTAGTGTTAGGACTGCCGAATTTTCAATGCATTGTGTGCTCATTGGCCGGTCTCAGTGTTATTAAAATAAAAAACGCTTACAAAAGCCCATTTCATTTAAACGTCTGTCCTTTAATTTATTTGGCAACATTTTGCATCCGTTTAGACCCTCTCGACTTTACAAAGGGTGTACTCGTATTGTTTGCGGGAGGGATATCATTTATTCAACTGAGATTAGAATTAAAATTATTCAAAACACCTTTGTTACCTCACAGCTTAGTATTTCTTCTACAATGTTACTTTATCCTAACCTAATGGGTATTAC
Organism: Heliconius sara; assembly: GCA_917862395.2. Lineage (NCBI taxonomy): Eukaryota > Metazoa > Arthropoda > Insecta > Lepidoptera > Nymphalidae > Heliconius > Heliconius sara. The sequence goes on from OU860798.1 coordinate 7,799,072, forward strand.
AGGAATATTGCTATAGTTTTGGTTATTGTAATGTAAATGAATTTAGCGTGTAGACGAGAGGTACTTATATTTCTGACGACGTTGATTTTTTTTAATATATTTTTTGGATGTCAGTATACATTTTGATATTTTTATTTTTTTATACTTATTTATGTAAATAAGTAGTTTCACGCTGTATCCCAAACAGAGCAGTGTTTTCCGAGAGAATCTGGAAACCTAGTGTTAAGACACTTCCGTTCCTCACGTTGTACAGAATTCTTGAAGCTAAGTCAGCTTAAAAAAAGAGATGACAATTTATGCATTTTTTAAATGTTTATTGCAATGAAATTTGTTGCGTAATCAGAAACTGTAGGGTACGTTACGTGGACATTTATGAAATTTGGCAGGAGCTTAGAATTTATAATCCGAAAAGCGATAATTTATAAGTATTTCATTGATCATCATATATAGTTGATATAAAAGCAAAGTTACTAAGTTTTTATAAATTGTAATTCTCGTTGACCTTCAGTCCTGCAATCGGTACGGAATCCTCAGTGGGTGAGGCGAGAGAATTGAACATTATTTCTATTATATCAATCAATATTTTTTATGCGTACTCATTTTATATGAAATTAAGTACAGTTATAAATTTTGTAATAGTTTTTATTTGTAATTTCTAATTTTTGATTATTTTTCTTTTATATAGCTAATTCTCACCATTTTTATGGAAACACTTGTTCCGATTTTTCCTTGTGTACGGAACCCTAAAAATGGAAAAAAATAACAGAAAACTGTTCTCCCTGCATCAAGTTGTCTCATACGCTGCCTGTATGTGTCAGCGGATCAGTAAAATATATATTCCAAAGTGACTAACATTATTATCTCTTATCATATAAGTAAATAAACAATTATTATCAGTTGTTATCACCTTTCAATAGTGGAACAGGTGATCGATGATAATTGTGAAACTAATAAAATATGATCAAGATTTTATAATAATGTTATAATAGATTGTGGATTTTTTAAAACTAAGGTTTATAAACTAAAATAATCTATTAAATATTTCAAGCGGTCTACTGTTTTTTTTTCTCGTGACGTTTCGAAGAGAATAAATTAAATAAGATACTTATAAAAATAATAATGTATAAAAATGTATGACCTAATTACGTATTATAACAGCAGTAGGCCCTCTCACGAATTTTTTGGTACAATTTTAATTATTAAATAATAATAATTTTTGTCCATCTCATCACTTTAATACACCAATAAAGAATTGAATCTACAGCCTTTGTTAACAAAATACTATAAAACAGGAGCAAGCTCTACATTTTGTTATATGCAAGTTAACTTTGTACTTCTAGAAGTTGTTCTATTTAAAATAACTAATAAGTAGGTACAAATTAATGTGACAGAGTGACAGTAATTCGGCAGCAAGCTTGGCGGCTCTCGCGAACTTGTGTAATGAAAAAGTAGAAAGATTTGGCAAAAAAATACTTTTCAAATCTTGTGTAAAATATTATTTGAGCTATGAATTATTTCAATAAGTTCTTTATGTTAAATTCAATATATTCTAAGATATTAAATTTATTATAAAAAAGAAATTTTTAATAAAAACTAAGAATAGGATGTAGCTATATTTTTTTGATAATTATTAATATATACTAACCTATAATAACATTATAAAGCTGAATAGCTTGATTGGACTACTGATTCGAAAAAAAATTGTATTAAATATTTTTTATGAAAAAAATTATAGATATTAATTACATAACGTTTATTATTCCAATGTTGCCCACTGTAACTGCAATAATAATGCATCGAATATAGAATGTATCATGATACATTCTACACAACTCTTAAGATTTTCTATTTGGCTCGTTATTCGCGAGCGAAGCCACAAGTAAAAAAATAAAATCAATGATTAACATTGACCTGGTGGATACAGTGTTAAGGCCTTTATGGCGCAGCGTCTGAGTGATAACGCGATGGTATTGAATTCCAACTCACTCGCAGAAATAAATAATTACGAATTCGTTGCTCTGGTAATAAAACCAAGTATAGCGTTGAGTTCCGCCGTTCAACAATAAAACCGTTGTCAGTGCCTACCTTGCTTGGATACAGTGTATATGTGGGATGCAGTGAGAAACTAGAAAGAAAACTATTTATAACATTTTTACTCCACTATTCCCTTTCTCAATATCAAAGTAAGTATTTATTTATCTAGAGACCAATCAATGGTCTTTTTGTTCTATAATATGTAGAACAACGCGGTATATTTTATGATATGATATTTTATTTTGTAATTATCTGTATTTATAAATTTAATAATGTATATTGTATATTTGTATATTATTTATAGATTTTCTTTCTTCTGCAGTTGAATATATATACTCATTTCATTTGTTGACCAACCTTGTCCCTTCAAATGGTCTGTTGGTTAAGGAATGACGTAAGCAATTGCGTTCATATTAAAATGTAGAGCTCAGTATTGTTACGATACTTTGACCTTTAGAGGCCTAATAAAAAAGAGAGAAGAAGAGTTATGACTTTTAATTGCAATTAGCTACTTCTGTAAACGGAGGAGGTTCTCATTTCGACTATATTTTATTATTATGGCAGCCGAGGCATATCGTGTCGCACAAACATGCGACTGTAAGCGAGGCAGGCTGTGGTCTGTGATGGAGATTGATTGCCACTTAGGGAAATTCAATATATTTAATCATTTTAATTCTCCTCCCTCTGATAACAAAGAAAATTGCAGCATTAAGTTCTTCCTTTCAACAGTTGGTGTGGCACTGCACCGCAGGGTCGTAGATTTTAGTCCTTGCGATAACATATATTTTCATTATTTTGTTCTGGTGACACGCGCGTCGTTAAGTTCCGCCGCTTAAAAGCAATATTTTGTAATATAGCTGGGATGTTTGGAATGTAGGGCGCAGAGGCTTAACACTAGGTTCCCTCTGCCTACCCTTATACAAACATGCGGGATACAGCGTGAAACCAAAAAAAAAAACTATACTATTTACAACTACCGATATTACTAAGAACAGACAGACATAACGGGTAGAAGTAATGAGGGTTTAAACACATATATACGTCATGGAACCTCGTTTCAGAATGAGAAAAACCTGTATTCCTTCAACCTACAGAATTTGGCTGAAAATGGGAAACGGAAATATATCTTAATAGGAATAGAGTTGCTTAACACTAGGTTCCTATGTGCGGGATACCATGTGTTTTTTTTCTGTATGTATGTTGTATTTTTGTACAAATATAACCAGTAGAGAATGCAAATGGACTCTTCAAAACGCCTGCTTATAAAAACAAGGCAATGTTACGTGATGTAACTATTTCTGTATTATAATATAAATAGTATACCGTTAGGGCAACTGTTATAGCAATCATATCAAAATTTCCTTTAATTCATACAATTCAGCCCAAAATTTGTTTGAACTTTGTCTCTATAATGACCCCTTTCAGCTAAACGATGTTTACAGCGGACTAATCGTTTAGTTGATCCAATTAATAAATTTCTTAGGAGGTACTGAATTGCACAGTATATTTGACTTTATTTATAATATCAGATTTAATGGATTTTTTTTTCTAATATTAATAAAAGATTCATGATAAACTACTTTATTAAGGTGAAGTTATAGAATTTCCTATGTATGTCAAGTGCTATTAATATTGAAAATATTATGTAATTAGATATTTGCATTCATAGGATTTTAGCATATAATATTTTATTCATACACAATAAAAATAAAGAAAGATATTAGTAGTGGAGTACGTTGTACAATGTAGAGTATAAAACATCTTTTAAACACTGCTGTCCCCCACCAATATATTACCCCTAGAAGAAGCCATTACATAAAATTAGGCCATAAAATGTCATAAAAAAGACAAATGTTCAAGCAGTTTTAGAAAATTTATAATGGCGCGGAAAACTGAATGATGTCTTCTTACAAAAGTGCAGATGCAGACACGGAATGAAACGAATGGCTGCGTGGACATTCACCGTGTTATTTACAAGATTATATTTGCCTTGTACTTAGCACTAATGTGATTATAAATATAACGTGATGTAAACGTTTTTAGTAGCAAAATATATTGAAAATATTTAAAAAAATATTGCTTTTCAGACATTTTACTTGTAAAATTCAACACCGCGGCAAATATTGACAGATATGTTGATAATAGATTGAACGCTGCAGGCAAGAAATTGTTATTGTGACTCATACTCCCTTATTGTTATATAATTGTTGAATACGACTAGTTTTTTGCATGTTCCCTTATATTCTAGACTTACCGGGTGTAGAGGTGCGTACAGATAGTAGAGACGCGGTGAACTGGTTAGATTAGACCGGGTTACCGACCACGGCACGTGTGTCCCGTGTGAAGGCCGGGCGCCGACTGGCTGCGTCGATCGATAGACGGCCATTGCTGGGTTGCGTTCCGTTTACACCAATTTCAAATTCAGATATATATTTTTCTTATTGAGGCGCTACTTTTATAATGTCGTATCGATGTTTTGTTGTCTGTGGTTAAATATTTGCTTGCTATATTTTTACTTGCTTTGCTGCTAATAGATATTAATATTATTGAAGATTAATGTTATATTATTTTATTATTATAACTGAAATACTGTTATTAGTAACATTTTCTTTTTTATAATTAATATAAAATACATTACTGGCTTGTATTAATATATAAAATATAATTTTAAGTCTTATAGACTAGCTATATTTAACTGTAACAATGTTGTACTATAAATAACTTAATAACAAAAGTAATTACATTAATGTATAACGGAATATGATGTTATCTTTCGCTTGCACCAGTCTCTACACATATAGTTTATATTTGTTTACATTCAGATTATCTATAGTAAATTTATGCAACATTTTTTAATTTCATACTTTAAATGACTTAGTAGAGTATATGTTTAATAAATTTAATTACTAATCTAGAACAACCAGTTCAAAGGCGAAAACTCCTTTTTTCCGTTGATAAATATTGACAAAAAAAATTAGGATAGAAACATCCAACACCATGTATATGGAATTGTTGATAATTTCCTCAATAATTGAAATTATCATTTACAGTAAGACATTTTTAACTACTTCGCAAAGACGTTCACATAATATATGTACATAAATTAATAAAACAAAAGTAATTAACACAATGTAGGTTCAAATTTACTTTACAAACTCTACAATTTTATATAGTAATATGCATCCTCTTATTTAGTCGCTATACAAAGGCACTCAGCAGTACACAATAAGTTTTCGCGAACGCGAAGTGCGACTCGGCGATGACGTAATTTATTAATTTCGGCAACAATGTATCTAGTCTACGCGTCGCATTGTTTGTACTCTATTCATGTTTTTACTTAAAGCGCTAGCGACTTTAGTTTCAGCTTATGTTCACGTAAAAACGAAAATTCTTAAGAGATTTTTGTAGAAAGACTTTTTGTAGGAAGATTATTTATTAAACTAAATTAAACTGCCTTAGCTACAGTTACATTTGTACTTATTAAATTTATCGATTTAAATTGGTGCGTTGCATCCAACAAATAAAAGGAAACTTTAGTGTTAAAATATTTTGTTTTCCACTTCCTGTCTAATTTTCCAGACTATTATAATCGAGAGTTTTAGGAATCAGAAAGAATCTCCAATACACAGTCAAACGCTATCATCATACGCCACCATCGCCCTTATCTTGAATTAAGAACAGAAACAGAAAAAATATAACAAATAGCCATTCTAAGCATATGCCATGAAAATTATATTTTTACTAAGAAATGCCGTTTTTTTGGTAGCTATTAGAATAGAAATTTACATGTTACAAATTTCCCTCTGCCTACCATTATCTTTGTGAGATAAACGTAAATATATAGAATGGAATATTTGAAAATTCATCACAGTAGCACGAGCGATGTATTGAAACCTTGTTCTTGTTAGAACAGTTACATAATCCGAATTGAAAACGGATGATAGAAGACTACTACTACATTTCTGCCTAGCATGTATTCAGCAACTCCTGCGGACCGCAGATTTGTAGTTTTATGTTTTATTGACATATTTTTTTGTATCGAGGCCAGTCCAAAGCCAGCCACAAAGTGTGACTGTAAAACCGACTGGTTGTGGGTTCGATTCCCGCTCGAGGAGATAAAATATTTACTTCCATTTATATTTCCATTTCTTCGCTCTGGTGTCAAGGCAAAGCGTGGCGTTGAGTTCTGCCACTCAACACGCATTGCCTCTAGAATTCAGCAGAAAGTAGGGAACGAAATGTCTTAAATTAAGTTCCCTCTAGCCTAGCCTGCTGTATGCAGTATTTTTTTGTATTGAATAAACTGTAATATATAGTAGATATTTTAGTAAGGTTACATAAGTGGATTATTTACTTTTCACCAGTAAGACCACCATGAGAAAATGGGTTTACCATCAGTGAATGTTGGGTAATCCCAACTAAAAACAAGACCATCACACTATTCGATGGATGAGATGGATTTTTCCCATTCACCAAAGTATATAAAGTGCTCGGCCATTTGAACACAGTGAACACACAAGCAGCTAAATATGAATCTCGGACACTAAGTGTTGACACATTGAAACTAGATCTTGAAAAAAGTACTGTCAACTGCCTACTGGTATATATTCCACTCTCAGCAAAGCACAACAGTTTAAAACGAAACCTACTCGGCCCAACAGATAACTCGCCCCCTGGGAAAGTCCCAAAAAAAAAATAATATATATTGAGAGGGACAAAGATTCAAAGATATTTGAAACTAAAGAACTCAAATGCAACTATATCAAGAATCATGTTTGTACTGATTAAATCAGTAAATACTGTATCGTATACAGTATCGTAGCAACGCTACCGATGTAATATTAAAGAAGACTGTTAGGTAAAAGCTCATTCCTACGTTAGTTGGTTAAGTTAATTCAGGTGTCTTTTTTAATTTATTTAATACGTTGTGTCTAAGTTGGTTAATTTGTATTTATTTAAATAAAGTAAAATTAAATTCGTGAAGCAAAATCGATATATTCAACAAAATATTAATTGGCAAAAACTTTTATTCATAAATTCATTGTTTTAAACATAAATCTTGCGGCGTTGAGTTCCGCTACTTAACCAGAACAGTGTATTGGATTCCGACCAAAAACGGAGATTGGGATATCTTAAGAATAGGATACTGGAACAAAGCGTGATGCTACAAAATAAGTAAGTTATATGTGAATTCAAAAATTTTAAGCTATTGATCTAACCATATATACCTACAATTTGAGCGTTCAATTTATTTTACTGCGTGTGTATTTAAAAATAAACTGTATCTTTTACAGCAGGTAGAGCAAAGAACTAGTCATCGAAGAAATTACTGTACTTAAAATAGTATTTTTCCAAATAAAATCAAAAGTTCAAATTGTGTAAGTGTTCTAAAACATTAATCAATAATAACACTTCATTATATAAGTAAATTAGTTTGCAGTTCCACCTTTTTTTCCTGTACAAGTGAAATCAATTAGTTCCCCTAGTAGAAACTGAACCCACAATCATCACATTTTCAGTCAAACGCTGCGCGTCACGATGGTCTTAGCATAAATTAATTATCCAAACATATTGACTACACAAATTAATAGCTCAACATCACAACAAGTATGTAGAAGTAAATAGTTGTACTATAGTTTAAAATTACCAACAAAGTTATAAGAGGAAACAATTCGCCAGTAAATCGAGCTGCACCATGCATCCAGCGCCGGCGATATATTACCCAAGTTGCATCAGCTCTAGTTTATAGGTCGGTCACTTTCCTACGATGTAGAGATGAGATTTTAAACTTTGTTGTAATGTATCTACTGGTTAGTGAACACGTACTAAGCTTAGTGTCTTTTGTCTTAATTTTCTTTTATTATCAGATTTTATAGTGTACAGTATTATTGTGCTAAGTTCAGTGTAACTGGATCTAAATGTAATCGCGATGGTTGTGGGTTGAATCTCTGCTTGGAGGATTTTTCCTGCTCTGATAGACTCCCCACGCTTTGCCTCGAAAATTTGTAAGGCTAAAAAACGTCTTATCGCTAGATTTTCTCGACTTTCATACGGGAAAAATGACAGAAGTGGGAAAATTGCAATGTAACTAATTTTCTAATCCCGTATTAGATCTTTTTAAAGATAATTCAATTTGAGTATTAAGTATTGATTTTTCAGGATGATACAGTACATAGTATATTATAATCTATTAATAGTAGGAAATACAAGAAAAAAAATTAAATAAGTAACGTTAAAGAAATAAAAATGTCTGTTGAATAAATATAAAATTTAAAAAGCCCAAATGAGTTTACATGAATTTATACTGGACAAATTTAAAACGTGGAAACCATCACCTCCAGAAGTGTTGAGGACCAGTAATCGAGATATCTCACTCGCGTTATCAGCTGGACCATTCGGCTTCCTCGGAGATCATCTTATGTATAAAATTGAGAAGAAAGATAAAATACCACCGTGGAATGTGGTTTACAGGTATTAATTAGCCTCATATGACATTTGCTTTTCAGTATCACACTTTTTCTGCATACAGCAAAGTATGCAAGGAGATCCTAGTGTAGAGACACGCAATACTTCGGTTATCAGCAGGTCAGTCGAACTACTACGTTAAAGAGTCAAAGAAAATAAAAAGACAAACATTGTTTGAATATATACTAGTTTCACATTTTGCACTCTTTTTTTCTCGTTTATTTAGAAACATTGCAGTTTGGACGGCTGCGCCCATTCCTGGACTTAACTTTATCAATATATGGAATTATACATTATATTCTGTCGCTGAAAACGAAGTATCTTAACACTATACTCCCTCTGCTATATACGAAAAATAGCGTGCATACTCTTTAAACGAACTGAAATGACATTATTATACAATAGAAATTAGGATAGTTAGATAATATATAAATAATGTTATTTGATTTCTGTCTGTTAAACCATGTATAAATAGAACGCTATATGCTACGCTATAACGCTACATAGCTCTACATAAAACAAATTTCCAATTATAGAGCCATATTCACGTTCATACAATAGATGGAAGTGATTATTTGATTTTGTTGAAATTAAATTTTGATTTAGTTATATTATATTTGATTAAATTATATTACGTTAGTACTTCTATTTGCTCTTGATATTTAGTTAGGCTGATACTGGAGTTTGTTCCGGTGTGTTATTAGTAAAGTTATTGTTCAGTTCGTATAAAATCTATTTACACATTTTATTTTTAGCGGAGCAGCCAGATTTTGTCTTCAATGCAATCTATGCTTGTGAGCGTTGATGTAGGAGGAAGGGTATAAAATATTTTTTCGTGACCTCTTGTCTTTGGTGTTTGATATATAATACAATACAGAACTACAAAGGCATATTCTAATTGGCTTTTTTATTTTTATTGGATTTTTCGTATTAACAAGGTCTGCAGAGAAAATCTGTTAATAGATTCTTGTATGTATTTTTTTAAATGAAAATATTAAAAATGTCTAATAGCATAAGGCAACGCCACGTTTTAGTTAGTTAAACTAGAATAATTTAAATATTTTAAAACTGTTTAGAGCATAAAATTTTATATTATACATACATACCAAGTTTCGCTTAGTAACTTAAGTAATAAAGTCATGAGTACGACGGTATGGTACTTCAACTTTCTATGTATTCTTACAAAAAGCTTACAAAGATCATAAAATAATACAATACAAACAACAAAGTGACTAAAGTTAAAGTGAAGTACTGAAACATGGAAACTAATATATACATAATCTTTTATGTCTGTAAGTCCCAATTTTAAAAGTACATACAATTTCTTTTTCAACTTCACGCTGTATCACAATTGTTGAAGGGTAGGCAGAGGGGGCATATTATTAAGACACTTCGCTCCCAACTTTCCGCCGCAGTCTGGATGCATTGCTTTGCCTCAACACCAAAGGGAAAAAATGAAAATATTTAATATTTCATTTCCTCGAGGGGGAATCAAACTTAAACTCTTCACGTTTACAATCACATGTTTCACCTTGGGTCACTTCAGACCCAACAATATTAATCTGGTTATATATATATTTTTAATTTTAAGGCCAGTAAAATTATTTTCCATTTTGGTTGTTTACCGGTTCTGTTAAACTACGTGGTGCGTTTCACTACTCTCAATACACAATATTTTGAGTTCTAGCGGAAAATAGAAAATATTTTAATACTAGAATTTTGGCCTAGGTATATTAAGTAACAGCGTTAGTGTAGGGCCCCTGTCCTGGTCATTCCTTTATCTCCTTTTATTCATGTCTCTAAGAAAGTTTAAACGGATATTATAAAGATCATCTCGATCCTCAATCCCAAACCCTCGATCGTCGATCCTCGATAATTGATCTTCAATCCTTAATTATTATTAATAATTTGTAATCTTTAATCCATAATGTGTATTATGTTATCTGTTTTCCATCACATATATCCATGATCCATAATCCACAAATCGTAAATCATCATCCCTTATTCTTAATTCGTATTCCATCATACCATGATATATAACCTATAAACCATAATCCATAATCCGCATACATGTAAAGATTGATGATAGTGGACGAAGTAAAAAGGTATGTGGATAGAAAAAAAAGTAGCATTGTTTTTTGCGATTGTAATATTCTAATCTCTTATTCATTCAATTTGAAGATACAATCAGCACATCTTCCTCTTTATAAGTTACATTTATACAGTATCCATACCTGCATACCTATATCATAAATTTGAAAGTAACTCTGTCTATCTGCCTGCCTGTCTGTGACGCAATCAGGATCAAACCACTGATCAGATTGTGATAAAATTTCATATAGAGGTATTTGAGAGTCTTGGCATGGACATAGGCTTTTTTCTTTTTCATATTTGTAATGTTCTCGATACTCAGATCTACGGCCTTATAATTTCCTGATAAAAAACATATTTCTGAATTTACTTAGAAAAAAATATGGCCGTTTATATCGCAAAAAACGCGTATTTCGACACTATAAAGGGAATCAAAATTCATACGGTCTTTTCGGGTAAACTAAAATTATGAAATTCGGGAACTAGCATCTACAAGTAATACTAGTTCAGGAAAAAATACAAGAACTATATATTTGCGTCTAAATCCTGAAAAAATAAAAGCGTTAAATGGCAAAAAACGTATTTCGATACTATAAACGAAATCAAAAATAATAGGCCACTTCAGATTGACCAAGAATTAAAAAATTTGGCACCTAGCATCTACAGGTAGATAGGATAGTTTAAGAAAAAATCTGAAAACTATACATTTGTGGTTAAATCTTTAAAAAAAATTAAAGCCACTTGTTCAAGTGGATCAGATGAAAAAACTCTTCTTGCCAAGCTAAGCTTGAATTTCAGTAAAAGTTCTAGCCTCCAATTTCTGTACGAAACCCTCGATGAGCGCTCGCTTGTCTGGTTTTTTTTCTAATAGTAAGTTTAGTACTCTATTTAACGAACTTATTAGCAGCGCTAACAACATTATCCAATATCTAACGTTAATCTCTTGTACAATACAAGACATCAAATTAGGTCATAGATTATGCATCGATTGATCTGGATTAACGAACAAATTATTACCGGACGGACCGTCACGTCGATAAGTGACACTAGCCTGTGAATAAACCAATTTTCATGTTACTAAGTTAATTAGTTTTTGGTTATTTATTAATATTAATATTTATTGAGACCAACGTGGCATGTGGCTGTGAATGTGACAAGTTGTAGGTTCGATTCCCACTCGAGTAAATAAAATATTTTCCATTTCCTCGAGTGATAAAAACATTAAATCATAGTTGGGCAGAAAATAGAGAGCGGAGAATCTTACTAGATTTATTCTGTCTAATTCTACAATATACGGGATACAGCGTGAAGTTTAAAGAAATAACGTTATTTTTGTAGGAGAACGCGATCTAAAATCTGAATGATATACCTATATTTATACACAGATTAAGTAGGAGATGAAAAATAATAAATGTAGCTAACAATACTTTAGAAAAGGTTAACAATATATAAAACTACGTGTCTGTAGCGATTAAGTAAAAAAACATAGAATACATAATCAAGGTTGAGTATTTGTTTTGATTATAGGTATTATGGTAATTGTTGGTAATATAAAAATAGAATAATTTGATTAAAAATAATGTAAATAATTTGTCGCATAGTATCAGAGTAATTGTATGTTGAGTTGTGGAACTCAACACTGCGTTTTGTCTGCGAAAAATTAAAATAACAAATTTTCCAAATTGTGAATCGAACCCACAATAATCCTACTAATACCTACTTATCTATACTATACCTACTTATATAAACTATAATAGTTTTGAACTATCTCATATATCTGTCACGTAAGCTTATTTGTCAAGACCCATATACAATTATGATTTTACGACTTCGAGGTGACTTTATTGCCCAATATTGTACTGAATCGTGTTTATGATATTATGATACTAAATGCATAATTAAGCATGTTGTGATTCGATTTATGTTACGATAACGATGTCTTTACATAGATATGACGATTACGTTGATTTTTGTCATGAAACTCTTCATTTAATTTTAAAGGCCGTCTTGGTGTGCTGGAACGGCATTTGTCTTTAAATATGATGATTGTGGGTTCGATCATTATATTTAAATTATTTACATACCCCGCGCTGGTAGATTATGCACGCCTTTGACTTTTACCTCTCAAGTCATAAAAAGGAATTAACAGCGTGTGATTTTAAACGTAACGGTATTGTATTCGATGCCCACTCGGGAAAAGTATTATTTTAATATTTTCGTTTTCTCGCTCAATTAATAAGACAACACACAGTCCAACAGTCTGCCATTCAACTTGCTATGTCTTGAAAAGTCTACGGAAATTGAGGAACGGACCTACTATATGCAATTTACTATAGCAATTATACAAAAAGTAATAATTTTATTATGCTATTTATAAATATCATTACATTTTCATTTTATTATGTTGACACAGAGTAAAACATAGAAAGAACGCAACATTTTTAAGACGAGTAACTTAAGTGGAAGTCGTGTACACACGATTCCCTTACAGGATAAATATTTGAGTCCGCCTCAAAGGTCTGGCGTTTTCCAATAATAAGCGGAAAATGGGGAATGACCTTTTGCCATAAAAGTTATAAGAACCATAAAAATATTAATATTTCTTTTGTTTCGGTGGTTTGTATTGTAACATATGTATTTATAACATAAAAATAATGCTTTGTATACTCATAGTCTTATATGAAACCATATATGAGCTAACACCTCGAAATGCGTTACTCCCGGCTAGAATAGCCGGGAGAAGAAAATAAATGCTTACTTTAGACAAATCTAAATTAGGTATTTATATATATACATCTTTATGTCTACTCTCTTATTGGTTAATTTGTTATTAATTTATTGCATGTAAAGTTAACATAATAAGTGTAATAATCTATATTGGAATTACTTGATGATTTTCTGGAGGTGGGCGTTAAAATATGCAACACAGTTTCGAACTCAAACAGCTATTACCGAACTTAACCATCACGTGTTATATTTATTAGAATTTTGTTTTTTTATTTATAATTTAATTCAAGATTTATTAATTCAGAAACTATTATAATACAGGCCATAGATAAAAAGTGTCTATCTGTGAACAGTGCGGCGGTTGATTTGATACATGCTCGGTGGAATTCATTATTTTCATTTCAGCCATAACAAAATAAAGTGTGATATCAAGTTCCACTATTACAATACGCAATGTAAATGTCTGCAATAAAATAATTATTTATTTAATAATTTTTAGTAAATAAAAATATTTTCAGCGGCGGCAAAACAACAAAAACAATAGAAAACCTGGCGCCCAGTCATCCGCACAGATTCAGGATGAAAGTAATAATAAAATCAACATCAAAGCTAGAGGCCTGCCTCGCACAAAGGGACTCGCGAGTGATACACGAACAACTGATGGCTAATGAATTGGAACATTCAGAACAAAGTATAGAAAATAATTCGAGCGACGAAAAAACGAAGTCGCTCCCATCGCACAGAACGACCCACGGAAAAAATCCATTGTCTTACCAAATGCTTGGAGGGCCCGACAAAAGGTAAAGTACACTCGAAGCAAGGACTCCAATATCTGGATTCGAGTCCCTTAGTATAAGATCGATCCGATCGAGTAATGGGATCTCTGGCAGACGCAATAAATCATTTTGGCCCATTAGTTTTCAATCAAGCCGAGGGTCAAGGTCGTGTCTGTAAATTAACTGGCATTCGAGTAAGGACTTGCTTTAATATTTGTTAATTTTAATTTTAACTAATTCTATTGTATTGTTAGTTGTAAATTTTTATTTCAAAATGTAGCAATCAACTTTGCGATTTCTCTTATTGCTAGATCGTGAAAATGAAAATAATATTCATTCTTCCGAGCGATGAATGAAACTAACAAAAGAATTTTAAAACAACTTTCTTCTTATTATCTACAGACTTACGTCTCTTATAATATGATCATTAAAATGCAACACTATTTTAGAAAGACATGGGTAGAGTCACAGTGGTCCGACGAGACTTGGACCAGTACAGACTCAAATGGCACGTCTGCTGTCTGCTTTTGTATGGCAGTGAGGTGTGGATATTTGAAACAGGTACGAATTACTTTTATAGATTTTTCATTTGCACGCGTAGTACCCCGGATTTTTTTTTTTTCATTTTAAAATGTATAAAAAATGCGAAAGCCAAAGGAATCCTTAGTAAGCTCTGCCAGAAATATAGAAACAAGTTCTATATTTCTGGTCATCATGGCTCATTGGCATAGTGTGTACTACAAACGAGGCAGTAGCATTTAGGTTCAATTTCCACGCATGAGAATAACAAATTTATATTTTCCTCGCTCTAGTAAGAATAAAAATCGCTGTGCTACGTTCTGCTATTCAATTTGCCATGTCTCAAAAACAGGGTGGTGCATGGAAAATAAAGTATCTTTACACTAGGTTCGCGCTGCCTAGAAAGTATTAGTATACTTTCTAGCCAGCGCGAACCGGCTTGTGGAATACAGCGGAGAATCTGCTTATATACATAGTTTATCATAGAAAAAATCGTTGAAAAAAAAATTGTATTATACAAAAATTGTAATTTACAATTTTATTAAGATCTAATATCAATAAATAACATAACGTTTCCTACACGTATTATGTTATTAAATAACCATAGTCACCGTCATTAGCTATTATACAGATATTGCTAACTCAGCATGTAATAAGTAACGCCTTGTCACTGAAGCCGACAGTGTGAAACTAATATACCTAATATGTCTATTGTATAGTCGAATATATATTTGCGAATAAATGAAGAACTTTACAGTAAAACTAAATATTATGTATATTAAAGATACTACAAATAAAAAAAATATTTTAAGCGCCATAATTGCCGCAGTCAATTGTGAAGGAAAAAGTTAAGGTTTTGAGTTTGATTCTCATTCGTAATTTAAATTTTTCCGCTTTCATAGATAAAGCATAGGGGTCAATACCGTCACTTAATCTGCCTCGCAAATCGGAAGGAAAAAGTGACTGGCACAACATAAACGTGCTGTGGGAAATATATTATATTGCAACCAAACAATTTATTTTCAACTAAATTTTATAGGTATCCTTTAAGTCATACTATTTAAACATTGTCATATGATATTATAATATTTAATTTCTCTTATATAAAAAAAATATGAGTAATTAAATTCTTTGTTTATCAGGTGCAGCAGATGCTTGAGGAACGTCCATCGCTGGTCTCTGTAATCAATTCGACTAACGGATTTACTCCTCTCGCCACTGCCGTGAGGAAAGGTTATATGCATATTATTATTATTATACACACAAAACTTTTTCGTCACTGACAGACAAGGCACAACTGGAACTACATAACGCAGAATGTTGAAATTTGACATAGAAAATCTTTCCCTCTTACATAACCCAGTGTAAAAAAGCACTAAGAAAGAATTTCCCGAAAGACGAATAATATTAAAAATGGACGGGGAGTGGACAAAGCAGACAGAACATTATGTTAATACATTCAGTTGCGAATCAATTCGAGACATTGCATATGGAGTGGTGAAATTCAACGCCGCGCTTTGTCTTCTCACTAAAATGACTAAGTGAAAATAACGGGAATTGTTATACACATTGTGCACAGTACGTACGTACGTACCGTACACCGTACGTCGTAATAATTCGTTGTATCGCGGAACGGAATTTAAACGCGAAAAAGGAATTTAAACGCAATATTTGTGGGTTCGATTTCCAATTGGGAGAATTATTATATTTAAGTTATTTTCATATATTGTCTTGAAGAAATTAAGCGAAAAGTGCGGAATGGAGTGTTTTAACACTAGGTTCCCTCTCCAGCTTACTATTTGTGCGTGATTTAATTTTTTTTTTCTTTATGTACATCTATTTTAAATATAAACTTTTCCAGGAGACATAAGCATGGTAAGATTCCTGCTGTTATCCAACGCGGAGATAGAGCAGCGCTCGTCGTCCGGACAAACGCCGCTGCACCTCGCCGTGTTGTGCGGACATGTCCACGTCGCTGAATTGCTACTTGAGAGAGGGGCCAATTTTCAGGTAAAATATATCCTATTTTATAAATCGGCGATAAGTGAGGAACGGAGTGTCTTAACACTAGGTAGATAGGTGCTGTGTGGGGGATACAGCGTGAAACTGATTTTGATTTTAATATAGAAGATAATTGTAGCGAAGTTTGGGGTGTGTAATTCTACATTCGATGGTGTTCACAATTTTTTAAAGAAGGTCAGATTTACATTAATGAAAATTTGAAGAAATTATAATTTATATTTTTAAAGTACTTTTCCACCCTAAGGAAAGAAATAAGTATTAAGTAAATATTTTGCTCCTAATAATCATTACTACTATATATATATATATATATACATTTTGCACGCATTCATTACGACAACACAACAAACATCTACCGAAACGAAACAAAGCTTCAATTGTTTAGCCATAATATTATGTTTCTAACTACAAAAGGAGAGACCCCATATCAAATAATTAATTTTATATAGGATTTGAATTAATATAAGTCATGAATATTTCATGAATCTATATAAAAGTATGTA
Organism: Heliconius sara; assembly: GCA_917862395.2. Lineage (NCBI taxonomy): Eukaryota > Metazoa > Arthropoda > Insecta > Lepidoptera > Nymphalidae > Heliconius > Heliconius sara. The sequence continues at coordinate 7,816,209 of OU860798.1, forward strand.
TCTTTCATGTCAATAGTACGCATAAACGATTTTTTTTATCATTTATTCATAAAGAATTCTATAATGTTCCAATTAAAAATTGATTTTTTAATGAATTCATTAAAAAATCATAATTTTATATTATTGACTTGACTTGTCGCCAGACAATAACCGAATGTTTACTTATTAATGTCTTTTGGATTACTTTTGGATATTGCATCCATATTAACACACACTTAATAGCATCATTATCTATACTATTTAATTATATTATTCAATAGAGAAATTATGTGCGACAGATACGACACAAGATCGCCGTTCGCATCACAGTATTCAATAATAAATCAATCAAATCAGCTTCACGCTGTATCCCGCACACTGCAGGGTAGACAGAGGGAACGTAGCGAAAGACACTCCGTTCCCCGCTTTCTGCCGCATTTCGGAGGCATTGCGTGTTAAGTGGCAGAACTCAACGCCGCGCTTTTGCCTCGACACCAGAGCGAAGAAATGGAAATATAAATTTAAGTAAATATTTCATCTCCTCGAGTGGGGATCGAACCCACAACCAGTCGGTTTACAGTCACATTTTGTGCCGCTGCGCCACGACCGGCCTCAAACAGTATTCAATAATTTTATTAATTATCGACAGAGTCAACCCAGCTGGTTGCTCGCATCGATTTACTTTACACGAGTATAATATTAATTATTGTGGCAGAATCAACCCTGCTAGTTGTTCGCATCTCTATTTTGTACCTACCAATATTATAATATAGTTGTACCGCCATGTTCGCTATCGGAACTCGGCAATTTAATTCAACGAATTTCTTTCCTTTTATTTTCTCCTTGAATCCCTCCTGTGTTTGCCCAACTTGTTAAAGTATATATCTAAATCTAGAATGGAGATTTGAACGGACAAAATAAAATATAAGAACTTTTATTTATAACACGTGCGATGGCTACGACACCATACAAGATGTCATACCAGGAATTCATTCCTGGTCCTCCAAGGTAGTATGACGGATGTGTGAAAATATTTTTTTCTTAACTACCTCTGAAAATCCGTGATGATGGCTGCTATCTGGGCGTAGCTATAATTTGTAATAAATCGCAAAGAATAAAACTGCGAAATATAATTACAAATTATATAATTAAAATCTTTATGATATTGGTAGAAAAGAAGAAACAGAGTGTCTTTTCGCTAGGTTCCCTGGAAATGCGTGACACTAATCAATATTAGTATAATCTGTAACAAATATATAAATAACAGGCTTGTGACCTAAATATGCTCCGTGTGGAGCACTACGCTGTGGATTCCTGCAAGTTGGAACTCGTTAAGTTTATACTGGACAAAGGCGGTGACCTCGGAGTCAGAGACAGTAATGGATGGACACCTTTATTTAGAGCAGGTAGATAAGATTGTAAAACAATATATAATAAGAGGCCATCGTGGTGCAGTTGGATAGCGTTTCACTGTAAGCACGAACGTTGTGGGTTTGATCTCCATTAGAAGGAATTTTTAAGTTTCCTGCACAATGCAGACAGTAATGGCAGGAGAACTACTAGGGTAGACAATAATGGCAGGAGAACTACTAGGATCCTACACACCATTCTCATTAAGAGACTTTCTTATTATATTTGTATAACAAATTTCCCAGTAGATCTAAAGACAGCCATCGCCGGAAGAGACACACATCCATCTTCTAGACTAGTTCTATCTGTTCATTGATTGACTATATATTGATACTAACTTAAAAGACGCGTAAGCTACCTATTAAAATACCAATAAAACAGCAGCAATTTTTTTTCCCTTTTTAATACAAATTAAATATTAATATATATTTTTTTGAAATATTAATAATATTTACATACACAGTGTGCCAAGGAGCTAACACGGATATAATAGAGGAGCTCGTCCGTCGAGGAAGCGATGTAGAGATAAGCGATAAGCGACAGCTGACGCTCGCCGCCGTCGCACGGCTGTTAAAAGACCGACAGTAAGTTATGGGAGAATATTATATTTATTTATTATTTTGCTTCACGCTGTATCCCGCATGTAGTAGTGTAGGTAGAAGAAACCTGATTTTAAGACACACTGTTTCTCATTTTCGGCCCCATTGCATTGCGTGTTGAGTGGTGGAACTCACCGCCACGCTTTGCTATTTTACCAAAGACCGGAAATGAAAATATTAAGTAATTCATACGTCGGAGGTCCGAGGGAATCGGACTCACAAACATCGCGTTTACAGTAATGCTTACTTGTTAATTTAAAAACATCTTTAAATAGTATTATTGTGCAATGAATATTCAAAATAATATTGTTTTCAGCGGTCGTCGTCGGGAGTCGGTACTGCGGCTCGTCGACTCTCAATTCCATCATGAAAAAGTAGTCGCCAACTTCACCCGGCTAACTAAGAAGATATCCAGTGTTCATACTTTGCTTAGTATTAAATAATTTTTATTCTACTATCATTGTCATTTAAGACACTCCGTTCTCCACTTTCCAAGTTTTGAGATATTGGGTGTTGTGTGGCGAAAATTAATGCCGAACTTAATTAATTTTTATTTAGAAAACGTATAAAAATTTGAACGTAGCGGGACTCCAACCCGCGCCTCCTCGAGTCCCGCTACGTTCAAATTTTTATACGTTTTCTAAATAAGTATTTATATTTCCTAAGTGTGGATTAACACTTTAAAAATGTTTAAAAAATATTTAATTAATTTTTCTATAAATGAAAATGATGATATGTATATTTATCGCTCTTTAGGCTAAGTCTAGGGAATTAAAATATATATAATGCAAATGTTACCGGAAGTTGAATTTGAGCCTCAAAATTTGAATTATGAAAAACGCGTTATCACCACAAATGAAGCACTATAATTAATTGAACTATATATTCTCAAAGAAAAACAGCTTTAAGCTTTTTCCACATAGCGGTGTAGACAGAGGGGACTTAGTGTTAAGATACTATGTTCTCAAGTTTCCGCTCAATTTTGATAACGTCACATGTTGAGTGGCAGAACTAAACAGTTTGCTTCTACAATCGTGGGTTCAGTCTCCCGAGTGAGGATCGAACCCGTTATAATTAAACACCACGAAAGCCCATTGCGCCACGACTTGTAATTTGTGTAGTGATTTTTTTTACCTATAAGAAGAATTAAGATTTTTAATTCAAGATATTGCATTTGTATATCTGAGATATATAAAGGATTATACGTTTTAATAATAATTTATAATTACTTAATAATCTGTGAAATATTAATTGTTAGTATTATCTTGTTTGTTGTGTTTGTGTAATAATTTATTTTAAAATGAGTGAAAACACGATAAATACTAATATTTTATAGGTTAAATATTAGTAAAATTAAAATAAAATTTTATTTTGGACAAACAAGAATTCAAACAGTGTTTTAAGTGTATCAGAATTGTAAATATAATCTGTATTTTTTTATTACTTTTGAGCGTGTTTTAATAAACTTCATGTAATCTGGTAAAAGATATTAATAAAAGAGTATTCAATCAGTTATTCTATTTTATTATTAAAGTAAATATATTTACAAAACCTTAAAAACTAACAGAGTATTGAATTGCATGATGCGTGAAGTGGTAACAGTGAGTTAATGTCAAGGAGTCCATTTTTAAAACGCAGCTCAGACCCGAGCAATGTCTAAAAATACTAATAATCGTCAAAATGCTTTCAATTGCTAGGCAATAATTTAAACCAATAAATAATTTAATAAATATCTAATTAGAAAAGCTTAAAAGAATCTTCTTAATACATTTAATATAACAAAATATGTAAGTGAAGAACTTATTTTAGAAGCTGACGCTACGGTTTCAAAATCCACGTGATTTATTAAATCGTTTTCTTTTCTATTTATTTCTGTAGTTCCATCATTATCTTTATTGGCTTCAAAAAGAGCAGCTTTTGTATCTCTTTTACGGCGTTTGCTATCTTCATCTTCTAAGCCATCTTCTTCGTATTCTTCATCTTCTTCTTCATCTTCTTCTGCAACACCTTCTGGATTTTCTTCTACCTTCTCCTTCTTCTCACTACCTTCTGCTTTTAAGTCATCTATTATAGGAGGTTCGAGTTTATGTAAAGAAGTTACTAATTTCAAATGAGTAGTTCTTCTATCCGAAAGATTTGGCGTATCTGTTTGTACATGTACCGCTACTACGGGAGGGATTTCGCCTTTAAAAGGACCAAATTGAGGTGTTTTTAGAAGTAGTTCAGTATGTGCTGGTAATTTTGAAGAGAATATTTTTGTTGATTTTACTTCCGGCACGCTGGTCAAGGTTGCAGCGGATATAGTTTTACCATCGTAAGTTGTAAACGTTTGATCAGATGACAATTTTTGTAAATGTTCTTTTGATAGCTTTGTAACGGGAGGTAAGTATTGTGGACTAACTTTATCTGATTCCATTATCATATCAGAAGGCGCTTCTCTTTCCATATTTTTCTTTCCAAATAAAGCATTTAATTCGTTTTCAGTTTTCACGTATACCGGATGTGGTCTATCCTCTTTAGCATGGTTGCTTGGAAAGACTTCTTTAGTTCTATCGTTACTTGACAGCAAATGATCTGGAGGAGACGGAATGAACATAGGCTCAAAAGTTTCCGTTATTTTATCACTCGGATATGCGTGATTGATTCCATTAATATATTGCGGTCCCTCCTCATATTCTTCTTCTATATCTGTATCCTCACGTCTATTTGCACTATTACCATCATATTCTGCTATTTTGTCTTCTTCAGCCATTAATGGCTCACGTATTATTGGCTTGAAACCGCTTTCGATGACAATGGAATCAGGTTTGAAGCCAGTATTAATTGCAGGTGAAAACGTTGAAGAATCAGCTGATTGTCCCATAAAATCAGATGATTTGATTTCACTTTGAATATTTATGTGTATATTTTCATTAATTTTTGGTTTTGATGTTGATGAATGATAGATTATATCAGGTATCAGGGTAGACGGTGTTCTTACTGGATGCGATTGTGGTTTATTTTGTGGCAACTGCTGATCTAAGGGTAAGGGATGGTCCATAGGTTTTCCAAGTATTATTTGACCTGGTTTACTAAAGAATATCTGAGGAATGCTCTGTTGTGCAATCGCATCATTTGTTCCAGGCAATGTTATTTGACTTTTTACGACTTGATTAGCGATTATATCTGTATGACCCAAGCTTAATGTTTGACTTTGTGATGGGAGCACAATATTATGACTAGGCTTACCCACAATTATGGGCTGCACTGGTGTGGAGGGTACTTTTTGCGCGTGTTTTGAAGGCCCTTGATTATAAATAGGCTTAGATTGATGCATAATCGCTTTCATGGGGGTTACATTATTTTGCTGCGGTCTATTCATGTTGGGTGGGGGACGGTTATTATGATATTTGTTTGGTTTTTTCGATATCCCGTGAGAATGTGGCAGGTATGGATTTGGCATGGGTAAAGGATATGGATTATTTCCTTTGTGACCAGGAAAAGGTCTGCGTATTTTTATTTCTGGTGGCACAGGCCTACGGAACGACGGTCTTATATTTCCTAAAGGTTTAGGAGAATTCGGTCGTAATACATTTTGCAAAGTTTGCGGTTTCTGATTTGGTGGTAACAAAAAGCTCTCGGGTAATTTTCCCGTATCAAATATATATTCATCTCCTTCACGTATAGGTTGTTCAGGTACGAACTCCTTGACGTCCTCGTGCACTTGGTATTGTTGTAACTTTGGTAAGTATGTGGAGTTTTTCCTCATTTCGTCTTTCATTTGATCTTCCAAGCTTTCCACTGCTTCTATAACTTCCTTCATTTGTACTTTGGATATCGGCAATTCATACTCGTGTGACGGGAAGCCCTCTCCCCTATTGCTGCTGAAATCGTTATAATTTTGTTTCGTATTGATTATTTTCTCAATTTTTTTGCGTTGATCTAAAAATTTTATTTCAGGTTTCACACGACTCTGTACCTGAATTGACTCTTCGCCTAACAGATCTGATGGAAGAGCATAAGTCTCAACAACTCTGCTTTCCGCAGGCTCTGTTGCGTCACAATCGTCTATTACATTTATCTTCCATCCAAGATAACGATGAGTAAAGCACTGTAAAAATAACATTAATCAAAATTTCGTCTAAAAATAATAATATATATACAACATGCTATCATAGATAAAATGTGTGAGATATAGAATAAACCTCATGCGAGAAGACTTGAAAGGCTGAAACAGAAAACAGAAGTTGAAAATTATATACAAAAATGAGTATCAGTATAATTTATTTACATATATGATCAATTATATTACACAAGAATAACATAGTGTAAAGAAAATTAAAATAGATTCTATCGAATGAAAATATTTTTAATATTATAGAAAATATAATGTATATAAAGGTGTTATTTTTTAAAATTAATGATAATCCAAGAAGACTTAAACCATTAATCCTTTTTTTTTTAATTTTGTATAAACATGATATATGATATTTTATTTCAGATTAAAAAAAAGTAAAGTAAGTATATCTACGTATATCAAAAAAATTAAGTAATATCAGGAAAAAGATATTTTTTTAATAGAAATCGAAGATCTGATAACAGCGTATAAATTACCTGATAATAAACAGTATCAGGAGTGTTTTTGTCAGGTATCCAGCTGACAACACCTGGGTTGCCTTCTTCACAAACTAAAGTTAAAGATCTCTGATAAGCTCCAAAACTTGGATACTCGTCTGCTTCTGGACCTTCATTATCTGGAGTCCAGTTACAAAGTCTACCAACGCCTGTTGGTAATAATTCACCATTTCGTAAACGACGGACACCGGCGAAGATTTTTGCGTTCTGTAATTATTGTGAAAGGGTCCATTAATATTTTTATATCAATCAAATCATATAAAAAAAAACTATGTTAAATATCAAGCCATGTTATTTCGTTTAATTGTTCTAATTAAGATATTTTTAATTTTGCTTATTTTACCTAGATTCACGCTGTATTTCTCAAATAGTAAGGTAACACGAAGGAACCTAATGTAAATATACTTCGCCGCGCTTTATGCTTTTATCAGAGTGATGTTTTCATGATAATTAGTATTGTTATATTCTTTACCTGTTTCTCTTCATCAGTTTTATGATAATATCCACCCACAGGATCATCAGTGATGTAGAATGGATGGTATCTGGCTGGTATATCAGGGTTGCTGCCTCCTTCCACTACAAATGTGTATTTCTTTCCTCTAACTACTGTTATTTCGGGAATCAAAAGTCCATTGATGTACCAAGATATGCCCCAACCTACGTGACCTAGTATTAAAAAATATAAAAACTCTTATTAAATATTTTATTTCATAGTTTTTTTTTATAAACAGAATAAGAAAAATATCTAGACAGGTATAAAGGGACGTAGCAGGATTTGAACTCACATCGCATCTACATAAATGTTAAAGAGCTCTAGACAACAAAGCTTCACGTTCTTATCGAGTCGTAAATGCCAATACGGGGGGAGGTGTAAACGTTTCAAAATTTTATTTTTAACCTACTGTTCTATTTTCCTATTTTTTTCCTATTAGGTATATTAGGTCTCATATATGAAATTGGCGGTTTGTCGTACTTAACAATTTAATCGCAAATACCCCCCTTCGTTTAGGAATTCCAAATTCAAATTTATTTTCAATTTATATCATTCGTTTTTTTACTCTGTTTTTTTTTCTGTAGGAAAAATGAAAATGGAAAACATGAAATATCGCGTTATTTACGAGTGCGAGTTTTACCGTGGCACCAATGCTGAAGAAACGGCTCGAAGCGTTAATGATGTATCTGTCTGGCAGTCGTGTCGCAAACGAAAACATTTTGCGTTTTTGGTTCCAAAGTTTTTATTCTGGAAATTTCAATCTGCAAAACAAGCCCCATGGACGGTGGAGACCCAAGTTGATAATGAAGAAATGAAAACTATTATGGAAGAGGATCCATCCATCGCAAATAACGTCCGATGTTAGTGATAAAATATTTTAATCCAATTTAAGCAAATTGAAAAAAATTAAATGTTTGAAAGATGGGTATCTCACGAATTTAGTGAAACAAACCGGCAAACACGCGTTGACTGATGCGTTAACCGGCACAATATATCTATATAGAATCATTACCTGTGATTAAAAGAAAATTCTCTACGACAATCAGAAGCGCTCATCGTAATGGCTGGACCCTGGCAAGCCAGCCAAATCCTGCCCCAAGAGAAATTTCACCCAAAAAACTTACTTGTAAGCGTTTGATGGGCTATTACTGGTATCGAACCTTACAGTTTTTTTCGAACTTTGCCAAATGATTACGGCAGACGTTTATTGTCAACAATTGCAAATCATGATGGAAAAGCTAACTGGTAAACAACCGAGGCTGAAAATCGCTTTACGCCACTGCTGCTTCACGACAACGTTAGAACACACATTGCACAACAGATCCAAATCACCTTAAAAGTTTTTATTGATTCTCGTCCGAATGGTTTTTTTAGTAAAGTAATCAATGAACTACATATGAGATATCAATAGACAACAATAGTTCTTACTATGATTAAATAAATATCGAAGAAATAAAATATTTGAGCTTATTTATTTGCTCTGGTATCGGAGGCAAGCACGGCGTTGAGTTCCGCCACTCAAAACGTAATGTCTCCAGAATTCGAAGAAAATGGAGAAGTTAATATACATTTTATAAAGAAATATTATGAATTTCCAAACTCATTATATATACTTGAAATTTTAAGTTACACTTAAAATCCAATAATTTTATTAGAGTAACCGATAGAAACGAATGATGTGTTGATTTTCGTAATTTAACGACGAATTGGGTTTTGATATTAGAATGAGAAAATGAAAATAATATTTCAACATTAGGAGTGGAAATAGAACCCACAACCGTCGAATATACAGTCAAACGTCGCTCTCATAAAAATGTATTTTTACTACACAAAAGTAATTAAAATGAAAAAGACCTTACGATTTATTTTAACACTCAGAAAATATATTGTTATGTTATCCTATAACATTATTAGACTGCTGTAATATTTCAAATTCTATTATTTATACTTCAAAAGTCAATGAATTAAACATTGTGGAGAAAGCTCTGAAAGAAACTGCATTTTGCTGTATTTATAGTTATACAAAAATATTATATATTTTTTTTATTTTATAAGCTTGTTTTTAAAATTTATAATAATTTAGAGTTAAAATTATTTTTTTGAGAACTTTTTATAGTTTGTTTCAATTAAATAAGATGATTTTTTTGAGATTTTGTACAATTTTTTACCTGGTACTTTCGGATAGTTTTTTTTTACTTTTATTTGAAAAAATAACTATTTGGCGAAAGCGGTTGTGTATTTTTTGGAAATTGTTTTACAAACAGTAAAGTAAGTAAAACATAAGTCTTAACGTATCCACAAATTATAGTAGTGTTCGAAACGCTTAACTCCCAAAAATGAGCAATATTAAAAAAAATAATAAGAACATGAAAAACATTTTTATTTCCTCAAAGAAAGTAACTACAGACAATGAAAAGGCTATATAAGTTACTTAGTTACAAAATCTAGCCCTACGGCCTTGACCCTAAGCTACGAACATACGTATTTTAGGGAAAAGTGACTGGTGAAGTTTTTACTTTTTATTAGTTTGAGAACGAAATTTTATAAATAGAAAACTTTATATTTTTAGACTTGAATATTAAGAATTACACAATTTTTCTTAGGGAAGAAAAACGAGGGACAAGAAGAAAAGAAGGAGTCAAACAAGAGTGACTTTATTTAGAAGTCGCAAAATATTAATAATTTATGTTTCTAAAAGATTTTAGTGAGTTTATAAGTCAGGCATCTCAATATTTTTTTTTTACTTTACCTATTACGATGTGTTTGTTACAACAATCATATACGAGTAAAAAAATTTTAACCGACTTCTGTAAGAAAAGGAGGTTAGCAATTCGACTGCATTTTTTTTATCTTTGTTACTTCAGCACATTTGACTGGGTGAATTGATTTTAATGATTCTTTTTTAGCTTCCCGTGTGCTTCTATGAGGCTTATATTGAGATCCAACATTGGCCTACATTGAGAGACTCCAAGAGTGTCGCCTCAGATGATTTGGCCACATTACGTGCCGGGCTAAGAATTTTGTCGGATGCAAGTGCCTTGCTATATCAGTCCCTGGAGTGAGCCTTCCCGGACGCCCAAGGAAGCGCTGGTTGGATATTATGATGGAGGACATGAGAGCCAATGGTAGAGTAGGTTGAGTAGGAAGGAATAATCTGGCAATAGCCGGGATTAACACCAGGTGTGAGGTGTGTAGCAATTTGACTGATAACATACAAATGCAAATTACAAACAATTAAGCTAGAATTATGACTAGATTTCAGATCACTCAGGGTAGTACCAGGGGTTATATGAATCTGCTTGCCTTCTTTAGTTTTACGAATGTATATGTTACCATTTACTACCCAGCAGAGTTTATAACTAATTCTATATTAATTAACTCTTGCGAACGCTCTTGCCGAGTTGAACAATTTTTTAGTAGATATAAGTGGATACTAGTTGACGTTTTCCAGGAATACCTAGTGTTTCGGTATAGATTTACTCCGCATTTTTTGCCTTATTTTCTTCCCGGATGTTTCTGAGGAGAGTGATTTTCTTTTGAACCGTAGCTCTTAGAATACTTAGCGACAACAATGTTTCGCTCGTTTTCTATCAGTTCTATAGAAGTCCCTAGAAACAGACTGATTTATAGATACGTTGGTTATATTGCCTATACTGGAAATTAGTTCACGTAGATCACTAGTTGTTTCTTTTGCGTTATACATTTCGAATTTCAATGGAGGACGTACGTGACTTGAGTTGAAGATCGTTTATTTTCTTTTCTAAGTTTTCAATATAGTTAATCTGCTGGTGTTTCTCTTTTTTCAGGGATTCCACTTCTTTTTCATATTGTCGTATTTTTCTTTTAATTTCTTCGTTTTGGACACAACAAGACATTTAGCTTTGCAACGCTATTTGCTAGATTTTTTATGAGTGCAGTCTGATCAAAAATAGTTTTAGTGATAGAATCACCTTGTTTATTTTTTAATAAACGAAGTAATTCTTGAGATCCTCTTCCCATGAAGACGAAATTGTCCTCGGTCTTTTTGTCTAATTGGTATTTACAAAATCTATTTCGCTATCATCTGAAGCATCCCGCTCAACTATGTTTGATACTGAGGAGCATTTCCTTGGGAGTCCTTTCCTTTCCTTCCTTTTGAGTAAGCTTGGAAATATTTTACCTCACAAAAATATTCTCGACTACAAATAATGGAAAAATATTCGTATCAAATAAGCAATACGTTAAAACCAAAATTGCCAGAAAATTGCGAAAAGTTTATTAAAAATATTAGTATATAAAAATTATAAATTTACCAGTAATAGCAGAATATCCATGTTTTCCTCCTGTAGGTCCCATCTGCGCGTAAAAGACGCCATCTGGAGGCTCATAGCACTGTATGCCGGGGATGTCCCAAGCCGAGGTCGCAGGCACCGGGCGGGGACGCGGCACCGGTTTGTACTCTACTATTTGTGCCTAAACAATACATATTATTATGATTAATTATTAATAAGTATATTTTAGAAAATAAAAAAATAACCTGGGCCTTTTCCGTCCATGCGCTCTGACCATAAGTTCCTAGCAAGCCTAGACTAAACTATTATCGCATGTTTGCTACTTATTTACGTTGTTAGTATTTCTGTAGTGAGGTTTTAATAAATTTCTACTATACAAAGATATTATTGCATTGAAGTATTTATCAAGAAAGAACACCGCTTCTGTACCTATTTAAGGATTGTAGATAAACTTAACTTTGCCAGCATATGCATATTTGTATGAAATGAACTACAAATATAAGTTTGTAATGTTTTTTAACGTTTCAGATTTAACATTTTTTAAACTATTTTTTCCCTTTTTTGTATTGTAACATCTCCCTTCGTGCTAAAAATTTATAACTATAGGTCCACAGGAAGTACCCTATAGGTTTCGATGACGCGATAAATTTTATACAAAATGACCTTTTCATTAAAAATGATGTCTAATAATACGTGTGTCTTTCGATTGCAATGACTTAGAAGCTTGATTTTGTTGGCGCTTTGAGTGACCATAGACTTTTGTGATTTAATTGAGAATGATTTAATTTCTCGAGATAAATGGTGTTGACGGACGGAAAACGAAGTAATCCTACAGGTATTCTGAGTTACTCTTGTCAAAAAATGAAAATATTAAATATATTAATTTAATTTCTTCAAGCTTGTGCCCCTGTCCCCACGCCACTGGCCTCAAAGAAAAAAGAATTTTCAAAATAAATGTTAAACTTACATTTTCTTGATCCTTTTCAATAATATGAGTTTCATCTTTAGCGGGTTTCATCTCGTCTTCAGGTATAGGACAGTTCCAGAATGGAGGCCTTCCGAAGTCCAAGAATTTATCGCCCTACAATAAAAAAAAAATATTACATAAAAAATACATAAACTCTGTAACAAGATGATAGTGGAGAATACAGTCACAACTACTCTTTATTATAGAGACCGTGTAAAGTAGAAGATTTTGTTATATAATCTCACTAGATTCGTATTCGTCATAAACGTCATGGATAAAATAATAATAGAAAGAAATTAATCAGCTTCACGCTGTAACCCGCACACAGCAGAGCATAGAAACCATAATCATTATCTTTTTAATTTTTCTGATTCAAGATGTGTATGATAGAAAAAAGAGAATTTAGTACTCCGTTCTTCACTTTCCGCCTGAATCGAGAATTCATTCCTCGAAAAGGAGTAGAACCTACAACCATCACGCTTACAGTCAGATGCTGTAATTTTGTACCACAACTGCTATTTATTCAATAACTTATATAACAAAAGTTTGAAATTGTGAAATCAATACTTTGCTAAAATTCACAAAGCTATTTATTGGCTTGAACAAAAACAATTTCGACATCAGGTGCACTTCAGCTTGGTAGCGTTAGAAGTTACTTTAAAAACGAATAATAAGTAGTGCAAAGTCTACAAAGTTTAGGCAGCCATTAGAATATTAATAAAATTTTAAAAAATTATATTACGTATTAAGGAAAAAGTTGAGGTTAGCTCTAAAATTATTTGATAGAGTTTAACGGACAGTAAATTTTATAGTGAGATGGTTTTTATGGATTTTTTTGTGCATTCAACTATTTGGTTGGTGCATTCAGTTGGATTTTTTTAGCTGCTTTTTTAGATATTGGATTTGAATCACAATACAAATCTCTTTTGCTATAAATGTAATGTATATAAATGTAATAGAAGTAAACTGCTTACTCTTATTTACTTCACAACTTTAATAATTACAATTTTTAACAAAATACCGATTCTTCAATTTTAATTGGATCACATAATTAAAGCCAAACTTTCATCAAACTGCCCTTGAAGTGTATCCTTTCTAAAAAAATAAAGAATTATAATAATCGGTTTTTTTATGTTATGTTCATAAATTAAAATAATTATGAATATTAGTACATATAGATAAATTGAATAATTCGAAAAATATTAAATTTACTTATTTTATTTTATAAGTAAATAAGTAAGAGTATTAATCTGTTTTTAATATTTTTAAATTTAATAATTATTATCAGTACGTGTGACTTTTCAGCTAGCTTCCAGCTAGTAACATTTTGTTTTTGTATTTGAATTGATCAAAAAACTACATGTTGTGTTTTATAATCTACGTATATACATGCCTATGGTAAAAGTTTATTAGATTTTTTTTTGTTTATAGAACATTGAAATTGTAATTTAAATACTGTTACAGCGACTGTACCATAGCGTTTGGCGCTCCGTTCTCTCTGACTACCCCGCGAGGGATATAGCATGAAGCTTGTTTCGTATAGTTTAATTTTTAAATACTGTTTTTAGTTATAAGAAATATTACATTCACCACGACCCACGACCGTCGCGTTTACATTCGCACGTCTGTGCCACGACGATGATTTCGACGGCTTCGAATAAATAAACATACTTTAATAAAATAATTACATACCTTAAGAAAATGATGATGATAAGATACTTCTAGCTCCGAATTCAACGGCCCCACCGCCCAAATGATAGGCTGACTGATATTAGTGTATATAGGTTTGTCCAAATTGTCTGATGCCTTGAGGGGACGCTGGTACGTCACTATGGAGTACCCGTTGACGCGTGCGGCGTTTAACAGACGAATTGAGTTGGTGTTTTTCTGTAACATTTTATTAAATTTATATTATAGACATATTTTTCTTTGACGACATTGTGTGATGAGTGGTGTAACACAACGCTGCGCTTTGTCCTCTTATCAGAACTATAAATAGAAAATTCTATTGAGAGAGAATCGAACTCACAACCGTCGTTTTAAACCACAAGACACTGTGACGATGTATGTTTTTTTGTAAATGTGGTTATTTTAACTTTAACATCTCGAATTTACGAAGAATCCTCAATAAAAAATTGTATAGAGATATGTATATTAACTAATAACAATCCAGGCTTTACAAAAAGTATATTTAAAAATCTTAATTAACCAATATAATATAATGTATAGAAAAAGTATGAAGTAATTGAAAAAACGATACGGTATTCATTTCATGCTCATTTCCACACTCGCTACTTCTAAGATTAGTATATCAACGAATGTATTTGTATAATGTGTAAAGAGTAATACGAATGTTCACTACTTTGCAACAAATAGCTATGGAATTTGTAACTAGAATGCAATGAAAATGGTTCAACTTGGTTTTAAGCATCTAATTTGTAGAGTGAGGCCTTACGTGGAGTCATGAAGTAGCCTTTCATATTATAAGTGAAGCCTTCATTATTTTTTTTACGTTCATGTTGTTTGTAGGGTAGGCAGAGGGGATCTAGAGTTAAGATACTCCATTCGACGGTTTTCGCCAAATTCTCAAGGAATAGCGTCTTAAGTGGCGGATCCTAATGCCGCGCTTTACCAGAACAAGGAAAGTGAATGAATTATGTTAGTTGAGTTCTGCCACTCAACACGCAACGCCTCCAGAATTCGGCAGAAAGTTGGGAACGGAGTGTCCTAACACTAGGTTCCCTCTGCATACCCCGCTGTGTGCGTTTAATACATGAAATAACATTATTTCTCGTGTATGTAAGCAGCTTACGAAATTATAAAACTCCTATTCCAGAATATAAAAGTGACTCTACCATTCTCGAAAGAATTCACGCAGGAACGCAATTTGGCAATTGTGCCTCCAAAACTTGAATCTCACATTCTGAGCGCAATATAAAGTCTGTTCAGCCAAATTACTTCAATTCTAGACTCAAATATTCTAGGGTTTGCTCTTACTTAATATAATTTTTAATTAAAAAAATAGCTTCAGACCTATTTCGTATTGGTCAGTAGATAGAACTTATTGTAGAGACTCTCCGTTCTCATCTTTCCATAAAATTTTCAAGACATTGCACGTTGAGTGGTGAAATTTAATGCCACGTGTGAAAATCGAATCTGCAATCGTCGCGTTTACAGTCAGACGCTGTTTGCACTCCGACAGCCTCTTTATATATATGTATATTTTTATTTCCTTGTTAATTCTGTTTATAGGCAATTTGTAAGCTTGCCAACTATACATCACCGAATCCTACCAATTAGATAATATCAGAAACACAAAAATCTTTGCACAGCATTATAGTTCTTTTTAAATAACATATAGAGACGAT
Organism: Heliconius sara; assembly: GCA_917862395.2. Lineage (NCBI taxonomy): Eukaryota > Metazoa > Arthropoda > Insecta > Lepidoptera > Nymphalidae > Heliconius > Heliconius sara. The sequence goes on from OU860798.1 coordinate 7,831,910, forward strand.
CTTTGCGTTGAAGCAGCCGTTAAAGAGTTTACATCGTGTTTGATATGGGTAAAATTAGAAATTATCGATGCCGGAGGCCTACATTAGGGTTTAAACATATCGTGTCCTGCCCCTGATAACAATCTGCGCTGGGATCGGATTAATCTGTCATTTTGTATTAGATTAGGAGCGGCCTCGTCCGATAGGTCACGAGCCACGGCGCAATATGGTTAGCTTAACGACGTATTGCTAGAGCTTCTCGAACTTATCAATGCTTACTAATTATTAGTCTCTACTATACATGAGTCCTGTGAGCTGATTCGTATTGATTAAAAAATAAGTTTCTCGCTGCGCCACATAACAGGGTAAGCAGAAGAAGCCTAGTGTTAAGACACTCCGTTCTCCACTTTCAATGGTCACTTTTAAATGGCAGAATTCATTGCTGGGTATTTTACCATGGTGCCAGAGCGAAGAAATAATAATTAATTCACTCGAGTGGAGATCAAACCCACAACCATCGTGTTACAGTTGCACCCTTGTGACCCTACACCGCGACAGCCTCACTCACTATTATTTGAATCAACTAAACGTAAGTTGTGTACACTGCATATTAATTTTGTTGATACGAATTTACTGAAATTCATATTGATGTTATAAAGCTGAAGAATTTATTCTTTTGAACGCTTAACTATAGATTTAATATTATTGGACACCATTTTTCGAGGAAAGTTATAGGCTATATCACCATCACGTAAGAAGTTTCGATGTAACCCACTGTACCAGCGGTCAGAGTTACCTCGGATACTTAGAGTGTGTCATGTACTAATTATTATTTAAATATAGCTCTGGTAACGATGCAAATCGTGACGTAGAGTATCACCACTCAAGGTGCAATACCTCGAAAATATGGCGGAAAGTAAAGAAAGGAAGTGTCTTAATGACAACAAAGTATCTAATGAACACTGGGTTCCCAAGTTCCCTATGCCACTACCAGACAGGTGGAAAATAAAGGATAACGCAAAAAAGATCTATATGTATATATGTATAGACATTGTACGTATACATTTTTTGCTATGCTTATTTAACCAGAAACAATAGAATACTATTAACATAATTTTAACGTAGAACCCACTATTCGAGAGATCATAACACATATTAATAAAATTGAAAAGCAAAATAAATTTTACTTTGAATTTAAAATTTATATAAAATTAAAAACTGAACCACCTTGTGTTTACTCGAGAAGCATATCCTTATTTGCTTATAACCTTATAGCCACTGACTTCTTCTTTTAATTTTAATAACTAACGCAGCATATAAACTAACCTAAAATATTTTATTATTGTTTATTATATTAGCAAATATTTTTTCGTTTTGCGTTTAACTAAAATTAATACGTATTTTTTTATATCTTCGTCGTTTGATTTTCACTAATGAGAAAGCATAGTGTGAAGCCAATCCTTAGAAATTAAAGTACTTATAAATATAACTACAAACTAAAATGTAACAATAAATTCTATTCTATTTAAAATCAGATTCACGCTCTACAAGCATTTCATATCGCAGAAAGCAGGGTAAGCTGAGAGAATTTATTGTTAAGACACCCCGTTTCCCATTTTCCTCCGAATTCTGGAGGCTTGTGTTAACGATACTTAACGCCGTACTTTACTTCGATACATTTGAGTCCTTGCGCTACGACTAGCTTCAAAATTAAATATATGTACTTACAACAATTTTGTCATCGGGACATGATCCATGTTTCCCAGCGCATTGACTTTTAGCGTCCAAGTAATAATCTTCTGCGAATCCCTTCATAGTGGTCACATTGTAGCCCGCCACCGCGACGTCGCCTTCCACCATTTGGGAACGCTCGAGGCTACCAGAGACACCGAAAGACATGTATTCACCTTCATCTGTAGGAAAAGAAATTGTAGTGTAGAAAAGTTGTTATTTTCATTTGACCACGGAGGAAAAAGCTGCAGGTGAAGAGGTTGCGAAATATATATTATCCACAATGTCCGATTGAACTTAAAAGTCGTGGACTAAATATAATTTTAACAGTTACTCGTATTTGTAATAAAAATAATATTATCTTGATGGATTTTTATGAACAATGGCTTTAAAATTTAGATATAGATATGTATATTTACAAATGATGGCTTATTAAGGTTATTTTAATTTTTTTTTTATTCACGCATCTCCAGCACTAAAACTTGTGTTAAAACACTCCGTTCTTCAATTTCCACTTAAAGATATTAAGTGCTGAGAACCGAACACAAAGATGATGAGCTACTGCGTAATGTATATAAATAAAATATACTTAATAAAGTTTTTAACTTAATATGAATAAAAATACTTAACTGTTTTATTCTAAATATATGTACTTTTGCAAAAAAATAGGTCACATCATGTCACTGAACGTAACAAAAGGTTGTTCCCCTCATATTTCTGGATAGTTGCCATAGTATTAAATTAGAGTTGGTCGGGACTACCATATACTTCGTGCCAAGAGGCTGAAAGGATCGGCCATTATAAAGACATATTCAATGTTGCCAGTTACAAAAAATATATCTCATGTATATTTGTGAAACTATTACATTATGAATTATTGTCTAATGAAATGGCAGAAGTCTAAGTAAATATTTTAAATTATGTTTTTATATTTTTTTATTATATAAATTTATTTGGTAATTATATGTAAATAATTTAAGATAAAATAAATTGTTTAATTTGGCTTACATTTTGACATTCGGGTTGGTTGATACTTAATTCGTATTATTGGTAGTGCAATCGAAAATACCGATCTCCGGTCAAAAGTACTCCATATAAAAATTTACATATTAATTTTGTATATTTTGATTTTAGGGTTATTGTGAGCCAGTGTCTGGCTGAAGGGTACATTGCTCCACGTTCTTTTAGGAGACAAAACGCGGAGTTGAGTTCAATACACAATGTCTCGAAAACTGGGCAGAAAGTAAAAAACAGAGTTTCAGCACTGATTTCTTTCTGTAGGCTGTAAAAATGTCAAGCAACTTTTCTTTACAATTGTAGAGTTGTCAGCTATAAGTCAACGTATGTAATGACCCACTCATGCATATTACAAAACGTACGCGTAATATATTGTCAATTTCTCTATAGATTGTTGTCATTAAGGGCAAATGTCCGCCATCCTCGATGTAATCTCTCTCTACCACATTAATTATGGCATCGAATTAACAGTTAATAGCTGTTCAACGTTTATATATTGCATAGTGTATTAAAAATCAAAAGTATTTTATTTTCTACTAGTAGATATCAAAAATATTTTATTTTCAACTAGTCCCGGTCCGGTCTTCACTCGTTTGTACTACAAAATTATTAATTAAAACATCTGAATTGCTTTCGTGATCTAAATAATATTATCATTTTAAAGAAAAAAATCATTGTTTCAGATTCTATTCCTTTTATAAATAGTTTTTGAACAAATATTTTATGTTCGTAACTTCGTTTAACTTCGTTCGTTGACTTCATAGGTAATCTTTAAATATAATATATTGTAGTAGATCTATTAGCAGCCATCTTGATTGGTATTTGAGCTTACAACCATTACGTGTACTGTGCCACGGGGGTGTACATAAATATATATATATATATATATATATATATATATATATATATATATATATATATATATATATATATATATATATATATATATATATATATATATATATATATATATATATATATATATATATATATATATATATATATATATATATATATTAGTTATTGTGTTTTCAATGTGACTCACCAAGCTTAGCAACTAGTTGTAGCACGATGCTGTCGCCGGCGATAGCCCATCGCACTTCGAACGCCAGTTCATCATCTAATGATTCGCAGTTCAATTTGGACTGTAACAAGAAAATTATATGTTACTAAAGTTCATTACATTATGTATGCTTTTTTAGCTTCATCATAGCAGGGTACCCAGGAGGAACCTGAGCAGACATTGCTTTTTGAGTGGAGTTTTCTGGCGTCATCAGAGCAAGGAAATGATAATTTTAAATAGTTAATTTTCTCGGTTGCGAATTGAACCACCTGTCCAGCTACAGTCACACGCTAGTGCAACTACGCCATCTTATGTTTACTGCAGGAATATATATATATATAAAAAGTAGAGAAGTGATAGAATAAAATCTTTTATTAATAAATTACTAATACATTTACTAATAAATTCACTGTAATACTCATAGAAAAAGTAATCACGTTTGAAAAGTTTATACTTTCTCCTCTATCCTAAAACCAAAATAAAAGATATTTAAATATACATGATCAGTTCCCCGAGTGAGGATCAAACCCACAATCATCACGTTTACAATCAGCCGCATTAATGCTACAATTATATTTTTTCTTTTTAAAATAAAATGTATGTATTTGATTGTTATGCTTAAAAAAGTTGATATTTTTTTTATATAACATTAAATAAATAGATCGATATAAAAAAGAAAAAAAAAACAACATTCGCAAAGAAATCGTAAAGTGGATTGAAATAAAACTATTTCTCGAAGTAGCGGTGATGTTTTATAACACTTAAGTCCCAAGACGAATTGAACTCTTCCCCTGAATCGTCTGCAGCAAACAGACGAGATTACCTAAGATTTATATTACTTAATACTTTTCTCCTTAAGTTTTTTTTTACAATTATATATAAGAAAGCGAAATAAAGTTGTCAATATTATTATATGCTGAGAGAAACTAATGACTGTAATGTAATATAAGACACTCCTTCTTTCCACACGTCCTTCACTTTCCGTCTGAATTCAAGGCATTACGTGTTGAGTGGTGGACCAAAACGTGTTGCCCCATTCTCCGGAATTGAACCTAAAGCAGTCGCGTTTACAGTTGGACGCTGTCCACTGCGCTACAATTCTCGCGCTCATTCTGATCTATTTAGTGATGAAACTTTTTATCATTTCATGGATTAAATAAATACATTAAATAAATATTTTATTTTCTACAATGTCACACTTGTGCCAGGGGCACGCCACGACTGGCCTTGTTTAAAAAAAATAACTGATGACAAACACAGAAAGCAACTTTAGCAAACAATACAGAATTTTTACTTTAATAACAATACAGAAACAGTTCGGTACAAATTATAAATTCATTAAAGATATACAAATAGCTGAAGTTGCGACAGCGTTTCCGCCCCGAATGCGGTTTGCTCGAAATGACATACAAATACAGGTATTAAAATTCGATTGGTAATTATTTTATATTATATTCATATAATTTTAACTTATTCGTTTTAAAATAGAATAGTATGAACAATTTGTTTTATTGAATATAATGGATAAATGTATGACAACATCGTGAGATAGTTAGAAAACGTTGGTTTTTTTACGTAACGGTTCTAGGTTCAATATTCACTTAAAAGAATGTTGTTTTTGTTATGAGTTTGTTTTCGTTACAGGTTTCGATTGGCCGTGCCATTTTGCTCCTGTGTTTACTCAATAAAGTTCTTAGTTTGTGTAAAGTGAAGATCAATCGATATATAGAATCGGGATTCCCACAATCCGAAATAAGTAAACATATTGAATGGAATAGAAAATAGAACTCAACATCGCGCTGTATCTACCAAAGCGGTAAATAAATCTGAACTAATACGATATTTCCCTAATTAGGGATCGAACATACAACCGTAACGTTTATAGTCAGGCGCTACCCCACTGTGCCACGACTGCCTCAAGTCCCAGTAATCAGTATGTAACAAACATTCAAGCAATTGTTAAAATTATTAGTCCCTAACTAATCCTAGGTAACTGATTTAAGCCGAGGTATCCTCTAAAACCCATGTATGGTCGTTAAACACATGTATGTAGCACAGATTTATGCTAGTTACGAGTAGTGTAGAAACTGACGAATGATAAGACCTATTAACCTATAAATTTAACATTTAGATAAAACTAAAAAGAGTTAAATGTAGTCAAAGCAGGCAGAATGTGGAGAATGGAGTGTTGAAACACTAAATATGCCTACTACTCTTCTTGCGTAAAGTATAATGTTATTTTTTTCAGCTTTTTTGTTATTTTCTTAAATGCTTTATGTCTTTTAGTTATATAATAAGGAATTTTATCTACCTACCTATAAACTCTCCTAGTCTAAAAATTATATTTTAAATTGGCTAACAAACAGAAAAAAATACTACCATTCGCACAAATACATTTTAAAATATAACAAATAACCACTTAGGTGTATGGACTAAGTATAGAAAATTATAAAACTCGATAAGTGTCTAGCGAAAAAATAAGACTAAACTAGATATGTATGTATCTAATACTGCGTAAATGCAAAAATGTCGTGACAAATAAAAAGTTCCTATGAAACAGCAGATAGCGGTCACATGTCCTTGATAAAATAATATTTATCGACGATGGCTTTTTTTTATATTAAATGATATAAATAAAATAAAATAAATCAGCTTCACCCCCACTTTCTGCCGGATTCTGGAGACATTGCGTGTTGAGTGGGAGAACTCAACGCCTCACTTTACCTTGACTAAATGATATATACATACATATAGCAATATATATATATATATATATATGTATGTATTAAAGTTGTACGTTTTTTTATCTAAGTAATAGCGTAGTGTTAAGACATTACGTTCGGAATTTTCCACTTATTTTAAAAAATATATATTGAGTGTTCAATCTAACGAAGTCTATTCTTATCTAATCTAAAATTATAATTTTAAAAATAGAATATTATTTTAAAAATTATAATTTTCCCAATGCGAGGATCCGCGAACCCACAATCCTCAAAAGTCAGCCATTGGATCAGAAGTCAGTCAATCACAAATTCATCAAACAAAGCGACATACGAGTATATAGGGCATGCATAGGTTTACACCTGGCATCATTTACTAAATAACGTAGCAGCGAGAACTAGTCAATATCGATTTTCAATTGTTCTTGTCGCGGTAAAGTTACAAAATTAGCTTTCGCAGACGATTCGCTACATAAATATTTGATCTCGCCCTGATTCCTACTAAACAGTCCGCCTGATGTACGCCAAATAGGAATTTTGCATAGCGAAATAAGCCTTATTTTGATACAGAAATTAGAATTACATTTCTCTGTCTAGTTTTGAACTTTACGAGTACTCCGCAATGGTTGGAAATAACATAAGTTTTGGGAATTAAAGCATAAATTGCGTCTCAGTTTATTTCGCAGTTGACTTTAAAAGTCTTTAAAAAGTTTTGATGCCATAGAATTTATTTGAATTTTTACGTTTTTATTTCATCTATCTTCTATATAAAAAGCTGATGATACTAATGATTACGATTCTTTTAGGTTCTAAGATACTTTATTAATTAATTATTAATAAATTCATATATTGAAAATTGGGTGGTACGTGGGGAACGGATTCTTTTCACTAGGTTCCTAGGTTCAATCATCAGATGATCAAGACTAAGAGCTTATAATACCACAGAAGTGACGTAATGTGCTTGTAAGTGACGTCACAAAGGCTCTAATCTGATGGAATTAGATTACCGATAGCAATTGCATGCGGGCTTTGATTACTACTCAATGCTAAGGATAAGTTAATGACAATATATTGCGATAGGTTCTTGCACATGTATAATAAATATTTTAATAAACGAAAGTGGGGAACGAAGTGTCTTAAAACCATGTTCCCTTTGCCTACTCTTCTATCTGCGGGATACAGCGTGAAGCTATATAAATATTATTATTATTATATAATTAAACTTTTTTTTTAATTCCCTGCGTAAGCTAATCAGGGGTATATAGCTTCACAACGTATCTCGCATGTAAAAGGGTAGGCAGAGGAAACATAGTTTTAAGAGACTCCGAGCTCATTCACCGCTGAGTTTTTGAGACTTTGATAGTGGAACACTGCGCTTTGTCTTGTTTACATTTGCTAGGCCACTATGTCATGGCAAAATCAATATCAAAAGCACATAAATCAGAACATATCAGAACTTCACGCTGTATCCGGCACAAAGCAGGGTATGCAGAAGGAACCTAGTGTTAAGACATACCGTTCCCCACTTCCCGCTCAACTTCTCGAGATATAGCGTCCGTTGAGTGGCGGGTCCTAACGCTGGGCTTTTTGCCTTTGTGCCAGAGCAAAAAATTAAAATATTAAGAAGTAATAATTCATTTCCTCTAGTGGGATCGAATCAACAACCATCGCGTTACAATCACATTTTTGTGACCCTGCGCCACGAGGGCCTCAACATTGGAACATTATAACTAAAAAACGGTAAACGGAAAGGGACAATATTAAATTATCTTTGTACAACATTGTGCTATTAAAAAGATCAGACAAAATAAAAAAAAGAGAAATTCGCGAATATAAAGTAAAGTAAGCAATTTAAGCACAAATCAAAAAGAACATCAAAAAGAATTAAATAGACGACTTAAAGTTATTGTAAAACTTTCATATTGAGCTTCCGTCTAAGCCAGAAAGGAATCGCTTTAAATAATAATGAATAAATTATTTTTTCATCTTGAAATTGAAAAATGTTTATTATCCTGAAGTAAAAATAATAATAACTATACAAGAAAACGTTAAACATAATAATAAGCAAAGTAATGATTGTATCTGGCTTCATTTCTATTTATTTTCACTCTCCTACATTCATCATATAATAGGCAAAAAATATTAAATCCTTATCTTTATATCTGTATCGCTTCTCTGTATCGGTTTTTTTTTCGTTTTAAGCACAATGCGGTGAATTTAACTCTGTGGTTGGTGTAACTAGACGACAAAAAGGTGTTATAAAACAGATATCGGGTATATCTGTTTAATCGAACCCACACTACATTGCCAAGTGTAAAATGATAGTATCGCTGCCAATTACTCAAATTTTGAAGAAACTTTTTTCTTAGATTTAAAAAAAACTTTAAGTGATCACACGCCGAAACTGACAGGCAAGGCACGACGGTAATAGTGTTTCGTAAAAACGCTGCTAATATTGGCTTCTCTATGAAATTCTTCTTTCTCTAAATGTTTATGTTGGTATTCATTTAATAAATGGTGTTTGGAACTTTGTATATTTTGATATAGAAAATTTTGAAGATATAGTATTTTTAGTATTTTTGCATAAGAAATTGAGAGTCTGATAGGTGCAGAGGCAGTTCCAGAAACGTGGGTATATAACCCACAGAGGTGGATATACGCTTGGATATGCTATTATAATTATCTAAAATACTACAAATTTTTATTATTATATATTTTGTGGAATCAATATTCTAACTACTACATTTATAATATTCGTCTTTCGCGTGGCGATTCTACGCAAAAATTCAACCATTACCTAACAATAGATTCAACAAATATTATTTTGCAATGATACTAAAACTTGAATACTTCTTTGGTGAGATAAAATAACATCTGCTTGTATTTAGACTCTACATAGGTAGGTTCCATTTGTTGGTAGTATATACGAGGTATAGGTAATAGTGTTGAACTAAAATAGCATGACATGCGGTTCACTTCGCTCTTACAATGGGAATGGTGCAAGAATACTAGAAAAGCGTATATGGTAAAAGATAATAATATTTTATTTCATCTGTAATAGATAACTATGTTTTGTATAAATTTGCTATAAATAATAATTAAATAAAATGCACAGTTTAATTTCTTAATGTATGTATATGTACCTATGTACCTAATGCTTCCCGGTATCACTATATTTTACTTAGTTGTAAAATATAAATTTAGTGTGTTGTTTCATTTTGGGGGATCATGAGAAATGAAATTATCCAGCAACTAAAAAATCTTACTTAAAAACGCATATACACATTTACTGTGTCAGTTAAAGCATCAAAAAACATAATAAATATTTATATTCATATTCATTGCGCAACGCTGCTTGTTCCAAGCCATACCCCTTGAAAGAGGTCTCTCGTAGCAATTCGGAATCCGTCGCGCAGGTAACGAGGGTAGAACATCGCGTCGTTTGCGTAACGACCACATTGCCTTACTGCAAGTGCATGTCTACGGTAGCCCTTAATAACTGGGACTTACGGGTCAAAATATTAGTAAATGTTCAACAATACCAATATATTCCTAATCGAAAGCAATTAAACTCTATTAATATAGAGGTAAAGTTGACATTCCAGTAGGAGCTCTAAACAATACAGGAGCTAAAGTTCGAAATTAGCCGCAAAGGCTTTGCATTGGCCAATAAATTGGTACAGCATTGGCTGGGATTAGAGATTTACCTGAAAGTTCCGACTTTCAGCGTCTGAGCTTTAGATCATATTTACGCTCGCCTGGAAAAGGAAGTAGTAATTAGTTTGCCTTCACTGAGAAATTGAGTGTCATTTTATATTTTCTTTTTTATATTAACTCCTTACTCCCTTTGTTTTTGTGTAGCAATACAAGGTTAGTGAAACATTGTGATATACCGTTCTCAGCTTTCTGTTGCATTAAATTTTTATCCAGAATTGTGTTCACCTGACATAAAACACGTTCATAACTGCGATGGCGTCTGGTTTGCACGTTTAAATTAATCTAGTAGTAGTAGAAGTAGTTCTCTATACATAGATTTTAGAAAATATTTCACAAAGTATTTTCAGAATCCGTAGCGCATATGACGTAAAGATGGCGTAAATTAGACTTGTACCAACTACGTCTTAAAAGGTTCATAATAACATAATTAAAGCTAACTTTTGTATAAAATTATGATTACTTTACTACGATTATCGCTTGAGATAATAAATCTTAAGATGCTCCGAACAGCAGGGACGGAACGATCGTAAAAACTTTCAACCCTTTTATTAACTCTAACAAAGAGAAAGAGAGCTTGTAAATAAGTTATTCTTGGATTAAGAAGTGTAGTTAACTACTTGGAAAGTATATAAATAATAAAAAAATACTATACATATGTGTACAATTGTAATTGAATAATTAGTATTGGTTATGGTAAGCATTAATAAAAGCATAAGATTAATTACAGGGAAATTCATAGTAAATGTGCATTATTCATTTGAACACTAGTCGTCGCCCGTAAATTTCTTTGCATGGAATCTAGGACGTAAAATGTTCCCATTTTTTTCCGTTCCTGTAAGAATTTCGAGAATCCACTTTTAGTGCTCCCCTAGCTTATTACTTTGTCAACATGACAAAATTAAATGTTCTAAGTTTAAAAGTTTAGTCTGTGTGCTGTCCGTCAAACACGCAGTAACCAAAGAGCTCTATATAATATTAAAAGAGATAAATGTACTAAACACACAAAAAAACCAAATAATAGAGTCATAATCACGTAAATCCACAAAAAACTGCTAGCTTGTAACACGATTATTATTTTTCAGGTGCATCTCGAACATTTAGTGGAACTTTTCAATTTTCAGTGGACGTTGAGAGGATTGCAGCTGTCGTTCTAGTGTCAGGGGGCGAGTGGACCCGTGTAGGTGGTACTCTACATTGAAATGACATTTGCGTGTGCTGGGCGTGTACGAGTGTGGCTTTCAAATACTCTTTGCCAATATGTGTGGTGATAGAATATATATATTATGCTTTTTGTTTTAGAGAGCTTTTCATTATTTTGGTAGCTTTTTGTTTGAGATATGTAACGATAAAATTTGTATTTTTATTTTAATATGATTCGAAAATTTCTCATGGTTGCCAGTCTAATGTCCAATATTCGTCTCAGGCTCGGTACCACTTTGAGCGCCATCAGCAGTAAGGCTCTTAGTGAATAGAAAGAGGACTTAAGAATAAAAAAAAACATCTAACAGTAATGAACTTTTATACAAAGTTAATGTCAAAGGCAAATTATATTATTTTTTGGATATTAGTATCTAAATAGATCCAAATGAACAAAAACAAGACCCAAATACATACACGATGTAGTATCGTAAGCATTCCGTGAACAGAGTGTTTGCTTTGCAGATCACGTGAACAAAGCCAGTAATTACGTGTCGCTTCATCGCATTCTACGGTTTGAGACTCAATCGTTTCACTGAAAATTGAAGTCTTCAGTTCATTTCAGTGACAAACGTTTGCTAAACGATGCAAGTAATGTGTGTGTGTAATGACTTCTTCCTAATTAGAAGTTGTTTTGTGCGGTATTTCTAAAATTGTTGAAAAATTTGTGGGAGGAATAATGTTTAAATTTTCTAATATAATGCAATAAGAAGAAGAGTTAGTTAGATTATAACAGTTTTTCAAAAAATGTTGTTAAATATTTAATTAATTTTCTTTCTAATGCTGAGATGTTGCTTTATTCAGTATTTTTAGCAAATTATAGAGATATTTTGATTGGGTAGAGGAATTCATCGACACTCCTTGTCACCAAAAAAAACGTGTAGCGCAGTGGGACACCTAACTGTAAACACGATAAATGGATTATATCTCCATTAGAGGAAAACATTATCACTATTACTATATGTCACTCTGCTGGTAACCTTGAGTTCAACGTTCAACCCGCAATATCTCAAATTAATTGCGATTTCGGAATTTCTTGACATTAGGTTCCCTATGTCTACTATTTAGGAAAAAGGTTGGTTTAACGTAACAAACCAACAGCAATGTCCCAAAACGTTCTATATTTAGTAATGTAGACGCAGTGTTTGCGATCACAACACCAGTGTGATGCTAAACAAGAACAATATTGACGTACGCTTCTATGTGCCCTAATGTGGTAATACACGACCACTATTGGTATTAGGAAATAATTAAGTTATGTACATAAAATATAATTGGAGTTTTTGTTTTGTTTGTTGAGGTAAAGAGGCAGGACACTCCATTCCCATTAAGACACTTCCTCACTTTCCGTCGAGTTCTGGAGGCACTGCATGTTCAGTGGCGGAGCTTGTTGCGTCGTCGTTCTTTGCCTATTTATTAAAGGTATTGAAAATGTTAAATATTTAAATAATTAAATGTCTTAGAGTGATTATCGAACGCACAACCCTTCTCCTTTACAGTCCCACGCTTGTGCCCCTGAGCCACAACTGACTTTTAAAGTAAAAGTAAGCAATGATAAATTAAAGAATGTTAACGTCAAAGACAAATTACTGTGACATTATCTTGGATAGGTGTATCACGGGTATAATATGTCGGTGTTGGATTCTTAATACTTTAACTACAACTGCTGCTCCGGTTTGATCTAGCCAATACGCAAAATATTTTTTATAAGTTATTGGACATCGGAATAGCACGTTTTTAGATTTTCCTTATCCTCATTTCTTGGCGCGGCGTTCAGTTCCGCGAGAAAATAGGCGAAGATTTGTTCTTTTCTTTTCTTTTTGTCTTTTACTATGTACATGGTTTTATATTTAAAATAAAACTCATATACGTATTTGGCAAGCTTTATTTTGAGTATTTTATGCTTGTAATATAGTGTAAGTTAAAATAAACATCTTATAATATATAATTACTAGCAGAGCAGCGATAATACACATTAACAAGCACTAGACTAATGATCTTTACAAAGTTATAATAAAACAACAAAATATAATCGTTTACCTTGAAAAAAAAATACAAATTATTAAAAACTAATGTGACTGATAAATCACAGACATTTTTCATGGTTTTTTCATGTAAAATTTTCATATATTTATTTCTATAATATAATACAAATGTAACGTTTTATTATCACAGGCAGATGCGAGTAACTATCAATTTAGTAGGAAAAACTATATCTATAAAAATACATTTATTTCAATAATGCATATATATAAAATGGCGCATATTAGGAAGAAGAGCTGGTAATAATAAAATAATCGTTTAGTTTTCAAACATTAAGAGTATAAAATCTTTTCTATTCATATAATTAATGTAAAGCTTAATTGTTTCATTTTTGCGTTTAGTGTTTGAATCTTAATAGATTAACAAAAGACCAAATCATCAAAGCAAATTATCATCACAAAGATCTTGACCAAATTAGGTATTATGTGGAAACTTCCACAAGAGTCACGACTGCATGCTGTTTTATATTATATTTATGTATAAATTTCGACATCTTCAAATATCTGTAAAAATAAAGGCTTCTTATCCTAACCTTATGCAACTCAAATTAATACAACACTGGCTCTTTTATGGCAATTTCGCAATTCCGAATCACGATTACTAAAGTCTATGAATGTCTAATATTTAATAATTCATCACGAATACTACTCGATAGCTGTGATGCATATTTAAAATAATCTTAAAATATATTTTGTTAGAGTACTTTAATTAATCAAACGGACACGTTCGATAAAAGGATATTTAGCTTAAGACCATCCGAATGCAGAGGCTCCAAGGTCGCCGGTGAGAGGTACGTGTAGAAGGGCACTCTTCAGAATATTAGTTTACACGTGTGTATGTATGAGCCAATCAAAATGTTGCAACTGGCTATTCAATGACCACACTGATGAGATGAAAGGATGAGTTTGGAAACATGTTTGAGTAGAGGGATTACGACATCTTCCCGTTCTCACTGTGACCTCGACTTCTGAATTGGGTCAAGGTCACGATCGTTGTGCCTGAAGCCACCGTTTTCTGGCTGCGGGAGGAGACGGTAGTGAAGAGGATCGGGACTCCGGTAAACGCTCTGATACCGTTGTAGCTCTAGCTCCAATGCGCGACGCTGTTGCTCATAAAGCTGTTGCTGACGGAGCAGCTCTTCAGTTGATGAAAGATGCGAATGGTGTTGATATAGATACTGTGGGTGATAATTCTGAACGTTCAGGTTTCTATCTAAATTGGGTTTTTGACCTAAAGAGTGGAAATGATCTTCGTGTTGTTGTAAATTGTGTTCAATTTCTTCAGAACGTTGGATTTCGAAATTAGCCTTGGATGGAGATGGGATGTCTTGTTGCTTGGGTATTTGTGTTGGGGTGTAGTCACGGCGGTGATGTGCGTGCTTATCTCCCTCCCCCTGTGTGGGGGTCGCAGGGGCAGGGCCGGCGCGAAGGGGTGCGGGAGGGCGATAGGTTGTAGCGTCGAGGCGCTGGAGGCGCGCGGGGTGCGGGGGCCGGCGGGTGCGGGGGCGAGGGGATGACGATTCTCCTAACAGCGCCTTGTTGCGGCTCTGCAACAGGAAAGCTCGGTAGAGCAATTGGGATGGGCATTGGATGGGTGCTTGATACGGATATGTGAAAGGTAAATGCATATCAACTAGGATTAAACGATGTTTATATTCTTACTTTTTTATACTTATGTATAAATCAAAGCACAAATTTATTAGTTATAGTTTAATGAGTTTGTTTTGATATAGCATATGTACATATGTAATTTATGTCTGATTGAAGCTTAGAAGGCTCTCAAGATAGAGGTCACATCGAGTGCGAATGCGTTATTATAAATATTATCGTTTAACTTTTGACTGGTCACGATCTGTACGGTAATAATAAATGCCGTGTTTATTCAATAAATAGGAAGGAACTCGCATGTTTTAGATTATAAACAAGTAGCGTTAGATAAGTCAAGGCTAAGAAGAATATTCAATGTATAAGTGAAGGTAAAGTATAAAATTAGACGAAATAGAGAGTTAGACTGGATTATAAAAAATTGACAATTTTTGTGTAATAAACACTATTTGCTATTTTATAAACGTTTAAGAATATTCATATACAATAACTCAAAGAAATAAATGTACCAATATTATGCACCCTTTCTCTACAATCACATATACTGCAATTACTGGCTTTATTATAACAAATTTGCATTCACTTCTAATTTTGTATAACTGCGAAAAAGTAGTGTATTAAGATTATAAAAATATTATTATAACTTTCCCTTTATCTTAACAAAATTATATTCAGAATTCATTTCTCAATAATATATTAGATAGTTATTTAACGTTTTATCTGCCTTTCTCTACAATCCCATATGCTGCAACTACTGGCATTATTATAATAAATTTACATTCACTTTGAATTTTGTATAACCGCGTAAAAGTAGTGTATCAAGATTATAAAAATTTTCTTATAACTTCTCCTTCATCTTTTCCTTTATCTTAACAGAATTAGATAAAATTTTATCGTTAAGATGCATTTCTAAACAAGATATTAGATAGAGATTTAACGTTTTATTCTGTATTCACGACCTATGGGTCACCTATGAGGTGAAACGCAATAGTCGCAAAAAAGTAAAAAATATATAGAAAGAAATAAAAGACTTACATAGATAAGATTATATAACTTGTCGAAGAGCGAAGCTAAATAATAAATGAGTAGTTTATGAAGTCTAATTTGACCATAGTCCATAGTCTTTGAACAAATTCAAGAACGTAGTCTCGGTAAACATAAGGAAAATCTTTTAATTTATAGTGATTATCGCCCACAGACAATTGGGCCGTGAAGTCATTTCTTCCTAAAAGTTGGAACTTATCCAAACGCGAACGATTCAAGTAAAGGCGATTTAATTAATTTCAACATCCACCTAGTATTTGTACGACGCGCTACGCTCTCATTACGAGGTCTCTCCGGATGAACACTAATGACTCTTTTTACGGTGTTTCTTAATATAAGTTTCACTTATTTTGCTCTTTTAATTAATATTCTGAGGCTGACACGGGATCTGACTGTAAACGCAATGGTTGTGGTTCGTCCATTAAGGTGAATGGCTAATTTTTGTTGCTCTGGTAATAAGATAAAGCGCAGCGTTGAGTTCTGCCAATGAACATGCAAGCGGAAATGTAGAGAACAGAACAGAGTGCCTTAACACTATGCTTTTTCTGCTCTGCGGAATAGGTTACTACTGCTCTAGGGAATTGCGGAATAAGTTATATCTTCTGGTTATATGAAAACAATAAGTATATAGAGTTTTTAAAATAACTTAACCAAGTAAAGTTTACTTGAAAAAAAAAGTAAGAACCATCGTGGCGCAGTGAGCCTGACTGAGGCTTAACTCTTAACACGATTGTTATAAGTTCAGTTCCCACTCGGATATATTAATTATTTTTATTTCCCTACTCTGGCTAGAAGAATCGCGGCGTTGATTTCCACCACTCAACACACAACTTTTCTCTGATATACAGGAATAAGCATAAAGCTAATATTTCTTGAAATACTTATTTATATGGTTTTGATGCATAAATAATAAATAAAAACATATCCCTAAATAAGATTAGACCAAATAACCATCACATCACAGTAATTAAATATATAAATTATATTCACATCGCAATATAAATTTCAATCAATAGCGTTAGTTTAATGATTACATTTCGAGGTATTGATATAATAACGATTTATCATTGAATCGGATAATAATATTATTAATAATTAT
Organism: Heliconius sara; assembly: GCA_917862395.2. Classification (NCBI taxonomy): domain Eukaryota; kingdom Metazoa; phylum Arthropoda; class Insecta; order Lepidoptera; family Nymphalidae; genus Heliconius; species Heliconius sara. The sequence goes on from OU860798.1 coordinate 7,849,124, forward strand.
AGTTTGGCTGTAACAGTGTTTATATATATTGTATACAGATGCGGCTGGCCGTGTCCCACTTGCTTACTTTGATTTACGATGGTCAATATATTATGATAGAGTTCACGATTCTAATAGGATCTTGTAAGTAGGTCGGTAGAGATGACCTCTATCTTTTATTCGATTTTTTTTTGTTTCAAAATTTATTTTTATATTATTGTGCATAAATTATTAAGTTATTTTTAATATGATGATATTTAAGTTAAAGAATAACTGAGCAAATGAATTTAACTACTCCTTTATTAAAAAAATAATTTCTAACGGTGTAATTGAACAAGAAAGATAATTTAAAAAATATATATATTTATATATTTTATTTGATTTGGCCATTCGTGGCGCAGAGACACAAGTATGTGACTGTAATGCAACTGGACTGGTTGTAGGTTCTATCACCTCAAAGATATGCAACATTTATTTAAATTTATATGGAGTGGAGTCACGCCACTCAATAATAAAACAAAAGGCAAATGAAACGTTATAACATTAGGCTCACTCTACCTACCCTGCTATGTGTGTGAAGCTGATTTTTTTGAAAAAGCATTAAAACAAAAAAATATATATTTAAATTCAATAATTGAATCCTCCTCAGTTCAAACTTGCTTGAAAAATTGATTGACTAATTTATTTAGTATATTCTAAATACATGATCACACCCGCTGTGTTTTTTATGCAAGTTCTTCTCAGGTCTGAGGCATTAACATCATTGAACTGGTGCTAAGTTATTTGACATTAAAAAATATATATTTAACTTCTTCGCTATTCTTATTTTGAATAACATGATTAGTCTTTAAATTGATATTAATTAATCAAGGTGCCACATATACATATATCAATGTCATATTTCTTAAATCTTTGTTATTAGAATATTTTGTATAATTTTATGTTTTTATGTCAAGTTTATAAAGTATCTGTCTTGCTCGTACGAAAAATATTATATTTATATGTTTGTGTATATATTCATCGAATCGCAAATTTCTCACAATATATGAAAAAAGCATAAAGCAGCACTTAAATGTCCTATCCCCGAGATTCCACTAAATAATATAAATTGTTAACAGTGCCCCAAACTATAAATATACAGGGATTTTTTGATGAGAGTACATTTTTATATTAAAAAGCCATCAATTGTGAGAAGCATGCGAATGTTACTTCCTCTACTTTCATCAATAACTATAACTTATGAATCGTAATAATTGTGTCAGCTATAATTTAATAATTCTATTCAACCAAATTTCAACTTTAAACCAATGGACATAAAGTATAACTTGCAATAATATTTGAACATCGCGTGTAAGTATTTCTCAGCGTCACACTTTGCCACTATTCAGAGCCGCTCATTGTGACATGTTGTTATAAGAAATATAGAAATTATGATTAGTTTTAGAACTTCAAATGAAAACGTGTAAAGGTTAAAAAGGTTTAAGCAGTGCAGTAGAATAATCTCAATTTGTTATATCGATAAAGCGCGGTGTTGAGCTCCGCCACTTAACACGCAATATTTGAAAAATTGGGTATAAATAAGGTAAGGAGTGTCTTAGCACTGAACTGTACCCTACTGTTATTTGGGAAATACAGCATTACATCAGTTGTTTCTTTTATATCTACTATGACTCTAATGAATTTAATTATAGTAATGTATTAATTCGTGTAATTCTAAAGTAATCAATACGCTATCGTATTTTCTTCTCTAATTTATTTAGTTTTTACTTTACATATTTAAAAAACTATTTTATTTTTAATCCATTTTCTCGTAAACAATTTTAGTCATAACCATTTATAGCGTAACATACTCACGGGTAGAAAATTAAGAAATGGTCCCAAAATTTTTTTTTAAATATTTCAATTAAGCTTCTAATAATGTTATGTATAACTTAAAGTATATAAATGTATTATATACTAAGCCATTACTATTATTCACTTGAATAAACCAATAATTATTATCAATAATTTAAAAATCTCTATACATTACTCATATACATATATATGTACATATAATATAACTATGACATTACCTGTGGAGAAACTCCCAACATTTTCAAGCTGGGCGGTATATTAAGCGTAGTGGCGCGGGGCAGAGTTACGTGCCCGAAGTTCACGGTGAAGGCCTCACACCATATAGCGAAGTAGCCGATGTCGAATACTGTTAATTCCTGTAAAAAAATACATTTAGTGTTTTCTTCTCCTTTATGCATATTCCATTTGTTTAGCAATAGAGAAACGAGACGAGAATTTAGTGTTAAAATATATACCGTTTTATACCGTATACGGCAAACAAGTCGACAAAGTCAGTTTGCTATTATCACCGTATTTATAAGGTATTGCGTTTTATGTGGCGGTACTCAACGCTGCACTTTGCCTCGACCAGAGCGAAGAAATTGAAATATGAATTTAAGTAAATATTTCATCTCACCGATTGGGGATCGAACTCACAACACGCAATGTCTCCAGAATTCGACAGAAAATGGGGAACGTAGTGTCTTAACAGTAAGTTTCCTCTGCCTACCCTGCTGTGTGCGGGATATAGCGTGAAGCTGATTTATATGTGATTTATATGAATATCATAAAATTAGCTTTAAATTATTTATATAAGTATTTTGTATATTACAATATCGTTAACTAATGTACGTCTATGTTAACATGTGATATGTTAGATAGTGTGTGTGATACCACTTGTACGGTAGCGGCGCGTTGCCCGCGGGCGTTGAAACTAAAGTTGCCTAGTTTCACCGATTCTATGTATGTATCTATATATTTAAATGACCTTATTTAAAAAATATTACAAATAATTTCGCAATATTAGCAGCCGCCATCGCAATGGAACGCGGCGGCTGTAGGTTTGATCCCACTAAGAAGAATGAAGTTGATTTTTAGATTTCCGCGGTCTCGTAAGAAAACAAAGCACGGTGTTCAATTTAACTAGTAAACATGTAATGTCTTGAACGTTTGGCGGGTAGTAGCCAATTATCTAAAACTAAGCAATATATTGATAATTTTTAAAGATCTAATGAAAAAATATGCCGATTCTTTTTTCATTATATAGTATTTGTAAAAAATTTAAATAATAATTGTTAATTGATTTTCCATATTAATAAAATTTTCGAGATCGAGTGTCAAACTAATAAGATGCACCAAAACTACATCAATGCAAAACAAATGTGTAAATAATAAATTTATCACTGCGCATTTCAAAAAGATTAATTTCAAAAATGTTGAGTTTATAAATAGTAAATTACCGCTATACCAATGGATGAGTTATCGATATAAATTTCGTAATTACCTGCCATTGTCTGTGGCAAGTGGTTTAAAATATATTTTATCGATATTAATCGTGAACAAATATGTTGAGTAATAATAATAATTATCAATATGTAAAATCTTTGATGTGTTATACATCAAAACAAAGATGAAAAAATATTTTGTTTTTCGGTTCTATATTTCAGCATCATAAGTAAATCACTAACGTCTGCAAATTTCAAAAGAGGAATGTGGACTTTAAATTTCAAATAGTCACAATCTCAGGAAAATTAAGTCTCACAATTTAAATAAGAAAATATCAATAATGTTCTTATTATTTGAAATTTGAATTCTTTGTCTCTATGTATTTTTTCTTAAAGATAAACTAATTATTTATTTTTTTTTATTTTTACCACCTATATGCTAGGTTTTAGATTTGTTTGTGATTTTAGTCTCTACATATATATAACATATATATACACATATATGATAATTATATGTAAAATTAAATCTTAAGTTTCCTTTAGATCTATGTGTAAAATAAAGATCTAAGCAAATTTCATGTACTACCCGAAGTTTACAATACTCCAAATAACAGCTACTTACCCCTGGTAGAGTCAACACGATGGTCTTCTTGTCGTATTTGCGTAGAGGCGTCTCCTTGCCGTTCTCGTCGGGTATACGGATGCCCTGCGGGGAAGGCTTGTCTCCGCGACCCACCCAGAACTTGGCATCTGTGCGAACGAATCACATATTATTTAAAAGTTACATATAGAGTTCATAATATTTACGATAAAATAACATATTTATATATCAGGTTACTAACTAATTAAATATACTAAGCTAAAGTTAGATAACATCATCATAATTTGTTCATTATCAAAAATAAAGTTAGATATTACTACAATCTTCTACTATCTTAAATATATATATATATATATATATATATATATATATATATATATATATATATATATATATATATATATATATATATATATATATATATATATATATATATATTTATAGTTTTAACAAGTGAGAGACTTCCTGTTTATAACTAAAAGTTCTCGATCTTCTTCAATAACGGGTGCACAAGCAGCACATTACTCATGTTTATTATAACAAGAAGCGTTCAAAAATCCTCTACATCAAAGTAAATTCTCTTGAAAAATATCTCAGAGCGGAGCAAAAATGCTTTTTGCAATTGATTTATGTTCCTTCACCGACTTACAAGAAAATATTAACCCAAATGCCGTTTAGCTGAGTGTGGTAGAGTACGGTGCTCGGTAGAGTAAGGTGATCGTATCTCGGAGGTATTATAACGATTGGTTTGATCATATGTTCGCCAACAGCCGGTAGCCGGTAGGAGGCAATATATAGCTACGGCTTATCGATAATGGTGAAAGCGCTCGTTCAGAGTATACGACAAATATTACTATATCAATCTACTACTTAACTTATACTTACATTAAAATTAAATAGTTTTGAAAAATATTTTTTAATTTTGTTTAATTTTTAATAAATAATCTAAAATAATAAATCAGATGTATATTTTCATATAGTAAAATTGAGGCCAATTTGGCGCAGGGGCATAGGTGTAATTCGACTTCGACTCATGCGGCAAGAGGAACTGACATATTTAATATTATCATTTCTCCGCTCTGGTGTCAAGGTAAAGCGTGGCGTTGAGTCCCGCCACTCAACACGCAATACTTTCGGAATTAGGCAGAGAGTATCCTAACACTAAGTTCCCTCTGCCTTCCCTGCTACATGCGGACATCCCGCAGCGTGAAGATGGAAAAAAATAGTAAATACCAAATTATCTATCAAATAGCATTTTTTATTGCAGTATCAATATGAAATATTTTGTGCGAAATTCAAAACATAACGCAACAAACACGCTAACTTGAACGCTTTCAAAAATGTTAACGAATAAAATTCCCGACAACAACATACCTACTACACAGGCGGTATTTTTAGAATATTTATGTGAAATATGATGTCGTCGTATCATGTAAAGAGTCCTTTGACAATTTTATATTGAATAATGTTATGTTCACGCTTGGGCAAATTGCCGCCATGACGGAGTGCTGAAGACTCTACCTATACTCGTATTTAGAGCTATAGCAATATATGGCATTGACGCAACGATGCGGTTAGGTGATAATTTTGAAATTTACAAGCTTTTTATGAAAATAAAGAAACACTTAACGCAGACAGCTAATAACAACTATAAAATAGATATAAAATGAAAAGAAATTCCTTATCTCAGCGGCGGAGAAGCTTATATCAGCGGACGTGTACTACAAATAAAACTTTATTGGGTAGCTACTGTATAAAATAAAGAAGATAATACTTCTTTATTGAGAATTGTTGTGTTAAAAGCTTTTATCAATATTATTAATATAATATGATAGTTGTTAGAGAAAGGAAATAAGTATATGGTATCAAATGACAAACAAAATAAAACCAGATACGTGTGAATTTAAGTTTGCAAAGATTTGTTAAGAATTATTACGCGGCGAATTTAGATTTTTGGAATTTAACAGGTACTCCCAGTAGAGTGTTTCTTGCGGTGGGAAAAACAAACTAGAGTGCAGCTACACACTGTATCCCGCATATAGCAGGATTGGCAGTAGGAACTTAATACTAAGATGCTCCGTTCTCCACTTTCCGCTCCTCTCCTTTCCGTATTTTCTTGAGACATTGCGTGTTGAATGATGGAACTAAACTGCGCAATAAGCAATTTATTACCAAAATTGGTGTAGCTAAGTGGCAATAAGGCAACAAGCAGCATGTCATTTAGTCTCAAAAAACAGTATACCCATAAAATCGGTAAATTATTTCTTAAATTCATTTGGTGTTTACAATAACATTGAACGTACCAACGAGAGCCACTGTCTAAAACCAATTTTGATAAAATCCTTTGCGAGGTTGTTTTAAATGCACAGGATAAACGAACAAAGCGCTTAAATTGCATATTGCTACCAAATTGGCTCACAGCGAGCAAGTGGTGGAATGAAAATAGTGTTAAAACTATACGTTCACGGCCTTTACGGCTCGTGTCCATCAGAGTGGTATTGTCTTTATATGAGGGTGGATTTAGGTTTAAATCCAGTTAGTGGTAAAAATTGTTTAAAATGAAAAGAATGTTTTTTTAATACATCGACAATATTGCAAATGTCCAATTTTTACTACTTTGTAAAACTGTATATACCTAAATGCTACCCAAATGCAAACACGTAAAGGAGAATCTTGTGTAAAAAAAAAGAAAACTGGTATGTCATTATGAATACAATGCAATCGCATGTGATGACTCTAGGTTCGGTACGAATGTCTCTGAGGTAGTGGACCAGGACTTCTTTAAAGAATTTATCCGCGACCACATAAACTAGCCAACTAAATCGACCTACAATATTACTGTCAATACATTTTCCTCGACTATTCCCAAAGAAATACAACAAAGCTTTTCATAAAATGATAAAAAAAGAGCTTTTAGTAGTGGCGAGTGAGTCGACGCGGTTAAATTGCCATTAACTGCGGGCCGGTCGTTGGCGACGCGACGGGCAACTTGTGCTGTTAGTTGCAGCGAGCTTTGCGGAACTTTTAGTTTTAATAGGTTTAAGCTCGAGTCGTGTACCGATGTACCTACACGTAGATTACTGGCTGTTGGCGAACTTGAGCTGGCTGGAGTTGTACTGATTTTAGAATAATTATCACAATCAATGGATGTATTTGGTTTAATTTTTTTTGGAATTATTATAGATATTTGGAATATTGTAGAATATTTTTTTTAATGTAGAGACCTTTTTTAATGTAGAGAACTCACCAGAAATAAATTTAATGGTAGAAGTAGGAGCGAGAGGTATAATAGGGAAATCTATCTAAAAATTGCTAAATGATCTTAGCTTGGCTAGAATTTATTGCGTTTCTTAAAGAACACACTCTTAAGGCGACATTAGTACAATCATTTAGAAGTTTGGACAAATTAAAACGTATCACATTATATTGTGAACTACATTTCTGTACAACAATATACATTTACAAAAATATTCTCTCTCTCTTGCTATTCAAACATTTTTGCCGGAAATTAGTTAATTTATTTTTCTGTATTAACTGTAAGTTTAGCGCTCCACCCTCAGTGTCAACACAACTGGAGTACTAACTATAGGTCAGCAGAGCATTGTGCGGTTTTATTAGCATCATACGAATGACTACACCGAGACCCACTTGATTATTTCATACGAGAGGAGATAGAAACATAAAAGTCACAAGTTTTAAAAATAATGCTTATTTCTTATTTCTCTTAATGCTTCTTATTCAATTTTAATTTAAAGCTCGACCTAATATCATAGATATGACACTGCGTTATAGTCCAAGATCCTAAGGCCCCCAGACCTACTTCATTTAGGCAAAGCTGAAATTTTGAGGACTATCAGTCTAATTCAGGCCAGTCTTGGCGCACAGAGTGTGACTATAAAATCGACTGGTTGTGGGTTCAATCCCCACTCGAGGAGATAAAATATTTACTTAATTTGACAATTTTTGGGACATTGCGTATTGAGTGGCGAAACTAACCGCCGCTCTTTGCCTTGTTACCAGAGCGAAAAAATGAAAATATTAATAAATAATATGTCAGTGCCGGTCGTCGCGCAGAGGCACAAAGTGTGACTATAAAATAGACTAGTTGTTGGTTCGATCCCCACTCGAGGAAGTAAAATATTTTTTTACATTTATATTTTCATTTCTTCGCTCTGGTGTCGAAGCAAAGCGCGGCGTGGAGTTCCAGCACTCAGCACACAATACCTCCAGAATTCGGCGAAAAGTGGAGAACGGAGTGTTTTAACACTCGGTTCCCTCTGTCTACCCTGGTGTGCGCGAGATACAGCGTGAAGCTGATTTGATTTGATTTGATTGGATGTCAGATAAAAAATTAAGCAAAAAGAAAATATATTACCTGGCGCTTCTCCATCGTATGAAAAGTTAGGTATCAATAGTGTCTGTGCGTCGACGATCACAATGGGTTCTGAGGATACTTGGTGCACTCCATTCAGGGCGCCGACTTTCAAAGGCTTGGGGATCTCAAGGTTACGAGGGATCTCTACTGAGCCGAAGTTTATCTGTGAATCAAAGATATTATGTTTAGTTTTCATCTTAATTTATTTAAAAAAAATATTACATGATAAAATTTTAAGAATACGAAAAATACCAAAAGAAAGGCATTCTTACATACAAAAATCAAATGTGGAACCACACACTGTAATATATGTGATTAACAAATATGAAGGAAACTGTTTTGATTTCGTAGAAGGTAATTTTGTAAATGTATTTACGAGATTTTTTTTGTGGCATTACATGAAAAGACTTCTACAAATTGTAAGTCATATACAGTTATCTTAATTCTAAATTTGTACTCCAAAACTCTTCAAACTAACTATAATAAATTAACATTTTTTATTAATTTTGAGCGTGAAATTGAAAAAAATATTCTTATCTGTATATAAGCTTCTGTATACAAGACACTGAATAAGCTGGATTAAGTACAGTATAGTTATAGACATGTTTACTTCACTCAGACGCTTTGTACCACATCTCGATGTGAGCGATCGATCTATTGGGATACATAATTGCTTGCAATTGCTGTCTCAGTCTGACGGCCGGTACTCTATTGATAGTTGGTGCTCTATTGATAGTTGGTGAATCGAAGGAGTAATTTTTATAATTTTTTGGGGACTTATTTGAAATATAGATATATCGATGTTATTGGTTGGATTTAACTGGCTTAATTATCTGTTAGATAAACTTACTGCAAAATTTTCGTTTTAATCAATGCCACGATTGCTGCTCTCTCTACTAAAGATGGGTTAAAATGTACCTAATAGCCTTATTTGAATAAATTGACTCAAAACCGAAAGGAAACTTAAAATTTAACCAAAAATTACAAAGCCCACACGACTAAAATAAAAAATGTATGTACGAAAAAAAGACGTTCATCCATTCTCAAAGGTGATCCTTGTTTCGGTAAACTACTTACACACAAACATCTCGTTGTATCTAAGACAGTGTATTTGGACGTCGTGTATTTGCAGTACAGTGCGACTGTCGAGGACTGGCGACTGAGTGTCTACCACCGATGTTTGAGTTGACAGTGCTTGTAATGTTTACTCAATAGACAATTCTCTATAGGTGAATGGTTTTATTTGGTGCCTTTGCTTATTCATTTCAATCTGGGTAGACCTTTCTGTTTGTAGGTTGGAAGCAATGTCTATTTTTAAAGAAAATCGGGGCGTGTATGTAATATATTAAATTCACTAGTATTTTGAAACGAAACATTCAAGAAAAACACACATAGAAAAAGTAATAAGAAAAGTTAAAAATAAATGAAGTTATTCATAAATATTCATTTAAAAATAAAGATTGACATTTTTTAACAAATGGTTTTCATTTTATCCATCGTATAAAATATTTTTATAAAATTTTACGGCGTTTCGTGGTAGCAGGACGCCGTAGCCGCACCCAGCAAGGTAAGTAGACGTAGCTTCATGCTGTACCTGCACACAGCAGGGTAGGCAGAGGGTGCTAAGACACTCCGTTCCCCACTTTCTGCCGAATTCTGGAGGCATTGCGTATTGAGTGGCAGGACTCAAAGCCGTTAGCCTTGACACCAGAGCGAAGAAATGAAAATATAAATTTAAGTAAATATTTCATCTCCTCGGGTGGGGATCGAACCCACAACCAGTCGGATTTACAGTCACATTTAGTACCACTGCGCCACGACTGCCCTGGCTTCTATATATTATATAATTTTTATATATGTTCATAAATATAAAAATAAACTAGTAACTCGCAGTAGTTTTACACAATGTATATACTCGTCTATTATGAATAGCATACAATAATCAACGTAATAAGCATATCTCTGCGGGAGGAATGAGTCGGACGTGTCTGATGTCGGTCTTACTTCAAACATATAGCGCTGAGAGTTTCTATTACTAAGACGACGTCTATTATATAACACTACGTTTAAGTATATTTTAACATAAAATATTGTAAGTAAATAAAGAAAAACTTGTATACAAACAAAAAAAACTGTATTTGGTCTATATTAGCCTATAATAATTGCTTCATCATGAAACTTGTCTATTACAAATAGATTAGATAATGATACAAAGTCAAAGTCAAAATCAATAATATGATATCATGGTTTAATAATGTAACCAGGTGGGAGACGAAACCCTGGGGTGCCAAATAGTGTAGTGTAGTAACTTTTAATTTCCTAATGACTAGGACCTGACGATGGAACTGGAAGGTGGCTGATGGAACCTTAATATTTTTTTTGGTTCACGCTACAGTATTTTGTATTAACTCAGTACGCATCAGTAGAAAAATTAAGTTTAGCAAGGTATGTAAAATATTTTAAATGTAAACATTTCCCTTCCTTATAATATAATAATAAAACAAAAAAGAAACAATTTATGATAGTGAACTGATTTACGAAACACAAATTTAAAAAAAAATATTATTACGTTGTACTTCAAAAAGCATCTTAACTACAAAAAAATCAAAATACCTTAATAAAGAACATTTTAAATACATTACTCAATAATCTAATAAAAAACTTAATAATTTGTACAAACAGAAGTTGCCAACTTTATCAAGGAGACAGCGGACCTCTATTTATCTTGCACTATTGTTACTCCACAGGGACGGGACTTAGACTAAGCATTGTGTTATATAAGTATATATATTTTATTTAACTAACTAACCGTATATAGACGAATGTAGTGGTAGAGTTTGGAGAACTTTCTATTTTGACATAGTGAACTTGATGATTATGGTTCTCAATTAAAATGTTGTCCCAGCTCTCTATTTTTTTGTGAAATGGGGATATGTTTTTTTGTTCATAATTTGAAAAAAAAATCAGGCAGTGGGGACCTAGTGTGTCGACTCTCTGTTTTCTATTTTCTGTCCAATTTTGCAACATTACATATTGAGTGACAGAAACCAACGCCACGTTTTGTAACTCTAGAGTGGAAGAATGTAAATAGCTATAATTTATTAATATAAATTACTTAGTTTTACCTACATCTTCGCCCCTGTGGTCCAGTGGAAATAAGTAAGCGTGATGTATGACATATCTAACTCTGATCGCAGGTATAGAGAAATACATATAAACTATTAACGTATAAAAAGCGTATAGCCTCCTCAGATCGAACACTAAAAGGTTTCTTCAATTTGACCGAGCATTTCTGACATTAGCGCGTTCAACCAAACAAACTTTTAAACTATGTAATATATTATTATTATAATATTAGTATAAATAATAAAATTACCATATAAACAAGGTAAATCTGACGAGCAGCGCTATTTGTCTTAGTGTTTGCTCTGCAATCTCCACAGAAACCGTAAGTTCCCGCTTGAGTTATTGCACACTGTGTACCTACAGTAGTAGTACTGTACTGCGGTGCACTTCGTTGTTACATATCGTTACGTTATTATTTACGCTAAAATATATTTTGGATGTAAGAATACTTTGTGGATTTTGATGAATGTTTGTATATTTTTTAGTGTATTTGATATATATTTTTATATAATTTATAATTTCTATATATTTTTTTTTTGTTATTGTAAGAGCTATGTGTATAAATACAGTTATGATATCTTCGACAATTTACGATTTAGTCTACCCGTGACCACAGACTACTGCAAAATGTTCTAAACGTCGGGTTTCCAAAAATGTATACTACCAAATACTCTTATACGCGATTAATCCGGTTAAAATACTTTCATTTAAAATTTATGAATTGTAATTATTATATATTTTTAAAATGATTTATGCATTTTGCTAGCTATTTTTCTTATTTCTATAATTGTAAACATAGAAAGTAATTTCCTATCAAAAATAACACAAAATTATTACAATTGATAGAATACGTTAAGGAACACTCAAAGGCCCCCGCGGCTACTGTCCAGGGGTTCCATTAGCGCGCTCTTAATATACGAACTGACTCGTAGCGACAGTTATACGAAACGTCCACAATAGAAGTAGTAAGAAATAAGTACGGAACGTTGTAACAAAGTTATAACGTTGCATAGCAGTGATAGTTATGAGTTCGAACCTCGAGAGAGGAATAAAAGAATATCGTTAAAATATTAACACAAAAAAGAGAACCCTCTATCTTTAAAACTGATTAAACTAGGTTCACGATATATCGCTAGCTAGCTAGAGAGCACGTAGCGCCAAACGCTATCGTCTCTATGTATTCTTTCACCTCATCCACTGTCGTCATACATGCCGTTCCGCGGGTCCTCAAGCTTTTACGTGACCTTCCTCCAGTATTTTTGATACTAGGTACTCTTACCACTCACTTTCTATCATCAATCTTTTTTGCCATCATTCATCTGTTCGACATGCCCAAACCAACTGAGTACGTTCTTCTTCATTCTCAGTGACATCCTCGCTAATATCTGCCATTCTATGTATCTTTTCATTGCGGATTCGATCAGTTAAGCTGACTCCCCATCTTTTTTAAATGTCACAATTTTTTGTCTTACTCAAGAAACTGAATGAATGTCATATTTATGTTAACTTAAACTACACTTACCAACATCAATTTTAAAAATTTTTGCATTTACATAATTTTATTATTAATATAACAACGAATCAATCAATTTTATTATTAATATAACAATCGACAGCTCTTACCGAATATTCATCACACCAAACAGAAAACCAAGAGACATCCTTCAAAGTCTTCCCTTCGGGCAGTGACAATGTGATGCCCTCCCCGCGGTACCTCCTCAGAGGGGAGATGCCGCCGCGTTCGTCTTGCAGTCGTAGAGCACCTGATGAACTGGGCGACTTCGACGTGCCCACATAGAAGTAAGCGGCTGTAAGAAAAATATGGCTTTCTTACTATGATATAATAATATGGTTTAATTAATAAACCACTAATTGTGATCTTTGGAGTTCGATCACTACTCGGAGGAATGGATTATTGTTTGAATATTTTCATTTCTTTTCTCTGGTACCAAGACAAAGCGCGGCGTTGTGTTCCGCCGCTCAACACGCAATGCGTCGAAAAATAAATACTAGTTACTATGTGTTAATAAATATTAATGTTTATTAAAATCATGACATAAATTACAATATAGATAACTTAATTATGAATCATAATTGTAATACTGTGTTTGATGTTTCATCAACCATATATTATACACTATATAAAACAAGTATATTATACCTATGTATATGTACTAGACACCCCGACGCGGGTTGTTACTACTCTCCTATTGGTGATACAATATTGATATAATAAAGTCTACACAAAAATATTTTTCCAACTAGAATAGTCCTCTAGTTCTGTGCATATATACATGTGGTTTTTAAGAAAATATCCTTTAATTTTCGATTATTATTCGGGAAAATAAAATAAAGTACCTCATTGACATCATCAAAGCATATTAAAAGGAAAAGGCACTAAACGCCGGCGTCCTTATATAAAATTCTAAGTTCAAAATACTTCATTGCGATTTGTCCTGAAAAACGCAATTTAAAAGGAAAATTCCGGCACAAAAGTGCTTCAAGTCTGTGAAATGTAAACGAGGTGCGAAGTAAGTACTAGAGCAGCGACCTCGCTGGTACAAAGAAGATATTTTACATAAAAAACTACTATAAAAATTCATAACGAAAATGCTTCAATATCTATAAATCATACCATAATATTAAAACATTAAGAATGTCATTTATTTTTAGATTAATGAGACAGAAAAAAAAATATTGAAGCGGTAGTAGCAATACTTGCTTTTTTTACCTGTTTTTATAAAAATAATTTATTATTTGAAGTAATTAATAGAAAATTCACTAATAATGATGGCAAAAACAGTTTTTTTTAATATATTTAATTTACAAAATCGTACCCAACCACCAACGTCATGCCTGTTTATTTAAAATGATTTTCAAAAACATTGTCAGTCCTGGTAAAACCTAAAAGAACAATCTTACTGTATTCCATGATTAACAGAAAGAAAAACTATGTGAAATTCCACAAAGAAAGTATTCATTAATATATCAAAAGTTCTAACTCTCTTTTCCGCAATTAAAAATGTCACCCGGTCAATTAAATTAGAGCAGTGGCGGGTCGGCCGACCGCACCGACTCCACTCGCGCTGCAGTTTGTCAATGTCCAAGTAACAAAATAAAACCCAGCTCTCATACGAGGCGACCGCTTATTTCATTTAATTTAAAATGCTTTTTATGGTCTCAGTTTACGTGGAAAGCAAAATATTTTAAAATATAGGAATATATGAAAGTGCACATGTTCCGTTATACGTGGTTTTTACGAGCAAAACGGTTAAAATCCAGTGTAGCTAGTAATTTCAGGGATTTTATTACATTGTAGATGTTGTTGTGGTGTGGTTGGTTTTTGCTAATTTTATATGTTATAAATTCTAATTCTAAATGGCGAAAAATATTTGCTTTCAGACCTAGTCAAAAATAGGTGCAGCCATGGAGCCTATCGCATTCCAAGCAATGCATCTAATAATAAACAAATATATAAAACAAAATATAACATGAATCGGTCCGTATAATTTAGTTCTCAGAATGGTGTCTCTTTACTTCTAGATCAGGTGATATTTTAGCAAATCAAAAATATTTCTACCAATCGTAAAACAATAATGTTTTTAATCTTTAAAAACTTTTCAAAACGATTCTGTCTTTTTCGTGACATTTTCATGTTTTTTTCCCATTTTCATGTAGTGTCTGCAAATATCTCCGCTCAGTGTAGCGCAGAGCAGCTCGACGCGCTGTAAATACTTTCACGATTGGCATTTTTAAAGTGAACTATGTTGATACTTGACGTACGTACACAACTACCCTTTTAAAATTTATTTTGTATTTGTAAATACTTTTGACTAGAGTATAAAATATAATAGATGGGGAATGGCACTGTCTTAATCAGGAATTAGGAAGGATTATTTTAATACTAGGTTCCCAGATTCCCTCTGTCTTCCCAGCTATATGTTGGTGAAGTGACGTGGCGTGAAGGTGCAAGAACTGTACTTTTGATATTATTATATGTTAATTTACAAAGCTTTTTTTACTTTAAAATAGATTAATAATTTAATGTACATTTAAGCATCCCTTAAAACAATTATTTTTTAATGGAAACGTATTTCCAGATTTTGTTAAGGTTAAAGAGAGGTGATAAAAATATACTCCCAGTATTTTTTATATAGCTATAAGAAGTTATTTACATAACAACAAGGTAAATTAAAATATAAAGAAAAATACTATTATTGATTTGTCTGGTCGGCTTTAACTTTCATGTGACGTATTTTGAAGATGAACTAGATGAGTTCATCATAATTAATAATGATGATTTCTATTTTTTATTATAACATATAATTGATTGCTCCTCATAAGGATTTTATATTTATTTAAAAGAAACTTTGAGTATGTGTCGCTTTGACTGACTCGAGCGGAGAAACGATATGAAATAAATCATTTTATTGATTGGTGAACGAACCCACAACCATCACGTTTAAAATCAGACACTGTCTTACTGCTCTACGATGGCGATATACCCCTAGAACAGATCAATCAACAAATATAGCGTTCTATGTGCGTTAGTACACAGTGAATACGCGGTACTACAGCGGTATGAGTTCAGTACTTACAACAAAAGCTCAGCCGATAGAACCAATAGCTGAAGCACAATGCCAATGGTATTTGGCCGTGATTTATTGGAGTGAAACATGGACGCTACAACTATTCCAATCTGTATGAAACGTGAGGTTTGACGCGGAGTCCGGTAAGATTTATTCACGTTATTTGTTTTGTGTGACGTTCGTTAAATTTTCAGGAGCTACGGTACTTGTGAGGATGTGATAGAGTGATCTTGGTTTGAGCCTGTTTTACTATTTTAGTGGTAATTTATTATGTTTTTGGTTTAAGTTTCTCGTATTTCAAAACAAAAATATCTGCTGCTTTAGTGTTTTAGCTGTGTATCCCGCATACTTTGAGGTAGGCAGAGGGAACGTAGTGATAAGACACTTCATTGCCAATTTTCAAAACAGTAGTTTTGAAGATTGGGTGGAAAATGGGCACATGGAAAATTGAATAATGAATGGTGAAATTTCCCGCTGCACCACGACGGCCTATTACGTTAATAGTATTATGAACTTAATTACCCGAATCATAAGCATTATGTGTTGCCGGAACTCAACGCCGCAGTTTGTTTTTGCCAGTAGAGCGAGGAAATCACAATAGTTCATTCACCTGAGTGATGACCGAGCCCACGGTTATGTAACTTAACAAATTTGTCATTGCAACTATGAATGAACGCATCTTTTTTATCTCTTTATATTAATGATACTAATAGCTCACATGCAGAATAAGAAAAAAAAAGTGTTATACAAAACGTATCGATTAAATATTATTATATTTACGTAAGAATTTTTTAGGCCTCGTCTTAAAAACATGTAATATTTCTCATGTATCTTTATTTTTTGTGTTTTAGCAATTTTATCAGGTTAACAGTTTTGGCTTACTATAAAAAAACGACGATAAGTATTCCATGGTTTTTCCTGTGGCGCATTAGGTACACCCATTGCGCCACAGGATAAGGAGCTGAGTGCAGTGCCTGGGAGTTGCGACCCAAGGGGTGCCCTTAAATGCATATTAAAGGTAATTTCCACTCATGACTTTTTTTTATTAATAGCTTCACGCTGTTTCTCACACACAGCAGGGTAGGCAGAGGGAACCTAATATTGTTAAACTCTGTTTCCCTTTTTCCGCCGAATTCCAAAAACATTGTGTGTTGAATGGCAGAACTCGACGCCGTGTTTTACAAGAGTCAGAGTGACACTATAAAGAAGAAATAACATTTAATATTTAATTTTCTCGAGTGAGAACCGAAACCATAACCTGGCACACTAACAGTCATACGCTTGTGCCCCTGCGCTGATGGGCCTCTAAATATACATACGTTTGTGTTAATTATAAAAATGTTAGAAATATTGTAGAAGAGCAGTATGTAGAAAGACAGTGTATCTTTCTGCACATACGGAAACATATAAATCAAAAAACAATCAACCTTCAGTAATTACGTTACGTAAAGTAAATGATTCAACCTTTGGCACCGCTATTAGAAAGGAAAAAGTTTCGACAGCCGCGGCCGATGGGAGTCTACGATCAATCAAAGGTGAAAGGCGGTGTGTGTATGAAAGTCTGCTAAAATCTATTAAACACTTTAGTAAATAATTGATTTAGGTAAGATTGCGCCGCTCCGGGCCATTGTGGGAGTACAATGAGAGTATTGTAAGCGCTCGACGTTGCGTCTTTTCTCATCTGTCAGTGACCGCGATTCATTATTTTAACAAAAACTACTAGTACGCTGGATCTATTGTTGTTGGACATAATAGTATAGAGACAAATCCACTTGTTGTATAAGTGATGAGAGTGAGATTACACGTGTGCGTATTCGTATTAGTATGTACCTACAGCATCAATACTTTTAAATTAAAAATCAGTTTCACGCTGGATATGCAGAAGAAACCTAGTGTGAAGCAGTCCAGTCCATTCCCCCTTTTGTGCTGGGTTCTCGAGGCATTCCGTGTTGAGTGGCGGAATTGAATGTCGCGCTTTCCCTAAACACCAGAACGTAGAAATGAAAATACAATTTTAAATAAATATTTCGTTTCCTCGAGTGGGGATCGAATCCTCCATCAGTCGCGTTTATACATACTTGTGGCCCTGCGCCACGACTGACGACGACGACCTTTTCAATTCAACGTTTAATTAACGTATCAAAGAATCCAATAAGAATAATTTTACTTAGCTTAGTCGAAGTAAGCATACTGCGGTTTATACACCGAAGCAGCTTTACGTGACCAAATAACAATTTAATTAAGTTCTACTTGAATTTGTACAAAATAAATATTCATTTACGACGCAAAAATAGTCTAAAGGCTCGTAAAAAAGTGTATTATCCTATAATACTAAGTTAGGCTAAAAAACGAGTAGGTAATAAAAAACTTGGGCTTGAGATTTCCTTCAGAATCCCTCTAAGCCTCCGCTCGGCTGAGGGAGCCGCGGCCGATGACCGTCAAACGCGACGCTTATCTTACTTCTCACATACTCCACAAATTATTTTCAGGATGAACATCGCTACTTTACACGCCCTTGCCGGGACTTGATGTTGATAGTTTCGTGTGATAGAGTTTCTTTTATCGTTTATCTGAAAAGTTTAGTTCTGGAGCTATTACGTAATGTAAAATGAAAGTTGTGCTAGTTCTCACTGATCATTAAATATTGGATGCGCTGCTTGAATATTAGAAGATTTCCGTCTATTTTTCTAGGCTTTGCGTTGTTGTGTGGCGGAATATAACCAGAGTGAAGAATTAAGTATTTTCTTAAATTAATTTTATTAAGTCAAGAGTTCATGTATTATTTTAGATCCTTTCCAACAAATACCAGGTCGCTGATACAGATACATATTTTAGAGCGTTTCCAATCAATACTCTATTTCAATACCTCGAGACCGACTTGGCCTAACCTATTCTCCAAATAACAAAATCAATGACCCGCATATGGCTATATATTTGCGTATATTTTAACCAACAAAATATTTAGGTAATATTTCCAGCTTTATTGCGATATTGAAAATTGGACTTTAATACATTGTATTAGAGCTATAATTAGTGGAAGCATGTGTGAACTATAATTTGGTGAATCTGCCAATAATTGTCGAGGCTAATTGGGACGAGGCGCTGAGTGGGCACCGCTTGAGGGCAGTTTCACATACCATGAGAGATAAGGGCTTAGTTTGTTTATATGAATTATGTCAGTATTTGTTTTATAAATTTAAAAGGCCCCAAAATGTTCATAAATAAAGACTTTTTATTTCGACTTTTTTTTGTGCAGCTATACGCTATATCTCGCGTGTAGCAGTGTAGCAGGTAGGTGTTGAATAGCGGAACACAACGCTGCGCTTTGCTTCGACACCAGAGCAAACAGATGAAAATATTAAATATTTCGTTTTATCGAGTGCGAAACGAACCCACAATCTATCGCGTTTACAGTCACACTTCTGCCCCTTGCGCCACGACTGACTTTCTTTCAATTTTATATTTATAATTTTATATTTTGAATATGTTTTAGAGGCGGCACTACTAGAATCATTTAAAAACTAGTGTCGGTATAGAGCTCAAACAATAGAGGGGACGTTAATAAAAAATGCGCATTTTAAGGGGTAAGTACATTTGAGTCGCAAGCCCTAAGAACAGCTCACCAACCAACGTGATGGTCACACGTGATTCCATGAAATCCTAAAGTTTTTTTCTATTGAAGATTGCTCTTTTCATTTCTTTATATTATAAACACTATTTTGTTAACCTTAAGATAAATAATTAGACAACCAACGTTGCATTGTATATTCATAATACTAAGAACCTATGTCTATTGGCCATATTACAAAATGATCTACTGATAAAACTTGTACTTATTATCTTAAATCTATGTACATATAACTATATAAAACTCTTCCGTAAAATTAATTATTACTAATCAAGGCTAAATTTCGAAATGTCTAGAATGTATAATACATTATTGAACTTCATATTATATTTCACGCTGTAATTAACAGGGTAGGCAGAGGGAACTTAGTGTTAAAACTTAGGCGGAACTCAGTACTGAGCTTTTTTGCCTTGGTGCCAGAGCGAATTTTTTTTTTGCCCCGAGTGGGGATCGAACCCACAACCGTCGTATTATAGTTACACTTTTGTGCCCCTGCGCTACGACGGTTTCTATTTTACTCTTTAAAGCTTTCATATTAATTGATGATACTATAAACAAATTATAACGCGCCAAAAAACCTTGATCTTGACTTGTATTTAAAATGTACTCTACACAAACAGATATGCACTTAATAAAATGATTTTGTATTTCATACAAATGAATAGCAAGTTGGCCGGTAATTGTGCGTCGTCCCCGATGGGTTAAGCCCTTTATTCGGAGCGGGCGTCGACGGACAGACACCCGACGCCCGACAGATACTCCCGGCTTTAAAATTCAATTTGCATCTGCTACGTATCACTTTATAATTGCATATCTGGGTGTAATTGCATATATTTATGTGCATACACTAAAAACACAGTTCTTGAAATATAAATTATAGTTTCGTATGAATTAAGATATATTTAGTAGACGCTGAACAATGTTGAATAGTCAAATATTTTTTGTTTTTTTTTGAGTTAAATATTTTGTTTTTGTTTTTTTTTATAAAAAAATAAATACTAAATTAAATGCATTTTCATTTTAAAAATAGATTTTTTTTTGTTTTCATCCGCACGCAATCTATTGAGCAATTTTTTAGAACACGTTTAAATTAACAAAGCTTATCTTATTTTCTAACTTTGAGCCAGATTTTACAATATATTTATTATTTTAAATAAGACTATGGCTGTATGTTATTTTGCATTTAATATACATTATATTTTTTTTTACTTCGGGAACTTGCGAACTTAGTATCGGTACACTCGGTTCCCATTAAGACGCTTCTGTTTTCCACTTTCCGCGAAATTCTGGAGATACTGAATGTTGAGTGGCGAAACTCAACACCACACTTTGCCTCGTTACCAGGGGGAAGTTACCAGATTAGTTAAATCATTAAATATTCTAATTTATCGAGTGAGAATCGAACCCATTACTGTCACAGTTAGAGTCGCACGCCTGTGTTTTTGTGTATATTGAAAATCCTTCGTTTGATTACTTTTTTTTGTACTTTTTACTTTAACATACAACAATAGCAGCTATTTTGCTTAATACATAACTGTATCGAGCTACAAACATGTACATACATAGATAAAGGCTTTAACGGGTCTTAAGCATTGGTGAGGCGATTTGCACTCCCATCGGACGAGCCCGGTCGGCCGTGTGACCCTCCTTATACATTCTGCTCATAATAATATTTACTTAATAGATGTGACTTAAAGCGGAGAAATAGGTCACTCTATATTACTCATATGGTGTAAGAATGGCGTAATTGCTCACTGTTAAAAAAATAATAATTTGTAATGTATGTAAAATGTATGTGGAATGACTACACATTATACGCCATATATGTGTGTATCTAATGCAATTTAAAAAAAAGCAAATACGTAATTCCTGCATTAAATGTATTAATAAGAGAAAGCGATCATGTAAGTAGTTGTATGGTATTTGGAATAGTAAGAAAATAAAATTTGAGGCCAGTCGTGGCGCAGGAGCACAAAGTGTGACTGTGAAACCGACTGGTTGTGGTTTCGATCTCCACTCGAGGAGATGAAATATTTATTTAAATTTATATTTTCATATCTTTGCTCTGGTGTAGAGGAAAGAGCGGCGTAGAGTTCTGCCACTCAACACGCAATGCCTCCGTAATTCGGTAGAAAGCGTGGAACTGAGTGTCTTAACATTAGGTTCCCTCTGCCTACCCTGCTGTGTCCCGCACATACAGCGTGAAGCTGATTTATTATTTTAAGAAAATAAAAGATTAGTTGAAATTTGAATACCCATTAGATCACTATTTTATTATTATTATCTATATTTTACTATTGATAATCTCCTCGTAACGGAAGTAAATGACAATTTTTTTATGAATTTCTCTATTATTTAATTTAAATATGATTTCATTTAACTTTATTTTAAAATAATTCAAAACTAAAAGATTCGAATGTAAACCCGATGGCCGTGGGTTCATTTCCACTCTGGTGACAAGACAAAACGTGGCGTTGAGGTCCCACACTAAGCACATGATGTTTTAGAAACGGAAACTTTAACACTAGCTTATTTTTTAATAATTAAATGTAATTTATTTAATTAAAAATTGTTGTTACTTAACTACAAAATGGATGACTTTAATTAGGTCTTTAAAGTAAAATCTGAATTTTCTTACAAACTCGTGTTTCGTAACATTTGGCTGTAATTGAAAATTTTGTAAAATTTGTTTACAAATTATATTAAAAAATGAGCTATTTAAACTGAACAATGACATTACGCAACATCTACAATTGACTCAGTGTCAATTTGCTTCTTACTTCACTCATTATTAATTAAAAAAAACGTTATAAATAGTATTAAAAACTGTATTTTATTTCGTTACGCTTTTTTTTTTTTAGTTAGTTTTCAGTACAACTAATTTAAATCACAATTACTCATCGATTATACTTTGTAAAAAAAGAAAGCTTCAATTAGTTTCTTTGCTCGTAACGATTGTTAATCGTTTTTATAGTTTCACGCATTTGCATATAGCAAAACGAGAAATTTTTGAGACATTACGTGACTAGTGGTGGATCTTAACGCCACGTTTTGTTTTATTATCAAAGCGAATATATACGCGCAAAATAAATATTGATTCCTATAATAGGAATTGAACCAACAACAGTCGCTTTTACGGTCAGACGCCGCTGAATGTAGCGTTGGGCAATGTCATAAAACTTTTGAAAAAAAAAACCTGAAATGATTCGGGGTCATAATTCTTTGTAGAGTTGTTGACGTATGTCTAAATCCTATAGCTGTTATTTCAAATGTCATATTTTTCATATAACAGAACATTATTTTCTATACATATATGCTTTTTTTAGTTTCGTTAGACAAAGAGCATTAGGTTCAGACACAAAAATAATCTCTCAAAGCTAGAAGCACAAGATGTCAGAGTCTTATACTTGTTCTTTTTTATTCCGCAAAAAGCACATAATATGTGAAGATAAAAGACTTTCGTAAGTTTTCTTGAACTTTGTTAAGTTAAACTTTCAGCACACCAGCAGCTCTTCTTATAGTGAAATAAAATAAATATTTCTTTTTATTTTTATAAAACAGTTTTAAAGTGTTAATCCACACTTAGGAAAGATAATTTTCTAATTAAGTACTAATTAAGTATTTCTTTTTATGTTTTTTTTAAGCTTCACGCTGTATTCCGCACATAGCAGGGTAGGCAAAAGGAACCTGGGAACCTAGTGTTAAGACGCTGCGTCGCCATTAAGACGCTTCCGTTCTCCATTTTTCTACTTCATTTTACATGCTTTCATTTTACTTGCATGTCATATGAGTATCGGTACTCAACGCTTTGCCTTTAAAATATTAAAGAATTCACTTCTTCAAATCTCACCTCACCAAATAAAATGAAGTAATAATATAATATTATATAGTTTCTGAGGATGTGCTCGTCTCGAGGTTTGAGAGGCAGCGTTCCGCGTCGCAGTCGCGCCGTTACGTCGCTCTACTAACACTCGACATGATTCCAGTAATTGTGGAGTTAACAACGCGAGTGTAATTCGACAATTTGTAGCATATTAGATATCATATTTTTATTGTTGCTCATGTTCACACTATTTATTTATAAGATATATATATATATATATATATATATATATATATATATATATATATATATATATATATATGTGTGTGTGTGTGTTTGTGTGTGTGCGTGTGTGTGTGTGTGTGTGTGCGTGTGTGTGTGTGTGTGTGTGTGTGCGTGCAGAGGGAGCTCAGTAATAAGACATTCCACTCCGCACTTTAGTTATTTTCAACTCTGGCAACAAAGCAAAGCGCGGCTTTGGGTTCTACCATACTACACGCCTTGTGAAGAAATACTAAAACAAAGAAAGGAAAGTGGGATATAAGCTTTAGCTAACAAAAATAACAGTAGAACCAGATACTTAAAATTAAACCTTTTTTTAGTTTTCCCATCATTTATGTAGTCTTCTTCCTTCCATCATTTATTTAGTATAGAATAATCAAGTAAAGCGATGTAAATGCGCCTAGGTCGTAACGAGTAATTTTTAATATAAAAATAATAAATAATATTATAATACTATTTTTTTATGTTTAAATTTAACCTTATGAAAATAGGAATTAAAAATATATATGTACAGCAACACTACGGCCGTATGCAAACGTCCCACGCTACATCGTGGTCGGACTGCGACTACAATAGAATAGTTTAAAATATTTCAGCACAACACATGAGTAATATAACGTGTCACATTGTTCATTTCCTCGCCTGCAAAAGTGAGAAATAACAATGGGAATACAACCAGTTGACCTCCCCACGGCCTGAACCCGACCACCGACCCACATATTATATACTGAAACATTATATATTAGCCTGTTTTAACTCCTTGCCAACTAGGTAAATGCATTTTAAATTAAAATGTTTTAACGGGTAGACCCGTGACCGCGGACTACTGCTGTGTTTGAAACGTCGGGTTTCCAAATATGTATAATACTAAATTTACACGATTAATCCGGTTAAAATAGTTTCATGTAAACGTCTAATAATCGTCAATATCAACGAACTTATTAGGTAAATGCATTTTCTGTAATTTTAGTATATTTGACGAATAAAATTAAATATGGCTAAATATTTTTATTTTTTTTAAAAATAAATTATTTAAAATAAAAAAGTTGACGTACAAAATATTTATTATTTATACGTAAAATATGGTTTTATCGGTAATAGTTTTCATTACTTTAACTTAACTTAACTTAACTTCACGCTTTATCCCTAGCGGGGTAGTCAGAGAGAACGGAGCGCCAAACGCTACGGTCTCTACATACCTCTTTCGCCTCGTCCACTGTCATGAACCTCTTCATACATGCCCTCCGGGGGATCCTCATGCTTTTTACGTGACCTTCCTCCAGTATCTTTGATACTGTGTTTTCGAAGGTCAACCGAGGTCTCCCCCTACAAAAGCTTTCCAGCCTCATTTATTCTCTTGTCACCATACTGACCTAGCACTCCCTCGTAACCGCTTCGCGCAGTTCCGACCCATCCGTTCAAATCGCCACATATTATTAATTTTTCATTCCCTCTAACGCTACCTAGAACATCCCTGACACTCTCCCAAAACTCCTCGAGTTCGCCTAATGGAGCTGAGGATACTGGCGCATACGCCACTAACAAGAATACTCTTGTTAACCCCAGTTTGAAGCGAACCCAGAGCAGTCTCGGGTTGATCGCCTTGTATTCAACCGCTGCACTAGCCAATCGAGAGGACAATAATACACCTACACCTTGACAGCCCCGCTCGCTCTCTGATACGCCAGCCCAGAAAGCGACCCGACTGCCCGGCAAATCAGTTGTATCATTGCCCTTTCGCTTGGTCTCAGTCACACAAACGACATCTAAATCTCTATCATCCATCACATCTAATAATTCATTCATCTTTTCTTCCATCCCTCCTCTTACATTCCACGTAGCTATTTGTAGCTCCGTCCTCCACCTCCCGCCGTTCCGGACATGGCGTGTTGGGTGGCGGTCCCCAACGCCGCATTTGTCGCCACTTGACACACCAGCGGGGACGCACTGGTGCGCGTCGCCTTGGGGGGACGCCCTATCAGTGCGCTCTCTCGGAATGCACGTGGCGGATGGAACGTTGCAGCCCTCGTAAGGGCTGGCAGGGGTCGCTGCGAGCAAGCCTTCCATCTTGGACCCCCTTCATTACTTTAAATCAGATTTAACCTCGAATGACTTAATTAGATGTTTATATAGTTTAAAAAAGATGTACAACATACATACATAACATACAGCTTTTGAAAAGGCTAATATATTCATATATAAAGTTAGAAATCGTCGACTCAGTTCTATAACAAGTTTTCAAATATTGACGCCACCAAAAATATTTCTATCCTACAAAAATGTATTTACAGTACAGAAAAATGTATCTTCTTATAAACTTATATAACTTATAAGTTAGAAAA
This sequence comes from Heliconius sara, assembly GCA_917862395.2. NCBI lineage: Eukaryota > Metazoa > Arthropoda > Insecta > Lepidoptera > Nymphalidae > Heliconius > Heliconius sara. The sequence continues at coordinate 7,875,147 of OU860798.1, forward strand.
AGTGCAATCTTTCATTCGGGTTTGTGGATTTTATCGAATGATTGTATTTAAATTATTTTTATTTCTCCGCTCTGGTAGACATAGCGGGACGTGGCGTTCCTACAATAAACATGTAATATCTCTGAAATTGAGCGAAAAGAGACTAACAAAATTTCTTTACACTAGAAACTTTCTGACATCCCTGCTATTAAGATTTTTTTCAAAATATTAATTTTACCAATTTCTTAAAGTCAACGAGGCACTTACACAAATTGAAAGCAGCTCAGCTTAAGCCTCTCGAACTGTATGTATAATATACAATATTATATATGTAAGATTTGTATGCTGTATGTTGTGTACGTGGACTAATATACAAGTTTGTGTGCACTGCCTAACATATATGATGTGGCAATCAAAAGAATAATAATGACAGCGGACTTAAGATGGAGATTTTGAGCCTGCTTGTCAAGTAATGTAATTCTTATTTCTCATTGTCTGAAACTACACAATATTGGAAGTAAAAACCTTTAATTGTCGATTTTTCTATTTTAGATTAGAAGGCAACAATTTACGATGTAAATATTTCATGATCTTAATTGTTATAATTTTATAATAACATTAAACTTTCTATTTTAGATAAATAAAATTGTGAGTTATTTACTCCGGTATCATCCAACATATTACATATATATGTAAATACAAAATAATGAAAGGCAGAACAGTACCATTTGATGTGACCACAAATCTAAAACAAAGCCATACAAACCAAACATCGATCCACGCGTTACACAAACATTGTATATTGATATTTATTGGAGGATTGTGTTTTACGTTCAATCAAAACAATTGAACAAATAACATAAAGATAGTCTCTAAACATACACATCATTGAATTCGAAGCTAATTAGTTTTTTTATCAAGATAAGTCCTGGATTAAATTTTATTTGCTTCTAACACTCACACACACGCTTTTTCCAACATTGCAGTCTAGATCCAGGGAATCTATTGTTAAGATACTTCAATTCAACGCCGCTTTGTCAAGAAATGCGACGAGATAAAATTAATTTAATATAAATTTATATTAACTTTTAATTTTATTAATGATTTTGTGTGAATGAATTAACATTTTATTAATGATTATGGGTTCAATTCTGACACGAGAGAAGAATTATGAATGATTATTTTATATAATACGGATGATATTTTCAATTCAGCGGAAGGTGGAGAATGGGAAACACTCTATCGTAACCCAGACTTTCCAGGTTCCTCATCAACCTTGCTATGTGAGGGATACAACGTGAAGTTAAAAACAAATTAAAATAATGTAAAACGCAAAAAGCATCTTTCCTCCAAGTGGTTTAGTATCTTAGGTAATCTCATCCCAGCGCAGCATCGAGCCCCGCGGGAAATTAGACCGTTGCGAGGCTTGTCGCTTACCGCTAATAAATACTATGAATTCTGGTGGATGATTGCTTGCACTTAGGATAACTACCCTACTGTCATACTACTATAGTACTACTACTATTACTTAAATACTTCTATAATAACGCTACAGTAGTACTGAGCGAGGATCTTCGTGTATTTTTTTTTATATCTTTATTCAATTAGATTTAGCTCCTTATAAAATGATAAGTGAATGCAACATTAAAATTTGCTTGTAATATTTTTATCAGTAAAACTTTATAAACGACTTTATTTAAGAGCTTTACGTAACAAGGTTTATTTCAATATTACTTCTTGTGTTCTTTAAGAACACAATATTATTCGACGAAAAATGCAGAATGAAAGTGTCTTAATGGGAATGGAGTGTAAACACCATTACATTAGTGTATTATTATTATTTATGCACTAGGTTCCCAGGTTCCCTCTGCCTACCCTGTTATGTGGTTGAGACACAGGTGATACTAAATATAATTTTTATCATCATCAGCTTCACGCTGTATCCTGCACACTGCAGGGTAGGCAGAGGGAACGTAGTGAAAGACACTCCGTTCCCCACTTTCTGCCGAATTCCGGAGGCATTGCGTGTTAAGTGGCAGAACTCAACGCCGCGCTTTGCCTCGACACCAGAGCGAAGAAATGGAAATATAAATTTAAGTAAATATTTCATCTCCTCGAGTAGGGGATCGAACCCACAACCAGTCGGTTTACAGTCACACCTTGTGCCGCTGCGCTACGACCGGCCTCAATATATATATAATTTTTAAGGAGCAATAAATCATAGTAACGTTGAAACAGTTAATCTTTAATCGAGCATATTTGTGAAACATGAAATAATTTGCACAGTACAAGGCATTTAAAGAATCAATAAAAAACAGACCCTAATTTCAAATGAACAAAGTGCATAGTTGTGTATCGTATTTACTAGCATTAAAACGTTTCTTGTCTAAGTGTATACGCAATAATCGCATCTAATATATTTATCATAAAGGTGGTATTAGCATAAATACAAACACTGTGAGTCGTCTCATTAAGTACAGTACGAGACGCATACATCTGCGCCCACAACAAATGTCCAAACGTGGGGACTTCTTACAAATCTTCGGTGTTTTAAATGATTAATCTTTAAATATTTGTGGATTTGAATCTGCGCCTCTCGTTTGCTTTAAAAACTTTTGCTTAGTTTTGACAACTAAGCCATACGTTCTCATTAGGCTACGTCCAAATTCTTATACGAACGCTTATAATTTATTTATGTTATTATTATTCCATATTTTCTTTATACTCTTACTAAAATAAATATTTTTTTTTGAGTATTTATTAAGTAGACATTTTTTTTCTAATTGTTTTTGTATTGTAATTATTAATTTCTACTTTTCCTTTCATTTTGCAGTATGATTGCAAAAGCGACAGATTGTGGGTTGATATCCCACTCAACACGCAATGCCTCCAGAATTTGGCTTAAATAGGGGAGCTGAATATTTTTATGTTTCGGATCTGTATATTTAACAAATTATTATATATTTATATATAATACTTATATAGTTTTCATTGTTATTACATTACTACAAATATATTAAATAATTATAATATTAATATAACATAATTTATTTCAATATGTATAGTAAAAATTTAAAATCAAACTAAAACTATGTTATCTAAATCTACTTATTTAGAAATGTTGCGACTAAATGTAAACTGTCCCATGACTGAAGTTTTCATTTAACAGAGTTCCACACCATGCTGTTTCAAAATTCAGCACGAGTCGTGGCCGCTCTGAAGTTAGCTGTAGATGGTTGCGCAGATTGAATTTTAGTATTTCTCATACTTTTGATTATTTTCCTTCCGAGTGAACGTTGTGAAAACCAAATTTCAGACCAAAAACTTAACGTAGACTGTATATTACCTACAATACTACCTAGAACGTAGACGCTATAACAGACGAGGTGATCTCATTACACGGGAGAACCTAAATCACTATGGAACTACTTTACTTTATTTTTCTTGTTTTTCTTACTTTTGCGAACACACAATTAGTGAAATCACGATCTGAGGTCTCGTTTAAATGTTGCTCTAACATTTTCACGATAATACTATCAACCAAAAGTTAGATAAGTTACATTTAGGCGAGCCTATCCTCATTACCTAACTTAGGGTTACTAGATCTTTATATATTTTTTTGTACTTTATAGATATACATATATACACACTTGCAATGGCTGTAGAAGCAGCTGATATGAATATTTGTGCAAAAAAAACATTAAAATGAATAATTAGGAAAATGCAAACATTATCTTTAATTGGATTTAAATCTAAAATTAACAAGTATCTTATGTCTTATTTAACATATATAATTATTTAAATGAAATCACCTTCAAGTTCACATGAGAAAATCTACTTTTAGCAGAAGACAACGTAAAAAAAACAGTTGAGAAACAAAAATAAAAAGTAATATTTGGAATTTAATGCACTCTACTTATATTTAAAGCATTTCTTATATATTGTGACATACGCTCAGGTGTATGACATCATTATGCGCTACTCGACCGCTGTGTACTGTACGTAATAATTGCAACCAAATTATCTTTTACCCACAGTAAACTTATATATAACTATCCAATATATGTAACAATTAACCTCATTACAACGCACTAAAGCATATTTTCGTATATCGTCATCTAGGTATGTGAACCACCACGTGTGTCAACTAATTAGCGATGAAGCGCCAGCGACTAAAGTTGGAAGTTCTATGTAAATATGAGTTTGAAGCGGGACTAAGTCGTAACGACAAGTTGTAAGTTGCCGTGAGTGTGAGGTGCGCTCGTGCATGTATGCTCTTGATGAAGAGAATGTCGTGGTACAGCGTCTGACGGTAAACACCACGGCTGTGACTGGTGAATGGATTGTTTTTCTCGCTCTGCTAATAAGACAAAACGTGGCGTTTATTTCCGCTAGTTAATGTCTCAAAAGCTAAATAAAGTTCTTGCGGAGTTTTTTGACACTAAGTTCCCTCTGCCTATCCTGCTATATGCGGGACGCAGTGTGAATCTAAATAATAGAATAAATTAAAATATTGAAAATATTTTTTAAATAGATTTTGGTGTGTGTTTTCGATAAACTAGTCTTGACATTAAAGTTCAGTTTTTAAATTATCTATCGTCATCCATTGCTGAACATATGTCTCTCTTATACAGCTCAAACTATAATAAACTACATATAATTATTTATATGTAATACATAGTTTTTTTATTAAAGAAACTTATGTAACTGTGATAATAAATATCAACAGTTGGAAAGAAATTGTTGTGATTATCCATATTAACATCAAATAAAACTAAAATCTAAGATATAAAAACATATAAAAGCAAATGACGGTTCCGTGTTTGATATAATGGAACATATTAAAATAACTATAGGAATAAGAAAGCAATAAGGCCGAAACTCTATCTGCACCAATCAAAAGTATCAACGACCAACAACAACCAACCTGAACAATAATTCGGAGGAGCTGAGTATATGCACTTACAAGGAATGATGGAAGGGCTTTCCTAGTCGTTCAAACCTCGTAACATTTATAATTAATTCTGATGAGGACATTATTAGCCCCTGATGGACGAAAACTATTTAGTCAACTTTTCGCAATCACCAAAAATCATAAGTTAATTCAGAGAAACACAGGAACAAGAAAGATACGGACAAAGGTCTGTGGCGCACAATAACTCATACAAAAAAAAACTCGCTATTCAAATATCAAATATAGAGAAATTCAGAACCGGAGAAAATCAATTTGGAGAACATCAAATTTGTAACAAATCAAAAAAAAATATCAGAAATATGTAATAGTCCTCACCTGGCCCTTCTCCATCGTATTGGAAGTCGTGCAGGTAGAGAGTGCGCGCGTCGACCGCGTAGACGCTCCCGCGCACGCCATGATGCAACTCCGACAGAGGTCCGATCGCCTTGCCCAGGTACCGCGCCTCACTCCATCCTAATATACAACGAAATTGCATTTATTAATAATATTTTTGAACAGTAGCCAGCCAGCTAGCAGCGTTTAGTATCGCACCTCAATATCTTGATATAAAAAATAAAATAAAGAACGTAATATTAGAATAGTATACTAAAGGAATTCATAATGATTACGTTATATTCTTTATCTTAGATCTTGTGTTAATTCCAACGATATTCTTGAATTTTTTTCTGTTGACTTTTTTCTTTTACGATATTTTTTTAATTGAGTAAACTCGATCAAAAAGAAAGAAACAAAAGAGTGTATAATACATTAAATTATTTACACAAATATAAAGCAAATTTCTTTAATATTAGTAGTAGTAATATTATTGAAAAATTTAATAATAGCTTTCTTTCTATCTTTTCTCTTCCTTGAAAATCTCTTTCTTGAAATTTTCGCGTAACGAAAGATTTGGTCGTATAATCTGTAAAGTTCTTGTTTATATTAGAAATCCTTTATCTAATATTATTCTTCAAATATAAATATATTCAATCACAGTTCGGTTCATCAAACTTTTTGATTGAGACACGAAAACTTTCCGCGTCGTCGATGAACGTCGTGACTAACATAACAAAAAACATCAACTTGTTACGAATTAATTAATATAAAATTGCGAAAATTTTGGATTAGTAAAATTGTTATCTTTTTATCTTCAGGTAAAGCAGATGAAACCTGGGAACCTAGTGTGAAAAAATGCCGTTCCCATTAAAATACTTCCGTTCTCTACGTTTCGGCATTGCGTGTTGAGTAGTGGACCTCAACGCGCAATGCTTCCCGTTGCCTCATTAACAGAGCGAGGAAATGAAAATATGATATATTTAATGTCCCACTGAAGGGAATTCAACCCACAACTTGGCGCGCTTATAACCGCACGTTTTTGCCCTAGCGCCACGAATGGCCTCAAAACTTAATTTGTAAAATTACATTTCAAATTAGCCATCGGCGTCATGTAAGATTAACACGCAATATCACGAATCTAGGTATAAAACGGTAGGTAAGATATGTATAAAAGTTCATGTAACAAAGCTACGGGTCCGAACTAGTGCAAAAAAGAAATATTTTGATTTAGTTTATATATATTAATATTTGCTTTTTACTTTTTTAAAGAAAAGTTACATTTCAAAAAAATCTAAACTACTACGACTTCATTAATTAGATATATTAGTATTTAGCGTACAGTGGGGAACGGAATGTATTAACATTAGGTTCCCTCTGTCCCACCCTGCTGTTTGCGAGATGCAACGTGAAGCTGAGTTTTTATTTTTATAGAATCGTACCCATAGCTCTGGTGTGAGCGGACCCTAACGTACTCATGATATAAATCAAATTGAACGTACCTATTTATTTATTTACACGCTTAATTGCTAAGCCCAGTTCAATAATCACATATCAAATATTCAAGCTGTTAATTATACCCGAAATCGGCGAAACCTCTCACATCCTCATTTACACGTAACGATTTAAGCCCAAAAATTTCTTTTATTTTATTTGTTGGGTTGTCGCTGAATATTGCAGGGTAAGTAAAGGGAACCTAGTGTCAAGACTCTCCGTTCCCCACTTTACCCTAAATTTTCAAGGCATTACGAGTTAAGTGGAGAAACTCAACGCCGCGGTTTCCCTTGTTACCAGAGCAAGGAATTGAATATATTAAATATTTCACTCCCCAGAGCAAGAATCTAATCCATAACTGTCGCGTTTACAGTCACACGCTTGTTCCACTACGATATGATGACGTCAAACATTTCAAAATCTAATATACATATATATTTATATAAAAATATTACTTTTGAGCGGGAATCGGAGAACGAAGTGTATACATCAAAAAGATACAGATACATCAAAAAATAATAGTTATAATAACCATATTTATACTGTATTTATTGTAGATTTAAAAACATTTTGTTATCAATTTGTGTTCAAATCTCTAGTATAAGGGCTTTTATAGTTTCACAAAATATACTACAGTCAAATTTCATTTAAAACTCTTCCTAAAATAGTGTCACCGAATGGTCGACTACGTATATTGAATATCGCAATAATTGCTTTCCGCGTTGAATCATGTCGATGTATGAAGTGTAACTCACAAACAGACTAAATCATTTAGCATAGGATTTATTACTTTTTGATATTTTTTATATACGAAATACACAGAGTAAAAAGAGCTCTATAAGCCTCTTTTTTCACTTTCATTTTAGTTAACATATATTACTATTTTTTACATAAATAGTAAATATTTCTTGTATATACAGCTTTTCTCGTAATTTTCTCTCGTTTAGTCTAGTCGTGGTGCAAGGTTATAAGGCGTGCGGCTCTCGTCAGATTTTGAGTTCGATTCTCACTTGAGGAAATAAAAAATTAGAAACAAGCGCGGTGTTAAGTTCAGTCACTCAACACGCAACGCTTGTAGAATCCAGCGAAAAGTGGGTAACGAAAGTGTTTAAGCGGGAACCGAGTGTCTTAACACTAAATTTCCACGTTCCTTGTGCTTAACAACAAAATATTTACGCTAAAGTATAAATAAATCGATTTATACATAAATTCTCATATATTTAACTATAACCTAAACGTTAATACTCCATCATAATAAATATTAAGTGACATAACCGTTATAATATATCGATCATATCATACACCGTAACGTCGCAAGATAACCACTCCATCAAGTATCCGGAAGAGAGAGTGTCCTTGTGGACTTTCTCTTCGTCACGTCAAGTATTTACTTCATATGTTAAAATACCGTTAATAGACGAAAATAACGGTTCCAACGCGACTGGTTCCACCAGTATCTGTTGTAGCTTATCTAATAAACGTTAGTTCTATATATGTGTTATTGCTTCCTTAGTCACTTGTAATAACATAGAATTATTTTAATATGTTCAGCGGTTGAGTGCACGCCTTTAACTGAATGTAAAGTGGACTAAATATACAAAATATGTACATAAATGGGCGAAACTATGTTGCGTAATGTATTTAAAAAAAGAGGCTCTTTAAAACTGACATATATGTATGTAACTGACATATATGTATGTAACTGACATATATGTATGTAACTGACATACATAATAAGAAAACGTACCACAGCTTAACTCTATGAAACACTTTTTGACCATTTACTCAAAAACTACAATTACAATCATCAAACTATTTCATTGGTATCGCCGTGTCGTCCACAATGTTCCTACAACATTTCAGAGCTGTAGGTTTAACGGCTTAGGAGGAGCATAATGAAACACACTTTTGACCAGTAAGAGCTTCGCTTCGCTCAGCTTAATATGATTGTTACTGTTTAACGTCATGTTTTATAGTAAAATAACTCTCAAAAGTATTTATAGCCTTCAAATTTTACTGTGTGTTTCATTCAAAAACCTGTTATTATTCAAATAAATTGTTTTTAAACTATAATGTTAATAATAATTTTTATTTATATTAGATATTATTTTTTTTATGTTGAAAAAATAAACAAAATGGCGTATTATTATTAATGCTGATGAGGTTTAGAAGTGGCGAATCTTGTCAGATTCGCTTCTTATTTGGAATTACATGGTTCCCCAATTTAATTGTATATATATGTTTATACAGCGAGAAGTTCCATTCGTTTCTCTCGACTCCAAAATCAAATAATATTATTCTTCAATATAAAAAGTTACAAGCAAAATTTTTTGAATATCAAAAAATAAATACCACAAGTTCACTAAACTTTATGCCTCAGAATTGTGGAGAACCCAGAAACTCAGTCTGAATTATGCAGACGAACCTCAACTGTGGAATAACTTATTAGTAATGTTAATACGACATTGAGATAAAGCTGATCAGTAGCTATGTCTATGCGATATGTTTACTTAGCGATCTAATCTTTAAGCATTGACATTGACCACTTGTCCCTATCTACGAGTATACGTTCATTATATAACTAAAATGTAACTGATTGTTGTCAGTATATGGAAGATATACGAAAAATTATATACATTGAAGGCACCATTGGTTATGATAATAATGATTTTTAAAATTGTTGTCTGTTTGTCCGTACACACCAATCTCAGAAACGACTTTACCGATTCAAGTACAGTTTGCCTTTACACCTATTTAAAAATGGTTTTTAAATCTGAGATCGATCTTGAGATCTCTTAATTTTTGTTTTATTCAATCGGTTCGTAAATAAAAAAAGTTATGTCAATATACTTTCCCGCGCAGACAAAGTCGCATGTGTAACTAGTATATTGTATATTTATGAGTATATTGGTGTTTACTAGGTGGGTATTAATGCGACAGATGGCAGATAAAACGTGTTGAAGTTCAACGAGCAGAGCCGATCTGGAGCGAGGTGATCTAAGAACATTTGACGGGGACGGGGAGCGGCCGCGCCTGGCACAGGGCTGACGTCGACCGACTTAGTTATGCAAAATATTATTATTATTTTTTTAATTATTATTTTGATAAAAAATAACATTTAATTGTTCTTTTAAAAAAAATCGAAAATGTAAATTTTTATAAATTATAAATCAGCTTCACGCTGTATTCCGCGCACCGCGCAGGGTAGGCAGAGGGAACCTAGTGTTAAGACACTTCGTTCAGCACTTTCTGCCGAATTCTGGAGGCATTTCGTGTTGAGTGGCAGAACTCAACGCCGCGCTTAGCCTTAAATTTAAGTAAATATTTCATCTCCTCGAGTGGGGATCGAACCCACAGCCAGTCGGTTTTACAGTCACACTTCGTGCCGCTGCGCCACGACCGGCCTCAATAAATTATAAATTATGCGAATTATATTTCTTAATCCTGTTTCTTTATGTGTACCTACCCGTATAAGAAAAAAATATAGTAATGAGAAATTAATTCCTTATTACATATACATGATGGCAATATTGGCCACGAGGAAATAATAAGTTGTCATTAATTAAATTACTATTTTGTATTAAAATACACTGTTTTAAATAAGTGTAAGTGAATTAGTTCAATATTGAATACAAAGTGCATGTATTGATATCTTTTATTTTCGACATTGCACAGTCTGCGCTGACTAAAAAAATGTATTAATGTAATAAGTACTACTCAAAGAAACATAAAGTACCAATCTATTACCACGTTTCTAATTTTGAGAAACAAAATTTGTGAACATTTTAAACCTAAGCTTATCTAACAGCCCTGAGCACTGAGCCAGCGCTCCACGCCGCGCCGCGCCGCAGTCGCTACGTCTCGTACACGCTTTGCCACTTAATAATACAACAGTTGTTATATCTTCCTCGCGGGGGTCCGAGGGCCCGCTGCCGGCCAGACTGCCGGTACGACCCTAGCGATCGATAAACTTTCTTTTAAACAAACTTGTAAACTCAATATTTTGTTAATTGAAACATGGACTATCCATTAATTCCTTAAGTTTTAATACTAGTCAAAAACAAATCAAATCAGCTTCACGCTGTATCTCGCACACAGCAAGGTAAGCGGAGGGAACCTAACGTTAACACTCCTTACCCCACTTTCGTGGTGGTAGAACTTAACACCTCACTTTTCATCGACACCAGAGCGAAGAAATTAAAATATAAATTTAAATAAATATTTCATTAGTCGATCGTAGATCGAATCCAAAACCAGTTGCGTTTACAGTCACACACTTGTGCACCTGCGCCACGACTGGTATCATCATACCAGTCCATACGATTATATTTCAAATGTGATGAAAACACAAGAGCAAATCTGAATAATACATAAAAAATATTATCCAAAGATCAAAGGTTTGTTTGAAATTATTTTTACACTTTCATATAAGAATGCGTGATCTATTTTTTTAGGGCGTAGCAGTACATTCTTGTTCTACATCTACATACATACATACATACATACATACATTCATACATACATACATACATACATGTATTACACACGTATTACGTCCGTACGTGAAAGTGCTCTCAAGAAAGTGACACGGCCTTTAAAGATCGCAAAAAGTGCACACTTATGTACAGTTAGTTGGATAGTTAGTTAGACTTACAGAAAAAGATCTTTGATTTTCACGATTATTACACATTCTAAATGAAACTATTTAAAAAAATTAAATTAAATTAGCTTCACGCGGTATCCCGCACACAGCAGGGTAGGCAGAGGGAACCTAGTGTTAAGACACTCCGTTCCCCACTTTCAGCCGAATATTTGGAGGCATTGGAGGCACTCCCATGGTGTCGCGATAGCTTCTTATAAAGTCAAGGCTTATTATTCTATGGGAATAATGTATTATAAATAAATATATATCCCAACTTCATACTAAACAGTCTACAAATGATCTCTATTTCTGCCTTCCTCTCGTGTACTAGCTGTCGTCCGTGTCATGTTAGTTATGCTCCTCGCGTCGTTGATAAGATACTTCAAAAACAGGTTAATTTAGAGCACACGTGACATGAACACCAACTATTAGAGATTCTTTGACCTACCGTAATACATAACGCAAGTTGACGTTCAACTTACAAATTCCATTTGAACTGAGCTTCCGATCGTATTTTATGGGTTTTATGGGTTTTACCAAGAAGATATAAGTTTGCTTGTTAATACTAATAATAAATTAATATATATATATATATATATATATATATATATATATATATATATATATATATATATATATATATATATATATATATATATATATATATATATATATATATATATATATATTACTATTTTAAGGATTTTATTAATGTTGCAGAAATTCAAAATATGTTGAAACATGGAATTGTATATTGTATGTATTTGTGTAATTTAAAGAAAATAACACACATAGCAAAAAATATTTACCTTAAAATTTAATTTCATATCTTTTTAAATTACGTAATTATATATTTTTTTTATTTTAATTATCATTAGAAAAACTACATTGACTTTGTCCAGTAACAAAATGTTATTAGATTGATCGGAAGTAGATAACGAAATTATTATAGCTAATTATTTATGCCAACATGATAAAGATGACCAAAAAAATATAATTTGAAAAATTATAAGATGTCCAAGTCCAAAGAATCTTCAAACCGTTTTCGACATTCGGAAGTTTGTAGCGATTTCGATAATTCTTAATGGAGTTAAGTTGTATTTAAACTTGCATTAAACAAAAACATGATGGGAATATCTGATACTTTAGGCATCTATATATACGTGTTGATAACGTGTTGTTTTTATTTCAAAAATATAAGAGCACTTTCTAAATGTTTTGAAAGTAGTGTGGTCGTAACTGAACGAGCAACATTTTTTATCGTTCATGCCCATATTTATGTAAATAAGAAATTATACAATAAATGAAAGTGGAAATGCAACATTTAAAATAATATGTAATAATTGCTATTAACGGATGTTATTTACATGTATTTTTGGTACAAAAGACAATTATGTTGAATATTCTGTATCATAATATAAATATTGAACATTTAGTACGCGGCCACTCTTGTATATATTAAACATTTGGACTTGCATATATTGTCCAATAACACAATATCACAAACAATGCCTTCATCTGAAATTAATCTTTGGATGCAATAATTAACACTTATTAAAAGTATTTAATAGAATTAACTTGCAAAAATATTTTTCACTCAGAAAACTTTAAATTATTAACTATATAAACAACATTTCATAATGCAGAATAATATGATACAGTTTTTTAACATTTTTAAAGTGTTATCCTACTATTCTAAATAAGTATTTTACAGTTTTGCAAATAGAAGAACGTATTCGCTAGCGAGAGGGAATAAATTAATCTCTTTGCATACAATTATCCAAGTGCGTCACTAACGACCGTAAAATATTTATAATAAAATAACTTTACGATTAAAACATATTTTAGTCGAATCAGACGAACAGTACGACATAGAGCCATTATTAGAATGTAGATTCTTAAGGTAATCGAGTATAATTTGAGTCTTATCTTTTACTAAGTAAAGTAGAGATTGATTTGTCCTTCGTACTGTACAATTGTAGAGCAAGAGTTCAAAGGTGTGTGAATGCTCGCTAACGAACCCGAATGCATTGCAGTTGGAAATCCTCCTCTTGCAATTGCTCTTCAACGCCGCGTCGCTAAATTCTGTAAAATTCAAAATGCTACTTTTGTTTCTGTCACTGCACTTCCAATTGTGCACTTTCTACTCTGACTATCCGGACTAAGGACCTTGACCCGTCTTATTGATATATTATAAATATATGTTATACATACATATGAGTACATAATATATACTTAAAATAAATAAGAATGCATATTTTATTGTTAAAAATCACAAGAAACCCTGCACAGTTTTAGTTTTATTAACTTAAATGGTTTTTTTAAATTAAAATAGTTATTACGTGAATGTTAATAATTTTTTAAAGTGTAACTTTAAAAAATAATGTGTCTTTTAATATTCAATACTTTAATTCATTATTTACTTAAATACACATTTTCTAGTCGCATTTTTCTTTGTTATTGGATATTTATAGAATGAAGTTTTACTTATGATTTAATAATAGTAATATATTTAATTTATGTAGATATAAAAGTTTTTTTTCATAAAATGCTTGAGTTGCCTCAGCAAGGTAACGATTGTTTCATTTGACGTGAAGTCGCGTGTCACACCTCAGTTATAATATTTTGCATAAATATTTAAATTGTATGCAGCTATTTAGTTTACCGCGACCAATCAAAGTAAAGGAGAATATTTTGAAAACTTGTAACTTATTTGTACGTGTCGTAACTACGAATGCAATCAATAGAATGCAATGAAAAATGAATGCAAGATAGCTGTAATGACAATTTTCTATTATAATATAACTGATGCATTTGACATCAATATTAAGTTAAACCTATTTTATAATTTCACGGTCTTTATAGAGAGGAGGATACGAGTAGAAAAGAGAGTTCGGTAGCAGGTTTCGCTATTTTGTAATTTTTTTCCGACTGTGATCGTTTGATCCATGAAATAAAAAAAACACTTCTAACCAATCTAGAAAAATAAATAATATATCATTTATCAATTGGTTACCTAAATTACAACCATCATATACTGTCAGACTTCTTAGGCTGCCTAAATTTCTTCCTATCTACTGTTCATTATTCTCTAAGAATCACAAAATAAATGTCATCGACATTATATATATTTATCACCATATTTTTAACCATAATTTAGTTCTGCTTTACGAGCATATTTCGTGTATCAGAGAGAGTGATCGCTCGGCGGCAGCGAGGCGGGACAGATGACTGGAGTGATGTAACGAGTTCTAAACATACACTGACAGGTGTTATCTAAAACAAAACGATACTACAATGAATTTAGAACTAAAAATCTGTGTTGATAATTAAGAGGCCAATCGTTGCGCAGAGGCACAGCCGTGTGACTGTAAACGCGACAGGTTGTAGGATCGATTTCTACTCGAGAAAATTACTTTTTTTTATTTTTTGGCCCTCGTGTGGAGGCAAAGTACTTTGTTGAGTTCCGCCACTAAACGTGGTATTTCTCCAGAATTCGGTGGAAAATGGGGAGCGGAATGTTTTTACAATACATGCTGTTTGCCGCATGCCATAGCGTACGTGAAGCTTAAAAAGAAAGCTCTAGCTCAGAATCAAAAAAAATTTGTAGAAATAAATAACAATTACTTTGATTGCTCCAGCATCAAGTGAAATAGTCTTGAAAGTAACGAGTGATAAAACAAAACAACAACAGCAAATGTAAAATAGATTAGTGTTCTTTACAGCAACACTTAAGTGAGAATCTTTTTAGATTTATGTAACGAAAATAAAACAGTAAAAATATTCGAATAAATTACTTTCAATTGAGGCTAGTCGTGGCGCAGCGGCACAAAATGTGACTGTAAAATCGAGTGGTTGTGGGTTCGATCCCTACTCGAGAAGATGAAATATTTGTTCAAATTTATATTTTCATCTTTTCGCTCTGTTGTCGAGGCAAAGTGCGGCGATGAATTTCACCACTCAATACGCAATGCCCCCAGAATTCCGTGGAAAGTGAGAAACGGAGTGTCTTGACAATAGGTTGCCGCTGCCTACCCTACTACGTACAGGATACAGCGTGAAGCTGATGTTTTACTTCAATTTATAGTATTTGTAAAAGTTTTCGAAAATTGTATCATTCGTTCAAAGGACTTAGCACTCTCTGCCAACACTGTTATGAAACTAAATATTTCAATGAATATAGAAAGTGAGCCTTCTTTTATAATGATTACTTGCTCGTCTATACAAGCATGCCAGTCAATCACACAGTCAGTTCAAATGTAATACAAATAATAAATCACAAACGTGTGACACATTAGAACAATACTACAGAGAACAATGAGCGTAATTAAAAAAACAAAAGTGAAAGCTCTACATTACAAAGACGAGTACGATACGCGTTTGTATAAAGCCAATTCTAAGCATACAGTGCAGACCAATCATTACTTATTATTTTTCATATAAACTTGATCTGAAGCCAAAGCACGGTGTCGAGATCCTCCACTCAGTACGCAACACCTCCAGAATTTAGAACTCCAGAATTCTTTACACTAAGTTCTCTCTCATTCTACTCTGCTGGTGCGCCATACAGCATAAATATAAGAACATGCTTAGATATTTAATACAATAAATAGCTTAAGAACGATTAACATATAATTATTTATGTACAAGATGTATTGAATAGCTCTACCTAATTCCATTTAGTCAGTTATTAAAATATAATATTGCAATAGATTGTGAAATTTTATTGTATTATTTACATAGTGAGAGATTTGATCCAGCTTCACGTTATTAAATAATCTCAACTCGTCGAATCAAGTACTTTCTCGCGCTCACTTTCTCGCATGCCGCGCGTGCTTCTTGCACTATGCCTACACCGTGCATGTGCATTACTGTCAATGGAAGTTTACACTTACTTATGTAATCAATTTACTTTACAAGTAAATTTGCGGTAGCTCTCAGTAATTTACACACTTGTCGTTAATTTTTATTACTTTAAATAGATATCGTTTATTACATAATAATAATAAGAGAAAGCAACTGATGGTAAATAAATATATAAAATAAATGCAACATACAATATTATTTTTAAATTTAAATTATGTAATAGTATAAGTTATACTTATAATAAACGAGCGCGTTGATGTCTTATGACTGTAATAAAGACATCAACGCGCTCGCAATATTTGTGTTTGTTTAAGTATATACGTACATGTAAATATTTGAAAATTCCAATTGCATATTTAATATTTTAATAAAAGTTCAAAAAATGTTTGCTCACGAGAGTAATAGCCTCATGATACAATATAACACTAATTAATTAAATAACTTATCTAAAAGATGAGATCACGAAGCAGGTGGTTATTAGGAATATTATGGTCATCTATTTAAATATTCATTAACAAGTAGATGATATTTGATCTTAGTAAAAATATACAATACACCAGGTGGTCGACTGTAAAGCTTTTCGCCATAATATGATGACAAACATATACATATATAATATGTTTTTATTACTTTATATAATTTTATATTATTATGTCATTGTATATTTTGAATAAAATAGAATACATTTTTCACTAATATTGTTATGCTGGATAGGTATTTAAAACATATCCTATCCAACATAACAATGTCAGTTTGAGGGGCAAGTGTGAAACAACGATTTCTCTGGTAACAATAAAAAAATATATAATTAAAACTCTCTCTAAAGATATTAATAATAATGACCTATAAATTGTAAATGACACCAATTTTATTTACTCTTAAAATCTTACTGTTTTCATAACGATATTTAAATTTAAGTAAATATAAAACTATTTATATAAATATAGAACTACTTTATCTACTAAGAATACTTATAACGTGAGAGGAACTCGCGCTATAACAAGCAAACTTGCCTATTTAAAAGTTTGCAATTTAACGACTCAGCCGCCGTCACGCCTACAACATTGTTACAGCGTCAGACTGAGTACCGTCTACAAATATAATTTTACAATGATAAGAAATAACGCCATGGTTAATAACAACGATAAAGTTTTTTAGAGTAGATAAAATTTTATTAGTATTTTGTTATTAGATAATATTTTATTTTGAGGCTAGTCAGTCACAGAGCGTGACTGTAAACCGATTGGTTGTGGACGGAGATGAGATATTTACTTAAATTTATATTTCCATTTTTTCGCTTTGGCGTCAAGGCAAAGCGTGGCGTTGAGTTCTGCCACTCAAGACGCAATGCCTCCAGAATTTGGCAAAAAGTGTCTTGACACTATGTTCCCTCTACCTACAATGCTGTATGCGGGATAAAGTGTGAAGCTGTATAAAATCTTATGTATGTTTATTTTAGAAGTTATTATATATCTTTATTTTCTATTCTATATAATATATTATATATATCATTAAAAAAATATATGTCCAAGTAAAAAGACGAAACAAGTAACTGTAATGGACAAAGCATATTTTTTTTAAATGTACGCGGTGCTAATACCGCGTACATTTAAGGACTAATCCTTGCAGTAAAACCTTTATGGCCGTTCTTTTTTTTTAGGAAAACAGTAGACGGCTAATAATAAACAAGAAATGTACAACTGTAGAGACATGTGTGTCGCAACAAACAAGGCACAGTAACACACGCATTATTATGCTGATTCCCATCGCTCTGTAGCGTTGGGAAACTTCACATGTGCTTGTGCAACATGGCCGTGTCTTATAATATGATACTGTCTATATACATCATCATTTTGAAGTCATTACTTAAATTATATAAAATTTAAAATGACACAAAACTACTTAATATGTATATGAGAGTTACATTTACATAATATACTGCATTGCTTCGCTAAAATAAGCCGGCGAAGCTAGGACAAGCAATGTGTACAATCTTTCTAAATAATTCCAGAGAGCCCTCGTCAGATCCTTCCTCCGAATACCGTCCCTCCCTTTTGAGACATTCCTCGAGTGCCTCGGACTATGAACTTTTCATTTGCTACTCAGACGAGGTATGTCTTTACTTGTGTTATGTAGAGGTAAGCGGCTCTCTCTTGTTTTGTGTTAGTTTTGGAATATTTACTTACAGCATACTTGTAACCCTCGCTGAAGTTAATTCAGATTTTTCTTGTATCTCATATAAATAATATTATTTAGGATTTAAATAACCTCTTAAAGTTATATTATTTAGGATTTAAATAACCTCTTAATGTTTCGATATTGTTTATTTCGATGTCATAGTTTTATATAAAAATAACTAAACGTACTAGATTTCAAATTTTTAAACTTTGAAATGTATATATAATATTTTTTTCCTGGTGCAAAAAAATTGATCATCTATTAAATCAACTCATCCTAAAAGACCTATAATACCGATCTGCATATCAAACAAGAACGGTCGATGTAGGATAATGCTAACCACCGCTGCGAGTACCGTTGCCTCTGACCCACTGGTTGCGTGGAATGCGCCACGGATACATTGCCGGATTTACTTTACACTCTAAATAGCCGCGTGTAGCAGACGCGCAGTGGACATCAAACGCGGTGACCGTTAGTGCGACCAAGTAGCGCGCGCTCAATGCATGCTATCATCACACCTCATCTGCGATCAGATGCTAAGATACGATCTTGAACGATTTCCACAACGAGTCTTCAAATAGTTTTACTAACAACTAGATCTTCGCCCTGGCTTTATTTACCCTTTGATTTTAATAGATCTCTTTAAATTATTTTAACTAGTTGATAAATATAAAAGTACAAAAGGTTTCTTTACATATAAATAGTTGCAATATAGGAGTAAATTATATTTTTTGTCAGTGAACGTCAGGACATGTTTTCGTTCTATAACAATTTAGATGTATTACATTATTGTAGAGTTAGGGACATCCAAAAATATAGCTTTCCTGTTTTCTATATTTAGAGTTTTTCTACATATAAATAATTCGGATTGACACTACACACTTTCTATTACAAAGTATTAGGACCATTTGTACCTGTATATTTAGCTTTTTGCACTTATTATTTTCCTTACAAATACTTTGTAACTTTTTTTGCTTTACCTCTCGGTCTTATAACAGTATCTGCACACATTCTAACAAAAAATGTGTATAATAATGATAGCGTGTGAACTTATTCATATGTATATAATTTTTCTTATACTATAAAATCCAACCACTGAGTGGGATATATTGAGGAAGGGATAGGAGGGGGTAGGGGTGAGGAGGGGTGTATGTAGGAGGTTTTCTGTGAACTATGAAAGTTATTGTTTGTCGGAGCATCAGCTGTAACGAGCGTCCGACGAAGGTCACTGAATACATTGTCTGAGGCTGGATGCAGATTTTTTTTTTTTTTTTTTTTTTTTTTTTTTTTTTTTTTTTTTTTTTTTTTTTTTTTTTTTTTTTTTTTTTTTTTTTTTTTTTTTTTTTTTTTTTTTTTTTTTTTTTTTTTTTTTTTTGGAACAGACACGGCAAACGAGCGTGCGGGTCACCTGATGGTAAGTGACTACCGCCGCCCACGACCCCAGAGGAGCTACAGGTGCGTTGCCGGCCTTAAAGATGGGTTGGGCGCCGGGGCCCGGCATTACCTGATGCGAAACGCAGCGGCATAAAGCCACTACTTCACGCCGGTTTTAAATGCCGGGGGTGGTAATGATCCGGTCGAGTCTGCCCATGCGTGTTGCCATTGCTGGCGACGTGACTCTACCACATGTACTTTAGTCGCCTCTTACGACACCACCAGTACTAGGATGATCCTATTCTAGGCCGGGATCACACGGCACGAATTATGTCTTCTTATAAAAGATAATAATATACATTTTTATAATTTCCGCTTCGTTTTCATTATTTATAAACATATTGTATACCTACTATTAAATAGTTTAATTATTTTGTAGAAAACAGTAAGATGTACTGTGCAAATTACTATCAGTTCAATTCTATGCATCTATTAACTTAAAAAGAAACATAAACTATCGTAGTCTGACCCCGTCGTCCACAACATCTCGCGACACCAAAACAAAAACCAGTGCTGCCAGGAATGTTGGCGCCGGCGTCTGTGTCCAGCAAACTACTCAAGGGGCAAGCGAAAAGCGTTACTATAAACGCTTAATATTATTGTAAAATAAATAACATAATACTCAATAGTTTCATTAAATTACTTTACAGGATTATTAGTTAAGAAAATAACTAACTGGTTAATTTTAATCTAACTGCCAACTCTATATTTTACCTATTTCATTACGACTTTTTTTCAGTTTCACGCTGTATCCCGCACACAAGAGTGTAGCCAAAGGGAACCTAGTGTTAAGACACTCCGTTCCCCATTTTCTAAGGACTTCCTTAAATTTTACATTGGTTCCAGGTAAATTATAATATTAGAAATATACACTACGATATAGCGTACGGTACAGTTCATAAGTTGCAGCCTCCAGTCCGGGCCGTTGGTGTGATTTACATTTGGTGCTAAGTTGTTAACATTATATTATGCACTAACGCCCCTAACGCCTTTAACGCCGCGCTGTGTTGTTTACTATATTAGAATAATCTTATGTTGAATATAACGTGTAAGTATTTTTCTTGCTTTGGTTTTTAATAGTGTTACGCCTTAAGGAAGATTTAAAAGTCTATTACTTTATTTTGTCTCTTTCTTACTCTAATCAGATAAAAAACAAACAATATCAAAAAATATACTCTACAGCAATATATGAATATTATATAACAATAGTTATATTTACACTTATCAGAAAAAAAACTCAGGATGTATACAAAAACGTATATTCTAATATATACCCGTAATAAAGTTGAAGTTTTTATTGACATTAGCTATTCACAACTAAAAAATCCACTTCATTTCAATTTTTTTTTACGTTTCGTATCACGACTTTGTTTTTTGTGTTGATAAATAATTATATATACTACTATACTATCCTATTATACTATAAAAATACAATGTATAAATTGTTATTTATATTTTATAATATACCGTGACATTAATATTATGTATTTATATGTAATTGATGTGTTCAATCTGAGTACTTTATTATTAGCAACTTCTTAGTATAACACCGCCGCAAAAACATTTGATTAAACATAAATATTACAGAAATGCTTAGTTTTTCATCTATCGTCTGAAAATTTATCTACGTCTACGCTGCTATAAAATAATGACATACTACATACCAATATTTCCCTGGATTTCACATTTTATTACCAAAATTACCAAGTCCCATTCCGTGTCTTTTATGATTTAATTTGAAAACCGAAAAATACCTTAGCCTCTACTTTAATATTAAATCGGAAACAATGCCGACTAATCAAATGACTTTCTCTTAAGTACAATGACATCTATAAATGTAAGATGGATATTTAGTAAAAACATAAAAATATAATATAAGAAAATTGTGCTTACATATTATTATGTTAAATCACAATAGCGACTATAAATAATTTTTTGAACAATTTTTTGTTATTTTCTATTGTAGCGTTACTAATTAAGGCTAAAATATACAAATATAAAGTAGTATTAGGACCTGTCGTACTTTACGCGGGTACTAAGTGTATTTTAATGACCGCAGTCTTCGACTGATGACTGCGGCATCCGCTGTTATAAAAATGAATGTTGTGACCTAATATAGCAAATGAGAGCGATAGACGTATTCCCATTATTTTGTGTGTTTGCATATGTTAACGGATTCCCATCAAAAACATAAATTTGATATGAGACCTAAGTTAAATGTTAAATAACGCGTTGCTCTCCATTTTCAGAATGAAAGATATACCTACGAATCGTGTGCCGAGTTCTTTGTTCCCTTAAGAAGAAATTAAAGCTCTAAGCTCGAATATACTCTGATGAGTAATACTCATAATCTTTCCTTATATTATACACTAACGGAGTTTATCTCCGTCTCCGAAGTACAAATCTTCAAAATAAAAAAAAATCTAGAATCAGTAGAAATAAGTATCTAACTCTGAGTCTCGGTCATTAAATAATTATTAACAGTAAAGTTATAATGATTTTGAACGGAAGACGTAAATTTGCAATGTAACTGGGTTTCCGACCGCGGTGGTATCGCAACGCGCTATAATCGCGAGGCACGACGGTATCAGCTGGTCACTCGCAGATTACACGATGTCACGTTGTGAGCAACTTTCTCGTAGTCTCTACTCTTAGTAGGTATTTAGCGTGCCAATAGTCAATTTTTTAGCTTTTCTCAATCTGTTAAAAAATATCGAAATAAATGTTTATATTTCAAAATGGAATTCCAATTTTTAAAGAATATGAAGCAAAAAAATAACTTAAGAGCAAATTGACTTTTATAAGTAAGCATTTAAATGTATATATATAGAGTACATAAAATATAATGTTGCCAATGTAATAAAAGATAAAACAAGCGTTTTTATGATGAAATATGAAGTTCACGACGCGATGAGATCGCGTTGTTCCCGCGACCTTTAATTATTCAGGTCATAGTATATTTAATTACATCGCCTTTAAATATAAAAATAAATAAAAGCTATAAACAAACTTGTTTACACCGGAATTGTGTACCGGTGTGGAACTTTTTACGCGTAGTTTTTTTCCAATTAGAAGGGAAATTAAATATAAAATATTACTATGCCAAAAGATAAAATTTCTATCTCGAAGGAAAACATTGTAATAACCTGTATAAAAATATTTAGTTTTAAATTTTTTATTCATTTAGATAGGAATATTGTAGAACCACAGCCGCGATTTTGTCGGATTGTCGAGATGCAATAGTTGTTTTTAGCTCCACACTGTATCCTGCCTATAGCAGGGTGGGCAGAGGGTACCTGGTATTAAAACTCCACTTGCCACTTTTCGCGCAATTTTCTAGAGGCTGTGATGCATGACGTCATTCACTGCGTTTTATCTTGTTACCAAGGCCTGAAAACAGTTCATTAACCCGAGTAGGAAACGAACCCAAACCCATTGTATTCACAGACGCTGTGCCGCTGCGCCACGAACTTTTAAATATATGTACCTAATGTTACAAATTTAATAATTTTCCCAAGCATTTGAATCCATAACTATCACTTCTTATCTAACATAATATTAGAATTATAAATCACTATATACTACCAAATACCAAAGTATTTGTTACCAAATACCCAAGGAATTAGTTTTAAAGAATCACATTATAAATCTATTTAATTTAGTTAACAGAATATACGAGAGCGGGCGCGCTTTGAAACTTCGATCATTGAGAGCGAGCTAACTTCGCAACGCAATTATAAGTCACCGTGGTCAGCTTTACAATCTATTCACTAAATCAGCTTCACGCTATATCCCGCACATAGCAGGGTAGGCAAAGGGAAAGACACTCCGTTCTCCACTTTTACTTATCCAAAAGCTGGAGGGACAGCGTGTTGAGTGGCGAAACTCAACGCCGCCCTTTCCCTCCACACCAGAGAAGGAATGAAAATATAAATTTAAATAAATATTTCATTTCCTCGAGTGGGGATCGGTTTTGCAGTCAGACTTTGTACCATAAATCCTGTGGGCTCGACTCCCTGTAGTGTTTACAGATACCCGCTCGTGCTTCTGCGCGAAGACTAGCTTCTAAATGATATTTTAAAAGTAACTTTTAAACGGGATAATTTAGTTTTATACATGTTTAAAAATTCAATGTTTAGAACACTTCACAGTAGTTTCAGGGTGTCGTTTAAACCACTGTAATAGAGATAGTACGTATGTTATATCGATAGAGTCGTCTCTATTTATAGAGCGGGCCACATATTTATCTATTAGCGTCAATGCTAAATAAAATGCATGCATACGACAATGACATTTAAAAGTCTTACGATATCTCACTTTCCTAATGCTATTTTGCACATGAGATTTTTAAATTAGCATTATTGTAAGACCGCCATAGAGCAGGGCCTCAAGCGTGTGACTGTAACACACCGTCGCATTCTTGGTACCAAGGCATTAGGTTCCGCCAGTAGAAAACCTGAAACGGAGTGTTACTACGTAGTCTAAAATATCTCGACAACTAAATATCTAACATAGATCCTATAGAATTTATCACACAATGTCATCGATTGCACTGATTTCTATGAGAAAACAGTACTGGAGTCTCTATCTATGTTTTGCTTGTTACTTTCTATCATCTATAATATGTGAACTTTTGCAGGTTTCACGAATAGTAATTTATTTATGTAAAAAATGTATAGAAACAGAGGACGAGATTAATTATTTCTTAATTATGTACTCGTATGTTAACTAACACTTACTCAACACGCAATACCTCCAGAATTCCGCAGAAAATGGGGAACGGAGTTTCTTAACACTAGGTTCTCTCTGCGTACACTGCTGTGTGCGGGATACAGCGTGAAGCTGATTTTATTTTAACTAATGTAAAAGACTATAATTTGCGTATCACTAACGTCGTTTCAGAAAAAGAAACAAAATGTAACATATTTTTTAAACTGGTAACTAAAAATTAAAGAGAAAAGTATAGAGTCCTTTATTGTACGTTCAGTAATAAGCTCATATTTATTTTTCTAAATTTTTTTTTAAACTTTACTATAAGCGACTATAGAGTCTCAAAATCGTTAGTGTATGGAATCGCTCGTGTGAAAAGGAAAAGAGGTGGCGAAAGTACTTCTTTTTTTTGTCAGCGTCTACATTTAAATCTACGACGAGTTTGCATACAAATACTGTAATCTGAGGCGCACGCGTGTCGGATGCTATCGTAACATATTTTCGGAGACCATTGCTGTTGTATTTTATATTCACACTTTTTAGCTGACTGTGTTTCGTTAACATTGTCTGTTTTACGCTGATATTGCTTTTTTTATCGTCCCGCTTCACATTTTATACTAAGGTAGAGTATAGAGAGAGAGAGAGAGACTTAGTGTCAAGACTTGACACAACAACAACACAACACAACACTGCGCCAAAATTTAATTACATTCCTATCAAATATTATTTTTTTCGACGGGGCTATACTGGCTACTTTTAAGATAGGCAGGCAGTAGGCAAATAGAACTTGGGAACCTAGTGCTATGATACTCCGTTTTCATTAAGACACTTTCGTTCCCCACTTTCCTGACGCAATGCGTATTGAGTGACGGAACTTAACGCTGCGCTTTGTGCTATTAAATGGCTGTATTAAATATTTCATTTTCCCCTTGAATTGAACCCGGAACCTTCTCGTTTACAGTGACAGCCTAGGGCCAGACCATGATAAGCTGCTGCTATTACTTGCAGAATTGCCAAATAAATAAATCTAGTTTGGTATCACCTGCCTTGACCTGCCGTGAGCCGTGAGTCCCGCTCGTGTGGTGACTTTCGACCTCAAAACAAATTGCAAGCTTAATTGATTCTACTGACTTGTATCGATATACCACTGTTTGTTAAGCGGTTTCCCTAAAATTTCGCTTAAATATATATATTGATATTTAAGCTTTTTTAAAATAATCGCTTTTTACGCATCATCCCCAGTAAAGAAGGCACAATAAACATATTATTATGATATCAGTTAATATGATACAATTTAAGATCTTAGTTTATATTTATTTGATTTTAATTTACATTAGGTATTATGAATTTCTAAGAAGCCTAATGTAAGCACAAAATATAAGTGTTATATACCTTACAAACAATTATGACGTTGTTTCTTGCTAACATTATATTTTTATTTCCAAATTTTAAATTTTCATTTCTTCGCTTTGGCGTCGAGGCAAAGCGCGGCGTTGCGTTCCAACAATCAGCACGCAATGTCTCCAGATATCAGCGGAAAATGAGTAAAAGAGTGTCTCCACTCTAGGTTCCCTCTGCCTACTCTGCTGTGTGCGGGATTCAGCTTGTCGCTATTTTTTTCCATGCTAAAAGAATGGAAAATGTAGTATTTTGTATACTCTATAAATAAGAAATTTAAACAAATAATGTTTCGAGCTAGCTTCACGAAATCTGTACATATGTTTATTTACTTTACAGATTCAGTTTGTGTCTTAGGGATAAAAAATTCGAATAATGTTTATACAAAAATATTCTGTAATATTATTCTCTTTTAGTAATTTTTATTACAAACTTAAAAGACAGTAAGTAGCTTCCTAGTTTGTATAAACTAATTTATGGATTTTTTTACTAAAAAAAATATACTTACTAAATTTTAGATTTGTATAAAGATGAAACCGTTTTTATATGGAAAAATAATATAATCGATGACAAAATTAATAAAAAATCTTGGTACCCGGATTTTTTTTATATTTCTAAATATATATATATAGATATTTATTTGTATTTTCTATTATATTATATAATAATAAAATATATTATATTTGTTACCAAATATTTCAATATATAATATTATTTAGTGTCTTCTTCTTAGCTCACCTATGATAAACAGCAGCGCGACCGCCGCCACACGCATCCCGACAGATATCTCAATCACTACTTGGTATAGTATAACAGCGCGGCGGACACGTGCGCAGGCGCCGGCGCGACGCGAGAGACTGACTGCCAACTGCCACGGAACGTACTACGATCACGATGTACGGGCCACGAGCTACAGAGTGCAGTCCACGGGCCACGGGGTGCAAGCCACAAGCTACAGAGAGTGGCGGTTTCAAATAATACTTTGGAACAGATAGCATCACGATAGAAGAAATTACTTAACATTCCAAAGGTCCGTCTTTGGCATTGGGCTAGTCATGGTGCAGTGGCACAATCGTATGATACGCATGAAAAACTCGACAGGTTGTGAGTCAAGAAGTGAAATATTAAATATAATCATTTCTTCATTCCATATCGAGGCAAAGCGCGGTGTTTCACGGCAGCACTCTACAGAGTGGCGGAACTCAACGCCGGCCTTTTGCCTTGTTGCCAAAGCGAAGTAATGAGAATATTAATAAAAAATAATTCAGTCCCCCGAGTGGGGATTGAATCCTCGACCGTCACGATACTTACGCCTCTGTGCCACGAAGAGCTCTTAGTGCAATAAATTCTTAATATTATGTTAACATTATTAAACCAGAGGTTACTTCATCTTCGTGCTCTCGGTGGATGCGACCAACTTTGGGAGCCTCTGGCCAACAAAATATTTACGTCTACCGGAAATTAAGGCGCCGTTGCAAGAAACTTTCATAAAACTACTTCGCTGGTAATCAAATATATATCCAAATATATCAAAATAATTGAAACGATTTGCGGTGTGAGAGAGAGACTAAGACTGTCATCTTGATTTAGTTAGATTTTGTCTTACTAAAAATTTATTTATTTAGTAAGCTTGTACAAAAATATAACCAGTAACTTAAGATTTCGAAAACTGATATTTTTACGAAAAAATCATTTAGGGTAATATAAAAATAGCAGTAGCACATAGATATATGATTTACAAAATCTTTGTCTGTCTGTTCATCTAAAAAAATCGTTCAAATCCATCCAATATATCAGGAGATACACGTGTAGACCACACGTACATCTCCTGATAATATATCAGGATAGATTTGAACAATTTTTTTTGTGTAGCTATATTTAATTTTGAAGACTTCCACACCTATAGTAGAACCGTATTCAGCTAAACTATAAGAAATAATTAATAGCGTCCTTATCAAATTGTGGAACGTGATGAGCATTTTGCACTGACATATAAAAATTTAACATCTGGAACTTCTTATTAACAACCATAACAGTCCAGCTGAATGACAAAATGCCGCCTATTTCCCTTTGACAGAAATATTTTTTAAATCTGGAATATCTGATGCATAAACATAACAGTCCAGCTAAATTATAACAAATAATATAGGCAGTCGTGTATAATAAATAGTATATATAGCGTTTGACTATAATTACTATGGATATGAATTTGATATCCGCCCAGGGAAATTATCATATTTAAATTGTTTGATTTCCTCGCGCCCATAACACAAACCGTGGTCGGATTTAAGCTCTAAACGCAGTAAATAAAATTTTGATGGCAAACGAAAAGCAGTGTCTTGATACTAAGTACTCTTTGCCTGGTGCGTAATTGGAAGTAATATGGCAAGGGCTGTAAAGTCTCGGTTCGAAGTTGCGGGCGACCACTAGTTAGTAAATAAAAAATATTTCGCACATTGCCATTGCATCAATAAGATTTTATAAACAATATTGCGCGTATAGCTCTTTTGATTTCATTTTTAGAGATCTTTATCTCAAAAGGTAAAAACGGAACCCTTATAGGATGACGTTGTTGTGAGTCTGTTCGTGTATCAAGACCATTTATCTCGAGATTGCGTGAAGATATTAACTTAATATCAAATATTATGGTACAAAAAATATCAAGTTTCTAAGTCGACATAAAAGATACAAGAATTTATACATTAAATTCGTCACCTAGAGTCTTCTGGACTCTGGGTCTTGTGGACCGTACAATACCGACCGTAGAAAGTGAGAACGTACAATACAAATAAAGGAATAAATCTATTTTTTTTTCATGCACAAAGATCATTACAAATTTATATTTGTAGATACTTTTATACAAAAGGAGTTCATACTTATGCACTCAAACTTATGTTTGTCAACTTTTACTCAAATGGTAGACCACCTCGCTCTTAACCTATTTTTAAGTCAGGTAGGTTTATTGTAAGCGGAGCAACTTTAATATTAAGATTGGATTGCGAACACAAGTTTCTCAACAGGTGAGGTCGCTGCGAACTGCAAATGTATTTAAAATTGCAAATTTCCACACACGATAGAATTGGCTTCACAAGCAGATGGAATAATCATCATAATTATTGCTTCGCAATATTTGTAACGTTTGTAACACCCGTAGTACCTAGTGCCCGCTTGGGGTAGAGCGCCTGCTTGCACAATGTAGGTACTCGGTTTGTTTTCCTCACGAGGAAGTTTGTGTGAAATTAGCTTTGATGTTCAAGCCGATGTTGAAATACTAAACTGCGAACTGTTTTTAGTTTGACTTTCATACACAAAAAATCCAGTAACTCCGGGTCCAGGTGATCCGTGTCCATCCCCAGAATAGTCTGGTGTGCAGTCAGTTTTTTATTCACAATAAGATTGTCCCGCTAAATAAAAACAAAATTTACACCCATTTCAACCCCTACCAGAAAATATGTCTAAATACGCTAACGGTTAAAAAAATTTATTTTGCATTATAAGAACATTTAAAAAAAATCGTTATACATATGTTTATTGTTTTACATAGTTACATTTTATTTTTCTTGCAGAATAATTGACAAAAACAAATTGAATTAGTAAAAATACATAAATTGTATTTAAAATTCGATAAACAATTGACTTTAATAATCAACAATAATAACCAAAATAAAGTTTACAATAAAAAAACGTGATAAAAAAGATTTGACTGAAACTGAAACAAAAGGTTACAAAGAGCGGTCAGAGTATCTAACCGCGCTGTAGAGCAATAGTAAAGTTCAGTTCGTACAGTAATAGACATGTCACAACTGACCAAGCAACGTCATTCGCACTCACTCAGACGATGAAACAAACGATTTATTTTGTTTAGCGTGGCTTCTTTTTTAATTTCGTTTAATAAAAACTCTACGTGGAATTATTAAGTATCTATTTTTCATAGCTTCACGCTGTATTCCGCATATGGCTGGGCAGGCAGAGGGATTATGATGTTGAGTGACTTCATTATTCACTCGCCACTTGAAAAATTTTCCAATTTTCTTATTTTTTTTTATAATTTTAATTCTTACTTACACTACAGACTGATGGCCCGTACCTTTTGTTAATATTACATTTCTTTTAATACTTTTTTCTGTAGATATTACCTGGACCTAGACTTATGCTATTATATACATATATTATTATATTTATACAATATCTGCTTAATTTTCCTGTCATCACGTGAGAATGAGTGATCATGGAAATTAATGCCGTGCTTTATTTTGTTAGCAAAGCGAAGGAAAGTAAATAATAAATCATACGAGATGGAATTGAATCTACAATCGTCGTGTTTTTAGTCAGACATCTTGTCGCTGCGTCACGACGACCTTGACGACGACTATTGTCGAGACTCTCTACAACTGTTAATCTAACATCTATCTTTGAGATTGAAAAAAAATAAGAAAAATAATGTCTATTTTATTAATATATCTCGTTATAAAGCACTTTTTTAACTTTATTTAAATTTCAGACGGAAAAAAATATTGAAGAGAATAGAATAAGATTAATTGTGTTATGCAGTATCAATAAGAATAAGCGGAACATTATCGGGGCAATAGGACAGTAAATGCCAATAGCCGCCATTGTACCGGGCAGTGAAAGTGGCAACAAGACTGTGACTTCTTTATTAACCATTCAAGTATTCTATACAGCGTACACGTGTTCTTTGAGGAAAATAACAAACTAAGATCTATAAAACAAAAGATACTTATAAAAAAGCTAAAATTACAGCCTATATTTATGTATCTATGTACATAAATTGATTAATAGAAGTAAAAACGATGATCTACACGCTGTCAATATAATATTAGCGAGAGTACCGGATGTATACTTTTTAATAAATTTGAAAGTTGTCCGAAGCAGGATTTCGCTTAAGGCCTCTGGAGAAAACAATTCATATAAACTCACGTCACAATCAATTAACTGTCCAGTTGCAGATTTCTCTGGTTAACTTGAGAAAGCCTCCTCTGGGACGTCTGGGATGTGTGCAACGATAAAACGATAAACTCCCGAAGCACAGGGGCCAGCGGGATCATATTTTATAAGTTTCATTATTGTATTGTAGGTTGATATGAAAAGTACTAGAAACCTACTTAAATACTGAAATCATAACACAATTCTTTATATTTCAAATAGCGAAAGCGTTAGAATATCTATATATTTTTTTTCCCCACATTATATTGAACTCTTCATCATCACTATTCGTCACAATTTCTTTATGCTCTTGCACAACATGCAAGATATAGTTTGTCCATAAAAAAATTATTTTATATTCATTGAAAAAAGAATTAACAAAATTATTGTTCAATATAATGTAATTCAGTGGGAATTAGGTATAGTCTGTTTATTCTTAAACTGAACTTACACATACAAATAAGTTTAGTTCAGTTCAGCTCTTTTATTGTGGCGTTCCGAGTGTGCCCACAGAAATAAGCGTAGAAAATAACTGGCAGTCGCATTTGTCACTCAGTAAGTGTCATTGCAAAAAATAGTAAAAAAATACAACAATAATTGATAACAATAATAAAATGATAATACAATTTTACATCGCCTTCGAAAAGGAACCTTGTAGCCTCATTGGCATTACATGATTTTAATTTTTTTTCTTAGAACTGTTTTGTCACTTCATCAAGAAGTTAATGGGATGCTAATATTTAAAAAAAAATGCCAGTTCTGTCCAAAATAAAAAGATTTGCATTGTACAGAAACTGCACTGTATAGAAAAGAAAAAATTGCACTGTATAGAAACTCCCCGTTTCAAAGAGATAAGATATATGGTTTTCAACGTTCAGATTGATAATAAATGAAAAAACCGAGCAAGAGCGAGTCGGTGAGCTTAGTGTGCAGTTCATAATTTTGCGGAAAACCCAATACGTATACAAGTCAAGTGTTATAATATTTACTTTCATTAACACATTTTAACTGAATAATTTAGTGTAGAGTGTTAATTTTTACATTAAATATAATAGTTATAGAAAGATGGTTTTTTCGCTCTTATGAACTAAAATATAAAAATAAATCAATAAAAATTTAATTGTAGTATTTATTTATTACTTGTTATATTTTTTTTCTGACGCTGTTATTTTTATGTCATTGTGTGGATTGTGTGTATTTTTAAGCGTTGTGTTTGTAAGTTCAGTTTTAGAATAGAAGGTCTCTACATATGTAATATACTTGAAATATATTAAAAAATAATGTATCCTTGAAAATCTTTGTATAGCATTAAAGTTTATTGCAAAGTTCATAAAATCAATTTGTGATTTTGCAAGAGCATTTAAGAACTTGATAATCGCTATCAGTTGATTGGTAGTAGGTAAATACTGGTCGGGCTAGTAACTTGTAAGTATTGTTACGACACCGTCGACTGTGGACCGTGACCGCCTTCAAACGTGAACTGAGATCATAATCACAGCATCACAAAATATAAAAAGTAAATATTTTTTTAAAATATTTACTTTTTATTTTAAAAATGTGTTTTATATTCCACAGTACACAAATAAATATGTTAGTTGAAGTTAGTTTAGAGTTCACATAATATAAATATAATAAACTACACAACAATTTATCAAAAGCAAATGACAAAGGAAATCTTTTATATTTTTATTTCTGGCAGCATTTTATAAAAACCCTTAATTTGTTCTCATTTTTGACATTTAAGTAAAAGTGAAAGTTCTTAACGCTGATTGGCGGAGACGCTGTCGCCGGCCGCCGTCTGCCAATGGGGGCGTCAAGCTCGCGCCGCCGGCCGCAGTGCGTTGCGCCCGCGCATTCGACGTAAGTTGACAAGTCGACCAACTACACATACCGGAAGTGAATGTGTTGAAAGTTATATAGTATTACAAATGTTTTATATGTAAAATGTATTTATTAATGCTGTTTTATTAAGACGTAACATGTTTTATATTTATTTATCGTTTCTACTTCTAGTCGCTAAAGGTACAATTCTGTTGTTATTAAATTAATTTAAAATTATTTTTATTTTAACTTTCTCCCCTTTTGAAGATTTATACATTATAGTTAAAAATTTCAGAATGCTCTAGTCAAGATGAGGCAGGTCCCTATAGGGGGAAATATATTGGAAAATTGAATTCCTATCACCATCAGGTAAATATTACAAACTTTCACTTATCATATCATTGTTACTTGACCATGGCATATTATTCTGAATCCTATTAGTCACTCGTTGAGCAGAAAAATATAAATTTAGAAACGGGTTTTTAGACAATACTTTAGATGTTTTCATAAAATGAATATTTTTTTATTTACATGTGACTTACATCTAACTTTTTTTTTAATATTTCTAGATAATTTGTAGTTTCAGTAAAGTTATATTTATAATATAAATTCATTTTTACACTGAATCTTAAATTACATATTAAAATATAATGTTATATTGACGTATTCTATTTCTAGGTTTCAGGTGAAGTATATGCAGTAGATGAGTGGACGATAGTGTTAGTAGATTTTAACTATGACGGGACGGGAGACGATACATTCTTCTGGGCGGGAGACTCCGGTCGGCCAGGACCCTTAGGGTTTATCGTGGCTGACCAGAATGGCAAGTAAGTTGTTGTAACATATCATCTTTGCAATTAATTTATCAAGTTATCAAAATAATTAGAATTAACTTATTATTACTAACTAAAAATAAGCTATTTTTATTATTTAGTCCAGTGTTGAACTTAATGTGTTTAAAATATTAAGTATGTAAGTAACAATTATGTACATAATTAGTAATGATTTCCAAGAATTTTTATTTTGTTTATTGCGCAAATTTGAACAATTGCTTAATATACTGACTTAGTATGCAACTGTATTAGATTTTTTTAAACATTGACTTGTCTATTAAATCTAGCTAAATATTATTTGCATTAATTTGTTTGCTTTGTGGATTCTTAATTTTTCTAACAATACACCAGAAATAGTAATTGACCTAGAATTAGACTGATTTAATTTAGACTGTAGATTGAAGTTAATTGAATGAAGCTAATTTGATTTACGTTTGATGTCGGCGCAGGACTAACATCCTGGAGCGCTACAACAATGAGGAAGTAATGCTGAAGCTTCCGGAGGGCAAGCGTATATCGCGCATCACGTGGCTCGCTGTATACGACCTCGCCACACAGAACGCGTTCGGAGACGTGTACGTGCCTGAGGAGTTCGAAGCGCCGGCGCCGCGCTCGCTCACCCCGCTGTTGCCCGCCACCGCCACCGGCACCACCGCCGCCAACATCGCCTCGCGCGCCGTCCGCGTGCTGGACGCGCGCACGCTACTCATACCCGAGCTGCGCTACGACGGCGGCGCGCCCGACCAGGAGGTCTACTTCTGGACCGGTGTAGGCCCGCAACCCTCCCCACGAGGTGTGATAGTGCCCGATGAGGATGGATACCTGGAGCCCGCACGCGCATACGCCGGGGAGGACGTGCGCCTTACACTGCCTGGTGGCCGCACCGTCTTCGAGGTAGACTGGGTGGCATTGTGGGACGTCCGGGGGAGACGGGCGCTCGCGACTGTGCTGGTTCCGGACGCACTCAACGTGTCGCCAGCAAGCGCCCGCGCGCTGGGCCACAAGCCAGGCCTGCCGCGCTGCAAGCAGCTGCACCGCGACGTGCAGGTGGCGTGGGAGGTGTTCGGGGGGCAGGTGACGCTGCAGCTGGCGGCGCTAGTGGGTGCGCGCGAGTACGTGGCGCTGGGCGCGTCGGGCGCGCGTGACCGCTCGGCGATGGTGGGTGCGGACGTGGCGGTGGCGCGCTGGGACATCACGGGCCGACGCGGGGTCGTCACAGACTACAACATATCGGCACTGGCGCCGTGCGTTCAGGTATTTTTTGAATTTCACGACGTACGAGATACATTCCGGTTCGGCGCCTAATTTTGAGACATTATATGTTGCATTGCGGAGTTTAATGCATTTGTCTCATTTTTACCAGAGAGAGATAGTTAAAATAACTCGACTTTCCCAGTGAAAATCGAACCAATGCATCATGACAGCCTCATTTTTTATTTAAAACTGACAAAATTCTATACATTTATTTCACACTCTTTTTCATACACGCTACCAATAGATATAATTTATTTTCTTTATTAAAGAAAATTTAACAATCTAAATACTTAAGTACTTACGAGTAAACTATAAAACGTGAAGTTTAAAAGAATTACATATATTAATCTTACACAGTTTAGACAAATATTTCTATATATTTGAACATATTATATAAAGGTGCTGGGTCGATGGATGGGCGTGTGCCGGGACGACATGCTGGGCGGGCTCGACTCCAACCAGGTGTTCGGTGCCTCATACGAAGACGGTCTCTTCGTTATCAACTACCGACGCGACCTCAAACCTGGTACTTGTTGTTGTTGTGTATAATATATCGGTCAGGATGCAGTTTTTTTGGCTGATGAAACCTTGGAACATTATATTCGTTTTATTAGTGTTCTGTTAAAAAAGCGTGTTTAAAGTTTAAATTTATTACAAATGAAGTATTTAGTAGAATATAAATTTATAGATTGGTTGAAAACTAGAAGGCCTGGTTTGTTCTTTACGCATTACTTATTAGAACACTATGAATCTCTAATGAAAAATAAAATATATTTGGAATTGTAAAAATTGAATTGATTTAATATTATTTTAGCTGAGGAGTTCGACTTAGAGTGGCCGACGGACCGCGCCGTGTTTATAGTGTGGGCGGTGGGCGCCCTCGACTACATGGACGAGCCCGCCTACCACCGCCTGCGACCCGCTGTGGACGTGCAGCTGCTGCTGGCGGGAGGCGCCGAGCGCGACGACTGCCAGCCCTTCACGCGCGCGACCCCCGCCGACGCGCCGCCCTGGGACACCGCGCGCCTCGCCGACCCCGCGTTGCGCGTGTTCCGCCTGACGCTGGGCCCGGCGGGAGGGGCGCGCGGCCTGGCGGGGCGCGGGCGGCCGCCAACGGCGCGCGCCTGGTACGTCAACGGCCAGCTGGCGCCCGAACTGGTGCTGCGGCGCGGCCTGGCCTAC
Organism: Heliconius sara; assembly: GCA_917862395.2. Taxonomy (NCBI): domain Eukaryota; kingdom Metazoa; phylum Arthropoda; class Insecta; order Lepidoptera; family Nymphalidae; genus Heliconius; species Heliconius sara. Next base: position 7,911,169 of record OU860798.1, read on the forward strand.
ACGTTCTCGGTGGCGGGCGGCGACGACCCGCACTCGCCCGAACTGTACCACCCGCTGGTGGTGGGCGCGGAGCCGCACGGCGGGCTGGAGCGGCTGGCGGACGCGGCGCAGCGCGCGGCTGCGGGGCGCCTGCTGGCGGGCGCGCGCGCCGGCCGGCGGGGACGCGCGGCGCCTCTGGCGGCGGGCGGGCTGTGCGCGGGCACGCTGTCGGCGGGCGTGGACCCGCGGCGCGACCGCTGGGAGACGTTCCGGGCGTTCAACCGCTCGCTGCAGTGGAGCTGCGCGGGCTCGCCGGCGCGCCTCACCGTCACGCCCAACTCCTCCTGGCCCGACATCGTCTACTACAACTCTTTCACTCACGCAGGTACTCCTTGTTGTACTTATAATGTTTAGAGTATTCGCTATTTTTTGTCAAGTAGCAACTATACTAGTATAGACCATTCGTACACATCGTATCCTGAAAGTGACGGTACAGATGTGTTCTCACTTCTGACGTATAACAATATATAGGTACATAATTATGTCATGAATCACTATTTCATTGTAGCCGTTAATTGTGAATAAAAATAGTAGTAAAAGTCCAATAAGACGACAACATTTTATTTCTAAATACAATAACATACAAAATAAATAACATTTAGCTTTATATACAGCAGCATAGAGTAAAGTAGTAAGTCAAACTAAATACTTCGCACCAATGGATAGATTAAACTAACGTAGACTTGGATACCTTGTCGCAGACATGGGCGGCGTGATCCACGTGGTGGACAAGCACCGGCGCGGAGGAGTGCGAGCGGCGGCGGCGGGTCTGGGGGCGGGTCTGCCGTGGTTGCTAGCCGTGGCGCTGGGTCTAGGCGCGGTGCAGGTCTAGGAAGGCGTGCAGAGTTCGCGGGAGGGCGTGCGGCGGCGGCGGCGGGAGGCGCGAGGCGAGCAGTGCGCGCGCCGCGAGGCATGCGAGGGAGGTGTGGCGCAGCGGGCACACGCGTGAGCCGCGGTTGAGCGCCACGAGGTCGGCGGCGCTGTCGCCGAACTTGTTGGGCTGGTCGAGGTGCGCGCCGCCCGCCAACAGCGCCTCGACCAGCTCCGTGCTGAAGTTGTAGGGGATGGCGGCGACGTGCAATGGCGTGGATCGTGCCTCGTTACGCACGCGCGCCGACGCGCCGCAGCGCAGCAGCAGTTGCACCACTGGCACCGACGGGAACACCGGCTGCAAATATTACATTCAAACAAATGATCACTAAATAAATAAAGCTGAAATAGTAATATATATTTTAATTACAACTACCCTGAGTCGAATTTTTAATAAAACCCAAAATATAGTTCTTTTTTAATATTATAAAAAATCAAAACATTTATAAAAAATCAAAAAATACCAATATTAGATATGCTGGTCACAACACTCTTAGGCCACGAACTTTTTAAAGATAAGCTACAATTTATAAAGATGGATGCAATCTTTCCACAAAATAATGTACCATCTTATTATTTGTCTTAAATAATTCTAGATAACCTGTATCATTATATTTATACTCTATACCGCCACGTTTGTCTACAGAATGTCTACGCTCTGACGTCATATAAATAGTAAACAAACATATTTTAATATTATTAAACAATCAAAGTATTATTAAACAGCAAACAATTTTTCACAAGGTGTAAATTATAAATATGACAGTAATTAATGTTAACAAAACATATATAAATTTTATAATTTAGATTTATTGTAATTATCTAGTACTTTTTAATAATTGTGTTCAGATTATATGACGATATAATATGGTCGATGAGGTTTTTGACATTTAAAATAAAATAAAAATAAAGCCATATGTTATTAGTTTAAATTTTTAAATAAGTCTTGAGTTTAAAATGAATATAATCGATATAATTTGCTTATATAAGTCAAATACCATCATGAAATAATATTTTGGAAATAATATTAAAATAAAAATGACGAACGTACCGGCCCGGCGACGTCATCTCCGAAGAAGGTGGAGCGCACGACGTTGAGGCGCGACACGCACAGGTGCAGAAGCGTGTCGCCCGTGTGCGCACTGCGCACGTCCGCCGCCACCAGCCGCCGCACGCGCGCCTCCAGCGCCGCGCGCTCGCCCGCGCCGCGCGCCGTGGCCTGCAGCAGCCATAGCAGGTGCGCCACGCAGCGCAGCGCGCGGTCGAACGTGTCCGCCTGCCGCCGCGCCACTGGCCGCGCCGACAGCGCAGCGCGCGCTCCCCGCAGCCGCGCCGCCAACAGCGCGAACGCCGCCAACGCGTCGCCGTGCCGAGGAAGACCGCGCGCGCGCTCCAGACGCCCGCCGCGCGCGTCCAGCAATAGTCGCGTGAGCGCGCTGGCTGTGTGGCACGTGTCAGCGTGCAGCAGCGACGACGCACGCAGCCGCACGCGCAGCGCGCACGTCCACAGCTCGATACAGCGCTGGTAGCGGAACGCGTCCGCGTACGACGCGCCGCGGTACATCAGCCGGAACACTGTGTCCTTGTGCGCCACACCTAGCACGCGCGCCGCCACCAGCAGCGCCTGCGTTCGCAGCGCATCTACGTCCGCCGCCAACGTTTCCAGCTCTTCTGCCGAGCGCCACTCGCGCGCGCCCCCCAGTGCGCCGCGTGCTAGCTGCGCTACGGCCGCAGCGCCACGCAAGCCGGCATCGTCGCCCACGCCCTCGGCCAGCTCGGCGTCCACATCGTCATCAGCGCCCCAGCGATCGTCGCCCCACTGGTCGTCGTCGCCCTCCTCGAAAGCCTTCTCGAGGTAGACGGCGCCGGCGTGGCGCAGCGCGGTGGCGCGGCGCCAAGAGGCGAGCGCGGCGGCCACGTCGTTGAACTCGTCGAGCTGCGTGGCTCCCAACAGCTCATAGGCGTCGGCCACGCGGGCGGGTGGGTAGCGCACGCGGGCGAGCAAGAGCGTCACGAGCTGCGCGGCGCCCTTGAGGCAGGCGGTACGCAGCGCGTCGTCACCGGCGCGGGAGCGCAGGTGCGGGCAGGCGCCGCTCTCAAGCAGGAGGCGTGCGGTCTCGAGGCGGTGCTCCTGCACGGCGTAGTGCAGCGCGGTCTTGAGCTGGTGGTCGCGCGCGTCTACACGGGCGCCACGCTGCAGCAGGTAGGCGCACAGCGGCACGGACTGCACGGCGTTGATGAGGCAGGTGCCGCCGCTATGGTTGGCGCGGTGCAGGTCGGCGCCACGCTCGGCGAGGAAGCGCACCACCTCCAGGTGCGTCATGAAGCAGGCGGAGCGCACAGGCGTTGAGCCGGAGTCGCTGGGCGCATCCAGGTCAGCGCCGGCGTCGGCCAGCGCGCGCAGCACGGGCAGGCGCGCGGCCACGGCGGCGGCCCACAGCGGAGTGACGCGGTGCGTGGAGCGGTCGTGCGGCACCTCGTATACTCCGCGCTGCTCTAGGTCGGCGTTGCAGACGTGCACGAGGTACTCTACGAGCTCCACGTTGCCGCGCCGGCACGCCACGAACAGCGGCGCGCAACCCTCGCGCATGCGGCTGCACACGCTGCGGCGCTCCTCCGGCCGCATCCTGCAACATCACAAGTCTCCAATAAGAGATCTATTCGGCTAGCCGGCCAAGGCTCTAATTCCAAACAGTCTAACTAAATATATACCTACGTCAGATATATACGTTATTGTAACTCTTAATAACTCATTTGTGTCATGTCAAAATTTTCATTCATTACGTATCATTAAAATATATCATTTAGAAGATATAGTTTTAAAAATATGAGAGCAGAGTGATCGTGGCGTCGTTTAATTCTATACCAATATTTTAAGCGAGCTAATCTCAAGGGTTACGGTTTCGAATTGAAAATATATTTTTATTTGAAATCTTTTAAAAACCCTAATGGGAATTACAATAATGCCTAGTCAGCATGTAATAATGGAACGTTGTTGAGTTTATAAATAGACAAATAATCGCGTAGTTCAAGCGGGTAGTTAACTGTGAGTGGGTTGCTAGTACCCAAGTTGCGTTTTTTTAGGGTTCCGTAAATTTTAATTAAAAAAGGAACCCTAATAAGATTAATTTGTTGTCCGTCTATCTGTCTGCCAAGAACCATTATCTAGAAACGCTTAGAGATATCGAATTCAAATTCAATTCATATATTCAGATTTACGGCCCATGATTTAATAAAAAACATATTTATACATTTAATTAAAAAAAGATATTATCATTTATTTCGACAAAAAATCAGTATTTGAATAGAATAGAATGCATCTAGTTGACCCAGAATTATGAAATTTGGCAGCTAGCATCCACACATCTGCTGGAAACTGAAAACTATACATGTAGTTAAGTCCTAAAAAATAATAGCCTTAAAAGGGAAGAACGGCAAAATTCACATGAATGGGCTCTGGTTAAGCTAAGCTTGAATTATAAAAAAAGCTCGAGACGCCCAATTTTTGTACGGGACCATCGATAGGCGAACCCGACTCGCGTTTGTATTTGTTTCCAATAACAGTTTCTTTAATATTTCGACTAGCAGCCGAGTCACGGCTGCGCCCGCTTTGGCTAAGCACTTATTTTTTTACGCAGTCGTGGCGCAACGGCACGAAGTGTGACGGTAAAACCGACGGGTTGTGGGTTCGATCCCCACTCTAGGAGATGAAATATTTACTTAAATTTATAATTCCATTTCTTCGCTCTGGTGTCGAGGCTAAGCACAGCTTTGAGTTCTGCCACTCAACACGCAATGCCTCCAGAATTCAGCAGAATGTGGGGAACGGGGTCTCTTAACTTTTTCCCTCTGCCTACTCTGCTGAGTGCAGGATACAGCATGAAGCTGATTTACTTTTGTATTCTTATAATATTATCATTTTGAAGATAATGTCTATACATTAAAAACTAAACTATCAATTAATTCAACCAAACAGTAGTAGCAATTTTGTTGCACAAAATACTATATACTGATATTTTTTTTTAAACAAATAAATAAAATAAACATTTAACATTATCTCGATGGTCCCAAAAAACATTGCCACAGCACTGTGACAACTTCCTCTAAATTGGTTAAGCCATTTCTGAGATTTAAGTGCACACACATATAGACAAACAGAAAAAAATTAAGTTATTGGATGGTTCCATCATTTTTACAAATGCCCCCTAATATAAGGTTTTCAATTTTCTGAAAATCTTGTGTTCAATCGTCTCAAAATACTTTTTTTTAATTTAAATTTTGTTTCGTTTAAATATATTAGTTTGTAAAGTTTATTGTAGATAAAAATGATATTAAATTATAGATTTATTTCTTTGTAATCTGTTAATGATAGTTTGTAGTAATTATTTCATTTTTATATTACTTTTGTGTAACATCAGTACAATCTTTAGACACTAAATGCACTAATATTTAGGCATTCATGAATTTGTGGCCTAGTTATAAAGTAACAAGTAACATATTTAATCATATATGAGGCTCGAATATCTTTCCTAAATACCACTATATTAATATAGTGTATAATCAATGTAGTTTAATAATTATAACTATAATTAGAAATGTTGATATTTATTTTATTTTTATGCAGATCAATCACCCTTTTTCGAACATGAAATCAATTCTGTTAGTCATTCTAGGTATCATCAGCCACAAGGGTGTTTCTTATGGAACAGAACTTAAACATAGCCTAGGGTTTATATTTTAGCTAAGGTGTATCCAATTTCTTATTATCATTTTTTATTATACTTTTACTATTTGTATTTGTAGTTCTCTACTATATTCGACGCTGGCATAATATTTACTATGTGATATAAAAAATCTGAAATGTATAAGTTTTTAAATATAACAAACTCATTTCTATATTGATTTTAAGCTACGCAAATCAAATAATTTATAAATAAAATAATGTATTACATCGTCATTGAGACACGCAATAAATATATTTGCGCATATAGTTTTCATTTCTCGTTTATCTACTTTTTGTTCCTCATTCATAGGATGTCTGGGCATTGTGGGGTGTGTACAGGGCACAGGGCGGGCGGTAGGTACCTCTCGAGGGCGGTGCGGAGGCGGGCGGAAAGACGCGCGCCGGGTGCGCTGTGCTTGCACTCTTGCATTAAATCGTTAAACACTGCATCGTAATGCTTCATATCTAAAAAATCCTGGACGTTGTTATCGCCGTTCCTGTTCTCGTCCCACATCGTCGACACCTTCACCTTCACCTTTTGCTGTTATTCAAATTCTCTCGCCAACCGATGATCTTAATATCACGAATAAATTACGATCACAACAAACAAAGAGCACTAGCCTCCGGGTAAATCTTTTCGCGGAATGACATTGACAGTTCTGAGTTGATTTGACAGTTGACAGTAAAAACTCGAAGTGACGAATTCTAGTACAATTGTATCAAATGTACTTTTTTGTAGATTTTTGTTACATTTTACTAAATAAATTTTATTATATAACCGATTATATAACCGATTTTATTTAACTTTTATTGTCTCCTACGAAACGAGCTTACTTTCAATTCTGAGATCCGGTAAAACAATAATGACATGATGTTAAACAGTAATGCCTATGCCGTAGCAGTTTCTGTACTTTGTTGTGACAGTTGACAGATTGAAAAGATTTATTTATACAGCTGTTGCAAAATTACAATAATTATTATTATGAATTATAATTAATTATAGTAAATTGCAAATAAAAATAAAACACAATCTGTATGCAGTTCATTTCTATTAATTATCGTCTATGAATGTATTTTTACAGAGTTGACGTATCTTAAATGCTACACACATGTAAAGGAAGAGATAAGTAGTACTCAGTGGAATAATAATTATTCGGACGACATACCTTACTTGATTCATTCACTTGTAACATTTAAAATGTCGATATTTGACAGTGACGAATCGTTACATAGTTTAGAAGAAGAATACAATGGCAATAATGTACCTGATGAATGCACTGACGAGAGGGCTATAGAGGAGGTCCAGAAGTTGAACACTTGTCTAAAGGAGAGCCTCAAAACCTCAAGTTATAACGAGGGTATAGACGAGTACACACAATATAAATTCAACTCTGTTACTCTATTAGAAAATCTGCAAAGAGAACTTTCAGAGTGTAACACACAATTTATTTCTGATTACCTGAAAGTTCTCATTTCAAATGATAAAACGACTATAAGCTGCGTCACTGATAATGTAAGATTGATTCTGAAGTTCATGTGTTCGTTTTAAAAAATATACTAGTTCATTTTTTAAATAGCAATAATTTGTTATTGATTATATTTACTGTGACTAGGCCATTGTGACACAGTGGGATAGTGTCCAACTGGAAATAGAGGTTTTTGGATTCATTTCCACACAATGGAATTATTGTTTAAATAATATCACTTATGTGCTCTGCAAGACAAAACATAGTTGTCTTATATACTCATACTACTTATACTAGGTTTTTGCTCTAAAAAACCTAAACCTGCTTTATTTTTTAGATAATGACAAGTATTGAACAAATAGTGGTAAGATTGAGGGAAGAGCAGAGGTTGATATCAGAGTCTGACATGACAGTGCTGGTGTGTTGGTTGTGTGCTGCTGTGCTATGGGATAAACCACGCGTGGTTGGGGCTCACACTGCACTGCATACTCTAGTACCATTTCTAACTGAACAAGAGGTAGTTTAATGTACTAATATTCTTTTTCATACAATATTTATAATGGCATAATTATTTTTACATAATATGGAATAAAATATAATGGACTTTGATATGAAACATCACTTCGTCTTCCAATCGATGTGATGGTGTTGAACTAGCAAAATTGTTGTGGATTTAATTTTTACCCAGTTGGATATCGGATGAAGGACTAATTTTATTTTCCTGCTCTGACAGGGTAGAACACAGGGATTAGTTCAGCCACTCAACTCTTAGAAATCTAAAAAAATCAAATGGTTTGAAATATATTATATTGACATGTCAGGTTGTGCGCATTAACCAAGTGTGGCAATGTTGCGCACCTCCACCCGCCCGCCTTGCACTCAGTGACGCCGTGAGGCGCGCACCCCCATTTGCCCCCGCGCTCGCCACCGCGCTACTGGAGACGGAGGTGGAAGACGGGGACGACATGTTGGCGGTGCGGCGGTACGCGAGGCAGCTGCTGGCTGGCCGCAATGTACACTTCAGCGATAGTAACAACAACACGAATATACAGAAGGTAAGGCTCTGTCTTCTCTTATTTTTCTTTACGGTTACAGGGTAGCCCTTTGGCTGTTGTCTTTACAACAGACCATCAAATGCTATAGTCTGCATTCTCTGTCTACTGTCATTATCCCGCATGTTGTTACCTTACCTTCCTCCAGTATCATCGATACTATGTTCTCCAAGGTCAACCTTGGTCTCTCCCTGGGTTGTAACCTCTCTGAGTTGTACCTCATGACTTCTTCCTCCTGAACTGAATCCTGGCGTTTGCTGCCAGAGGCTACTTTCCTGCTCAACTTACTCCACTTTGCAGTCTTTGACATTCTAACAAAGGAAAGCAATAAACTTAAGTAGGCTCAACCAATAAGGTAGGACACTTCTAGTACAAAAAACACAATTAAAAATATTTAAGTCTGCCTAATCACTTAAAATCAAATATTTTATTTTTATAAGCATTACATACAGAATCTTTTGAACAGCTTTAATGATATGAATGATCACTCAATTAAACTAAAATAAACTCAAAATCACGTAAAACGAAAAAAAAAGATGGAGCAAAAGAGAACATGGATGGCATAAGTTGATGGCATGGTGGTACAATGTGGTGTATGTAAAAACAAAAAACATCAAATTCCACCATACATACTTCCCAGCCCAGGCCAGCACGCAACATGTTCATAAATCACTATACAGTGCCTGAGTATTATTTTTTTATTTTTGTAACCTATTTTCTAGGTTTAATATAGTTTACACAAACTACAGTCCTTGACTCATCCTTATAGAATTTTTAATGGTATTATTTTTAATGGCCGTGTGTAGATTTGAAACTTTATTTTAAAATGTTTGTTTTTATGTAATTCGAAGTTGAGGTTCGCCTAAAATAATTTGGTATTTTTAGATATATGTAAATCTCAGCATCCATTATCCACTAATACATATTTTTTTATTTCACAGCAAAATGCAATATCGAAAGTGAAACTAATTATTTTGGAATAAGAATTAAGAATTACTATTGAATAAGTGTGAAAAGTGACTGCAGATAAACTCTGCATCTTAAGAAAATGTTCACATAATTCAAGTATAAGAAATTTAAGAATAACAATAAAGAGAAATATAATGAAATAAAACATCGTATAGTGTTTGTCTTATAATAGTAATATATTTAATATATATCAGATCACAGTGTAGTAGAGTTAGGGTTGCGGCAGGTCGATGTGAAGGCGCACTACGGGCAGAGACAGTGCGGCGCCCAACAGCGGGCGGTCATAGGCGGCAGCGGCGCTAAGCCCTGCAGCGGCGAGCGCAGTACGCGCGGCGTTCTGCAGCGCACTGGCAGACGCGTGCAACACCGCCAGCCCCGCGCTCGCGGCGCCGTGCTTAGCGCCGCCCGCCAGCGCTCGTCCGACGCCTCGACCGCGCCAACTGCGCATAATGAATATCCAAGTCAGCGACAGACAAGACAAATTTAAGAAAGTAGTTACAATATAATGAGATATTTAATGAAAGTATTTTTTTATTATTCTTATTATATTTTGTTTTAAAAAGTATGATAAGCAACAGTCAAGCCTGAGATATAACATGCCAAACATGGGGCGTAATAAATATATAGTGTTTTCTATTCAATGCGACATTGGTGAAAGTGATTAGTGCTGAACTGGCACACTCAGAACGCCAGAAATAAAGAAGAACAACAACAACAAATGTAAACATTAATAAACAGGACATATGTCAAAGATTGATGAAAAAAAGCATTGCAATGCAATGCTCCACATTAGAAGAACAGACAGAAAAAGAAGTGACCACATACAAGATCACACTAACAGTAACTTGAAAAATATCACAAATAAAATTAAAAAAACTATATGGTGATAGACCATTCATATGCTGTGAGAAAAACAAAAGTGGAGTAAAACTATCACATTATGGTACCCAAGAATTAGGAATAGTAAGGGAGGTTACAAATATAAACAATGAGAGAATAGAGACCAATAGATTGAAATGGAAAGACATGGAAGAGGCCATTGTTAAAGGGAAAACAGATGTTGAAATTGAATTAGCATTTAATTTATCTTAAAGATGCTGGTGGCTATAAACACACAGTTTTTTTTCTTTATGGAAAAGACACGACAAACAAGCGTTCGGGTCACCTGATGGTAAGTAATTACCGCCGCCCAGGGCCCCGTGCCACACTAGCACTAGCCGGCAACGCACCTGTAGCTCCTCTAGGAGCTATAGGTGCGTTGCCGGCTTTTAAGGTGGTTTGGGCGCTGGAGCCCGGCATTTCCTGATGCGAAACGCAATTGCATAAAAACCCCTACTTCACGCCGGTTTTAAATGTCGGCGCTGGTAATGATCCAGTCGAGTCTGCCATGCGTGTTGCCATTGTTGGCGACGTGACTCTACCACACGTACTTTCGTCGCCTCTTACAACACCACCGGTACCAGGATGATCCTATTCTAGGCTCAGATCACATGGCACGTTAACGTTAGTACATCTTTCATAAATAGAAGAAGTAGAATATAGAAGCAGTCTTGGTATAGTGGGGCAGCATCTGACTTAAAAGCTATAGTTTTTGATCCTCACTCTGTCAAATTAATGTATTTAAGTTATCTTCTATTAATCTCTGGTAGACGAAGCACTGTATTGAATACCATCATTAAAGATTTGTTGAAAAAAAAAAATAAAGAAAAGCTTACAGTGGATGCACCACAAGGGCGTGCAGCCACCCATCATTCAGGGGACCCCAGCACTCTGACACACTGACTGTACCCATTACCTGTCAACACATAAGTGCACTTAAGTTATAATATAAAAACTCTTCATTCCAAACAAAGATTACAAATAGTTGAAGCCAGTTGTAGCGCAGGGTCACAAGCCTGTGATTGTAAATGTAACAAGTTTGAAGTTTGATTTTGATGAAAATTAAATAATTAATATTTTCATTTCCTTACTCTGGTAACAAGGCAAAGCACAGTATTGAATTCTGCTACTCAACACGCAATAGGTTTAAGAATTTGTCAGCAAGAAGGAAACGGAAAATGTCTTAGCTATAACAGAGTGTCCTAGCACTTGGTTCCCAGGTTTTCTCTGCCTAAAAATAAGATAACAATTATTAACAAAAATTATAGCTTTCAAAGGTTATTTAAAGTATTTTAACACTCAAAAATCATTAGTATAAATTAGGTTTTATTTTTTAAATTGCAAGTTATAAAACTAATACCTAATGTAGTATTTTTATTAAATAAAATGATTATAGAAATCTTACTTGAGAATAATTGGAGTCTTTATTGCGTTCAAGCTGAATTCGAATTGGCACTGAACTATTAGGTGGTGGTGCTAATAATAAAGCACCTCTTACTTCAGCTACTAAGCCAAACATTTCCTTAGAAACACTCTGAAAAATTGTAAAAAATATGTTTTTAAAACTAAAACTAAGTATATGAAACATTTATAGTACTTATTTAATTATTTTTAACAATACCTAGAGACAATTAAACCTCACATGGTACAGCTCCTGACTGAAAACAGGACAGTTCTAAATTATATCCTATTCAAAGGAATCCATAATTTTAATTTGTTATCAAGAGTTAATTGAGTTCTGCCACTTAACATTTAATGTTTCAAATACTTTGACAAAAGTTTAGGCTGTTCCTAAACAATATATTACACTATGTGATATATGAGAAAACAGAGGAAGCTCAGAAAATATGTAGAATAAATTCAATAAAATATAAACATTTATTTTCTAAAGGGTTATTTCACACTAAGGATAGAAAAACAATTTAAGAAATATATAAAAATTTTAAAATAGGATTCAAATTGAGACCTGCAGTCCATTCTTAATACATATATTTTTTTATGTTTTCTTAAAATATCATACATACTTGTGCCTGCTTTTGACCAATAGCATGATGCACACAGGAGACCACAACTGCGACAAGTACAGCTGCTGCCGGCACCAATAGCAAACATGTGGACACTGAAGCACCCACAAAGATGAATAGCACTGCTGCACACAGCACTATACCCTCTAGGGTTAACTGGAATATTATAATATATATTACAATAAATATATTACTATATAAACTAAAGCACAAAATGTTTGGTATTCTTAGTAAAAAGCTCAATTATCACATATAGTATTCTAAATATAATTAAATATAATGTAATTAAATAATTAAAAAATTCAGTGTCATTTAACCTTAGATAACATGAAAATAATGAATCAAGTGTTTGTATCAGTGATATTAAATTCAAACGTACCTCCTGAATAAAGAAATACATGAAAGCATCCCAGAAGTAGTCAGAGTAGCCATTCCGCACAAGCTCCATACGCTGTTTTAGATCCTCATCACGAGCGTAGCGAATAATGATCTCACAAGACATTTATCGTTTATTTATTATGAAGTTGTGAAGTTTTAAAACTACCAACTAGTAAAGTATCCTTATTTATATAGGTACACTTCTACATTTATGTATAGAGGTGTCATAAAGAGAGAACTGAAAATCTTATATTTGTGATAATTATTATTTAAATCATGATACATATAAAAATATCACAGTAAAAACATTGCAATACAAAAACTCTATTTAGTTCAGTTCTTAGTTAAAGGCAATACAAAAATATAAAATACATTGTGACTTTTTAAATTACGATTTGACATTGACAGTGAAGTAAGTAAAAATATTAATGACCTATGGCTGGCCACACACGTACAATAATATTGTATGTGTTTGGCCGATTTGTCAATATTATTGTAGATTTCTAGAAATTCGGTTGGTTTGGTTCAGATCTATGGAAAACATCTATGGAATCATATCGTGATAAAGTCCAGAAAAAAAGATAAGATAGTGCGTTAAAAGAGATGCTCGATATTTACAAAAAAAAAAAACCAATAGACATAATATTTATTGAAAGCGGCTGTCTCATCCTCATGTAATTTTTTAAATCATCCTATGTTAGTAAAATTATTTTCACACTGTATGCCGCACACAACCCTGTTGTGTGTAAAAGGAACCTAGTATTAAGATACTCCGTTCCCCATTTTCTACTAAATTCTAGAGGCATTTCGTATTGAGTGGTGGAACTCAACGTTGCGTTTTCCCTGGACATCAGAGCTAAGAAATGAAATTATTCAATATTTCTTCGCACACGAAAATCGAAGCTGAGCGGTAATCACACTAGAAATTTTGTTTTTGCCACAACAATATTGGGGGGAAGCAAGGTTATTGTCAATAATATTGTTGTGTGCGAGCGCGCGGCAACATTTTAGTTGGAAAAAAGACTCACTGGTTGAGCTGCGGTTACTTGTGCTCCCCAAACGTTTATTATTTTATTATTAGCGTTATGTGCAGTAATGAAATATTGATTTCATTATAGTATTCATTATACTTGAGAGATGCTAGCAACAAAAATAAGTTGTAACAAGCATATAAAAATTTCGACGTAGTCCGAAGAGAACGTATGGCTTAGTTTGTCAGAGCTCTTGGACAGTTTTCAAGAGGCGCGTGTTCAAATCCCGCTACGTTTAAATTATTATATGTTTTCAAGAAAGTATTCATTCAGCTTGTTCAGGTAATTAAGCTAAAATTAGGCCCACTGCACTGCACTCGACTCAACGCTTCATTCGTTTTATTATATTTTATGATTTTTTTAGAAACATTAAATTTGAATAACCTAATAAACCTCCAATATGCTTAGAAGTCGAAGGAGGAGGATTTCTTGTTACTTTTCGCATATTAGACTAAAAAATCTTTATTAATTATTTATTTTATCGTCTGTCATAAGATCGTTTTTGGAATATGCAAATAAAAAATTAAAACGCATCACAGTACGTAAAATAAAATAATTTATTATTTTATGACTAGGTTTTACAATAATTTAAGTATATATATAGATATTTCACATATCATTTACTTCACCATAAAATAGTCGTTAACACATTTACTCGCACAGCTTAAACACGTCGCTACTCAGGTTAAGGACTGGGCATCGTCACGTGGCAATGAGCACCAGCACCACTATGATGATACCAGAAATCAAGCAAATTATAACACCCAGCTTTTTCTGTAATTAAAAAAAAAGGAAATATTTATTGTAACTTTTTTTACAACCAGTATGATATAATTATTGTGAAATATTTTTTATGTTATTTCTATTAATCTAAGGCAAACATGTAATATTTCTTGTAAAAAATGTAACAAAAGATTTAAATATTTTAAAATGTTATTTCTATTAATCTAAGGCAAACATGTAATATTCCTTGTAAATAATGTAACAAAAGATTTCAATATTTTAAAATGTATATATGTGTTTAATACTTTTTTAAGTAAGTATTTTAGGCTTAGACTATATTACACCACAGTAATCGTTCCGATATAACCCACCACGCCTTCAATCGGAGATCCGTCGGGCACTCAGAATGTTTCATATCTCCTACACAACCTGATACCTGAGACGTCGAGTGAAACCGCAGGTAAAACTATTAAAATATAAAATTGTAATTAAACCTTTTTTGCCTTTCTTCGACTGACCGTGCCCTTGAGAAGCTCATGACCTCCGCTCTCTACGTGCTCGGTCGCTTGCAGCGCGTAGTATTCCACACTATCTATTTGTTCTTGCTGTAAAATATTTATAGAAAAATTTTGATCATTATTCATAATAATTACTACGCGTATACATAATAAGCACTACGCTTGATGTTTAAGCACTAATGTATATATTTTTTGTTTCACCTCAAGGTAGGCACTTAGGCAGATTGAACTTAGTGTTAGGACAATCCTTATTCCATTTTCTGCCGAACTCTGGAGACATTATGTGTTCAGTGGCGGAACTCGTTCGCGCTTTGTCTTGATACCAGAGCCAAGAAATGAAAACATTAAATATTTCATTTCCTAGAGTGGGAATCGAACCCACGTTTACAGTCACACTCTTGTGCACCTACATCACGCCTATCTATGCTATATCTAATAATTATAATTATAAATACGATTATGGTATGTTACCTTGTTATATCTTTTATGTTCGTTTGATATCGATAGAAATGTGCTCAAGTCACACTTATATAGTAACGCTTTCAATTTTATAAGACTCTTATTTGTCTTCATAGAACAATGCGGAAAACAGATAATGTAGTTATTTACATTATTACAATCCCATATTCTTAATATTAAATTGTATCGAATTAAAATTAATGGAATACTTAGATGTTACAGTATGTATAATTAGTACCTGCGTGGCGACGAGGTGTGCGAGCTGCAGGAAGAGGTCCCTGACGGCCTGCAGCGACGCCTCCACGCGTGCCAGCTCGTCGCGCCGGCACTCCGCCTCGCGCAGCGCCAGCCGCGCCTCCGCCGTCTCCGCGTGCAACTACCGAGGCACACAGAACAGAAGTTAGTTGAAGATGGCTGCGCAGATTTCATATTAAAACTTTCTTTTTTTTTTATCTTCCCGCCATAATATAATTAGTTAATTAATATATTATATAAAAAATATATATATATTATATACCATAAGTTTTAAAAGTGTCACGTATTACATTTTAATTTTCTTTACTTTGAAGTACTTATATTGTTTTCGACAATTCAGTATTGTGTGTGGTTGTGCATATAAATAAAGTTCCGGTCAGTTATTTTTTTTTCATATAACAATAATATGCTATTTTTTTCACAGTAACACCAAAATGTTACTAGTTTCAAGGCGTGAAGGATTCAAATTATATTTTTTTCCCGCATGGCAGACCGTGGCGGCCGTTCTCTACTTGTATCTCTTAAATTTGAACCATTATGTGTTGAGTAGCGGAACGCCACGCCGCGTCTTATCGACACTAAGAGATCCTAGGTAAAGGTATTGTAGAGCACCAGAGTGACTTACGTTGTCCACGAACAGGCATATGTTGTTGGACTCTAACAAGTGTTCACATTCCTCATCCGTTATCGTGAGATTCGCTGAAACATTATGTAAATTAATTAGTAGTGTATGTGGCGTAGATGCACAGCGTGTGACTGTCAACGCTATGGTTGTGGGTTCGATTCCCACTCAGTCCACTCCGTTCCCTTTGCCGATCCTACTGTAAAGCTAGCTGAAGCTAAAAGAAGTTAAAAAAAGTGTGGATGGAGTGTGACGTCGAAGGTCACATTTCACTCGGCGAGTTCGATGAACAATATTTTAACACTTTGAAAGTTAATTTAGCGTTTATTTGCACGCCGCTAATGCAACAAAGTAGGTAACTGCCGGCCGTTCACCCTTTGCCGTTACCTCGATTTTAAAACTTAGTCATAACAAAATGATTTTATACTTAAATTTATTATAATTTTCGGTATTTTTTTAAGGCATTGCATTTTGTATTTAAATGATCATAATGTTTTTTTCGTTTCTGGATCTTTTGCTGTGTTCTCAACCGGCTTTGCGAGAGGAGGAGACCAAAGTATTAGAGCTTATCTTGATACTAGTATTAAGACATTAAGCTCTAAGCTACTTTTACTTCCCCACCGTTTTAAAGATATAAAGCGTTACAGAACAGGGTCACATATCCCTATAAAACACAGACTTTTAGCAGACTTTATAAAATAAAAATATTTTTTTCCCAAGTGGAATACAATCATTTTGTAAAGTTTTAAATGATTTGTTGTGTTGTGTTCTATACTTACTGAGTTTGACCTGGTCCTGCAGTAATCTCAGCTGGTAGTCCCTCAGCAGCTGCAGCGCGCGTTGGTGGTCTTCGAGGGCGTCGGCGTAGAGGCAGCGCGCAGCGGCGTACTGCAGGCGCGCCATGCGGCCACCTGCACCAGCCACGACCCAAGACCGCGCGCGCCCCTCCAGTTGGCGTAGAGCGCCGCATATTTTCAGGCCGACGGCGTTGGATTGCGTAACCACTGCGTCCAGCTGATCCTGTAATTCTAAAATGTCAAATCTATACTTATATATATATTCTTTATTGCACTTAAAAACATATAAGAAATACAAAAATTAAAAGGTTAGTTAGCAAAGGTGGGCTTATTTCTAAAAGAAATCTCTTCCAGCCAACCAATGGAAGTGGATGACTGTCAAACAGCGGGAAGAGAGTACAGTGCAGTTATAAATAAAGAGAAGAATAACTAAGAACTTAAAAATAATAATAATAACAATAATGATGAAAAAAATTTATAAATGCATAAATAGATACATATATAAATATACGTAAATCCTATACGTATATAAACTATATTTATAAATACAAATAATATATAATAAATACATATATATATACAAATATACTACATTTATGACAATATATAAGTACATATATAAATTTTATATATAAATACGTGAAGTGCGGTTGTTTTGCTCAAAAAAAAAAAATGATAATAATAATACTGTCTGAATAAAGGTTAATTGGTCACAGTAGCAAATAGGTGTTTCATTAACTGGGATTTAAAAGACTGTAAGGAAGGACTTCTTTGGACGGGGATAGGGAGTTGGTTCCAAAGTGACGCGGCGTACACAGTGAAGGACTTTTGGAAGAATTTGGTACTGCTCATAGGTATCTCGAGCGCCGGAACGACACACGACCGCCTAGAGCGTGAGGGACGGGGGAGAATGTTGAAGCGGGAGCGTAGGTATGCAGGAAAATTTTGGCTATTGAGGATCTTAAAAAGTAATGTAAGGATGTGCATATCACGGCGAAGACGAATTGGGAGCCAATTAAGCTGAGCAC
This sequence comes from Heliconius sara, assembly GCA_917862395.2. Classification (NCBI taxonomy): domain Eukaryota; kingdom Metazoa; phylum Arthropoda; class Insecta; order Lepidoptera; family Nymphalidae; genus Heliconius; species Heliconius sara. The sequence continues at coordinate 7,929,002 of OU860798.1, forward strand.
GAAATTGGGAGACGTGGTCATACTTACGCAGGCCATACACAAAGCGTATCGCGAGATTTTGAAGTCGCTCTAATTTGTTAAGTAGCTCCTCGGTCGCATCGTTAAAGATAAGATGATAATATGTACTAATGAATTGTAAGACTAAAAAAGTCCTATAAAAAAGTTTCCAAACGGATATATCTATCTATAAGTAGTAAGGAAAAGTTTTTATATTCAAAAAAAATATAACAAAACGCTATATACTTTAGTGCATCCCAATTATTTTTCATGTGTTGGTATGAACTCTTATGAAATTTAAGTATATCATCATCTTTCATCATTCATCATTCATCATTTTTTGTCATTACAAAATTAAAATAGCCAATTCGTTAAGCAGATATCCTATACCTATCATTTAATTATGATGAGTATAAAAATTCTATAGACGAATTGTTTCCGCGCCGTCCTCATTATCTGTAGAGTTGCTAGAGTGCGAAAAAAGCTAGGAAATAGATAAAGTTTTAATTTGGACAAAAATTTGGGGTTAGCTGTGGGTTTAGGTAGACTTAAAATGCAAAATAATTTATACTCTATTAGACTTTTGCAAGCATTTTTGAATAATCGATTGACCATACCGCTACCACCTCGGTAGGCGGTTCGGCTGAAAACATCTGGCAACAAACTAAACAGTTGGTCTTTTCAATATAAAATTTATAATATTTATATATTTATAATATATATCCTGCATTAAGTTTAAATTATTTTTATACTTTATAAATTCTTGGACTGAGTAATAAGACTTTCTAATTAACGTTGTTTTTACAGTTAACTTTAAATTTATATAATCGCAAAAATGCCTTTTCTATCTAAACCTCTTCATTCTCTCATTGTTAAATGTTTCTAAATTTCATCACGACTAAACACAAGAAGTGATATTAAACTAGCTCATTGTTAGTATACTCGTATAATCATATAAATTAAATAAAGACGATTCTGATTTGAGGCAAGTCGTGGCGCAAGGGCACAAGCGTGCTACTATACAAGCTTTGCACAAGCGTGCCACAGGTTGTGGGTTCTATTTCCACTCTAATAGTGTCATAAAATATTTAATATTAAGATTTTCTCGCTCTAGTAAAACAAAGATAACGAGGCAAAGCGTGGCGTTAGATCCGGTTGAACACGCAATGCTTGCCAAATGGAAACGGAATGGGCACGGAAGTGTCTCAAGAGTGTCGTAACACTAGGTTCCCAGGTTCCCCCTGCCTACCTAGCTATGCGCGGGATACAGGGTGAAGTTCAAACCATATACTCATATTGTGTGTATGTAAGTATATAAAAAAAAAAAAAAAAGTTGAGGCCGGTCGTGGCGCAGCGGCACAAGGTGTGACTGTAAACCGACTGGTTGTGGGTTCGAACCCCACTCGAGGAGATGAAATATTTACTTAAATTTATATTTCCATTTCTTCGCTCTGGTGTCGAGGCAAAGTGCGGCGTTGAGTTCTGCCACTTAACACGCAATGCCTCCGGAATTCGGCAGAAAGTGGGGAACGGAGTGTCTTTCACTACGTTCCCTCTGCCTACCCTGCAGTGTGCGGGATACAGCGTGAAGCTGATGTAAGTATATTATTATTATAAAAGAAGTTGTTACGTTTGTTGGCGTGATATGTAGGATCGGAGTGAAGGCGGCGGATGAGCTGCGTGTTGCGATTCACGTCGTGGATCCAACTACGGATTTGTTCTACCTGGAATTATATAAGAAGAGAAATTTGAAATTAATATAATATATGAGGAGACCGTCTTGGTGCAGCGTGTGACTGTAAACTAGACGTCAGTGGGTTTGATACCGACTCAGAGGAATAATTAGTTTCATTGCTCTGATAACAAAATGAAGCGCGACATAGAGTTCCCTCACTCAACATAGTCTGGAACTGGGCAGAAATTATTAAGAATATCTTAGCACTAGGTCTTCTTTGACTACTCTGGTACATGCCACATACATCACACAAGCTAAATAAATAATAATATATCATACGAAATATATTATAACATAGCAATCCTAAAAACTAAAAAAATAATATAGAGTATAATAATATATAGTGTTTTAAGTAAGTACCTCAACGTACACACAGTACTAAGATCGGCAGTAGGTAGTGTCTTTGTGTTAACTATTGTACTCAACGACCTATTTGTCGGACCGGAAACGTTTAGCTTTCGTTTATATCCTTAATTTGGTGTTTGAATTGAAGCTGATGTAGCGTAAAACTTAGTGTCGTTGTTATACTATACTTATTATTATTATTTCGATAATAATATTTCGAACATAGCAGAGTAGGCAAAGGGAACCTGGGAACCTTTTGCTAAGACACTTACGTTCTCGTTAAACGGGCGGACTGTCATAGCTAGTCGTATAATTATAATATGATCTTTGTCTTGTAATTAAACTTTATATATATTTGTATCTTTGGTTGTTTTTGTGTAGCATATACATATTTTACAATAAGTGGGTCGTGTAAATGATTCTGGAATCTGATATTATATTACAGTGTTGACTCATGCACAGATCACAGAGTGCACACATGATGTCACTCAGGATTAATGAAACTGAATGTCAACACGACGCGAGCGCGAACCGACTTTACGACATCCAACATGATATACGCTAAATAGAGTCCCAGCTGATTGAGCGGACTTGTGTATTTTACATTGAAATATCTATTCTTTAATATACTTTGCGTCGTTATATTATGAACATTTTTTTTAGTGTCACGCTGTATCCAACACAGCAGCGTAGGCAGAGGGAAGTTAGTGCCTAGTGTTAAGACACTACGTTCTTCATTTTCCGCTGAATTCTGAAGGCATTGCCTCGACACCAGAGCGAAGGAAATGGAAATATTAAACATTGCATTTCATCGAGTGGGAATCGAACCCACAACCAGCCACTATTACAGTCACACTCTGCACCATTGTGCCACGATTGGATTATGTAGATATAGTGTAAATAGTTAAACTTATATAGTACAGAAGATCAAAGCGCATTAAGTCACCGATTGGTGGATTGATGAAAGGTATGTAGGTTATACAAATGAAATGTACTTGTGAGCTCCAAATGTTTTACGTAAACAATTAATTAGCTTAATGAGCACAAGTAGCGACGGCCATTGTCACAAGGTAGTGTACTGTACGGTGTACGCGCCACGCGGGACATTTTAATTATTATTATAACTTTATAGCAGAAATTGCTGAGGTGATTATGTAATGTTGCGATCAAAGTGCACAACATTAGAATTCGATTAGTAAGATTTGTATTATATTATAACATTGAATAAAATCAGGTTCACGCTGCGTTCCCCGCATATTAGGATAGGCAGAGGGAACCTAGTGGTAAGATACTCCGTTTGTCACTTTCCGCCGAATTCTGGAGGCATTGCACGTTGCGACACTAGAGCGAAGAAACGGAAATATACACTTAAATAAATATTTCATTTCCTCGAGTAGGTATCGAATTCACAACCAGTCGCTTGTACAGTCACATTTTATGCCCCTGCGCCACTACTGGCCTCAATAAAAATAAAACATTATAAATTATGTATTATAAAAGTTGTCATACAAAAGGGTTTATGAATATTACTCAAGTTAAATTTAAACAAAAATGATATTGTCATTGAGCCTTAATATTTTAAAATACAATTCTAGTGAATGTGCGCTTGCAACAGAGCTAGTGTAACATATATTTACGTAGAACAATGGCAAATAACCTCTTTGAAGAGATCATCGATGTCAGCGCGGTCCGGGGGCGCGTCGGGGGTCACCTGCACCGCGGCGTCCCCGTCCTTGTAGACGCCCGCGCTGCTCGCCAACTGGAAACATGGCAAATCCAGCTTTTAATGTTTTATATTTAAAAAAATCTATTGTATCAGCTTCACGCTGTATCCCCACACAGCAGGGTAGGCAGAGGGAACCTAGTGTTAAGACACCCCGTTCCTCACTTTCCGCCGTATTCTGGACTCATTGCGTGTTGAGTGGCGGAACTCAACGCTGCGCTTTGCCTCGACACCAGAGCGAAGAAATGGAAATATATATTGGTTAATAATTCAAAATATTAAATGTTTTATATTTCAAATTAAAATATAGCTTATGTATGGACGTAGCCTAAGATTGGTGAGAAAAAAAAACAGTCCTGGTCTGGCTTTGTTTTCTCACCTATATAAAGGCTACTTTCAACATAAGCTATATTTAAAAATTTGGATTAGATAGATTGAAATTCATCAACCAATGATGTCAAAAAGTAAAAAAAAAAATCTCTGTACAAAAAATTTTGTAAGGTCTTTTTATGTATCAATTCACGTCCACAAAGTTGGTCACGTGAGTTGGTCAAGTGAGTTACCAAATACAGTTCACACAATATCTCGCAAAAAAAAATCTAAGTAGTATGGAATTATCATCGCCATGTTAATATTGTATTTTATTTAAAACTGCTTAACACTTTGCTGTATATCGAAAGTTACGCTATTTTTATTTGTTTATACTGCTATGGACTATTACGTACTATATATCTATTGAAATAAATAATTAGAATACAAAGTAAAATATTTTTGTTAGAAAGTTGTTAGATTTAGTAATTGATACAGTTCTATCATTCTGTTGAAACGTCAGTTCATCATAATTTTTTATTAAAAAAATAAACAACAATAACACCAATTATTTTTAGCCCTAAAGTATAAATAAAAATAAATTATGTCCGAAACATTGAGAATTGCTTAGATACCGATATCTACTTATGTATGATCAAGTGCAGATCATCAATAACCATTAAAGTAAACATGTTTATATTAATTGAATATTATAAATAGATACTTGTAGTAATATTTCGTATTTATTAATATTACTGGTTTAGATGACCCCACGAGGCCCCACCTTGCACCGGTGCAATATGGGCCTAACAGGGTTGAATCGAACAGTTGGCTATCATTGTGCTACTTACTTATGGTAATAAATTGAGTAGCAGGAATAATATTTACTATTAATATTAAATATTCATAACTATATATATATATATATATATATATATATATATATATATATATATATATATATATATATAATACAGTCTTATCATTGATGTTGTGGTTATTTAAACAAACCATATTTATTTAAGGAGCACAATAAAGTTGAACCAATCGTAAAGGTACGAGCGAACTATCAATTTTTCTAATGATTTATTACAATGGAATTTTAATAGTGTGTGTAAACACCTAACGATAAACACAAAATATTAAAAACGTTATATTATTAAGGATTTTATTTATTTAGCATATTATTTGTGTTACACAAGCTGCATACACGATATAAAGAGGTGGATTTAGTATGCACTTACTTGCCGGAGTTCCTCGAGGCGGTCCTTGCTCCTCATGTCGTGTCTCAGGTCGGCCGGCGCGGTCGGTATCTAATCGCGTACTGATAACGTTCGCGCTCGCTGCTGATACCGCGCGCCCGCTTATCCACCGCATCGGCTCAGCATCGGATGCAAAGTGAATTGGCGGAGTGTTGATGACCCGCCTGGAACTGGGGCGATTGTTTGACACTCCGCGTGTTTTGTACTTGTGGATGTGTATGTATTTATGTTTTCGAATGTTACGTAAATACAATTAAAAGTTATAATTGTTTAATGTTTAGTATGATTTTACTTACGTTATTAAATATTTATTGCAAAAATAGTTAATAGCATCCACCTGTGATTTGATGGTTGCAAGTCGTAAATTTTTATCATCTTCATCTGTAATTACTATATATAATAAAGTTGAAGTGTTTGTTTGGTTGAACGGACAAACTTTTAGATGTTTTCAGTTTCAGGCCTAAAAAAAAGTCTACCTCGACTACTCTACTCGAGAGAGAAGAAATGAAAATATGAAATATTTCCGTTTTCTCGTGTGGGGAATCTCTCGAATCCATAACCAGCCGCGTTGACTGTCACACGCTTGTGCCTACTGGTTCAAATTGCAAAATATATATTAAAAAAAAAAATAAATTGCAAAATATATATTAAATAAAATATAATCAATTATTAATTAGAACGACATCGTTGTATATTAGGATGATATTTCAGTTGGCCCTAGGGGTGAAGCCTCTGATAAAAGCTTGTACATTATAATTAGCAAGAATAATCCATATGAATTCATATCGACTTGGTGTTTGTTACACGTGCACCCGCGGTGCAGTGTACCTACAGCACGGTGTCCGTCACGCCGTAGTTCAATGGCACAGGCCGCCGCCGTGCCGTCTTCACGCTCTAGCGACGGAATGCACCTTACTGTATACCTTACTCGATACAGTACGGTCGACAAGTCGTGGTCGCTCTGAAATTCTAAAATCGAATTTGTGCAGCTTCAGCTGGCTTCAAGGAGGTCATGTCTCATCAACTGTACTGTGGCTATAAGTGGCTATAAGTTACAAAGCACGTGCTTAAATCTTTTACCGTCGCCAACAGAATGGTGTTATATCAATCTATTACTGTTTTTTTTTTATTTTAATCATGCAATGTGAACTACTCGTGCAGAACATTTAAATGATGTAGTGCCTTTAAGTCCAATATAGAGTTTGATATAAATAACATAGGTAACATAAAAATATTTACTTATCTAATAAGTTCTTTGATTTTCACGATTATCACACATTTTAAATGAAACAATTTTAACCGGATTAATCGCGTATTTTTAAGATTATTTATAGCATTTTGGAAACCCGACGTTTCGTCCTTCCTTTCGTCCACTTTTCGTGGATTGTGTGGAACAATACTTTGAGAAATCTTTTTTTTTCCTTAAAATTTTTAATAGATCCTAAGAAATTCATAGAAATACAAATTCGTAAGTTACGTATAATTATTCTGAAGTTATTAACTGTCTTATTTAGTTGTCCAAAACATTACAATTTAAAGGAATTTAAATTAAAAAAACATTATTGATTTGTATCACAATTGGAAGCTTTATTTAAAACTGAAATAAATGTATTAATAATAAATTAAACACTGATTATTTTAATTTTTTGTCTCGCATTTGGCGGAAGAATTCCGCTTTTTACTTTTTACTGAGGCCGTCGTGTCCCAGGGACACGATGTTGTGACTGTAACGCTTTGAGTATTTATTTGTTTTTGTTAGCGGTTGTGGGTTCAATCCCCACTCGAGAAAAAGAAATATTTATTTAAACTTATATTATCGCTCGAGGCACAGAGCGGCGTTGATTTCCGCCACTCATCCCGCCATGCCTTTAGAATTCGGTGGAAAGTGGAGAACGAATTGTCTTAACACCAGGTTCCCTCTGCCTACCCTGTTATGTGTGGGATGCAGCGTGAAGCTGATTCATTTATTTACTTAGGTACATTGTTTAAGAATCTCACTTTCTCCGAGATAAAATCTGAATACAATATTTTAAGTAACTAAACTTATGAAACTGTAATTAGTGTAAAATAAATAAATCTATATTTTGTGAAAATTGTATGAAAAATAAAAATACGTATATGTAATTCCCCATGATTAGCGCACCCGGGGTATTCCCCTGCGATCGCTAACACTGCACGAGCGCCCTTCATTGCCCGTAACTTCTTCTTCAGGGGCGAGCTACACTCGCCCCTCCCAGTCCGGTGACGCTGTTAAGACCATTCCAGGTCAACAGCAGTGAGTCCATCAGAAAAAAAAACGTATATGTAAATTGAATTCTTGTAAAAAAAATTTACCTAACGCCATCTCTTGGAAGAATTGACAACTAAGTGATTTGAAACTGAAATTGAGTTCCTACTAGTTCAAAAACAAGCCACGAGAGATCGCTAGTATGGGACATACTATATTATTCCTGTAAGTTAAGTTATAAGCAATACTTAAATTAACAAGAAATTAAAATTAATAATAAATTCGACAAGAAAAAATTATGATTTTAAACAATGAAGAATAAGCAACAGAGCAAAATAAACAAGATATTAAGTAAATTAAATTAAAAAATCCTAGGAATTAAAATGAAATCCCAAAAACAAGATTTTGTACGGAACCCTCGGTAGCCAAGTGTGATTCGCGGGTGCCCGGTTTTATTTAAAAAAAATACCTGTTCATTCCAAAATTGCATGCAAAGGCAACTTTTAACCAAAGAGTTACGTTTAAATATTATTTTTTGTTAATTTTCAATAGGGTTAATAAAATTAAGATTTTTCTTTTAGTTCCTTTTAATACGAGTTTCGAAAATTTGCTGAATAAACGGCTGTATCTTTAGATTGCGTTGGCATAGAAGTTAAATTGTCAGCTCTAAGGGTCGCATTCCTGAGAATCAAGTTCTTATCACACGAACAACAAAGTGATCGTATAAGGGTTCCATTTTCTCATTGCAAGGTATGGAACCCTAAAAGTATCGGAATTAACGATTATATATCATAATTTATGATATATCAAGAAAATTTTATAAAGATAAGCTTTAGCTTTTGTTGCATATAATTTAGATGTACAATTTATGACAAAATATATATTTTTAAATAATTTAACGCTCTATTTACGCGAGATGCACCAGCCCTGTGCTAATGAAACCCGCTATTGAAGTCCGCCCAGCAAGCCTAGGTTTGAGACCCGCAGTGTTATGCTACTATTTGACGTTCTCGTTTTCTGTTGTTTTATTAGGTGAATCTTGGCTAGTGCTTTTTTTATTTGGTCTGAATTATGAAAACAAGTCGTTTATAATTGAATTGAATAAAAGTATGTCATATTTTTTTTGGGAAATGCATGATAATAAAAGTATTATAGGTACAAGTCGCAACTAAAAACAGTTAACGATAAAATATGAATTAAAATTTACAACAGAAAATTTTATAGGTTTTCTAAAAAAGTAACTAGAATTAATTACAAATTGTAGACAAGGTTCGGTACTAAAAGAAAAAAGGAATAAAATAAAAGTCGATATCATCTATCATGTTTTATTGTAACATATAGATAGTTTTCTACACATCCACCTTACATACGCGTTATGCGCTAAGTGATATGAGTTCTGTACATGGCGGGGAACGCCTTACATAAATAAAATTCATATTATTATATAAACTTACACACTAAAGCGGGCACGCCCGCTCTACCCTATAGCTTAGGTCTACTCGAGTTGCGCGCGCTGCGGCCACCACCCGCGGGGGTGCGGGGGCGGGCGGGCGCCGACGGAGCCGGTTGCAGGAGACTTTAGATGTACGCTATGTATTAATATTGAAGAGTTATCGTCGAGATTAGAAATAAACGAAAAATATATTTAAAACTAATGATCACTGATTTTGCAATGCATCTGCGTAGTGACATCGTACAATCGAGTTCGTCGGCTCGGAGGCCCGAGGCCGCACGTCCGCGCGCAACTCTCTGGACTATGTTTATATGTACACTCAAAGTCTGTACAGGGCGGCGTATTTACAGGATATGTGTCGGTCAGTCGCGAGGCGCGCGCGCCAGCAACGCCAGCGGCTGCAGCGCGGCCGCCTGCAGCGCCGCGTGCGCGTGCGCGTGTGCGTGTCCGTGCGGCGCCGAGTGCGAGTGCGCGTGAGCGTGCGCATGCGCGTGCAGTTGCGCGTGCGCCGGCAACGCGTGCGCCAGCGGGTGCGTGAGCGGCAGCAGCGAACCACCACCACCCGGCGATGAAGCGCCGCCCACTTCGCCCGCAGGCGGGTTGATGCGCTTCTCCTGAATCGAACAATCAAAAATATATTTAAAATATCTTTTTGAAAGATTAACTTAGAATGAATGAGAAAATAAGAAAAAATATAAAAACCTTCTGTCTTCGGTTGCAAAACCAAACGCGTACGACCTCCTTCTCCATACAGAGGGAGTCAGCGAGCGCCGCGATCTCCTCGCTGGTGGGCTTCGGGTTGTGGAGGAAGGCCTTCTCGAGCGCGACGCGGACGCCTGACTCGATGGAGGTGCGCTTCTTGCGGCGGCGGCCGACCGCCTCCGCGAGCCCCGCGCCCAGGGACGCGCCGCCGCCGCCGCCGCTCATCGACGAGTCCGCGTCCTCGAGCCACTTCTGCAATAGCGGCTTCAACTTGCACATGTTCTTGAAGCTGAGATTCAATGCCTCAAACCGGGATATTGTGGTCTGTGAGAAATCATTCCCGTATAACTTGCCCATTGCCAACCCGACATCGCCTTGAGTAAAACCTAAAAAAAACGAAGTATTGCTTTAGAAATCACAATTTTTTTTCGCTGTATACTGCATATAACAGGGAAGGTAGAGGGAACCTACTTTTGAAGCAACTCTGTCCCCCACGCACCGCCTAATTGTCGAAATTAAGTCCAACGCGAGGAAATGAGATACTAAGTAGGTATGTAGTTTATTATATGGTTTTGTAGGAACTTCTTTCCGCACGCCACGCAACTACTTGGCTTACTTGCGGCACTGTTACCAAGGCGATACGACACAAGTACCTGTAGCTTACCTGGTGTTACACAGGGTTGTGGGGAGCGGTGATCACTCAACATCAGGTGATCCGCACGCGCTTTTGCTTTGTTTTTCTGATCCAAAAATATATATGTATTACCTAGTTTAATTCTACGTTGCTTAAAAGTTTTGGCGAAGTGTTCGAGTTCCTCCAGATCTGCAGTGTCGTCTGCGGGGTCGAGCGCGCGCGGCTTGTGCGCGTGCGCGTGCAGCGGCGAGTGGCTCGCCTGTGCCTGCGTGTGCGCGTGCGCGTGCGTGTGCGTATGCAACGCGTGGTGGTGTGCGTGCGGAGAGCGCGCGCGGCCCGGCCCCGGCGTGTGCGGCGTTAGGAACGCCGCCGCGCCGGGCGGGGAGCCGCGGGGAGATGGTGACCGTGCTTCTGGAAATTGTATTTATTTTTAAATGAATCGTCCACTGTTTTCTCTTCAGTCCAGTTTTTTAATTATGGCTTTTGAACGTGCCAGTCCACTATTTTATAGAAAAAAATGTTTTTCGACACCAGTACAACGAGACGGTCCGCCATATGTAGGTAACGACAAAATGGTACCTTGGAAGACTATGGGAATTTTTTTATGACTTGTGATGATAAAAGTTTGATTTCTTTATCTATACTATTATTGCCTATATGTATTACAAAATACGACGATAATGAAATTTATACCAGCCGTGGGTTGACTGGCGTTAGCTCGCGCTTGAAGCTGTTGTAACTGTTGCGCTGCAGCCTGCGCCACCGCTTGTTGCACCTACAAGTATAAACAAGTTATGATTTAAGGCACTCCTAATATTGTAACAAAAAGTATATACTTTTTATTCACATAATATGTTATAAGTATTAGCAAAACGTGAGTATGTATTACTAACCTGTGTGTGTAGGAGAAGTGAATGTGCGCCGTGTTGCGTGAGCAGCAAATGCTGCAATTGGGCCAAAGCATTTCCTGCGCCTGCCGCACTCTGGAACAGTACAAAAATTTTTATTCATACATAAATTTTTTTCAATTCGACACTTAGTTTACCACTTAAAATTTTCTTCCTTATATAGTGATTTTTAATAATGTAACATGAATATGTTAACGTAAATTACAAATGTCATGGATATTATACATAATGTATGTATTTTAACTGGTAACAAGATAAAGTACAGCGTTGAATTCTGCCCCTAAACACGCAATGTTTCGAATGTTCTGTGGAAAGTGGGAAACGGGTTGTCTTAGTACCTATTAGGATCCCTCTGCCTGCCTATGCATATGCAGCATACACGTACAAATTTATAATTTCCTTTGCCATAATAAAATTTGGGCCATAGGAGGAGAGGCAGAAGAGGCGGGAAGACTCACCAGCACGGCGGCGGTGGCGGCGGAGGCGGCGGACACGGCGTGCGGCGCGCGCGGCATCGACAGCGCCATCGCCGCCGGCGACGCGCGCTCGTCCCCGCTGCCCTCGCCCTCGCCGCTCGCCGACCCGTCTGGAAACAAACATGGATTGGTTACACTCATTTCTATGAACAGTTGAACTCTATCATTTTTTTTTATTATTTTATTATGAATGTTATGTTATTGTAACCTTATCATTTACCTTGGGAAATTATTGATGTAACAATATCTATTTGTAATATCATTGGAAACAACATCTCGGTGAATTCATCATACAAGGACTCTTTGCCAAAAGAGGAGCGTGGACCAGCGCGTGGACTTGTACCCAAGTGCTCAATTAAAAGATTCCTTTCACGCATCAACGCTCACCTTAAAACTCAGAGCTTCTCATTCTACCTAACAATTTTGAAATTATCATAGAAAGTTAAAATGATTTACCTTTTTTTAAAATACGTTCTAGAAGCGATTTCTAGTAACTGGTTATAGCTTTAAACAAGTGAAGTTTACCTTTCGGTCTTGCTTCTACTACGTCCGAATTAAGTTAGGTAGTTGGTAAGTTTGAATTTGATATTTGTTTTTCATTCCCGTAAGTTCTACCAGAATTAAATATTTTAGATTTTAAAAGTATGTGCAACTATCTGGCCTGGATGACGATACACAACATACTCAGTGAGTGTGTACGAGCACTCTTTACAAGCTCCATTGAAATTTTTTTTTGGTTTTTATACTTCTATGCCATCTTCGTATCGAAAGAATAATCAAAAATATATTAGATTTTTCTGTTGAAACACTAACATTTAAATCGATTTTAACAACTTGACGACTTTATACAACAATAAACTGTCGTTTTAGGTTTCGTCGTAGCGCGATATAACTGATTAATTGATTAAAATATAGTAAATATTTAATCCTGCATTTCTGTTTTGAACAGAAATTCAGTATTTTTCTAATGTCTTGTATGTCATTGTTTTCTAAAGTCTTTGTATGTCATTTGTGTGTATGCAGTACGCAAAAGTTGTTATAAACTGTAGTAAGCAGAATTTAAAAGGTAGCCCGAAGGGAAATAAGGTCTCCAAAGTAGTAAATCAGGTGCACGTTCAATTTATAGCCTCAAAGTTGTAGTTTCCCTCTGAGACATGTTAAAACAGATGGACGGCCTCTTCTGCCGCGACGCATGCTTATTATACCATTTACACACTCTTTACAATCCATATTTAAATGAGATAGACGTTTACCATTTTTCATAAAGAATTACGAAAAAATTTACACTCAATTATTTGAAAAAGTATGTATTGATTTTGTTAAATTATGACCATATAAAAAATATGATTTAGGTGACAGTTACTGTTTAGAAACTATATTTTAATTCCGTCTACTGGCCCTTAGTTTATTTATAATAATGAATAAGATATTTTATAAGATATTTAACAACAATGAGGCCGGTCGTGGCGCAGAGGCACAAAGTGTGACTGTAAAATCGACTGGTAGTGGGTTCGATCCCCACTCGAGGGTACAAATGTAAATAAGTGAAATATTTATTTACATTTATATTTTCATTTCCTCGCTCTGGTGTCGAGGCAATGCGCGGCGTTGAGTTCTGCCACTGAACACGCAATACCTCCAGAATTCGGCAGAAAGTAGGGAACGGAGTGTCTTAACACTAGGTTTCCTTTGCCTACCCTGATGTGCGCGGGATACAGCGTGAAGTTGATTTATTTATTTTTATTTATTTATTTTAAACATAATTTGGTTCTTTTGAAGCTGATTTACAACAACCGATCAAGAAAGTCGATTAAGGTAAGTAAAAGCGGTAGTCGGGTGAGGGCGCGAGGGCACAGGGTCGGGTTGACCGGATATTGAATGTAAATGCCGCTCTCAGCTCATTCATCACCTCCCCAACACAACTTCTTACAGATATAAACCATAGCCAATACACTACTTTAATAACAATTATTTTGCAACTTACATTACATTGTATTCTAAGAAATGTATATATAAAAAACCTGTTACATCACCCCCTTTACTTATCAAGATAAAGAAAAGTAAAACTATTTCTTTTGTCGCCTCTAAAATGAACAAGATGTAGAGGAAGGGTAATAGTATTTTTTCACCCTGTGCGTGCCGCGGCTAATCCTCGCCGGCGCGTGCGCACCGCGCAGGGGTCGCAACCCGTTCACTTTCAATGACTCGCCTTGACTCGCAACCCTCGGGAACACCTTGCGACGTGTGCTTCTTACTATAGTTGTGGCACGTACGAGCTTTGGGAACTAATAACTAATAACTAATAACTAATAACTAACTTTCTAATATTAAATGTATAATATACCCTTTCAAATATCACTACGTTCCGATTTGCGATAAGATAACACCTGTATGTAATTCACGTTAAGTTTATTTAAAATATAAACTGATGTCGTGCAATTAGCGAACTTAATTTTTTAATTTATTTGAGCTATTCGACACTAAAACGTATTTTATATACTGCTTTTACTTTGATATTGTATTTAGTAACCATTTTTTTGTATAAAAATATACAAGACAATTATATTAAAGTAGGCAATAATTACGTACCATGACTGGGCGGCGGCGAAGGCGACTTGATAAGATCACCCGACTCTTCTGTAACAAACAAAGAAACAGTTTGATAAAAATGTTTAAAAAAAATTATTTAGCTTTAGTTTTGTACTGATTTTGTATGTTACTTTCAATGTATATATTTATGTCTGGTGTACGACAAAGAGTATTTTAGTTTATTTTTCTTCATTATGTATTTCGCATATAGCAGGCCAAAATGAACCTGGCGTTAAGACACTCTGTTCCCCACTTTCCGCTGAATTTTTTGAGCTTTTGCTTTGGTGCCAGATTGAAGAAATTAAAATAATAATAAGTAATTATTAATTCGATCGAGTGGGGATCGAACCCATAACCGTCGCTTTACAGTCACACCCTTGTGCCCTTGAGCCACGACGGCCTCAATTTTTTTTAATCGAAATAATCAAGAAAGTATAATAACAAATTATATATATTAAGTATAAGAACAGGGGTGTACTTAATGTAAGAGTACATGAAGTGAGCCCTCCTTACAAGAAAGGGCACGTGAGCTAATCCGTCGCGTCGCGCTTTATCGTACTGTGTATCGCTTTTTACTCTTAGTAGGTATCAGGTTACCAAATTATAAATATTTTTATAATTAAATAGTTTTTTTTCAGCTTCACACTGTATCTTGCATTTATCAGGGCAGTTAGCGGGGAGCGTAGTGGTAAGACCTCGAGTTAGAATCGAAACCCATAGCCGGTTCTGTTTACGGATGAAATAGGAGAACCTTAAAGTATAATTGCCTACTAAATTTTGCACAGGTACATATACTGTTGTACTATACTCCTTTTAAAAATGGAAGATACGTAATATAATAAAAAAATCTTGTCTATATATAGAGGTAATAAATAATGTTAATGTTTAGGGGAGTCGTTAGCATTAGGTACTAGATTTTCTAAGAAAAATTAAAATAACAGATTATTGGTGGTTTACAACTACATCGATTTGTAATTAATATATTGCGTGGCCAGTCGTGGCGCAGGGGCACAAACTCGAGGTAAATGAAATATTTTAAATTTCTTGTTTTCTTCGCTCTGGTGTCGAGGTTAGAACTCACGCTATGTTCCACCACTGAACACGCAATGCTTCCGAAATTCGGCGAAAAATTAACGTAGCAAATACGGGGAGCAGAGTGTCCTTACACTAGGTTCCCTCCGTCTACTCTACTACACGCGGGACACAGCGCGAAGCTAAACAAAAGACATTATATAAATACTATAAATGTATCGATACCGACATTTCGGCTATTCAAATACAGTGAGGTAAATCAGCCAGCGCGGGCAGCGTCAGCGGACACTAACGAGATTACCTAATTAAGCTAATTAATCGGATAACCGGAAGCAGTACCGACCACTGTTGAGGATAATCTCTTAGCCGCTGCTCACCTACATACACCTCCACTTACGTTACACTTCACGTATTATATATATGCACCTACATTGTACACCAACTAAGAAATTAACAATAATATAATTAATTACTACGCGCGGCTTCGCCCGCTTAAACTTATTATTATATTATAGCCAAATTATAAAAGATCTATACATAAGTTGTAGTCTATGTTTTATTCTGATGTATGAGCTATATTACTGTTGTTTTATCTAAATCCGTTCTGTAGTTTTTGTGTGTATGTAGAAAAAACACCCCAACTTCTTCATAATATGATGAATTCATAATATGATTTTCATTAAAATGTTGCTATTATTAATAAAAATTATAATAATGTTAAAAAAGGAGATCCACGCTTCATCATTGGCGCAGCAAGCAGAGATGAAAGGAAAAAAAAATTATTTAACGATATTTGAACAAAAGGAAAAAACGAAACCTAATACAACATGTTTCAAAATAATATCATTAATGTAGAACACAATAAAGCAATTGTATAAAGAATTTTCATACAACTTTAATTAAATTTTGTATTTTTTACATACTTAGTATATGTATGTATGAAAGAAAGGTAGAAATATCTTGTGAAAATACTATACCTATAGTAGTTTGGTGTATTTCCGAAGAGAAACAAAAACGAAACCAAAGACAATTTATATTTTAATCTAGATAGAATTGTTACTTTTATAAAATCTCTCATATATCTTAAATGTACTAGAAACATTTTTGATTAAATCTAGAGTAAATAAGTAAAACCAATCACATATATTGTAAAAGTAATTGAACAAAGCAAGTGCACCAAGCAGGCTTCACAACTGTGCAGGTCGTGGGAACAATACCAGCGGATGATCCGCGCCGAACACTGTCGCGGATAAAAAGGCTTTACTTTAAGTTTATTCAAATATCTGCAAATTGTAAGAAGAGGAAGGATCGACCCATAAAAAATAATCTATCGAAAAAAAACTACAAAAAATTCTTTATAGTGACGTTCTCTTATTGAAACGTCATCAAGTTTTTTTTGTAAAGGGTACAGTCGCAGAAATAGCGGGGGTGTATCGAATAGGAATAATTTTTTTAATTGCAAAAAAGCATGCAGTTGTTGGGTTTTTGCTGTTACGGATTGTGAAATCCTTTTACGATATCTTTTAGTAATTCTTAGATTACCTCGCAGCAAAAAACGTACCTCGTTTGTGTTCAACGACAGACAGGACGAGCATTTATAGAATATTTTATAAAATTAAAATTAAATTAGCTTCACGCTATATCCCGCACACAGCAGGGTAGGCAGAGGGAACCTAGTGTTAAGACACTCCGTTCCCCACTTTCTGCCGATTTTGAAGGCCTTGCGTGTTGAGTGGCAGAATTCAACGCCGCGCTTTGCCTTGACACCAGAGCGAAGAAATGGAAATATAAATTTAAGTAAATATTTCATCTCCTCGAGTAGGGATCGAACCCACAACCAGTCGGTTTTACAGTCACACTTCGTGCCACTGCTCCACGGCCGGCCTCATAAGAATATTTTATAGTTAAAAATATAAAATCAATGACTTTTTGTTTCACAATTCGGCCATGTTAAATTGTGTAGGCGACGAGACAAGTGTTAAGATATTATGTTCTCTACATTTTGAACATTAAAAAAAAAACGCATGTCGTATGCCGTAGCTGTCGTGGCGCAGTGGCACTAGCGTGTGACTGTAAATCCGACGGTTGTAGGTTCCAATGAGACTTGGAAGGAAATTAAGTATTATTAATATTTTCATTTCCTCGCTCTGGTAATAAGTCATTGCACGGTAGTTGTCTAGGATATTATTATTAATTTTTTAATGAATCTAATAAATTAAAAAAAAAGATAAAAGTGGCTTTATAGTATTTATTTAACAGTTTTATTATTTAAGACAAATTTTTTTTTGTTAGAAACATTTCAAAAATCATAATTACAAATACAATACAAACTTTTTAGTACCGGTGGAGAATATTGTTTCATTCACAACTAAAGTTTATTGAATTACTATAAAAGATACTTAAAGTTTGTTAAAGCATGTACAACGTACGTAGCAGGTACATACCGTAAGAGGTGCAGAAAGCGCGCGAGGAGGCGCGTACGCAGGCTGTCAAAACCATCGCGACACGAACAGAGTGGGACACGGCGAGGTCACAGTTGGGACACGGCCAGGGCACAGTCGGGAGAGGCACCCGCTCAGTGCGGAGGCTGCGCGAGACTACGCCGCGTCGATGGCGCGCCAGACCCCACCGAGCCCGACCACCCCCTGCGCCCCTCGCGCCCTACACCGCGCGCGTCGAATTAAAAATTTCAACTTTTTATATGAATCCGTTTCTTTTTCCGCCCTTAGTGAATTTTTTTCGCGTTCCTCGCCATTATTTCGATTACCTGAGATGATTTTTTTTGTGCGCGATGCGCGTTTAAAAGCTGTTTAATTTTTTTAGGAAAGGGGAGCGACGGGTTCGGCTAACCGATGCGCGAATTCCGATATCGGGTTTGATTGAAAAAAGCTCGTTAGAGTCGGGTGCGACCGCGTGCGCCGACCGTTCTCGATTTCTCTGCTTTTACTCTCCACAAGTATAGCTATAATGCTTTCTATCAAATACCATATATTATGTAAAGTTAAAAATACGTTACAAAGATTTAGTGAAAAATGTTGTAGGTATATAATAGTAGTTAGTGAGTCAGATATTTACAGCTATTTTTATTAAGACTAGTTTCAATATGTTAGATAAGCAACGCGATAACGACTTTCAGATTAGGTCTGGCAAGAGTAAAGGTCCGCTCCGGAAGCACATCTTTGTGATGGTAATGTGCACAAACACGGCGACCGATCAAACGCTCGAGGTTTCCCTCCTCCGGCCGGCCCTCCTCGCCGGTCCTCGACGTACCTCGACCACTTTGAACCACTTCCCGCTCATGCATTGCTATTAGAATGCATTTACGTAATGTGGCCGTTGTTTATTTAGGCGCCAACATATTGCTACTTTGAATAAGATATTCGACCTTTGTAGCGTTCGATAACGGTCTTTTAAAAGCTGAACAAACTATGTTTACGTAAACGTTGCGAATAGAATGTGTATTATTCCGACCTCATCGAGAAAAAGGAGATGGGGTGTATTGCGTCGACCTCTTTACATGTAAATCGTATACAGTAATGGGCCGAAGGGTAATATAATTTTAAGTGGGTCAGTGAAACGGAATTTTTAAAATACTATTGTATTATATTTCTTTGTAATAATTTTTTTAAGTTAATTCAGTACGTATTTGTAGTTAATTTTTAGTAATTACTTAATTGTATTGATAAAAAAACTTATCGGAGCACCTGAGCGGCCAGTTCCGGCGACGTCCAGTGCTACGCTGCCTCTACGCGTCGCGGTGCTACGCCGCCGCCCGCAACCCTTCCTAATATCTTTACGAAACATAACTAATACGAAATTACGACAGATTGGAGGTAATTACATAAGGGACGGTTGTTTGACTGCGCTAGGTGCATAGTTAAATATTTATGGTTACCGAATGTTAATGTTATTATATATAATTCATGTTCATACAATATTTCTTAATACACAGACGACGTGTATGTAAAATGCTATAAAATAAATAAATACTTCAATTGTTATAGCCTATATACCTAATATATGTACATTTTTCGTTCTTTATATGAATAATACATAAAAAAATACTACAAGAATTGAAATAAGCTATATATTTTTTACATACAGACAGAAGGAACCTGGAAATTTAGTGTTAAAGCACATGACATGATAATGACATGATATGAATTTGAATATTTAATCCCCTCGGTGGGAATCAAATACATAATTTTCGCGTAAACAGTCGCACGCTTGTGCCTCTGCGTCACGACAGCCTCAATAAGGTTATTATTTTACATAATAAAATAAGCCCCAGAAGTGTGAGCCGAGGATAAAGTTCTATGTAGTACTATTTTAATTATGAATCAAAATCAAATTGAATTTATTAATTTTAATAAAATCCTTTAGGTTTATTTAAAATCAACAACATTTATACACTATGTAGAACACGTGTTAAACAGTATAAAGCATATCACCGGACCCTCGACGGTAACATGTTTTAACGGTCCAGTAGGCGCCGCCTGCAACGACGCTGATCTCCATTATCCGACGCACGCCTTGCCTGCTCTGACCCTTTACTGAAAGACCTGTGAGTGTACCCGTGATTTATATACACAGAATGAGTCAACTGATAAATGATATTTTTAGTTCCACTCCGTATTCCCCATATAGCCAAAGGGAACTTGGGAACCTAGTGTTGAGATATTTCGTTCCCATTAAGACACTACCGTTCTCTTTTCCGTTGAATTCTAGAGGCCTTGCGTGATAAGCGGCTGTACTGAACGCCGCGCTTTGCCTTGTTTACAAATATACGTTATATTTTTTATATGTATATATTTTAATATAAAGTATCTTATGTCCTTTCAAATACTTCTAAGAATGTACAAAGTTTCATGATAATGAGTTGAGTAGTTTTGGCGTGAAAGCGTAACAAACAAACTTACATTGACAATTAAAATATTAGTATAATTATATAATAATACAATTATTACGATATATGATAAATAGAGTAACAACAGTCGTCGGGTCACGTCCCCGTACAACACGTGCGTCGTAAATAACTTGCAGTGTTCCATCTCAGACATCTCGGACACTTTGCGAGTCGCTCCGAGACTCGTTGCTTTTTAATATTAAATCAGCTTCACGCTGTATCCCGCACTCAGCAGAGTAGGCACAGGGAACCTAATATTCCTCTCCGTTCCTCATTTCCCGTCGAATTCTTGAGACATTGTGCGTTGAATAGCAGAAATCACTTTGCCTCGACACCAGAGCGAAGATATAAAAATATTAAATATTTCATTTCCTCGAGTGAGAATCGAACCCATAACCCGTCGCGTTTATAGTTACACTTTGTGCCCCTGCGTCATGACTTGCCTCAAATGCCTGGCCTGTTTAATATTAAGCAGCCTTATAATGCGATTTAGACTCGAGGTTAATGTTTTCTATAATGAATAGAAGTTTGCCATATCTGGTGTGCAATGTCTGCGCTGAATGTCGTGCTCATTATTACAATAATTTATATAGAGATTGAATATATTCAGATATTTTAAGTCATCGTGGTCCATTTCGATAGTTTTTATTAATATTTGCTGCTCTCGATGGTTGTGGGTTCTGTTTCCACTAAAGAGAATTCATTCTAAATTATTTTAATGTATGGAATAAGCAAAAGACAATAAAGTATATAAATATTAGGTATTCTCTACCTATGTCTACAGGAAATAAAAAAAAAACAAACTACAACTTAAATGAGCTGTTGATAGTAGTGGTAAATAAAATTAATACGTGTATATAGATACTATCATAAAATAACCAAAACTCACCGCGCGGTGTCCCCGCAGTCATAACGCGAGGATTCACCGCGTCCCGCGGGACGGTCGCGATAGTCATTTACAAATCTGCTGTTTCATATCGAATATTATTGTAAATTAAACAAGTACGCCAGAAAAAAACGACTAGATGAAAATATATTGTGAAATAGCAAATTGTGAGGTAGCAAATTGAAAGAGATTTTTTTAATATAATTCAAGAAAATTTAAATCAAGGAGGAAATTTGAGGTTTTACAAACATTTTATAGTAACGTTTTAGTATTTGTCAGTTTTCCTGTATACCTATATAAGAATATATAAGAACATATAGAAATATCCGACTTACTACTACAGATGCTACTATATATACGAGTATTTAGTTAGAGTACCATTCACGCGTCGCTACATAGAATCATCTTATCACAAATTAGTAAACATTCAGAGCCACATTTCTTTGTAGTCCTGCCTTTCTTTGTTAGACTCATCAGAATGTATCGAGTGCAACGTTCGGGGGAGCGACAAAGGAGCGTTATCGGCAGAGTGCAATCGTAATCAATTGTAGAGTAAGTAGGCAGCGGGCAGCTATTGATTGAGAGGACCGGGGGTGAGAGGGGGAGGCTCACGCAGGGAGGGTGTTTTAGTAAAACCCTGCCATTTTGGATTAGCGGTGTATTTGCATTTTCAATTCGGCTCGAATCAGAGGAGAATCGGGGCAAGGGTTGCGCGTGCTCGTAATCCCGTTAACTAGTAGATGCCGTGTCAACACGCGCCGCGCGGGACCCTCCGCTCAACCGTTTTAAGCTCGTTGAATTTTTTAAATTATTATTTTTATTATTATTGCTGTGGCAGCTTTTTACTGCGTTCCGGGTTGCAGAGTAAATAGATTTATGTGATATGTTAGTTTCGTTAGTGGAATAGGGATCTCGTTGAATTAAAATATGTATGAACAACCGGAAACGTAACGTTTTATATCTTTTATAGATTTATAGATTCATACATTTTTAAATCAAATACTTTATAAGATTATATAATACTTTATTAGACCACGTAGACTCAGTAATAGTAAAACTTTTTAGATTTACTTATAATAAGAGTGTACAAGCAAATATTGTATACTCTTATAAAACATTATTAATCTATAGATATGATTAATATTTAGTATAAATTGTGTTAACAAGAAGGAAATTGACAAAAAATGTAATCTACTTATTTAAAAAAGCCTTGAAATTGATTATTAGTTGGTAGCAAATATGTAATTAGTTGACACTTTCCGTCGAGTTTTGGGAGCACTGCGTATTGAGTGGCGGAACTCTACGCCGTGCTTCGAAAGAGCGAAGAAATGAACATGTTAAACATGGAATCGAACCCACAACATGTCACACTTTCCCTGGTCCCTGTACCGCGACTGGCTTCACTGACACATACATAATTAATATTATTTATTTAGTTACGTTTTTTACAAGACTCTACATCATGTACATCAATCGCCAAAACGTTCGAACTCTATAAAGAATATGCAAAATAGTTTGATGTTATTTAAGTGATTCCTTCGGTGGAACTTGACTGACTCATTAGCGGGTTCATCGCGGCGGGGGTCGCGAGACGGCGGGACGGTGGAGCAAGGGGGTGCGGCGTGTAGGCAGGGGGAGGAGGAGGGGGGACCGCCGTGATCAATAGCTGATGCAGCTGCAGCGAAATGCCTCAATCATGCTAACTATCGCGAAACATGTGCATTTACAAATTCTAATTAGTATTATCCGAATTATTATTTAAAAATATTTTACAAATCCTATAAAACTTTATTATAGTTATTATAAAAAAAAGCGCAATGTTTTCATTTATTAGGTACATTATGCAAGTATGTAAGTTAACCCTGTTTATTTAAAAAAACGTGACGTGTGGCATTGTAATTGACAGAATAAGTATATGTTCAACGCATATATACAACAATCAAATACGAGGGGTACTTTACATATTCAAATCACATATTAAAAAAAACGCTTTAATTGTAATAAAAAATACATGGTTGGTTAACCCTTTTTTAAAGATCGCGAGCATCAGGTGGGATCGTCGAAGGGCGCGGCCGGGTTCACGTAGGTACATGTAAATTTATGTAAATACCCCATCTACATACTTGGGACGGGCGCGGATTGGCCGCGGGTTGGAAGGGTTGCTCTGTCACGGCTTTCATTTAAAACGCGATGATGAATGACATAGTATAGTAGTCGCATTAGCGGCACGTGTCGCCGGTCGCTAAACGCTTGCTCTATCGTTACACACGCTCTAACCCGTCCCTTTTGAATCAGGCCCGACCGTCTGATCCGTCAAAATGGTCGTTAAATACGAAATATAGCGCAATAAAATTAATTTAAAATTTAATCGATTATAGTGTATCCTTTATTGAATTTTTATGCTAAATAATAATATGATCTGGAAACGTCTAAAAAGCTCTATATATTACATTGAGTGTTTCAGTTAAAAAGCTTTACTTCCTTACTTCCAAATATATTTTACAAATAATTGTATTTTCAACTGAAAATGTAGAGAAAATGTTTGAATATCAATATTACAATACACGTTTCCGTTTGCCTGAGCGGGCCGGGACTGGAGTAAACAAGGCCGGGGGCAGGTCGGGGCAGATCGGGACGGTGGAGTAGCTAGTTATGAATTTATGATTGTCAACAGCGGGGCACGGTAAATAGCAATATTAGGTAGCAGTCGTCAACAGAGCAGCGGCAAACATCGCGATTGTTTACCGAGTACACTGTACTCGCCCGTCCGCCGCCGCCGCCTCTGGGGACGGCGCAAATCAAATTCTTGAAATTTCACTCAACGCTCAGCGCAAGAGTTCAACCTTTGCGTGGGAAAACTTTTACATTTTCTTCATAAAAATAATTGTATAATAAAAATAATACATTTGAAAATAATATTCGTTGATACTATAGGTGCTTTATAATAAATAGGTACATAAGTATTTTCGTATATGGTTATGTTATGTGGCTGTCACTTCTTATTTTAATAGAGATTGTAATTATAATTAAAATATTTTTTTTAATATAAAATTTTGATTTATGAATATATGATAATATTTTGAATATATGAATGTGATAATATATAATAAATTATGTATGAGATTGGCATTTGTTATAAAAAAAAATTAATGCACAAAATATTTATTTATTCAAATGATATATTTGCTGAGTCAGCACGATTCAGACCAGTCAGTAGTAGTAGTTCGTGTGAGCGCAGATGTTGAGCAGTCGCGCATTGTTACGGGTAAACTGTCGACAAATCGATTATATTTGCCACAAATGCTTATAGAATGTAAAAATATTAAATATTATCTTAATAAGTTCTTTGATTTTCACGATTATTACACATTGTAAATGAAACTATTTTTACCGGATTAATCGCGTATATTTTGTATTTTATAGATTTTTGGAGAACCCGACGTTTCGAACACTTTACAGTAGTCCGTGGTCACGGGTAGACTCGTGACCCAAAAATGTATAAAACACAAAATATACGCGTTTAATCCGGTAAAAATAGTTTCATTTACAAATATTATCTTTACTATAAATTCAAATAAAAATGTTATTTCTTATTCGTCTTACCACCTATAGTGTATTGCTGCAATATTTCTAATGCAAGACATAGCAAATCGTGTAGTGTTATTATTATAACATTCTGATTAAGAGGAAGTCTTTAACCGGAAACCGTCTAATATCGTCATACGATATTTTGTTTTTAACAATAAAATTGCAAACAGCTGTATTTAATCGTAGAACATTGCGAAAGTGCAATGGATTCCTGAACCCTTCCGCGGTGAATCGAGAGTGTTCATAGTGTTCATAGAGAAAACGAAATCGGAATTGCGCGTGCGGCGGAGGTATGCAGCTGCGCACGCGCCGCACACGCGACAACCCTTTTGTTGTCCACCCCCATACCCGTACCTAAGCGATACCTACGCGGAGGTATGTAGATACTATATGCGAACAACATCAATGACACATTAAGATTTACCTGCGATTCAAAGACTGAATGACGATCGGGCGATAACGACACGTCAAAAGCAAAAAAAAAAACGTAACGGCTAAGTGATTAAAATATCATATGCAGTGTAGCGTAGGGATATAAAAAAATATATTGTCCTTTCAAATACAAATCTGTATATGAATATAGACTTAAAAAAGTAAATACATTATGACGTAATTATTATGTATTGTTATGCTATAATTTTAATGTATTATAATGTGTAACTATGAAGTCAAGGCCGTCATGGCACTGTGGCACAAGTGTGTGACTGTAAACGGTTCGATTCCCACATGGAAGAATGAATTATTTTTTATTAATATTTTTAATTAGTTGATCTGGTAACAAGACAAAAGCGCGGCGTTGAGCTCCGCCACTCAACACACAATGCCCCAAAAAAATCACTAGGTTCCCTCTACCCTGCTATATGCAGGATACAGTATGGAGCTGAAAAAAAAACAGACAATATTTCGTCTCCTCAATCAAAACTCTATCGCCAATAAGAACTTAATTTATAATTCTGTATAAATTTAGCACTATATACACGCATCGCATACACGCATCAATATGCATGTGCATGCGCATGTATGTGGCAGTTGGTTGATCAAACAATCGTCTAATTTCATTGGAATGAGTGTGGGAGCGGGCCGCATGCGGGCAACCCGTTAAAGCACGAACCTCACAAATTGCTTTAATCGCCTCAAACGGCCCAGTCCTATATCAACAACTAATGAATACACTATAAATTACGTTAAACACCAGTGGCTATCTGGTTATCAATTTCATTTAATATGTCACAGAGCGTCGCCGGCTTTTATTGGATAATGTTCTCGAAGTAATAAAATATAAATTTATTTATTTTATTTAAAAATAATAATAATAATACAACAAGATTAAGCATGTAAATAATCTTACTATTATACTTTATACTATATACATTGACAAAGCATAAATTAAAACTAAGTATACAGCAGTGTGACGTTAAAAAAGGTACTTTAGTACATTTAATTTTAAATTATAAAAAAATCCTTCTTTATTACATTCATAGATAAGGTTATTCTAATAAAATTTCTAATTCTAGCAAACATTCAAAATATATTTTTCTTTGTCATTATATTTTTTTCCAATAATATGTAATTCCCAGCAAAACAAAAACTTGTATTATTAAATTTTTTATTAATTATTTAATATGAACATTCTATTTCTTTTAGTGTATATTATATTGGGATAAAAGTAAAATTATGAACCATAATAACATATAACAATAACTTTTTTAATATTATTATAAAAAAAATCTTATGTCAATACATTCGAAGCCAAGGACCATTGTTATCCAAATATAGGTATCATAAGTAAATTGCAATAACGCAATTTTATATGTAAATCACCAAATGTTTAACATTACTTAGAAAACAACATGATTTAAGAGCTTAAAGAATAACTCACTTAAAATCTCAACATGCTATACATCCGTCTGTACACAAATAAACAAATTGAAATCCTGTCTTCTCTAAAACTACCCCTTGAATATTTCCCTTAACAATATTAGATCGGAATGTAAACAGAATACCCTTTCTTATCGTCGGTCGTGCGGACGCGGCGCGAGTGCTCGCGACAGCGAGAGATCAAAGAGAGGCCCCGGGCCTTGCGGTACACTGCCACTACTACCAACATCCAATACCTATATTCGTATGTTAAACTTTAATCTACATTTCAAATAAAAAAAATCACTTTACTTAATAACTTTCAACCTTTTTATAATTATTAAGTAAATATATATTTAATTGTAGGCACCTAGTGTCGTACATACTATTTGTCATTTCTTACATAGTATTGTTAGCTACACGTTCATTTCTGCAGAGTCGAGCGGTAAAGCTTAACGCCGCATTTGTCTTGTTTCCTTGTTTATTAACCTGAGTGAGGAAATGAAAATATTTAATTTCCCCGACTGGAAATCGAATCCACAACCTGCTTTCAATCAGACGCTGTACCTCTGCCGTGCAGTGCGTGCGGTGTTAATTATAAATAAAATAAGGAACGTTTAGTAAAAACTCTACATAAATTAGAATCCCCTCAGATATAAATTCCAGTTTCATTATGTACGAGCTAATCTCAAATGCACAACGATGCTTCAATGACTTCCAACGAACGAATGTTGATGAGGAGAAAGTACTTATTTAATGCAAAAGAACTGAATGTTTTTTTCGAATTCTTAGCAACAACTAACTTAATTAAAACAAAATAATTACGATTACGTTTAACATTGTGTGTAGAATGTTATAATGAAGACGATTAATATTTTTTGTCAGTTTCACGCTGTATCCCGCAAATAACGGGTAGGACACTCCTTTCCTCCACTTTCCGCAGCTCGAGGCATTGGATATTGAGTGGTGGAACTTAACGCCGCTATTTGCCTTGTCACCAGAGGAATCGAACCTTCAACCGCCGCGACTACATCACACGCTTCACGTGCGTGGCACTGCGTCACGCATGTTTCATGTTTTAATATAAAATACATATTTTTATACTGTATTATACAAATTTTTAAAAAGTTAGAAAAATATTGAATATGTAATAATGTAAACATATTGAAAAAAAATTGTGAAAAACGTTTACGTGATAATAGAAAATATATAAAAATATACTATATATATATAAAATATATATATAGAAATAATAGAAAATATACTATATGAAAACATATAGTTGGCCACGGATCGTGGCCGTTAACATACAATACCTATTCGTACATGCATACATACAAAGATATTGTCATAATATAAATATACTTTATTGTAATTTATATTATATATCGTTTCAAACAATAATATAATTTACAATTCAATGTTTTTAGTTGCAAAGTTCATATTAATTACGTAACCATCTTACGATTAGAGTTCTAAATATAATATTTATACTTTGTTTAGATATCAAATGGCACAACGCGAATCGAATGGGTAATAACAATAATTATTATTTTATAGCACGCAACCCATAGGTAGTAGCGGAGAGGTGCGTACTGTGTAACGTAACGTCACTGAAAAGTAACTCAATACATTTATGTTCGTGTTGGTTGTAAATGAGAACAATAATGTTTTTTGCTTCGTGTTCAAATGATTTAGTGTATATGTTTGTATGTGTATGTGTATGAGAGTGTGTGTGCTTGTGTGTGTGAGCACGTGCACGAGTACAGTTTGAAGGGTTGAGACAATGCCAGCAGGCAGGAGCAAGGGTGCAAGAGCGAAGGCACGAGAGGGGTACGAGGTAGGTTTTTTACGTGTTTCGCGCGAGCCCGGGCGGCGGGCGGCGGGCGCGGCGCGGCTGCGGGCGGGGCCGGGGCGGGGCCTCAACTACTTTGCATATCGCGCTCGCTCGCATCTACATACATCTACATACACGACTTCATACTCGCTCAAATGTATGGGTGCCGTCTCTGTTGTCGGTACGAGGAGCGTCTTATTATAACTAGTTTGTCACCACGTTTAGAACATTCTATTATTGAAACGACAATATTAATTAAGCCAATAATAATAGTAGCTAAATTAATTTGTATGTAATATCTGACAATAGCGGGGGAGCCCGAGCGCCTCGTGTTGCGAGTGAGTGCAGGCGCAGTCACGCGTGAAAACAATTCAGTAACTTTTGCCATCATTTCTCTGTTAAAACAACAAATTACTATTTTTGCTTACAGAAATAGATATAAACGATAAATCTAAAAATATAAGTACTTACAAAGACATTATATCTAAAATACATTTATGTCAAATTTATATTTTATTAAAAAAAAATTAAATTAAATCAGCTCCACGCTATATCCCACACACACAGCATGGTAGGCAGAGGGAACCTAGTGTTAAGACACTCCATTCTCTACTGTCCGCCAAGTTCTAGAGGCATTGCGTGTTGAGTGGCGGACCTCAACGCCGCGTTTTGTCACGACACCAGAGTGAAGAAATGAAAATATAAATGTAAATTAATATTACATCACTTCGAGGGGGGATCGAAACCACGACCAGTCGTTTATACAGTCACTCTTTGTGCCTCTGCGCCATGAATGGTCTCTACCTCTCGATTTTTTAAAAGCGAATATTTTAAATATTATTTGTTATAATAATAATTCTTCACTCAAATATAACTATGAATATGGTTTATATTGTTAATATAAGTATCTATCAATACTGTGCTCTAGCACAGTCACTTTACATGTTAATACGGAACGACGGAAGTATGCATTTGTTACTTTTACTTTCCCTAATGTGGTTAAAATGTAGAGTAACACGCTCTAAATTCTATTCCTAATTATAATTAAAAAAATATGTATAAACACTTTCTTACTATCTCTATCTACATTTTTTATTAGCTCTTCTTTTAATCTATTATGTTTTATATTGAGGATATATATTTGTGGCCAGCCGTGGCGCAATGACCCAAAGTGTGACTGTAAAACCGACTGGTTGTGGGTTCGATCCCCACTCGAGGAGATGAAATATTTACTTAAATCTATATTTCCATTCCTTCGCACTGGTGTCGAGGCAAAGCACGGCGTTGAGTTCTGCCACTCAACATGAAATGCCTCTAGAATTCGGCAGGAAAGTGGGGAACGAAGTGTCTTAACACTAGATTCCCTCTGCTTACCCTGCTGTGTGTAGGATACAGTTGATTTGAGGATATTTAAAATCCCATGGGCTAAAACCATTGAGCTGGTCTTACGATTTATCTCCATTTTGGATACATATAAACGAAAAAAATATTTTGAAATAAGAATTGATATTGAAGTTGGAAAGTGCTTTCTAATTGATTTGACGTTTCTAAAATACCGTTAGGCACTTACTATTGATGTAGTTGTATAATATAATGGCTTTAAATAAATATTAAACAGCAATATGCAATTTTTATACAATTTTTATCGAAATATTCCGTTTTATCGAAATTTTCAGTAGGTTTCTCTAATAAACTTCATGTTATATGACAATAAATAATAAGTTTATTAAGGAACTAAACTAAAAACTATGTTAAAATATAAAATAAAAGAAATGGAGAAATAATAAACAAGATTATATTTTAAATATTTTTAAGATGTTAATCCACACTTAGGAAAGAAAAGATTATATTTTTTTTGCCAAGGTATTAAAAATATAATAGTAAAAGCTTACTAAAATAAAATATTCGACGTTATATAACGACTAAATAGTTAACGGCTATTAAAAAAAAGAACATCTATAAAAAGTTTATGATCATAAATAATATATTTATATTACAAAAAACTGAATTCTTAAGAACATTATATTCATAGAGCTATATGTTCATGGAAAGGTTTTTTAGGTTTACGCTATATACTGCAAATAGTAATGTAGGCAGAGGGAACTTGGAAATGATAGTCTTAAAATACTTCGTTCCCAATAAGACAGTTAGGTTCCCCCCCATTTCGCTGAATTCTGGAGGCATTTCGTGTCGAGTGGCGGAACTCAACGCCGTTTAATAGCTATTAAGATTTTTTTTCCTTCACCTTATATCCTTCATATAGCAGGCAGGTAGAGGGAACCTAGTGTTAAAACACTCCGCTCTCAATTTTCCGCCAAATTTCCGACGCATTGCGAGTAGAATTATGGCGAGAGTCGACGCCGCGCTTAGAATTGTTAGTAGAGCGAAGAAATGAAAATATTAATAATTAATAATTCATTACCTCAAGCCGGAATGGAACCCACAAGAATCGCGCCTCCGCGCCACGATGACTTCAATAAGATTGTAGGCCAAATTTTAAGTTGTGGAAACAAAAAATAATAATATTTAAGGGAAGGATTAATTGTTGACAAGAAATACGGATCATACACCCGTAGTACCCATATATATATTTAAAAAAGAGGAAATAAAATACAATTTTATAAAAACGTAGTAGGTATCAGTGTCAAAAAACATAATATTTTAGAGCATGTTATATTTGACTCAATACTTTGCTGTATCTCGTTGGCAATTAACAAAGACATGATGCGACGACACTGACCGACAAGTTTGGCGGTTTGTTTGACATTGTCATTAAAAGAATTCGTTTTTAGCATTACGTACGAGGAGGCCAATTATATCCATTTACACGAACATCGCAGGAGTACTTATTATTTAAAAAAATAGAAAAGCCTTTAAATATTCCTTTTTGTAATTTAATTTTCGTTTGAGAAGGTATAGAACTATTTAGGGAGAAAATTACAGAAAGAATGAAATGTAGATTTGTGTTAACTTTGACTGGGTAATAACACATTTTCTCTATTTTTCATTGGTAGTAAATGTGTAAATAAATAAATTATAATTTTAATTAACATTAATTATTCAATGTGTTTTTTAACGATTCAAAGAGCTCAGTATTGAAGTGAAAATAAATCATAATTACATGAGTTAAGTACCTACTTCAATACAATGGGGCACTTGTCGATTGTGTGACGAGTCGCGAGTGGCTAACGATAGTCTGTGTAAGGTGACGTGATGTAGATAGGGTTAGAGTGATGATGATGTCGTCGCTAATGATCGTCGCAGTGGGTCAGTGGCGCAGGCCGGAAGCCGGCAACGACCCATTGTTCCCGGTGATGGCAGTTTACTCAGCACGCAGCTGATTCCGTCGCTTTTTTGGCAAAACCGTTATTTTAAACATAAATCTCACCCTTCCAAACTTTTCAAATTTCAATATCCCCTTCGGAACAATGGATTCATTCGCATCGCATTTTTTACAGTCGACGATTTTTTAAAAAAATGTGGGGTAATGCATTTTTTATTGCACAAATCGCGAGCTTTTAGCGAAGAATCGTACGTTATTCCTTCCCACGGCCGGGAAATGGGTCATGCATTGTTCCGCTCCTTCGGTTTTATACTAAAAAAGAGATTTCGGTGGAGACGCGGGCTGAGACCTGTCGTCTCCCGCCGCTCCGCGCTCCCCTGACACACTTTTTTAGGGGTAAAAAATATAAAAATTACATTGCAGCTTGCGCTTCAATTTTCTCAGGAATCGCGTGTTTTTTTCCAAAAATTCTAGTTGCGGCGTGTAATACAAGAGGCGAGATCGAGTCGAGCAAGGGTTGGTGTCGCGACATCTGTAGCGGCTGCGTTCACCAGATTTCAAATAAATTTGTAGAAAAATATGAAAGGGTCGAGATGTACGAGGGACGCGGGCGGGCAGTGGGGTGGAGAGTGCAGGGGGTCGAGAGGAGCAATAAAATGATTAGGTAAACAAAACGGAGGGCGCCGGGAGGGCAGAGGGCGCGGGTCGGTCGAGATTACCTACGTTTTAACGCGTGAAAGATTTCAAAGGCGGCCGGCCACTTCACAAATAATCCATCAACATCTCGTCGGCACTCGGTGACCGGCGGGAGGAGGGCGTAAATTCGATTCCGGCCCAGATTGGAGTGCATATTCAGCTAACAAGGTTTGCACGAGTGGCCCCGGAGCCAATATGACCCGCCTCACCTGCCATACAAATGCTAGGATACTTCACATCTCTCACGTCAATGACCCTACGACTACTTACCTCAATTTTCCTACTTTATAATACGTTAACTGCTAATATTAAAAATACTTACTTACATGTATTCTATCTTCAGTTCTTACAACTATTTAGCTATGATCGATAAAATACGACAATTGTATATGTACTAATTCAGATATACCTACAAAAAGTAATATCTATTTTATAGTTTAGAATTTGGAATCTCGATATCTTTACATAAAATTTTTAACGCGTGAACTTATTATTTATGAAATATATAGAAATTATATAAAAGGACAAAAAGAAAACGGATTTAGATTGTTCTTCCGCCCTGGCCGAGGCGACCACCTGCCACCTGCATTGCATTCAGCTGATTTGAAGCTTTATTATAATCAATCACTTAAATTTCAATTAGAATAATAAATATAAATATCATGTTTCCCGCACAATGCCAACGGTATTTTATTTCGATTACGTTATCTTCATAGGTTAGTTCATACATGCGCCCCAGTTTTCGGTTACATTTATGTACTAATAATGTATAAAAAACATACAAATATAATGTTGTTATTATATTTTATATAACGTTATTTTAACGTAGATCAGTAGATAAAACATCCCAATATATCTTTGACTGGAAAAATGGCAGCTTACAAATATAATACATTTTTGAAAATAAACTAAATAACTACATTCCATTCCCTAGTCCACTCAGACACAATACCAACTTTCATTGACTATCTATATATAGGTATCGAAATATGCGTATTTTTTAAAATAAAATTTGGATGGGATTTAAATTCACTAGTAATTAAAAAAATATGACACAAGTGTTTTTATGACAAAAACTAATATTTAAAGATTTTATTTTATTTAGTTTTTAAGTTGAAAAAAACTTTCTTGAGTTCGATTTTCTTTTTGAAGCTGAAGACAAAAAGCTGTTCTGAATGCTCTAATAATAGTCTGCCATCATGTGTGCGCTCCACCGTTCCTCCATTGCACGAAGTTCCTGGTGGAAATCGCTTCCCATGTTCTTCACTTAGATCCCCAAGATTGCCAGGGAAATAGTCGAGGTGGTTGTGAAGAAACTGTATCTTCATGCTTATGTGACATCATAGACTTTAAAAGTGACTTTGGGTGAGTTGAGTGACTTAGTTTCATGTGTTGGGAATAATCAGAACTTTTTTATTCCCAAAAAAAAAATTAACAGGCTAAACAAACTCATTTCATGCGTTTTTTCTCAATGTCTGTCACAACGTCCGAAGCCAGAACTTCAGGAGCAGACTTGACTTGATAGAACCAAATCTCTGATATTTATGACAAGCTCGTTTAGTTGATCTTAATTGTATGATCTTAGCATTTTCAGGTTCAAAGTCCCTATAGTCAGTTCGAGTCAAATCAAGACTTGAGTCCACGACAAATTAAAATAATAAAACCATTTTTTTTTCACAAACCTAGCAATAAAAAAAAATACTAACGTAAGCTGTGTATGTATCTATTTGTAATCTTGTCAAATTAGTAAACATTAAGTAACATCTCAATCATCAGACAAAAGTTGCAGTTTTGTTGCCCAGTGTAATTTATGTAAAGTGAAATATATAATTAAAATTATATTCAGGTCCGTCGATACGTAAGTATGAAGATATAAATAAATACAGCAATAAATATTGTTGTATGAATTTGTAGTTGTAAAATTTTTTAGATTCGAGATAAAAATGAATATTTAATAATGCATAATTATGAATAGTTATAATAAATGTCGAGGCGGCGTGGCGGTGTGAGTGTGGGTCGGGTGCAGCGGACGGAACGGTGACAACAATATTACAATTAAACGTTACAAGTTACACTGTCGCCAGATCTTATCCACCTGCAGGTAATTGTACCAGGCATTATGCGCATTTGCATCGCTCGCATGCGTAGCACTGCACTGCACTGTAGTACGGCACTGGCACTGCAACGTCGCCTCACGTCACTTATAACGGTTTCACCTTGATGAATAAGTTAATCCGTTCGTATCACCGTGGTCCGTGCACACGAGCCAACCGCGTCGTAATTAATATGGAGCATATTTCTTCGAGAACAAATCACGGCTGCTTCGCTATACTCGTATACTGGGTGATAAATCTATGTAGATGTATTTGCGAAGTGAAATAACGATAATATTGTTTTTTCTTGGCGATGTGCAATATGATAGATATAACGGCATAAATCTAAAAGAAATGAAGAAAGGACGGAATGCACAATACCAGAGTAAATGAAACGATATTGGAACAAGTGCATGAAATGGTATGATTTAGAAGCGATAGAAGATACAAGATTTAGATGTGGAATAACGAACTGCTGCGGTAACAGAGATAATGGTGCCTTAGCTGCATTGATGAGACGGCGAAATGTTAACATAGCTAGTTGGTACCGACGGTTATAAGGCAGCGAAACGTGGTTATTACAGAAGAAGAAAGAAAGAATAATTTATGCTGTGGAGATGCGATCTCTTCGTAGGATATGTCAGTTTAGCTTAGATCAAAATTGAACTTGAATAGCAATTAAGAGATACACAGAAGGCCGGGTACAAGCGAGGATGTCACGGTGAAAATGAAGAAGAACGTCCTCAGTTGGTTTGGGCACGAGAATGAATGAAGAAAGATTAGGAAAGAGATTTTTGAAAGAAGAGTGAGTGGTCAGAGAACAAATGCAGACAGTTGACCTTTGAACACACAATATAGATGGTACTGAAGGATTTATTCATTTAAAAAGCATGAGGAAATGCTCCTGGAATATATGTATACAGAGGTTGATTGATGACTGTAGCGGAGGCGAAAGAGGTATGCAGAAAACGTGGTATTTGGTACTCTTCTCTCTAAAAAAATTACACACAAATCGGTGGAGCTTTCGTATAGATATCATTATTATTATTTCAATATTTTTATATACGAAATTGTAGCGCATGGACGTTATCTGTGGAAGTCGTCGCTGTATGTAGAGTCTGCGATGTAACTATTAGATAAACTATATCGAGGATCTATTTATTAGATGCAAACAAAGAAATCTGAATACGTATCTAAGCGCTGCGCGACCGCACAATACCTAGTCTCTATCAAATAAACAGTCAGTACGGCGAGTGGCGATGTTATCGGCAATATGACAAGTAATTTTATATTTCAGCAGTACAATAGTTTCTTTTACACGCTATAAACGAATCGATTACTGCATAGACGCATCACAAATGAAATCTATAACGAAAAAAATGTCAGGTCGAGTGGTTCTGCCGCAGAGGTGTCGTGAGTGTTCGTCAGCGGGCAAGGGCCACACTTTATCCTGCCATTAGTGCTCATTTGTATACTTCACTCGTCACGCTGAGATACGTGACAATATTACAACTTCTTTAATATTGTAGCTCAGTTTTGACGTGATATTGAAGAAGTCCACAATTGGTTCAACTCGTTGAACACATGATCTAGGAAATTAAAAGAGCGTAGGATAAATAACACTTGGTTGAAAGTTTGTTAAATTTATATTTAATTTATACATATATCGGATATTCTGTAATAAATTAAAATAGAAGTTTTGGGCCTCTACAGCTCTATGGCAGTGACTGCCGGCGTGCAGAGGCGAAAAGAGAGGAGCGCGTAATCGAATCATGATCGTTAATAGCACGAAACGCAGTGCCGTGCGCGGTGCGCGGTGCGCGGCCGACGACCGCCGATATTAATGGACGTGCGCACGCGCGGGGAGCCCGGCACCGGCCGGTCACGAGCGCTCACGAATGCTCAGCATCCGAGATTTGAATACTAGATAATTAATATCGCTTTATTAGCGGTGGAAATATCGATTTATGAAGATATTATCCGCTTTGTGGTCGCCGACCGCGTGGATGCCGCGTCAATCAAGCGCCCGCCGGCCACGGAACTCGTACCGCCTGAACAATCATTTGCATCTACTATCGCGCCTAATTTTTATTCCTATACATCTATTTTCATTGTTAATTCCTAAAAAAGTAATCGGCGACGGCTATTTACCCCAACGTTACTGACTAAAACCTACTGTTAGTGGCTCTCTACAGATGCGATGCAATGCAAAAGCATTAGAGCGTTACGTCTCGCATGTAATTATTGCACCGTTTATCAACGCTGCAAATTGTATGCGCGAGTTTGATACAGATCTGTCGTCGACAGCGATATTATGAGTGTATAATAGCCGTACGCTGCGCAGGCGCAGGGCGCCGGTCAGCCGCTACTAATATATTAATGTTTTTTTTTTATATTAGTGGGTTTTGTATTTAAACTTTGCGCTGTGTCATGCATATTGCGGTGTAGGTAGAGGGAACCTGGGAACCCATAGTTAAGACACTCCGTTCCCCATTTTCCTCGCTTTGCCTCGCTTGCTTTGCCTAGAGCGAGTTAATTAATACCTACTTACATAAATAATGCTTAGAAAAGATTTCAAATACTGCTGAACTCAAAATGTTCAGTACGAAACACCTAATGTTTATTATGTATTTTTAATAATAATACAGTTACTCATTTTAATATTTTATTTTTATTGTGAATATTTACAATTTTATATTACTAGTGTTAGTATAAACAATAACAATTTGAATAAACATAAAGCCTCTCCGCCGCCGTCTCGACAAGCCTTCATTAAGTTAATCCCATACACTCGGTAACGGCATTCTCTCGTTTTATGCAAAACTTACTAATTTAATTAAATTAACGCCTTCTTCTAACAGCATGTTTCAAAAGAAAAATACGCTTCGGAATTATTTTTGACATTCGCTGACGTTAATAGATAGTTTTCGAACAATGCACAAATTGAATATTCGTATAATGTGGTCCGTAAATTGTTATTATTTAAATTTCAATCTATAAGTTGCACAATATTTATATCATTAGAT
Organism: Heliconius sara; assembly: GCA_917862395.2. Taxonomy (NCBI): domain Eukaryota; kingdom Metazoa; phylum Arthropoda; class Insecta; order Lepidoptera; family Nymphalidae; genus Heliconius; species Heliconius sara. Next base: position 7,966,566 of record OU860798.1, read on the forward strand.
GAGTTTTTAATTACTTTCTAGTTATATTAATTACGGCTATGGTGGTTTATTATTTTTGGTTAGGTATATTAATTAAAAGTGAAAAATCAGCTTCACGCTGTATCTAGAAGAACCTGGTGAATCTAATGTTAAGACACTCTGTTTCCCATTTTACGCTGAATTTTGGAGGTGTTGCGTGTTGAGTGGCGGAACTCAACGCCGCGCTTTATCTCGAAACCAGAGCCTCTTCCTCGAATGGGGTTGGAACTCACAACCAATCGTGCTTACAGTCACACACTGATGCCCATGCGCCACGATTACCCTCGAGGCCTGATTAGGTATATATAAATTTATTATGAAGATCATTCTTGATTTAATGTTAGAATCAATAAGAAATTAGTCCTATTGGTATCTATATACAAGTATATTGGTACGCAGCCACGAGTCGTCGGGAGTGGGCGCTCTCTGCTTGCGTTTAGACAAAGAGGTGCCGTCAGTTCATTTATTATCTTTGGCATCGCTGATCGCACTCTGCATACTATAACCACAAAAAAGTATAAGCATTCCTCGTTTCTCACCAGCGTGAAGTAGATTATAGATATTAGTATCATTTCTATGGACATGTATGTACTTCATTATATTTTATACGTATGCATACTTCGCGTTCCTTTGTTTCTGATCTGATCTGCAAGTCTGCACGAAAATAGCTCACACGTTCTAATTAATTATACAAATGTAAGATATTTTTTTGTCTAGTAGACTAATAAGGAAATATTATAATTTGTGAAAAAAACACGGGACGCTACGAAACATTCATTACAGAAATGTTATACATTGATAAAAGAAAATCAAAATTAAATCAGCATCACGCTGTATCCCGCACACAGCAGGATAGGCAGACTGCACGAAGTGTCTTAACACTATGTTCCCTCTGTTTACCTCACTGTGCGCGGGATACAGCGTGAAGGTGATTTACAAAGAATACATAACTTACAATTATTTTCTAGTAGAGTCAATTGTTAATGAGTTGTTTTTGTAAGTTTTAAATTAGTTATAGCACTCGGTGGTCAAAGAATCATACATCAATGAGGAACTTATTAGAATTAAAACCCGTAACAGATCAAATAAGACATTTATGGTTGTATCTTGTATAGCGTCAATTCCGTATTGTCTCGTATGCACAACAGCTATGCCTACATTCCAATTAGATCGTATTATGTAACCGCTGAAAGGACCGCGTGGATCCCATTGGAATAGAATATATTAATGCACAATCACCCCGCAGCGGTAGCAGCGCGGGTGTTTGTTTGTTTATCCAGTCACTACCTTTAATTAGCGACGTAGCTGACGTGGCTGATGATCAGCGGCGACGCCTGACCACCGACCATAATGCTGTCATTACACATTTATGAATATATACAAATAAGATTTTGAGATAATGAGTTGAGGGTACAGAAGCTGCAGTATTTATATTAAGGCTTCGTTAGTAAACTCATTTCTATTACAGTAGTTGAGGCCAGTCACGGCGCAGGGTAAACGCGACAGTTTATGGGTTTGATTTCCACTTGAAGAAATGATATATTGATTATTTTTATTTCCTTTGTTCGTTTTTGAGTTTTCCGTACAACACGCAATGCTTTAGAATTCGGCGGAAAGAAATAAATGGAGTGTCTTGACACTAGGGTACTCAGGTTCCCTCAGCCTACCCTTCTATGTGCGACACAAAGCGTGAAGCTAAAAAAAATATGGTAACAAGGTACATTGAATAGATTGACAAATCTTTCGTACTATCCTGTGTTTGTTTAAAAACATACTTATAAGAATAATATATCATAGAATAGCAATAAGAACCAATAAGAAAAAATGAAAATATAAACATTAGTATTAAACTAGTAGAAATTAAAATAAATGAGAACATAGTAGGTCTAACTAATGAAGTGACGAGGATGCACGAAGTCGGCGGTGGGAGACAAAAGGCAGCGGCAAATAATTTTCATCAGAAGATGAGATATAGAGTGCGTGAGAGAGCGCGCCGCAGGGGGCCGTCGCCACCTCCTGCCTCACCTGGCTGACCAGCCTGGCCTTCCAGACTGACGGACTAACACACCTATTGTATTTACCTTAAGAGTGCCTAAACTGTATATCATATTCTTTTAATTATCATCCATCAAATGAGCTCTCTGAGTCACTCAATGGCTAATTAGCAAATACTGTACCTTGTCATTGGATCTTGCAACGAAAAAGTAAATATTAAAAAGGAAATATCATAAATTATTTACAATATTGAAAACTATTCACAAAAAGCCTTAAAACTTTTTAAAAAATCAAACAGTAGCGCTCATCCACAAGTGTTCTCGAGGGCCCACGATGTTTTTACAAAGACGCGTTAACAACGCGACGCACACGCACGTCATTATCTGAACATAATATTATTCGGTAGCGACGGTAATATCCGCTCCAATGTACTGACAGTGTGTGACCTCCGCTCTCCGCCGTGGGACCTTTGGTTCCCACAACCAAAAACTAACTGACTGACATTTGTTTTTACACCTATGGTTTAAAGTTGGACATAATTGGTTTAAATCACGGCATACACGCTTGGAAGATCGAGCCTAGGACGAGAGCAGAGATATTTAAATGATTTTATGATTGCATCGCAGATTCCGTGATGCATTAATTAGGCGCTGTACAGACCGCCCGCGGCCGGCCGGCCTCACGCACTAGTACGAACGTTATACTTTTTTTTATTAATTATTCAATATTTATATATTCACATTGTAATCAAATTAATTTGTTGTCTGTCTGTGCAGCCTAACTGCATTGTCTAGGTGGGCTAAATTGCAAATGAATCATGTTCTTTTTTTTAAATGAAATATTTATAATTTGCTTTATCTTCTTATGATAATTATCTTCTGTAAAACATCACTATTAAGATAGAATACTTTAAATAAAAATTAATTATTCAATATGAGTATTCTTAATTCATTCATAACTCTAAGTTATCCTAACGAAACGAATAAAAATACGTGCCGAGTGATGTAAATCGATACAATTTTATCGATATTGACACGTTCTCGTATACGTGAGTACATAGTATCGACGGTGATGCTCACGTCTCCCGTATAGTAGTAGCAAGTAGGCGAGTGCGTCCAGCTTCCTACGTTCCCACGGAATATTAAATCTCATGACGTAGGTACTAATAGCGGCGGCCGCGGCGCCCGCCACCGCGACACCGCCACGGCGTTTCAAATGACCGCGTTGCCGTCGCGCGTCGTCACGCGGCGGCACTGTTTGAACCTCAATCCCACTTGATTTTCCTCTTAAGGATAATTGACTGGTCGACTACGACGGCCACTCACTCCGCTCGGAACGTTCGGTTTCGATGCAATTTTCTCGTAATTTATTATATGATTTGTAATATCGGTTAATTGAATGAGTTACAAGAGTAGCTGCCGATAGATACGTTTTACGATCGAATCTGTTCTTTTTCTTATATCTATCGAGAACTATGTATTATTTATAATGTTCCTTATGGTTACTTATCGATAAATTTAAATCAATAATGTTATACCGTTTTGTAAATTACATACAGTTTTCAAGTTAATTTAAAGGAACCCTCCTCAAACGACAATGGTCAAAATGTTGTCATACAAAATTGTTGTACTTGAAGAGTTGAAAGTGAAATCGTGTGTCAAATGCTGGCATGTGGCATAAAAATAGGTAGTTGATTGGGTTTTTACGGTTGGATTGACGGGACCGCTAGGAATCCGGCGCGGGGGGACGGGGCGAGGTAGAGGGGCCACAAAGACCCCAATTTAAAATTCAGATAAGCGGAATAAATGTTCGCTCCCGGAATTCGATGAGGAGGACTTCTATCTCCGCCGACCACTATCGCGGAGACCAGCGTTGGCGCAGCCACCGATTGACCGGCCAACAGGGCAAATGTAGCAGAAAATCTCGTATATTTATTGGTACATGTATCTGAAATCCGATAAAGTACAACTTTTTCATGAGTGAAAAAAAGAATTAATGTACTTTTTACGAAATAACTATATATTTTTTATTTTGCTGTACATTTAGTTAAAAATATAAGACTACAGTAAAAAAAATAGACTACAGCAGACTTAAGTTATTAAATTTTTAATGATAATTTTCTTTCCCTGATTGCAATGATTGTAAAAAATTATTTCTTAATCAGAAAAACATAAAGCGCTTTGCCGCTCATATGATAAAAATCTATATGCATATTACCTAATGGTGTGTTATACAGTGTATGGTATCATTATTAGATTACAGTCATTTACTGGTACATTCCTATATGTATTTAATATATATATATATATATATATATATATATATATATATATATATATATATATATATATATATATATATATATATATATATATATATATATATATATATATATGATGTATTTGTGATATTAATTCAAACAACTTGTAAATAAGTTGTAACATATGTGGGGAACAGAGTGTCTTAACACTAGGTTCCCTCTGCCTACCCTGCTGTATGCGGGGTACAGCGTGAAGTTGATTTAATTTAATAAAATTAAAACTAACTTATAAATACAAATAAATAGTTACTGGTAACCAAATATTAGATAGATGTAATAAGTAGGTAATAACTGCAAATGAACTTATAACAAGTATAGAACAGCGTCGCAGGTTTGCACCAATCAGGCGCTTGCGCCCGCGCACTCTAACGGTCCGCCGACGCACGCTGAATGGCGATGAGTGAATAACATCATATATTATAGATATATGTCCACTTATTCATATTCATATGTTCTGTTAGATTTATGTTCTTATTAGGTAAGATTTAGTTTAGCTTATTAATAGTATAAACGTCTGTTGTATACAAAATAAATATTAATATATTTCAGTTAAATGACTTTATTAATATATAAATTTTAGTTTTTAGTGGATAAGTTGAAAATATAAATGTATGTTCCTATAGGCAACTCGAAGTGAATGTAAACAGATATCGGTTCCGCATCGAGTAGGAGCCGTGGCTATCGTGCATCACATTACACGCCCGATTACAGTCTACTGGGAGTTTATATGATTTTGTAAAGAAATGTAACTAACTCTTCTCAAGAGTTCCAAATAAGAATTAAACATTTAAAAGAATATTAAGGAAATAAAATTGGATTTTGACGATTTCAATTACAGAAACATATTAGAAGAATATCTGAGTTTTGTAGTCGGTCAGAGTTACCTTCATCAAATGCATAACTTTGACACACAAAGAACCATTTATTAAAAGATAGTCATAGTTTTTAGTAAATGATGGATGTAACCTATATAATAAAACAATCATTCCGCAGTTTGGTTTTATATTACAAAAAAATGGGGAATTAATGTAGAGCGTTTTGGTATTTGTATACTATATTTGTTTAATCAGCATCAAAAAATACTTAAAAATGTGTTTAATAGAAAACTTTTAGGCAAATTAAAAAGTATACAAGTGAAAATAATTTAAGAAAACACAAAAATTGGAAGATGAATATTGATTGTCTAATCACTCCATCGATAATTAGTTCGAGCTCCCATTGCCAATTTTACCCGAAGAATCAGATTTACCCAGATTGACTGACTGTAATTCATGAAATTTTTGAACTGCGCCCAATTTCATAAATTTTAAATCATATCAGCTTTGGTCAATGAACACGTAATATAATTTTACCTAATTTGCCATTCTTCTCTTATTCGATAGTATAATTTTTGTTTACAATATTTAATATTGTTGTAATTCATGGGGCATACATACAACTTGTATGACCATAATATATAAACGAGTTAATATTCATTTCATTTTTAAAATAAAATTTAATTTTATATGTTCTATGGTTTCTAGTTAAAAAATCTACGATAAAGTGATTATAAATAAGTAGGCTGCACGCACTTCCTAACAATAAGATCTGTTCTTCACACGTCAAGGTCCGCTGCAGAATGTAATACAGCAACTTTGTCACCGTCATTTTGCTAACTAACGTATCTTATTTTTTTTACTTTTATGTTATATCTCGCAAGCACCAGGGTAGACAGAGGGAGCTCAGTGTTAAGATACTCCGCCCCTCATCTTCCGACGAATTTTGAAGGCAAGATTGTGTTGTGTTGAGTGGCGAAACTCAACGCCGCGCTTTGCCTCACACCACCAGACTGCTGACAGAGACCGCCCTCAAATATTATTATGCAACGTTGGCACAATAGTTATATTATAAAATTGAAATGAAGAATCATCAACCAATTGGACTTTTTTTGTAATACTAATATCTATACTAATATCACACACAAGTTAATATCTAGTTAGAAAAATTGTCCTATTTTCATAAACGTGTGACTTTAAAGGCGACAGTTATGGGTTTGATTCCCACTCGCGGAAATTAAACATTTAATATTTCTTCACTGTGGGTGGTCGAGGCAAAGCGCGGGGTTGAGTTCCGCTTAACATGCAACGCCTCCAGAATTCGAAGTACATAATTGCAAGTGTGATAAGCGTGACTACGAGATACAACATAAACAAAGGCATTAAGTATGTATATTCAAATGCGGCGCTCTCATTTACAGCGCTAAAGTTAATTGAAAACGGCGAGCTCATTATAATATTTGGGCAATTACTCATTGTAATTATCAGTTGGTGTTCTACACTCACACACATACATACATTCATACATACATACATCCATACATACACACATACTTCCATATATACATACATATATACATATCACGTCTACTAATTATAATTAGATATGCTTGAGATTGAAGCCTTCACACGAGAAAAAAATTGACAAAATGCTATATAAAATATTTTTTACAGGGCCGTCGCTTCAGTGGTACAGGTATGCGACTGTAAACGCGATGGTTGTGAGTTCGATTCGCACTCGTGGGAGTCAGTTATTTTATTATGATTTTTTTTGATTTCGTAGTTCTGGTAACAGGACATATCATGGAGTTGAGTTTCGCCACGTAATGTTTTGAAAATTTATCGGAAGGTAAGGAACGGAACGCTTTAACATTAGGTTCCTGTTTGATATAAGCTAGATAAAGCGTCAAGATAAAATAAAATCAAATATAAATTTAACAGCTATCTTAGAACTAAATGTTTCTGGATAAACGAATGTAAATGACAAGACCCTATAGGAGTAACAAACCCAGCTGTTACTGTAATTGATGAATACTGCTATTCCAATTTAGGCGAAATTCCAAAAAAAAATAAGGATTTACAAGTGACAGATGACCATTAATTAAAATAATAAATTGTGACTAAGACAAGGAGGCGCAATAGTCAATAGAGGAATAAATTAAAATAATTAAATTAAAAATTCAACAAGACTAATATTGCCAGAACAAAAAGTTTCCTATGATTTAGTCTAACAAGATATTTGCCTTTAATGAGTCAGTTCTTGTAAGAAGAAAAATTCAAAATTCACTTGGACCAAAATCAAGTAAGAATTTTGAGTTTCTTTTTAAATAAATTGTGTGCTTAGAATAAACAAATGTTTTTGTTTTAAATAAATAACATACATATAAAATAAATACTCGTAGTATTACGTAAATACTCCATTTGTTAGTCGGCGGGTGGAGCGTAATGTAATTTTCAAGCAAAGAAAAAACCATAGAAGGTTAAAGTGATGTGCGGAAGGGACGCGAATTGAAAACCAATTCGGAAGATCTTAAAACGCTTCGCCGTCCCTCCTCGGTCCTCTCCAGAGGGAGGGAAATACATCAGGCACTTACTTACTATGAACAGCTTTTAAATTTTTTTAGTGCGATCCGTTTACTTTTTATCGCAAGGCGTTGTAAGCAATTTACAGGGCCTTGTTATTCATTGTCGACGGGGAGCTATTACTGTATATTAACGGTGGAGTTAATAATCAGTTTCACGCTGTATCTAGCACTCAGCAGGATGAGCAAAAAGGGAACCTTGTCTTAAGATACTCCGTTCCTCATTTTCTACCCAATTCTCGAGGACATTGCGTGTTGAGTGGCGGAATTCAACGCCACGCTTTGCCTCAACGCCAGATGGAAAAAATAAAAATATACATTTAAATAAACATTTAATTTCCTCTATATATATATATATATATATATATATATATATATATATATATCGAATCCACAACTAGTCACGTTTACAGTAGGCACACACTTGCGCCCCTGCGCCACGACTGGCCTCATCAACAGAGGAGATCATTTTTCAAATAGCGGCCGACAATGCGATTACGCGATACGAATCAACTTCGTATGAATATTATAAAAAGCTTTATCTGGGTACATCTGTTTCGCGTCGTACGCTTCAAACTTAATTGAGGCATCATGCTAGAACAAGTATAACATTAGACATGTAACAATATTTATAATTAAATGTATGTAAATGATGGCAGTGAATGATTCACGAGACCCGGCAACAATTATCTATTCAAATTTACGTAATCGTAAATTTTATAAAGTACTATATTATAGAGGCCAATCGTTACGCAGGGGCACAAGCGTGTGGTTGTAACGCGACGGTTGTGGGTTCGATTGATTATTATTTATTCATATTTTCATTTTTTCGCTCTGACAAGGCGCGGCGTTGAGATCTGTTACTTTTTTCATACGCCACAAACTTCAGCGGAAGGTGGGGAGCGGAGTGTCTTAGCACTAGGTTCTTTCTGCCTACCCTGCTCTTTGCGAGATAAAACGGGGAGCTAAAAAAAACATATATGATCGTATGCACGAAAGAAGCGCGTTCATTTTCACAGTCGACGTATTCGAAAGACCCGACTTCTGGATATGGAAATAACTGGAGCGTCTAAGTGATCGTTTACATACTTGTATGTATGTATGCATGAGTACGATACTACACCGTGGCAAGTGTGTGCACACACTACTCTACCCTGTACATGTACAGTAAAGGCAAATTATTCTTTACCTGTTAGTACCTACCGTAATTTCTAATTTATAATAACTACATTCAATGATATTTCCATTTTCAACACTTAGGTCCGTTATGTATATGTGTCTGTCTAGACTTTAGTAGTTTTTCTGCAACTATTAAATGTAAATATAGATTAAATTAAATATTATTTTCCATATCCATAATCACAAATTGTATCATCGCGTGCAAATTTAAGAAAAAATACAACAAGCGTGCAATGTGAAGCTCAGTTTACTTTTTATTCAGTTCAAATTATTATTCAAGAGCAAAAAATGTTTTGGGAATGTGATTTATAAGAGGCGTCTAATAATTGGAGTTTATTAAAATTTATAATTATATGCGTTTATAAATTAGGAAACTTAATTGTATAACAAATTAAAATATTCATTTTATACGTACAGCATACATACAAACATACATACATACATACATAAGATTAATTACCGTGCGCCGTACATTGTAGAGCACGCCGTTGAGAAATTTGACAACAACTAAAACTAATATAATAAATGTAATTAATTTAATGCTACGTTCGGCTACTTTAATTTATCTTTTGTTCATTAAAAACCTAGTGTTAATACGTTATAAACAACACTACCAGAACTCTGGTCTTAAATGACAGTGGAGACGTTATTTATTTTATAATTTTCACTATATTTATTTAAAAAAAAATAAAAACCGGAAATCTCTACCCAGACTGTAGGTTCAATTTCATGATAATGTTTTATTTAAAGAAGAATGCCACTAAAATACGTGAGAAGCAGAGCGACTTAATGTCAGGTGGTAAAGATATAAGAAACTACATAGCAAATGAGCAACAGAAACCATATTCAACTGCCCAAAGAACTAAACGAAATAATTATCATACTAAATATTAATAATAACATAAAACACGTACATTTCGATACGATTGCTACAATTTGTCGAAGCTCACATTATTCACAATATAGTTGTAAAAGTTGACCGCATTACTTCAAAAGTCGACAGTACATTTTGCAATTTAGTGCATTGTTTTAAACAGCAGTTTTCACTCAATTTGCACCGCGAGGGAGCAAGTGCGAGCGCACAACGAGGGTCATTAACGAGTGGGGAAGTTGCAAATTGTTCGGAGCACGCACGTCTCCCACTCGTCTCTAACATGCGTTTGTAATCCCGCGTTCAAACGAATTTACAGTACTCTCTCGGAGTGTGTTTTGTATGAGAAAAAAATAAGCCTATTCAGTCAGTATCGAACAGTGTTCAAATTGATTTGTTTTAATTTTTTTTAATGATCATTTTTATAATATACTTATATTTACATTAACTAAATCGATTACGATTTGAATTTCAGATTTGCAACCAAATTTTCCTTAACAAATATGCCCAGTACCAGTTTTTATTTGCCACATGAAGTTTAACTTAAATGTTGAATGGGCTGTAATAGTGTCAACAGATTGCCTTATCACTAGGTTGTAGTCAGAGGCCGCATGTGTAGAGATCACATCACAATATTCGCGAGCACCGGTTGAATCCCAGCGTTTAGGTGACCTTGACCCCGCGCCCGCAGGTGCGGGGCGGCGCGAGGCGGGCAGGTGAGGCGCACGCGCAGGCAAATATCAACAAATGTCACTCACCCAGCTTACTTTGAAGTCTATTCCGTTATTCCAAGTTATTTACGGTGAATTAATTATTATAATTATGCAATTGAGTATTAGGAGTGAGTGTAGGTTACGAGGGTGGTTAGTTATTTATAAAAATAAATAAAGAATATCTTTGGAGAATGTTATGATTCGTCAATTGGTGCATATAAGCATTTTGATCGGATCTCTCAGATTAAAAAAGTTACCTAAAGAAAATAACAAAAATAATAACAAAAGAAAAAAAATCATATAAAAATAATATTACTTAAATATTACAAAGAGGTAGGTAGGGAGTGGTAGGTACCAATAGGTATTAGGTAGCAGGTAGTAACGGAGTGGGCACGTAGAGAGCCGGCGTGGGAGTTGTGGATGCAAGTGATGCACGTATTCTAACAGAGAATTACCGGCGGCACCCAATCTCGCTAACGACCCGCGCCGCCCGCGCCCTGTAATATTGCCTTATGAGATGCACGCTTGCATCACATTGTAATGTTCCGAATTATTCCACACAGCTCATTACGGCGCGTCGATATTGTGAAACTCGACGGAATTGGCCGACTTGATCGAATAATACATATTCAATAAGTGAATTACGTTACGCAATATTATTATCGACGCATTGACGACCGCTCATTATAATAAACGGCTTCAATAACTCCACCGTCGTCCACCATCACTCGTCTGCAACCGCCACCGCTCGTGTGTTTGTATATTTGGTATTAACAGCTTCACGCTGTATCCAACGCACATCTGGGTAGGCAGAGGTAACCTAGTGTTAACACACTCCGTTAACATCTGGATTGCGTGGTGCCGTGCTGTTTTTCGATACCAGAGCGAAGAAATGAAATATTTCATTTCCTCGAGTGGGGACCGAACCCACAACCAGTCACACACTTGTGCCTCTACCCAACGACTGGCCTCGATGTATATTTGTTACCTTAGAGTAATACATAACAATATTAGCGAAGTTTGTTTAACAATAACAATTTGGTTCGGTGTACACACAACTTCAATTAGATAAGAGGCAGTTACTAGTATGTAATCGTTCCGTTAAAGGCCGCATCGCATCGCGTCGACCGCGACGTCGCGTTGCATGCAGCGCTGTTATTTAATGAATGCGAGCGTGTAGCGGGACCCCAACGTTCGTCGCAGGTGCCCAACGGGACTCGCAAAGGTCACCCCGAGCGTGCATATGTTACCCTGATGAACTACTCGCTCCCCACTCTCGGAGTCTCGGACACCGTTAGGGAAGTAAATGGCCTCGCGAAGTATTTGCGACCCTTAGCGATTTCGCCCATTGTCACTTAAGTGCCCTAGATGCCGCTCTTGTCCACGCGTATGCATATGTATATATTATGTACATACATGAGCGTTTTAAAATTTTATATTTTAACACTTAAAAGGGTCGCATTGATAGGCGTAGAAATAGAGGAGAGCTGGGTAGTTTGGGCCCACCCCAGAAATTTTACTTACAGAAAATTAGCCCCGTAAAATAAAAAAAAAAACGTTTACGCGAACGTATATGTCCAAGACTAAGGATCAGGCAACCAGAAAATATCTGTAGATACACCCAAGATCGCAATATTCAAAAGCTTAAAACGTATTTTTTCGATATATAATATACAATACAGTTTACGATCTAGTGCTCACAACAGCTATTCATAAAACAATTACGACTGTTATGTAATAAAACTAAACTGGGAAGAAAATAGTTATTCAAATATGCTTTCTTCCATTGTGCGCGGTGACCGAGGACCGTTGGTTCCGGCCGGGGTTGTGCAATTTTATCTTTTTCACTGTTTTACTTTTGTTGTTTTAAAAAGTTCGGAGCGGTAGAGCAATAAATTAGAAAGTCACGCGTCATTCGTTTCACGTCTCAATTCGAATATTTTTTTGTCAGGATCGCTTTCTTCTATTCAAAACTGGTAATTACTTTTAAAACATCCTTTGTTGAAATATACTTTAAAATATAATCTAATGGCTCCGTTAAGTAAGCATTATATCCGTGAAATATTTGGGTGACGGTCGATTTGTTAGCGTATCTTAAAAAACAACAGTAAAAATACTTATTCAAGAAACGTATAACAAATTTTATGTAACGGGATTTGAACCCGCACCTCTTGGATACTGCCGAAGCGCTCTGACCTCTAAGCCATACCTCGAAATTCTCCTATGCTTGTACTTTTTTATTTATGTTGTTAGTATCTCTGTAAGTCTGAATTATCGTTTGGCAAGAGAGAATAAGTACTACAAAAAGTTCAAAAAGACTAAATTTGAGTTACTAAGAAGAGTATAATATAATATCACTTGTTGATGGCGCGGGGCGATGGTAGTAGAGTGAATCAACGCTTAAACGATTATGAGGAATCGACACGTGTGATACGAGATCATCGGGTCGCCTCTATTATATAACAGGGATTATACATAGTTTTACAATAAGTTGGACAGACGCCATTTTAGGGCAATGGAGTATTGCATGACTATAAACACGATAGTTGTGGATTCGAGTAATCTTCGATTAACTATACATACATATATATCCGTTTCCGGAGTCTGTTAGATGTGAACTAAAGTGAAGAATAATATCAGGTTTCATTAAGTTTTCATTGTCTGTTCTAATCCACTAACTATAAACATAGGTCAGAAACAAATATAAACTAATTATAATTTCTCAAGCGTAAATTAGACACGTTGAAAATATATTTCTCGTGAAAATAACTATAAGACAGTTCTTTTTGCATAAAATTTACATTTTTAAAGAAATTAAGACTAGGTTATTAATTAATTAACTAAAATTAAATTAAACAAATATCAAAGCAGTTCTTTTTAATTTTTTTTATATTAAACCTAGTAACAAGGTATAGGGAAAATAAGATAATAAATCAAACACTCACGCACGTCCATGCGGCGATGAGGTGCGCGTGCGCAGGTCCGGGCTTCTCGCACTACTGAAACCCTCCCCAAGTATTACAGCGCTATTCACCCTCACACAAACTGAAATGTCAATAGGGGACCAACTAACGGGACTCTCATGTCCAACACAATTATCTTATATGGATAAAAAGGTCAAGCTCTTTAATTATAGAATCGATTGATAACGTTTATTTCTTTAAAGAAAATATCTATAACTACGGTATTTTTATTATTTGTTATTTTCCTTGTATACAATTAATAATATAATAATATAATTGTTTAGGGTTCTTCAAAAAGATAAAACGAGGCCCTTGTAGGATCACTATGTCCTTCTTAGGTAAGATACTTTTAGGGAACCTACAATTATGAAATTTGGCAAGAAGCGAGAACTTGAAGTACAAATTAAGGAAAACCTACAATCCTGAAATTGATTGCCATGGTGAGCGAGTTCATATCACTTTTGAGCGGTTTGTTTTATTTTCCCATATCGATAAATAATATAAAGATCGATGAAAAAGAAATTTTATATTACTTAGATCTTTTCTTTTAACCCATTTTAATTCAGATAATGACTATTTTTACATGTTAACTTGTCTCTAAGTGTGATTTGATCATCATAAACGGCCACAATGTATAAAATAGAGACAATAACTACTATACAATGGGAATATATTTTTTATATAAATCAATATCTAAAAAAATTACCAAGTTAGTATTATGTCAGAGAAATAAAATATATATGAAATTATTATATTTCATAAATTTTCGTAATTATCTTAAATTGAATTTATAAAAATTTAATGTACGTCTACTGGATTTCAAGATCTCTTTTAAAATACAAAGATTTTAAAATATCGATTTACATTTATTAGAGATTTCGTGGTTCTACAAAAAAGATCCAAACGAAAAAGGCTTTTGTAACAGTCGAATAAAATATTTTACTTCACTTAAAAACGTTTCAAATACATAATGGCTCAGTACAGTGAGAGCGCAAATTTTAGAAATAAGCAAAAATAATTTAGTGACACCTATTTTAGATATAAAAACTATTTACTTTTAGATTTTTTAGCTTAGTTTTTTCAATTATTTTAAACGTTACTATTAAGGAACCTATAGAAAATATTTTATTATTTAAAATATTTTCATCAAAAACCGCAACAAAGAGCGACCAAAATATATTGATTTAGAGATAGAATTATGATAATGATATCTTTCAATTATATAATTTAATATATTAAAAACAATTCGTGATACGTTTCGTGACGCACAAAAGTGACCGGAGGAAAATTATATCATTAAGGTATAGTTTTTGTTTCCGGTAGAATATGACCAATAATTATTATTTGCAATACGAGGCCAATATCGCCCACGCTCAATTTCGCCTCTACATAATTTTTTCCACCCCACTGCCAGAGCTATTGAAAATAATAAATTTCTATGAGATATATACCATTTTTATATTCAACTCTACATATTAGTAAAGTATCTTGAGTCAAACATGTCGTATATAACAAAGGGGCTCTACTTCTCGACGCTCTACAAAAGCGCGTGCTGTTATTTTCTCCAACAACTGTTCTGCCCATTTGCGTACGCACTGAACTATTAATTATGCAAATAATATAAAACTCTAGAATCGCTGTCAATTAAGTTTGCTCGGGAAACGTAATTATATTAGCGTACCTTTTATAAATACGGGGTCTCTCAGTGTGGTTACGTTTTTACTTAAACGGTATGTAATGTGGTAGAGTTCTCACCACCTGCATTGTATTTAGTAATGGTAGCCCGCGTGCGACCATCCCGCCCGCGTACCATCTACTTGCTTCACATTTATTGTCTGTTTGTGGAGAGTGCATTTTTTTCTATTTTGGATTGCGATATTTGACACATGACTTCGAAAGAATTTATGAGATATAAAAAATATTATTTATTTCGTTTCAGCATTAAATAAATTCCTAACAAAGAAAAGTTTTGCAATAGTTATAAAAAAATGCCACAAATTTTACCTGTGAATAAATTACTGACCAATCTGTTAAGAAAGCATCGACAATGGCGACGGGACAATGTATCGGCGAGCACTTCCAAAGGGTCTCATGATTGATTTTCGGATTCCGAAACGATAACAAAAAACATCAGCAAAAAATTTTGCGTTGAACGTATGCAAAGCGTTATAATATATCCCTAATGCGATAAAGTACCCTATTCTGTGCTAGGCATTGGTGACTATCCCAACGACGTGATGGCAACACGCTAGGTACATATACAACGTGGCAGCTTCTGGACCCGCGTAGTGTAATTTATTAAATTCTAAGAAAAGTTAAAATGGAAAAATATTTCTTACGCTAAAAACCCATATGCTTAATATGAATTTTAAACATAAGAAATATCCTTATCATTTAATTTTTTTGTTCACTGAAATTTTAGACAACAATGTAATTAGGTAACTTGTGGTGAGCTACTTTATTATTTTGCACTTAAAAGTGAACTAATTGGCGAAGGCTGCATACCGACTGCTGTGTTATTTTATTTAAGATGTTATATTTAACTAATTAAAATATACTCTATGTATTTTTTGTTAGCAAACCGCGACTGCCGCTCGAGACGCTCATTATAACTTTATTTTGCCGCTGATTACCATAATAGATTGTTGTATATGTGTAGAGTGGATCATCAAGATAACGCTGACACGAAACCTTTAAAATGGGACAAAACGGAAACAACTACATGGCTACTTGGTAAATGTGTACACAAACACAAAATAAAAAATAAATAAATAGCAAGAAGTCATGTTGTTTACTCGATGGACTCACTTGCGTAACTTTGAAAGGTTAATAAGAGAAATTACATATCAGCGTTAATTGCAGGAGGCCAGCGCCTTGATAATAATACATCCCCGGCCCGAGGCCTAGAGACGGCACAATAGCGACTAGAACCGTCGCAACACAATGCGCACATTAATATCGCGACCCGACGCCTCCACGCTGGCTCGCAATAAATCTTCAAAAAAATACGTATTCACGTATACGAGGCAACAAAAACTAATGGATATGGAAGAAATATGCAAGCCGTGCTGATTGTTCGGCGCCCAGCGAAGGTGAGCTAGAAAAAACTGGCAGATGCGCGTGCGCAGGTAGCGGCGACGCATGCAAATGCGTCCGCTTTCTAGCACTCCCGTTCTAGTGCCTTTCATTTCTTGGCACTTTGCATACACGTATGGCCTACCGTTAGAGGTTCTGCAGAACTCTGCACAAAAAGTGTTTACGCTACCGGTTGTTGGAGAAAATTTGTGACGTTAATATTATTAATAACTTTAGCTGCACATGCCTGCTCCACGTCTACAGCTAATAATTGACATTTAACAAAATAGTATTAAATTACAAACATTATTTTATCATGAATTTGAATTTGTTGTATTAAAATTTGAATAAAAAAATAATGAAATAAATATTTTTTTGAAACCTCTTGATAAGCATCCATCTTGGATGACTTCCAAGAGGTACAACACTAAGTGTAGAATAACACCAAAATTTAAAAAAAACGATTGAATAATTTTTACGCAAATAAGATACCACAAAGGTTCTTTCAAGATCCTGATTGCTTTTAATTTGGAGAATAATGTTATTTATATATTGTCATTACAGCATGTATATGTGGAGGGTATCAAGATCATTGACATGCGGGTCCCGACGTGCCGAGTGCTGAGTCAGCGGGCGCGCGCGGTGGTCGCCGGCTCGCTGCACGTTGCCGTGACATCGACCAGCCGTGCGGAACTAAAACTACTTTCCTGCTTTTTCCACTCGCCTTGTTTTGAATTTGTATTAATTGCGTAATAAGCTAATAAAATTTAAGTGACAATTTGTTACACCAAAAAGGTAATTTTATTTTCTTTTTTTATATATGTAGAATTGACTCTGTTCAAAGATATCTTACCGAATATGAAATCGCTAGAGAGAGAGCAACGAATATCAATAACTAAATGACGAAATTCTTGTTGACTATTATTTTAAATGAGTTAAATTATTCTAGGCTTAATCATTGAAGTATATTATTCTCGAGATACTTATAACTTAAGTAGTAGTATAAGTAAGTCTAAAGAGAAATACAGAATTAAATCAAGGAGAACACTCACTAGTGAGAAATCTGGTGATGACATTTAAATTCGAAACGTTTAAATATATTTTTGGATGCGACAAAGTATTTAACGATCGAGTACTTCGGTGTTATGATGTTTTTGAGCGGTAAGTCGTGTATTCTATATTTGGTTTGTGGGATTTGAGAGGACTCGTCCTGCCGCGTCGCGCCGGGCTCCACCGTGGGAGCACTTTTTGTCGGTAAATCTTTAAATGTTTCGTTTAATTCAGCAACACAGGACCTTTGAACATACACATATTCGAATGACGATACTGCTAGGTAGTAATTGACATTACGAAGCATAAAACGTTAAAATGATTCTTTAGTTGATAATAAATAATAATAAACCAATTTCTAATACTACGGATCCGCTAAGAACTCGAGGCTGTACGTGTCACGGCGTGTGACCGATGAACATCCGAAGTTTTTCGGGGCAGCGATTTGAATACGGTCGCGGCATGAGGCAGCGTGGAGCGGCGTGGGCCCTCACAATGACCATGAATTCCGTGAAGCACGCGCATGACAAAAAGTGCGGCGAGCGCTCGCGCCCCTCCCCCCTGTCACCCCGCGTACCCCCAACACCTCTCATGACCCTCGCGACTCCCCCCTCCTTCGAGCTGTCTTTTTCCCGATCTTCCATTCATCCCGTAATTAACGTGAGCAAAAAGCACGGCTAGATGAAAATTAGTAACGTTTCGATGTCGCTGCGAACTAACAAAAAGATCAGCTGTGAATTTATATTAATTTAATGATGTGGTCGTTTTGTCTGCGTGCAGCACTCGACTCAGTCGCTGGTCGTAATTAATCGAGCGGAATCGTGCTCCGTCCGTCCGGCCCGGCCGCGTCTCTGCGGCAGAAGGTTTTTTTGCCGGCCGCCGTAACGGTGCTAAATAATTTGATTAGATTTCGAAGCGTTCCTTTTAAGTTAAAGGTACAATTTAAATCATAAACTTCTTTCAATTGTGCCGAGGACAGCTGTCGGCGATAGATCCAGTTGTCACTCGCTAATTAAATTTGACACAGCATCGTCGCCACAACGTAGAAGTCACACCAATGAATGAAGGTGGACAGTGTACGGGAAGCGGCGAGGTGAGCTCGACGGTGTCAGTCGGCACGCACAAAAAAATAATAAGATAATTTGCGTCCGCGGCAACGCAGCGCGGCGCGGGCGTCTTTATATTCTAATGAGAAGTGAAGTATTATGAGTTATAAGTACTTACCGTTAAGGTCGAGCACCATCTGTGTGTTGAAAAACCCGCTGACGTCACCGCGCCCCGACACTGCAATAACATTACAACATATTAGAGGCAAATCATTGTCAATCACAGCAAGGCTACCACGACCCGGCCACCACGCCGGACACCACCACGCTACTCAAGGCACTTTTATATTTAATTTTTAATTTATAAATTAGATTGATGTATCACATTTTCATTCTTACTAGCTAATCATTCATGATATTATTTGAACAGTTAACGTTCCAAAACTAGTCATATATATCAAAATGTCAAAATAGTGGCAAAAACCACGTCGAAGGTCGTCTCAAATGTGTATTGTGTATATGAAATATAAATAGCGAAGTATAATGAACAATGTAAACGGCCGTTAGAGGCTGAGTGATGCAAATTCATTAAAATAGTCCGCGATGTAGAGACAGAGTACGTATGTAGAGGCGACTGGGGACATAGCGCTACTCTTGTTGATTATTTTTTGCGAGCTGTCGGCGGTCTTAGATACGTCGTTAGATGTTTATCTTTAGCAAAGCTATTTACTTACGATACGAACGTCTATTAACGCTTTATATAAAGCGTGTTGTGTTGATATAAAAACCTGTTTTATTGTTTTTTTTATTGATCTTCTAGCTTTTGGTTGTTTTAGCAATAACAATGAGATTGACATTTATATCATATATAACATAATTTGAACTGAAGGCTCTATACAGAGTTTAGGCGTTAGGCCTTAGATACTAATCTATATTCTAATCGGTCATAATCCTATTTTTAGCTGACTTCTATAAAAGAAGGAGTTTCTTCTTCTATTGTATTTTTCATGTTTTTATTCTAAGAACTTTCGACTCCGTAGGCGATTCATGAAATTTGCAAATTTGAAAATAAAAATTTCAAAAAACCTTTTAAACCTGCATATAAATTAAAAAAAAATTGAAAATGGAATGTAATACTTAATTTATACGTTGTAGAGTTATAGCATTGAATTATTTCGAAGCAGAAACATGATTGATTTTGTTTTGATTAACGTATTATTATTTTTTTATGAATAAGCGAGCACGTGGGATACCATCACAGATAAAACATATAATCTGACGTAGCTAAGATTTACATAATAAAATAATCACTTCATTTGAATACAAAACAGTTTAATGAGAATTCACTTTATAGAGGTACACCTAAACCTGCTTTATTAATGATATTTTAATGTTATAGTTTGAATAAAAACATCACAACTTAACTGTAGAAGTAATTAGTTTTAATTAATATTCAAATGTGTTACTCTTCACAATAGAAAAAAAATATTCAAATCTCCATTTAAAAATAACCAGTGAATAATTTCATAAATTAAAAATTTTGAATCAACTCTACTCTACGCCCGTAGGTTTATGTACTTAATGTTCTGAAATTAGTTAATTGTCATATTATATAATATAATTGTCATATTATATGTTAATTGTCGTTATGTAAGAAATATAACGTAATCTATGTATGTCTACTGATACGTCACTATGGATTTACATAATTAATAGAATTTAAATGATAACGTAATTTATTAAAGGTTCGCGAGATAAGCGTGCGACTGTAAACGCGTGCAGGTCGTGGGTTGGATTTCCAATCCAGAAAATTACATATTTTACATTTTATTTCCTCGCGGCAAACCGCGGTGTTGAGTTCCGCCATTTAATGCGCAATGGCTCCAGAATTAGTGGGAAAGTGGGGAACGAAAGTTTTTTAACAGGAGCAAAGTATCGTAACACAGCGAGATACAGTATGAAAGTAAGAAAAAGAACATTGTTCACAAAACACACACAACCTCTACAGAAGTGCTTAATCATTAATTACGCAACCAACTTCAAATGAGACTCTGTTACCTTCGTATAATTATGTAAATTTCAATATAATTTTGATTTCCCATTGCGCTATATATTCATTTATTTGAGGATAAATCGTGATTTTCTTAGAAATAGCGTTTAACAGCGAAACGTATTTGCATAACACCAATTAAAGTTTTTATATGTTGAATGGATTTCTTGCATTTTAATATAAACATTATTAATGAGGGAACATACGGAATTAGCAATATCCTTATCGTGTATTGTACGATTTATTTACTGTACTTACATTGTAGTTTTTAATATTTATTTCACAATTAAATGTAACATTTTTATAAGTAAAATGAAAAAAACTATAACCTGACTTTCAATTTATTTTACGCCATATGAGGGTCCATATTTATGTCTATGTTAATTTTTTTTTAATTTGAATTGCTGTCCCTTTACTAAGCAGTGCTAATCAAAATTAAAATTAATTAAAAAAATAAATTATTATTAAATTAGCTTCACGCTGTATACTGCACCTAGCAGGGTAGGCAGAGGGAACCTAGTGTTAAGATACTCCGTTCCCCACTTTAAAAATATGATCTTCTATATTATATACCTATTAAACGCAAACATTTCAAGCTGTAGACGATTTAGGCTGAAATCCAAAGATAATAAAGTAAATTCTTTCTCCGATCAAACATTTATTTTAAGTAGGCTAAAGAAACAGGGGTCCGGCCTTCCGCCGATATCTAATAGAATTGCTGCCTCCAACATCAAAGGAATAATCGCCGTTCGAAAAGAAACGGAATCGCGTCGAAAGATAGAATCGTATTAAAAGATAGGGAAATAAACGGTATCGTAACGGCTCTATTTAAAATAAAGGACTCTAGTCCCGTAAATCGCACTGTGTGAAATACTGCCTCCGTCCGCGCCGGCCTCGGGGGACCGCCCGCCGCCGCCGCTCCATCAGTATCGCTTAACCCGCGAGAGGTAATTCCTGACCCGAATGCGATTTGAAGAGGAGAAACTTTTAAACTGAAACTAATATATACAAGTATGTACGTACTGCGCTAACTTAAAGTGATTACGCCCGCCGCAATGCTAGGGGAGGCTGTGCGGCGCGCACGATTGGCTCCTTTCCTTACGAACGAGCTCAACGTTCAATTACTGGAACACGATTGAGTTAACAAATTATATGTTATTATAATCATTTTGCGATTTTTTTCAAATTTCACACTACTGTATATTGGACTTGTTTAATTTGCAACAGATATTTTACGGTTATGCGTACATAAAATATATTATGATATATTATGATAATAATAATAATCCTTTCATGAAAAAAAAACACAAAATATTTTTTTTAAGTATCTAATACTGTTTAATTGCAAGTAAGCGTTAACCATTGTCATTGATACGTGATAAGAGACCATTTAGCGTGTCACGAGATATAACGAAATGCAATAGAAACTATCACACGCATTCTCACACCGATATAATACATTCCGTCGATCACGTCTTATACGGGATTATCCACTGCTCTTTATTCACACCGATAAGATATCTTCACCAATACGCAGAGTGCAGTGCGCAGTGTGTACCTACGTACAGCCATACACACATACGAGTATGTGGCATGCTGCGGCAACGCTGACCGAATGCAAATGCGACGCGCTTCACCTAACGCGGCTGATATCTGTACATATTTTATACATAATGCTCACTAAGCAGCGGTAACTTTCTATTAAGTTTTTACCAAATTCAATATTTTATGTAAAACAAACTATTCTTACCAATACAAAACACAATAATTTAATAAAAAATTATCAATTGTGTGTAGGCACACCTGTCGGCATCGAGGTGGCACTGGCGCTAAGTAAATGAAAAACATGCAATTTATATTTTAAATGGATATTTTTATATTATAAAGGTATGTGTTACAAGTGTTTAAGGTCAAACGAGGTATGTTTAAAGAAATTGTAATTTTATGCGAATATAAACTCAGATGGAGATGAAAAGGTTGGCAAGTCCTACAAATACCTAAATAAATTAATAATAAATACAGAATCAGTTCCCAGAAAACGAGAGCCTCTCATCGTGTATTTTTATCCGTTTAACATCGAGGCGTGCAGATAATACTTTATCGAGTTTTTTACATGAAATTCATCCTTAATTTTATTGTTAAGCCGAAAATGTCCAAATGCCTTTGACAAGTGTATTTTGTGTCACCGCGTGGATATTATGCGGTAGCGTCAAGTTCCTCATGTATCATTTATTCCAGTGAACCTGTGTTTAAATCAACCGCTAAACCATAAAACGACTTGGCTGTTATGATTTCCTTAGTTGTTTTTTTTTTCACATATTTACCTGTTTCCCACTCACCGCCAAATTTTGAAGTCGTAATGTGTTGAGTGGCGAAACTCAACGCCACACTCTTGTTTTATCAGAGCGTCGAAATAACATAAATAATATTACCCCAAGCGAGTAGACGACATCACTATAATTTAAATTTATCATAGAACTAACATTTTTTTTTACATAATTATACATATTTTCTAATTAAGTATCAGAAGATACTTTATTTAAAAAAAAACTATAAATTTAAAATACTTCCCAACTTTATCGTAAATAACAAATGGCGCTACAACAACAGTGCATGCTAATGCGAGTATCGCCATGCTCGGTGCATCGCGCCACTTACAACTATAATATAACACTTCGCTCTGCGACAAAAAATGCATACTTTATTTTGTCTGGAGCTTTTTGATATAAACGTAAACAGTAATTTTGAAAAAGTCCTAATATAGGCGTTTGACAATGTCAACATCTATGGATTTAGATGTTACTTGATATCGTTCATTCATTCATTTTTTTTAATATTGTTTCGGAAATTATTAAATTAAAAATTAGCAACATTTTGTAAAAAGTTTTGAGACAAAATTGACATAATATTCATTGGCTAAATAAGAAAACACTACGACAAAGTTAGCAGTCTATTAGATCAGGTGCGAATGAAAATAGCATGTTGTGTGTACACTTGACACGGGAAAAACTACGTTGTTGTCTCCGAGAGGCGCGGGGTGATTGACCGCGGGTGGTTAATTGCGTCCCCCCCCGTACCTCCCGCCACACCCCCGCATCCCCTGTTCCTCCGAGTTCGTCCTGACCCGTCCCACCCCGCCGGGGTCACGCAGACCTTCACAGGAGTACGTAACATTCGCCCTATATACGAAAATCGATGCTCTACGTAACCAGAACAAGTTCAATTTTTCGATACATCGTCATTGTGATGTGATCGACGAGCGTCGGAAAAAGCTCATTCAATAACCTATTAGTAGATAGTTATGGTAACGACGTCCGGTGGTGAAAACTTGAGAAAAAATGACGAAAATTTCATGTAGCTTATAAATGGATATTTCTAGAAATTATAACATACATGAAAGATAGTATCAACGACCATGTCGCTGACGCTGCAGAGCGAGGTATGCAGATCGTGGAGGCACTTAGACCTGTATCTCAGGTATTCTAATTTGAGATCATTATAAGGAAAACCCGGCGATTGGTTGAAATCTAAAAGGTATTCTTAATAGGGCCTGTTGAAGTGCAAACGCCTCGGAAGGTAAACAGCGGGAGTCGCGAAGAAAAACGCCGGCGAAGCCACTTCTGTATCACCTGACGCACAGTGACATACGGACTAATTGATTAGAAATATTCAGAATGTAAAGTGTGCGAGCGACGACGTAACCTTATTGTGGTAACGACATTTTTATTATGTTGTAACACTCGCCGATGAGCAATAACAGTTCATTTGAGCAAATAACAAACCAACCAACAAAAATGTTTAACAATCTTTTTATTGGATCTCAATAAAGGTACTACAGATATGATATACTTTTTCTGATAAAATATATGATTTATTTGATAAAAAAATACCTGTACATAATTATTCATTAATTTATTTGATTGATTTAACAATGAAATTTGAATATTTGATTATTTATCAATAATATTGATTGCAAGCTGAGGGATTACTTGATAAAACGTAACAAAGGTCAGGTGTAGTGACGGAGCGTACGTCACTATTAATATTGAGCACATCTATTGGCTAAAACACGTAAGTTGTATGTTGTATTTGAAATCTCTACTCTCTCTACTAATCTTTCTTTTATTTATACATATACATTTTCATTATTAATAATTATAGAAAGATTCGAGGCGAAATTTAGGCCGTCGTTATGCAGAGGCACAAGCGTGTGACTGTAAACGCGATGGTTGTGGGTTCAATCGCAACTCAGAGAAATGAATTATTATCTATTCATATTTTCATTTCCTTCGCCCTGATAACAAGGCAAAGCGTGGCGTTGAGTTCCGCCACTCAACACGCAATGCCTCAAAAATTCGACAGTAAGCGAGAACGGGTTGTTTTGACACAAAAAATACACTAAAATGAACAAAAAAGTGATAGTATTTTTCAAAATGAGGACATTTTGTCAAACATAACAATTGTAACTCAAATCTGTAGTACGTAGGAGGCACCAAGTGGAGCTTCCTGCACTCACTATGTTTCCAAGAAACCGCCCGCGGCTTATAACTGACGCCAAGCATATTTGTCACTCGCCACTAAATTAAAGGAATGTGCAAAAAACTGCAACTCATCGTCTAACAAATGCTATATAAATGTTTCATAAATGGACTCCCAAAAAAACATTCGATTTTTCATGTACTTACGCGAGAGGTCGTCAAAAAAAGGAATTACTTGAAGTACTCCCTAATATACCGATTTTAATATATTTTTGATATCCAATAGAAATAATTACGGCAATAAGGACTTATCATTAAAGAATACACAAATTGGGTGTATTTTTTTTTCTATCTTTATCTAGTTTTAATTTTATCCCGTTTTGAGTGAAAATCGAATCCGCGACCGTTTTCGGTCAGACGCTGCGTCGCTGCGCAGCTATATCATATTTCTAAAAAAAAAAATATCTAATACAATATTGTTTTAACGAGTGTAATTGAAATTAAAAATATACAATATATATTTTATATTAAAAGGTAATTGTATTTTGTAAATACATTTTCGTATAATCTACATACATATATTTTCTTATTCTATTGTAATTCACTAATTATTTTTAATTTGGTTATCATAAATAGGTATGTTAAGATATACGTATAATTGTGTTTATGTATACTTTATTTTTTTTATTGCTTCACGCTGAGTCCCGCACATTAAGACACTTCCGTTCCTTATTTTCCGTCGAATTTTGGAAGCATTGAGTGTCGAAACTCAACGCCGCTGCTTATGTATAAAATTATATAAAACTTTTCCGTTATTGAGTGACTGACAAACTACGCTTAGCCGGAACTATGCAGCGTAGAACGCTAAAACTCCTACGAAAAAACGAGAAAGAATGGAATATTACGTTTAAAGTCCACGCAAGCGAAGTAGTGGGTTCTCTAATAATATAAATTTTGTTCATTCATTTATGTTCACAGCACAGAGTAGGCTAGTGTCCTAATACAGCCTACATATGCGCGTTAATAGAACGCATTAAAAAATAAATTCGTTAAAATTTTGCTGAGTAACTTATTTTTATCGGAACCACTCATCCGCGTCATTCTTGGAATCGATTAGATTTACAGAAATACGTTGTATTTTAATGTTTTAGATGAAACCTTTCAAAATGTTGCCAAAAAGACAATTCCCACTACCGTCTAAGTACTCTTACGTAGGTACCGTAAGCAAAACAGTACTCATAAAAATTATTATAGAAAATAATAAATCATTCACAATTTAAATATTCATTGTTTTTATCCATCTACAAGTATAATGAAATTTGCAAGTAAAATTAATTAAAGATACCAACGCGACCTCCAATTAACGTATTATAATATGTCGGATGAGAATCAAACGCAAACAAAAGTTAACGCGACCAGAAATATTATAAAAATTATACATACCGATGTAATTATAGCGAGGTGGTATTTTAATGAGGAGCAACGCGTATGCTAATGAAATCAAAGTAGTTATTCAGAATACTTGTGGAGTCATAGATTTATAGTCGAAAATCGTAATTTGAAGGCTCGTTTTGACCGTGTCCATCTGCCGCCGCGCGCCGGCTGTCCACTGCAGTGGTCAGTGCTCAGCGCTACTACTCTACAGTAATAAGACATAGAAGAGAGTAAGAAATATAAAGAAAACAGAAACTTCCTTTTCTATGGAACACAGAAAGAAAAAAAAATTTTAATATAACAATAAAATTACCAAGCAGCCTATTGTTTCACTTAAATCCGATTCTTTGCACTTTGAAAAATATTACGTTCATTATGTATTATTATATTAATAATACATTACTACATTGTAGGGCTTAAAGTACGTTTAATATCTAATTACATTTATTGTGTGTATCATAGAACAAAAAAAAAAGAAGCCTCTAGTAAAAACTGAAGCTGCCATGACGCCCCCTTACGTCGCAAGACACTGTGGATTTATATTATAGATTTATTATGCTTGATTTTTATTACTTCTATGCTATAATAGAGAAACTAAAAACCAAGTATAACATCGTAAGATATTTTTTTTGTACTTTTAAATTATAATTTTCAAGAATATGATAAAAAGATAAAAGTATGTAGTATTTCTTAAATATTTTTATTAATATTATGTAATTCATATAATTAATTTATTAAAATATTTTTAGGCAACCTAAGGGTAGGTACTATAATTAAATGGATAATAGCTAAGTTTAATAGAAAAATAATTCGCGAACTAGAAATACTCGTAAAAATTAATGAACGCTAAAGACAAATTCGACACAGTGCTTAAAAAATTAAGGTTAGCAAAGAATATTAGGATATTCAATTATACCAAATAATTCATCAAAACCTGATTTCTTCCATTTTAAATGATATAAAAATGCATTAATACGTATAAAAATATGTATTTGAAATTTTGAAAAATGTACTTTGTGTTTCAAAATTTTAACCGTACTAACGTAGGTATATCTGTTATGTTCTGTTCTTTGATTATAGCGTTCAGAACGTGCCAGTTGATCACTTAGTCGTATAACTAACTTACTTCAACCAATTAAATACCAATAAACCTAAAAAAAATAACATTACCAGGTATTTATTAAATAAAAATAAAATCAAATAAATCAGCTTCACGCTGTATCCCGCACACAGCAGGGTAGGCATAGGGAACCTAGTGTTAAAACACTCCGTTCCCCACTTTCTTCCAAATTCGAATTGGTATTTATAATTTTCACAAAAAATATATAAATATGATATAAACTGTGTGAGTATTAATGTAACTACTCTAAGGTTATAGATATCCATAATGAATATCAATATCTATTGTTTGATAAACAATAATTCATCATAAAAACATTAAAATAATATAAAACAATACTTATTATTAATAATATTTAATTATTTTGGCGGTATTTATCGGTAGATGACGGTAGGTGACGGTAGGTGGTGGCGTGACGGTGGCAAAGTTCACCGCGCTCCCACTGACCACTGCACGCGAGACTACCGAATAATGACCAATTTGTTTTCATATGTCAAAATATTATTGAAGCTTCTATACTGTTATTATTAAATACTTATACGTTAATGTAGTATTATATACGTTTACGGTTACGCTTCAATAAAGATATTAAAAAGACATTTTTTTAACTATGAGAATATAAATAAAAAAAAGAAAGCGTTTTTATAAAAATAAACAAATAGGCAATTATAAGGGTTTCAATTGACAAGTTAATTTTCTTTCATTACACGTACTATTTTACATTTTTTACAAGTGGTGTAGGGGATCATATTCATCATATTTTATAAAACGCATTCGGTATAATAATCCATTATAAAATTTAACAAAAAAACTGTCATAGAAACTTGCGTTCAATAATAACAACTAACTAACAAAAGTAATAACTTTTATCTAATAGGCATAACGAGAATATGTCCAACGGTTGAAGATAGGAAATATTTCATCTCCTCGAGCGGGGATCGAACCCACAGCCAGTCACAACCAGGTTTTACAGTCGCAATTTGTGCCACTGCGCCACGACCGGCCTCAATTACATTTCATAAACCGTGTTAAGCATTATATTTCATTATAAAATAAGAAAAAAAAACCAGTTATTTATACATAGAAACTAACAAAAGTAATATTAATAATAAAATCATATTATAATATTAATCTAATAAGGCTAATAAAATATGTCCTATGGCTGAATATAGGAAGGAATTAGGAACAAAGTGAATACTATAAAACGCCCATTGCTATACAATAAGCCGCGTCGTACATTTTACTTTAAATCAATTACCAAATAATCCAGTACTAATCCAATAGTCTGACCGCAAAAATTACGCTTTCGCTTGTACAAATTTATTAATCACTAATCGCTTCGTATTACTGATTAATAAATTTGTACAAGAGGTCAAAAACGCGCCTACGTTGGTAACGTGACAGGTTTCCTTAGTTTGCTTTTAAGTTGTTTTAATCTTTTTTTCTTTTTAGCTTCACGCTGTATCCCGTATATAGCAGAGTAGGCATAGGGAGCCTAATGTTAAGATATTAAGACACTTCCGTCATCTTTCCGCCGAATTCTGAAATGCTTTCCGAGACATTACGTGTTGATGGGTGATCTCCACGCCACGCTTTGCCTCGTTAGCAGAGCGAGGAAATGAAACTGTAATATATTTAATTTATCCTAGTGAGAATCGAACTCACAACCTGTCATATTTATAATCGCACGCTTGTGCCCCTGCGCCATAACGAACCTCAAATCTGACTCTAATCTTTATAAGGATTATTAGAAAAAATTAAATTTAATTTACTGTAACAAAGTAGTACAAGTGAAATATGAAATTCTCTCATAGTGAGTTTTTTGATTTTCAATATTATTATAATTTTAAATGACACTATTTAATCGGATTAATTGCGTATATTTTATATATAGAATTATACATTTTCGGAAACCCGACGTTACCAATACTTTGCAGTAGTCCGTGGTCACGGGTAGACTCTACATTATTTCTACTACTATTCTACCAATCCCGTGAAAATAGTTTCATTTAAAATAAATTTCCCCTCGAAAATCACATTTAAGTAAAAGCATTACACCACGCATAGGTATTTTTTATATAACATTTTGTCACTATAACCGTGACGTTGTTGTGACATTCACGTCACTATGTCTTGTGAAATACATTATTAAAACTGAATAGTCGAATTATATAAAATAACAAACTATAATAATGGTTAAATAGCCTCTTTACATTTTTATTATATTATACTTACTTTATTATATTATACTTACTTTATTATATTATACTTATATTATAGTCTTTAGTCAATAAAATAAAATATTTAATAAAATATTTATAACGACATTTCTACAATGAAATACGCGTTTTTACACGCAACCTGTATATTGCTATATTCTACACTAATATTATAAAGTCGAAGAATTTGTTTGGCAGAGAACCCCAATCCCAGTATCTACGTAGTCCACTGTAACTGTGGTCAGAGTTACCTTGGTCACTTAAAATACGACGTGTGACAACCACACCTCTTCTGTTTGTAAATAAAAATAGTTGATAATGTAAAAATAATGAAACAGTATAATTTAGTAAGTAATAGGCACCAAGTGCCGTAACCTCGTTACAGGTGAGACTGGAGTTCGGCAACTACGAATTATTTTAATATATTTGATGATATTTTGATTATCTCGTTATATCGCTATTGTTTTAGATATAACGACGGTGTGACACTTTACTGTAATTTAATGTGTCAGAGGAGTCATTCTAAAAATTATGATCACATTATTTTATTACTGTTTATTTTCACTGAATATTGAGATTTAGAGGTATGTATAAAGATGTACAAAAGTTTTGGTTTTAAGTTTACTAAATAAACAATAGCGAAGATTTTAGTATAAAATGTTATCTATTGGAAGCCAAAGATATACTGAAATGAGAGTCGTACCAAAATTAATCTATTGTTAAAAGCACTTGAACATATTATTTGTCAAAGAAAAAAATCTTAAAAGCGTTATCGGCCCATTGTCAAGAGGCGCGTGCGAAGGGACGTGCGAAGGGGACGAGGGGTGATAATATCAGGAGCGCGAGTCCATCACAGCTCGACTCATATTATTAGAGTAAATTGAATAGCGCCCCACGAGCCGCAATAAAGAGGTGAATGCTGGCCTCTCGGGGCGTGTCGAACCCTTTGAGCTACCAGCGGCGCGGCCCGCGGTAATCCTCCACCACCTTGTTGACATATCGTCGTGTCAACATACCTTACACCTCGTGTAGACGGTAACGAATGTGAATATTATTGAAGGATAAACAACCATCTTCGCCCTTTTTAACCACTTTCTTATCGGGTTAATGTTTGTGGACAAAAATGTAGAGCGATTAGTTGGAATTTGATAGAGTATCCTCTTCGCGTCGATATGGTACGATAGGAAAGATATGTTTCTACTTACTTGCTGGTGCCGTTACAGACAATGTTACAAACGTGATACATCAATTTTCTCATCAATTAAATTCATGGAAGTAAACCAACACTATGCACAAACGCACCGAGTAGGCCTACGACACGTTAAATACGTTTAAGTGCAAGAGGCGCGAGTCGTAGAGCCAACTGAGATACTACTTTGCCGAGCCGCAATTGGCCGTGGTGGTGGTGTCTCCGGTGGTAGCGGTGATGGTGGTGGCGTACCGTGGCGCTGGGCGCGCGGCGGCGGCCAGGCGGGTGGGTCGCGCAGGCGCATGGAGCAGTCGAGCGGCTGGTCGCGCAGGGCCAGCGCGGGCATGGCGCGGCCGCGGCCGCCGGTCGTGGGTCGCGCCGTCTCTCCGAGCGGCCGAGCGTCCGCCCACCGAGCGCGTCCGTGAGGCACTGCCGCGCGCTGCACGCTTTTTTCCTAAGTTTTTTTTTGGGAGAGCGCGCGGGGGCGGGCCCTCCTCCGCCAATGAGAGGCCGCGCCTCCCGCCGCCCCGCGCCCGCGCCCCGCCGCCCCGCCGACACCCGCCGCGCCGACTCCTATTTACGTGGCGTATATTAAAAGGGTTTTCCGCGGTCGTTATGGATTTTCCGATACGTTTTACATACGACCTGTACGCATCGGGCCCCATAGTCGGCCGCTGTACTGTCTGACTCGCCTGATCATTTAATTTTTTTATTTCAGACGACTCTATTGTAGTCAAACACTTAGTCTTGATTTTTTCCTATTGTGTGTTTAAATTTTTTATATTATTTCAAATATTATATTAAATTCAAACTTGTGCTACTTTTAAATATATACCACCTGATTTATTAGTAGAGTAAGTATTTAGGGGTCGTTGACCCGCTACTAGCGATAGAGTCAAATCGAACAAAGCTCTCGGTAATCATTGTGCTGCTGTAATCTTTACACGTGATCTCCTTGTGCGGGGCTGTCGAACTCTTTCAACTCTTTGGCCAAGTAAATCGATTATAAACACATTTTTTTTATTGTAAGATTTTTAGAAATGGTAGAATATATGTATAGTTAGATATATAAATTAATTGTAAATTACTCTCCTGAAATCCTGAATCCTAAATTAACAAAATAGTCGATGTTTATATATTACAATAATAAACGATACTATTTTGCGACTTTAAACGCGATAGTTGCGGGTTTGATTTTCAGTTGGGGGAATAAAATATTCGATATTTTCATTTTTTTCACTCTAGTAACGCGGCTTTGTGTTCGTCGGAAACCACTGTCCGCCGAATTCCTGTGGCATTTTCAAACGAAATTATCTTAATAGAGGACGGAGTATCTTATTAACACTACATGCCAGGTTCCCTCTGCCTTCCCTTCTATGTGCAGAATACTGCGTGAAGCTAATAATGATGATTTGATAAAATACTTTAATTTTATTTAATAAATATTACTTTAGCCACTTAGCAAAATTAAGACTACATTTTTTCAAATACACCTAATGAGTTTTTGTCTGATTGTTTCTGCAGTAAGACATTTTAGGATAAAGACTATAAGAAAATTTGAATTTGAACTCTACTTACATATAAATTTCGTTCATTCGTTAAATCTGGTGCCAAAATAGGTATCATTCAATATATGAAAATAAAACACGAAATATTATACGAAGCGTTTTATAAAAGTAACAAGAAAAACGGAAAGAATTTCAATCGCAAAACTAAGAGGGTACACAAAGGAACTTCAGACACACTTTTAGTTTTTATTTTTTTTAATAAAAACAGCAAGAGACGTGTTCGTTACGGTGACGTGATTTCAATAGGTTTTTTTTATTATGCTTACTGTGATCACATTTTTTATATTCTTAAGCTGTGACAAGTGACTGCAGAAACTTATACAATTACTGGAAAAATAAATTAAGAACTACTTACAAAAAAAGAGAAAATTTGCAGTCTACCTAGTAACCAAGAAAAGCGCGGCGTTAAGTCCGCCAGTGGGGAACGAAATTGTCTTAACACTACATTTCTAGGTTCCCTTTGCATACCCTGCTAGTACGGGATTTAGTAAGAACCTAAATCAATTTGCATGTTTGATTTATACAAATAAAATTCATATAAATATGAAAAGGCAGAAAAAAGTGACTTTAAAAAATAATCTATTGCTATTCATCACACGTAATTGATTAAAGGTATCATTTTTTTAACCTTTACTACAAATCGATAAACTAACATAATCAACTATTCTATCAGTTCCTTTGAAATAATGGACCGTAAACTTAATGCAATGATTACAATGTAATATAATCCTTATCAAGAACTATAAAGGGTGGCAATCACAAAATATTATACATATTTTATGCATACCTTCTTTCTTTTCTTTTGCTAATTATAACAAATGAGTATAATATATATAATCATATCAAAAGAAATCTAAAAGACGATTAACTTAGATAAATATAACGATTAACTTAGTTATACTTGTATGTACACTTGATGCGGACAACATGTGATGTGAGGCTTAACCCTTTTAACACAAAAAAGTATAACATCGATAGAGTCAGTTTTATTTAGATATCGTTTTTTACAATTTTGTCAAAGACAGTTCGGGGTAGTTAGGATTAGGTAAGTAAATTCTATCAAACACAAACAAACTTATTGTACTTTTATCGAATATTAAGCGGCGTATTGAGATGAACAAAGATACTCGGTTGGCAAACCAACATCAGATCAAGGACGCAATTTTTATAGTGACAAAGGACGTGCTGCCACTACAATCTTTTTCTTAATGGCAATTTGTCCTAAATTATATTTAATTAAAATTAAATACATATAAAACATATGCATATTTAAACAACACATTTATTTGAGACAAGACCAAAACTCGATTAAGAACAAAATTCAATACCATAACTACCTCAATAGAAAATATTAAATTCAAGAGACAGTCAAAAACCATATTGAAAACATTTCAATACAACGTTTCTATAATTTATGTGATCGATTAAACCAACGACTCTACATTCAACAAAGGCTTTGTTAAGAGCAGATTGACCCGTGCCGGTGCACAACACCGCGTGCTATTCTCGTGACTCTCTCATTAACTGTCACTTATAAGATTAATCTTATTGCCTTGTGATAAGGCTTTTTTTTGTGGATGCTGGTATGAGATGTGGGTCAGGATCGGGTGACGTCACGACATGGTGTGACATCTGCCACCCCCGCACCTGGACATACCCCCCTGCCCGCGCCCTCGTCTGCACCCACACCCGCCTTCGCCTATACACCCCCGTATGGCACACTCCCGTAGCGCATGCAGATTTATAGCACAACCGAAATTAACACGGATATACTATCCGTGGAAGCGCCAAAATTGTAGGAAAAAATCTCTAGTAATAAATTTAAGTGGTAAATGGTAGAGGCGATTAAGTGGTAAATGGTAGAGAGAAACAGCTTCAGGTGCACTAATTAGCTGTTAAATTTATTTTTTTTATGTCTTGGCACCCACCAGCTACAAATAATAATAAAAAATATTTATTAAATTATTATACATTTTTAGTTCTTGAAATCTGTTCTTTTTAACGAAGTTTTTTTTTGTTTATTTCTTTACAGGGTAGCTAGTAGTAACTAGTGATCTGTGATCTCAAGAGGAGGTTATCGTTATTGCGTTAATATCAATATTTCTTTCTATTATATTGTTAGAATTGAAAATCAGATGTAACATTTCTCGTATTATTATCCTCATTAAGCATCGCCTTAAGAATACTTAGGTTTCGCTAGTATATATGTCGATAGATTTTCTCTGGTTGATGCGTGAATATAATATAAGTAATTTACAATTCGAGGAGCCTCTTCCAGTCAATCTAACTATACATTTCGATACCTTATCTTTAGTCCAGTATTTGCGATGATCCCGTCCAGCACGGGGGACCGTACCCTTTCCAAAGGTGTCGCCGTCACCCGTTAGTAATTAAACTATCTATTCGACAATACAGACGTCAGACGAAATAGATAAATAGGTGTCGTTTATCAGATTTTTATACCATGTGGGCTCTTAAAGTTTTTGTAGTAGATATTGTAGCATTTTTAGCAGAAAACTTCTAATTGATATCAGCTAAGATCTAACCAGACATAGTCTGAGGCCAGTCGTTGCGCAGGGGCACATAGTGTAACTGTAAAACCGAAATGGTTGTGGGTTCGATTCCCACTCGAGGAGAAGAAATATTTACTTAAATTTATATTTCCATTTCCTCTCTCTGGTGTCGAGGCAAAGCGCGTCGTTGTGTTCTGTGACTTAACACGCAATGCCTCCAGAATTCGGCAGAAAGTGCGGAACGGAGAATACAGCGTGAAGCAGATTTTTTTTTTTCAAATCAAACAAATTAGTTTTGCAATATGTATCAATTTCTAAAGGTTTGAGCAAATATATGAATTAGACGTCGCAAAAGCTAACCGAATTCGACCGGCTTTGACATTTGAAGGCGAATTGAGCCGTTGCCACCGTCGCGTCGCCCGTCGCCGAGTCGTTACACTCTGTAAAGACTTAATTATATATCAATTTACTACTGTGTTACGCTTTTAGAAATAAATTTATATTAATTTATAGCCGACCCGCCCCGACTTCACACGGGTAAATGAGAAACTATCAATTAGGTATAAGTTTGCAATGGCTTAATACAATTGTTTCTTGTTTTAATATTTTTAAACAGGTTAAACTATGGGAAAAAAAATTACGATAAAGTCACTATCATGTTTTAATTGTACCCATATTATCTATTATTATTTTTATTATTAGTTATATTTTTTTAAATTATCTAGTTGATTAGATAATTTTAAAAAATAATAACTCTCTATGGATATCCACGGATGCACCGTGTGGGAGTATGAGGGTGTTGTTGATAAGCTCAGAAGAATACTCCAGGTATTCTTCTGAAGAACTGAACACCTAAGTGTAAATTTAAAGGGAACCTGTTATATGTACTTCTCGCTTCTACTTCTACCACGTACATTTACTCTAAAACTCTACTCTAAACCTATTTTAGACAATTTATTGGTAAGTTTAAATTTTTATTTAACTTTTAAAACGTTTCTTTTACAAACGATTGTATCGATCATTTGTTGATCGTAATATTTCTGTGAGCTCTAACTTATTTAAAAAGGCTAACAAATGGCTAATCTACACCCTACTAAAAAGTGTTTGGCTGTTCCTAGTTCCTCTTACACATATAGATGTAGAACTTTTCGCTGGCTTTAACACATCTTACGAAATTATTGTTATGTAGAACAGTCATTTGGAAATATAAGAAAAATATAATAGGATTATTAAAAACTTATTACAATTTATCAATTTTGAAAACTTAATAAACAATTCGACAGTAAAGTAAATTTAATGTATTTAAAAGTACCTTAAAATATGTATGAGATTTTGCTGAAAAAACAGACAGCCAAGTCAATCGTGGCCAATCAAGGGGAGGAGTCCAGATGTCCTGGCGTAAGCTTTTAAGGGCTAATGATGTATTTATTGAGTGCTACAAGAGACGCGTAAGGTTCGGAATGTACATTTACATTATGAGGCGTCGTAGCTCTCCTTTAAGAAACTCTACCGTGCTTAGGAATGAGGGCTTATCGGAACTTTGATTAAATTATAAACATAATCAAGATTTACAAGATGTTTTTTTTTTTTGTTAAACTCACTGTCTCGCATGTAGCAGGGTAGGCAGAGGGAGCCTAGTGTTAAGACACTCTGCTCACTACTTTCCGTTAAATTCTGGAGGCATTGCATGTTGAGTTGCGTAACTCAACGCTGGGCTTGGCC
The DNA here is from genome assembly GCA_917862395.2 of Heliconius sara. Lineage (NCBI taxonomy): Eukaryota > Metazoa > Arthropoda > Insecta > Lepidoptera > Nymphalidae > Heliconius > Heliconius sara. The sequence continues at coordinate 8,003,486 of OU860798.1, forward strand.
TCGAAACCGGTGGAAAGAAATTATAATAATAATAAAAATAATAAATTTTTAATTTCCTCGACTGGCAATCGAACCTACAACCTGTCGCATTTACAGTCACACGCTTGTGCCCCTGCGCCACGGCAGGTCTAACAAAATTTATTAGATGTCTTTGATATACATTTTGAATTAGTTTAAATGCCATATTCATCAAAATATTTGTGAATTATGCGCGTTTTTAAAACAAAATCATGACTTAAACTTATAATTTCAAAATTGGATCAAATAATATGAGTAAAATCTCGAATCGAGTATCAAGGCCAGTTGTGGTGCAAGAGCACATAGGTGTGATTGCAAGCGCGACAGATTATGGGTTCCATACCCACTCAAGGAAATAAATATTTAATATTTTCATATACTTCTTGAGTTCCACTACTCAACACGCAATGCCTTAAAAATTCGACTTAAAGTGGAGAACTTTATGGGAACGAAGTATAATGTTAAGTTGTAGGACGTGACTATTTAAGGCATATTGGTTACGTATGCGATATTTATGTAGTATTTGAAAAGTTATGAAAGATTGATTTAATGTTGCCATTATACTTTAAAAGGTTGTATTAGTATCATAAATATGACGAAATTAATATCTTTTGAATTTGATATTAGATAAATAATAAAAAACACCTTACTTTGGTACTTATAGTTGGTATAATAACAAAACATATAAAATATTCTAATATACGTTACAAATAAGTATTGCCAAATAAGACTTTGAAAGACTAAGTTACTCAATAATAAAAAAAACTTTTGATTTATACATTTTTTTGAAATACCAATAGATGTTTCATAATAAAAAAAACACATAGATACAAACAAGCTAAAATATTCTCTAAGTTCTTTGAAAAGAAAATCATAAAACAATTTCAAAAGAATCAAACAATTTCAAAAGGTTTCACGAATCAAACATAAATTTTCTTTTAATTAAAATTCTCAATGTATTTTGTATACATTACAAATCGGCATTGAGGTCCGTCAAGGCAGGACATCGCCAAATATATATCTCGTCTTTGACACCTGTGTAAAAAGATTACAGATACGGATTCGCCAATACCGTATTTGGTTTGTATAAGGATGTTACATATAAAAGCGTCATGGCATATTTGTATAACATTTTCTAATACGTAATGTGTTAAAAACTTTGGGTTCATTTACTTTAAGCTTTGCCCGCGAGATCACGAAAGCATTTGTATTTTTATATATGTACAAAATGATTATTTTTATATTATAGCCACAGGATAGTATATTTTTTTTGCATATTTTTTACTAAAATCTTCAAGAATATGAGTACAAAGTTTTCTGATAATCGTTTGAGTAAAAATCAAATCAAAAATCAGCTTCACGCTGTATCCCGCACACTGCAGGGTAGGCAGAGGGAACGTAGTGAAAGACACTCCGTTCCCCACTTTCTGCCGAATTACGGAGGCATTGCGTGTTAAGTGGCAGAACTCAACGCCGCGCTTCACCTCGACACCAGAGCGAAGAAATGGAAATATAAATTTAAGTAAATATTTCATCTCCTCGAGTGGGGATCGAACCCACAACCAGTCGGTTTACAGTCACACTTTGTGCCACTGCGCCACGACCGGCCTCAAATCGAATCGTTTGAGTAGTTTTATCGTAAAACGTAACAAACAAACTTACATTCACATATTTAATATTAGTATGATATGATAAGTAGCCTTGAATTAGCCATTTGACATATTCAGTGTGCTCATTGTTAAGATAAAAAGAATCAAAGCAATAACATCAAAGTCAGACAAAAAGCTAATTGACACATTTTTGTGATTTGTACCTAATTGAGAATAAAAATAAAACATTATTTGAGAAGACCATAGACATACACGTATAGCGACATTCTCTTCATTCCGTCTACTAAATGTATTTTCTATAATTAACGTAACACAGAGCCGTGTTTTCTTTGGCCTAACAAAGATATGATCGTTTTGATCTTATAACAATAAAAAAAGTAACCTAGTTACAATTACACAAAGATATATAAATAAAATATAACGAAAGTAATTTTAAAATATATGTATAATTTTGTTCATGTTAAATATGCTAAGAATTATTTTAATCAATTGTAAATAACAACGTTACGTGTATAATACTAATAATTAGTATAAATACAATGAAGTAGTTATGTAAAGTGATGTGTAACTCACGCATGCGCAGGCGCAGGTCGGTGGGTGGGCACGCGTTGCGCAGGAGACGCTGCAGACGCGACGCCGGGTACTGGAGCCACGATCTCTCATTGCGTCGCTGAAACAAGTTAATTAATATTAATATATTATGACTGAATGTGAGTGATAGGCAGAAAGAATCTGGAGACAAAATACTGCAATCCCCATTTTATACCCAAAATGGAGACCAGAACTCAACATCGCAGCTTGTCTTACCAGAGCGGGAAAATTAATATACATATGTAATAAAGTGTGCGTGGCGCAAGGGCACAATCGTGTGATTGTAATGGTTCGATTCTCATTCAAAGGAATTATTTGTTTAATATTATCATTACCTCACTCTGATAGCATGGAAAAGCGCAGCGTTGAGTACCGCCACTCAACATGCAATTCCTCGGAAATAAAAAAATAATCATTCATTGGCTACAACTCCATTAACTTGATAAAATTAATTTAAGCCGTGTGCATAATAGGCCGTAATTGTCAAGAAGATTTCTCACTTTCGCAAGATGTTGGCATTGAAACATATATAGCGTTTGTTTTGTTTACTTCACGACGTAACACGTGTAACATTAATAACTAAATTGCTTCGTTTGCATGCACTGTGGCACTGTGCACTGTGCGGCACTACGTGGCACTGTGCGGCGCTGTGCACTGTGCGGCACTATGTGCTCACACGCTGGACGCCACGCACATTGACAGTGCAAGCATCACAGGTGCGACATTAGACGTAACAAGCATTAGAAAACATAACAACAGTCAACAAAAAGAAACATTCTTTATATAAGTTTTCGCTTTTTACTGCAATTACGCGTCGACCGCTCCGCGCCGCCCTCCGGAACAAATTAACTATTAGATTCTCACGCCGATTATTGTATCTAATTCTATATCTATTGTGTCCAGCGTAATTATATATCTAATTGGATTTGTAAAGGGTTAGTCATAATTAACGAGGTATTTGCGCGAGGCAAGGTCACCGGGCCGGCATTCTTTGGAGTATTTAAACTCATTAAACACATTCAAATGACTCGTGTCCGCTGAAAATTTTCCTCGTCTGCGACCGAGCGGGAAACTTTTATAGCGGTCTTTTATAAAACTGTAAAACATATTTGAGGGGGTGGCAGCCCGCGCTGGCGGACGGGGCGCGCCAGACATTTATTAAATAGTCCATCCAGAGCCTCCCTTTTTCAGTTGGAATGGTAATGTGGAGTGTAAAATACATAGGAGTAGGCGGCGCCTCGCGTCGTCCGCCGCGACGCTCGCCGTCTCTCTCGGTAATGTATTCACGTTTCCGAGCGAGTCATTTTTTATCGCAGTCGCGCGGCGCATTAGAATTTCCACGCGAGAAAATTTCACGCACTCGGTCGGGCGGCGGCAATGACTAGGACAGGCGATTACTACCCTTTCAGTCTCCAAAATAGAGGTCATGTTGGTGTGTGGAGGAATGCTTGCGGGAGAGTACTCGGCACTCAGTGTGAGGCGGGCTGGGAGCTACATTGTAAATTCCGGCGACGCGCGGGAGGGGCGGCTAAAGGCGCGGGCGAGCGCAGGGCAAGAGGCACGGGCGCGGGCGCGGGGGGAGGGGTGAGGGAGGCTCACCATCCACTATTGATATTTCACTGCATATTCTACAGTCCTCACAAAGGACCACCGAACCTAGTCCGCGTATCCTGTTCTTCAAGATGCACTGGAAAATTTAAAACAATGTTTATATTTCGAATATCATACAGTAGTAGTCGGTCTATCGAGTCAAATATGAGATCTGTAATACATTTTCATATCGATACTACAGGAAGACTGCCTATTCTGACGACGAGCACCTTGACAGCACGATCTTATAATACCTTCTCAAGCAATCATCATAGTCTATCTAAAGCATTTTAGTTTCCTATGTTTATGAAGTAATCGTAGTTAGGCTGGGCTTAATGAATTTTTTTTGGATAATTACAAAATTGAAAATAAATAAATAAATTTTAAATTGTTTTATTTTTACTATAATATCACAATAAACTTTTCATACAGATTATAAATCGTCGATAACTTTTTTGCATCTATTACATGACATAAATACAACAATTATTGTATAATTAAGTGCAAATAATACATTACTATATTTTCATCTATCAGTCTTTTAAAGTCCAACTGGAAATTGTCCTCCGCTCATGTTTAGAAGTTGAGCTGTGCTCTTTGAATCCAGCGGAGTCCCGCTGTCTTCTCTCTATATTTATTCTTTAATATTTTAAAATAACTGATAGGTGAAGGTTTTTACCCTACAACAGAAAAAGCTCTCTCTATAAATTAAACAAACAGTTAAAAGGAGCTGATAATGTTTAAACGGTTGCACATATTTTGCGTTCATCTTTCACTTATCTTTTTCTGTAATAAAGCTTAAAATTGCTACTGCAGTACCTTAAATACCAGGTCACGCACTAGGACCACTAAGACCCGCATTTATAAAATGGTAGATTTCAATTCTACTAACATCATTTAATTAATTATTATTATTATACTTTTTATAGGATATTATAATTGAGAAAATTTGTAAAGATTAATGCTAGTTTCAATATGAACAACTTTTTCAGTTGTCCCCGCGTAATATTTTTACACACTTGTACCTGTAACTAAATGTTCTCTACTTAAAACGACAGGTGCGCCAAACATTTTTTCTATATCCAGCACTTTAAATATTATATACTAAATACAAAATACAAAATATAACTAAATACAAAATATAACTTACTATTATAATCCAAAAATCAAAAAGTTCTATAAAGAAAACCGTAAAAAATTGTGAGAGTCCGCTATCACAACGTCGCACTCGTTTCGCCGCTTCGTTTCGTCCGTCACCGGTGCCGTCGCGTAAAACACGATCATTGCACTTGGTTTCCCAACTTTAACGCGCCAATGCATGTTTTTTCAATACTTCCCAAAGTTAAAATAGTTTTAAACTAAATTTAATACAACAAAATGTTCAATATTTTTGACAATATTTACTAAATAGACATAAAAGTTTTTTTTTACTACATTACTTTTTACTACATTTTTTTTTACTTTATGTTGTATTTCGCATGTAGCAGGGCGGGCAGAAGGAGCCTAGTGTTAAGACACTCCGCTCCCCACTTTCCGCCGAATATTGGAGGCATTGCATGGTGAGAGGCGGAATTGAAATCTTCACTCTGGTATCATTTTTTTTTCTGGAAAAATGAAAATATGAAATATTTCCTTTCTTCGAATGGAAATCGAACTCAGAACTGTCCCGTTAACAGCCACACGCTTGTACCCCTGTGCTTCGACTGGCCACTTTACGTAAAAGAATAATAAGCACTTTAATTTAATTAACAAAAAAACTACTATTATAATAACTTTCTGCTAAATATAAAAATAAGAAAAAAACTGAGAGGCCCGTCATCATGCACGGCAGCCGTTATCGCGTGGCAAAGGTGAAGGCCTGCGGAAAGGGCACGTAACGGGATCTCTGCTTTCCCTCGACCTTGGACGAGTTCAACCCTTCTAGGTAACTTCGACATGTTAAAGTAGATTATACTTATCAAGTATATTATTTACGCTACCTTTTTTATTAACTTGTACCTAGTATAATATTATAATGATAGAAATCCTCCTAACTGGACAGAAAAAGGAAAATGAAATAAACAATGACGTCTTATATTATTTTTGACTGTTTTTTATAATGAAAAATTGAATTAAAAAGCAAATTTACTTATATATTTCCGTTAGACTTCGCACGATATTTCATTATAATGAAGACGGAACATTTTATTACTTAACGAGAAATCCAATTTTTGACGTAATCTGGCACTTATCAAAGCAATTATTCATGGCAAGTTGCACTTAAATTTTTAAATTTATCTCGAGATATACGAAGTGCATTGTTGATTATGCACTAAGTTTTATTGTTTTGATACATTTAATATGGAAACAAGGAGATTGACGACAGGCAGCGGCGCTATAAACCGCGCTCGTTAACTGCGCCGGCGCAGCGCTCGCTGCCTGAGTGCTCAGTGAATTAACGCTATTATAAATACTCGATTCTCGTGTTGTTTCTAATCGAATAATATTCTTTAAAGATATCGAACATATTATAGTTTTTCATAATTCCAGTACAAAGTTTATCATATCACTATGAATAAACGATATTGTGTTAATAATTAGATATTATAATGAAGTCTACAGTATAGCAACAATAATCTACGATAACGCCTGATAAAAAATGAGGTTACTTTCTAATTAAAAACATTTACAAATGCGTTTTTCATTCGATGATACTTATTATTTCTAACATTGTTACATTTGTGTCTTAATAAAAGAGCGTTATAGGATTATTTATATCAGTATTACTTTGAATTTAGTTCATATCGTCAACGAATTATTCAATAGCCTACCTTCTAAACATACGAATGAAGCGGTAGCTCATTTCTGGTAATTGATGACTTAGAGGTAGACAACAAAGTGTTGAGACGGTTGTCACGAGCCTCGTTCCCGGAAATTAATATTGTAATTCCATTTTATATTACATAATTTTTGGATAACAAATCGTCAATAATGAATAGGCCATCATTATACTGTGGGGTAGTGACTAATTGCACACGCAATGATGGTAGGTTCGAGGTATAAGCATACCTGACTTATGCCTTGCGGTGTATCTATAAATGGCAAAAAGGTGAAATAAAAATAAATACTAAGGGATTATAGAAAAGTGACCGTATCTGACGCTAACATCTCTCTGAGAGTCACTTATTGCAGTTTAATTTACACAGTTCATTATATCATTATAAAATTTACTGCATAAAAGAATATTGCATGTGTGTGTGTGTGTGTGTGTGTTTGTTTATGTGTGTAAGCTGTAGCTTGTGTTATTTTAATGTTATTCTGTAAATAGATATATTATAGTATTACTATTTTCAATCCGTTACATTTCAAGGTTAAATTGACATAATATAATAGTCAAAAAACATTTCTCAGAACACATAAACGTAACATATATATATTTATAGCACTAAAATACTGAGAAGCATATAACTAATAAAATTGTACTGCGAATAAAGTATCTGAATTAAAATAGTTATGTTTGTATCTATTTATATTAGTAAAAGTTTAAAAACAGCTTCGGAAAGCATTAACGATGCTGACCTTTTTATATCACTTGATAATTAAAAAGTGCTTCACTGATTAAGTACTGTTTCAATCCTCATTTCCATTTCGCAACTTCATTGTAATGAAAAGGGCAGTCTACAATTAAAGAACTGCTCCATAAAAATTGTTCAATAAGTAAATAGTAATATGTTTACTGAGTTCATGAGAAATGAAATATAAAAAAGCAGCGAACTAAAATAAACTCCGACAAGAAAAGTACTTGAATTACAAGGACTATATTTCTTGTTTTATCAAAACATTTTAAAATATAGTTTTATATTCAAACAGCATATAAAATCATCTATTAGTCACCGGAACGAAAAACTCAGTCGTAAATCAATATCATTCATAATATAGTGTGTACAATGTATACAGAGGTGCGCGCGCGCAGGCTTCGGAGAAGGAAGCGGCTCTCGGAACAACACCTGCGCACTTGCGATGCGAGACCTCACGCGTCTATTATACTTGACGTGTAATAGACGATCATTGCCCGTAATCTTCATATATAATCGATACTAACACTGCTGGATATTTAATCAGAATTAAATTTGAATTGTGTTAAGATTTTAAATGGCTTTAGTACGATTAATATAATTATTATGATCTTTATTGTTATTTTAATTATTTATTCATGTGAGGCCATCATGGCGCAGATATCGGACTGTAAGTGATGGTTGCGAGTTTAATCTCCACTCTTGAAATGATTGATTGATATTAATTAGATTATTTTTATTTCCTCAATCGTTGAAAATTCTTATGGAGTAAAAAACCAGCCAAGCGCGGTCCGGGCTCTCGCACCGAGGGTTCCATACAAAAATTGGACAAACAGACAGATGGTTGGATGGAACAACATGTTATAAGATCACTTTGTTCTTTTCAGTAAGATCACCTTTCCTTTTTTCCTTAAAAAGTACGAAATCCTAAAAATGAAAATTTGATTTGATTTATTAACATCCACAGCATAATTGTTAAAAAAAATGCAAAACCGAAGCCTTAAAGTAAATTGCAGAGTTCAAAATGTAAAAGTTAAAATACATTAGCAAAATAAAATTTTGACATAATTCTTTGTTTGTCGGAGGAACAAAACGCACATCTTTATAGATATTAGGGTTAAGTTATCACTGTAGCGAAAAAAGGTTTCACAAAGGCCTAATAATGACGGCAAACTTTGTAAAACTCATTCTAACTTTCGAAATATTAAAGTAATTGAAAATAATTATAATTATTATTCACCTTCTAATTCCAAAAAAAAAAATTCTACACTACGGAACCAAAAAAAGGACATTAAAAAAGTAAAAAAATCTGAGTACAGCGAGTTTTGAACATGCGTCTCTTGGAAACCGTTTTGATCACTGAGCCATAGGTTCTCATCAAGGTGCGCCGATTTTTTTTAAGATTATTACAACTTATTTACATCCTGTCTTGTAGGGCTCTTGTTACACTTTATAAATACTAGGCGATATCATGAAATGTTATTCACCATGTTACGTGTAAGTACGCCGATGTGCGTGTTTCAGACAATTCTATAACAGATTGACCTTTAAAAGGAATTTTCGTAAAAATATCTTTTGTCAATTACTAATTATTTATTGCAGTAATAAATAACACATAAACAATTAACTTAGAAAGTTTTATAAATTTGATGTATAAACTTGCTATTATAATTTTTTTATTGTTTTTAATCTTTTTTTATTTTATTTTGTTTTCAATTTCACGCTGTTGCTACTTGCACGCATATAGCAGGATAGAAATAGGAATCTTATTGTTACAACACTATACTTTCCCCCGAATTCGAGGCATTTCGTATTGAATGGCGGAAATCAACGCCGCGCTTTTCTTTGGCTAGATCAGAGTAAATAAATGAAAATATTAATGAATAATAAATAATTTCGAGATGAAATCTAACCCACAATCGTCGAGATACAATCACACGCTTCTGCCCATGCGCTACGATGGCCTCATCATCAAAATAAAAATCGACGATTTTTTTTAAAGAAATTCAGTCTGTAAACCTACTATTGTACTATTTTTAATTATAATGGATGGAAGAATGTAGACATGAAAAGTTAGTAAAACGAAATTAAATATATATTTTTTATATTGGTTAGTTATTTATTTCTGTTTTCTTTTAAGAATGCCTTCTATAAAAACTATGAAAGGTTGTTAAATAGAATCATCATATATGAGATTTAGAAACGAATTTAAAACTAAACACAATTCTAAGTCTTTACTAAACAATTACTCATTTTATATATTAAAGATAAATAATAGTAATAAGCTGAAGAAATTTAAAGGCTTATTAATGTAGAAAATCAATATATTTTCAATTTACAACATGCTTCCAAAATTTCTACTCTCCCCGTCTTTCCTCTTATTCAAATATATAATTAAAAAACACAAAAAAATGCATTAAGAAGTAAAAAAACATAATATTTTCCATAAAACATTAATATACAAAAAGCGAAAGATTAAATTGCATAAACACAGTATTAGTACAAAATATGATTAATAGTGTGGAGCGAGTCGAAGGGCAATCAATCTCATGTGATTGATGGTTATCAGAGTGTGTCGCATTTACATACGTACATACATACATGTCACCGCGCAAAACTTATATATAGTTTTACATATATAGGAGAATATAGAAGGGTAGTAGGGAAGCTTAGTGTCAAGACACTCTCGTTCTATATGTCGCAAAAGTTCATGATTTCGATGATGTGATTCACATTCAATGTCATGGTTCAGGGGCACAAGCGTGCGACTGTAAACGCGACAGGTTGTGAATTCGACTCCCATTCGAGGAAATGAAATATTTAATATTTTTTGACTCTGGTCTGGTGCCTGAATGGGAATGGAGTGTCTTACTTTACTGTCGTCATTAGGTTCCCAGGTTCTCTCTGACTACCCTGCTATGTGCGGGATACAGCCAACGCCGAGCTGAATCTAACCAAAGCGGAAAAAATAAATGCATTCAAATAATGCTTATAACATTGCCAATTCTAAATAGAACTCACCACCATACAATGTACTTATAGAGACATTTCCCAACTGCCTTGATGGTATTATTATATTTATGAGCTATTAAATCTTACTTCCACATTGTATTTACATTTAATTAATAGATGCGAATATTAATGACACAATACAAAGGAACGATTGCATTATAAAAAACTGTTTCACTTCAACTGTCAATGGCACTGACAACTGTGTTGATATTGTGATTTGTTATGAAGAACATGATGAATGTATGTTGGAAGTCTAAGAGCTGTAACTTAAATGATATGTATGCTGTAAAAATCTATATATTTAAAGTCATATAGAATCTTTATGTAGGTCTCGCGTATTGTGAGAATAAAAGTAGAGACGCTGTAATTAAAATAATTAAAGGTGAGTGTTAAGAGAAAATATATTTACTAACAGGCACAAGGGCACAAAGTGTGACTGAAAATGAGACTGGTTGTGGGTTCGATCTCAACTCGGCGAAGGTTAATATTTATTTAAATTTATATTTCCATTTATTGGCTCTGGTGTCGAAGCATAGTGTGACGTTCTGTTTCGTCACGCAACACGCTATGCCTCCAGATTTAGGCGGAAAGTGAGGAATGGAGTGTCTTAGCACTAGATTCCCTCTGCCTATCCTGATGTGTGTGGGATACAGCGTGAAGCTGATTTATTTATTTATTATTTATGACTAGTAATCGCTCGTAATTTTGATTGCGTTAATTTTAAAATCTATTTTTTTTTCTTGTTCCCATAGTAATTTCAAGAAATTCTTTCTTAGTGCTCTCCTATACTCCCCTACTCCCCAATCCACCCAACTTACCTACCAAATGTTAACTTGCCAAGTTCAGTAGTGTCGGTTGTGCGTTGTCTGTCAATTATTTAGTATACAAAAGATATAAACATATATGTACAGGATGTAACTCGATTGACGGATCAACGCTTGTATATGGATAACGAACCACAGCCATTTTCAGTGATTCAGCAGATAGTTAAGAATTTGTGATTTTTGGGAATAATTCTGATTCTTCAAGCAAACTAACCTAAGATTTTTTTGTCAATATAGCTCAATAGTAGGCCTTTTGTGTAGTATAATTATTAAAAACTGTCTGTTTTAATTCTTGAAAATGACATAGTAACAAAAATCGTTTTTAATTTAGTAACTTTTTGGTTCAAAAACTTTCAAGTGTTGTTGCGTTTGTAACTATAGCTTTAGTATGTTTCCCTGCAGGAAACATGTTTGTGTGACTGATATACGTAGTGGTCACATGGTCACACAAACAGTTCAAGGTCGATGTCGCAGGAGGATGTCTGACAAGGATACTGATAAGGATAAAGTCAGTTCAATCGTTGCCTGAAATCGCCTCCACAGGTGTCACCGGGATGTGCTGAACAATGACATACACAGTGCTCGTATATAGAAACATTTGCATTCACCGTGTGTCGTATGATGATGCTATCTGTATTTATTGCTGCATATTTAATGGGGATACCTGCTTTTATTATAGGATTGTATTTACTTGCATGTAATTTTACCTTCTTATTAATTTTATCTCGATACTGATACTCTGAAATAGTTAAATTTTCAGCTTCACGCTGTATCCCGTATATAAAATGGTAGGCAGAGGGGAGCCTACTGTTAAGACTCTCCACTCTCCACTTTCACCCCAATGGAGGCATTGCGTGTTAGGTGGCGTAACTCAACGCCGCGCTTTTGCCTCGGCGCCATAGAGAAGAAATGAATATATTAAATATTTCATTTCTTCGAGTGGAAATCGAACCCACAACCTGTCGCATTTACGGTCACGCGCTTGTGTCACTGCGCCACGACTGGCCCTTGTATGCATTAAATTTGATTATAACATTACGTTAGTGGTAAAATTCAACTGTGCGGTCCACTACAGTAAGGAAAACTAATTCATCCTCCATTATCCTTAAAAAAATCAATATAATTATTCACAATTCATTAAAACGAAAAAAGATATTTTATATTTATATATTGACTTTCATTAGAAAGTAATAAATTATCATATCACACTAAAGCGTCCAAAATCAACGGAAAGACGTACCAATATTTCAAGGAGCATATTCAAATGACACTTCCGCTTCTAAATGAATGAATGGATATTGTAAATGAACCGATAATGAATAGTGATGTGACAGTGGCAAATCAAAAAATCAAGTGTTTCTATATGCACTTGTAGCGTGACTCGTATGCCAGTCACGAGTCACGCAGGTGTGCGACGCGCGGCCCGCATCGCAAGTACCGAGCTGTACGTACACTACGGTTATATCTATAATATATGTATCTATTGACCAATAATATCCACCAAATTCGTCGCAATCACTAAGAACAAAGCATCGATTCGTCCAATAAAATCAATTCAATAACAACAGTACAAAGTATTTTTCAAAATGTCTTATACACTGCAAAAATCAAACAACTTTTATGAATATTTATAGAGGATGCATTTAAAAAGAAAGCCTGAACGATATGTACAGCGTTTTATAGCGCATTGTGACGGTCCTTTGGGTATAATCCAATGATATATTAAGTCAAGCGTATGAACGAAAAACATCCATTCATTGATATGAGTGTTCATTGTTCCAACACTTTTTTAATATTAAAAAGTATTCATGGTATTCCTGGGACCGTCGTGGCCCAGTGGCACAAGGGTGTGACTGAAACGCGACGGGTGTGAGTTCGACCCCCTCTCGAGGATATGGATTATTATTTCTTAATACTTTCATTTCTTCGCTCTGGCACCAAGGCAAAAGTTCGGCGTTAAGTTCTGCCACTTAACACATAATGCCCCGTAAAATTCGGTGGAAAGTGGGGAAAGGAATGTCTTATCATTATGTTCCCTCTGCCTACTCTGCTGTGTGCGGGATACAGCGTGAAGCTGTCAAGCTGATTCGTGGTTATTGTACCTTATTGCTATGTCAATAATTCTACAAATTAAATATTCTATAATAATTCAATAATTCTACAAATTAAATATTCTATAATAATTCAATAATTCTATAAATTGAGATCGTCGTGGCGTAGGGGCACAAGGATGTGACTGTAACGCGACGGTTGTGAATTTGATCCTCACTCTGGGAAATTAATTATTATTTTCATTTTTTCGCTCTGGCACCAAGCCCGACATTGAGTTGCGCCACTCAATAATTCAGTGAAAAGTGGAGAACGGAGTGTCTTAACACTAGGTTCCCTCTGCCTACCCCTATGTGCGGGATACAGCATGAAGCTGTATTCAATAATACAGCTCTTAATTTCTTTTATTTTGTGTGCTATATGAATAACAAAATGCCTTCAACAATAATAATCGTAAAAATAAGATGATTTTCATTATCACTCACGGAGATCGTGGCGCGGTGTGCATCGACTGCACTTGAGGTATGTACTAAATGTTTATAGGTACTTTAACAATATTCAAGTATTGTTTTATACAAAGCCTTCCAAGCTTTGGACGTTTTATTATAATGATTATTGTTGTAAAGAACAAAGTGAAAAAAACTACTATTATAAAAGAGCGATTTTTTAGCGTCACGCTGTATCCTACATACATAAAGATAGGCAGAGAGAACCTAGTGTTAAGACACTTTTTACCTCAAGACGTTCCCTCTGGCTACTCTGATGTGCTCGGAATACATCGAACCCACAACCTGTTGCTTTTACAGTGACATGTGTACAAAACACACATTTACCTCAGGTGAAAGAGTTCACGTTAGTAAAAACTGTGAAAGCTGCCCATATAATCCAACAGATATACTTGTAGAACTTGGAGATATGCAAGGATTGAAGAAAATATTCAAATAAAATACTTTTTATTTGATATGATTTGTACTTTATATATATAGTATGTAGTTCTAAGTATGTAGGTTCAATTAATAATATTAGGCTTCAATTTTAACATCAATGTCAATTGTCTGGTTTATAAATTGACATTAATATTTAACTATTAATATAACACAAAGCCACCAGAACAAAAGGTCATCACTATATAATATAAAGCGTACCAGCGTCTACATATCGTAAACAACATTAAAACCCGGCTTATAATATGCAAAACTGGTTCCAACAGTGTAATAAAGTAAAATTGAAGTTGTTAATTTGTGAGAGCACGGAACATCATGCGTGACCCGACCGCGCCGCGATCTGCAGATAGGCACAGATACCGAACTATATAGTATGGTAATATTTCGCGCTCGTGCTTGCCAAGTGGCCGACTTGCCAAGTGGCTGGCTTAATTATATCATATCGGCCCATCTGGAGATAAATCACGATGTACACCATAACTCACCACGACATCGACACTGTCCCTACAACTGATCTGGCCGCGATTATGCAAGCTTTGGACCCACCAGCCTATTAGCTTATCGGTTTATATTGAATTTTTCGCCTAAATTATATTAAGTTTTTTTTAACTATAATATGATACTAAAGTCATGTGTCAATAAATATTTGCTATTAAATCAATTAAATCATTTTTGCTCAACCGCTGTCGCAGTAAATTGTATTTTAAACAGTTAAATCGGCGTCAATTCAAAAAAAAAAACCTAAGTTACAATAAAAACCAACTATGTACTTGCGTGTACTTACCTGTAAACAAAATGAATGAATAGTAAATTTTAAATAATATCCTAGCATGTTGAGCTAGGGTATAGTTCGCTTCACGCTGTATCCTGCACTCAGCGGGGTAGGCAGAGAGAACCTAGTGTAAAGACACTCCGTTCCCCACTTTCTGCCGAATCCTGGAGACATTGCGTATTGAGTGGCAGAACTCAACGCCGATTTTTTTTTGTATAGTTCGCAGGTCGCGACGCGGGCGGGCACGTGTGGTGTCGATATCTCACGGCGATCAGACACCGATGTCGCCGAAATATGCACCACGATTAAAGATACTACGCCAAGTGTTTAGCCTCTGTCAGGGCTACCACTAGTGACGTACAGGTGAGTAAACTATTTGTGTCTAGTAGTAGTGTTATATATAGTAAAACATAAAAGTAATTTTAACGAATTAGGTATATGCAAAGAGAATTCTGTCGAATTGATAACTTCCTTTTATTACAGAAGTCGATTAGAAAGTTCTCTTCTTATCTGCGACTTCAAAAAAAGACTCGTAAATATCTTTAGAAGAAAAGGGAGGATCATTGACCACCAGACATTCCTATTGGATATTTATTTTGAAGTTGTATATCGAAAGGCGAAACATGTTTTGTATATAAAACCAATATTCTTTATCTTATAGGATATATAAAATAAGGAATTACTAAATAATATATAAAATAAATTAAATGTTTCCTTTTCCATTATTTACTAGATACTAAGTTTCTCTTTTTAAGATTTATCATATTTTGTAGGTTTCCCCGGTTTCTATATAAATATATGTTACAATAATTTAACATTCTAATGTCAACTACAGCCCTGCCTTTCCCTTCGCCTCCGTACGAGACGGCGTCGCGCCGATGCCGCATCTACATACTTCCCACGACAGACACTTTCCTCGCATCTTAATCAGATCCACTGCGTTACGACCTAGAGCGTCTTTTTGATAATACCGTGTTGAAACAAATAATCAAATAAAACATCGCGTTATGAGAAATGGCTTTGAAAAGGTCACGTCATATCACGCGATGCTCGTAGCTCCAGTAATTGCATATATATGGGGAAATTACAATTTATGCTGTATTTGGTTTTTATGGATATTAATTTGTTTATTATGATATATTTATTTTTAAATATATATTTTGTGATAGTTTTTATTTACTAACATATATTATGCAATTTAGGGACGTCTTTATCACTGCTCCGTACTAAAATATTTAAAATGTAAAAGAACAATCAATTTCATTATTTTCATAAAATATAACGTGAAGAGGATACCAAAAAATAAAAGCTTTTACAAAACATAAAAAACACAAGATAACGTTTGTCATATACTGGTCTCAAACTATACAATTACAATTTTGAACCTACTACCAATATCCTTGATTATTTTTCAATTGCTCATGAGAGAAAACCAATTTGGGTCACTTCTAAGATGTATATGTGCTTATATCTTTTAGTAGCACCTCATATATCGGGCATGTATAGGTACAAAATATATGAAAATCTCAGCGGACGTCTGCGCCGCTGCGTTCCGCTGCATGATTTTATCACTTTTCAAATAATCCCGCATTAATTGCTCGCTCCGACATTATGATAACATTTATTAGCTCCAAATTGCAAGTATATTACGAAATTTACATCGAAATAATTTACTTGCATGTGAATATATGTATATGTTACCGGCAATTTGTATTATTTGATGTTTTATACTATATCTCGGCCATGTAACGAATACCTGCTGACGTCCAGGCACGGTATGAAAAATTTTGAATATAATTGTCCTATTTTTTTTGCAAGATTCCGAGGCCTCCCGACTTACTATTTCAAGACTACTTTTAACCACCCAGATCAATCCGATGGGCAAATCATCTTCCAGAATGTATACTAAAAGAAATAGTACCTACAGAATACTTTTATGTAAATGTAAATTTTGGCTTGCTAGTACAACATAGTTTTCTTCATTTCTAAACAACCCTTAGGACGTCAAGCGGGGGAATAAAGTCTCCTGTAAAGGGCTAATAATAAATTCACATTTTTTCATTGTTCTTAGAAACAATTTTATCTGTGAAAGGGCCCCACTTTCAAGTTACTAGTTAAGAACGTATTCGACTAATAATCTCAAAATTTCAGCCTTGCTAAAATGACGTTGGTCGGGGGGCCCTGGGATCTTAGGCTACTAGGTAATGACTAAAATTTCCAAGGATTGTATGAAGTACCTTCTGTTCCACCGGTAATATATTAAATAAATAGATTTTGGGCCATATTACATTTTTTAACTTGAAAATTACTAACCCAATCTGCACAAAAAATCGTTAGATCTGGTGCGTTAGTATATTTGTAAGGACTGATGAAAATCTGCATTATATAAGAAAGTAAGTTTCGGTATTTTATAGAATACCTAGACAAAGTATAGAATAAATAACATTTCATACATTATACGGTTTTGGTATTCTATATATTGCCAAGCTATCGGATAGCTTCACGCTCTACCCCGCACACAGGCAGAGGCAGAGGGACCTAGTGTTAAGGCTCTCCGTTCCCCATATATTGAATGGAATACCGAATTATGCAGATTGCCGGTAACATATACATATGTAATTGAATAATCGTTGCGTCGAACTTTTTAAGATGTAATAAACATTAATAAATTACTGCAGTTTGCGATGCATGCCGTTGTAAAGTTTATTTTGTGAACGAAGTTTATGTTAACTGTAATTTAATGAGATATTTATGTAATTGAAGTGTAAGAATAATAAAAAATACGTGAATATAAATCGTATTGTCTGTGTGCGTGCGTCGGGTCGCATTGTCCATTTCTGTGCATACTGCGTATTCAAATATCGATAACGTTCTTGAGAATTACAAGAATATTATTTTGTATATTTTTACAACATATACATTTTTTGTGTGTGTATGTGTCTAACTATACATGAGATCTCCATTTGGAAATCTTGAATATTACAATCATTTGAATATTACAATCATTTTTATGTAGACGATTTCGTAGTACATTGTACGGCACGGTGTTGAGTTCTGCGGTAAATTATGTTTAATATTTATGCGAAAGTATTGCATTGCATATTTCGTGTAACATTAAAAATTAAATGTGACATACTCAACGGTTTACATACTAAAAATATTTAAAGTGAATTAATGTTCTTATTTTGTTTTCATTTGATCATTTTATAACAAATCTGCTACCTAACAAGCAAGACTCATTGTCACGTTCCGCCTGAGCTAAGCGTGCAAGAGAGAGCGCGGGATAAGCGATACTCTTCATCACTTGTTCCGCCCTCTCGCTCGGTCTTGCAACGATCAGTACAGCTTGTGAAGCATCTATCCTTTAATTGTTACTTATAATTTAAATATAATTTCAATTACTGTTAATTTATTAAAAAAAATGTAATTTTCAATTCATTCCTTCTTTATATTATACCAAAATCAATCAATCCTTACCTCGATTAGAATCTTTAGTATTTCACTTTGTCTTTTATTTTATAATTTTAAGTTATATTTTCTCCACTGCTTGTTATTGTATATATTTATATTTAAGTATACTATATTTAAATACCTATAAGTATATTATATTAATAGTATATTATATTCAAGAATTTCTGGTTGATCGAGATAGAGATCTCTGTTAGAGATAAGTTATCCATTGAACACATTATTTCTGTTATGATATGTTTTCTATACTTACTTTCTATGGTTCTTAAATAAAAAAAATAATTGAATTCAATTTTCAATTGAATTTAGTTTTCTCATAACGTAAAATTGTAGTCCGTAAACCGACTTTACAGAGAACCAGTTTTTTTATCAAAAAAATATTATATTTCGATAATTATCAATGAGATCGACTTGTCTAATCTACCTATATTAAAGTATAAACTGCGAAAGCGCGTGCGCAGGCGCCGCAGCGCAGGTGCGCGGGGCTGGCATCGCCCGCGGCCGCTCCACCGACCGACAGCCTCAACGCTTAACTAAGCTCATTTTATTTAAATTGCACGTTTATCTCACGCCACCTTTTAATATTACCAATATTATCGTGCCCTTAAAGCTATCATATTAAACGATCTGATTGCCGCTATTCATATTAATGAAGTAGAAAAATATGTAGTCGTATGGGTAGGTGTATTGGCGTATGTTTAAAATTATAATCTATATAAATAATATATAAATGTTATTATCTAAACTTGTAATATAAGGATGATAAGATGTAACATACTAGTGAATGAACCAGGACTAAAGGGATAGAGGTAAAACATGAAGCAACAAAAAAGATGAAGAAATACACAGGCATTCTATGGATGCAACAATCTGAACAAATATATATAAATATTTAAATTTTAGTTTAAATTTATTATTGCGTGTATTTAAATGTAGACATGCTAGAAGTGACAGTGGCATGCGTGTGATCCTAAAGCACATGAGTTGGTCATATATCAAGAAGCTCAAGTGGGTCAGGAACGATGCTAAGAGAGATAAACGAGATCCACGTGTCTGTTCTCACGAGATACTCGGCGGTGCTCATTGATATTCGCTGGACAATTGGCGGTGTCTTTTTTAATTCCCACTTTGCTTCGGACTAATTACAAACGCCATGTTTCCGACATCCGCTTGATTTAAATGGCTTTAGACAATGATTTTTGTTTATTAACTGAGACAGTACTGTTAATGGACACGATTGGACATTATGTGCATGTTAATATGGGGCCAAGGTTTCAAAATGGGGTCGTTCTAAATGTTATCTAGATTATCTTGCATGGTATTAGAACATAAATAGAATGGATAGTGTGCATAGAGTAACGTGTAGCCTATCATGAACATTGTTTCCAACGTGTATCTGCTTGTTAAGGAAGTTTTGATCAATTAGAAGGTAGCAGAGAGAAGCGCGGACGCAGCTCTCATTGTATGCAAATACTGCGACACCTCGCGCTATTAACGCGCCTCACCCCTTATATGTCACGGGGTATGATAGCATCGGACAATGTGGGACAATTCAACGGTACATGTTTTAAGGTGGCGATATGAAAATAGTATGACATCTCGTTCTGGAACATTTGATTTCATAATAAGTAAGGTTTCAATGTTTCAAAGAGCTTAAAAAATATTAAATTTCGATATTAGGTAATTAGCTCAATTGTGAATGAATATCATTATATATGTGTGATATCGTACCTTTAGAATTATAGTGAGCTAAACAAAAAAACCATGATTTTGAGTTCTTGTCAGAAATTGATCTAAAACGGCGACCTTAAACGATGCTCTGTACAAGCAGGGTAGGCAGAGGGAACTTAGAATTAAGACACTTGGTTCCCCGCTTTCCGCCGACCTTTGGAGGCCTAAAGTGGAAAACAAGGTCAATTACTGACAAAAACTCAAAATCATGGTTTTTTTGATTAGGTCACTATAATTCTAAAGGTGCGATATAATATATATTATATTATAGAATTAAAATATGCGGTAATAAGTTCTGTTAATTGGTCCAACGTATCGCTCTCGATAATTGGTCCAACTTGCACTACTTCTATGGAACTTATAAACGTGCTATTGGTAGAAGTGTTCGAGTGCAGTGCATGTAGATAAGCTAATTTAAGTTGGTGCAGTATTAAAGTTGATCCCTATAATATTTAAAATTGATAAAGCATTTATTCGCAGTGTATGAAAGCTGTGGCGGTGGCGCGCACGCTCCGTGCCAATTACAGCAACGACCATCAGATATCGCTAACAAGACGATGCGTATCTGTCCGGCGCAGCGCCCGCGCACTACCACTGCGCCGCGCCGCTCCACGCCGTACCACGTACATTCAAATTCCGATAGCAAACACTGTACACCCCCGCGACGTAACTCATAAAGCTGACGACCGATTTACAATCTTAAACGAATCGTCTTGAGTTGTTTTTACTTTTCCATATAAAATGCAACCATTTTGCATGATGAACGCAGCGGCGTGAATTACGTGGCCGCAGGTCGTTATTGTTCCACCGAGATTTGCCTTCGACTCGCGATCGCAACAATCTGATTCGTATTGCATCGGAGTAAGCAAACTTGGCCGTAGTAACGAAGCTTGTGAATAAGCGAGCATTGTACTGGAGGTGGAATATTTCACGCAGATGGCGCGATAGGCGGCGGCGACTGTGCGCGTGCGTCGATGCCAGTGTCACCTGACAGAGAGCAGGAAGGACGCGGCCGCTATGAATCAACGCGCCACAATAACTAGTTCCGCTTGCGCTCGAGCGGACAAAGGAACGCTGCCTCGATTGTACTCTGGGTCCTAACATTTGTTTAGAAGATGAATAGGGGCTCGTCGGGCTGCGGCGCCTTTGAATAATTCGCGGATGATTCCTCTAGATTTATGACCACTAAGTATAGAGCGGGCGGAGCGGCGACAATTAAATAATTTGCGTACGGAGCCGGCGCTCCGGTTTTTTAATCGTGATTTGTGGGTTTAGTTCTGCTCTATTAATCATAGTCCCTGCGATTTACAAAATTATAACCAGCAACCCAATTATTTTAGAAACATTTTGAAAGTTCATTAGAGGCCGGTCGTGGCGCAGTGGCACAAAGTGTGACTGTAAAACCGACTGGTTGTGGGTTCGATCCCCACTCGAGGAGATGAAATATTTACCTAAAATTTATATTTCCATTTCTTCGCTCTGGTGTCGAGGCAAAGCGCGGCGTTGAATTCTGCCACTCAATACGCAATGCCTCCAAAATTCGGCAGAAAGTGGGGAACGGAGTGTCTTAACACTAGGTTCCCTCTGCCTACCCTGCTGTGTGCGGGATACAGCGTGAAGCTAAAATTTTGAAAGTTATCGTTAGTTTTTGTTTTTTTCGGTACCTTTGAAACGCAGAATTCTACAATAAGTTAGTCTACTAAAGATGAGTCATTTTGTGAAAAAATCGAAGGCTCTCGGGTAAGTGCCGTAGACGAAACACAATTATCAGTTCCCAGGCGCAGACGAGGCGCGAGATGAAGACGAGTGTCGTGTAAAGTGGCGTAAAGCGGACAATTGTCTAATTGGAGGACGATCAATTGACGGCGAGGCCCGCTCCGCACGGCGCTCCGGACGACGCGTCGTGAGAATATACACCATACATGCTCTTCTCGGAATCTGCAGTTGATTATTTTCTCTTTCTTTTTATTATTTTCACATATGTTCCCACATTCGAGGGAGATACAAGACACTGGTGACAAATTGTTCTAACTCCCTATTTGGAATTTTATTTTTACTAACTGGAAACTTGTCTATATGGATTAGATGTAAGTATATCTATAATTTACTCTTATTGTATTCGTCTTATAGGTTTTGCACAGGGCAAAGTAACTTTAAAAATTAATTCAATTTAAACAATTTACCCTTTTATTACTATTTTACCAGCAAATTAATCTAATTTTAAATATAAGCTGTTACTCCTATTATAAAAAAACTATACAACTTCAAACTTTACATAATTATATCAA
This sequence comes from Heliconius sara, assembly GCA_917862395.2. Lineage (NCBI taxonomy): Eukaryota > Metazoa > Arthropoda > Insecta > Lepidoptera > Nymphalidae > Heliconius > Heliconius sara. The sequence continues at coordinate 8,025,937 of OU860798.1, forward strand.
TTTGGTAAAAATAAACTAATATATCCATGTGAATTTCTCATATGCTAGAACCAAAATTGTGGCGCTTATATAGGGTGACGTAGCTTGTTCCCACAAGCCTCGCTCGCTAATGCGTTACACCTCGTTATATTACAACTTTACGGTTCAGACATGCGCCTGCGCATTCCGATACTAATTCCTCGTAAATTAAAGTCGCGCTTATTGGCCTCCTTTCCAATTTGATAATCCTTATTATTGTCTATTGAACTGAAATATATTATTTATATTACAAATTTTATATACTTATTTATTTAGTTTCTTGTTTGATATCAAATATCCAAATTTTATGTGAAGTGGTGTGCCATACATATGTATATATTAAATACAGATCACATAGATCAGCGGCGGTCAATGACCATCCCAGGATCGATATTATTTAAAACGATCTAGCTTCGTTATTATGGCACGAGCATTTGGCCATCGATAACCGTCGGGCCCGCGCCCGCCACGCCACGCCGCGCCGCGCCGCACCGCCCGCCACACGGTAATGCTACGCTTATCTAAGATGAGTTACGATTAGTAAATTGGCGAGCGGTGGAGGGCGCGATCGGCTTTCTAATAAATTTAGTTCCGTGCTGACTTACTCGACTGTACCTCGACGAGACCGTATTCTGAACACCCGGAAGGGATTACTGTAAAGAATATTATATTTAAAAAGAATATAATAATTAATTTTGAGTTCGATTCCCACTCTTTCCTCGTTTTAGTTATAAACAAAGCACGGCGTTGTGTTCCTCCATTTAACACTCAATGCACGATCAACCTGCTTCTCCAGTAATTCCACATATAGCAAATGCGGAATAACAAATTAAAAATTTAATTAAGATTATAAGATTTTTGAAACGCTGATAACGACAAATAAACTGTAACAGGTGGTTACTTTAAAACATTATCCTTTTTCGTCGATTTCATTTTGTATACCGATCGGTAAACACAACTATTATGCCTTTACAAGGGCTCTATGAATCGAGAACCGTGACATAACACATTTTTAATCAAAAAAATCCCATATCAATGAGAATAAATATCAATTTAAACAGAATATATACAATATTCTAGTAGAAATAGTAATATTTTGTGATATCGTATGAGCATAGTATAGGACGCTTTGGTTCTTCGGAGATGCTATCATCGGGTAAAGTAAAATTATGTTACGACACGGCGCGGCGGTGGCGCGCTCTCGCCAAACATCGGACGTGATTGATGCTCTGTTCTCCAATATACTTAATTCTAGTAAAGTACTGGGCAAGTTAACAATCTCATTAAACTCATCTTATAAACTTCCCTGCATCCTATGATTGAGACGTAGGCATTTAAAATCTTTATCAACTATAGGAGGCCAGTCGTGGCGCAGAGGCACTAGCGTGTGACCCTAAGCGCGACAGATTGTGGGTTCGATTTAAGAATTCAGCAGAAAATATAGGAATGGAGTAATACTGGGTTCCCTATGCCTATCCTGCTGGGTGCGGGATGCAGGGTGAAGCAAATAAATTATGATTATTAACGATACAGCGTGAAGTTAAAAAAATAACTACATAGGTATCCTACTGGTTAGAAATCCCAATTCGCCTTAAATTCGAAATTATTACAAAAGTTTCATATAAGATATGTATGAAAGACGTTAGTGCAACTTTAATAAGATAATCACATAAAAAATATAGTAATTGTGTTTCTTATTAGGAGCGACGTTATGCATTTATATCATATATTAAAATATTTCTAATAACACTAACAGTAATAATATAAGAATGATTTCTTGATAAGAATTTACACAGAGGAAGAAAAACAAAGCTATATAATCTCTACAACGATGTTTAAATAAAAACAACACAAAAATAACCAAAAAAAAAAAATAAAGTGACAACATTCCATAATATCGCAGTAAAATTAATTTGCAAAAGCTAATTATATATTGCAGTTCGAGGTCTGAGGACCCTTGGAGTCTTGAAGTGATAAAATAACGTGTGGTAGAGTCGAGGTGGTCAGGTGGTCACACGCGTCGCCCGCATGTAAATTATTCAAATGTCCGTAAACAATTGTCAGCGCAAATGACTTTATAATGATCCGCGAATGTGGCGAGAGGACGTCGTCGCACGCTGCGAGAGCAGGGCTGCTAGCGATGGATTTTATTGTATGAAATAGTGAGAAAAAATCCAAATTTTTTATTCGGAATTATAATTTTTGAGTCTACAAAGCGATATGTTAATACTTTATATATGTTCTATAATAGTATATTTGATGCAACATAATGATCGTCAACATTCAATCTACTCAATTTTCTACATATTTTTTCTGTATAGCTTAAGACTATTATTAATAATTAATAATGATTACTAATTATTAACAATCTAGTCACAACCCGTAGTTAAATTGTATGAAAAAAAAAATGAAATCAGCTTCACACAGTATCTCGCACACAGCAAGGTAGGCAAAGTGAAGCTAGTGTTAAGACATTTCGTTCCCGTTGAAAACAAATATTTAGTATAATTTTAAGTTCAGCCCTGCTTCTGAGTGGGCATTAACGATTTCACGGCAGGCGTGCGCCCGCGCCGTGACATTTCAATCAGCCGACGACTGGTGACTGCGACTACCGCCACCGCCATCGCCACGCCAATATTACATTATATATACTATTACTATTATAAAACTATTCACTTCAATATATATTTTTTTATAAAGATTAATCTAATTTGTAGAGATTGGTCCTAGGAGGTCTAATGTAGCTGGAGTAAACAAGCGTTACGAGGTTCCATTATCCTGGAATTGTAGAGTTAATATGTTTTAAATTTATAATGTATTTAAATTTATAAGTTGTGGGATTACCACACCTTATATACTTTCATCACTATCAGGAATATAAGTTCGATTCCATCTGGTTTAAATGTGCATACTTTAAATATTTTTGTTAGCTTGGTCTGATACAAATAATTTAGGGCAGTGAAATAAAAGAAACTATATCATCACAACATGTTTAGTAAATTCATGTCAAGTATAAAAGATATGCTATTTCTTCTTTTATAGTGACGTGGTCTTATTTTTGTCATAGATTCAAATATTACCTATTCATGCAAATATATGTATTGAGTGAGAGCTTGCTCCACCTCGCAGAGTAAGTACCATGTAGAGCGTTGCTTAATCCTTAAGGGCTATAAATCAGCTTCACGCTGTATCCCGCACACAGTAGGGTAGGCAGAGGGAACCTAGTGTTAAGATTCCCATTCCCCACATTCTACCGAATTCTGCAGGTTTTGCATCTTGAGTGGTAGAATTCAACGCCGCGCTTTGCCTCGATATCAGAGCAAAGAAGCTTGCCTCGATATCAGAGCTTGAAATATAAATTTAAGTAAATATTTCATCTCCTCGAGTAGGGAACGAACCCACAACCAGTCGGCTTTACAGTCACACTTCGTGCCGCTGCGCCACGACTGGCCTAAGAGCTATAATGAATTACATAACCCTCTTAGACCATAATGGGCTCAAAAACACCTTATTTTTAAAAGTATTGAAATTATTAATTAATTGTAAGAAATTGTCAACAACTTACCTTTACTTGTAAGTTTTGATATATGTAGTTATTTGTAAATATTTTTGTAAAAAAATTCGAAACAAATATTTTTTTGTAACAAAATGAAATCCAAATACAAACCAAAGTTTTTATTTTTTATTGAGTGTTATTGCTCTTAATCTGGCTAACTTTAATAAATTATATATTAAAAAAATATATAGAATCTTTTTACAAGTATGAAAAAAAAACCTTAAATTTTTAGTTTCTCAGTCATTTTCAAATATATATTTTTTTTCTATTTTCATTTACAAAGTATTTTCGTAGAGATGAGACAAAAGTTCTTCTTAATCGTCAACACTTTGCAGATCATCTTGATGAAAATATTCTCCTAATAAGTTCTCTCTTCATCTGTCGGCTCGTCGGCAGATGCTAGTATAGCTATTTTTAACTGATACTAGTTACTACTGTTATCGTGGACTCGTAATCTACACAAAATCCCCATTATTCATGCTAAATCTCCATTTTCCATAAGTAATTCATTAAAAATCCTTACGTTATTAATCAATAGGGCTATATGATATTATTATGGGTGTCGATACACCCAGAAAGCAAGCGTGTGGTAAAAATTACGCGTGAGAACGACCACTTTTCAAGTTCAAGGGCTACACACAATTCAGGAGGGCTACACACAGGGATACAAAAGGATGGAAAGCGCTGATTTTACAAATTCCCTAATTATTAATGTTATTTTTATGAGATCACTCTATCTGTCATATCACTATATAATATGTTCTACAGCACTCCTGAGTTGTACTTGTAACGACGACGGTCTAACGAGCAAATCATACACGGAAAAATGATTTTATATCAAATATTACAGTTATCTCGTTTGACAAGACCATGCGTAAGGTTCACGTTTTGAAGTTAAAAAAATATCAAATCTTTACACTGTATCCCTCACACAGTAGGGTAGGAAGAGGGAACCTATTGTTAAGACACTCTGTTCCATACTTTCCGCAGAGTGCTGGAGGCATTGCGTGATGAGTGGCGGAGTAATTTCAGTTACCTTATTATCACGGTTCGTGCGATACAGACAGAAAGACAGACAGATAACAGAGCCTTAGTAATAACGGAACCCATCAATAGTAAATTGGAGTGCCGCCGTCACTGTGTTCATGAATTCCACCTAATGTCCCAGATAGCATGCGAGGAATGTATTGTGGAGATTTTAATCGATAAATAAGGCATCAAGAGATGTCATCGGCTCATATAAGGCCACGTTTTCATTGCCCCGCTGAGTTTCAGAGCAGATTAAGTGATTTCTCGATTTCTAATAGTATGTTTTATGACATAAAAAGTACTACAGGTATAATACACCGGCTAGACTGCCGACATCATGAGACACATCTTTCCTTTATAGTTTTAGACTTTATAAGGTAATACGTTTTAAAAATACCAGAGCTAAATGCTTATGGCTGATCTAGTTTTTACCACAAAATGACCTTTTAAACTAAAAATATGACAAAAAAAATATCTCCTATCTACGAAATTCAATTCAGTTACTCAGAAAAAGTTTAAATAGAAAAAGTCGTAGTGTTTTAATAAATATTTATTTGTAGCTATTTATATAAGTATATAAGTGTGTTGTGACATTATTATTAAATAGAAAACTTAGAATATTTCTAATATTTATATATACCGGCCGGCCGGAGGCCGGTCGTGGCGCAGTGGCACGAAGTGTGACTGTAAAACCGACAGGTTGTGGGTTCGATCCCCACTCGACGAGAGGAAATATTTACTTAAATTTATATTTCCATTTCTTCGCTCTGGTGTCGAAGCTAAGCGCGGCGTTGAGTTCTGCCACTCAACACGCAATGCCTCTAGAATTCGGCAGAAAGTGGGGAACAGAGTGTCTTAACACTAGGTTCCCTCTGCCTACCCTGCTGTGTGCGGGATACAGCGTTAAGCTGATTTAATTTTTAATTTCATTCTTATATACGACCACAATAGACTTAAAATCTATCATAAAGGAAATAGTATCTATACATATAAATAAAATTGAAATGTCTGTGTCTGCTTTCAAAATATCCGTGTTTATTTAAGTGCAGTCATTTACACGATACTAAAACACAAAAAAAATCTTGTCTTACGGTTTGTCCGTGCTAATCTCCGGAACAGCCGGACCGTTTTCTATGAGTATTGAACTAAAGATAAAGGTGGTTGTGGAGCAACATATAGGCTACTTTTCATCCTGGAATACCCGGTTTCGCCCGAACTATACAAAGAATATCTATAAAAAGATGTGAATTTTGTTTAAATTACAGCGAACACCCGAGCTGAGACGCGTCGCGTCGCACACGTCGCTTGACGAATGCGCCGCGCGGAACCAATGTCCACATTACACTCCCTTCACACTTCATTATCACGAGTCTTATTTTGTTTTTACACCGCGTGTTCTACCCGCACGTGAGGTAATCAACTCATATCAGATATACGCAATTTATATTAAAATTAGACATCTCATCGTTTTAATAGTATTAGGAATTTATAATATCTTTTTTTTATGGAAAAGACACGGCAAACGAGCGTTCGGGTTATCTGATGGTAAGTAACTACCGCCGCACACTACCCCGTGCAACACCAGAGGAAGGAGCTACAAGTGCGTGCCGGCCTTTAAGGTGGGTTGGGCGTCGGGGCCCGGCATTACTTGATGCAAAACGCAGTTTCATTAAGCCACTACTTCACGCCGGTTTTGAATGCTGGGGGTGGTAATGATCCGGTCGAATCTGCCCATGCGTGTTGCCATTGCTGGCGACGTGACTCTACCACACGTACTTTAGTAGCCTCTTACGACACCACCAGTACCAGAATGATCCTATTCTAGGCCGGGATCACACGGCACAAATATCTGGTAAGAAGGCAAAGCGCGGCGTTGAGTTCCGCCACTCAAAACGCAATGACTCCAGAATTCGCGGGAAAGTGGGAAGCGGGAGTGATTTAATGGCAACAGAGTTTTAACAGCTAGTATCTCAGGTACCTCTGATATATTCTCTGCCATGTGCGAGATACAGCGTATAGCTAAAGAAAGAAGAAGTATCTTTAATATTTGAGAGATAAAGGCCGTCATCGTTACCGTACAAACCAATCTAGAAAATATGTATTTTAAATATAAATACTATACTGAGGAATTGAGCAAAATTTTTCTGCATGGCACGGTAGACAAAATAACCTAGTACTAAGACACTCCGTTCCCCCTTTCCGGCTAGTTTTTGAGACATTTTGTGTTGATTTGCGGAACTCAGCACCGAATTTTCTCCACCAGATCAGGGCAATGAAATTATTTTTGATAAAACCCATGGCACTTCCAAGCATTCGCTATGCCACTGCCCCATGACGGCCTCCTTTAAATTTTGATCTGATTAAACATATAACTCACATATTTAAGTAAATTACCTATAATTGAATATTTGAACGTTTTTCAGTTTTAGATTCGATTTAGATGAGTAATATATTAATAAAAAAGCGATATAGTGCGGGTGACGACTAACGAGGCAGAGAGGGGACGCCAACGGGACGCGGGCGCCGGTATCGGGCGCCGGGTGGTGGTCAATTAGGAAACGTTTAGGCTATTTATGTTGTTAACTGTATAGGATAGGGCTGTACAGTTTTTTTAAGGAAGTAGTATATAATTTAAAATTATTTTTTATTTTATCTTAATGGTTAAGCTATAAAATAATATAAATTAAATTTGTAATAAAAATGCAATATTTTACAACATTAAAATTCTCTCAATTTTAAGTTATTCGTAAAATATGACTTAGTACTTAAATAATACACGATACGGAGATATATTTACTGATTTTTTTCTTATCAGAATATAGTGGTGTATATTGTAACTATTCATTAAATATTTATACAAGATTTTTTTGAAAATTATTCAAAACATATATTTTTTTAAACTCAGCTCACTAGATTACTAGTGATGCCGTACTGATCCATATTTTTTAAAAATGAAGAAAACCACTTGTTTCTGAAATATATATTCCATTATAATGAGCAGAAACAAAATATATGCATATTAAGATGTAGTGCTCAAAATATCAGCCCTGAGCGCGACCCGCATGTCCACTGAATAGGTACGCAGTTTAATTTCTGTCAACGGTACAGCACGCGACTACTTCAATAAAAAACGTCAACAAATACGCCATATTGCCTTCTCTATAAGGGATGAGATTGTAAACGAAACTACCCCTTCTAAAGAAATATGAGAACGCAAGGGGTTGAATGTCATACAATATGTTTATGAGACTCTAGGTGATGTTAGATAACGTGATGGATGAGGGTTTTTACTGCTTACAGCTCAGCCCTTTATGTAAAGGGAACGAGAGCGATAATTCAGAAACAGTGTATATTATTTATTTGATGTGATGTAATGAAGTCATTATTCAGATATTTTATTAAGTTCACTTCTGAAGGAATGTGGTGGGTTCTTTTATGCAGAAGGTATACGGTTGGCCCTAGATGCCTTTAAAGCGCGTAACAAGGATCGACAATATTTTAGAATTCTTTTTTTGCGAAAATATGCAATTGTAGTGATATCATATCTCATGGTGTATAGATATCTCAGTAGTTTATAAGCTGTAAATTTTTCAACCTATCGCTGACCGCTGTTTTATATAATATAGTGAAATAATAGAACATGTATTATATTCAATTAATTAAGATCAGCTTCACGCTGTATCCCGCACACAGAAGGGTAGGCAGAGTGAACTTAGTGTTAGGACACTCCGTTTCCCACCTTCTGCCGAATTCTGGAGGCATTGCGTGTTGATTGGCAGAACTCAACGCCGTTTTTTGCCTTGTCACCAGAGCGAAGAAATGAAAATATACATCTAAGTAAATACTTTCATCTTCTCGTATGGGGATTGAACCCACAACCAGTCGGTTTTACAGTCACACTTTGTGCCCCTGCAACACGACTGGCACCATTATGAGACCTATTGACATTTATTATATAAAATGGCTTATAAATGTATCACACCTACTGATATTAATTAAAACAATTTTTTTATTATTTACAATATTTTTAGATATCATTTTTTATGTACATCTACATGTGAGGTTAAAGTTCAGTTAGCTTGGCCAATACCATGGTGAAAAAAATTTTGTACTATACTTTTTTTTTAACCTTACGTTGTATCCCACTGATAGCAGGGTAGTTAGAGGGAACCTTGGAACGTCGTGCTCACTCCGTTCCCATTAAGAAACTTACTTTCCTCAATTTAAGCGCGGCGTTGAGTTCCGTCACTCAATACGCAATGCCTCCAGATTTCGACTGAAAGTTGGGAATGGAGTGTCTTAACACTAGGTTCCCCTTGCCCTCCCATGTGCAGGATTCAACGTTATTTAAATTTGAATAAATATTAATCATATATTATAAATACTACATCCAACAAAGTAAAGACAATGTAAGATATTTATTTACTACCAGTCCTTAAAGATATTTATATAGACCATATTATATGAAAGTAATTTAAAAGGAAAGATTTACGGTACAATCAATTCAGGACCAGTCAAAAGGAATTACGAGGAAATATAAATTTCCCATACAATTGTTCATCCAATTTGCGTCATCGCATCGTCGAATATGTATATAGTGAAGGATGAGGTCGTATATTATACTTCCCGAACAGTACAATACTAGTCACAAACTTTGTGATATTTAAAAAGTTAAATTATGTATTTATTAAAATTTCTGCCTACACTCCTCCACATCGCTTGCCACTTTATATACCAAACTGGCATAAATGTTACCGTTTCGTGTTGGCTACATTATAAAAATAATACAATTATATGAATACACAAAGACTGACCATATCAGAGGACGATTTTTTCTTAGAAAGTTATAAAGCAAATAAATATAATAATTAAGAATATCACCTAGTACTAGAGTGAGTTGTAAGAAAGGTAAAGGCTCAGTTGACTTTCGAGAATACAATGATAGTGGAGAAGGGATAGATATGTAGTGAGGTAGTAAAGTTAGAAAATATAATAAATTTTAAATTGAATACAAAAAACTGACTTACTAATATACTTAAGTTATTGAAACCATGCTTTTTAGGTAAATTCAGTCCTTAGACTATAAATTATACGTGGATACCTAAATAGTCCTTTAAAGTAAACAGGTAAGCTTTAAATTTATCGTATTTATCCATAAAAGGGTGGTGGCGCTTATATCAATAGTACCCACAAATAGGTTTAACCATAAGTACCTACCTTATGGTTAATTTAAATTCTGATTCATTAATGTAGTACTAATTAATAGTAGTGTTAGATGTTATTTTTTATTTTAGGATAATTGCTATACTTCTTCATAGGTATCAAAAAATACACACGATAAAAGTAAGATACAGTGCAGCCACTCCAAATTTATAAAACAGGATAATTATCAGTAATATAATATGTTTACCTAATTAATACTTTAATGAGTTAATTAAATATACTTTTATTCATCATAAAGTGGTTATGTGATGAGCTCGGTATCAAATTAGCGTCTAGAGCAGGTTTCGTCGACTTGGCAAGTCGCGGAGACATACAGCGTTTGCAGCATCAGGACATGATGCATGTGATAGAGTCGAGTAGAACAATGGCTCGGGTTGTCATCGCACCGAGTGTAACGAAGAGGAGGAGTATGAGGCGTGGCCGCGAGCCGATTGGCCGCTGCATGCAAATACGACTGCGCCCGCGCAGTCACTCTCGCGACCATCGACCATTGTCCGGCAAAAACCCGCCGCGTCGAGACAAAAACCACAAAAACGTATGGTAACAAGAAATGGCAAAAAATTAGCTTTTTACTCAAGATTTATGTCCCTCCCGCCGCACGCGTCTTTCACTGACAATTTTTTCAACGGCGCAAAAACTCGACGCACGGCTCCTGGATCCGTCACCGCGAAATGAATAAATGTATCATCGCGAAGCGCGCACTTGTTAGTCACGCTGGCCCTCGCTGGACACTTTATGTAAATAGCGTCCTATCCGATCGTTTTTTGTCCTAGCGCGAGTACTTAACGTTCTTTTTTGAAGTTTTAATAGGTACAAGTTTCGCTATTAACTTATATATCTTTGTTGTATATTATCATATATAAAACAAAGGTATATAAATAACTTCAGCAGACGTATTAGCTTCTGTTACTATTAAACAGCATTTTTAAAGTTCGCAAGTGCCACTCAAAGTGTATTTCGTGTGGATTAATACAAAGCCGATAGCGTATACAAAAAAAAATACTATTGCACCCAATGCTGGTTTCGTGTAAATCATTCATAAATCATTTCTATAGTCACGAAAGAAATGCCAATTACTGAGTTTTCAATCACACAACAGTTAATTTATTTGGAATAAGCATTGATTAGCGTCGTTGTGGCGTCGCGACGAGGGGGTGGGCGGGCGGTGGATGCGCAGGCGCCGACGCAATAGTCGGAAAGGCCATTACTCGCAAGATGCATTTACATTGAATGCTCTGACACAGCCGCGCCGAATGTCGGGACGTTCTCAATTAAAATACACCGATAAATTAGCAGATATACGCTTTACACACTTGCAATACAACAAATTGAGTACAGTATATGTGATTCCATCTAAAATGCTTTAATATTGCAAAGGCTGTAGAGGAAGAAGTTGAAACTCTCCAAGTTAAAATGACAACCTGTTTCGTGTGGGAAAATCTGGACATTATTCATTATAGCAATATTACTGGTGGATATAATTTCTGACTTGTAAAATTGGAGATTGTTCAGGAATCAAGATAACAATTTTAATGGTGCTCTTTTGATTAAATGCTGAATATTAAAATAGTTTTCACATCACACACATTATAAGATTTTGCTGTTTTTTTTAATACCATACATGAAAATATAAAAATATATACTCTCTAATTATTATTTTTTTATTATCAATAGCACTTCTTGCTCCAGCTTCATCTTAAAAAGCAATAAAGCTATTTTTTATTTCACTTAAATACAGCGGCAAGGTCTCTAGCAACTAAATTGCTAGTTAATATAATTAAAATAACAATACACACAGACTACCAATGCGACTTCAAAGCGAGCACGACTATCAAGCGTGCCATTCTCAATACGAGTTCGTGAGCGTATGACAGTAAGACCTGATATTATTTTATTGTCGGTCTTCCCACGCCCCTTTCTTCCATCGTCCAAACTAAATCAGGATAACTACTTATTAAATATTATCAACACGTTCAGTATTATTTAAATACAAATTTGATTCAAATTAACTTTTGCAGACACATAAAATTGACAAAAAAACAGGATGTTACAACCGGAAATATCTAATTAAGTATGCAAAATTATTCCATGTTTTGCATATACCTTGATATAATTAGAATCTATAAAGGATTTATGACAATCTAGTTGAAATTTGAACATTTTCTCAACTTTCTTAGATCGTAGTCAGCAAGAGAGCGTGACAAACGACGCGAGACGTCGCTCCACAGCCATAAAGTGTAAGCATCACGTCGGTGCACATTTGGACTGTAACGACGCAGATAAGCTCGCTGCAAGCTCTAATGCGTACAGGAGTTATCTAAACGGTGCGATCGCATCGTCTAGACCACAGGCAAATTGCTTTCATCGTATGTGATAACCACTTTACATATACTTTACATGGCTTTCTGCTAAAAAAAAATGTTTTGTTCTAACAATTTCTTTTTTTTAATTTCTATGTAAATTTACAATGTGTTTGGTGTATAATGTATGTGTTACTGTGCTTAAGCTATGTATATTAAGATAGAGTTAATATCATAAGTTTTAGAGATGGTGTCATATACTCGTTATTGTACAAAAATAAAAAAAATGATAAAGTACTGATGATAACTATAAAAACAATTAAAATAATGAGGCCAGTCGTGGTGCAGACACAAGCGTGCGAATTTTAAAAATCTGAAGCTGAAAAAGAACTGAGCCAAGTGATACAAAGTTTACTATAAGATACAGAGTAGCTCTACTTATGAATACGCTGTTAGATAGGAGATGGTAGAAAAAAGCAGTGGTTACTTATTCGAATTCTATCTTTCTATTGTTTTTTTTCTGAATAACCCGCAAAAATGTGGTGTATCTGTTAAGGTAGAAGAAAAATTAACTTTCTCTAAATATGTAATGAGTTATAAACCCTTCTTAATTAATGAACCAGTCTTTCGATGCTATCCTCGACGAACAGCTGCAACATTTCTAAGATGCCAATAAAAACCACTGGCGATGGTCCAGGAGACAAACGAGTTCACACTTACTCTGAAATCTTTGTGCCGGAAACATTGAGTTATACAGCAACTACATGTATAACTATGAATTAAACTATGTAAGTTTATAAGAATTATTATTATATGGATATTTAAGAAAATTTTCAAATTTGTTACGTGAATAGTATAGGTTAAACAAAGGGGATTTACTAAACTCAGTTTCCTGTTTTTTTTTTAATTTCTTGACTTTGCGTAACGAGTAGTGGAGCTCAACACCGCGCTTTTTCTACCAAAGCGAGGAATGAAAAATAATTTATACATAATAAGTCTTCCGAGTGGGTATCGAACCTAGGAAGACCGTTTCAAATAAGAATTCCTAAACTTAAATATAGTATAAATTAGAAATACTTTGCAAAGACGCCTCCCATCAGGACTACTACACTCATAAAGAAGCTAGTCCAATTATAAACGTTAATTAGTTGGCAATTAATCCTAGCGTCCGTCCATCTCTTGAAGCTTTATGTATGCGAGATAAGCACAGGCTCATTACGGTGATCTGGCCGCATTAGATCCGAGCCCGCCATTCCTATTCAATTATGCGATTGCACAAAAAGCGGTTGCGAATGCGAATGAGGACAGGACAGGACTCGCGCCCAATTTACAAATAAAACGCGGGGAACGTCCGGCCGCGCAAAAACTGACCACACTCCTCCTTGTGCATATGAATGGGACAGTTTTTGCACGAGGTAAGGTAATATGCTGCTAAATCACTCGAAACTTATCTTTTACAGTTGCTTACCTTTGTTTTTTTTATCTAGGCATTGTAGTGAGGTCTTTATTTAGTAAAGGCTAAGTTTAATGTTATAGAAGGAGATTTGAAAATCATTTAATTGTTTTATTTATTAATGCAAAATATATTAAAATAAGACTTTACTAAGTTAATTGGCATTACCAGTGTAGCCATTACAGTGACAGTTTACGGACGTCACATTGACTTAAGCGACTTAAGCTTATTATATTGTCCTTTTTTCAGTCTTAAAACATTAAGCGACTAAAGTCAAAACAAATAAAATACGTAGTATACAATGTAATTATTGGCCGTGCAAAAACCAAAATTAACGAAAAGTCCAACAAGAAGGACCAGGATGAGAGAAAAGCGCCATATTAGAGCCGTGAGAGCGTCTGATTATGTAACGAAGAAGGGATCCGCCGCCGGCCGCTTTTTGCCCGCGACAATGTCCACGGAGATGCGGCATGGAAAATTCAACAGATTATCTGAGATGCCTTCGCAGCCTCGGCTGGTCTCCACGTATCCAAGTATCCTAAGAGCCGTACCACTGACTGACTGACTGGCTGGATGTATACTCATCATTCAAAATATCTCCTTGTTATGATTCGAAAGTTCGACAAAAACTTGCCCAACGCAATATGTTTCCCGAACTGAACGTGTCACTTTCGGCTCTCGTTCGATTTTTATTATACCCGTTTGGTAAGTGAACTAACGCTTGAGATTTTAATAGTCTTTGTATTATTCCTTTTCGTCTTATTGACAACTAAGAGCGGTTATTACGTCGTTTTTTTTAACAGCGCTATGTACCTGCTTCAAACATTTAAAGGCTATTAATTATTAAATTAATTTAGTCTTCATCGTCGTCATCGTATCGCCTCGTACCATCACGCACCTCTATGAACATAAGGTCTAGTGTTTTATGTACGTAAGTGTTCTACATTATTTAACAAAATAACTAACTCAATATGCATTTCATATAATTAAAATGTGAGAAATATTAGTTTAAGCTTTTATGCGAACAGATTTTCAACTTACTACGATCTTATAGTATTAAATAAAAAAATATACATTTTTACTGATATTTTTTCCTTGTATGGTATGGGATTCATACAACGCTAAAGATCGTCCAATTACCAATCTCATGATAGATATAAATAATATCATAATTAAATAAAAATATGTATATAGTTGCGTCACGACTCCGGCCGTCGATGCCGAGATATCCTGACTTATGAACCGGGCCGAGCCTTGCAAAGCAGGCGAGGGATTATTGTAGTCGTTAAATTAAACTCGATCAAATACGTGATAACATATTATAGAGCACCTTTGAAGTATGAACATCATGAAGCAGATGTAGATTTAGTGAATTGAATTCGTGTCACCATTGTTCTATTGGCGCGATAAAAATATTATAGTACGGTTATGTCAAATTTGTTTTAAATATAATATACAACTTGAATGTCGCATATATCAGAGTAGGCTCAAGGAACTAACATTCCCTATCTAAATGTTTACACAACTTTTGAGACACTACTTGCTTAGTAGCGGAAGTCAACGCCACGATTTGTCTTATTACCAGAGTAATAACAGTGATTCAGTCCTTCAAGTGGGAATCGAATTCAAAATCGTTGCGTTTATAGTAAGACGTTTTACCGTTGCACCACGACGACCTTAAAGAAATGTAAGCGCCCAACTAAAATTTGAAAATATTTTATTAATTAAAAACTAAACATAATTTATAAGGTTTCATTAATAGCATATCTTTGTTCGCGTCGACACATCGTCACGCACTTTCGACAATTACAGATAAGAAAAACGACACCTAAATTAAATTAATTCAAGTTATTTACACCGTTTTGTTTCGCGAATGAATCAAGCATGATATCGAGATATCGTAAATCGAATCGACGATACATCGCCTGTCTAATTGACCGTGTAGAGTCTCTCTGTTCCCTTCAAAATAAAGTTGAAATTTTAAAAAATGTGGTAACAGCTGGACGTCACGTGGTCGGTCGATAAAGGACACCGGGGTCAGTCACGCAACACGCATAGGGTCATTTATTTGTCATTAACACTTCAAATTAGTATTAATGGCACAAATATAAGGTGGCTCGTAGCGATCGTGGAGATATTCTTTATTTTTGGACGTGATGTATAATGAATTGTCAATTGACGGCCTTATCACTTATAGTGATAAGGCCGCCTTTGCACTGTACTAAAATTTCTAATCGAATTGAATTTATATGTTATCTTAGTGCAATAAAGAGTTTTTGATTGATTGATTGATGTCCAATGAAAATTCTAGGAACGACGGTATTTTCTTCTATGATTTGAACGCAATTAATTTTAATATAAGCAAATTAATAAGCAAAAAATCAACAAGTCATAATTTTCTAAGAATATAAACACATCATTTTGCAACCTTTCTATTTATATATCTCTATAAGCGTATAATTTTTTTTGTCCGTGTATTTGGGTCGATACGAGGGAAGAGCGCCTTGAACCGTCACTAACTGTCGGTCTGTTTGTTTTTGCTGGCATACAGGGCATTCCCCGCAACTTTCACCGTTGACCGCTTGATAGAGCATAGCGAAGTTATTATAATCATTTCTGCCGAGGAAATTGGTTAATTGCGTCTCTATAACGGGACCTTTGCTAATAAATTTAAGTCAACAAGTAACAACACTAATAAATATTAATATAATAATTAAGGAGTAAGTTTCAAAAAAAGGAAAACGAATTTATGCGTATTGCTATTATTGAAATAACAAGCTATTTGTTTAGTTGCTGCGCTCATAAATTTTGAACTATTATACTGTATATATACAATATTCAAGTGCGGCAAGCGTACCGAGTACGTATATTCTGAAGTTTTAATTTGATTTATTATCTGTATATGTGAAGAAAATATATAAAATTCGTAGCATCGACCAATAAATTATAGTTAAAATATTGGTACAACACTAATGTAACCATTTGTTTTGCAATTTTAAACAGGATAAGAGTATCTAACGGGCAGTTTTCATATAATAATGTTCACATTTATCACTCTCATTCCAATACAATAAAATTAGATTACATGTGACAGTTTTATATAATTTTAACTAAATAGTTTATAGATAAATTAAGAAATATGATTTATATTATACTATAATATATTATAAAGACAAATTTACGGTCCGTCTACTACAAAATCTGTGGACTCATGAATCTGCAAAAATTGTAAGCAAATATAAGTAAAGTGTTAAAAGGAAGCGAATGCGTGCGCGCAGTGGCTGGAACCGAGGCATGGGCCGTGCCCGACTGTCTTATATAAATATCGATAGAGTAAATTAAGTTATTTTTTTATATATACTGTCAATTTTATAACCCCATAGAATATTTTAAAGCACATGATCATG
Source organism: Heliconius sara (assembly GCA_917862395.2). NCBI lineage: Eukaryota > Metazoa > Arthropoda > Insecta > Lepidoptera > Nymphalidae > Heliconius > Heliconius sara. The sequence continues at coordinate 8,042,923 of OU860798.1, forward strand.
GTGATAATTTTCAAATATTTTTTTTAACATCTATTTTAAAATTGAGTCTGAATAACATGTACATATATTTCAAATTTCAAAACTAAAATTCAAATGATTTTTTTAATATTTATTTCTTAAAACATTCTAAGTTAATAAGTTTATTTAGTTTCTATATCGATAATCACTTCACGAACACGCCAAGGTCTATTGTTTGTTATACACTGCATGTATAACAAAAACACCACGCCTTCCAATTACACAGGCATCGAGTTTTTCAACCGAGAGAACTTTCTTCCATCTCCATATTCATAGAAAGAAAGGGTGAAATTATAGACATGAATATGCTAACGGCTGGTAAATGCTAAAGTTGAATAACATCGCGTGTTGGTGGAGTCAGTAGCCACTTGCTAGAAACCACTGGCCGCTCGGGTTTTGACAATTTATTTATTAATTACATTTCTGTCATATTTAAATACCGTTATTGATTGAATTACTACATTTCGATGAAAGTAAGATTTTTTTTAAATTGTTTTATTTGCTTTTTTATCTTTTGTTTTTATTGGAAAAAAAATATTAAAATTATTTTGTCAATATAACTTTCGTATGATGAGAAATTGGTTAAATATTTAGAACTACAATTAAACTAAATAAACACAAACGATATAATTAAGGTTCGTCGGGACGTGCTGAGTAAAATCGAAGAATCGCACATACATATGTATACACAACGGCCACCACCGCGCCGCCGTCGGGTGTCAGACATAATTGATAAAGTTAGTAGCTGATGGCCGCCACGAGAGCTGCATCTACAAGTATCTACATAATGATCTACATCGTCTAACAAACTTGTATTGTATTGTGTAGCCGGCGTCGCGGGGGGTCGAGGGGGGTTGTAGGGGGGTCCGTGGGGGAGTCGACAAGTGGAGGTCAAGTAATGATACATTCGCACGGACTGAGGTGCTATGTAATAATGACTTATGTACGTGATCCAATTATTTGGGCACGCTCATTACGCCTTAAGTGTGAAATATTGCCGGCTTTATTACTACCATCGCTGACTTACACACCTCCCTCCCTCCCACCGCCGCCCCCGCCCGCCTCCGGCCAGGGCGCCTCCCGCTCTCCCCCGCGCCCGCCCTCGCCCACCTGCAGCCCCGGGGGGGAAATGCAGTCCTGCAACTACACTAAATCATAATAATGTAAGGTGCAGAGCGCAAACGGATCGTGAGAAAACTTGCTCCATTTAACTAAAGTATGTGCAATGTGCATACTATGTATATACATAATACGCGAGTTGGAATAATATGATCGTTCTATAATTCAAACGCAAAAAGCGCACCAACGCTCGTAGCTCCAACCCAACATGTTTCACAAGAAAAAGCTATATTCTAAGAATCCGGTGGAAAAATATTTAATTACAACTGTGACTGAGCGTTTTATTTGAATTATTTATTTTAATATTGCACACTGGTGCGTTGGCACGCTAGTAATTAAATAAAATAAATCAGCTCCCGCACACAGCAGGATAGGCAGAGAGAACCTAGGAGGATGTTAAGACACTCCGTTCCCCACTTTCTGCCGAATTCTAGAGGGATTGCGTGTTGAGTGGCAAAACTCAAGCCAGTAAGCCAGTATTGTGGCAAAATGGCAAAATGACGACAAGTGCATATAACGTAAAGAAAGTATCAATATATTTTAAAATTAGTAAATTAATTATCTGAACTAAACAATGTTGCATTGTTATCGTTTTCACAAGTTACGGTGGTGTTTTACGAGGGATCCACCTTTATACGCTGTTAGGATATCATTTCACACATACCAAGTTTTAAAGTAATGGACTATAATACAATATTTCAATTTAAAATACTTATATATACATCTGTATACAGAAAGTCTTATATTATATATACGTTTAATAAAATAGTAACTGATCGCTGTCTACAGATCAATGAGAAATGAGAAAATATATTATTAGGAGCTATAGAACAGTTACAAATAATGCTACTTATGAATCGATTGAAGTAATACTAAATGTTGTAGGAAATTTGGTAAAATACAATAGTGAAAACTACATTTAAATCAGTTTAACCGTTTCTGAGATTAGCGTTACCAAATGCATAGACAAGCACTCAGAATTTTTAAAAGTCATTGTTGTAGGTTCGATAATATTGACAAATGCACAAATGCAATAATAGGTTTTTTTGCGTATATTTTTCAGACATCAATCAGTTCATTTTCATTATACTTTATGACATACATATATCTCATGGATAATTTATAAATTGAGGCCGTCGAAGCGCAGGGGCAGAAGGGTGTGACTGTAACGCGTCGGTTGTGGTTCGATCCACATTCGAGGGAATGCTAAATTATTTAGTAATATTTTCATTTCTTTGCTCTGACAACAAGGCAAAAGTTAGGTATTGAGTTCCGCCACTCTACAGCAATGTCTCTAAAAATTCGGCGGCAATTGGGAAACGGAGTGTCTTAACACTAGGTTCCGTCTGTCTATCCTGCTGTATCCCGCAGCTATAGGCATAGATACAGTAATTCAAATTTTTTATTTATAATCAATACATATAATAAAAAGTTGTAACTCATCACTGTTTGTATATGGAAGATAGAAAAAAGTCTATTAATGGGGGCATTTATCATTGTAATGTAATAAATATATATATATATATATATATATATATATATATATATATATATATATATATATATATATATATATATATATATATATATATATATATATATATATATATATATATATATATATATATATATATATATATATATATATATTTATTTTATCTGTTTGTGCGTTTGTGCACGCTAATTTCAGAAACGGCTTAACCGTCTAAAATGTAGTTTTCACTATTGTATTTTAGCAAAATTCCTTTCACAATGAATTTAAAAAATATATATATTTTTAAATAAAGTATTGTATATGACAATATTGACAAGAAATGTTTAATTGAATTTTCTTAAACCTTAGTTACAATGTATGGATATATAAAAGTAATTCAGATGGGAAAATAAATAATTTTGTATTACAAGCGAACGAAGCCGCGAGCAGGTGGCTAGTTAATTAATAAAGCTACAAAATGAAATATTTTAGCGTGTATCTATACGATAAAGAAGTGCAGACGGACGGTCGTGAGGTCCTCGGGGGTCTTCGGGGGTCCTCGGGAGAAGGTAGCTGAATACCGAGTACAGTGTTTCAGTTATTCCATTAATTAAACTCTGTTCCGTGCCCCGCCCCCGCCCACCGGCCGCTCAGCGCAGACTACATGCCACCCTTACAGGGACATGCAAATTTGTGAAAATTAGTAAAATAGCTCTTATCGCCATCAATATTGCTTAGATTTCAAAATAATATTTTAACTGAAATCACAAATACGTCTTTTTCTGTATATATAACTAACTAAAGTGTCTCTATCTATCTAAGCCTAGCGATATACAGCACAGCGTCTTTGTATACATGATAGTCGTAGGATCGATTCCCACTCGGGGGATTGAATAATGAAAAATTGAATAGTCTCATTTCTTAACTCTGATAAGGCCACCAAGCTTTGTGTTCTAATCAATACACAATGACTCGAAAATAGATTCTTCTGTGTTACCTTTCTTTATGTGGGATACCGCGTGAAACTCTTGACTCACTGACATTCTTTATACTGTAAAACAAAAACAAAAACTAAGAAAACTGCGCAGGGCTGTCGAGGAATGCGGATTTATGTAAAGAGTTACCCTGAAGGGGATGGCGAAATTTGTCCGACGTACCCGCTTTTCGCACCAACTACAACTTCTCCGGAAACTATAAGTCACTTTTTTTATTAAATACCCAGTGCTGAGACACGAGTTTATACGGCTATCAAATAAAATCGTTAACTAACCTGACCAATATGTATGTAACTTGAATGTATTTGAGTGGTACTGAAATATTATGTAACGAAAATTAATAATAGCATAACAAGCTGTGCTTCCAGAATCAAAAACACTGACAGATCAGTTTGAAACATTAGAAAATAATTTCTATTATATATTTTGTTTTACTGTACACAAAAAAAAATAGAAAATATGAACATAAAAATTTATACAATTTTTCCCTTATTTATTTTAAGCAATTTCTTACCACTGTCCTCCGTCCTTTCCTATTTTAGAAAACTAAAAGCATTAAAATTTAAATAATTTACAGTAAGCATAATAATCAATAAAATTAATATAATAGTATGCAAATAATAATAATATAGTTATAAAGTTCATCCCTAGCGTAGGCTGGGCGGAGGCGGGGGCGGGCGGCTGTAGTATGAGAGGTAGGTGAGATCGCACGCTGTTAGAATAAAACATTATTCATAAATAGGATATTGCGGCAGGTGGGCCTGACCTCCCTACACTCCCTGCCCTCCCTCCGTACAACCACCCTGCCCTGAGACACAATGCAATTTTAACGAACAACAAGCCTTAAAGAAAATTTAAGAAAAGCTAAGCCTTCTTACAGCTGAAAATTTACAAGCTATTCTTTTGTAATTGTAATATTTATATATATATATATATATATATATATATATATATATATATATATATATATATATATATATATATATATATATATATATATATATATATATATATATATATATATATATATATATATATATATATATATATTGAAAAAAAATGGTCTATTAAAATAAAGAGGTAATCGTGGCGCAATGTTATAGGATAAGGGAAGAGAATAATAAATACGCGCTTAGATAGTATGAGGCCAGTCGTGGCGCAGGTGGTCCTGCGTGCAAAGTGTGATTGTAAAATCGACTGGTTGTGGGATTAAATCAGTTTCACGCTGTATCCTGCACACGGCAGAATAGGTAAAGGAAACCTAGTGTTAAGAAACTACGTTCCCCGTAATCCGCCAAATTCTGGCATTGCGTGTTGAGTGATGGAAACCAACGCCACTCATTTGTTTGGACACCAGAACGAGGAAATGGAAATATATATTTTTTTTTTATGGAAAAGACACGGCAAACGAGCGTTCGGTTCACCTGATGGTAAGTGATTACCGCCGCCCACGGCCCCGTGCAACACCAGAGGAGCTACCGGTGCGTTGCTGGCCTTTAAGGTGGGCACCGGGGCCTGGCATTACCTGATGCGAAACGCAGTGGCATAAAGCCACTACTTCACGCCGGTCCTAAATGCCGGGGGTGGAAATGATCCAGTCGAGTCAGCCCATGCGTGCTGCCATTGCTGGCGAGGTGACTCTACCACACGTACTTTAGTCGCCTCTTACGACACCACCAGTACCAGGATGATTCTACTCTAGGCCGGGATCACACGGCAAAAATCGTCTTATTTCCTCGAGTTGAGATCCCTCAACCAGTCGTTTACAGTCACACTTTGTACCCCCGCGCTTTGACTGGCCTTTTCTTTTCTTTCTACGTGTACTATAAATATTTCAAAATGAAACAATGTAGAGTGCGTACATAGTTGCATGTTAAGGCGTAGTTTATTAATATCATATTAATTAGCAAAGTTGCATCTCTCAGGAACGTCATTAACCGTTGCAGTTGTATTTTAGTGATGTATAATTAAATTAAATAAATATTAATGATAACCTGAAACTTAATATATTTCAAAAAATCATATATAGCTCGTGTTTTGTATGAATTCTTGCACGATAAATATAATGATGTATTAAAATACGAATTATTTTTAAAAAATATATCGAACTGTTTGTCATTTTACTAACGTGAAATAATTTCAATTATAATCGATTTTTTTTTATTTTAGTATATTTTTTATATTTTATTATTTTTTTATCAATTTTTATCATATAGAAAAATAAAAAAAACATCTTTGATTTCTATCGACATAGACTTATACATTGTTTTGGTGTTGAATACAGTCAACACAATTTTACAAAAAAAAAATCTGGTCAAGTGCGAGTCAGATTCACTTACAAAAAAGGGCAAAAAAACTCGTGTCTGTTGTATGGTATATATGTAAGTATTTGTTTTATTTTAATTTAATTAAATATTTTTAAAATTAATGTAAAATTAAATATTCAGTAAATATTCTAAGCGTCTATCTTTTGCCGTTATCAATATCGAATGTGCGAAAACAAGTAATATATATATATATATTTGTTGTATGAGACTCTTAAACATTTATTTCGTTTTGTTTTTTACTATTTGTTATTAGAACGGCAACAGAAATATATAATCTGTAAATATTTCAACTCTCTAACTATCACGGTTCATGAGATCTTTCACAGATTATTGAGACATTAAGGATTCGAATGGCTCTACGTTGTATCAAAACGTTCACACTGATACTGTGGTGTGCCAGCCCTAAAAGGAGGACATTAACCATATGAGGTCGAACATGGGCCCTATACAGAACTAATCTGTGTCACTAGGGCAAAGAATGAAATGGTAAGTTTACTTATCCATCTGTATGTCTTTCTCTCCGTCTGTCATCGGTTTTCCTGTATTTCATATGAATTCGCTAAGTCATCAAATTCAATACTTATAGCGTACTTTCTGTGCATCTACTATTATGAAAATCGGGAAGAAGTAAGTAATTACAGTATGTACATATAAAGGAAAAATCCGAATGTGAAAATATAATTATGTTTATATTATAGTAAAAAAAAGACGTAAATTGCCAACCTTTTAAAAAGTACCACTTTTTGTTCCTACAAATATCTATTATCGTTTAAGCTTATTCTTATAGCATAAGACATACATATGTACGTCACAAAAAAAGGGACATTGACAACTTACACGAAAAGTGACATTAAAATTATTTGACTTCCTAATAGCCGTAGGTTATATATATATATAAAAAAAATCTAAACTATTTACAGCTTTAAGTATTCAACTGTCAATTTATCAATGTTTAAATAGTCGCTGATGCTTTCCGCTTCCATAATAGAGGAGTGCTTTTTCTGAGTACCATACATACGAGTATACTAATGTGTAGAGTCAAACTGTCAATCCATCAACGTACTCCGCTGACGGATAAATATAGGCATATATTACTGCCAGTATCGAACATGTAGTTACAACTGTATACTGTCAATTAATTATTAAAGATATGTATATTTACTTGAAATAACCTCATTTTGCAATTAAGATGTTTTTATGTCAGTTTTTTTTCTAAATCAAGTATCGACCCATACATAGCAGTGTAGCAAGAGGAACCATAGTGCTTAGGCACTCTGTTTATTAGTCATCATTCAATTTGGAGACATTTCGTGTCAAGTGTCAAAACTCAAAGTCGCGTTATGCCTTGTATAAGGCGGGAAATCAAAATAGAAACAAATAATTCCTTCAAGTGAAAATCGAATCTACAACCGTCGTTTATAGTCAGACTCTATCACACTGCATAATGACTTCTTGGGTCAGCTAAAAAATGATGAAAATGCATACATGCGACTAACAAGAAATCACTTTACGACACCGTGGTATATTTTTAATATACTCTATTTATGTTCCATCTATCTATGAGGCTGGTCGTGGCGCAGCGGCACGAAGTGTGACTGTAAAACCGACTGGTTGTGGGTTCGATCCCCACTCGAGGAGATGAAATATTTACTTAAATTTATATTTCCATTTCTTCGCTCTGGTGTCGAGGCTAAGCGCGGTGTTGAGTTCTGCCACTCAACACGCAATGCCTCCAGAATTCGGCAGAAAGTGGGGAACGGAGTGTCTTAACACTAGGTTCCCTCTGCCTACCCTGCTGTGTGCGGGATATAGCGTGAAGCTGATTTAATTTGTTAATTTAATGTTCCATCTAGCCTAGTATCTAGTATAAATCAGTGTTTGGTTTGTAAGTACAAAGTAGTTTCTAAATATATATTTTTTCAACTTTTTCCTTACTAATCAAATACATATGCTACCGTCGTCGTCTACATATGGTAGATAAAGGAGTATTCAGACTATTTATTGGGTGGACGTCGCATAATCGAAGCTCATTACAGTACGGATTAATTACACGAGGCCCGCGATAAGGACAACTGTGCCGTGGGAACCAACCGGACCCCGCTTGTAGACCCGCTCACTTTATTTACATTGCTGTTTTACGAAGAAAAAACCTAAAAAGTCTTTTTGTGAAACGAGCAATGGATATATGAAAAATGCCAGGATCGGCGTACATGAGGTCATTCTACCATTTGCTTGGCAATTATGTAAATATCTAATGTGTGGCGACACTGCCTTATATGATTATTGATATTAATGCAATAGAATTTCCATACGACAGGTTTTCTGTTCGGCTCGCTCTCTGAACTCGCATAATAAGTTATTTATGTATTAGATACGTATTTACGAGTCATAAGTAGGTATGATTTGTAAATACATAAATATATATACTTCATAGGTTTATAGATTGAACCCGATAACGCAATAGAGGACAAGATGGCACTGAAAAGGCGGAATGGCTCTTGGATAGCTTAGAGCTACAATGCTTACCACTCTGTCATGTAACCTGAAACACCTATCGAAAGTGGACTCCGACTCCGAGGTGCCGTGTGATCCCGGCCTAGAATAGGATCATCCTGGTACTGGTGGTGTCGTAAGAGGCGACTAAAGTACGTGTGGTAGAGTCACGTCGCCAGCAATGGCAACACGCATGGGCAGACTCGACCGGATCTTTACCACCCCCGGCATTTAAAACCGGCGTGAAGTAGTGGCTTTATGCCATTGCGTTTCGCATCAGGTAATGCCGGGCCCCGGCGCCCAACCCGTCTTAAAGGCCGGCAACGCACCTGTAGCTCCTCTGGGGTTGCACGGGGTCGTGGGCGGCGGTAATCACTTACCATCAGGTGACCCGCACGCTCGTTTGCCGTGTCTTTTACATAAAAAAAAAAAAAGAGGTCATAGAGTGGGCTTCGATGCTCCCGACTGGCGAACCGATTCGCCCTACAGAAGTAGATAAGGTTTGGTCCATACTGAAGGACCTTAACTCCAAAAACGCCCCGGGGATCGGCGAAATCCCACACAGTCCTAAAGAATCCCAACATCCGTAGATCGGTTCACAGCGACACGGCTGCCGTTTTTAAGGACATAGCCAAAAGACTGCCAAACGAGCTGCCAACGCACTAAGCTATTGGTTCTGTAAGTGGCGGTTTGAAGTTAACGTTACAAGACCGTTTCCACTATTTACCTACAAGGTAAACCGATACCCTGGGGATACCAGGTCAAATACCTAGGCGTCGTACTATGTTCAAAACTTTCTATCTAACCGCACATCACATATGTCAGGAACAAGCTACATACGTCATGAGCACTGACACACATGAGGCTGTACCCATCATGTGCAAGTGGAGTAAAATGTCTCTTCGGAACAAGCTGTACAATACTTGCATCCGTTCTAACATGACCTATGTTTGTGTTTTGTTCGCGCACACCTAGATAGACCTCCTTCTGGGGGCCCAAAACAAATTCCTCCGTATCGAGGCCCAACGGTCAAAAGCCCCCCTGAGTAGCGTACACAGGGCATTCCTCTCTGATTGCTACCCCTTTCACGTCACGTCCATCAAAACTCGTACTTTTCTTCAGGGGCGAGCTACTTCCTCCCCTAACCGTCCGGTGTTTCTGATATGACCATCCCAGGTCAACATAATATATAGCCCATTCCCAAAAAAACGGCTTATATCTTTACGCTGTATCTCGCTTATAGAGCTAGGGTATTTTATCCGCTCCCCACTTTCCCCCGAAGTCTGGCGGCATTGCGTGTTAAGTGCCAGAACTCTTGTTCCACAGCAAAGCGCAACTTGTGTGTAGAGCAAATCTAATAAATGAAAATAATAAATTCTTATTATTAAATTAATTTCCTCGAAGGGGAATCGAACCCACAGCTCTCGCGCTTAAAGTCATACACCTGTGCCCCTGTGCCACGACTGGCCTAGTCATATCTGGACATACGACATAATATAATATATGATTGCAAAAAGGCAATTCTAACGCGGCCCTTAATTGCCCGAGTGAAAGGCTGTTTGTTATAAATAAAGTAACATGTTTAATAAACGATTTATTGGACGAATATTGATTGTAGCATATTTTGTAATAACCTGTATACAGCGTGTTGTATACTGTCTTACATTATTATTTTTTAACAACTATATAATAAGGAAAAAAATAAACAATTTGATGTCATGATTTGTAATAATGACAGGATTATCTCATGACATATTTTAACAAAAAAAAATCGGGACACTTCCATATAGAGGTGTATAGAAGTAACTGCACGTATAGTAGCGCAGCGTGCAGTCCTTACAGGGTGCGCATAGAATGAGTGATAGAATGCGCAATTTACTGTAGGAAGTATCATATAGAGGTTCCCATCGTAGGCGCCGGCGACACCGTTGCAGTGTCGTCGATCCCTTTTAAATCAGATCCAAGCGGCGCTGGCGCCACCTCCCTACATAATACATATGATTGACAGACGTTAAAAAACTGGCTGGGTCGCAGTCACTAGCTGTGTTCTACTATCGGAATGAGATCGCGAATCGGCTGAGCGGTAAAAAGGGCCATTTATTATTTTATTACATCTAATTTATATGGAAATCAACGTGCGCCTACGCAACACTATGCGCTCGTTACATTAATTAGATATATTCGCTTTTTACGATTAATATATACATAAATATTATATATAATAAATGTTTTGAAATGCGATATAAAGTATAAATATATACTACAAAGTAAAGAAAAGTATTCGGCAGGAAGTGGGGAACGGAGTGTCTTTCACTACGTTCCCTCTACCTACCTTGCGGTGTGCGGGATACAGCGTGAAGCTGAAAGAAAAGTAAATTAAATAAGCGCTAACCTAAAGAATTTCGCAGTTGGTTGAAACAATCTTATGTTATAAGCTACAAAAAAAAACCTCAGAATAAGTATGTTCCTTTTATTTCCATTAGTGGCCAATACACAGAGTGTTTAGTTACAAAATCTAAGATCAATAAAAAAATTTTATATAAAATTCTTCTCAGTGGAATTTGAATCTATACTTGTCATTTACAGGTATTGCCTTACAAGCGATAAAGATATCGATAGATGATGATATATAGAGTATTACAAATATTTATAAAGGATATGAACGACTATTTCCTTATAGCATCTCAGATAATGGTGAATTTTTGCATTCTTTTAGTAAACTTTTTATTGAACAAGGATGATATTTCTTCATAATTTTCATAATAATGGATATTCTCGCCCATAGATGGTATTATAATACAATTATTTATATGAAACTAGCAATTTATTTAATTATATCAGTTAACATATTCCAAGGTGCTGCTCTATACTCGGCCTCTTAACTAACTGTATCACGTACCTCTATGTACATTTATAAGAACACCGACACTAACGCAAATAATCATTCTCATATAATATATATTAATGCATTATTAAATACTCTGACATATTGCATTTTCTACGTGGCTTATTACTTTAGCTCAATGAACGTATAAATATGTCATTGATCAGTTTCTATGAAGCCCTCCAAGACTGGGAAAGGCGGCAATTATGAGGAGGACGTCGCCGAGTTTTTTAAGCCCGGCAACGATGAGAATTATGAAAATGCATGAATGTGACGGACACGACACTCCAGCGCAGTGGCGATACGTGTCGTCTTGGGAAATTCACATTAATACAATTTTCTTATATGTATGTAACTAGTATAGTCCGGGATCCCTGGACCATTTTCGTTGTTTATTACTAACAAGTAAATATTTCGTGAGTAGCTTCATTTTGACGAAACGAAACTTTTGGCCGTACAATAATTTCGTAGTATCTAGTGTGGTAGCATGAATGAAATATGTTGGTTGATTTAAAATTTATTAAAAAAAATATTGCTGAGTTTTTTTACTGTTAGTTCTCTATATAATTATCTAAATTAACCGATAAAATATTTGTTCTACAAAATGCAAAATTTTAACAAAACGGTCCACACTTTTCAACATGTATCTATTTTTTAATGATTACTGTCCAGCTGATTTTTTTTTCTTTTTGTTAGTATTTTAGTTAGTCTTTTTGGATATTTATATAATTTAACACTCACAATGTCCTACAAATTGTATGATACGTTATCCTAAGAAGCAGTTAAAATAATTGTAAACGGTCTTTTGTATTTAATGATTACACCGTTTCTCATTACGTTTATTATATTATAATTTATTTAATTATTGAGAGAACTCTTCAGTGCTCTAATGCGTTTTTAATTATATAAACTTTAGAAAGCAACAAAAACGTCTTCATTGAGTATCGTCTTTGGGAGGTCATTTTAAAAAAGCGGCATCGTTGATTTTTTTTTATAGAGTAAGTTGTTATTATTATTATTATTCTACTTTTCGGCCTAGACTAGTCCTCTTTTCGAAACACTGCTTTCATTGCAACGCCGCGCTTTGTTAACAAAACGAGGAAATGTTTTTTTTTCCTTAAGTGGAAATCAATCCTTGCGTCACTCAAACGTGTCGCTGCGCCTCGATTATTCACAAAACATTTATTTATATAATATTATACCTAATATTCGAATTTCATGTCATAGTATTGACACCTATTTCCTATATTTTTTTATGCTTTTTCGTTTATAAAAGCGTCAATGAGTCAAAGCTTTCTTTAATATAAATAGAATCGAATTTAATTTGTTCATTATTAAAGTTCGAGAACATAAGCTGAAGTATGTTATTGGTTTAACAAAATAACAGATATTAAAATCTCCTAATTACTGACAAAGTAACTTATGTTCATATAATCTGAGAATATGATATTGATGAAGGTTTAGAAGGCGCTATGTTCACGAGTAATTGTTACAAATTAAGAGATGCCGCAGGTCGGGCCAAGGGGCTTTTTGTTTACACTTTTTTTTTCCTTAAATTTGTACCAGCTTCTGTGTCAGTTGATATTATTATTGACTATTCGACAAGGAGTTTTATATTTATAATAATATCAATGTATGTATGGTATAAATAACTTAAAAAGTCGTTTTTGTCACGCACGTTCCCACAAATAGCAGGATAGGCAGTGATTTCCTAGCGCTAAAATATCCGTATCCCGCTACTCGTTCAATTTGAAATTTCAAAATCCAACGATGCGCTTCTTAGTCTGACCATAACGAGAAACAAAGGTAACCTTCGAGTGCGAATCGAACCCACGATCATTGCATTTAGAATCTGACACTATCCCACTGCGGTACCCCAAGATTTAGATGTTGTATTCTTTAGGGAAATGTCGTACAATACCAAGATAGGCCACCTACCAGGGGGTAGATTGCCGTGGATGATTGATGAATAAACTGTTCAGACGAGCAAAACGCGCGCTATGCCCGCGAAGCGCCACGGGCGGGACCGCCCTGTATATTCACTTATAATTGCTCTAACAAAATAAGTTATCAAACCAAAATAATGTTACTTTCCAAAAAACTATTTTTTTTTTAAGTATTACATTAGCCTTAAAATTATTATGTTTCGAATTAATTCTTTAATCATGTTAAGCCTAAATTAATATTATAGTGTGCTTACGTCTTAAAAGATATAATTTTTTGGAATTGTAATACTCCTGAAATATGCGGTGTATCCTCAAACAAAAATTACAAAATCATCTAGACTTTAGACACCATTTTTTAGACACCATAATAAATTAAATTAAAAACCAGATATAATTAACTAAACAACAGCTTACCGCTATTAGCCACAAAGTAGGCGCCTACGCAGAAGGATCCTAGTGTCGAGACACTTCCCTCCTCATTTTCTGCCTAAGTTTCAAGACATATAGAATTTGATTAGTGGAACGCTGCGCTTATACCAGAGCGGAGAAATGGAATATCATCATGCCCCAATGAGAAATTAAGCTTTAAGGTCCTGTGGCTCTGTGTTACGACAGTTTCAATATGCATTAAAAATGGAAATTATTGATATCCTGAAATATAAATATAATAAACATATAATAAACATACTTATATGTTTATTATATCTATATTTGAACTAAATCGGGTGTGAATACCTGCTAAAAAGCTACAAAGCACTCGTAGGACCAAAGTATCACAAATTGATAGTGTTTCTCACTAATCACTATACCAGGTTTATATAACTTAATAGCTATATTCAGGTTAACATAAATTAGAAGAAATTTTATTTTGAATTTAACCAAGAAAACAAGTTCCCAATATGTTAAACAGATTCATTAAACGTCCACTTTCGGTTCCGGTAAGTAATGTAAACGAAAGCGTCGAAGAAACGATCAAATGAATACTCTGCTCGATAATCGTCAGCAAGTAAGTGTCGATCACCGCTCGACACGTGTCTCGAAACCAAATCGAGCCACGAATTATGTACTAAAGAAATATCACATTGTGGTTAGGCTCTAATGTACGAATAAGACAATGGATAACTGGAATGGGTTTTTGTTCTGCGACTGCCTTCATGACGATCGCAACTTATGCAAAGTTATGCCCAGCAGTCGGGCAAAGATGGCGCGATACAGATTGGGATGAATAGCAGCCAAGATTGTTGACAGAGAGATGTAGAGATATGGAAATCATTCACTGAAACCGATTACTTTTTATCAACCTTTAGTTTGAAGTTTAAACATTTTAAGGATATCATTAGGGCGCGCCCAAAAACTTGTTGTTTTAGAATATTATAGTCATATCTCATAAAATCTAGAATACCACGCAACATTTTATCTTTAAAATGGCAAAAAGCTACGTTATTACTTTGAAAGTCACATTGCCGAAAAGATATTTGGCATATGAAAAAGGATATTTAAATGATCCGTTGTTAGATGAGCGCTCACCGCCGTCACCGCATTCCATTCCTGGCCTTATATTTATGTTGGACTAAATTAGACTACGCTTAGCGAGAAATGTGCGTTTTTAGTAGATTCTTCTATTGTATCAGAGGTCCTCAGGTAGCTCATAGACGTCTGATAGTGGTGTTATTTGATAGTGACAAAAGCTACTCACTTTTTTATCTATGTGCATAATATGAACATGCTTTATAACTTAGTGTTACATTATCATAATTTCCATAGATTTTATTAAGTTTGAAAAAAAAATCTTATCATAAATAACGTACTTTGTAATCTAAGATCAGTTCAGTAGTTTGTGTTGTGGTATATTTATTTTTTATTAATAAGGTTAACATTTAAGATTTTAATTAAATCCAACATTTATGTATATTCTTGTCACGTAGGATGTAGTTCATTCTTGTTGAATTAATAAGAGAATTATAATAATAGAATTTATTTGACTCGATGTCTTCACCAAATCAAGTTGAAATGTACCTGAAACAAAAAAATACATTAACTATCAGTTCTAACTTAATTGATAGTTAATGTATTTTTTTTTTGTCCGGTCGGTTATTGAGGCCGGTCGTGGCGCAGCGGCACAAAGTGTGACTGTAAACCGACTGGTTGTGGGTTCGATCCCCACTCGAGGAGATGAAATATTTACTTAAATTTATATTTCCATTTCTTCGCTCTGGTGTAGAGGCAAAGCGCGGCGTTGAGTTCTGCCACTTAACACGCAATGCCTCCGGAATTCGGCAGAAAGTGGGGAACGGAGTGTCTTTCACTACGTTCCCTCTGCCTACCCTGCAGTGTGCGGGATACAGCGTGAAGCTGATTTTTTTCTAACTTAATCTATGCATCATAATTTTTAATTTCATATTATAATGGACACAATTTTACCGGATTATTTGAATTAATTTACTTTTAGCGTAGAATTGGAATGAATTTGAACAATATTCAAAGAACAGCGATTTTCATAACATAACTTTAAGAGATTCACAACAATTACAATAGCATGCGATAATGACTGTAAATTCGTCAGGCGCAAAACCCAGGGAATAAAAGTTTACGATCCTTGCGCGCTTCTAACGATCGGTATTGTTTCTGAACGAAAAAATAAAATGTAACCAATAAGGTTTAATTGCAAGGTTCATTTGGTGGATGGGTCCAGGTGTGTGAATGAAGTCCTCGTTCGAGGACAAAGCGCGATCTCGGGTCGTCGTCGAGGGCTTACGGGGGGGCGGAGGGTCGCGGGGCATTCAAACGATCCGGACTCGTCAAAGTTTTTAGGGTGCGCGGGCGCAGTAGCGGCTGCGGGCGACGCGGCGGATGCAAACACGTCCACGCCCGAATCGTTCGCCAATTTTTTTATCAGTTTTGAATAAATGAAATATTCATTGCGATTTGCGACACAGACCTAAAATATGTCGATGCGCCCAAATATATTCATTATCTAAATTTTTCATCACTTTTTATTTGGCAAATGTGGGCAGAGCTTTTGAATATGTGCATATGGAACAGATACATTCGAAAGAATGTCTCGAATTTCCATATATTCGCAAGCATATTATATTCAACAAAGTCTACAGACATGAACAAAAAATTTTGTAGGCAAAAATGCGGACAAGCATCCAAAATGAATGCATTGACTGAACGTTTTAATGCTACTTAAGCCTTGCTCGGTAAAACCATTTAAATCAATTATGTTACAGGACTAAATAAGTCTTCGTGTAACAGAATCTACATCCCGGTTTCAAGAAATACTTTACATGTCCAGCTAATGAGAGGAAAATATTCAAGCTTCAAGCAGCATCTAAGCAACGAGGCTCCCACGGCTCGACGCAGGAGAGCGACAAAAACATCGGACGAGGTCTGCGAGGGGGTGATGGGGAGAGGCGAGGGGAGGGAGGAGGGAGTCCAAGGGGGCGAGGAAGGAGGGCAGGAGTGCAGGATTGCGCGCGCGTCTGCCGCATGCATACAGATGCCGCGTAATTGTCGCGCGCAAAAACTGACCGCATGATAATCGAGGAAATGCCGCGCCTGCCCCGGACACTGCTCCATTCTGATTGTTATCGTTCTATTCGTGTGAGTTTGTACTTTAACTGCACACTGCCTACAGTCAACGAATTTAAACATTGTAATATATTTAATTTCTTCGTTTCGACTACGTTCATCATCATATCTGATAGTATATTACAATTTATGTACCTACCTAGATCATTTCTTTCCTCCCTACAATTTTTGTTACTTTACATAGTTCAGCATGTAATATATTGTAATAAAATTGTAAAAACTTACAATAAAATGAACTATCAATATGTTTGACTGTTGGATACGCATAAATATTAAGAAATTATGAGCAGCAATAGACAAGCAACAATTTCTTTCTGTTACTCCTATTGCCTTGTGTATTTACTTAACATTGTGCGTTTTTTTTAAAGGGTAGAGGGAACCTAATATTAAAACACACCGTTCCCCACTTTCTGCCGAATTTTGAAGACATTGCGTGTTGAGTGGCAGAACTCAACGCCGCGCTTAGCCTCGACACCAGAGCGAAGAAACGGAAATATAAATTTAATCATATAAAAAACAAATTTTAATTATTACTACCCACAAAGCAATACTAAAATAATATTTATAAATTATTAAATTCAGATAATATTCAGCGAGCAATAACTACGTGTAAGCATTTAGAAATTGAATTAATAACAACCATAATAATTTTAGAACGCTTCTCTAATAATATTTGTTAACATCACACGATTTAGTATTACAGATTACCTTCGCTTAGCTTCGCCTAGTACTCTTAGTGTAGAAGAATAAGGTATGTTTTGATATGATTTTTGATATTTAATAGGGCCCGGGCAGGAAACGGCGCATCTTCTCACGCGGAGCTCTGAAGTATTGTAATTGCGTGCGGCGCGAGTGCCATAAAGTAAGTATGCATTGAATATCGTACGCCGCCCGCTTGTTGGGAGGAGGTGTGGTATGTAGCTGTCACTTGAATATTATATTTTATAATATTTGTGGTACGTTCAGTCATTTCTAGATATGAAGAAGAACTGGAGAATTTCATGTAAATTTAATTGGTGTTATCCATTTTCATGATGATGCTGATGATGGGTATCTTCAAATCAGTTTACACACATTCTTTCGGCTATTCTTGACTATACATAGCATAAAAATTATGACTGTACATCATCATTGTCATCGTCATGCATCTTGGCAATAATATATTGGTTTATTATTTTTATGGCTCCGTTCAAAATTCAAAAGTAAATCTCGAGATCGTATAAATGTATAAGCTCGGTGGGCAAATGCGACTCGCGCTTGACCGGTGTTCTAATTAATAACGGTACACATAATATGAATATTAAGAGCTAAGTAAGATATACATACGTACATATTAAACTAAAATTGTTACTTTAAAAATAAACTCAATATTTATAATATATATAAAGCAGTGTACCAGGAGGTTTACCGTCGTATAGATAATCTGGCCAAATTTATTTATGACGGGCGCAGGCCGGGCCCGCGCGGCCACACACCGGGACCGGCTATCGCAAATTGAACAAACTTACAAAACAAAAGAACCACTGAGTAATTAACGTTACTGAATATTCAAAATCGATTATTTTAGAGTTTCAGATGGCAGGCTTGACATAAAAGTCTTTTGAAAGTAAAAGAATATTTTCGATTGGTTCTTCTTAATAAAAATAAATGATTGAAATATATATGGCTATAGTTAGTATATAATTATAGTTGATTCCTGTGGCACAGTGAAACAGCGTTCGTTTGGGAGGTGAATGATTGTGAGTTCGATTGCTTCTTAGGGAAATAAATTATTATCTTTTTACGGCTTTAATAAGACAAAACAGAGCGGTCAGCTCCGACCGTCCACCGCTTAACATGCAACGTCTCGAGTTCAGTTCATGTTCAGCATAGTTACAGCAGAAATACAGAATACTTCTTAGAAAAAATAATAAGTATATAATAAAAATATATTAGTAATTAAAGGTAAACAAATAAATCAGCTTCACGCTGTATCCCGCACACAGCAGGGTAGGTAGAGGGAACCTAGTGTTACCTACTTTCCGCCCATTTCTGAAGGCATTGCGTGTTGAGTGGCGGAACTCAACGCCGCACGTTGCCTTGACACCAGAGCAAAATAAATGAAAATATACATATAAATAAATATTTTATACCCTCGAGTGGGGATCGAACCCTCAACAAGTCGATTTTACAGTCACACTTTGAGCCCCTGCGCCAAGACTGGACAGAATTATTTTAGAATAAAAGTGATTTCTGGTCTTATTATGAAACATTGAGATATTTATGAATACATACAACTATAATAAGTTAGACTTAATAAATATAACTGTGACGAAAGAGTACGAGCAAGTAACTTTAATTACTGAATATTTATATTTATAATAAAATATATCAATTATTCGTTTCTAATACCAAGACCTAGTTGGTTTTTTATGCAATATCTAACAAGTACTCGATAAATTATATAATAAAAATATTACCTACCACACTATTAAGAAATATGAAATACTTACAGAATATAGTCGCGTATAAGAAAATCAACTAACTTCCTTTTAAATTTAGAGTAAATAGTATGTATTTAAAATCTTTTAATTATGAAGCACTTAACAAGCATAAATAATTAATTTTGATAAAAAATTATTTAACTAAATATAAATATAAAGGTTTCATTACATTTTTTAATTTTGTTATACTAAACTCGTATCATGTATATTTTTAACTTAGAAGCTAAACAAATAAGTTTAGATTTTGACGATTTAACAAATATAAACAATCCCAAGAGACGAGGTCAAGTGCGAGTCGGACTCGCCTACCAAGGGATCTGTACCAATATCAGGTTTGTAGGTCACTGAAAAGTATAACTTATAAAAGTTGATAAACTTCAGTTTACATAAATACTACTATATATATATATATATATATATATATATATATATATATATATATATATATATATATATATATATATATAGTACTGATTAAGTAGTACTGATTTTCGATGTTAAAAATACAATATATTTTTTTGTTTTTTTTTTATGAAATACCTATATAAAAAATTCGTCGTCGTCAACCTTTATTTGTACTATGAGAATTACTTTCTGTCGACATTCATAACTGAGTGTCCACGGGAAGTAGCCCATAGGTTTTGATTACGCGGCAAATTTCATATTTTATATACAGCAAAAACAGCGTATGCCTCAAATTAATGTATGCCTCGAAATGCTCGAATCTTTTAAGTCAATACTTCGAACCTAATTTTGTTTTGTGCTCCAAGAGAATAGATTGATATCAGATTGATATCTCGATGTAGTTTCTAAATAAATCTTCTAGACGGATAAATAGACCGACAACAGAGTGATCCTATAAGGATTCCATACTTTTTTTTTTTAGGTACGTAACCCTAAAAAAGTACACAAAGGATTTATACGTTTTCAAAATAAGTATTTTTCTTTCCTAAGTGTGGAATAACATTTTAAAAATGTTAAAAATATTAGATATCGTAGGAAAATGGAATTAATTCTTACATGGCACTCAAATCCGTGCGTCATCGAACAATAATCATAACAAATATATAATAACTAATAATACATAAAATTAATTAAAATATGCGCAAATGCGTTAATAGCTAGGAATTGTTCTGAAGCTCCTCAAAAGGAAACTCGTTATTAATGTACATATATAATAAGTATTTCAATACAAATGGTCACTTGCAGCGCTTACCTTCCCACACTGCTGTTTAACTACCTACAATACGGTAGAGTGTCTGTTCATACTTTTTCTTTCTATACAAAAGCAAAATTTTGTTACAAGATTTGTCACTACTATACGATATGCAATTACAACAATAGCAAATGAAAAATATTCAGTTAGTGTCTATGAAATGCAAAATTTCATAGATTTTACTGTGAATAATACTAATAATTGGTTTTAAATATGTTTTGTTTGGTTTTTTACGTATATTTTTAAATTTTTTTCGAGTCGAGAAGCGACGTGATATGACACAACTAAACGTCTGTAATTGTTCTTTTCAATATTCAAGAGACTAGAGGTAAAATTTTCCATTCCAGGTAAATACTACGGTAATAATATTGCGCGAATGTCGTATAATTTAATTAAAATTATCCATATTTATATTAATTAAAGCAAAAATATTGTTTTATTATAGATGTCTTTCTTAAAACGTTAAACTACAGCATTCTTATAAAATTTTATAAATAATGATTTTCAAATGTGGTACTT
The DNA here is from genome assembly GCA_917862395.2 of Heliconius sara. NCBI lineage: Eukaryota > Metazoa > Arthropoda > Insecta > Lepidoptera > Nymphalidae > Heliconius > Heliconius sara. The sequence continues at coordinate 8,063,991 of OU860798.1, forward strand.
GATAAACTTATAGCTACAAAGATGATATATTAAAAAAGTCACCAGGTTTCAGTTTCATCAAACTTAGTTTATTATGTAGCGTAGTTATTGCTTTAAAAAAAAAAAGAAATTTAAATATAAATTTAAATAAATCATATTTAATTAAATTTGTGCGGCGTTGAATTTCGCCACACAACACGCAACGCCTCCAGAACTCGGCGGAAAGTGGGGACCGGAGTATGTTAACACTAGGTTGCCCTCTGCCTTTTATTTTAATTAAAATAGATATTGTGAATCAGGAACTGTGAACGTAAACGCGACGTTTATGAGTTCGATTCCCACTCCAGAAAATTAATTGTTTTCATTTACCCGTATTAACGTAACAGTAAATTACATAATGTGAATTATAAGAAATAGATAAAAAAAAGAATTAAAAAAATATAATAACTTGCTACTTCGCTGTGGCAATATGCAAATCACTCGAATCTCAATTACGGCTTTGTCCGCTCGCGCACTTCAACACGCCTACACATCGTAGCTGCCATTAAGTTTTACATTATACTAAATTGCCTGTTCGTTGCTGGCTGTTGGAACAACCGATATCATATTATCCTTACCAAGTTATTAAGGCATATCGTAACAAAATGGAAGGGTTTGACTGTGACTGCGATAGTTGTTGGTTCGATGCCGTACCGAAAAATTAGTGGAGAATACTGATTCAGTTTATCTACTCAGCAGGAAGTACCAAATAATTAAAAAAATAAAACAATATTTCTAATATTATATTATAACTATCCAGTCGTGGTGCAGTGGCGCGAAGTGTGATTGTAAAACCGACTGGTTGTGGGTTCGATCCCAACTCGAGGAGATGAAATATTTACTTAAATTTATATTTCCATTTCATCGCTATCGCGTCGAGGCTAAGCGCGGCATTGAGTTCTGCCACTCAACACGCAATGCCTCCAGAATTCGGCAGAAAGTGGGGAACGGAGTGTCGTAACACAAGGTTCCCTCTGCCTACCCTGCTGTGTGCGGGATACAGCGTGAAGCTGATTTATTTTTTGTTTTATTTTTTATTATAATTATATTAATGTATTTTTAGAAAATCAGTGCATACATATTCTAAATTATAAGTCAGTATGAACAGGCATAGTTTTCTATACATGCCACATACCTGCGACATAAGAGATTTCCTAATTATATGTCAAAATTATATTTGTCGTAAACGCAACAAATTTCAAAAAATCGAATTGAAACATTCCTTAATAATTTAATTTTTCAATTTTTCCATCTTATATTCAATTTATACATATCAATAATCTTATTCACATCCTTAACATTTTCTTTATTTAGCTACAATACCTTGTAATATTTAATTAAATCCCATTAAATAAGAAACGTGACCAGAACCACATTCTTCGCTCATATTGTACCGAAACAACCACGAATTAGTATTGCACAACTAATATTATACATATTCTGCATCGACTTTATCCATCGTGAAAGCATTGATTAATATTGTAATGAGCTCGATACTGACCAGCGGTTCCACTATAAAACGATACGATTAACGAAATTTCGTATACATTGAAGCATCTAAAAGCGCAATGGCTTTAAAAAATCCTTTTGTCTTTTCAGTGGAAACGCGGCATCGCATTACAATGGTTAGAAAGTGATAGAGTACCCTTCAAAATAAGGTTCAGTAATTGTGTATAGTTTGAGATAATATCGGCTGTAGAGTCGCGGGTGCAATTATTTTTGTCCGGGTGGTGATTTGCGTACGCTTACATCTTGTAATAACACGATACGACTCCACCGCCGCACTGTCCCAAATTGTGAGTGGTAAGATAATGCGGCAAGCATTATGGTCAGTCTTGCCATAACTATAATGAACTACTATTTTAGTATACATATTTCTAATTTAACTTTTAAACTTTAAATTTATAATTGTATTAATGATCACAATATGAAATTACTTAATATTCAAAGTCCCTATAAAAGTTTTTATAAAACATTTTTTTTTTCATCTTTACGCTGTAACCCGCACGTAGAAGAGTAGGCAGACGGAGTTTAATATTAAGACACTTCGCTCTCCACTTTCCGTCGAATTCTGGAGGCATTGGGTGTAAATGAATACCTCGATACCAGAGCCAACGAATGAAATTATTAAATATTTCATAATTTCCTCGATGAGAATCGAACCTACGACTTATCGCGTTTGCAGTGACACGCTTGTGCCCACTGCAACACGACTGCCCTCTATAAAACACAAAACATCATAATTATTATAAATAACAATTATATTTTGACAACAATTGATTATGTAGGAGTAGTTATTATACCAACGAGTAGCAATAAAGTACAAATGTCCCAACAAGCAAATATAGGCTCAATAGTAATTACGCAGTCGACGGGGCGCATGCGCAGACGCAAGAGGCGCAGGCAGAGCGCGGGCGCATCTGAGCTCTATTAAAAGGAACTGCATCTTAACTAATGCTGTTCTTATTTCCTTATCGATATATAAGAATTCAAATTATTTAAATTGGATTAACCACGTATAATTTAATATTCAAAAATACATTTTAACAATATGGTTAAAATAGTTTTATGTGAATAAGTTACTGACAGATTGAAATGAAATTAAGATGTATATTTTCTTAGTACTTTGATGTATTATTAGATTATCAAACAGTATACTGATGAAAATCCTTTGTTCCGACTTCCTTATAAATTAAAAAAAAACATAAACGCAAATTGCACTCTAATATATGTACGTATATTGAACAGACAAGATTTCACGGGATTCAAACCCCCGATCTCTGTCTACCTACGTACCTTTCAATTGGATGTATATATTTTAAATATTTATTAATTATAAGGATATGATCGATAAAAAAACTCATGCCTAGCACGAGGTAGCGGAATTGATTGGATTTAGTTTAATAACAATAAAATAGGGCCCGCTATGGAAATTGTTTATAGGTACTTTCTTGTTCTATAGAATACTAGTTGTCATACATAACTTTGTTCGCGCGGGCTTTATAATGTAAAACGGAAAACCCCTTTTGTCCTATGTTCATAGGAATTTTGGGAAATATAAATAAATAGTGCTCCCCTATCCTATCTACCCGTAGTTTCGTTTGTACTTTTTCATTTAGTAACAGGAACAATTTAACATAGTTTGTAGGTTACGCTAATATATATCGTGGTGGTGATCTTGTTCTTGCATACTAAAATCTGCAAAATGTATACTTAAAGTATATTTAAAATTTCCTATTAAGTACATAGGTTGTTTATTTTTTGCATTTTAAGCCCATAGCTAATAATAAATTCGCCCATAAATTCGAAATTCTCTGTCTGTCTATCAGGACCAAATATCATATAAAGACCAGGACCAAAATATCATATAAAGATACTTGATAAGATAATATAGTAAGCGTTGATTTAAATCCATCATGATATTGGCTCATTGTTATGTTAACATTGTAAATTACAAAATTCTTCCATATATTAACATAACAACATTTAGATTACATAATGTTCAGAAAGTAATTAAAATATGACGATATACATTTAAAGAACGTATTGTTTTAATTTAGCTTACTAATAAATTTAGGTTTTTTTTCCTATATAGCAAGGTAGGCAGAGAGAAGCTAATCTTAAGACACTCCACTCTCCGCTACTAAGTTTCATATAAAAGAAACTTTACAGTAGGTACATTCTTTATGAGCTTATACTCATATAAAATTTCATAAGCAATGCACCGACTGATAACTATATTAGCTTCACGACGTCTCCCACAAGTGGCAGCATGCCAGTGGGAGCCTAGTGTTAAGACACTAGGCTCCCTACTTTCCACCGAATTCTGGAGGCATTGCGTGGTGACTGGCGGAACTGAACACCGCGCTTTGCTTCGCCATTAAATATTTCATTTCCTCCGGTGGCACTCGAACCTACAATCTGTTGTGTACTGACCGACCCCAGAGCTAGCGTGTGGCCTCTACTATACATAACATCCTAATACACCTTAGTGCACATATCGACAGACGTAGGTACCTAGTAATATTTGTAAGTGTATTTACAGGAAACCATTTCAAATACCATAACAATATTTGGAGAAAGGCACATAATGATAGGTAGCGGTGTAATAGGCACGGTGCTCTTACTTCCGAGCTCCTCAACAATGAGTGAGGGTAATGGTCGCAATCACGATCGCGCCCGCGATTAGTATAATTATTTGATTGGTTAATCATACTCCGGTATTGAAGTCTGGAGTGCTCTATCATTTTGTTGAGCGTTTGTTTTAAATAAAATAATCTGAGGGAACCTAGTGGTTTACTAGGAAGTACATGTATAGAGGTCGGACGTATTGTTTGATCTTTTGTTTGGAACATTAACCGTAATTAAATAAACTTATTTGTAACGATATATAGAGTGAATTAGATAAAGCTCCCAAAAGCAGTTTTTTCAGAGATGTTATGATTTAGTTTTACGCTGTAAAAAAATGTTGTGTTAATACACTTAGTTTCTTACGCCGGTGAGTTTACAGACAGAGAAGATTCTGGCTGGCTTAGAATGGAATGTATGGTCTAAATAAATTTGGATGTTTTTGTATTTCAATGGCTTCGCGGATCATTATAAGGCTATATGTGTTCTCCTTAACGAGCCTATTGTTGAACTTTATCCGCTGTATGCTCATACACAACTAACTTCGAACAATCTAGATTAATTACTTTTTTTTACATTTTTAAAGTGTTACCCCACACTTAGGAAATATGAATGATTATTAAGAAAACGTATAAAAAATTAGAAATCCCGCTACGTGAAAATTTTTATACGTTTTCTTAATAAGTAATTTGATTCCGCCTACACACTGGTAATAAATACTACTTTTCACTGGTCTCGAAAATCCTCTCTTAGTCCTACGCTCTAAAAAACTACACGCCAAATTGTAGCATTCTACGGCGCGTAGTTACAACCGGTCTTGTACATAATATAGATTAAAAATTATAACAGAAATTTTATACTGTTTTATAGGGTGGTCCTTGTTTAAGTCACCATGGTGTCAGCGTATTGATCCAATAGCATACCATGTCATCGAAGACGAGATAAAAACCGACCATTTAAACTTAATAACACGTACATTTAGAAAAAAACTTATTATATTGCAAGTTTCTAATGGGAGCTGCCAATTATAAGTTATAATTTAAGTATTTTAATGAACGTTAATATCGATATTTGATTTTAAAATATGTTCGTTTGTGTCACAAGTTTCTGCCGCCATGTTAAATATTAGTTCTGTAACTAACTATTGCCTAATGATCGCGTTCTCTTTTGTAATATTAAAAAAGTATAAATAATGAATATAAAGCACGTATCAGACTGGGATTTTTATCAAACTATATCTCCAATCGTTACTTACGATTAAAAAACGATTAATCGTAAGTATCGATTATTTTTTATATTAATTTATTTATACCGTGGTAAAAGTTATATTTTAATCCAGTCCAAGTAGTATCATATAAACGGAAATAACAAATAAAGTACTGTAAAAAATCATTTTTTTTAATAGAGTTGATGACGAGTAAGTTTGCGTGTTTGTTTTTTAGTAGTTTCCTAAAAATGGCAGGAGTATTGCTATGCTAGGTCAGCATTGCAATACTCCGTCATTCGTTATGATTTCTTTCCCATTGCGTTTTAACGTTAACTTAATATTACCAAAGCGCTCTATTTAAAAATATGTCAAATATCTACAAGTAAGTCTCGATGCTTAATCGAGTCTTAAGCCATGTTATATTTAGACCCGTATTTCTAAGCCGTTCTCAAGTCTGAGAACGATCTTGAGAAGTCGTTTTCATTCATAACTTACATATCCCTTCATATGTATATATCGAGGGATATATATTACAATACCTCCTAATTTTCAAGTATATAAAAATCTCGAATGTGCGATTGTAATATACGTGAACTTGTCCCGGCTGTGAATTCCCGATGTTCGTGTGACATATTGAAAATATTGATAGCCTCATTACGTTGTACTTGATTTTCCCGTGAGACCGATATGTGCCTTCGCGAACTTAACATTTTACAATCCTAACTTGTTTTACTCACTGTTATTGTATGTAATTTCAATACCTTTTCCCGCATAAAACTCTACCCTACACAGGTGGAAATTAGTGTTAAGGCACTGCGCTTCTCGATACCAGCCCAATTTTTGTGATATTACGTCGTTGTCATCGTTGAGTGCCCTTCTTTGGATTATCTACATTCAAGCGCTGTCAACTCGGTCTAGGCGTAGAATGTGTATGTACGTCATTGTGTCTACAATTTATCAAACCGATTCTCAGTAATGTTAATAATTACTTTGAAATAAGGAAAATTATTAAAAAAACGACTTCATAAATATACATAATATGTATATAATAAACTTAGTTATTTCAAATTAAAGAGGAAAATAAAATTTTTTTTTCATATTCTTGTATCTAATTTACTATTTATAATCATATTTTTTCATAGCACAGCATGCGATTAGGCAGAGAGAACCTAGTGTTACGACACTTCGTTATATTTGGTAAACCAATAGTCTGTTTTTCGTGTTCATAAATAACGTTTTTTATGATATAAAATATTCTATTTTTTAGTTTTATTTTAAGCTTAAAGCTTAAGTAAAGTAGAAAGTAAAGTTAAGTATTAAGTTAAGTTAAAAATAATTCCTTAATATTATTTTAATATATTAAAATTATTTAACATTTCGGAATTATCAATCACATCTATCTCGTCCGATCACCGAAGGCGGCACCGTCAGGCGAGATTCCCAATCAAATCCAACAAAACAGCGCTTTGTTGGATTCGTCTACTCAACATGGGATTTCTCAAAATATGGCAGTGCGTGGGGAACGGAGTGTTTAAACACCAAGTTCCCTCTGCTTACCCTACTAAATGCTGGATACAGTATGAAGCTAAACAAAATAAAAAAAATATATATTTCCTATTCCAAGTTGAGGCTGTCTGCATGCTGCATCTACCTCCCATATCCAAATATTACAAGATTGCGTAACACGCTGGCTATTTGGCGAACTAAACTACAATGCAAACGTTTCAGAATGTCACTGTATCGGTGGTCTAAGTTCTACATGTGGGGGAAACTCGCGAGATATTCGCAGGGGGTCCAAGTACTGTGCTTCTCGGTATCAAGACGGGTGGCCGAATGATCTTTCCTAGAGATTTTTTTTATGTTAATGGAATCGAAAGTTTTAATTAAATCATGTATGTATAAACAATAGATTAAACAGGCTGTCTCGTTGCGCCACGACGGCCTCGTGATTGTAAATGCGATGGTTGTAGATTCCGTTCCAACTGGGGGGAAAGAATTATTTTCTTTTATTCACTGTGCTAACAAGATAAAGTGCGGCGTTGAACTCCGCAACTGCACACGTAATGTCTCGAAAATTAGACGGAAAGAAGTGAACGGAGTATCGTAACACTAGGTTTCCTCTGCTTAACCGCATAAATCAATATGCTGAAATAATAAAACAATCAACAATTAAACCTTACGTACTATGTACGTACTATGTATAATAATATGGAAACAAGACTATTACCAAAAACATAGCGATAATTCTAATATATCTCTACAGTTTTATAAACCGTATTGTGACGTTACATTCCTATAACAATTAAATATAGTTAGTAACAAAATAGTAAGATATTTACATATACATACATATCTTGATTTTGTTCAATATCTTGTACATAAATATTACAATAATAATATAATTTTGTATTTTTCTAGTTTCATCCTGTATCATGCCAATCTAGTAGATATAAAGCAGGGTATGCAGTGAGCCAGCGGATTCATTGTGAAGACACTCCGTTTTCCACATACTGCCCAGCTTTTGATACGAGTGGCACAACTCAACGCATTTTCTTATATTCTCTTTATTTTCTTATTTAATCTTTGTTATTATAGTTAAAAAAAACTTAATAAATATTAGAAAATTCAAATAAGGACATCACTAAAGTGAACTGAGAATCGTTATAAAATATATTTGGACAATTAACATACAAGTAGTAGTAGTAAAATGCATATTAATATAGTTTTTATTAGCTCTCGATAGGTGGCGTTCGGAGGCGGTCGGAGCCGGCGGGCAAAAAGCTGCAACACAACGCCGCCGTCGCCGGTGCATGAGATCTTAGCATTAATTGACAATACGCCCGGAAAAGTCACCCACCCACTACGTAAAGACAATACTCCAATACATTTTCTTATTAAAGTATTAAAAAAATAAACTAAAAAAAAATAAAGCACTGTAGAGAAGAGTGCGGGTTCGTTCGTTCGGAGAGTTCGATTCCCACTGGGGGGAATATAATATTTATACTTTATTTCTTCGCTCTGGTACGTAACATATGTTTGGGTATAACACAATATCTCGAGACTGCGGCGAAATGTGGGGACTGGAAGTATTATAATGGGAACGGAGTGTCTTAACATTAGGTCCTCCCTCTGCCTATCTTGCTATGTGCAGAATCCAACGTAAAACTGAAGAATTGGGAGAAAATCGTAACATAAGGTTGTCTCTACATTCCCTCTATAGAATGCTAAAAAAAACTGGCTAAAGCATAGCTATCGATGTAGTCTCAGATCTGTCAAATATATTTCAGTGGATGCTCAACCTTATCGGCTCAATTCACCATCACATGCATTCGCAACAACACGTCCCGAATACAAATTCTAGTTATATATAAAATTATTAGACACACAATATGTTAATATCTGTTTTTACACCGTACATGATGCATACTAAATAATAATTGCGCTTCATACATATGTTCATTACAATTTTAAACGAACAAGAACCAATCGAAAGACAGGAATAATACGATTAAATACATTATTTTAGCCTTTACTCGCTAATTCATTTATAATTCCACAATAAAACTGAGGATATACTGGCGATATCTAATAATGTTATGAGAGAATGCTGTTTTTAATGACATGGTCTTCTTAAGATGCGACATTGACTGAAAACTTATTATACTTTTAAAGATGGAACAGTACTTCGGTCAGGTAGTTTAGCTATCTGAGTTATGTAGCCTAGGCCTAAATTGGTAAATTAAATATATTTATATAAAAAATTACAAATAAATATGTATCTGTACGATAGAATACAATTTATTAAAAAAATAATACCTTATTCAATGCATGTAATTTTGAAGAATAATACATAAATATCTAGCAATATTTGAAAGCATACCTAATAAATATATTAAAAAAATACTTAAAGGAACATTTGTATGCAACTTAAAAGATCATTATGATGAAAGTATTATCGTAGATATCAATATAGGTCGCATGTCGATTACTAGCTTTTTCTTGTGACTTCGCCCGCGAGGTTATTTTAGCTTTAGATTGGATGTGATATTACGCATTTTATATGTCCAAGCTAAACCTGACGGATTTCAGGTTTTGATTGTTTTTTTTTCTTTATTTGATTTCATTTACAAACCTGACCGGAAGCATAGGCGTCACGCACAGTGTTTAACACAGCAACGATGTGAAATAGCCTATAGCCCGATAGACATTGACTGCTGACAAAACATATTTTTATTTAATTCGAACCACTACTACTTTCTAAGATTTGCGTGGATTACAAAATAAACTCTTCAGCTTTATAATCAAAATGTAGTTTTTTTTTAACTTCACACTATATCCTGCAAATAACAAAGTAGGCAGAGGGACTTCTGGAGACGTTACGTGTTGAGTGGCGGAACTCAACGCCGTGTTTTCCTTTAACTATTACATTAAAATATTTCATTTGAGTCGTACCAACAACCTCACATGTTTACAGTCGCACGCTTCTGCTTCTGCGCCAAGACCGCATCAATAAGTATAGATAGATAATAGATATCATTTAAATTATTAAACAAAATCAACTGAAATTATCTCTTAAATAAGGATCGAGTTTGTTTTTCAATAGAAAACTGACACTGACATTCAAAATGTCTACCTGCAGTTAAAATATTTCTTTAACATAATACAGTATAGATAAACGAACATGATATTATGTATTTCGTACCTATATCTATAAACTCGCTAAATTATTCCCCATCTTGGAGACAACAAATAATTTGAGCACAAATACAAAAACTGGTTCCATTTCGAGGACAACAGCACAACGTCGAGCTCGTCAACTTTTGAATGACTCCATTCATTATTTCATTCACCGACCGCTGCGACACCTGTTGTCGCGACAAATTTCGACTAATGATCTATTTTATTATTATTTTTATATATTATATCGTTTATAAAGTAATAATTAATAAAAATGTTGCTTTCATTTTTTATATCAAAATACTGTAGTAATTAATCGTTACCACATGTGTAACACTTTAAAAGTATAAACTTGTAACTAACTAATAATCCTAACGAAATCAACCTGTCAGTATTAATTTAATGTTTTTTTTTTACTTAGCGTTGTATCCCGCATGTAGCAGGCTAGACAAAGGGAGCTTAGTATTAAAACACTCAGTTTCCCACTTTCTGGAGGAATTGCGTGTTTATTTGCGGAAGTTAACGCCGCGCTTTGCCTCGATACCAGAGCGAGGAAAATGAAAATTTTAAATATTTTATTTTGGCGAGTGGGAATCGCACTCACAACCGTCGCGTTTACTGTCACACGCTTGTTCTGATGCGCCATGTATGGCCTCTATGTCATGACATGACACATTCTTAGTGCACTAAACAACTCTGACCGCAGGTACAATGTGCATCTAAATGATTAACATAGTATAAAAAAGCCCCGATCTATGAACTGTACATCCAGTAGTACAGCCAATAGTTTTGGAGATTAGCGCGTTTAACCAAACTAACTCTTACACTTGATGAAAATGTAAGCCTTTTCTTACATAAGATAATAATTTTTGTTACAAATAATAGACGCTGTTGTGTGGCTTTTCGCGCAGTCTGTATCTGACGGTTATGGATTCAATTCTCACTCAGTAGAATGATGATAGTTATTTAAATGTTTTTTTTTTGATAGTACAACTTAATTACTAACTAATAACTTCAAGTGGAAAATATAGAACGAATATTAAATTAAACTAATTTAACCGGATTAATCGCGTATATTTAAGATTTTACATTTTGGAAACGGAACGGGTCTACCCGTGACCACGGACTACTGTAAAGTGTTCGAAACGTCGGGTTTCCAAAATGTAAAAATCTTAAATATACGCGATTAATCCGGTTAAATTAGTTTCATTTAATATGTGTAATAATCGTGAAAATCAAAGAACTTATTATATAGAACGAAGTTTGTAATTTTAAATTCCTTCTCATCTTACGATATGGGAGAGATTATAGCAAGCCGAGTTGAATGGTAACGAAAGAAACAAAGAAAGATACAATATCAACACTTTTTTCTCGTTTCCTATATTTTAACAAGCTTATTATTTATTCATTCTGAAGGAGCCCTTTGAATTATAAAAACATGAGCACAACTACGTTGCGTGTTTGTTTATTAGCATGCCACAAGCGTAATTACGGCCGGTCACTGATGCGTCCTGCCGGCACGGTGGCCCTGTTTTTATATGAAATTAACTAATTTGAGCCTAATTTCCTGCAATATTTAATTTAAATGAGCAAAAATTTGCAAAGGCATACTTTGTAGTAATGAATCAGCGATAAGTGCGCAGGTTGCATTTTTTTTAATATATTGACGTAAATATATGATATAATAAGGAAGTTTCCTTATTGCTCCTTATATTTTATTATATAATCACACCTTTGTTCGCGTTGTTGAGGCGGTTATGAAATTATAACGAACCTTCAAATGAGATGGATGTTGGTTCAAATCTTACTCGTGGGTTAGAGACTAAGCTATTTTTTTGTGGAGGAAACTAGACAAGACCAGCCAATGGAGCATCTGATAAGTGATTGCCTACGGCCGCGTGTAACACCAGAGGAATTACAGGTATTACAGGGAAGTACAGTTCCGCCACAAAATACGCAGTAACTCAAAATCAAGTAAGAAGCGAAGTGAAGAAGTGTCTTTACTGGTTTCTGTCTGCGTAGTGTCGAAATGTGCGGGAAAAGTGTGAAGCCACAAATAATTGTTCGATCTTATGAGACGTAATGTGACGTAGAGTTACTAATTATTATCTTATTAATATAGTTATTTAATTTGAGGATATGCAGGTAGGTATTGGTTAGGTATCTTTAAATATATATAAATGTGATATTGCCAAAAACTTCAATGATAATATGTTCCATAAAAAGACAGTAGATGTACTACTGAATAGTATAAGTAGAATAGTTTTACACAATATTAAAAATGGGTTTTTACGTTATATTTTTCAAACGAATGTAACAGCCTAGCTGTTTCTAAAATATACAATACTATTTCATGTGCATATGTATATGTATTTACGTTTGTTAGCTGTTAATATGCTTAGGCTTCTTCAACAGTAAGAAAATTTACAAGTCTATCCTATAACTCCATGTTTAGCAAAGGTATGAAGCAATTACCTGTAATACTGATGTTAATGGTTTTTTTCCAAAAGAAGTTCGTATCATTTATTTTTGTTATTGTACGTATTTACCCAACCCAATAAGCTAAAGCTGAAGAACAAAATGTTGTTCTTTAGTTTTCGCTTTAACAGTGGCCTGGCGCAGGAGCACAAATTGTGACTGTAAACGCGATGGGCTGTGGGTTCAATTCCCCCTCCAGGAAATAAAATATTTGACATTTTCAGTTTTCATTTCTTCGTTCTGGTGTTGAGGCAAAGCGCGAAGTTGGGTTCTGCCGCTCAACACGCAATGCCTCCATAATTCGATGGAAAAAGGGAAACGGAGTGTCTAAAACTAGATTCCGTCTACCTAACCTGCTGTGTGCGTGATACAGTGTGACGCTTAAGAAAAGACATTAATCATGGTCTCACGATGGCTGCACTAGGTTATTTAATCAGTCATGAGGTACACCCATATGCCCCCCGCGTCACTATCAATTGATGATCAATTACAGCGATAGCGTCGCGCCAGATACGCTACATCCGATAAAACTTATCAATAAACGTTTTTTTATTCATAATAATAAATTAACTTATATTAATTGGCAATATAAAATATTTTTAAAGTGGTAAAAAAATTTTTTTGTTTATACATCTTATCAATCAGTGGCTCTGAATGTTTAAAGGTTTTTATTTGTCAATCAAAATCGTCCAACATACTAAACAGGTTTTACTAAGGTGACCTTTTGTTATTCTTATAGTTTAAATGGACTGTCATGGATGTTCAGATCAGGTGTTCCAGATCTTTAATTTTTATATGTCATCAGGATCAAAAAACTCTTTTTTGGCGGCATTTAATTATTTCTTATAGATTAGCTCGACCACTTCGGTTCTACATCAGATGTGAAAGTCTTTAATATCGAATACAGCCTAGAACCTGCAGACAGATAGCTGTCTGGTGACAGTGTAGGATTCCAAAAATGTATTTATCTAAAAAAAACTATTTCCGAGTTGTTTGAGAATGTTGCACGTATCCAAACACACAAACAGACAAATTGGTTAAAATCATAGATTCGTGTTCCGTTACTATCTTTATATAACCCTAAATTTTTTCGTAAAAATATTAAATATATAAAAATACGTGGCGTGCTTGGCATTCACTGATTCTCCGTTGCAATAGGGGTCTAACTTGGGATTATTAATCTATTTAAAATAAAAATCAATAATCTGATGGGACACTAGACTTCTCCCCGTCTTTCCGAATAAAATATATAATATAACTTTTGTATACAGTTTAATTCAGATCTTTGTTTATGGCTTTTCATTTTTTTATTGTAAAGAGTAACTTTTTATCAAGACACGCGCCAGAGTGTCCAGCCAAGTTAAAAAGCTGGAAACTCCTGTGTATTTTACATGAACAATTTCAAGCTACTTTGAGCAATTCATAAAAAATACTAGCAGGAAATTTTGCACAGTTATTCAAACTCCTAACTTATAATGTACAAATTGTATGTACATTCTCTATCTCCACAACTACAACTCTCTACAATTTGTAGAATTGATATTTTAACGTTTAAGAACCGAGATTTTTGTGACTGACTCTTCTTGGTGACCCAGAAACTCGACTCCAAAAGTCGAGTTTCTGGGTACTAAGATAGATTTTTATACACAGGAATAAGTCTGAACAATGATAATTACTATTATTATTATTATTATTATCAAAAAATTCAAAATAAAGCATGACAACTAGATCAAAAAATGTAGTAGAGTAATATAGAATATCGTTAAAAATAACAAAGTAATAATAATTTATAGTAATAATTTATTTATAACAGGAATGAATGGGAGCTTGAATTTTGTCCCGAGTGAACACAGAACTCGGCACTAATATAGATCTCCCATTCTTTGGTTGGTGTCAAGTCAAGTACGACGACTTAACATTTAACACATTTACGTTTTTTGATGGGATTTATTTATTTATTATAAAATATCAACAATTGCAGCTTGTAAAAAACTATTTCATTACACTGAAACGGTCTAAAATATATTGTTTGTAATAAATTTTAATGATATCACGTAGTAAACGTGACATACATAAATCAATATTTTTAAAATAAAACTACTTTACTTATTTTTATTACATTTTGATGTAGCGCTCTTTTTTTGTAGAGCTATATTGCTGTTACCGATTCTTAATTGTTATATATTATATCAAACCAATATGAAAAAGCCAATTTATTTAATTTAATGAATTAATGAAATATTTTTGAGACACATATTTTTTTAATGAGGCAAAAATTAATTATTTATCTTAATATGTTATTTAGAGTGTTTTTGGAGCGTCACTTCACTACATTTATTTAGTGTCTGAAAAACTCGCTCTTTGTCGGCTAGACAAAGGGACCATGAAATTTTATTGTAAAATAATAATTTCCCCAAGTGACCATCAAATTCACAACCATCGTGGTTACAGACACTGTCCCACTGCGTCACGGCGGCCCAAACACTAATTAAAGTAAAATTCTCGTATTAAAATATCATCACTATAAGAAACGGAGAAAAATATTTAATTAGAAAAATAAATGACAAGTATCTTTTAAAGAGTAATTTTCTTAAAATTTCTAAAAATCTTTAGATTTATCACATTAATCATAGATAATATAGATATCTTCAAAATTCAATAGCAATTTTAGCTTAGAAATGTATAACTACAAATGTATGTAATAATGAAATTGTGAAATTGATTTTGAACAGAACAACTTTTGAGTTTGTTGCTGGCTCTTCTCAGTAGAACTGCCTTCAGGTAGCGACGTATTTCTATTTATATAAGAATGACTAATTATATGTAAAAAATTAAAAAAAACGGTTAAGTGCGAATTGTATCAATGTCAGGATTGTAGGTCAACGGGATGTATAATTTATTAAAATTGACTATCTTAAGTTGGCTATAATATAAATTTTGCCTTTTGAGGTACGGAACCCTAAAAATACACAGATTATTCCTATTAGGTACATAGGAATAACTACCTATACATACGAAAATTTATATTTTATGTATAGATAATTAAGTAACCATTAAAATACTCTTAGTGTTAGTCGTAGAATTCGGCAGAAAGTGGAGAAAGGTGTGTGTTAACACTAGGTTCCCTCTGCCTACCCTGCACACACCATATTACACTAAGCCATATTACGTTGAAATACTAAAATATAGAAACCGTTACGTGTTAATACACAATTAGAAACATAACACGACATCTGGTAGTCTTTACAAAACTCAATTAGATGCAAAATTAAAATTATTTTTTTTATCACATAATAAAATGATCTTAATTGCTTGCTAATGACTATCGCAAAGACAATTTAAAAGCAAAATATAACAATATAACTGTGTTTTAATTACTCTATTCAACAAACAGCAATGAAACAGGCCGATCTATGAATAGCAACCGCAAAGGAATGAGATAGGTAGTGCTATTTGCATTGAATGAGACGGTGGCTGCGCCTGCGCACCAATGCCGGGCCGACTAGAAAGTAGACGCGGCGCAGACCACGCCCCAGGCCTCTCCTCTCGACTAGTCTTAACTCTTACGATCTACGACAAGTACTTAATGGTCGGCTCTATACTTGTTTTAATCGACAAATCTCGAGATATATCTAAGCATAACAAGCTGACTTCGCCATACAGTGTGAGCTCAGTCGGAAGCCGCAGGCGCCGCTGCCTTATTCGGCGATAGTACTTGCTTAAATATCATACATAAATTCTTAATAAGTTTCATATTCATTTGCTATATTTCTTATACTTTGTAGTTAGTTATAGGGCCGTCGCGTATCTCATTGTAGAGTAAAATGTAGACAGTCAACGATTTACTTGTGACTCATTCAATAGTATAATTTTATGTAATGTGATAAGAATTAAATACGTATTTGAATAATTCACACTTTGAAATCTATATTCAAATTCAAATGAAACGAGGAGAATGCATTATTCTTCAGTTTGACGTGACGTGCTAATAAATGTAGAAATCCTAAAGAGTTTACTCGCAAAAAATCAATCCAATACATAAGTTACGAAGCAATAAAAATAAATACTTGTATACATATTTAAACATTCCTTAAGCGACACACAGAATTTAAGTTATTTTATGTTTTTCGTATAAATCGAAAATAAAAAAAAATATATACAGTCACGTAAAGCAAGTAGATCTGATATACCAAAGCGAGTGGACGAGGTGTAAATTGATAGCCCCCAATTAGTTAGGTCGTCCCGCTTTAAATTTACATTGAAATGACAAGCGATCAAAACTGAGATAGCATATGTATGTGAAGCGATTTCACGGCGTTTTAAGTCGACGCGGTGTGAAACAACCCCCCTTAGCCGTCATTTCGATTAAAAAATTATATGAAGGGTCTTTTGTAGTAGGTACCTGTCAATAGAATGGACTTCATTTTTGAGGCAATTATGTTATAGTGCGTCAACGCTACTTTTCTTCTTATATTTTATAGGCAGTTAAACGATAAATATATTAATAACCCTTTTTTTTTGCATCACCGTAGTTGGGTAAAAATTACGTTATTTTTTTAGCGTCACGCTGTATCCCGCACACAGAAGTTAGAGGGAACCTAGTGTTGAGACGCTCATTTCGCATTGTACACCGAATTCTGGAGGCATTGCGTATTGAGTGGCGGAGCTCAACGCTGCCCTTTGCCTCGACACCAAGTGAAGAAATGAAAATATTAAATATATAATTTCCTCGAGTGGGAATCGAACCCACAACCTGTCACGGTGACCATACCATCATTCTGAACTCCTCGCGAAAGCCACGACTTTCCTCACACACATGTAGGTACAATTGTTGTTTTATTCAACAATTATATATACATTTAAGCTGTATTAATAAATTTATTTTTAAAGTGCGTTTTGTAACTTGTGACACATATTGGTAGCCTTGTTGGTACGTTTGTAGTTTGTACAAAAACAGGCGGCAGATGTTGCCAAGACTTTTCCGTTCCAACTTAACATTTCCAATGCGATGTTAACTTTAAATTTTAAATTGGTTTATTGGTTTTTTTTCCTTCATTTGAAAAATCTTTAATTCAATCAACAATTTATTGAGCAAAATTTAAAACATCGTTACTTACCCCTTCACAAAAGAAATATATAATAAAAAAGGTTAGAGAGGGTTAATAAATATTATAGGTATATTATTAGTATAATAGTTAACAGGCTTCGCCCGTTTACTTTCATTTTTTATATACTTCATACATTCAATTATCAACAACTTGTTTTTATAATTCTGACTAAATCAGAAAACAACTCCCATTTTTTACCTTCCTTTGTTAATAGAGATATAACGTGACCTGTATTTTTTTAGGTTAAGGTTAATTACACACTTTCACTTAATTGTTAAATATTACCTAAATATTCACACTTTCACTTAATTGTTAAATATTACCTAAATATTCACCGTCCTCCACCGTCCAATACTTTTTGAACAGTTGAAGATTTTTTTTGAACTTGAGGTTGATGCTGTAACTGGACTGGCCTTTACAATTTGGGGAGGGAAGAGGGTACTGTGAAGGTACTGTCCCCGACAAAGTTCAAACACTACGTGGCGATCCGTAGCCGTAAACAGAGTGTTGAATTATTTTAATTTGACATTTTCTCATATGAGATGACGTAAAAGCCAGAATTTATCTTCATAAAATTTCGTTTCGCTAGTAAGTTTAAGTGAAATATCACTGTGCTAATCTTAATCTAGGTCAAATAAAAATCTTTGAAATATCACTTTGCTGTTCTCATAATTTTTTTTGTCACTAAATGCCTTATAATGTAAAGTAAATGCCCCCTAACTTATTTATAAACATAGATCTCGAGAGAGTCTCGTGAACTTTTTTTAGAACTAATAAAATTTATGTTTTTGTAGTACAACTTTGTAAATATTGCATTAGATGATTGAATAATATATTTTTAACATTTTAAGTGTTATTCCACATTAGGAAAAATCATTTTATTTTTAAATACAAAAATTTTAACAGTAGGATTTGAACTGACACCTTTTGGATACGCTGCGACCATTTTGGCGCTTGGGCGGTTTCTAAGAGGCACGGGTTCAAAACCCCCTACACACTGTTTTATATAATACATTTCTTAAAAAGAACTGTATAACATTATTGATTAAATCTATTTCGGTTGGATTCCCGTTTGAAGAATATTTGCATTTGGTATAATTTTCATATCTTAGTCGTACAAGTCGCAGAGTTAAACACTACAACAACGGTACAACATAATACCTAATTATAGTGATTGTAATCATTAAATTAATAAAATCGACTATAGACCGACATATAGTTTACTATATGTAACAATGTGCACAAGTTTAAATAAAAAGTAAAAAGAATATTTTAATATCGATAAAGTAACGAAATATACTTTATGTATGCCAATATTTTTATCGGTATTGAAGTCGGTGCCAACTTGGGTATATTTTTATTAGCTGTTTTAGGTGTATTTAGTAGGTACTGATCTATAAATGTTTATATTTCTTTACAGAATACTCGGAATAGTTGCTACTCAATGTAGAACAGAAAAACAGAAGTTAATAGTATAAAACGTGCGTAAATCTAATCATAATAATTATCTACTTTTAATAATAATTAAAATAAAATGATTTTAGTATTATTAAAATTACATCCTCTGTGAATACTGTGTCTATTCAGCAATGTCCCACTCAACATAGCTCACTGATTTCTTTTTCATTTTTCCCATAAACGTCTGGTTTTCGCTGTATTAAATTTTTCGATCTTTGACCTAAGGCTAAGCCAAAAGATTGACGTAAGATTGATCAACACGTTTGGTCTCTACAAAGCTACATAGAAACAAACATATATAGAGTGATATACACATTACCCTCCTTTGTGCAGTCGGATAAGAAGGATAACGTAACATTTAATCAGCAGACGCCAATAGTGATTGCAATTCAATCCTTGACATATAGACTAAGGTTAATTAACGCATGTTTTCGTCAGATCGTTTTTTACATCATATTTTTACCGCTGTAAATGGCATCTTAGTGTAAGGTTTTAACATCAATCTATTCACATGTTACCTACGAATGACTTTTAATTTCATTATTGGCATCGTTTAAAACTAATTTTAATATTGACGTCGCCATTTTATATATTGAACTCAATTAATAATTCTTTATATTTTATTGAACTCAATTAATAATTCTTTATATGTTCGACAATTATATACAGACAGACATATCTATGACGATCAGCAGAAAAAAATTGGGCAGCATAATACTTATTACAATATCAAGGATAATTTGTATACATCCTTTGTATGTAAATAAGATAAATATATATGAAATTTAAATTATTTTAGAGGCCAGTCGTGGTAGGCAGAGGGAACATATTGTTAAGTGTATCTTAACAATATGTTCCCTCTGCCTACCCTGCTATGTGCGGGATACAGCCTGAAGCAAATTATTTTATTATTCTCCTTTGAACCTCTCGCCTTAATTTTAATACACATATATATAAATATTATTAACGTTACCTATTTCTTACGTCAATTATTTTTAAGTACACAATTATTGTATGAAAGATATTAACAAAATCAGGCAACACCACGATGCATTACTTATAATATGATAAATCTGTAACATTCGACAAAAACACTCGAGTGACCCAAATGCATGGCGTCTTCGTTGGCCTAACTTCGTTATCATAAACAAATAACTTTCGTATATCGCAAAAATTCTATGGAAATTCTGACGGACCGTCTATAGGTATCCTATATGTTGTTATCGGTTGAACAAACACGTTGATAAAGTCAGGTGTCTGTATGTGGGTCAGAGGCACACCTGCTCGTCTTTGGGCGCCGCTGACATGCTACAACGACAAATTAATTGATTTTTATTTATATATATAACAAATTATATTTAAAATGACATAGTTATATTTGAAAGAATGTTCTGTTATGGTACTTTTTTATTAATTTTAAAATTAATCTTTGATACGTGAATATAGAGCATTTCGTGCAATGTGATAATTAAAATATCTATCTTTGGAAGGATTTAGAGTAACTTCAGTTAGTAGAACGAATTTCGTACTTTGTCTGATCAGAACAGAAAAAACATTAATTACTCAGATTACAAACACTTTGTATAGTTCGACATATTGAATTCGAAACATCAGTATCAAAAATACATAAATAAATTTAACGTGTATATTAATAATATTTTAAGTAACTTCTTAGAAAAGGTCAAAAAATTTTGACGTAGCGCTAATTGAACACGCGCCTCTTGGAAACTGATCCAAGCGCTGATCACTAAAACATACGTTCTCATCAAGCTACGTGGATATTCTTAAATTTTGTTTGCATCTCTCATCTTCCTTATAGGAAGATGTTTACAGACGATAACTGCATAGACTTATTACATTTTGACAAGAAGTAATGGTATTTATTAAATATTTTAAACAAGTATACTTATATATTATAGGTTAGTATTGTTTGAAAATATTTAAAGCTTTCTTACAATGCTTTTAAATTATTTTTCCACATTGATCTCAATATTCATAACGAAACTCAAAAATTTAAAATAAAAAACATATGAATTTATTTTTAAAAAATCCAGTCTGAAGTCTGTGCTACATATTCTGTGGTCTGTTGTCGGGTCGTCTAATAACATTATTATTGATGGTCTTTCTTCACTTATACGTAGCGTTCGGAGTAAGACTCCACCATCGAGGACACCTTGTCAGCTGACACTGTAACCCACTCTATACAGCTTAACCAATTATGTTTTATAAATAATCTAAGTAATCGTCTAAGGTATATATTTTTTGTTCTTATATATATATATATATATATATATATATATATATATATATATATATATATATATATATATATATATATATATATATATATATGTATGTATTTTTTTATAAATTTTACCAATCTACCCGTAAAGATTTTAATAGTATGTAATGTTAACTAACTAATGGAACTAAATCAATTGTAATTTCACAAAAAATAAATTTATCCTATCTATTAATAACCCTTTTCATAATTAAAAAATGAAGAAATTATGACTATATATAAGGATAATAAATGTATTATTTATATGACTTAGCTTTTTAAGAATCTAGCAACGTATCTTTAGGCAGTATCGTTATCGTCTTGTACTAAGTGACAAATGAATATTCATTATGTATACAACACACACGCACACGAGCTATGAATGCGCGAAGGGTTCAAGGACGTCTGTATTATAAATCGGTGGTCATGGGTTCGATTATCATTTGAGACATATTTAAGAAAAAAACAAAAAGCTTTTCCCGTATAGCAGGATAGCCACAAGGAGCCATCCTCCACTTTATATCGAATTTTCGAGACATTGCTTGTTAAGTAAGCGAAACTAACTCAGCTTAATGCCTGACAAAAGTCCGATTTTTGTAGGTTCGATCACCATTTCTGAAAGTGGTTATATACAAAACTCATTATCTCAGAAGAAAACGTGAGAATAGAGTGTCTTGACTCTATTCTCCTAGCTACAGCGGAAACTGTATTTCTTTATAAGCTGTATAATTAACATACATTATTTTTTAACACCTTTACACTAAAACTAAAGTAAAATTTACTATTTTCAGAGCGATTAAAATGATATAATCATATCATTTATTCTCTTTAGTTTAATATCAGTTAGAAATGTGTATGATTCATTCAAATTTATGTCTTATATTTATTGCTTAAGTATATTACGTGTTGATTAAATACCGGAAGTCATGAAATAAAAATCAACAACGCTAGTTATATATAAGTACTTATGTATATTTATAATTATTATATATAAGTACTTATGTATATATTGATATGGATAATTGTAAATGATATAACACAGGAGACTGGCTCACGACTTAACTCGCTTGAACTACACAATTATTTATTTACTAATATGGATTATTTTCATGCTCTAAAATAATATTCTAATTTTAAAGATAATATCTACACATTGAAAACTAAAGTTTTTTGTAGCAATTTCTTCAAATAAAATATTTTTTATTGATAACTTTTAATGGCTTCGCACCTCAAAAAATAAAAATGGAACCCTTATATGATCAATTTGTTGTTCGCATGTCCGCGTGTCAAGAGATTTACAATTACAATGAAATACAGAAAAAATCAAGCTCTTCTCAATTAAGCTAACACAATCGCATCAATTTTGTTGTAGTTTGTATGAAATAGGTTGTGTAATCAAAACCTTCCTTATACTTAGAGTGGACGTATAGTTTTGAAATACGAAGAACTTACAAAATAAATAAAGAAAAAAATCCGAGAGAAAAAGAGTGAAAATTTATAGGTATTTTTTCATAAAAAAAAATCTATACAGTGCATACGCCCGCGAACTTATGTTTTTGACATTTATTCGCCGCTTTATCGACATATATAGGGTGTTTCTGTAGGTCTAAAATTCTATAATTTTAGAAGTGGAAAATTACAGTACAAATAAACAATAATCCGAAAAATATGTTTTACACATAAAAATTAAACTTACATTTCTTTAATATAAAATGAGACCACATGGGCGGGCGTATACAAATTTAAATTTGTAAATTTTTATAAGTTGTACTTCTTGTTGATCTACATGTGTTTCTGAAATTGAATCGGACTCGATGGATGAATCCAACTCACACTTGACTGTTTTTTTATTTATGTATGATATCATTGAAATAAAATAAGGGAAATATTTTTTAGAGTACGAGTACATATAATTTTTTTTTTGTATGTAGCATTTTTCTTTCCTAAGGAAATACACTTTAAAAATGTACAGAATAAGATCAGTTTGCCACAATACAAACTCCAACGATTACGTTGCCTTAAACGTGAAAACTGCATTTAAATAGGTTAACACACAACTTTAATACGTTATTTGAATAATAAGACGAACAGGAAGTAAGAATACGTTTAAATTGTTTGAAAATGCAAAACTTATAATATAGACAGTCAAAAAGCAAAACGACAGTCTCTATCATGGCGCAAAGCTACAGCGTCTGATGCGTCTGGTGATACCGACGGTTGTGGATGCGATTCCCACTCAGGGGAATGATTTATTTTGATTCTCTTTCTCTCTCTGATAACTAGAAAAAGCGCGGCGGTGACTTGAATTGAATATTGTAATTCTCAACAAGCAATGTCTAAAAAATATACAGAAACTGAGAAACGGAGTGTCTTAACACTAGGTTCCCTCTCACCCACCCTAATAATTTTTGATAGCGTTGTATTTAGGTTTTGACTTTATACAATTTATAAATAAATAGCCATAACGAAACTTATTAAAAAAATATTTAAACAACCGAAAAGATTCATGTAAATGTATCCAAACATAAAAGTTTAAGTAATTCCCATTTACAGTACAAGCTTTACATGCAAAAATAAAAAAATCGATAACGTATCGCAAATTACAATATTGTAATTAATTAATTAATTATAACTGATACAAGATGTCACAAACAATATAAACGATTGGCTAACGGCACTTGTCAGAGTTTTTTATACAATTCATAGGCAGAAAATATGGTATATCTAAATAGTATGTATTAGATATTTGTTTCAAATAAAAAAAACTTAACAAAAAAAACTTTGTATTTAAATAATTTTAACATTTTATTATTCTTATAAATATATAAGATATTGCTTATAATAATGTTATAATTTAGATACAGTACCTACATGTAACTTAATAAGTAAACTGACCTGACTAAGATCCATACTTCTCACTGTTTTGATGCCGATCAACAAACACAACACAATGAATCAATCAATTGTTAAAAATTCCACAAAATTTAAAGTTCAATTTCAGCAAAACTTTTTAGTACCAAAGAACAGTTCTTCAGTTACTTTTTTCAAATACTTATATTTATTGTATATTATTTTTTTACTATAAAATAGATAAACTAGTATTTCCTGGCATATTTAGCAAATCGCGGTACAACATTGAAGGTGAATGCGCGGGCGCAGCACACATCCCGCCCACTTAGTTTCCAATACTCGACACGTTGCTGATAATATCACTTATTTTAATCGGAATTACTGTCTGTCGCGAATACGTCCGTGTCAATTAACAAATTTTCTTTTAAATCTATGCAAAATCTATTATTTTAAGTACATTTGTACTATAATATTTCGAACATTTATGTTACGTATAGATAACTTGAAAATGTTACTTTGTTATCTCTATATGTTTTGAATATATTTATTAATGATAATTTACTATATTTTAAACAATATGTCGTTTTTCTATTTAGATTAATATTATTTAAATTACAATATGCATTAGATTTCCTATAATATATACACGTCTGATATCAAAATTATTGTTAAAAAAAAACAAGTATGAAAATATAATGTTACAAAAAATTGTGAATATGATCACTCATAATGTTATAAATATTAAGATGTCTTTTAAACAATGGCCGAAGAAGTTAATATAAGGTACTATAATTTTTAAATAGTAAACATAACTGTTTTTTCGTTTATTTTATGATTTTCTACAATTTTAAACTATATAAATTATAATCATAATTAATTTATCAATAAAGTTGGTTAAACCGATGTAGTTACCTGTTATTGATAGCTATGTTTGCTCTAAGATAGCGATACGTGAAAGTTATCATAAGCAAATACGATAGAAAGTGTAGTATTTGTATATTTTATACTATCGACTGTAGACTGTCGAATATTGAATCATATTCTAGAGTTTCTATGCGTTCTATTAATTGGTTAAAGTAGTTTACAATATGAACTGTTTGTCTGTCTTGAGAGAATAAACAATTATTTTTTTAGTCTCCCTAATAATAAATATAAAATATATAATTTATTTGTCGTCCTAGTTACAAAATAGAGCGCGGCGTTGAGTTCCGTCAGCTCAATAATTCGGCGAAAAGTGTGGGACGAAGTGACTTAAAAAGATTCCCTCTGATTACCCTGCTATATGCGGGATCCAGCGTGACTGCTAAAAGCGGGATACAAATTATATAGTTATATATAGTTATTTCTTGTGATTTATAGCATCTCCCACTTAATACGTTAGGCAGAAAGAAGAAGAAAGAAAAGAAGCTAATTTTAAGATGCTCCGTCATCCACCCTCCGCCTAATATAGATACGTAGGGTTGTGTGGACCAATGAGAATATCTGAAATGTATATTTTAATAGTAATGGGAATCGAACCTACGAACATTGCTTGTACTACCAAAACCTACTCAAAATTATACTACATTAGCTTTAAAATGTATTTAGAACATTACCTTTTAAAAATGTTAGCATAATTTTGCATTAGTCGTTATTACAATAAATCTTCTTAGCATCCCATGGATTCACCGGGCGCCCATCGTGTTGCAGGATGACGAGCTCGGAGTACACCTGGACTTGCGATCGAAGCTAAAGCTTAAAGTAGGCATTACCTTTAATAAATAATAAATTTCTGTTACTGTTTTAAATTAATATTTAATTGTAATTAAGCAGCAGTTTAGTTTCTGAAGTATGCCAATGAGCTTGAGTGGAGGTATTGTCCTCAGGGCCGTGGGGCGATAGCTCTGGCAAATATTTACTTTCACTTCAATAATAATCAATTATACACAACTCATACAATTCAATAGTAATTATTATTTTATTGAAAACAAAGCTATTGTGATGTGAAAAATCATTTATGATGTCATCGTAGCGCAGTTGGCATACTCATACTTTTAATACTTACTGGCATACTTTTAATACTTTTTTCTGTAGATATTACCTAGAACTAGACTTATGTTATTATATACATATATTTCTTTATTTATACAATATCTGCTTAAGACAGTCCAGTTATTCATTTCAGTTGCCACTTACTAACTTAATAACTTATATTTATGCTTAAACACGAAGATTTTGGGTTCCAATCCTTTAAGTAAAGAAATATTAGAAGGTAGATTTCATGAGCAGCGTAATGCTGTCGGCATAGACCCTAAAATAGGGAAAATTTTAAAAATGCAGTGACTCGTCTCTGAGTGCCTTCTGAAGACTGCAGAAATACAAAAAAACGCAAGGGAAAAATCTCCCACAATTAGAAAAACAAGTTTTATATTAAATATTGTCTTGTTATATGATTAATTTGAAATAAGTATATACACCCACGTACAAAACGTAGCTTATGGTATCTTATCGATACATATAATAATGTGCATATAGATAAGAATACCATGAACTAGATCATTCCATATCAACAGATCGAAAATTTTAATAAATTTATCGCATTTTATTAGATAGGTACTTCAAGACGATGTCATTTATTACTTTATATTAACTGATTTCACTATGTAGGTACTATGCGGGAAGACAACTAAGCCTAGATTTTATAATTAAATAAATACAAAATAATAAATAATATAGGCCTAGTGTCACATAATATAAATAGAAAATTTAAAAATCACTTAAATTATACTCTAACAATTGAAATATTTACTATTTTCATTTATTCGCTCTGGTGTCGAGGCAAAGCGCGGTTTTGAGTTCCACCACTGAACGCAATGTTTTTATTATGCACTATAAGCTTTTGCAATTTTATAAATTTATTATTTTAATTTTTCTTTTTTCTCTTATTTTCCTTATTTCTAATGATGTTTCTTTATTGCGAGGTGTTTTCCTGTTCAATCTTCATCTTCAGGTGCTCAATATCTTTTAACACCAGAGTGCTTGCCAAATCTATACAAACGAGTCCAAGCACGACTACGTCATCTACCTTTCTTAGGTAGAAGTCCCTTAGCCGCCTTTCGGCTCCATCTCCAGTCACTTGATGTGATGATGATGATGTTTTTTGCATGGTGTATTATATTTTACAAATCAATTTTTTCTTTTGTTACCTATTAGGGAGGTGATTTCCTTGAGGTTGTTATCAGTTCAATAATTACTATAGATTTACCCACATTATATAAAAAAATGTTACTTTATTTAATAATATATATTTCATAAATAATACATATAATAAAATTTTCTTTTTAAGAACTAAATAAGAAAAATATGAAACTGACAATATTTGTATGTAAAAAAAATATATATTACAATACTGCAATAATATTTTTTTATTACATACAAACATTAATTTTATAACAATATATAATAAAAAATATACTTTCTATAATAACTAACAACAATTATTAAAAAAAAACACAAAACTTTCATAATCCACTTAGGCCCCGGCGAGATTCGAACTCACGATCTCCTGTTTACTAGACAGGCGCTTTAACCAACTAAGCCACGGCGCCGTTACGCTGAGTGCCAAATTTTACCGTCTCTACGTTCTTATTTAAAGATTAAAGAATACTAACATTATCATTAGTTTAGCTTAGAAAGAATTTTATTATTTTTAGCCACAAATTTCATATTTCTGTAGCTAGTAAACATTTCTGATATTATTGAAGTTTATATGTATGTTTCACAATATGTTTTCATTGTATTGTACCGATAAAGGCGTCCAGATTGTGTGCTTATTTCCTATTCAAGGAAATGAATTATTTAATATTTTCTTTCTTTCTCTCTGGTAACGAGGCAAAGCGTGGCGTGACGTTAAGTTCTGCCACTGAAGTGCCTCCAGAATTCAGCGGTAATTATAGAACGGAAACGTCTCAATGGAAACAGAGTGTCTTAACATTAAGTTCCCCGGTTCCCTCTGCCTACCCTGCTATGAGTGGAATACCGCTGTATTCCACACAAAAGGAGCTAAAGAAAAAAATATCTATCATAGCTATTCTTAAGTTTGAGCGTTAGATCTTCGTTTTCACTTATTTTAAGAGACATACGGCCAACCTAAGACGAAATTTTACTATCGAATTGTTATTTCCATTATCACACGCGTTGTGCAGATAAATGAAGTAGTTATTAATTTTTTGCCCTCTTTAGACCTTCCCTTCTCCCATACTACTGCCACTCCACCACCCCCTTGGCGTGCTTCGCATCGTAATATACAGACGAATGCTTACCTGACGCCTATTGTTATTATTTTGTTTACAAAAATACCTAAGTATCGATATCTTACTCTTTAAATGTATGTAGTATGACTTATTGATGTAGATTCTTCTGACAATAAATATGAATAAAACTTTACAAAAACGCAGCATTAGCTTCCGTCATCCTTCAAATTGGAACCTTCACATTCGAGGAAATAAAATATTTAATATTTTCGTTTCTTCGCTATGGTGTAGAGGCAAAGCGCGACCTTAAGTTCCGCTACTATGCATACAAAACCTCCAGAATTCGCAGCTAATGGAAAACTAAGTGTCTTAGCACTTGATTCCTTCTGCCTATCTTGCTGTGTGCGAAATACAGCATTATGCCAAAAAAAAATTGAATTACATATACATTTTTACTCAGGCTAGTTTACCACAAAAATGTAGGTTACATCATAATGCGAATCACGTGTAAATTTTCCCATACGTTTCTCAGAGATATGCATTGGTTGAAGAAAAAGGGTGGAATATTAAAAGCATTCGCATTCGCATTGCCAATGGTCGATGGGAATTAAAAGTAATTTTATAGCAACATCTGAACGCCGCGGGGCGCCGACGCTGATCAGTCAATCTTGATAACGATATACCTCTACGTAACTATACTACTACTGTAAGGACTTATAAATGATTAAGTGGATTGATGATTTTTTTTCTGTGAAAAATCATCACTTTGTAATTACGGATGACAAAATTTTCACAATTGAGCAATATTTTAATAAACAAAATTATTGTAATTTATGCTGAAAGCTTTAAATAGCTTCCCAATTAGTCAATAGAGTACAACGAGGGCATCATCGGACTTCTGTAATAGTTTGGTGGGATTTTGGCTATGAAGGAGTGACTGAGCCCTATTTTTGTGAAAAAGGTATCAAAACATCTCCACAATGTATCAGATATCATTCTTGAGAAGATAGTTAAGCCCCTTTACAAAACCATGTTTAACATTTAAGAATAATCCTTTCAGGAAGACTCAACGTTGGATCAAAAATGGTTAGAAACGAACGTTCTGGATTTTATCAGAGCTGAAGAATGGCTGTCATCTGATCCTGATCTTAATCCACTGGACTATGATTCACGGTCAGTTTTAGAAAGTAAGGCTTGCTGTAAGCGCCATGATAAGAATCCCCATAAAAAGAATGCGTGCTACTATTTATAACTGGCCTCAAAGTTTTTGACTGTATTGATACCAATGGAGATCACTTCGAATAAGCTTTATACATTTGTAATGGTTTTATATTATTGTATTACTAACATATTTCAATTGTAAAAAATCTTAAGTAGAATAAAAAAAAATGTTTTTCTTAATAACAATATGTATGGCAAGACTACTAATAATAGTAGTCAATAATGCCTATATGTCTATATTGTCTATATGCCTATAAAGATAAATTGGCACATATTCGTGCATCATCCACTTTGTCTGATAACAGTATAATTCATTTTAATAATGTACAAAAGCATGAATACTGAAACACACCGAAATTTTGTCATTAACATATCGTTTACCTTAAATTAAGCTAATGCCAACCAAATAATAATATTATATAGATTTACGCTTATCCGACATAAGTAGGTAGATGGAACTTAGTGTCAAGGCGCGCTCTCCACGCACCGTCTAATTCTCGATACTCAAATCGAATCGAATATCACCATAAAAGTAACTTTTGTAGTAATAATATATTAGGTATATAATATTTTTATATATAAAATATATTGGAAAAAATCAATCTTGTTAAAATACTTGAGTCGCCCTCGTTAACCGCGCTCGATCTCCCATCGTTCTCATTATCAATGTTCCCATTCATGAAGTATTAATGGCGAACATTTATATTTTATTATGTAGTTTTTATAACTGAAACACTGTGTCTGCACGTACAAGGTACTGCGATAGCACCTACTGTTGTTTTAAGTTTTTATGTTATAAATCCTCTCATCCTCTTATAAGATGAGTTATATTAATTGCTAGCAAGCCTTGTACATTAATTAGAAAATTATTAGAACTTATAAGTGCGTTTAAAACTTATAATTAATCTCTTTTTTTGTCTTTACGCTTCTGCTATATACAGAAGTAGTAGAAAATCCGTTCTACGCTTTCCCATCAAATGAGCCATTACATTTTGAGTAGCGAAACCTAACGCTGAGTTTTATCATGCCAGATCGAAAAAATGAAAGCACATATTTATTTATTAAGTTTGAAGCTTTTTTTTGAAAAAAAGCAGTCACAAACTTTTGGTCACTTTTCAAAAATTTTCGAGATATTGCGTGCCAGAGCTCAACGCCGCGCTTAGTTTACCGGAGTGGGAAATGGAAATAACTTTAATATAATTAATTTCCTACATAACGATCGATCCCTCGTCGTCACTATGGGATTCGTCTTTTTTCTACATAGCTCTATTTATGTTTTAATATTATTGTATCGACATATAGGTAATAAATTTTAAGAAAGCAATTCTTGAAAAATTTACGGTAATACAAATATTTCCTTTTAATTCTTTTTGTATTGCAAATTGCATATGTTATAAATGTCATCTCAACAATGTTTATACACCTAATTAAAAGGTTTTTAAAAATTTTCACAAAAACGTCGAATGTGGACACTTTGGTATGTTAACAAAAACAAAATAAATGATTCAATAGTATTTTACTAAATGTCTTTACAATGTATCAAAATTTTAAGTACCTTAATAGATATTATATAATAAATAGGTCTTAACATAAGGCATATAAAAGTAACTTTTTCGAACGTCTGTATAAATTAATTGAGGCCAGTCTGGCCCAAGGACACAAGTGGCTGACTGTAACCACGACGAGTAATGGGTTCAACTCCTACTATTAGATACTATTCCTAGACGAAATGAAAATATTTTATCGAACATGTCGAAGCAAAACGCGGCGTTGAGTTCCACCACTCAACATGTAATGCCTCCAGAATTCGGCGGGTAATCTCTTCTCTTCCATCCCAACTCTGTGCGGGATACGTGAAGTTGAAAAAAAAATCTACGAGTGCGATATCCAAATTTTATATTATATTTGTAAATTCTTAAATACTAGACCAACAGATACAATATATTAGAGCATTTAATACAATAATTTAAAAAATATCCAAAACACGCCTTTCTACACTAAATGTATAGATAGAATGGGCTAATTATATAGCTACAAGCTATATAATTTACCAAAATTTAAGTGATTTATGGAGGTAAACAACTCTGGAAGTTTCACTATTCGGTTCCTGGCTCCATCATCAGACCAGCTCGACTAAACCATATTATTGGATTGTCATCTAAGTAAAGCTACTTGACATATTTCACTATGACACATTAGTTACAAGTGTGACAGAGTTTCTCACATTTTGTATAACATACTTACAAGCCGTTTAAATAAAATAGTTTAAAAAATACAACTACACTTCAATGAATCCAATCTCTAAATATAAACTTTAAACAGACCATACGAAGTCAAATAATAAGAAGTTTTCTTCTGTCACCAAACCAGGATTCGTTGCCATATCGCCATTTTCACCTGAAATATATGGAAAAAATATTATAAGCGTGGGAATTGCTGCGTCACAAGTGAACAAATAAGTGTGATAGCGACATGACTTAGGGGTTTTTAGCTCAATTTATACGAAATATTTAAAGTTATGTTTTATTTTTTATCTTTACGTGTTTTGAAAACACTGAGCATAAAGGCGATGGTTGTGGGTTCGACTCCCACTGGTGGTAATAAAATATTATTATTTCCCCTCACTAGTAGATGAAATCGTTGCATTCTGCCGCTCAACTCACAATTTCTTGAATTCAGGCGGAAAATGATGAGCGGAGTGTCTTGACAATAGACTCACTGTTCCCCGCTATATGTTAGATACAGCGTGCAGGAACAAAAAAGTAAGACACGTAGAGGAAAGTAACACTTGTCTTTCCCCTTCTATGTTTTACCAACCAACTGAGACGTTGAGTGTGA
This sequence comes from Heliconius sara, assembly GCA_917862395.2. Lineage (NCBI taxonomy): Eukaryota > Metazoa > Arthropoda > Insecta > Lepidoptera > Nymphalidae > Heliconius > Heliconius sara. The sequence goes on from OU860798.1 coordinate 8,096,487, forward strand.
AGTGACTGAACCTGGTAAAAACGGTAAAATTTAAAGATTTTTACAATTTTTTTTACGATTTTTGTTACAAAAAAATTGGCACAGTGGTCGAGAATGGGTATGGGACCAGTAAAAAATTTTCGTATACATATATCTTCCATGTAAAAAATTGGCACAGCGGTCGAGAATGAGTCTGGGACCAGTAAAAAATTTTCGTATCTTCCATGTACAGACACCGATCTATTATAATTTTATTATAAGTATAGATTGAAGATGAAGATTTTTATTTAAATATTCTTATTTAATAACTGTTTAAGCTTACTCAATGAGCTTTACTGAATCATTTAATGTAACTTATACAATTAAGCAATAAATTATACAGATATTTATCTGCACATTGTTAACTTTTCATTGCTTAAATTCTTAACTGTACGTACTACGTCCGTCCCACGGTACGTTTAATTGGAATTAAATGTTAATTTGATTTAAGTAAAAAGGACATACGCATATGAAATAAAGATTTAACTTTACATGAATTCTCAATAACTTTTTTAGATAGATAAGATATTTCGTTCTCCTGTTTACACTCGAATCCAAAATATTGCGTGTTAAGAGCTAGATCTCCAAGCCGCAACAAGAAATGAAGACAATTAATTTCCCCGAGTAGTAATTGAACCCACAACCATCACGTTTACAGTGCGTCGCCTACCATAGATCAAAGATTTAAGTATTTATTCCTTTATCTTAAAAAAAGCAATAGATATAATACACTTGATTTTATTTGAAAATTAAAAGTAATTTTAAGATATATTCTATTAAAATATCAGTATACTAGTCATTAACTTAACTTTAAAATAAAAGCTTAGAGTATGTTAAGTGACAAGTGCATTAAATGGAAGCTACACTTTTATTCGTTTTTAATCAGCTGTTTATAATTGTGCTTTATTACGGTTGCACACTATACAAAAAAAAATTGAGTTATTTATTAGAAAATACAAACATTCTCTATATATTTTTATGATATATAATTTTAATCACAATAGCAATTATTTTATCTTTTACGGCAATTATTTTTACGTTACAGTTGCTACTACAAAGTTTTTATGTTACCGTAATACCGTAATATTCATAGCAATTCTTGACTTATTTAAAAAATAATTGTTCTTTTTTCGGCACCATGCACGTAGAGCAGGGTAGGCAGAAGGAGCCTAGTATAAAGACATTTCGCTCCCCACTTTCCGCCGAATTCTCTAGACATTGCGTGTTGAATAGCGGTACTCAACGCCGCGCCTTGCCTCGATATCAAAACGAAGAAATGAAAATATTTAATTTTCTTGAGTAACGATCGAACCCACAACCTGTCGCGGTTACAGTCACACGCTTGTGCCCCTGCGCCACGACTGGCCTAATTGTAATTTAGATACATAGAATGAATCATGCCGCAATGTAGCGTTCGCTTCAAACATGCAACTCTCCGTAGTCGGACCTCACTGTGCGATGACAAATTTATCGCGCGCGGGCAATAAAACTCGCTCGTAAAAATATTACTAGCCCGCCTCCCCCCTTCCCTATCCCTTCTTTGCTAGTGACCCCGCTCACCCTCCCCCGCTAGTGACCCCTGTACCTCCCCACGGATCCCGCGAGAAATAACACACTTTGTCTTAGAGAGAATCGCGTTCAATCGCGATACATGAAGTTATGAAGTTTACCCCTATGTTATATATTGTGGATGCGGTATTTTTCATTGTAGTGATATTTATATTTTTCTTATAATTATTAGCAAGAAGGCAACTGATCTCCTGGGCGCTTTCTTTGCCTCGAACTCCACTTTGGATGACCGAAGAGCAACGCCGCCGACCATTACATGGTGCCAGAACTCAATACCTAAGGTTAAGTTTAACCAAAAAGCTGTAAGGTCAGCTTTGTCCGCTTTGGCCATACAAGTCGAGCGGGTCCGATAGCATCCCTCCTTTAATGCTCCATTCATGTGCCGCCGGTGCTTAGAATTTTCGTTCAGTCGGCGTAGTTCCAGACTCGTGGAAGAGCGCTCTTATCCACCCGATCCCGAAGAAAGCCGGTGGTTCCGATCCATCATTACAGGCCTAGGCCAGCTTTCACCTGAGCAGGGATGCTCTCGAAAGTTCACGGCCTCACTGTTCTCCTCTCTGGACTGGTGCACCCCAGTATCAACTTGACCCATTTAATCGCATACAACGTAGAGCCTTTCGAATCGTTGGGAACCCAATGATCTGTACAGGACTTAACACATGGACTTTTTGTAGAGATGTCTCCTCGCTGTGCATTCTCTACCGCATTTATAATTTATAATTTGTTATGGTTCTGAAGAACTGTGAAAAAATATCAATTTAGTAAAATAAAATCGGCTACGAAGAATATTTTAGTAAAAAGAAATTATAAACTTACATTTCTTGTACATACATATATGTCACATCATTTTTTTTAAATAATTGTACATAATATATTTCAATTATCAAAGTATTGTTTTCAAAACATGCAAAATCATGTCAGTTATCCTTAAACAAACAGATAACCCCTATAATTTTGTTTTAGCAAATTAAAAAAAAATACCATATCCACATAACTATAAGCGTTAAGCAAAATACTTCCAGAATTCTTTGTTAAAATATAGTTTGGGAGTTACGATATTGGAGCTAAAGCGGGATCTGCGGGTTTTGCGTTTACGATATCTTCATATGTAATATGTATAGACCGATTACACCGACGTCCGATACTATAGCAATGTATGGAACACTTGAGTAAGACAAATAATTTGTTTTTTTTTATATTTGATGTATTTATGTTTATAGTCCAAGCCTCCAAGGAAAAAAATATAGAAATATTTGTATGAAGAACATAGTGGTTTCTGGAGGCTAAATGTTTTTTAGTTTCACGCTGTATCCCGCATAAGCAAGAGGGAAACCTATGTTAAGACCCCATCATCTGGCAAATTTCTGAGTCGCTGCGTATTGAATGGCGTTTACCAAAACGAGGAAATGATAATTATTAAGTAAAAATTTAACAAATCCAACTCGAATCAAGTACACCACATGCACACATCTATTAAAATTATTGACGGTTAAGACATACACCTTTTCTTACGTAAGAAATTTTAGACGTCATTTATGTCTGTTTTTTAACTAAATTATGGAGGCATTCTTTCAAACATTTCTTCTCTTCACGTTAGCTTAATTTTAACTTTGTCAAATCATTAAGAAAAAAAAATGTTAGATTACATCTCGATAGTGTCTCAAGATGTCTATGTGACACTTAGGTCCTCCCTTCCTAAACTGATATGTTGTGATAAGCGTGAAGCTTAAGCATTATGTTAACTGTTTAAATTAAATTGAAATTAATGGCATACGATAGTATTTTTTTAGCTTAATTACTTTGTATTGCGTGTTGAGCGGCGGAGCTCAACACCGCGCATGTAAAGACATACAATAATGATAGTTACTTAAGTAAAAAGTAAATGCCTTTACCTATTAATGGAGTGGTTATAGTAGATTTCGTATAATTTTTTTGCGTCTTCTCCTAGTAAAGTTGGTCAATTCACGCCACCGTAATCGGCTCCTGAAATAATATAAATGCTATATTTAAATATGTATACTTGATTTGTATTAAAAGTTATGTTTATTATAAATTACATAAAAGTATTGTCGATTATTTATTTAAAATAGACCATCGTGATACAGTGAGGCAACGTCTTATTGTAAACGAGATGTGGGGTCGAACCCATTCGAGAGAGTAAATTATTTTCTTTATCCTACTCTGGTAGAGAAAATGCGGTGTTTTGAATTAGAGCGGAAAGTGGTGAACAGAATGTCTTGTCACTATGTTGCCGCCGCTAACAAAAAATATCTACGCTATTCTAGGATGGGAAGATCTAAAATATTTATATAAGTATAAGCATTAAATGCAAAAAGCTGTATAGCAATATTTCAATAAGTGAAGACGTAGCGTCACGCTTTTCATATTCCTCTTTTATAGAGACAGTGAAACTTTTATGGGAAAATTTTATTACTACTCGCATCAAACATCATGATATCATACGAAAAATAATAATGGAAACAAAAACAGAGGATCACTCGTAAAGCCCCAAGAAAACAATAAATAGCTACTAAATAGAGCTGATCATGCAAAACGGCGGACGCACGGAGGGTCCCAGGGGCCGATTCACTGAATGCTAAATTACGATCGATGCCCCGTCAATATGTATGGAATATTTTTAGTTTTGTAACCACTTTGATCACTTTATTTGATTATGGTTTTTAATTTGAATTTTGCTATATTTAGTTCTGTTATAATTCTAATTTGAGTTAACGAACTTGCTGTTAATATTGAAAAAATATTAATTCATTATTTTGTGGAAAACAATTTTTTTTCGAATAAAATACTATTATTTATACTAATACATAGAATTCACGAATTCCTATGTCATAATAACAAAGCATATTGAAATCATTTCCTACGTATAGAACGAAAAGCATGGAAGACGCGGCGCGGCGTCGCGGCGGCACGACCGAGGCACGTTCTTTACGATCATATTTATTGCTCACTCGGACACTTCTTCGTTTTTTACGATAAACATAAAAGCTGCCGTGAAAGATTTACGCCAAATATATTCGGACTAATGCTGATTGCCCCCAGGCTTCGGTCAGTCCCCGCCAGGCTCGACCAGGCCCGGCCAGGCCCCACGCGGACGGGCAATAACGTTCTTGCACATCACATCCTAGTGATATAGTAAACTTTTATGTAGATTAAATTGAATGTATTATTGTTATTATAATTTTTATGTGCTTTCTTTTGTTTGTTTTCTTTTCAGCTTCGCGCTGGATTCCATATATAGCAACATTACCCAAGGCCAGGGCATTCAATGTTAAGACACGCCGTTCTGCAGAACTTTCGAGGTATTGCGTGTTGGGTAGCAGAACTCAACGTCGTATTTTTATCTTGTTACCAGGGTGAATATTCCGCAATGGTAATCGAACCCACGTCGCGTTTACAGTCATACACTTGTGCCACTGCGCCACGACAACCTTAGACGGCCTTTTATTTGTTGATCTATTAAATAGGATTCTTTACTAATTTTTGTAGGAAACTTTTCTAATTATGCATTTATTATTTTTAGCTCGAAATATATTAAATGTTGTCATAGTATTCCGAATGGCATATAGTAGACAATAGTCATTGAAAACTAATATGGAATGATTATTAGAGTATATAATATGGACAGTGCACATAGATTTCAACGTACATGACAGAGATGATCAATTTTCTGATAGTGTCAATCATCGGAGACAAGTTATTTCATCGGACAACATTTGATTGGAGCCCCTACAAATTCAATTTGTAGCACAATGCCAAAAAAAGTTGCGTTCCAAACTCGTAGGTACGTACTCCGAGAGCGGGAGAGACGAAATGGAAAGCAAACTCGAGCCCAAATAAATATTCGCTTTAGCAACAATCGAGCTCGCAACTCACACAATTACGGGATGGAAAACCTTAGATAAATAAAATCGGAAGCGCCCGAGGGGGTGGCGTCCCAAAAAAAGCGAAGCCGGCGAACGCAAACAAGGAATGTTGCGAATTTTCCAAGTCGAAAGTCCATTCGGTTTATTGACGTTAGGAGCGGGGGAGCTCGATTCAAATCCCCGCCCGCCGCGATTTACAATAAATTTACAGTGGAGAATATGTTTGCAATATGTCGTAGGGCCGCGGCTGCTCGAGACCAATTACTTTGCCCTTTCGCCCCGAGCCCCCGCGGCGCTTCGAGGGAACCATTTTAAACACTTGCTACGGAATGCTGTAAGTTGTTTACAACGTAATCGAAAACATCGTAGGGGACGCGCGACATTTGTGCTTTCAAATGGGATTTTGAATAAAGCTTAGGATTTCATATCACATTTATGTGGGAGATTTTTTAAATTAAGTTACAGTTTTTGATCACAGAAATCGTTTGTGTTGTTTAATTATACATCATACTTAGAGACTCTTTTACATATTATCGGGTCTGTAAAAGTACCTGATACTTTATCATATGTATATATAAAAGTAAGTGATCGTAAGTTATAACCTGATTATAGGTATATAGTAACTAGTACAAATTGTAATGTACATAAGTATGTACAAGGTACATATTTCTGCTACACAGAAGTTGACAAATATTTTTTTAAAGAGCTTTTTTAATTTTTTCAATTATATTTAATAACTATCATGAATGAATTTATATTTAATGCAAAATATGCAAGACAATTGTAAATTGTATTCGTTGAATTTGTAAGGGAACCGTATAGTTCCATAAATAATAGCATTCTAAAAACAGTAATAGTAAAGAAAGCTTTAGAATACATTTTAATATAATCATATAATAAACAATAAATTCAACTACTAAATATTGAATTTATATCTCAATACACTAGCCCTGACAACACAGTGCTCTTAATAAATGCATACATCACAGAATTTACAGCGTGAATAAAAATAAAAATGTTATAAAATGAGTGTTCCCCGGAGGGAGTGTCAGATGTATTCATGAGAGTCGCAATAAAGCGCACCCCACGGTCTACAGGCAAATGGTCCGGCTCGAAGGACCAACGTAAGCTCTCTACGAGTTTACTACGTTTGTGCGAATGAATACATTTCTTACGCTCGTTTTATGGTTTTCTGGTGCCTCTGTAGGGGATGCTTTTATAATGTTAATATTCAAATGACAATTTTATTGAAAATCTCTTTTACATCGTAGTAGATACATTGTAGTAGAAAACAGTATAGAATTTGACAATATGTTATATATAACTAATTACATTATTAACGTTTTGTGAGTTCATAAGTATATTATATTTTCCTATATCTCTCATTTTTCTTAGATTATTTTTGTTTCTTTTGCATTCTGCGAAGTAGACACAAAAATATATCGACATTTTATTCAATAAAAGAGCCAATATATAGGGACTTTGAATTTTATGAATAGTGTTGGAGTTGGATTTGTATTTAGAAATCATCACTTATAATTAAAATGTTACAAGAATACTACAATATACTTAAACATACAGCATTGTCTCTATAAATTCGTTATTAATAGACTGAAACATTGAAACTCTTATTTTACCATACAGTTACAATAATGAGATTGAAATAGCCATTTTAAACGCCATAACCGCACGCCTGGAGGTAGGTGAATTATATAATGTCGCAAGTACCCCCTTGAAGAGGGTCGTGGGAGGCCCGAGGTGGGAGGGGGAGGGCTGAGGCTATTCGTCAGCGCTCCGCAGAAATGTTTTCATTTTTATTTCATAAATAAAGAGTGGAATCTCGTCGTAATGAGGGCCACAACAATATATACTATTTTACTGCGATCTTTTTATAATACCTACTCGTACTACCGAATTGCTACTTTGGATTTTATTATTTTATAAATTTCTTGATGTTTATGTCTATTATTAGCGTTAAGTAACGTAGGAGTTATTTTGTTTTATTTTTTTTCTTATTGTTCTCAATAAATTAAAAAAAAATAAGAATCGCAAACAACAATCGAAAAGTATGTATAATAGAAAAATTATATATTATGTCGTTATTGATTCTATGTCTATAGAACAGAGTGACGTTTCACTAGTCTCTCTGCGAGAGATACGTGAAGGTACGAACAGTAAGCACAGTAACGAGTAAATATTAATGTCACTTATATGAAAAACTTAAATAAAAGTTAAGTAGTGGATATATGTATGTATGTACTAGAAGTCGCATACAGTAGAGGGGAGAATGGGGAGGTATTGTAAAGTAATATGTAGGACTGTAGCAAGTTTAATTCGAGCGGGCGAGGAAGCGGGAGCGGGAAAGGGAACTGCAAAGATTTTTCAATTACCAACTTTGTGCCGCGCTCCAATCTCAGCACACAGATTATATACTGTAGAGCTTTCAAAAAGCTATAAATACGCCACTATGTAATATTATTTTCTTTTCATAGAAGCGGGAATATTTAATTATTATACTTTATTTTTTTATTTATTAAAAGGTTCTCTATTTATAAATGTAATGTTTAAAGATTTATAAGTTAGGTATAGCAAAAACTTACAGTACAATATTTCCATAATTTCCAGGAATAATAAAATATGAACACTATTTAAAATTATAAACAAAATATGATACAACAATTTAAAAATTAATAGAGGAAACAGTATTTTCAATTATCTTGCGTTTTTTCTAAAAACAAATATAAGGAAACAAAACTACTCTATACAAAGAGGAATTCTTAATATCAGTGCGCGCTAACTAGGAGCGTATAATATTGGCTGGGCGGAATGCACCCCGGCCTCAAGCCCCACTACCCAGCCTTCCACCCCCAACCCCTGAAAATTCCTCATGCTGCATGTACAATAACACGAGATGCCATTGTCAACGAGCCGCGATTACTGGCATTCATGTGTTTCAATACGTTTTGCCATGTCAAAACTACTATATAAAGAGTATAATATCGAGGTTCTTTTTTTAATTATCATAAGTGAGTGCATATAAATAGTATGTTTAAGCTCTATATATAGGCACTATGTAGCTATCAAAAGGTCAAGGCTCAAGGAATCAAGGCTTAATTAAAATAAAATGTAGTTAAGTTCTAATGAAGACAAAAGAGCAAAACAGAGCAACTTATTGTTAGACAGAGATAGAGAACTTGTTAAACATCTAATAAGAAAACATAACATTAAAATATATGACACCCTACGCTACCGTTGTCTCGAAAAACTCATTTTGAAACTCTACTAATACTGAAACATAAGGAATTTAATAAAATGAAATAGGTGACTCTACCGAGGAGCCAGTAACAGCTAAAGGTGATAAGTTTGTCGCTTGTTCTACTTTGTAGCTATAATCACGCCTCGCTACTCGCCACTCACACGGTTCGATCACAAAGCAATGGAATTTCATTTGAGTTTCATTTGAGAAAACTTTTGCTATATATTATAGCCTTTATTAAAGCCAATGACGTTCTTTCCAATATGCGATTTATGCCATGGTTAACCATAAGATATTTGTGAATTTTAAACCAAATTTTTAATTTTTTGTGTTTTTATAATTTGTCGATTTCATCTATTTTCTATATTGTTTAAGCGAATACTCTTTTGTGTCATATTTTTAATACAAACATTATTTTTAGAGAAAGAGAAATACATATATATATTAGGTCGAGGTAATTATGTTAATGTTATAATATAAATTGACTTATTACTTATTAATAAGAGGCCAGTCGTGGCGCAGCGGCACGAAGTGTGACTGTAAACCGACTGGTTGTGGGTTCGATCCCCACTCGAAGAGATGAAATATTTACTTAAATTTATATTTCCATTTCTTCGCTCTGGTGTCGAGGTTAAGCGCGGCGTTGAGTTCTGCCACTCAACACGCAATGCCTCCAGAATTCGGCAGAAAGTGGGGAACGGAGTGTCTTAACACTAGGTTCCCTCTGCCTACCCTGCTGTGTGCGGGATATAGCGTGAAGCTAATTTAATTTAATTTAATTTTTTTACTTATTAATTAATTTTAGTTTAAATAAATTTATTAAAAAAAAACTACTTCACGCTGTATCCCGCATATAGCAAGGCAGGCAGAAGGAACTTAGTGTTAAGGCACTCCGTTCCCCACATTGTATCGAATTTTTCAACTCCCTGCACGTTTAGTGCGGAACTCTGGGCTTTTCGATTGGTGCCAGAGCGAAAAAATTAAAAAAATATAGATAAATAATAATTCATTCAAATGTGAATAGAATCTACAACCGTCGCGTTACCTTACCTTGTGCCCCTGCATCACGACGGCCTCGGCCTTTAATCTAAGGCAATCTATATATGAGTGAATATTAACTTTAAAACATAAACAATGTTATTGTTTCATTAAAGCACGAGGCACGAATGCGTCGCGTTAAAGTGCTCTACAATTTAATATCAGTTAAAGTATAAAATCGCTCGTAACGTGCTGTATCTGGTCATTAAAAACTTAATGAAATCTTTTATATAATATACCCATGTCTTTATATAGTTTCTATGTTTTTTATGACATATAAAAGGAAAAGGATATCATTTAAAATAAAATTTCAATTTAACCCTATCCATAGGTTCTATAGTGATTTTCTACAATTTTAATATATTACAGGTAAACAATAATAACATATAATGTCTTAACTATATTAAATTATTAATATATTTTCGTTATGAATTACATATACATATATGCGTAGGAGGATATATGGCTACCTTTATGTAAAAATTTAAAAAATATTTACTCATAATTTAATTCTAAGCCATATCATAAAAATATTTTATCTACCCACCATTTTCGGAGACACGTTCAAAGCATTCACAAAACAAACAAAAGAGAGGCGAAACATTCATTATGCATGCGCATCGATCGCGTCTCCCCTTCCACTCCACCCTGATGCACCCTATACTCGCCACGCGCTGTATTTGCATAAGCTGATGCGTTCATTAAAGGGAGAGATAATTGAAGCTGTGTGGACCCGACCGGAGATAGCTTTTACTATGTAATGTTTATATAGGATTTAGGTTATATATTATATGTTATATATAGAGAAGGCTGAGGAAAGTTAGTGTTAGGTTAAGTGGGTACTCACGTTTTTATAAATTAACTTATAATAATAAAAATAAGTAGTGCTATTTATAGTAATGAATGAGTATAAAGAAAGTAGTGTTTAAACAAGTATAAGAGTGCTTAGATATAAATATTGTGGATATTTTGATTTTTATGTTTTGCCCATATTTTTAGAGATCGACAGAGAATATAATTTTAAATTATTTCTTTTTTCGTTCTACGATCTTTGGGATCTACATCGTCCACAACTGTAGCATTCAGTCTGACGCGTACCTAAACAAATTTGTTTATATGCTAAATAAGATAAATAATAAACGTAAACCAAGCGAAAAGCTAACTTGCTTAACGACAGCAACTTAACTGATACTTAATTTTAAAAGCAAGTAAGCAATGAATCTAAATAGCGTCCCTCCTTCAACGCTCAAACGAAACTAATCAAGGCACACAAAAGGGTAACACGTAACTGGACGTATGTATGTACGTTAAGCTTATAGCTGCATACTTCCCTCTCAACCTCCTTCCCTCTTCCCTCTCAGAGGGGGTCGTAATTAAGCCTCCCGCGTCACTTTACTCCTAGTTACCGTAGGTCCGGACGAGACCTTATCAATAAAATGGACAAAATAGTCGTATTTTTGTTAAAATGATAAAATCTATGAATGAACGTAGTATTTGTTTCGATTTATATATTTATTATTTATTTTTATTATAGGCAAATATGGATTTACATAACGCTTTGTAAATGAGTCACTTAATTTTCTTTTTCGGTTTTAAATAAAAAATGTTAAAACAATCTTAAGATTTAAATACAAAACCTAAACATATTATACTACAGATTAGAACACACCATCGTTGATTTCCTTTTTAAAGTCCCACAAACATGCCATCTCAATTTAATAAAAAGTCAAACTGCTACAAAGAGTATTTTTAAATCCTTAATTATACCAGCTAATCACGTAGACCTCGTTATAAGGAATCAATTTACCCCCGCGGGGTGGTTGGCGGTAGTGAGGAGGTGGTAGGGTGTTCACGAGACAGGGGCGCAATAATTAGACGCGCGGATTAGTTCCAGCGAGCAAATTAACTTGAAACTCGATGGCTTCCAGAGGACAATCGGCAACTCCACATTTCCAGTTCCAATAAAACAATTCAGGTATATTGCGTGGATTGAAAATGTCTACGGCGGTAACTAAACGGCGACATTACGATATTTTATTGCATTCCAGGCGAAAGTATCAAAGTTGTGGATATTGCTGAAACAGGGTTTGTAGCTCCGCTCCGCTTTCGAGCACGTACGGTAAGCTGAGGTGTTGTTCCGACGATTTATACCGAAACTATTTAGCTTACTATGTGTTTATTCCTAAAAATGTGAGTATTAAAGGATGTTTATAGTTAATTTTTATGACTTGAACTATGCCTTATATTTTTATATATAAAATAACGAAAAAAGAAAGGATTCGAATTATAAAAATTATGTAGTATTAGAACAATAAATTTTAGGCGTATATTCGTGTATACGTATAATATAATTCAAAGATATTTCAAGCTAAAACTCAAAATTAAAAGTATTTCTCAAAACTGAGTATCTACAATCGCGCATCATCAATAATTACAAACAGTAATATAGTATAATGAAAGATGTCTCGCAAAGGGGCCTTGCAGCCACCGTGGACGAGGGCGGGCGGGGTGTGGGGCGGGCGGTGCAGGTCGCCATGGCAACCGCCCCCGCCTAATCAATTGCAGAAATATGTAAGAACTATCGCCGAGTTGAGTTGAGCTGCGCCTCGTATCTAGAGTCGTACATAGTTGTAAGTTGTGTCAGTTAAATGTATTTATTGTTTAGTTTAGTGTAAGTCAATTATTTTATGATTTATTTTAATAATAATCGTGTTTTTTTATTAAATAGAGAATTATTATAAAGAAAATAATATAAAAAAAATTCTATATTTTTACCCTATGGGAAAAATAATATAAGTATTAAACAAAATGCAGCATTGGATCTCGCAATACGCTTTTTCTTTATCTATATATCAATATCGAGTCGTAGAATGGAAATTGAAGATATTAAAATAGATACAATATTAAAAATCTTCCTCCAGAGATGGTAGCAATATAAATAAGTTATTATAAGCGTATAAAAATGTAGACGTAGCTAAAACAGAAAGTTTAGCTGGTCAAAGCGGATCAGTCAGTTCCCAAGAACGAAGAACCCGCGCCGGGTTCAAATATCGTAAAAATGTTATACATTTTCTAAAAAAATATTTTTCGTTCGTAAGTGTAAAAAAAGTCTCTAGATTTTAACGATAAATTTATGTTCTCAAATTATAAAACATATATAGAGAAATAAAAAGATGTCACATTAATTGAAATACCATTACAGTTACAGCGACGAGTTATCGATGGAATTACTTGGACCCTATACTTTTCCCCGTGGGACACCTTTTCATTCTTACCCATTAACTATTCTTACACATAAAATAGAAAGTTATCAATAACATTGAATTTTAAAATATCATCCACATATATGTACATCAACAAGTATATATGTAAAAATACAAGTATGCCGACTTTATATTTTGAACAATAACGCTCATATACACTAATATGATAATATGGAAGGGTTGGTTTGGTTGAACGTTCCAATCTCAGCAATATTCATTCCATCCAGTCCATATTTGGAATCGAAGGCTATAACCTAAATTACTACAAGTACCTAACACAGGGTCAGAGCTACCAGGTATTCAGAATGTGATACATAACTCTTAGTTATTTCCATATGACCATGAGAGCGTTAAAAGCTAGTTTGTATTATATGTTATAAAAAGATTTTAAATAAATATAAGTAATAAGACGAAAGTTACCTTTGATTCGTCATAAGCAGAGCAAGGCTTGTCATACGATGGAAGTTGTGGCTGTTTCTTCAACAATTGTACTGAAACATTATAATTGTTACATTTACTATTAAAAAAAATAATAAAAATAGTCAAAAAATATGTATGTACAGGGGCAGAGTTGTGAGACGCGTCCATTGAAGTCTTGGTTTTTGATTAGGTACTTATTTGGGAAAAATATATTTAAAACATTTTAATGGATATCGCTATCTACTTCTAAAATTAATAAGGATATTCTAATTTAGTAAGGATATTTTTATTTATTATGTCAACAAATACAAAAACCATCAATAGATACTTAACGCGATGGCTATTGGTTTAATCCTCGCTAAGGGTAATGACTATTTCAATTGTTTTATTTTCCAACGCCAGTAGAAAAAGCGCGGCGTTGAGTTCCACCACTCTATAATGCCGCGAAAATTGGGGTATGAAGTGTCTCAACACTCGACTCTCCCTGCCTACCCTGCTAAATGCGGGAAAAAGCGTGAATCTGCTATTTTACTAGATTTATAAGTTTATTTATTTATATAAATTTATTTAATATGATTTTCTTGATATACTTTACAACAAAGTATTGATTTGTATTAATCGAAATATAATTATTATTGTAATCTAAACACGTTACTAAGTTTTTTCCCACACATTAATTATGAACGTTCACTCCTTTTAAGCCTAAGATACTAAGAATGTATAGAATTTGTAAATAAAACATAGAATTATGTAAATTACTGTATAAACGACTTATATTTATTATATATTTGTTAAGTACTTTTGCCATTTAAGGCGTTTTGAGGCCAGTCGTGGCGCAGAGGCACAAGGGTGTGACTGTAAACGCGATATGTTGTAGGTTCGATTGTCACTCTAGGAAACTGCAATATTTTTTATCTTTATTTCTTCGCGCTGGTGTCGAGGCAAAATGCGGCGTGGTGTTCCGCGACTCAACACTCACAAAAGAAAAAGTACAACACACAAGTACAGTACTTTTGCACGAAATTCCAGATTAAAAAAAAAACACTCTCGCGATTTTATTTTGCTTTTAGAAGAATTGGGAATTATGTACAAACAAAAATATTATTAATAGTTTCTGAAAAAGATATAAAATTATGGAACCCATTTAAGAACTGATGTGAACAACCGTAATAAATATATTTAAAAATCTGTAAGACATGTGTATGGTATGTTAAGAATGTGTGTTTTGATTTTCATTACTACTCATAGTATTTATTTTTATTTAATCGCTACTGAAAGGTTCTTAAATTTAATTTAAATTCATAAATATATAGTAAGTATTTCTTTATAGAACAAATATTGACATTTATTCTAGTACGCATCCCGCGTTCCATACAGCACGCGGCACCGGCACCTGCCGCTGAAGCCTGCCATTAACATTGTTTATAGCCGCACTATTAATCGTGGTGCGCACCAAATGGCCCGTAAAACTAATTATAACCTAGCTCCATCAAATAGTCGGCGAGTATTCATCTCTATAATATAAATACTTTAGGGTAGGGTACCCTTAAAATAACTCGAGAAGCTCACACACTCCATTATGCGACTTAAAAATCATATTCAAAAACGACTCCGCTAAAATCAAACAAGCGTGTCGGCCATTCTATTACCGACCCTTGCCGGAATAAATTCCATCGAAGCGCAATAATAATAAAAAAATGTCGAGAGCTTGTCGCGTGCAAAAGACGTGCGGTCACCCGGACCTTCGCAACCTCCCTCCCCTTCTCCTTTCCTCCCGCTGCCCTACTACCCCCTGTCACCCCCTGGCGCCCTCCGGCCACCCCTTACTCCCGACAAGCACCCTCCAAACCTCCCCGTAAGAATATAATATGCATTATGCGAAATCCGTAACTCTTATGTTGAGTCTGGCGAATACCTTAACCATGTTCACCGCACATTTGATTTTTATCTTTAATTTCTATAACATAGAGTTTGAAATACCTTGGCAGCTGCGTGTTTTAGGACGTCTTGGATGTAAAGGCTGGTGTGGTTTTCTTAGGGCGGGCGAGGCCTGCACTCTCGAGATAACGCCGGGTATTAATCATAGTATTATCGGCCGGTGGCGGCGTCTTTGTTATGACACTACTCTATTGCAGTTTTTTCTCTATCTACCCTCGAGCGCACGATAAACGGCTCGAGAGTGAATTTTCCGGGACAGATGTTTTAGTAATCCGAGCAGATATCACCACCGACGGAGCGCCAATAAAACTTTCCATATTATTATTATGCCATGATGGCCTCTGTGGGGTCGCTATATGACCCGACCTCTATTGAGACATAACGAGAATTGATATTTACATAAACCTTATTTTACCTTGTAAGTAAACCTATCTTTTACTTATCCCTATATTTAAATTATAAAACGTACAACCTCAAAAAGCAAAATCCAGTCAAACCACACTGAATGATAAACCATCCCAGCACCATTACTCTCTTTGGCTGTCTATCATTAAGTCATGTCATATTTTACTCGCTAAAAGCATTGAATGGCGTATTTTCCGGTGGGTTTTTCCAAAGGGCTGAGATGACTGGCTCAATTGAAGCTTACATATCTTTGGAGCTGGTCCGGGGCCGCCGGGACCGGGGGAAGACGCAACAATTTGTGTATGATTAATGTCTGCGAGCGTCGGCGAAACGGCCGGAAATCTCAGCGCCTCCTGAGACCGCTTCAGACTATAAAACTTGAACACTGCTAAATAAAGTTGGCAACGTTACAACATTTACGATACCGCCACGTTGCGTCGTGCTGGTGCGATTAAATCACTTGTACTTCAGAAATATTATAAACATAGACAAAAACAAAAAGTGGATAAAAAAGATTTTTACATAAATATTTTCTATTTACATTTAATAAGCATTAGAATAATATGCAGTAGTTGTAATGGTAATGAAAGTCGCAGTACCACTATACGATCTTAAAAGAGGTCTCGAACCTCAGCATTCCAGCCAGTCTGAGGAGGGCAATAAGAGGCGAGAGGTCGTTTGAGGTCATTTATTACCGATAGCTGGCTGCGAAATGTTCGTTTCTTCGTACTTAGCGACAATGGAAACGGCTAAAACTTCCCAATCCAATCTTAGACGCACACTAAGGTGAGGGTAGTTAGATCTACTTGTGAGCGCCAGTTCTGTGTGAGTGTGAGATCATTTTTCACGTTTCATGAAGCGCTCGGGTGCGGGGCAGTGGATTAAAATACATTTCGCTTGTCACCGGTGATGGATGGCGGCGCGCCCCTCGCGGACGCGGAAAGGGTTGCTACCCCTAACTAAACCACCCCTTTTATGGCCCGCTCGGGCGTAATATGTAAGACATTGAAAATGAGAATATATGAATGTTAAGTCCTAATAAAAAAATACTTATATATAATATAATAAATTTAAAAGGCCATCACCAGTTTCACAAATAATAGATACCTAGGCCGTCGTGGCGCATCCACACATGGTCTGACTGTAATAGTAACGGCTGTGGATGCATATCCCGCTTAAAGAACTTATTCCTTCGCTTTTGCAGCAAGAGAAGGCACGGCGTTGTATTCCGCCACTCAACAAGCAACGTATCTAAAACTGGGCGGTGTGTAGGGAACAGACTGCCTTAACACTGCGTGTCTTCTACCTACCGCTTTAAGGAGAATACAGCGGGAAGCTATAAAAATGAGAAATGGTAATTAATATATATCGTTTTATTTCTATGTTTAATAGATCACATTGATTTATGTAAGACTTGAGTATCGAATAGTAACTAGAAACTGATCAGGGATAACATTTGAACAGAGCTAAGTGAAAGTCAATACGGCAAAAAACTTTCGTTTCACTGGTATTTACGTTGTATGGTGTTTTCCTAAAAAGCGGTGCCCTCGTTGTTTATCTATGTAAGTATATGATGTTTTGCCAATTTGGTCAGATAGACGACTGCAGAGGGCAATTATACAATTATTTTTATTCTAATATTAATGTTATATACGGCCAAGTATTATATATTATATAATCTATATGTATATATACATATATCTTTACTAGAGAAATGGACTAACTATTTTTTTTCTAAACTTAAAGATTTTGGTTTTCAACCAACCAAAATCTTTTATTCACTATAGATATTTTACCTCATCTATACAATTGAAATGATGCAAGATGAAAATTGTAGATACTCTCTCCCAATATCAGTACAGGAAAATAAGGATATATATATCTTTTAAATGCATATAAAATTCTAACAAAATTTTATACGATTTTCCTTATACGTCATAATGGAAAGCTTCAACTAATGAATGAGTAAATATCTAACTGGTACGTTCATATACAAGTATATCGACAGTGTGTAACAAGTAGCGTGGGTACTGACGCCGCCGGATATTTCATTTCCGATGAGTGCATTAGCGACGTTTAATATCACCATTGTGAGACGCTGTATTGATGGCCGTTAATAAATTAAGTTATTATTTTTCTTATTCTTTGTACATTAAATATAATAAAATGAAATAAGAAATTAATTATAAAAATAATGAATGTAATCGTTATTATATTAACAAAAAATGGGTTCGACTCTGGCAACGACGCAAAGTGAAGCGTTTTCTGCCTGAATTTGGCAGAAAGTGGGGAACGCAAGTGTCCTAAAGGGAACGCAGTGTCTTTACACTAGGTTCCCGGGTTGAACGGAATGTCTAGTAGTGTAGATCCACCTTACTACTCTTCTTTATGCGGGGGTAATGAAAGAAAGAGTTTTTTCTTTCATTACCCCCGCCCCAAAAAAAATACGTTTTCTAAAAATAGTAACATAATTAAATATAATTAACAACCAGATAAGATATTTACAAAGAAATAAGTAAAGAATAATTCCAACTATCTCACACAGTAATATATCAACGATGTAGTGTACAGTGTAAAGTAACCTGATCTTACATTAGTTGATTGCGCAAACACCACTGTTTACCGACCGCGCCCGCGGACTGTCACCGTCTTACGCCTTATGCTCACCCATACCTATGTCTATGAATTTTATTTGATTTTATATTATTATGTATAAAAAATGAGGCCAGCCGTGGCGCAGGGGCTCAAAGTGTCACTGTAAAACCGACTGGTTGTGGGTTCGATCTCCACTCGAGGAGATGAAATATTTATTTAAATTTATATTTCCATTTCTTCGCTTTGGTATCGAGGCCAAGCGCGGCGTTGAGTTCTGCCACTGAACACGCGATGCCTCCAGAATTCGGCAGAAAGTGGAGAACGGAGTGTCTAAGCACTTGGTTCCCTTTGCCTACCCCGCTGTGCGCGGGATACAGCGTGAAGCTGATTTATTTCTTTTATTTAATTTATAAAAAAATACTTATTTTAGCTTTACGTTACATCTGCCCGCATGTCGTCGTGTAGACAGAGAGAACTTAGCGTTAAGACATTCCGCTTTGTTTTATTACAAGAGGAAGGAAGTGAAAATAATCCATTTACCCTAATGGAAATCCAATCCACTACCGTGGAATTTACACATACACCTAGTATGCAGATATGTGCAAGATTAAAAGTAAGATTCGTACTTGCATCTGTTGGAATACATGACAGCACTCTAGGAATTTAACCCTTTAAGTTATAGCTTTACATTAACGAAAAACACTTAGCGCAAGTTATTAAAAAATTACGCTGTATTCATACAGCAGAGTAGATAGGTGTAACATAGTGTTATAATACTCAGTTTCTCACTCTTCGTCCAATTTTCGAGACATCATGTGTCAGCAGAACTCAACGCCGTGCTTTGTCGTTTTGCCAGAACCCTCGTTCTGGCAAAGATACAAATGAAAATATTTAATTGTTTTGTCCCGAATGCCATAGCGCATCCTGTCAAAGCGTGTATTATCTAAAAGTGATAATCTCTCTAATAAGCTAGCGCGCGCTAATATCGACACTTCATTGTACTTTCACCTTGTTGAATTAAACCAGGAAATTACTTAATTCCTATCACACACAACACAATCACAAAAACCTATACGTTCATCACTAATAGTAATACCACAATAACATTTAACAAAAGATCCAGACGTTACTCCAATCATTTAAGGATATCTCAACAAAAACGCGTCAAATGCGTCGCGTGCTTCTTTTTAACTAACAAACCAGCTGCATTCAAAAAAGAGTTAGAAGGGTTGCAACCCCTATCCTAAAGAAGGCACAAGTCACCCTTTTTAGCCAGCGCCAATAAAAAACTATGGCTCGTGCATGCGCTTTAGGATTTTAAACTGATTTGAATATAACATTTACATAGAGGAAGGAGGAAGCCCGCCATTGGTTCATTTGCTTAAGTTTGCGCATTGCGCGAACTGATTCGTTGAATATTATAAAGTTACCTTATACTTGTATGTAAATGAAGTGGGGACGCTGTTCGCATGTCTATATGAGTGTGACGTGTAGGTATTGGAGACGTTTATAAAGAGTTATAGGTAATAAATCTGTTTCAATAAGGTTTTATACCTATACTTAATAGAATTTCCATTTCTTATTTATATTTCCATTTCTTCGCTCTGGTGTCGAGGCGAAGCGCGGCGTTGAGTTCTGCCACTTAACACTCAATGCCTCCGGAATTCGGCAGAAAGTGGGGAACGGAGTGTCTTTCACTATGTTCCCTCTGCCTACCCTGCATTGTGCGGGATACAGCGTGAAACTGATTTATTTATTTTATTTTTACTTAATAGAAATAAATAAATAATGATTTTCAATACTATGCTGTATTTAATATTTGTTGTGTAGGTTTTTTTTTAATAAGTACTTAAAAAATATGTAAGGTAAGTATATCTAATTTCTTCAATGAATATCTATCCGCACATATATATAACAATATATCATACGTTTTTTTAGCTGAACTATGTAAAAGACTGGCTGACGGCGAACATCTGAACAATCTTTATTTTAGAAATTGTAGAGAAAATGTGATTAGGGGAGCGTCCCTTTGGTACAATCAGTGTATCGGGCCGTGTAGCGATGTAGCGAGGCCTCATTATCGAATTGTTTAAAATAACGAGCGTTTGTCCTGCTAGTTAGTGAGCCTAGAAAAAACATCTCGTTACAAGTTACATGTTCGGTTCGTTGTTAAACTAACAGTGGTTACGGTAATTACTTGGAAAACGTCGATTGTAATTATTGATTGGGAAAAGCTTATACGACTACGACTTTATTTAACTTTACGCTGTATACCCTCATATAGCAGGGTAGGCAGAGTAAACCAAGTATTAAGATATTCGGTTTTACATTGTTTGTTAAGTGACAGAACTCAACACCGTACTTTGTCTAGTTCTAGTTACCTGAATTGAACGATAAATGAAAGTTTCTTTTTATGTAAGCAACAAAAGGAACCTAGTTTCAGGACACTTCGTTTCCACCCATTTAATAAATATAGAGCGTGTTGTGAATACTATAATGCCGAAATTTATAACAGATACTGTAATTATAATTATTTAAAAATCTAACATTAATATACGCATATTTTTCTTTAGAAAAAAATCGAATTAATTTAAAATCCACTGTATAAATAACAGTAAATAATACAGGACGTTGACTTTGGTTTGCAAATCTAACGATTCTGTGAAGAAATCAACGAGGACGGAACACAACGCCCATAAATATCGATCTTTATAACAATTAGTTGTAAAAACAACGCAGTTGAATCTAATTGCTGCTCACGCAAGAACAAATGAGACGGTATAAGTAGCGTTTTGAGTTTAAACTACAGAAACACGCCATGAATATTGGTACCACGCTGTAATAACTTAATAAACATTCAATATTCCTTCATTAATATTTAATCGCGGGAGGCTATCTAAGTGATATGTTTTATGGGAAGTCAGATGGGTAAGTCTTTGATTGTAGATGCGATGCTTTTGGGTTCGTTTCGCTTTCAGGTGATTATGTTTACATTATTTTCTTTTCCCTGATCAGTTACAAATAAATTACAAATGTAGAACGGAGTAAATTGGAGAACGGAGTGTCTTAACACTAGGTTCCCAATGCCTACTTTTATTTATTTTTAGAACTGAGTATCTTAAATTAGATTCTCTCTAGGTGAACAAAAAAAACACACAGAGAAGAGTATTGATACAAATAAGGAAATACAATCACATTTATCGACAAAACATTATTTAATTGACAATCAATTTTAGAGAGTAACTCTAAAAAGTTGGTTCACCTCGGCGGCAGTGTTTGCGGTGGGAGGTTGCTTCCCTCCTGTCCCTGCTGCGGCCCCTCTACAACAATTTAATTACCAAATGGTGCGTTTTCCGCGAGCTCTCTACCGTGTAAACACGCCTGCTGGGGACATCCGGCTTTACATCGACATAACGTCTGTATAAAAACGCTTCGGTTGTGTGTTCGTGCAATTTGAGAAAATGCATTATCAAATCAACTAAAATTAACACTAGGTTTTCTCTGTCTATACTGTTATATGCACCATTCGGCAAGCATTTTACATTTTTTTAAATAATTTTTGTGTATTTAATAGAATAGGTAAAAAGATTTACTTTTAATAAAGTCCGTTCTCCACTATTTCCTTATTTTAGTGAAATACTATGATTTATTTTACAATCAGTCACTGTGCGCATACGCCGCATAATAAAATATAATATATACACTATTAGTCATTATCAGGAGTAGGATAGAAATAAAAGTGATGATTTGTAGATGCTATACTTCATTTGTGATTCATGCTACTGTAGCCATTCATGTGTAAATTAGGTATATTCCTCTTTCCTTCTCTTGTACGCATATTCATATAACAATTTTAAAAATGTATATTATAAAATTTATAGTAAGTATGAGGTGAGTTGTGGCGCAGGAGGCAGAAGTACGAGATTTTGGGTTCGATTCGAAGAAATAATACACGCTGTATCTCGCACATAACGAAGTCTCACTCCAGTTCCACTTTTTCTGCCGAAATCTTATAGACATTGCGTGTTGAGTAACGTAATGAACTCAACTCATTTTTCTTAAGAGTTTTGGGGAGAGGAATAACAGAAGGCTCTAAAAATTCCTATGATGACGGGAAAACATTGGATTTTACATTTTAATGTCTTGCGTTGTATTAAAATGTAAAATCCAAAGCAATTGCAAAGTTTCCGGCTACAATTGGTCAATATTATAAAGGGCCTGTCCGTCATATAATAAGTATTCTACGGACGCACGTACCTGCGAAGTACGACAGAGCTCAGAGGGTCGAACAATAGTCGATAGTCAATAGGGTCGCCGGTCCCCACGGCGCACCGCATTCAGTCTGCCACAATTTGCCAAATTCAAAATATAAACATGTTTTGAATTGTAAATATTGAGTTATATCTTAAAGCAGTATTGCAATAGTCAAGAACATAGAGTTTTTGTAAAAAGAGTTTGCTATGGTGGAGCAACACGACAGTTGTGGGTTCGATTTCCATTTGGGGATACGAATTCTTTTATTTCCTCGCTCTCGCAACAAGTTGAGTTCCGCCAAAATTAATCCAATATATTAGAATACCTGCATAATTATTAGCAATTTCTACTAATTTCCTAAGATATAATCGATTATTATATCGATAAATAAATCTTTAATGTATCTATTACCTGATAATGATAATTAAATATAAATAAATCCTAAAGATAAAAAATATTTTAAGTTATGGTTATCTAGTCTTACAATATATTTTTATTTCAGAAAATTGCATTTCCTCTAAATATGTAATTGCTACAAGATAAATATATAGACGACATTCTGACGTCTTCATGGCAACGTATGGATATTTAAAAATTGAGCAAAATCATATCTAAAATAGCTTTTACTTATTGAATTGAGAAGTGTGAGGTGTATCTTGTAAATATAAAATGTAAAGTATATTAAGTATAATTGTGTATATATTAATATTTATAAAGGGAAAGTAGAGTTAGGTATTTTTGACGAAAAATAAACTAAAAGTCATCCCTTCCCTTTAATCTTCCCTTCCCTTTAATGGCATGGAACTGTGGCAAGACATAAATTCAAGACTCCTATATGTATATACATATGTATATTAGGTATAGCTATGATCGATGAGAAAATTCTGCTTTACAACGTCACCGAATGTTGAATATGAACCTGCTTATGCATCTTATAAATTAAACTATTACTGTACAATAAGGTGTACAAGTTGTGGGTTCGATGGCCATTTCCTAAAATGACTATATTAGATTTTTTATATGATTTTAGCTCATAATTGTCACATGTCGTGCTGCTGCTGGACTCTTAATGGATCTGAGTTTAATTCCTCTCTGAAAAAATCTTCCAGACATTATTCCTACTCTACAACTTATCCACATAGTGAGTGATCTATAACATAAATATAACATTACGTAGGGCACTTCGTTCCTCACTTTTTGCCTAATATTTTTTTTAATTAAATTGGTTAAATCCAGAATTTCACTTTAACAAAGCAGCTGATAAAATCAATTGTAATATTATCATTGCATATCATGTACAGTCCTATCCTAGTAGACTAAGATTGCAATTACTTTATTTAAAAAAAAATAAAATAAATCAGCTTCACGCCGTCTCCCGAATTCTGGAGGCATTGCGTGTTGAGTGGCGGAACTCAACGCCGTGCTTGCCTCGATACCTACCAGAGTGATAAATAAAAGTATAAATTTAAATAAATATTACATTTCCTCGTGTGGGGATTGGAACGCACAACTAGTCGTACCACACTTGTGCCCCTGTACCACGACTGGCCTCTACTACTAATTCCTTTAACGAATAATAACTTTATTTCTTAGAAAGCATTTACATACATTCAAAGAAAGCGCAACAACAAAGTATATTCTTAGCTATTTTACAAAGTATGCATAAATTAAACACCTATCGTCTATTACAGTCAATAACACACGAAGTAGGTATCTAGCGATCTGCAACGCTCCATCGAAATCAAAGGAACACCGACGATAATTGCGATCTGGAATGAACAAGTGGTGCAAAAGTATTTTGTAAAAAATAAGCGTAAGTATCAAAACATCAAATGCGGTAGCTAAAGAAGTTAATAATATACAATCATTTTCTTTTAAATACGCAAAATATTTGTAATTATTATAGTCTTTAAGGTTATATACGTTAAAAAAAACGGAACTCCTATAGGATTATTGTGTTGTTTGTGTGTGTGTCTGTAGAAGACCATTTATCACAGGATCGCGAGGAGGTATCAAGCTATAATTAATATCAAAGTACTTGGTCCCTTAGAGCACAAAAATAATGAGGCTTCTAAAATAACATAATTAAAGATACTAGCGTTTATGCATCGTTTTTCTCGTATTTTATACGAAATTCGCCGCGTTATCAAAACGTATGTTACGTGCTACCCGTTGACTTACATTTATTAAATTGGTACGCAACCCTCGGTGGGCGAAAGCAGTTTGCATTTTTAAAGTATTATTCCACACTTAAGAAAGAAAAATACTTATTTAGAAAACGTATAAAAATTTTAACGTAGCGGGACTAGAACTCGCGCTTCCTGGAAACCGACCTGGTCGGTTCAAATACACTACGTTCAAATTTTTATACGTTTTCTAAATAAGCAATTTGCATTTGTTTAATTATAAATCCTAAATGTTATTACTATCACTCCATTTAATGTGGGATTCGAACCCGTGTAGTATCCTCCTCAAATGCATAAGGAATCATCATTGTTGCATAAATATAATTATTTATACAATTTACAGAAAAATACTGAGACTTTGACTGCTAAGGCGGTGAATGTGAATTCCATTCCAACGTAGGCAAATTGATTATCCATATTTTTCTTCTTTGATAAGATATTAATAAATAAAAAATAAAAATAAAATAAAATAAAAATAAAAAAATAAAAATCTTTTATTATCAAGCAACATAGGCTCATAGTTGACATGACATAAATTAAAATACAATAAAATAAAACATAAACAATACAAAAATAAAAGTTAAGTACCACCGCTCATATTGCAGAATCTCTTATTCAGAAGGAATGCGCAGTACCAAGGGTATATGCCAACTCCACTAAATGATGGAAAAAGTGTGTGAAGCTAAAAAAAAGTAAGTATGAAAACAATATCAACTTCTTAAAACTACCTTTGACATTTGAAAAAAACTCTTTACATTTAAAATAAATACTTCTATAAACTAGCAAAGTAACGAAATTAGTTAATAAACGAAATATTATTATAATTAAGACGTCGTATCAATACCTGCCATTTATCGTGCCTTTTGAAATTTGCAAAAAAAAAAAATATACTTTACTATTAAAAGCTAGTTTACTAAAGGTCAATAATTAGCGTTATCACCTGCAAAATAGACTTTAAGGAGGCCATTTTTTGCTGTAGATATTTTACAAAAGTGCCAGTGAAAGCTGAATATTTTTTCTAATTAAAGTAGTAAAGTTGTTAATGTTTAAAGAAAGCGTTGTCTTATAAACACAGTAAATGAGCGTTATTATAGAATTTAAGGTCTATTTAGGGCTGCGACCTCAAAAAAAATATAGTTCATAGAACTATACTTTGTCTCTCTATCCAATAAGACCATTTTTCACTGACGGAGGTATCAATCAATCTATAATTAAAGCGAAAAAGCGTGGTACGAAATTTAACTTAAACTTAACTAAACTAAGTTATTCTAATACAAATATACTAAATTAGCTACAGCAGGTTTTTGAAATGCATTATTTATGTGGCAAAGCACGTGAAAAGAGGAGAAACTAGAGTAAACATTTTCTATTATCCACTTACCGCCCGAATTCGAGGCACTTCATGTTGGACAGAGCAAATAAAATAAATAATTAAAAATGTACCTAATCATTCCCTCACAGTGGGAATCGAACCCATAACCGTCGTATAGTCAGACGCTGCCTCACATTTTTTAAATAATATATGCAAACAATTATTTAAATGATTCCATTCCATTGCAAATATTGTTACGGTTAAAACAAGTCAAGCGGTAGTCTGTTTGATGAATTAAAGAGGCCGACGCCGGCGCCTCCGTTATGCTAATTTAGACAATTAAACGCGGCAACTTCTGGATTAATTGTAAGCTATAGCCGTCAAGGACACTTAATAAATCGTACCGTCATTCAGTGGAACAATCAACGTTAGTTTAGATTGATGTAAGACTCAGCTGTACTTCGAGATGTTTATAAAGATTGGTAAATCGTTACAAATGTAGTAACTTTTAACTATCACTATTCGATAATATTAAATACGTTTATAAAAAGTTTATCAAAATATTCTTAACAATTTTTAAGTGTTATTCCACACTTGGGAAGAAAAATACTTTTTAGAAAACATATGAACAATTAACGTAGCGGGATTTGACCCGCGCCTCTTGGTGACTGTCCAAGCGCTCTAACCGCTAAACCATACGTTCTCATCAAGCTTCGTCGAAATTCCTATACGTTTGTCACAATTTATTTATATTGTTAGCATCTCTGTAGGGAGACAATTCTCAGTAATTGTCTTTGGGTAGCGGAATTTGTAAAAATCTCCCTACAGAGATGCTAACAACAAAAATAAATTAAAAGTAATTTTGATACATTTTTTGAAAAGTATCTTTATCAAAAAATGCATAAATTCAACTTGTTTCCTTAAACATTTTTATTCAATATTATTCGTAATTTTAAGTGAAATAGGTAAATAGATTTACTTATTGTGTAATTTGAACATCTTTATAGCTCCCTCATCTCTAGTATTACTGAGGGTGGCCGTGTGTCAGATATTGCATGTCAAATAAAAATACTAGCTTCTCCATACTATTCAAAAATACATCACACAAACCTTTTTTTTTCAGCTACACACATAGCAGGGTAGAAGGAAAGTAGTGTTTCGACACTCCGTTTTTCACTTTCCGTCGAATTTTCCAGGTTTTGCGTATTCAGTTGCCGCGCTTATTCCTACATATCAGAACAAAGAAATGAAAATATTAATAAATGAATAATTCTTTCCTGTGAATGGGAATCCAACCCAAAACAGTCGCGTTACAGTCACGCAGTGCACCTGCGTCACGATGGCCTTCAAAACTGTAAGAGTAAATAGGTACCTACATATAAAATCATAATGATATGCATTTTTCTAATTAAATAGAAAATATTTTTTTGCTACATTCTATGAGTAATTCATTTATTTACATATCAACATAAAAAGCTAATGATTTAATCGCTACAACCAACGCGTCCCACAATAAACAACTCTCAATATGCAACTGCAAATAAAAAAAATCACCTACATAAAGTAGAAATTCCATTCAAATGCAGTTTTTTTAGTGACTCGTCAGTCACTAACTAGTCCGCCGGCGGAATGCAAAGTGTTTTATTGCATTCCACTCTGATACCGTTAAATTTAAATTTAAATGCTTACACTGTAGTTGTATTTGTGTGTGTGTGTGTGTGTGTGCTTGTGTGTGTGAGTATAGTATGCGCATGCGCGTTGTCTCCGACTGATGAATGACAGGTGACGTCGGCGCCGCAAAGAGCCAGGGGCGCGTGACTATGAACCTATGCTGAAGCATAAGTATAAAGTACTTGATTTAAATTTATTAGTAAACGTATAGACATTTGAACGTAGAGGGTTTTGAACCTGTGCCTTATGGAAATCGCCAAACCGTCCCTATAATTTTAAGATTTAAAAAACATTAATTAATTCTTGATTATTTGTGAACGGAGCGTCTGAACACTAGATTCTATCGGTCTCTCCGCTTTTTGTGAAAGATGCGTCGACTAAAAGGAACATCCAACTTACAATGTATTAAAAAAAATAATAAGAATTTAGAATCCAAATGGAGTACTACTACAAATTTATTGCACATTTATGTAAAATGCTTATTACAAGTCAACATGGTAAA
The DNA here is from genome assembly GCA_917862395.2 of Heliconius sara. Taxonomy (NCBI): domain Eukaryota; kingdom Metazoa; phylum Arthropoda; class Insecta; order Lepidoptera; family Nymphalidae; genus Heliconius; species Heliconius sara. Next base: position 8,124,798 of record OU860798.1, read on the forward strand.
TTTTCCATCACTAAATATACAATATCTCGAATCCAGGGTAAAATCAGTCTTGAGACCGAGTTAAGTTACTATTCGTTTTGAGCAAAACTTGAAGCTAAAAAGTATATCTGATATATTAAGTATTTTATAAATGTAGCGGCTAAAATCATATCAATATCATAGACACAACAGGTTATATAAACTTACTTAATACTATACATAATATTTTTTTGTAATATAGTGTAAAGTAATATGAAGATTGCTAACCCCTGCAAATGATCATCTCATTAGACATTCGCATGTCCGAGCCCGCTTGGAATCTGCGTCCGAAACAAAGCGCGCCGCCGTTATACTGTCATATCTAAGTAAATACAACTAATATAATATTAAATATAATATATAAATATTTATATACTTAAATAATAGAACAGATTTTGATACATTTTGTCTTAGATACACAGGTTGTTTATATCTTGGGACAAAACAGTTGCGGCAATACCTGCCCAGGTATTTACATGTGTTGATTGATGTCCATCGATGGATTTACGTTATATCGCTTTCCGCTATAGCTTAAAAATAAATATGGCTTTATGTTACTTAAATGAAATCGACATTCTTTTTGAACTTCCACAAACACAAATTTCTATACATACCCATTGATTATTACTAGCATTATTCAATATTTTCAGAAAAAAGCAAAAGCACATTATTATTACGTATTTCAATAGCCCTCGTCACTCAAGGACTTCACGTTACTTACACCTATTTGAATGTTTAAAAGCACGTATTGGTACCATATTTTTTCCTAATAAGCTTTCTAAAACAGAAAATTGACAGAATATGCAATAACAACTCTTATTGTTTATATATTAAAGCTCACATTCATATATAATATTTAATTTCTACAATTTTGAGCAACTTCGAAGAGCTCTTCGTAAATAAAGAACGAGTGAAAGTCGATAATGAAATAAGAGGAAGGATATTTTTAACGGCCGCGTGTAGTGAACCATCTCGAGAGAGCCCAGACGTAATGTTTATTCTGTATTATGAATATAAAATGTTAAATCACAAATCTTTTTCTGTTGTATAGTCCGTTTATCAAGGAATAGTATCCTTATATTTATCAAAGAATAGTATTCATCGATTTTATAGCAATATAAGTTAATACTTTCAATGTAACCGACTATACTGATGCTCAGAGTTACCTGGGACACTTAGAATGTGTCACGTGTCATTAACAACTCTTAGTTTTTTCCAATTGGCCATGGGAGCTAAGCTATAATAAAATAAGAAAACAACAATAAAATAATATTGCTAGATGTCGTTTGAGCAGCTAACGAGTTTTTTATTCACTATATTATTTAAACCTATACGTTACGAAATGACTAACAGATAAGACACAGCTACGCGGCGGCAGCGTTGAACGCTGAAATTGGTATGGAGAGTTCACGTAAACAGAACTGCGAGCTGCAACTATTAGTACAAAAGAAGAAAATAAAAAAAAAACAATATAATAACTAAAATAATTGTAGATGCAATAAGTTGTTTAAGAGGGCGGCGCATAAAACTGCAGGACGTAAAGTGTCGTAGGTATAATAACATGGACGTCGCGCGTCGCCGGCGTTAGACTTGGTTTTACGATGCAATTACATAATGGTGAAGATATCTTTTATAATTGTATATTTTTTGTATTATATCAATATGACGTAGGGCCGTCGTGCGTGCGAGTGCAAGCGCGACAGTTGTGGTTCCGATTGCCACTGGGAGGAATAATAAAAAATTTAATATTCTCATATGCTTGCTATTCGCTCTGGAAGCGTGGCAACGCGTGGCGTTGGGTTCCACAACTTAACACGCAATGTCTCTAGAATTCGACGAAACATGGCGAACGGAAGTATCTTAATGTGAATGGAGTGCCTTAACACTAGGTTCATAGGTTGCCTCTGCGTGAAGCTGAATAATAATAAATAAATAATTTACGAGTATGCATTAACATAGAAAAATACATAAAACATTCCTCGGCAAAGCCAGCGTTGATAAAAGTCGCATCATATATTTCGGCGCCGCTCAAAATCCCCTGACGACGTCCAAAGCATTCCCTTCTTTGTACGCGGAATAATAATAAGACCACAACTACTTGAATAATGTTTGCCATCTCTAGGAAAAATTGCGAAACTTACGTGTTACTGATAGTGGCGTATGAATAAGAATTTCATTTAGAAATATTTCATTTTGTGCTATGTGGTTGATTTTTTAAGGATACTTAGAAAGAGATGTTACACATCTCGCTACCTCACAATAAGCTTACGGATAAGCTTAGAGAAAATATGTCAATGTCATCTCAATTTTTTGCCTCTTTACAAATATAACGTGCTCGGTTCGTCGTCAAGGCTTCGCGCTGACCAAATTAAAAAAAAATATTATAAATATTTTCCTTTATCTGTGTAATCAATCGCTTAACTGACGTAAAACTTTAACATATGCTTACATATGGAGGTACCTATATTTATTATTTGTGCAACATATCAAGACGGCATCACTCACATCGGCTTCCACCATGCATTATATGTATTCGTAAGTCAACTTCAAGTATAACAAGGGATCAGAAAAAACGCAGTAAAGTTGGATAAAAAATACACGCTCTTAGTGTCCTCAGCAAAAACACCACGATGTTTATTGTATGAGTCGCTGAAACTCGACCGCGCCGCTTAATGGATTGCCGAGGATTGACTTTAGCCTATAACGAACCAAATATGGATACATATGTATGTAGTTACATTAAAAATGATAATTTAACATAGACAGAGAGATGTGTTAGTCGCTTGATAAAGTGCATTGCGGTTATAGATAGACAATAGAACAATACAATTATTTAGGTATATAATAAAGCGAGGAACAAAGTGTCCTATTCGGTTCCCTCTGACTACACTGCTCTGTGGATGCACCGTGAAGCTGAATCAATGATAAAGTCAAATATTAATTGGCCTTAATAAATTTAATGATAATTATATTGTATGATGGGCACAAACGTACTATTATTAGCGCAAAAATACCCGACCCTGCTATTATATCCGGGGTACAGCATGAAGCTGAAAAAGAAAGAAGATTGTGAAAGTGTACATACAAACTTTGTACGTTTTTGCATATCTAATAAAAAATAAAGTTAAAATCCTACTATTACAAATATGAATTTGTAAGGATGGATGATGGATGGTTTTCCACATATAAACCGCTGAACGTATTTAAATGAAACTTTAGTCATAATATTATACATCAGAGTAACAATAATTGATGTGAAGATTTTGCAGAGGTAATTTAGATACTAGGTATATTAAGAAAAATTTATTCCTTTCTCAGTGGGGATCGAACCCACAATCAGTCGCGTTTGCAGTCAGACTTTGTTTCCCTGCACCACGACTCGATACTACTACTATATAACAATAAATTAAATTAGTAATATAACCTTATTTGTAGGAAATAATTATTAATAATAATAAATAATTAGTTATTATTAATAATAATAAATAGGCATTATTACTGGAAATTTATATCCTCTTTTTGAATATTAATAAATATTTTCTTTTTTTTTAAGTCTTTGATTGTATCTTTTATAGATTGTAGATTTTCTTTACTTCTATAAAGTTAATTTATCTAGTTTTGTTTCAGATCAGAGTAACGGTTGCTTTGATTTTCAAAAAACTTCATAATTAAAATGTAATATTTAAAAAGCACTAAATTACTTAAAGATACAACATTTTATTTTTTATTTTTAGTAAAGAAACAAGATCATCTTTGAATTTTTTAGACCAATATATGCACACATCAGCAGAGGGAACCTAGTGTTAATACACTACGTTCCCCACTTTCCAACGAATTCTGGAGGCCTTGCGTGAATGTGAAACTCAACGCCGCCCTTTGCCTCTGCACCAGAGCGAAGAAATGGAAATATACATTTTAAATAAATATTTCATTTCCTCGAGTGGGGATGAACCCACAACCAGTCGGTTTACAGTCACACTTTGTGCCCCTGCGCCACGACTGGCCTCTGCCTCTGCGCCACGACTGGCCCTGATTTATTTGATTTATAATATGAAGTCGACCAGAAAACCGATAGACAGTCTACAAGAACTGCAAGTCAGCGCTGAATTATAAATCAAGGAGGCTTCAGGGGAACATTCCATAAAACGGTTATATGATAATGGAATCGATTAATTGTTCGGATGCTGAATCACGTTCTTTTCACTCGCTGACACGATGTCAGGATGTTGGCAGTAACAAAGTTAAAAAATGAAACGGAACGAAAACGACGATATTTTAAATATTTATGGTTATTATTTAGGTGGTTAACGGTAAAATACGATGATACGGTTATACTCGTAGATTAAATAGATTTGTCTGAATGAGCTTCGATTTAATATTTACAGCAACGGAAGATAATAAGTGGTTTATGAATTTTATTCTAACTCTATTATTTATTTTTATTTATTATACATGGCTAAGAATGACAGAAATGAAGAAAATAAACTTTCATCATTAATAAACGTAGCTTAAAACATAAATAATAATATTTTTATTCAGAATGTGATATATGTTGTAGTTAACTATTGACAAAACATACCTAAAATGGCTAAGATTTCATAAGATAAATCAAGTATAAGTTAATATAAGTGACAATATCATTAGCCAATCCAAACGCGTTAATGGCCATATCTCGTAAAGACAAAGGAGTCATCGATCACAACGCACTACAACCCTTTCGCATCGTCTCCTTACAGGCAACTACGCTATCTATCATTTATACATTCGGTGTAAACAAAATGTATTCTCATAGGAACGTGAAGGTTGTGGGTTTGAATCCCACTCGGGGGACTGCCTTAGGTATATTCCTCGCAAGGACTAAAACAAGCGCAGTGTTGAGGCCCACTAGTCAACACACAATGTATCAACTCTTCCTCTGTCTACTCTGCCATATGGGCTAAATCGTAAAGTTTAATAATGACAAGAACGAACTTGGCTCTATATTATGAAAATTAAAATAAAGAAAAATACTTATTGACAAATTTTATACGTTTTCTAAATAAGCTATTTTTTCCTAAGTCTGAGTTAACACTTTAAAAATGTCTAATAATATTTATTTAAAAATATATATTTAATTAAAATATTAATTAAATGGCATTTTCTCTTGCTAGACGACAATTCTTCGTAATTGTCTTTGGGTAGTGGAAATTTGTAAAAATCTCAAAAATAATTTGTAACAAGCGTATAAAAATTTCGACGTAGCTTGATGAGAACGTATGGCTTATGGGTCAGAGCGCCTAGTCGGGTTCCAGGAGGCGCGGGTTCGAGTTTACTACAGCTATGTTTAAATTTTTATACGTTTTATAAACAAGTATAAATACGTTTTTCTAGGTATATTAATATAAATCTGAAGCTTGTTTGGTTGATCTCGAGAACTATTTATTCGAATTGAATAACCCTAATTCTGCGTCATCATATACATTTCGTAGCTATTTCCGTTTGTAGACAAGGAAAAAGCTACAAATAAAAGCTTAGCAATAAAAGGTGAATGCGACAATTACTTTAACTAAACCAATTTTTTCACAAAATGGCGAGTTATTATCGCATTTCCCTCATATTAGTGCCCGTAGGTAGCGATGTAGATGCAGTCGTGAAACTACTATAAAGGTTTACGCGACACGCCTCGCGAACATTCCGTAACTCATAACGCCGCTTCGGTGGATATTCTGCGATTTATAATGTATCTCTTTTATTATCATAGGCGCGTGGATGGATGTATGTATGTACTTGTATGTGTAAATAATATTAATTAAAAAGATTGCACTGATAAAAAGTCATTATTTGGTTGTAGATATATATTTTAAGTTTAAGTATGTTGCTATTTTATTAGCAATTGGAAAGCCTAACTATCCAAAGAACCACTTTTCTCAAATGCACTCTTTAATGTTAACTAAGATGCGAAATCGCTGAATTAAAATATTTTTTTATTTATAATGTTTTTTTAAATTTTATTTTTTTGCTCTATTGCATAGTATGGTTGGCAATAACATGGAAACCTAGTGTTAGGACACTCTTTTACTATTAAGACACCTTTCCCCACGTTCCACCGAACGCTGGGGGCATTGAATGTGTGAGTGGCGGAACTTTACGCCGCAAATTTATAATGATAATGTCTCATAATATCTTTATGTGTTAAATTCCTCACATTGAACGGACAATCGATACAACATGAATCGATACGCTCACTCGACGTCGTAAAGAGTTTATTACGATTTGGCACGTCGCGCCGCACAGCACTATAGGATGCAATGCAAAAAAACCATGCTTAGGTCCTGTCATTAAATTACTCATTAAAGTATCGCTATAAAATCGATAATTATATAGCTTGAGAACATTTTAAAATACATATTTATTCCGACCTCACATTGCAACCTCAGTAATCCTTTCGGTTATATTATACAAAAAAAAACATTTAAATAAATAAGTTCATGAGATTAGCGTGTTCAACCAAACAAACTGTTTTATTTCATAATATTATTATAGATATACGTACCCGAGTATTTGATACCAAAACCCACACTCGCCGATAAAATATAGAGACGCGTGTAGTTTCAGGCATTCCGAGTAATGACCATCTCGTTACAAATACTTTATGAGTCCCCGGAATGTAGTCGTAATAGTAATAGTAAAATAATATATAAAATGTTTACCTTAATGGCTGTCATATTGATGGTTTACTGAATACCCTAGTTGCTAGGTCAAATCCATACCTACGTTGATCTATTGACTAATTTAAAAATTAAATCAAATCAGCTTCACGCTATATCCCGCACACAGCAGGGTAAGCAGAAAGAATCTAATGTTAACAATCCGAATTTTGAAGGCAATGCGAGTTGAGAGGCGGGACCCTACGCTGCGCTTTGCCTCGACACCAGAGCGAAAAAATGAAAGTGCTTATTATTTAAATAAATATTTTATTCCTTCGAGAGGGAAGCCAGTCGTGGCGCAGCGGCACGAAGTGTGACTGTAAAACTGACTCGCTGTGGGTTCGATTCCCACTCGAGGAGATGAAAGATAACTTAAATTTATATTTCCATTTTCTTCGCTCTTGTGTCGAGGCTAAGCGTGGCGTTGAGTTCTGCCACTCAACGCGCAATGTCTCCAGAATTCGGCAGAAAGTGGGGAACGAAGTGTCTTAACACTAGGTTCCCTCTGCCTACCCTGCTGTGTGCGGGATACAACGTGAAGCTGAGTTCGAATAGAACTCACAACCAGCCGCGTTTACAGTCACATTTTGTGCCCCCACGCCACGACTGGCCTTAACGTCTGACAAATTAATAATACAGAATGCTCAAACGTTCCTTGCCTTGACGTACAAGTTAATCCATGGTAAAGTATCACACCTTAATCAATTTACAGGTATAGAATTATAAGCTCCGTTGCTAAACATCAATAATATCACAAAGTCGAGCTACGTATGGGCAATGAACAGGAGTTCATTTTACATTTTTTGCCCCTAAATACCTTATTGTCACGGCATTCCATAAAATTATGTTAACATAATTGACGTTTCCGGTGTTTTGTCGAAGCTAAATAAATATATTATTTTTTATTCTCTGACCACCTGTCGTCGGGCGTTAGAACGCACATTGTACTATAAAGACTCACTGGTAGTGACACAAGACGCGTGCATAAACACTATCAGGGATTATATCTTAAATCACTATCTGCTCCTGTTTGTTTTTTTAAATAACTTAATTTACGTTAATAATTTACTCCTATATATATACATTGAGTATACAGATATGCGAAAGAAACTAAATCTGAAAGATGAAAAATTAATAGATCGATAAAAGATTTCCTTTAATTTGAAAACAAAGCATATTTTATATATTCGCTTCCAATACAATGTGTATTATAAATTAAATTAAAAATAAATTATTAAAAATTCTTCAGTTTTACATAAACATGCCATACATGTTAGGATTATATGAACTTAACAATAATATTATTGTTAAATTCACTAAACTTCGCTATACACAGAGGTCAGACGGATAAATAAAAAATTTAATCCAACGAGCTGACCCAGCTCAAATGACTGATTTACAACAACGTTCAATTTTTAAATAAGTTTTACAAGAAAAATGTTCTTTATGCCTAGTTTATAGAGGACATTATCCTTTGACGTAATGTGGAGTAAATGTAGTAACAATTATTTCTTTGGCCGCTCCAAGGGCTTTGTGCCACTCTCTCCCGGTACCTAATGGTCATTGCCAAATTTCAATTGTTAGTCTAATAAAGGCCTTACAATTTTTTTCCCCGTTTCTGAATTCGGATTAGAGCATCGTGGGAGTATGTTAAGCGGAACATTTTGCGTAATGGTGATATACTTTCATATTTGTTGAACAATTACTTTTGTAATTCTTGTAAAAAATATGGAGTATTTATTTTATTATTTAAACACGTGTGCTTTTTATCACATGTTTATAGTTTTTGTATTTTTTTCTTTGTAATGTTCATAATATGTATTCTAAGCAATACCTAAACGTTTAGAATTAACACAATCAATTAAAAATGTTATAATAGGTAGAATACGTATTGCCCAGAGGTATAATTTAACATAATACAATAAAATTATAAGTTTCACTGTTGCAGTAAAGAAAGAGTTTCTGAAGGGTGTACGTCTGTATGTACTATGTCTGTTTAACACAAACAAGTAGGTATTCAGCAACGCTATCCCTTATTTCCAATGGCTCAAATCGTAGCGCACCTCCGCAAATCGTAATCCTCTTAGAAAACATTTCCAATTTAAAAAGAATTCCACCTTTTATCCTTGAAGGAGGGCACGCGTAAAAAATAAAAGGAAAAACTGTGACACGCGTCCAAGGCGTATGGGCGAATACGTATAGAGTATAGATAACAGGGTTTTTCGGGTCCCTCCACTCGATTCTTTACAGGTCGCTTCTTCCATCGAGAAAGCATCTATTGAAACTCCACTCAGGCCGTGTTAGCTGCCTATTTAGTATAAAAAGGGTCGAATTTCCCCGCGATCCTTTTTTATCCCGACGTGGGGTGGGCCTCCTTCACCGGGCTTGTAACGACCGCTCGGATGCTGCGCGGCCTTCACTTCCATCAATGCGCTATTAAATTTACTTACCCTTGTTTCTGTTAAACTTATACCGATAAAACCTATAACAACACTTGGATCTTGATCATTCTATTTATATAGAAAAATCTATTTAGGACGTCTTTCGTTAGCGTAAAATGTGACGTACATTGTTTATAAATACCCTACATTAAAATTTTGTTATATTTAAGCTTTGATGATATAATTTTCTCTCAATATTATAGCACTTTATTATAGCGGTACATGAATTTACAGTACCTAACTCAAAATATAAAAAAAAATTTAAATAGTTACTACAAGCATTTAACAGATTTTGTGGTATCCATCTACCCGGCCTACGCAGTAGTAGTAAGTATTAACATCAGTTCAAATATTTAAAGGGCGGCTAAGTTTGAACGGCGGGCGGCCGCGAGGCCCGCAATTGGATCACACGAGCGGTTACGGTCCCGAAGTTATTTCACTGAAATTAGTTTATCCAAGCAAATTCAATTTCGATGGCCTTAAGTAAACTTAAATTTGTATCGTCTCAATAGTAACAAACACGATAGCTTCCGGCGATGTAATAAAATGGTAATATTTTTGTTATTGTTAATAGAATGTAGCTAACATAAAAAAAATCAAGCTATTTAGATATTTCGTACATTATCATTGCAAATTGCTAATCGAGTAGCCGAACTCAACACCGCAAGTTTCGTCACAAACGACTTTAGCCACACTCGGTTTACAATAATTCAATTTCTATGCTCTAATAATAAATAATACATTCTTAATTGTACATTCTTTCCTGTTCGAGAAAATGTCTTAAAGGCAAAGCATTTAGGCTAACTATAATATTTATTTCAAATATATATCACTAAATTTTTAATTCGCAATTAATAATAAAAAGTTCACTTAAAGTTAATGTTTTAACAAAATAAATAATTTCACCAGCTTTAATCCAGAAAAGTCAATTATTTCTTCAAGTTCCATTGATCTAGCAAAATTTTACCACATAACCAAAGAAAATAAGAATTGAAAAACAGAGTAATTCGCATAAGAAGACAGCGGCGGCGCAGATCGCCTGGGGATCGGTTAACCCATGTTACACGACGCGTCGCTCCCCGAGGACTTCGACTTTCCACAAAGAAAATAGCAATCAAAATTTGATTTACCGCCACCCGCGGCCATACATCACATCTCTCTAATCCGCGAACCGAAAACCCTAAAATCTAAGGGGATCCACGTCGAGGTCGAATTGAAAATCCCACTGACACGATCTGCGTTTAATATTTATGAGAACGTTAAAATATTACTAGTTCTTGAGTAAAGCCAAATCCAACTGGAGAAATTCGATAAAGCTACAAAAAGCGGTTTATTCAATAAAGTTACTTGGAATTAAATAAAATTAGCTTATATTATAATATTTTACAATAGTTTAGTCAAGACTACCTAATTATACCTAGGTAAGTGGTTTGTATTGAGTTTTATTTATTACTTTTAACTATTATTGCTGAACTGAAATATTTGCTTGATACACATAATATTAATTCAGTACGATTACAACCAAGAATCAAATATATTAGTCAGATATTTTAACATTTTTCAAGTTTTATTCGACACTAAGGACAGAGGAAACACTAAGACCATGCCAGACTCGAACCCTTGCGTATCAGAAATAGTCCAAAGGGCGAGTTTTTGTTATATTCATTAGATTTTTATATTTTTTATCTCGGTAATATAAGTAATTTTGCTAAATTTAATGCACGTAGGTAAGTAAGCCCCTCTCCCCGACGCCGCACCACTCAGTATTCAGTGGCATATAAAACCGAATTGGACTTTTTGATCAGCCACCAAAAATTCTATGCGCCGTCCGACGATAGCTTATACATAAAGAATGAATTCCGACCTTGCCTCGACATGTTATGTTTAAATAAATAATTTTATTCATTGATACCAATGAAACACCTATATTATTAGTTATTTATAGAATATTTCAAGTGTATAAATTATAATATTATAGGTTTTATAAATGATTTATTAATTTAAAACGTTATTTTTACGTTTTTACTCAGACTTAGACTATGTATTTGCTTCTCAATATAAAGATATTGTATATTCACAGAGAAAGAAATATAATAAAGCATAAGTGATATTAAAATTAGCATACTATCCAAAAAATATAAATTCAATCAAAGTAATAACAAGTCAGTTCCACCATAATAACAATTGATACTCAATTGTGCGGACAAAGCGGAAATTGGGATATCTTTAATTCTCATGATTGATGATAGTGTCAAAATTAAGGGAACAAATGACAAATAATTTGTTTGGCATACGGAGAAACCGATTCTACCTTTATAATTTACGAAACTGTTTAATAACAATAAAATATTCTTTTAAAAACAATTTTGACGCTTTCTGCCATATATCAGGTTATGCAATAGGATTTAATATAAAAATACTCCTTTCTTCCTTTTTCGTTAATCCTCGAATTAACGAAAAAGGAAGAACGGATGATATGTGTGTTGAGGAGTAGAAACGACGCACTTTATGAAAGATTCTTTTAGATAGCTTGTAGTATATACTTCTAACATTCGACACACTATATTTTTATAAATATGTAATTAAAATCATAAAACCTACTAAATGCAAATTTCTACTAAAATAATAAATCCGGTTAGGTAATTTTATACAAAAAATTACCTTCAAATAATACTACATCTAATCATAGCCTACATCGACACGGTAATAAAACAAAATTATTAGCAAGAAACAAAACAGGCATCCCCACGGCCGGGCCATAGCAGATCGCGAGTTTGCATTGAGATCGATCGGAGGGTAACGGAGGGTAGATGAGGAATGTCGCATTAGGGAGTTTGCATGGGGTCAACTAAGCCGTTTCCGATAAGGCCCCCGGCACTCTCGGACTTTCGGCATTTTGGTACACGCTTATCTCCCGCACTCGCCTGCACCGTGCGTGAGCGGAATAATGCACTCCCTACACAAATTGATATCATTTTTCTATAATTTCACAGCAATGATGTCTTGCTACACGCTATGTGAGGTATTTTTATTGGATTTTCTTGAAAAATATTGAGGTATATAAATTATAAAGTGCTTAGTATTAAAATGAACGAATTTATTTTTAATGACTTATAGGATAGCCATAAAATATTTAGCTAGCCTTGATATCTGCTTTTGTTTGTTATAAGCATGCAAGAATTCGGCTGCGAGTTTTAAATTTTAAAATTTTCAAAGAAATTTTACGTATTTTACGTATTTAATTTAACTTTAATACAAATTATTAAAAAAACATCAAAACGGACAAATCACTTTAATTAATAATCCTAAACATCATAATACCAACAATAACAAGAAAAACACCTGAAGTCAAGTCCTAAGACTGAAGAGCGATTACGACATTCACAAAAAGCTTATACCGCAAGATTGAGACCTCGGCGTGAACCACTCCACGTCTCAACATGATAAATAACGTTTTCCCCACTTTTTACGCTGAGGGTGTCACGCAAAAAAATGAATAAGAAAATTTACCTAATGGCCGCGATTCTTTATACTCTATCTCCATTGTCAGAGGACAATGCTGTAATGGAGGGATCACGTGAGTGAACTGCGTTGAACATTTTATTTTATTTGCTTTTTTGTAGAATAGGAAAATATGTGGTATACGGTGGCAATTTTCATATTATATGGTCAACTTATCTTTTAAGCATTTTTATTTTATTTTCCCGCATCATACGTATTGGATCTAAATGGAAATATATATAATCTGCGGGAAATATCACTTTTTTCTTTCATTATATGTATAAACAAGTTATTATATTTTTTGTAGGACTAATTAAGGAAAATATAATTTATGAAAAAAAAATTTTTCAAAAAAAATTTTTGCTAATAACGTTATATTTTTACTTTAATTAACATGTAATAATATTAAAAAAAATAATATTTAAAAAAAGAGTGACTCTAATAATATTTTCTAATAAATATTCTTTTAAATTTCTTCTTTATTATTTATTCTTCATATTGGATTTTTGTCTTACTACTGTATGATATTAAACTATGTTTCTAAATGTTATTTTTTAAAAACTAAGGATAATTTTTTAGTTATGTTTTATTTGAATTTTTTTTATGAAATATTGACATATGTATGGATTTGAGATACATATACAATGACATTTATTTACAAAAATTATTATTAAGTAATAATATATATACTTTCTTTATAAATTTATCTTTTAAATATTAAATTTAAAATGTCATTTTAATCATAAATATATACAAAAAATAAATAATATCTTTCTTGTTGGGATTTAAAATAATATGTGTGAAAACAATCTAATAAGATTATACTGCATTTACATGATGTAAACTCATATATATAAAAATACATTATTAAAAAAATATATATATTTATTATTGGTTAATTCCTAAGCCCCAAAATATTGTTTCATTAGTGTAGTAATGAACAGATAATATTATAAAAAACCTTACCAAAATGTCCCTTACAAATCCAAAAACACTTTTACTTTTACATTTCATTACATATAAAATTACTTTAAATAACTATTAATACACTTTACTAATTTATATTAAACTTTATTATAATAAATATGTATGCAAATAAAACAAGTTCCTATTATCAAGTTCAAAAGGGTACTGAATGGTGTCTCCAGCTTTACCGGAGCACCCACCGAGTTGAGGACGGACTATTCTTGCGACGAATAAAATCTACATTTTCACAACCCTTCTTTCTCATTGGTTAAAAAAATCCAAACCCCTGTGCGCGTGTGCTAAAAAAGGAAAGGGTTGAAATGTTTTACCCTTTTTTTAAAGCACCCTTCATTTTTTATCTCTTTTCTTAACATGAGGGTGGGTGCCTATTCTAAATACTGATATAAAAATAAGCAAAAACAAAAGTATATAGAAGAATTTCATTAATTATTTAAAAAAGTGCATATTTGTGTGTAAGTAATTAATAATATCCAGGTGTACTTTATTTAAAAAATATTATACAAAAAACTTACATATTTCACTAAATACAAGCTATTTTCTTGATCTCACCAGTTTTACAGCATATTAAGTATGGAGTTATAACTAAATAAGACACATTTGTAAGATTATAAAAAGTTTACCATTATTTTCAATACCAAAAACATATGGTTTTATTATTTTACAAAATACAAAAAATCGCGGTAAAACTTGGCAATGCGAATGACATTTGACAGTCCATTTTACGTACGAAGTACAAACTAAAAAATATCTATAAATTTAACAAGTTAGGTACCGTACAGTAGTTGTAATATTAATATTTAAGAAAAATAATTAAATTCATATATGAAATCTAACTCCAGCATTTTATTTTTGTTCTCGTTACATGACATTATCGAAATGACAATAACCACAGAACACATATACCCAAAGGCAGGACAATGACAGCAAGAACTGACATATCGAGTGTAGCTTGCACTTTTAGGTTGAAATTGACTGCTTATGCTTAATTATAGTTTTTGTGTATTTTATCTAAATTTTTGTATTAATTAAGCTTAAGAAAAATGACTCTTTACCATTTTGGAAATTGTCTAGCTTTAGTCTACGCCCCATACTACATGGCGTATAAATTCTCGGGAATGTAAGCTTTTTTTATCTAATTAGGTTAGGTTTAGTACTTACTATCATAGATTTCATAAATAGAGAGACATACGTTTTTTCAGATCTGAATATGCAACCTTTTCCAAATGTGTGTACGCCGGAGGATTATATATTTTTACTCAACTTTGTAAAATGTTGTTGTTAGCAACCTTCTTTCCTGATTCAGATAATATTCATGAAGGTGGAGAATATGATATATTTTTGGTAAGTAGTTATAACATTTTAATATTTATGCGCTAAAGTTTATTGCTTTACCCATCCTGCATATAAAGCGGGAAATGGGAGAAAATCAGTTGATAAGCTTAAAAGTTACACACATATACTACTATTTTGTTTTATATGTATCTTAGATGATTTGGCAAAACTATTTTAAAACTGATGTGATTAAATATTTTTATTTCCAGGAGATTCTTAAAGCTACAGTAGATCTTGCTGACCTCCTCGGCTTGTATTTTGCATTGAATTCAATACCTGGAAAAGGTCATGCAAAAATTTTAAATGCTGCAATTGGCTGGGCTAGTGCTGAGGTAAACTTTATATTACTTATATAAATAACTTAAATAGTCACTTTATTGTAACTATTTAATAAAATTTGTAAGTATATTACCCACTTCAAATCATTTTATTATCATAAAACTTGGCGGTAAGGATCAGGTGACAATAGGAATATGATACTAATTACCATAAAGCTGGTATCTAGCGTAACTATAAGTAAATCTTATTAAAGATGCTGCATGTAGCAGGTTAGACAAAGGGAGTATAGTATCAAGAAACTGTGCTCCCCACTTTTCTGCTGAATTTTGGAGGCATTGTGTGTTGAGTGGTGGAACTTAACATCATGCTTTGCTGTGACCAGTGAACCAGAGTGAAACAGAGAACTTCCTCAAGAAATCGAACCTTCAACGTCTCACATTTATAACCATATGCTTGTGCTACTACAACGAAAGGAAAGTTAAATTATTTTAACTACCCTACAGTTGCAGCAGCATATTTGTTTATTTATTATAAATAAATAAATACTTTTTGATTAAGTAGTATGTATTATTCCATAATTTTGTCAACAGGTTATAGTCACTCGAAGCATTCTTCTATGGGTTGGAGCTAGAGGATCAGAGTTTGACTGGCGCTATGTCCGTTCATGTGCTGAGTCCAATGTAGCTCTACTCCAGCATGCTTCTACTGCAGCTCTTGTATGGCTTTGGACTAGAAGTGATTTGCCAAAGAAATATTTTCCAATTGTAGTCACACTACTGGCACTTACACCTTATAGAAATTTGGTGGAAGAAGCTATAGGAGTTGTTTTTGGAGTTAGTCCTTGGACCTTATTAGGAATTAAGACATTACATGCATCTGTTATTGGACTCAGTGCATTAGCTATTTATGCAGTATTAGCTCAACAGATTGGAATATAATTACTTTATTATTAAATTGTAATAAATCTCAATATGGTTTTGTTGAATGAACTTAATTATGTTTTTATTTATATATTAATAAATAATTTACTAGATATTATTTGATTTGTTTCAATTAGAGTATAAGAAAATCATTTCAAACAATAATGAAATTCACTTCAAAACTTTAATTATTACAAAGTAAAGAAAATTTTAAATTTATTAATACTCATATAGGGGCCAGTCGTGGCGCAGCGACACGAAGCGTGACTGTAAAACCGACTGGTTGTGGGTAGGAGGAGATAAAATTTACTTAAATTTATATTTCCATTTCTTCGCTCTGGTGTCGAGGCTAAGCGCGGCGTTGAGTTCTGCCACTCAACACGCAATGCCTCCAGAATTCGGCAGAAAGTGGGGAACGGAGTGTCTTAACACTAGGTTCCCTCTACCTACCCTGATGTGTGCGGGATACAGCGTGAAGCTGATTTATTAATATTCATATTGTAATTACTATTTAAAAATGCGTTATTTTTGGGTATGCCTCCGTTGAGTTCCGCCACTTGACATGCACATTACGAAGGCATTACAGGTGCAAGAGGCGGAAATCATTGAAACATAAACAAAGACACTTCTTGTTTTTACGTCTGTTCTAATTAAAATATTCGAATAATTAACATTAACTAAGAAAAGCAAAAGTATGGTATGATAAAAATACTTATAAACCATAAAGAAAACATTTCACCTGTGGCTGCTAAAAATGTAGCACATTTACTGCTTTTAACATTTTATACACATTATCATTTGTGACAATTGAAGGGAAATTAAAGGTTATGATATCTGTGTTTTTTACTTATCACAGTTTCTAATTTATCTGTAGACAATATTTAGATTGGATGACAAAAGATTTATTTCTGATCTGTATTCTGTGGCATTTTAAGCTTAGATTGTATCAGTTATCCTTAATTTGTTTATAATTATTATAATAATTGATTAATTTTTAATTACTTAGTGTTATATTAATATATACGTGATCGGTGCGGTGTTAGATATTTTATTAATAGCATGTGAAGTGCGCGCTAAACTAACAGTGACCTCTTATTTATACGAGTGACGCTGACGTTACAAAAATATGTTTTCATTAAAATTAACATTTTCTTTTTCGCATCGATAACCCTCTGACCGCTTGTTTACTTAAATTTTGAAATTCACGCACTTATTGAATTTGTGCTAATTTGTGCTGAAAAATAGCAATGTCATTATGTGATTAATATGAAGTGGACAGTGTATTTTATTTTGCTCTCATTTTATTTAGTAAAAGGAGATTATGATATTAAGTGTAGTTATACTTCTAAAACTGGTTTGACTTTCGAACCTTCAAACGATGGAGTTGAGGGACGTTATAAAGTGGAATGGTGCACTACAGCGGATAGAAATGTTACATCTTGGGAGCTAGTATTACGATACGATGATCGCGCCAAAGAGAGCTGCCTTCGATACCAATTAGGTCCACTAGGCTCGGTGCACTCGCGCTTCCACCAACCAGTCAATCTTAATTTATCCTGTACTAATGTTAGTATTCACATACTTTTTTTTATTTATTAATGATTCCTTACGATTTCATATAAATTATTATATATTATTTAAAAAAATCCTTTAATTATACTTATAAAGACAAAAATATTGAAAATAATTGTAGCTAGTTTATGCTAAAACTATGCATACATTTATTTTTATTTTTATGCATATATGATTAAAGTTTTATTAATCATTGTTATTATTATTAAGTTAATATTTAGATAAATTGCACAGTCATAAAATACTTGTATGGTGTGAAAATTAATTAAATAAATAATTTATATAAAAAAAAACCATAAATTAATAAATAAATAATGTATATGAATCAACCTGTATATGCTAATACACTCGAAGTATCTAGTTTATTGAATAGAAATAATTGTTAATTTAAATGTACCCTCATTTTTTACTTTTTTGTGTTTTAACTTTAAACATGTTATTCTTTGTGAGAGTTATTATGATAGATATTTATTGTAATATGTTTCTACACATAGAAATGTTTGATGGCGCTGGTGCACGGTAAAACTCGAATGAGTTTATGATTGCACCTTGAATGTATATTTATTAATACTCTGTAATAGTCTACTTAAATAAATAAATAAATATAAAATAAATAAATAAACGATAGAGGAACCTGGGAACCTAGTTTTAAGACATTTTCCATTCCTCACTTTTTACTCAATTCTGGAGGTATTGTTATAATATATATTCTAAATCTGATATATTATGTAATAATGTACCATCAACTTGTACCATCATCATAGTGCTATGTGGAAGTTACTGACAACTGACAACAGTTACAGAAAAAAAAACCCACTTAGGCCAGTGAATTACCGTTATTTCCCTCCTTTAATATAGTTAATGAACTTTTAAATTTTATTAATATTTTACTTTATTAAATATTGTCATATTGTACCTAAATTATTATTCATTTATGTAGAAAATATACAAGAAAGGTTATCTTATAAAATAGATCAAGTTCATAACTTTTGTAACTGCTATTATTAGTATAATATAAATTACATTTAATAAGCTTGTTGCTTAAGTTTTTTTAACAAATTCATGGCACAATGAGACAGTACCTTTGTATATGGCAGTTATGGATTCAATGTTCAGAGATGTTTGTAGAAGAATGTTTGTACTTTAATGATATTCCTTTACTATACTATTCAAGATGGTGGTTCAGCGTCTGACTATAACTGCAATGGTTGTGATATCAATCCCAATTTGAAGGAATTTGGATAAAACAACATATAAGGATTCAACCACTCAAAGCATATTTTAATGAAAACACTAGATTTTTTGTTCTTCCCTTGATACAAATTTCAAACCGGAAAAAACATTAGCCAACAAAACTAAAATATTACTATTATTATTACTTTACTTTATTATTCAAAAATGTTAATTTATAATTTTTCAGGTATGCTTCACAACTAACTTAGATCTCATATTTAATGATACATGCTACCATGTCAATACATGGCTCCGCAGACACACCACAAGTTCAATTCCACATGAATCCCTCCACTATATTACTAACCCATACAATAAGGAACATTTTACTGAAAGCAAAGCTATGGTGCATAATGAAAGCGATGGGTAATTATTTGTTATTATTATATATTTATTTGAAGTATCATTTGATGTATTTCCTGCAATTTCTTTGGTAAATAGAAGAATATAACTATATTAGATTTTAGACATTATATGAATATTTGAACACAGTGGAACTCAGATCCAATAGGCACAACCTAAAAAGTGTGTAAGATGGCAGGCATATAAATTATATTAAATAAAAAATACCAAATGTATATCATGGAACAGAGTTAATCATTTATTTCTTTTAGTTTTGATTACTTCCTATAAAAAAATGTATTTTTTTAGCTGTACATAACATTTATATTTTCATTTCTTCACTTTGGTGTCAAGGCAAAGCACAACGTTTAGTTCCGTAACTCAAACTCAAACCAGAACTTGGAATATGGGAAACGTAGTAGTATCTTAACATTACATTCCACCTGCCTACCTTGCTTTGTACGGGATATGGCATGAAGCAAAATTATTTTTTTTTTTAATTATAATAATTATAGTACATTTGTTTTGTCATTGGTTTTTAATATGAGATGTTATTAAATGTTTTGAGGAAAGGTCACTTTAAAATCTGTATCCTAATAACATAAGGTCAGAATCAAAGATTGTATTGTGTTTATTTTTTTATGTCTACACTTTTTCCTTGAATTATATAAAAATTAAATATCAATGTTGATAGTGCACTTGTCACATGTATTTTAATTAAAATACATGTTTAATTTTTAATTATAATTTTGCAGAGAGGATTTACTCATGCACTGGTATCTTGGATATGTACCTGCTACCGATTATTTCATGGACCTTTGTCCTACAGATTATATGGTAAGATTGGAAGTTCTTTTATATACACATACATACTAATCATTACAGCTGATTGCGTCGTCAAATACAAATAACTAAGAGTTTTCTGTGACATATGACATACACTTAGTAGACCTTGGCCACTTAGAGTATGTCATATGTCACAGGTACAATGTGTCATATGTACAAGTATGTAATTCTGACCGGTGTGTAACTATAATTTTTCCAAATGGCCCAAGAAGTACTTCTTGAGATGAGCGTTGACGAGCATTCAATCAAACAAACTTATCAAATTGGTTTGGTATATATATTGTCCTTTTTCATTTGCTCCTATATTTTTATAATTATAGAATATATTCTATTGTGATTCATTTTCATGCATTCTCCGGCCTAGTTTCAGCAACAGGCAGAGAAAACATATTGTTATGACATGACATACTTTACCATATTATGTCCATAGGGATATTGCGTTTTGATTAGCAGAACTTAACAACGCGTTTTGTTTATTACATTAGCGAAACAAAATAAACAAGACTCGAGTGATAATCAAACTACTAAATCGATTTTTTACATCCAACTAGTACTTTCTGCGATGAGTGCGTTTACACAAAAACGCTATAGCTCTTAGTAGCCGTCATGGCGCAGCGGCAAAACGTCTGTTTATAAACGTGACGGTTGTTGATTTAATTCCTATTTTCCCATTTGGGGTACAGTTTGTTGGTTTATATATGCCCGTGAAGGTTGTACGGGAAACATCAATCTATGAATCGGTAAATATTCCACTTTTATACCGTGCCCTTGTAAAAACGTATCTTTAATTAGGTAAAGCGCTTATGGATACTAATATATGAACTACTTCTTACCTGCGGCTTCGTCCACCTATAAGATTGGAAATAACCAAGAATTGTGTATGACACATGACACATTCTAAGTGTCCGAGGTACAGTTGATTACATCGAAACGATTAACGTCACGTATTATAATAGCCTATGGCATTCCTTGATAAATAGACAAAACAAATAGAATTATTCAATAGAAACCATACATCCTTAGATAATAATAACGAGTGTATAATTTTAGTAAAGATATTTATATGAACTGTGAAAATGAGTATAGCACTAAATTATATCTTTTATAAAAAATATGGATTATAAAATGTCAATGTCCATTTGTCTGTCGCAAATGCTAAAATATACAGGTACAGTCCGCGATACCAGTGTAGGTGTGACGACGGCTCGAAACGGCAAAATTCATTGTAATATTTGACGTATTGTACTGATTTCAATGGCACGTATTTACATCTCTTTACATTTATTTTTTTGTTCGATTTAATAAAACCGAAAGAAAAAATTGGCACGACCACTGCACAAGAATTGAAACTGTATGTGACAAAGCAGTAAATGAAGAAAAATATACGATTTTGCACACATAACAGCCACAACGCAGTTCTTGATAATACAACGGAACAGTTCATTAGTACCACAACAAACACACAATACGAGAGTGAAAATGACGAGGATACAAGTTCGGTGTAGAATTGTAGATGAATTGATTGTTGTTTTTTGTTGAACACTCACACAAAAGCAAAGCGCAGTTTACGCTTCGCTGACTTACAAATTATGGATACATCTTAAAATGAACATTTATATTTTACAGGCAAATTTATTAGAACTTCGTGTTAAAAACTGAGTTAAAGTTATAAATGATTTAATGTAAATCTCACAAGACATAAAATTGACGTGTGATTTACAGTTTGACGCAAAAGCCACTTAGATTTAACTCTAAGTGGTTGTAATTCCAAATATGCATTAGTTCAAGTAGTTCTTGTTTTTAATAATTAGATATTTATTACCTTTGTGCTCTTACTATCTCCACGCACCGCCTGAACTTAATGCATTGCATGTTGAGTGTACATTGTACATTTATTAAATGTTTTCGGCGTTGAGTCGGTACTAAACGCCGAAAATATTTAATAAACGTAAATGTACGCCACGCCACTCAACACTTCTGGGAGGCCTCCAGAATTCGGTGGAAAGTAGGGGACGAGAGCATCTTAATGAGGACGGAGTATCGTAACACCAGGTAGATTCACTCTGCCGACTCTGCTTTGTGCGAAATACAGCGTGAACCTAAAAAAAATGTTTTGGCTACAACAGCTCTGTTACACAAAGTGAGACGTAAGTTTCGTTCATAGGTCGAAATTAGACAACGTAGACATTATTATTTCTTTGTTAATATAACAAAAATAAGGAGAGTATGTAAGGATGAATAACTTGTGTTAGTTCTCTCGTCTAAAAAATATCGAGTCAACCCACTCGTTTTATATTTGAACAAAAAAATGACGCATGTCTACTCTGTGCTATATCATCGTATCTGTTACAGTTAATATTTGAAAGTCCCGCATTTGAGTACCTACATTGTACGGTTTCCCTTAGGCCTCAACAATGTCAATACTCGTGTTCCATAGATAAAGTGTTGTTCTATTAGTTTGTTGTAATTCTTCGACATATAGGTTTTTAACTCCAAATTTGTGCTTTAAAATATCTTAATTTTATTAATTTGGTAGTAAATATTTTAATTTGAAATAAAATAATTCTCATTTATCTCACTTCTAATTTATGATACAGAACAAGGACAAAAATCGGGAAACAATCTAGTTATATGAAAAAATAGTTAATAGTAATATCGAAACGAATAACGTGATATTAATACAGCCTTAAAGCCTTTCTCTATAAATTGACTATCCAACACAAAAATAAATATTTAATTCGAACTAGTAGTTCCTGAGATTAGCGCGTTCAACTAAACAAACTCTTCAACTGTATAATATTAGCATGGACGGATATCGATAGTATCGCAAATGTATTATCACTCGCGACATAAGTGGCATTGTTATTTAAATGACTACGCGCATAAAATTGTTGTTATTTTCTTATCATAGTTCACAATATTGCTGATAATATTGCAAATACTTTGCAGTAATTCAAACAAATATATCTTATGATATACTTACATATATACTTGCATGGTACGTTTATGGAGCTATATATGTACCTATACAATGTTGTATGTAATGTACGAATTAATTTATTCTACTGAAAGTTGACATGAATAATGTATGGAACCTTAATAAAATATAATTAGAATTATTGCTCAACTGAGTCCGTCGTTGCATAGTGGAACAGTATCTGTAGCATAGTGATTGCGCCGATTGCAAGTTTGATCCCGGGGAATGAATTATTTTCATTTCTCCGCCTTCCGCCACTCAACACACAATGTCTTTTATTCGGAAAAAAATTCAGAGAACCTAAAGTCTTGACTCTAGGTTCTGACTGCCTGATTTTTGAATATGTTGTAGTTTAGATTTGTTTGCTAACAAATTTAAATAGTAGAATTTTAGTTAATATTATATTATAAATAGCTGTTTCCATTTGTATGAGGTTCATACGATCAATACTTATATAGCACAATTTTATATATAAAATTATTATTCCTATGTATCTTTTGTTTTGTCATATTAAGATACTAAACGAGGAAATATATACCTATTATTTAAGAAGATTGTCAAGAGTCATTGACGTCATAAAATTATTAAGTTCATTTTAATTGATATAATATTGTTGCGGCTAGAATAATGTATCACTAATAAAAAAATATTATACTCTCTGTAAATATAAAACATATAAAAGAAGTTGAAGATAGGGGGGGATCTTTAATTTTTTTATATTTGGTGGTTTACATTTGTACAAAGGACAACTAGTATATATTATATTATGCAATCCAGTTCTTTAATTACGGTGTTTCGAGTGCCCAATAATTCATGAAAATTATTGAATTTGATTTATTTATTATAAATGTGAATGTCTATGAGGATGAGTGTTTGTTCCACTTTCCCGCAAAAACTACTGCACTAGATATAATAGATAAAACTACAGTAATACAGATAATACATCAGAATACACCGTACAATAAGCTACAATTTATGTTAACATTTTTTATAATTTGACTATAATATAACGATAAATTTAAGGGGACGAAGCCGCATTCCTGTCGCTAGTTATAGCTCATAATGAGCTATTCTTTTATTTATTTAGACTCTCTCTCTCTCTATAATTAATTCCATGACAGACTTTATACAGAGGTCAACACCTCTGTAAACCCAATAGCTTAGACGATTTTCTAGGTATACATTATGTTAGAGTTTGTAGTAATTGTATAAACTTTACATTTATTCTATGATGTATTTATCAATACTTGTAGATTTAGTTAGGTATATTTTGTAATTAATTATGCGAAGTGTATATAAGAGCGGTCCGACAAACTACTTAGCGTATAAAAGAAAAAAGAAAATTTTGTAAAAGTGGTGAATTGGTGGAACAGCATTTGTTTGCCAAATGTGGCCGTTTTTGCTGCTATTATGCATTGAATTGTATTTCCCTTTCAAAAACAAGAATCACCGACCGATACTACTCTTTTCCCATTTTCCTAAAATCTGCGGACACGCCTGCTTCCACACGCTATCAAAACAAAACCACGAGTCCAATTTTCTTGTCATAGCGGCGCTATGTAGAGGCAAGGCGGCTAAGTACATATCGGACTGCCCTCGTATTTTATATTTGTATAGTCGGCCTTGTCTGACACGTAGGTAACAATATTCTGCTTAGCCCCCTTCAGTTATTTTATATTTTTCTTTTCTTTTACAGAGTGAATGCGAAGACGTCACATCAAGTTGTACAGCCATGACCTTACAAATATCGTGTAAGATTCGTACACGATATGGCTGTTATACAGCTCATTTACATCACAGTGCCCCGTGGACGGCCGCTGAGGCTCTATTCGCACCATTAATCAACACAGCCAGTTCATTATGCCATCAGAAGGAACCTATAATAACTTTACCACCAACACAAGCTAAGGCCTGGTGGGCGGCCGCGATCATTGTTGCCATCGCGTTTTTAGCTGCCCTAGCATTTTGGCGGGCTCGTATAGACATAAATACGAGAAAACAGGTGTTGTTTACGTGGTTATCACGTAGTACGACAGTGACGCCGCCATCTTGTCCACCAACGGCTATTGTGGTGTTGTTATACGCGAGAGACTGTGAGGCATTGATGAAAATGGCGTCGATTTTACGTGAACTAATTATAAAATATACAGGTTATCAAGTGATCGATTTGTTTAATAATTCAGTAGTGGCCGCGTCGGCTCCTAGCGCCTCCACTTGGATAAGGGGATTGTTGAGGCGGGATGACGTTAAAGTTGTGTTGCTACAAACGCCCGCGGCGCAACAGTTGTATTGCCCGACGCTTAATAGTGAAACGAAATCGGTACCTACTTGTGAGTATTTACTTTGTTTATATATTTTGTTATGTAAAACTATTTTTGTTTATATTAATCTCTTTTCTTTTCTTTATGTAAGAAAACATCACAAAAGTTGAATTTCTTTTCTTAAGAATAATAAATTCTATAAAAGAAGCACCATCACTTGTTACCACGTAACAAGCAATAGTTCTCAAAACATGTCATGCTTTTGTCTATAGGATATAGTAGGATTAGTTCCGAATTTTGTTGCCCCCAAAATCTGCCACCCTACTGACCTATTCAGCTTGCTGGTTAATCTGCCACTGTTAAATAATCGTATAAATATTGGAACGCAGCGCTTAATGGAAATTGTCCATTCTTATTTTTAATCAAAAACTGTTGTTTTCCTTCCAGTAACAGCGCCGCTCATGGGCACGCGCGTGTGCCCGCGCCGGCCGCACGCCGCCGACGCGCTGCTGGCGCTGGCGCTGCGCGCGCTCGCCGACACCGCGCACGCGCACGCCGCGCCCTACCGCAAGTACTACGTGGCCGAGTACGTACGCGTCTCATTACGTTCACGTACACTATTCTCTACTTTTATTTTTGCCGAGTCTCCATACTACGCACTTTTTTACTCGTTGTAATAAAACGCGTCAATGCGTAATACATATTATTTGTTATATTCCTACTAATTGAAATCCTTCATATAGTTTCCAAAATCAAGTCAAGTTAGCTTCACGCTGTATCCCGCACACAGCAGGTTAGGCAGAGGGAACCTAGTGTAAGACACTCCGTTCCCCACTTTCTGCCGAATTCTAGGCATTGCGTGTTGAATATAGTTTCTTATCTTAGTGATTTGGCAAGCCGCAAGTGAAAATCTGAATTTCATAAACAGGCATTTTTTTGGTAACAAAAGTCCTCGAGGAAAATAAAATATTAAATATTTTGAATACATTTTTATAAAATTAATATCTATAGTAAAATAGTAGCGGATTCAGTTTGTACATGAAAGGTATATAAACCAAACTATTATTGCGGGCATTTATCAATGTAATAGAACCCAAAACAATAATTTTTAAAAAGTTTGTCTGTATTTGCTCAAGGTTCCCTTAACATTAAGTGTTTTATTACAATCCGTTTATAAATGAACAAGTTACATCAATATAAAGTATTGTGTTCGACAAAATTGCTAATTGCCAAAAGATTTTGTTTTTTTTTTCTAATAATTTGTATGCTGATAGAAAAAAAACCGAGATTGTATGATGATCTAAAACACATGTCTATAGAACCAATCGTTTTAAATACAGTTCAGCTTAGAATAGTCCAGCGTGGTACACGAGTCATGATCACGTGCATACGTACACAAAGCGAGACGGACCAGCCCCCTGTACTCTCAGAAACAAATAGAAACCCGAAGCGAGAAAGGAACACGGGACAATAATTTGGAGTTAACGTCGTTAAAATTACGTAGGTGCTCGGACCGCAATAGTAAACCTCTACATTTTAAATGTTGGAATTAGAGGACCTAGGAACAGAGAACGTGTGGGAACAAAACCAACGTCAGAACAAAATTGTCGTGGAACTTGCGATGACTTATTCCTGTTTTGTTAAAGCGTTAAACAGCTAAGTTTGTCATATCGGAACTGTCTCGGAACAGTTGTCTAGCGTATTGTGTTCCGGGACCATGTTCCGACCGGAACCAAACATCATTATCATGGGCAGTACATTCCCTTTCTATGAATGACATCAAGATACCTCATTTTCACCCAGCAGGAAAAAATACTCTGGCCAGGGATGAGGATGAAAAAAAGCTCGTTTCACACTTCAATCAACAGTTCTTTAAATGACTCCCATAAACCTTTCCGTTACAGGATATCCGGTATCAAAGCAGAAGTGGCCCGCAACTTAACACCGCTACGACGATACATACTACCTGAAGCTGCGCCCACTTTACTACACGACCTATCACCCCCCACTCCCAGCACACCAAACACCACAAACACTCCCAACACCGATATGGAGGAAACATTCAGTGAACTACGTGCATCCATAGAGTCACTCCGCGACTTCATACGTAATAATCCTGATTATTTATCAGATGAACTTATTTTTATGTGATATTGTCTAATAAAGTTGATATTGACTGTGGCACTTAAGACACTGAAGACCTCGAACTTGAGCCACTAAATGCGACTCAACTTAGACACTACCACCGACACCGACATTGCACTGGACATTGTTTCTAGTCTACATTAAATTAAGTTAACAATAATTAATTTGTTTAAAATTTTGTTCTTTGATTTTTTTTTATTACTATAATTATAATATTGTCAAGTGAAGTTTAAATACACGCAATATATAACGAAATAATATAATGATATCGTTATATGAAACAATTGATTATCATTATTCCCTGTGTCTGTAACGTATAGGAAAAAAAATATATGGAGAATCGTATTGAAAATCAAACTTAACATAACAGCAAAAGTAAAATTGAAGAGAATAAAAAAATGTAAAGATCATATTGGTTCAATTGTTATTATTATTTTGATAAAGAGCAGTGCTTGTTTGTTCGTTTGATGTATCCAAACCAAAACAATAATCATATATAATATGTCAAAAGATTTTATTATAATAAAATATATATTGGTTTCATTCATTTTGTTCCAATTTGTTCTATAAATATTTATTGACAGGATCTGAGCACTTCAATAGTGATCGGATCCTTCCAATAAGTATTTATAATATATAAATTGTTTATCGTCATGCATCAACATTTTGTACAGTAGTTACAGAGTAATTAGTAATACTTTGTCAATCTAAGCTAAGGAAATTAAAATATTTTAATTATAAATTGAATTAATCTCTTAATTTGTAATCAAACCCACAACCGTCATGCATATTCATCATTTAGTTAGTTTATTAAACTGATCTGCTCGTAGAATAATAATTAAGAACCAAATATTTTAGATATATTTTTTAATGAAAGTAATGTATTTTTGTACACTAACATTACTTATTTTTGGAAAGTCAGGTAATTTTGATAATAAATTAGACAATATTTTTTTAACTAGTTTTAAATATGGTAATATGTATTATTTTTTTACTATAATAATAAATAAATAATGATTAGGTATATGACGTTGTCTAGAGTAACCATTTTTTATGTAAGTGTAAGGTTCAAATGATATTACTTTCAATGTATTTCTTTATGAATGATCATAATATGATGTTTAGATAATTTATCATTTAAACCTTATGTTAAGACACTCCGTTCCCGACGCACTGTCCAACTTTCGAGTCACTACGTATTATGTAGCAGTTAGCAGAATTCCACAATGCACTTTGACTTACCAAAAGTGTGTATCGAACCCTCGCGTATAAATTCGAAGAAACCTTTTTACCTTATCAGGTTTTTCGTTTGAGTTAGTAAATTAAACAAAGGAATAGGATTTCTCTGTATATTACAAGATTTGGTGAAATAGAAAGATACTTTTTATCTGAGATTCTCATGATTTATTGTTTATTTGCGATGATCGTTCTGTAAAATAAGCTAGTAGTGATTACTATTTTTAATGTGTTACTATGGTTATGAAATATATAAGACATGTTGTAATACTTATTTCTGGGTAAAATTAACTTGTTTTAGTCTTACTACTAACTATTAAAAAAACAGTAAGTACAATGAAAGTCAATTATAATAACCTTAGAAAGTAAACAAAGAAAACAAAAAGAAAAGAGCTGATAATTTTCAAACGGCTCAAAATATTTTCTTGAACCATGGCTAAGAACTCTTGAATTAGGCACTTTTCAAACAAAATCTAGACCACAATTATAAGTAAGTTTATCCGTTTAAGAGCTACGATGCCACAGACTGACAAACAGATAGACATACAAATACGCATCAAACATAACACCACTGCGTCGTAGGTTAAACAAAATCATAATACATTAAAAACTAACATTAGAATATCTTTATTATGTAAAATAATGTTGATATAAGTTTCTTGGTAAATAATAAAATAGATAAATAGTAGTTCTTTGTAACGTCGAGCTTATGATACGAATTTCTATCATATAAATATAATATTATATTCAGATCTTTCATTTTCCTTATATCAGAAGTATTGATTGTAAAATGTTATTTTTTATATGGCTTATTAACTGCAGTTCTATATAAAGTGTGAGGTCATGTCATCATTTTGAGAACCCTTCGGTAGATTATTAGAATTAGATTTCAATTGTTTATTGTGACCATCAAATTTAAGTAATCACTGTTATGACTTATTGTTACTAAATATAAGTTTGAAAATTCATTAATGCTTTTAATTTTGTATCCTAATTGCATATTGAAACTTTAAAAATTCTAGAAAATGGAATAAGGAAAATAAAAGCGTAACTTGGAGAACTTCTTGTCATGATAAATTAATAAAATAAAACATTTTATACGTTACGCTGTATTCCGCACACAGCAAGATAGGTAGAGGGTACCCAGTGTTAAGACACTCCGTTCCCCACTACACTATATAAGTCAATTTTCAATCACACAAATATTTTAACTACTTAGAGTTAAAATAGTTTGTTTTATAACTTTTTCACACAAATAATTTACTGTTCATATATTAGTTAATTTAAAAATGGCGCGCATGTCGCTTCGTCAATTGTGCGTGCAAGACAGGTAGAGAATGAACGAGATGGCATGCACGCAGGTACACCAGCATGGCGGCGATTCATTACGCCCGACGAGTGTGTAATATGGATATGCTGTATATTTATGTTATGATATAGTATGTTATGTTTATTTTACTTTTTGTTGATTTTGTAGCTGGGAATTACAATAGATTATTAAAGTTTGATAGTTGCTTAATATACAAATACATGCTTGCATTCATATCTTGGTATTTATTATACTTTTCCAATAAGTGTAATAATTAGTAATAATAATATATTATAATATTGTAATAAAGCAGTTTGTATTTTCTTTCGTAATGAATTACTATTACCAACGTTTATATATTTAAAAACATAGCTGTATTACAATGAATACTTTCTCATAGACAAAGCTAACTATACTACAACGTTACGCCGGTCGGTATATCCATAGAATTGTATCGTGCGCGAGTTTTATCAGCGATACACTATCAGCGTTACGTAACCGACAGCGCGCCGATCACAACCGACGCCGCCCGAGCGAGTGCGAGCGACGCCGAGCGCGCCCGAGCGCGAGCGGGACGCAACACGAGCATTAAATTTCGATCCTATTCTGTAATGTTTTGTCCAATCGCGTCCGATCTCTGCGCGTTCCGGTTCTTTGTCATCAATGGGTGGCCGCCCGCCGCCGGCCCGCACTACCGCCAGTCTCCAGACCCGCGTACGAACGACCTACGCGACGCTCCCGTCGCTCCCCACGTCGCCCGTCTGCCTCGGGAGCCCCGGCCCGCACTGGAGCCCGGTGCGGCCCCACGTCTCACCGCGTGCACAGTGCCACTAGTCCACCACCACTACTCGCGTGATCGTGTCTAGTAGTTGTTCCGCAATCGAGCGAGGCGGTCGCCTGCTGCAGTGCCCGACATGCGCCCGGCGCCCTAGCGCCCAGCGCAGAGCCCGAGCCCGAGCCCGGTGGCTGTGACGGCGCGAGTGCCGGTGACCGGTGTGCGGACGAGGACGATCGGTCGAGCCGACGCTCAATAATGCTCAAATTCCTGACACACAAGCTCCGAACGCACTCGTTGAATGAGGAGAACGTCTCCGGAAAGGTGGGTGTAGCCGCGAGCTCGGCCGCCACCTAGCCGGCGAGTCGAAGGTCA
Source organism: Heliconius sara (assembly GCA_917862395.2). Lineage (NCBI taxonomy): Eukaryota > Metazoa > Arthropoda > Insecta > Lepidoptera > Nymphalidae > Heliconius > Heliconius sara. The sequence continues at coordinate 8,156,033 of OU860798.1, forward strand.
CACCGCCACCAGAAAATGGCCGCCTCGCGAGAACAAAGGAGCGGAACGATCGGCTTCCATACGCTCGCTCTCGTTCCCTCTCGAGTGTCGCCCGGCGGAGAGTGGTGGCGGTGTGTCACTACTTCGCTACTCGCGCCGGACACTGAGGGAATGTTTTGGTTGCAGGTGGAGGAGCGGGACTCCGGCACCGAGTCGGACGACGAGGCGGAGCGCGCCGACACCGGTGAGTGTTCACACAGCTGGCCTGCCAGCGAGAGTCGCTTTACAATTACAATAACGCACATAAATGTCTAGAAGCGCAGAGAAACCTTTATGTCGTGACGTACGTATGTATAATAGTGGTGTGACTTGCCCAAGTGTAAATAAATATGCCAAATATAAATAACAAAAACAAGGCTACATATCTAACGATTGTTACTGACATTATTAGATACTTATTAGCATACCGGTTTAGCGGAACGTAGCGCCGCCGCCGGTGTCGACACCGCGACACTACGACACTAGCTAGCGATTGCGTTACATCAGCTTAGAGTTTAGGTACTTGTGTCATAGATCACGTACAGTGTATTCTAGAGTTGTTTTAAAGTATACTTGCAATACAAGTTATCAAAATTCTATACTACTATTACAACCGCTTTGTTTATACCGTGACCTTGAGGTGCGACCTTGAACTTACGCGAAATATCTAAGTGTGTTAGCATATAGTAAGGTGCTCTTGTGCTAATTGATGGCGACGTAGTACATGTAAGGGCTAAGCCGACCTTTATTAAACATTTTTTTTTTATACATTATTTGTGAATATTAACTGTGACAGTTGAAAATATAATAATTTGAAAACACACAGCAATTGTAGACAAATGAAAAGCTTTATGAAGTTTTAACTAGGCTTATACAGATTAATAAATTCGTTTTTTTTTAAATATCCTCTATATTTTCCTAGAAATAGGATTTAATCAATTTCACGATGTAAAAATCAATAATATACCGATGTTGAATCAATTTCTTATTGATACGCAAAAAAAATGGTGTCGTTCACGTCAAATATACAAATGAAGATACAAATTTCCTATTATCAAACTTAATATTTATTCGAGTGCGTAACAGATAAATAACCTGCAATTTATAAGTGAAATTTCAACATTAGCAAAATTTTTAAATAATAAACTTAATAGTGATGTGCCGGATATCTTTTTTGAAAAAAAAAAAACCGTCATCTATTTAAATTACCGATCAGCTGACATTTTGTTTAAACAATTTTTAACCGTGGCACAGTGGGACAAGCGTTTGACTGTAGACGCGACGATTGTGAATTAGACTCGGGGGAATTGAACGTTTTCATTTCTTCGCTCTGGTAAGGAGGCAACGCGCGGCATTGAGTTACGCCACTTAACACGCAATGTCTCGTGTAACTAATAATATACCTCGTGGCTCGAATACCACCCGCTATTTAATATGTCTGTATATTATTGCGTTTTCATTTGATGAACAATAATAATAATATTGTTGTAATAATATATATATTTTAAACGTTTATACAATTAATAATATTTTTTTATTAGCACCACATACTTTTATTAATTTTATGTATAATTATTGAATGTTGATTAATAAAGTTATTTAAATAGAAACATTTCTAGAGGGCAATTCTGTTTTCAAAATTACTTAAAATATCGTGCATGTGTATTTCTAAACCTGGATTTGTAATCTGGTGGTCCAGGTTTACAACTTTGGGAAACAAAACAAAAAAAAATATTATCAACAATTGTTTTACTCACCACTCGCCATCCACCTTCGTCACATGCGTGGAGAACACAATGTCTTAACACTAAGTTACCTCTGCCTACGCTGCTATTTGCGGGTTACAGCGTGAAGCTGAAAAAATTTTTTTCTAGATTATATCAACACCTACCTAACTAATTTTGAGTACATTTAAAATAACTCTCAATTAGGGTAACGGCTTAAAATTATTAAAATTTCTATTATTGATTATAATTTATTGATGATTGTCAAGGTCACGCGCACCCGTATCGATTCAGTTAGAAAGTTTAGATCCGTATTCACGGATATACTATGGTAACGATTCGGCACATCACCAATAGTTAGTTTCATTATCAAATTACCTCGCGACATAAACGGTAACTTTACGGTTTTTTCTGGATGAAAGACTAGACAAAGGAAACTTAAATTAATGGAAGCCACTCCTCTCCACGCAATGAGTGGCGACTTAATCAGCTTTGTTTATACCTTTCTACTATTTGATTATTATCCGAAACCTTCTTCTACCTGCGTTTATGCCGATGTCATTGGTACTGGACTTCTCGTTATTTATTTAACTTAATATTGTTATCAACTAATATAAGCAAAAAAAATTTACAATCAAACAAAGAGACTCTTGATTGATTTGAAAAATATTGATTACACTTTGGTAAAATAATCTCTCTCGTATCTCAACAAGTGGAACCTATTACCGGATAGACTTGAATTCGAACTCAGCACCGGGCAGTTTTAAATCATTTGACACTGATCATATATATATAAAGGCCCATATATATGTAAGGACAGTACAGAAAGATGGAGTTCTTTCCTTTGATTGTTGCTTGTAACGCCACTTTTTCCATACGGGTCTTCTCCATCAGTAATGCTGACGTTTTATCATTGAAAGTGTTCATTTAATGGGCAACATTAAAAAAGCCCGACAAAGCTTTTTACAAAGTAGGTTCCTTAATCAAAACCTAAGATGGTCATAGTTTCAAAACTGGCTTGGTATAGTTTTCTGTTCTTTTTCCACGTCCGTTGTAATTTTATATCGTTCTTTGTATTCTGTAAATTCGTTTACCGCTTATAAATTATTTTAATAGAAATACTGATAAAATATAATAATATAACGTGTGCACTGTCTGATATTAAGGGACTACTTTGGTACTAGGTAACAAATCCTCTCTCTAATCTCTAAATAAAATACTAACTACTTCTTCTCTTACGACATGGATCATCGACTCGGTCTTTTAGTAGTCCCGGGCCCCTTTTTATATTTATTTATTGTATAATATATTTTATTGTATAATTCTTGGAAACAATTATTTTTATTGTGATTTGATTCAATGAATAATAATGATGTTGTATTAATACTATACACTTTCATAATGAATGAAATAATTATTAATAATTTAATTTCAAGGCCGTCGTGGCGCACGGGCACAAGGTGTAACGATTGTGGCTTCGATCCCCACTGGAGGGAATGAATTATTATTTTTTAATCTTTTTATTTCTGAGCTCTGGCACCAAGGCAAAAGCCCAGTGTTGAGTTCCAGCGCTCAACACACAATGCTTCTAAAAAATCGTCAAAAGTGGGGAACGGAGTGTCTTAATGCTAGATTCCCTCTGCCTACCCTGCCGTGAAGCTCATTTATTTATTATTTTTTATTACCTTAATAGGATACAGTCATTAAAAACATATATATTGTAAAAAAATATTATTACAAAAAATCCTTTTGATATCTTGATATCGATATTCTTATACCAAACGCGTAACAAATAAAATGTTCATATTATTTTTATCTTTTTAGCTTTTCCAGTAGATTCCAATAAAAAAACTACCGAATAGTACTTAAAAGAAATATCTCCATTCATGAACCTACATGATACCAATTCGAATCCAATGTGATTCAGTGAATTTTAATTTGCAAAGATAGACAACAATTTTGTAAGTTTAAGTACCTAACTATGATCATGTTAACATTACACTCCATTTTATGAGATATTTTGTAATTGATAGCTCTCTTTCAAGTTTTATAAACAATTACATGTCTATAATTCTATTATTTAAATTCCCAAACCTCACGTGCATTGAAACTATCTTTATTATTTCCAAATCATGCTTTCTTAAAAAAAAAATATGTAGGTATTTACAAGAGAATATTTTAGTTTGTATTACAAAGTAACAACATGTATAAAGGTATACTGACATGTGAGAGCGAGTCGATCATAACGCTACTCACGTTATATCTACCAGATGGACATTTATACAGCGTAAGCCCTTTCTCTTTCAACACTGTTAATTGTTGTAACTAACTGTTATACACGACTATTGTGCTTGTGTCTAAGCTAAAGTAATACGTCTTAAATACAGTGTTACAGTATTCTCAACGGACTTCAAAATGAAATATGACATGTATGTTGTATGTATGTGAATGCAGAAGCACAGCGCTTGATTGTAAACGTGACGGTTGTGGGTTCGATTCTCGCTCGAGAGAATAATTGGTTGTCATTTCTGTGCATTTTTAAAATGATACGGAGCGTAAGAAACGGAGTGTACTCTGTTATTTGAGGGATACAGTATGAAGCTAAGTATGTATGTGATATTGTTAGATTTAACTAATATTGCAATATAATGGTCTATGTAGACTTCCTAGTACGTATCCTCAATATCGTAAGTGTATGTACGTTTGCTTATAAATTTCTTTGAAACTTAAAGTCGTATTCAGATTAGTGTTATCGATCGAATTAAGAGAACAACAGTCCAAGTTTTAACAAAATCGGTTCAGATTTGCGATATATTTTGAAGGATTATGGTCATGTACCTACAATATATTGAGATGTATTTGAAGTCGGTTTATTTTCTTCAAATTTATTTTTAGAGCTTTCTGAATAAAAGTTCAATAAAGTAACTTTCTACTCGAACGCATTTATCTTTGCTATCTTTCGAAGTATTCTAACTTTAATAGGATCCAACGAGACAAGCCGTCAGTGTTATGTGATTTAATTGGTTTTTATTTAGACAATGACCAGCGACAATAAATAGACTCGGTGACCTTTGAAACTTTATATACCAGCTTTATATACTTTATATAGTCAGCAAAAACTTTGTCGCGCAATTGCTATAAATGCTATAAATAAATTAACTTCGCACTGACTTCTATAAAACACTAAGTTTATATATATAAACACATTTTTTTTGTGATATTACCTTATATAAATATATAAGGTAATATCACAAAAAAAATGTGATAAGATTATATAATTATTAACTTCACGCTCGTGGCTTCGTCAGTGATTTCGTTCTTCGAAATGAACGAACACTGCCTTTTGAATAAATAGGAGGTTAAATATCAAAATACACATCTTTGTTGTTAACAACGACGATATTTTACTTCCTTGAGAGTGAATTTTCCAAAATTCCTTGTTTCATTTATCTGCAATATTTGAAGATTCATAGAATCTTCTGAGGTTATTAGTCACCTTATAAACTTATTTATCTTATGATTACACATTTCTAAATAATGTATTTAGAAATCTAATAAATTAAAATTCAAGCCTAAAAAGTCAATAATAAAACTTAAGAAAAATTATACATAGACATGTTATCGTTTAATTCATTATTCTCACTGAAATCTCGAACTCCAATAAATATAACGTTAAGAAAATCTTTGTAAGTTACAACTTATCAGTGTAAGTCAACGTCAAATGATAACGGTTCTGAGTAAACAATAGTATTTTGTATCTGATTATGAATGCTGCGCATGCGCTTGTCGCTTGTCGCTCGTCGCAGCTGTGTAATACGCCTACGTTCTAATCTTGTCTTATGTATTACATATCTATATATATATATATATATATATATACTGTGCCTGAAAAAATTACTTACTTTGCACGTTCTAGACTTTTCCAAAAAAAATTGTAGCCCAAAACTCAAATAGTAGACGCCCAAGTTCTTAATTAGTTACATTAAATTTTTATCTCATAACGAAAATATACGATATGCCAAAAATATAATCACGCGGACACTTCACAAGTAATCCAATATCCCATATCTAACTCTATAATCGCGCTAAGTCTCGCAACACCCCGTTATTTAAACGCTACTTGAAGACTGACTGACGTGCACTATAATAGTTATAGTTTCACAAAATAATTTAGCTCGTGTCAATATCGTGGCGCAGTGAAAAGCGAAGGCTGTGGGTTCGATGCCCGTTCGCAATGGATAATTTACATTTCTGATTCTGACCTTCTATTATGGCAGACCGAGCTTTTGGGCTTGGACTCTGCAATTTTGGGCTTCCGCACAGAAGAATACTAAATCATTCATTTCACATTTACTGTTCTCATGTGCCAATAAGGACAGTCCTTGTACCATTTCTAATTTATGACTAATGTATACATTTTTAAAAAAACTTAAAAAATTATACATATATTTTATAGGTTTTCAGTATATGCATTTTAATTGCCTTCGTGTATTTTTCGTTAGATCCATACTTTCTACATATTATAATTATTTACATACAAGTAGAAAGCTAACAATGATGGATTGTAAAAAATCTAATTCCACGCGGTCTGACGGCACCGTAATCTAGACGCGATTATTTTATCGCCAAAGTCAAAGTAAAGTCACGGTCTAGGTTACAACATGGACGATGTTAACTAACGTGGTATGTAGCTGGAGTATATATGCAGTTATATTGTATTGCTATGAACTCAAGTTCAATGTAAAAATCTAGAAGGTATTATAAATATATCCCGAATATAACAGGGTAGGCAGAGGGAACCTAGTGTTAAGACACTATTCCCCATTTTCCGCCGAATTGTAGAGACATTCCGTATGAGTAGCGGAACTCAAGTTCCCGCTTTGCGTCGCGTTTACAGTCACATTTGTTTGTTTCAAATAAATAAAATTTCGCCTCAAAACATATTTTTCTTTATCAGTATTTTTTTGCCTACAACGTGCAAATCATTGTGTTGATAGATAAAAATATATGTACCTATAATAAATTGATTTCAAACAGTAAATTTCCGGGCCTTTTATCTCAAAAACTTAAGGTCGATATTACTACAAATATCACACTATCAGTAACAGTTTTTTTTATTTACAAATTTATATAAAGTACACTAAGTTCTTGCAAAAAATATAACAAATATGTTATTATAATATAAAAAGTAAATGTTGTACAAGCATATATCGTATGTGTTATCAGTGTCGTCGTATAGTCTGCGCAGGCGCATGTCAAGCGAGTGCGGTTATTATGTATCATATTGTTCGATATATGACCAATGTCTATTATTCTATTTCTAGAATTTCTAGGTACTTAGTAAACAGTTGGTTACGTCAGGTGTTCGGAAAGGTTTTAACCATTTTTGTCGTGTAAATGAGAATTGTGTGAGTCATTCGACGTCGCTCTGTCTACTGTAAATTCATTACGATATTAAATTTGTTGAATATTTTTTTTATTTTCAGGCAGGCGCCTAATGTTAAGACACTCCGCTTCCCACTTTCAACTGAATTCTCGCCAATTATGTTTTAAGTATTTTAATTCTTATGTAAAAGTAGTAAATTGAAAATAACATTCTGTAGTATAAAATTAATGGAGCCAATCACTGTTATGTGGCATATTTTCTAATGAACCAAAGAAGTCATATTGGAGTACTACAACACCTCTAATACACGACAACTTTAAATTGCATTTAAATCGAAAAGAAAACTGTATTTGTACAAATGTGTCCTAATATAATATCTTCCGGCTGGGCTATATAAAGTCAGTCAAGCCCCTGAAATACGATACAGAATGTTATTAATTGGAAGATAAACAGAAAATAGTGTCAGCTAGCATAGCAATGTAGTTTCTTTTCGCTCGCCAAAAACGAAGATTATTAAAAATAAAATGATAATTGCAAAAACAAAAGTGAGGAACAGAGTTTCTAACGTCTAAACACTAGGTTCTCTTTGACTACCGTGTAAAAGAGTAAAACTAAAAACAATTCTGCTCCGACCTCCTTAAAATTACAGTATTTATTTATATAATAAACCAATCGATTTTGAATACTCTTCCACGTAATTTGTTCGATTCAACTAAGAAGCTTCATAAGCTTACAAGCTGACTGTTGTAGCAGGAAGTCTCGTGATTGATTTCGCGGGATCTATCTACAATTATTGTTAACTAACATCGAGACAAGGATTGATTGGAAGGAAGGTCATTACGATATTTACGATCGAGGAACTAATTTACTATTCGTTTAAGTATATGTATAAGCTCTTATCAGCTATCGTTAGTGTTATATTTCCTTTTTTTTTCTCATTATTATATAAACTGTGCCCTTTATATTTATAACCACGTTTATATTTTTTTTCTTCTACCGATCAACATTATTATTTAATAGTTTTGAAGGTTCTTCACTCTCACTGACTACCCCGCTAGGGATACAGCTGGCAGTATTTGGAATTGTATATTAGGAATATATTTTGGCTTTCGCGCGTTCTGCATATAGCAAAGTAAGTAAGCAGAGGAAACCTAGTATTAAGACACTCTTTTTGCCGCTTTCTATCTAGTTTATTTACCAGACCGAGATAATTAAAATAATTCATTCCCCCGAAGGGGAATCCAACCCACAACTGTCAAGCTGCGCCACGGCGACCCAGGTATTTTAATAACAACAATAATTCATAAAATAATAAATATCTATATACTGTTAAACTATATGAAAATATTATTCTATAATATGTAATATAATAAAGATAACAGGAAAAAGCTTAAAAACGACAGAACTGTCGGACGGACGGACGGACAAAAAAGTCATCTTATTAGAGTTCCTTTTTCCTTACAAGGTAACCATTAAAAGTAAATAAAATATAATATTTTGTACAATACTTTTTTATCGTTACTTCAATATTTTTTCAATATAATATGTAACATTATGTTCCATTTTTCATACCTTAAAATAAAAATTATATATTATTTAAAATTTATTTATTTATTTATTTACATATGAGGATATAATATTTTAAATTTAAACGAAATATATATATCCAATGTTCCAACTTTCAAGTTAGAACGAAATTTGAATTGAAATACCGAAACACCGTTACACGATGTTTTACAAAAAGATTTGTAACAAACTTGGTCAGTGTGTGTGAGGCATCTCGTTGTGTTGTTTCTGTCTCACTAACTAAATGACCTTGGTTTACACGCAAGTAGCTGCTTATGCGGGTTGCTTATGATAGAATGATGTATGTGATTTAAGTAAAATATAAATAAATATATTATATTTATGTCAGCTGTCAATTTATTATTGCTTCAAGCTTTAAAGGCAGGCAGAAAATATTAATCAAAGAAATTTTGTGTTGCGTGGCCGAATTCAACGCTGCCCTTTATTTGTGCAGCGTTGAGCAATGAGGCTGGGAAAATATAGTAATATTCTGATTGTTTGAAATTGTCATTTAATTCTAAGATGATTATCGACTTAACTACCATTGCTTTGCTAAGGCACTTTGTCCTAATTAGAAACTAAATATATAATGTAGATCATTAAATTTCATACATGCGAAACTCGGCACTGAACTTCTCTACAAAAGCGGTTAATAAAAAATATATTTCCCCTGAGTGACAAACGAACCTAGATCTATCGCGTTGGCAGTGATTCGCTGTTCCGCTGAACCACGACGGTTTTTACTATACATTGTATGTACTCGTTACCCAGGACTATTAACATCTAAAATGATTGTTTGTTACTCCAAATACAGTATACTGTATACAGTACACGCTTTGTAAAATATATCACATCATATCATATCAACATCACGCTGTATCCCGCATACAGCAGGGTAGGCAGAGGGAACCTAGTGTTAAGACACTCCGTCCCGCACTTTCTGCCGAATTCTGGAGGCATTGCATGTTGAGTGGCAGAACTCAACGCCGCGGTTAGCCTCGACACCAGAGCGAAGAAATGGAAATATTAATTTAAGTAAATATTTCATCTCCTCGAATGGAGATCGAACCCACAACTAGTCGGTTTTACAGTTCGTGCGGCTGCGCCACGACTGGTCTCAAACCTTTGTAAAACTTGTCATATAAACTAATGACAATATTTGACCCGTGAAGTAGTCGCGTACAATGGCGATGCTCGTTGGTGGTACCGAGCACCGACTGGCGACAGCCGGTGGAAGAACCATACCACCACCACAAGTCATTAATTCAATGTCGTTAATGTTTGTGGTCCTTGTTAGTTTAACATCAAAAGGTTGCTAGAATCCTTTTTTGCGCTTTATAATGTTCTATAGTGGAATAGTTTATCAAATCAAATTGTATTTCATCGTGTGTTTTTGAATAGAGCTGTCAATTTATTGATTAATTGATATTTTTAGTTTTATTTTCAAATTTTATATGTTAGGCGTCAGCGGTATGTCATTCTGTTCTTATTATAATGATGATTGTTATTTATTTACTGTAAATTATATTTTAAAATAGTAAGTGTCGAGTTCCTTGCTGGCTTCTATCAGCAAAACTGTTTTCCGAGCCAGTAATAACTTCGTTTAATACTAATTTTCTTTGAGAGACATTGAGGAAATAATATTATGATTACAGCTTGTAAAAAGTGAGTTCTGGCACTTAACATGCAATGCCTCGAGAATTCGGCAGATAGTGAGGAACGGAGTGTCTTAACACTAAGTTCCCTCTTCCTACCCTACTGTGTGTGGGATATAGCGTGAAGCTGATTTTTTTACTTGTGGAACCATTGCGTACTGAATAATGTATCCCTGCCTTATTCTAATTTCGTATTTCATAATTTATATGTACCTGTATACATTGTAGATGATACTATACTTTGTATGGTTTTCTATGATGATGAGATTCAAAGAGCAACTAGTTTTTTTTTGCACGATGCGACGTTTAACTTTTTTACTATCGTTATTTTAAACCGGATCTGCTGTTAGTTCTAGATCTCTTTCAACATTAAATTAATAGTATCGAAATATTCATTGCAAGTAATAAACCAATAAGTTTATAAAAACATGAAATAAATCTAAATAAATTGAGGCCGTCGTGGCGCAGGGGCACAGACGTACATTGTAACTGGTAACTAGGCATAGCGCTGCGTTGAGATCCGCCACTTAAATTTTTTTAATTTATATTTTGCATATATTTGGCTCAAAATACAATTTACCTCATTAATACGAGAATAAAATCTATCAAACTAGTTTTATCTGTTTCATTAGAAAATGGATCACGTACACTGAACCACAGGAAAAATGTAAGTTAGAAATAGAGCCTTAGATCGTCTAAGGAATAATTTTAAGTTATTTAACCTCTGACAAAACCGAGTGTCTTAGCACTATGTGATAGATCCCAGGTTCCCTCTGCTGTCTTCCCCTACTGTGTACGGAATACACCGTAAAGCTAAATGCCTCTAAGTAAGAGAAAATTTCTTTTCTTCAAAGTATTTGATTAAGTAGGTAATTGATCACCCGGAATAACTGTTTCTTGTGTTGTTATTTATTGATAAAAAACAAGTATTAATAACTTATATTTAAAATGTAGATGCTTATCATTTGTTTGAAAGAAACGAAAATTATTTTTTTATTACATTATTTATTATGTCAAAATGCTAGCAACCCTAAGTTCTATACTTAAGTCTAAATGAACCCACACAATCTGGTTCAACATGTTGAAACACGTCCTGTCATGTCTTTTTAACTTGTTCTGCTGCCCGAACGTAAAAACTAATTTTATTCAATGTACATATAAAGTCAGTGGTCGAAACTGGTTTCAAACGATCACGAGTTCGAATTCGGCTTAGAAAAGGAATGCATAAGATATTTCCTGTCTGTTATATTAAGCGAAGAAACTAGTGAGATTTTCTCTCTTGGCAAGGTAAGTTAAGAAAACATAGTGTTAAGACTCTCCCTGCTCCACTTTCCTCCCAATTTGTAATCATTGCGTGTTGATTTGACAAGACAAGATTCAACGCTGCGCCAAACTGGGGTAATTATTATACATTTTCTATCGAGTGGGGAACCTACAACCGTCGCGTGGGTATACATTTGCCCATTGAGCAAAAATTATGGGTTCGTTTGTTAGTTCTACTGTGGATAAAGTTATGAATTCGTTTCCCACATGATGGCGTGAATTATTTCTATTTCTTCGCTCAGGTAACGAGATTAAGCGCGACGTTGAGTTCCGTTCCTTAAAATTGAGTGGAAAGTCAGCGAGAGCGGAATGTCATTCGTGAAGGTTCCCTGTGCTTATATGTGGGATAGCGTGGAGTAAAAAAAAGAACAAACAAAAAAATCATAACATACATAATGTACATACCTTAGTATGACTTTTAATAGGGACTACGGACATAGACTTTAAAGTTACATGGCTGTTTGAATGAAACACATCTTGAGTTGGTGAGTAATAAAATTCTCTTGTACTTTAACACGCCTCATTAAAACGGAAACGTGCAAACTACGCGTCGCCCGTGAACAGCTAATGGAAGGTGATTTTATATTAATTTACTCTCTACACTGGTTTTTAATTTTCTATTTAAGTCAAAGATAAGGCGTAGGTAACCCCTTGCTTAACATGCTGTATGCAAATGTCAATAATCATTCCAAATAGTCTTTGGGCTAAAACAAATATTAGATTCTAATCAATTATCTTTGGTGGTAATTATGTAAAAAAAGTCTAGTTGTAACAAGCGTATAAGAATTTCGACGTAGCTTGGCCAGAACGTATGGCTCAGTGGTCAGAGCGCCCGGTTGGTTTCCAGGAGGCGCGGGTTCGAGTCTCGCTACGTTCAACGTAAAGTTAATATTTTTATACGTTTTTCAAAAGTTTCCTAAGGCTGGATAACACTTTAATAATGAAAAAAAAATGAAAATAATCTTTTCATGATTTTTATATATTTTCAATGAAACTATTTTAATCGGATAGGTCAGGTAGGTCCAGATATTATACTGAGGTAGAGTCTATATATATATCTAAAGTATAGTTTCTGATACCAAAATCTACACCATTAATTCTGTTAAAATAATGTCATTTAATTTTAAGGAACTTTTCACCACTTGCAAAGATATATATATATATATATATATATATATATATATATATATATATATATATATATATATATATATATATATATATATATATCACTTTTCATATACGCGATTAGATATTGATTACGTACTGAGGTTTTATCTAAGACTTCCGTTGTAATAAGCAATTTCAATTGGATACGCTATATTATCAGAGTGATGTTTATCACTAAGTATTTATATCACAAGTGACAATATACGCAATATCGCGACGCAGTGGTACAAAGTGTGACTGTACACTGACTGGCTATGGGTTCGATCCCCACTCGAGGAGATGAAATATTTACATAAATTTATATTTCCATTTCTGCGCTCTGGTGTCGAGGCAAAGCGCGGCGTTGAGTTCTGCCACTCAAACTGTGAAGCTAATTTCTGACAATATTCAATTATAAAATAGACAAGTTGTTAAAGTGTTGCCTTCCTCAAACAAATAGTGGTTGAGAATAGCGTGTTGAACCAATTTATAATATTATTTACCTATTAATAACTTTATAATATTAAAGTATACATTGTTGTTTTTTTTTTTCAACATCATTTCCCTGTGTTCAATCTTATCACCATTCAATACTATAATCAGTTTACTATCCCAAAATCAATCAAGATTTTAGTATACAGATATTACTTACTTATACTTTTAATGTGACACTATCTGACTTCATGACTGTCTTCAGCCACAAATACGTCCACTACACAGGTTTCCAGATGTTCGCTATCTGTATTTGTTCAGGTGTTTATTGCATTTGTATAACTGGTTGGCGAATCGCAATAGTCTGCATGTATTCCACTGATCAAATTATCCTCTTTTAGTACCATTTAGATATTTTCTGATAATAAATAAAAGATTTTCTTGGTAAATCTAAGAAACTAAGCGTTGTATATAATAATATGTTGTAATCTGAAACTTGCAATTCGTTGTAGAAGGAAAAAGGAAACGAATGTTGTTATCTTGGATACTTATTATATAAAGTAAAAACATAATACTATTTCCTCAATAAGTCACAATTTCCAATCGCCTATTAGTTGATAATGATCTCATATTGGAAGATGTCGTAACTTATTGAAGACATAAGAAATTATATAGATTTTCAACAGAGATTAGGACCGTCCGTTAGTATTGATTCAGACTTTGGAGCGGTTGCGTCCGACAGAAACGAATCACATGAATAAAACATATCGCTAAAAGTGGATAAATTAGTTACAATCCCTTCCTCGAACTACAGAATACGGATACGGACTTAATCCTACTTCACCAATATAATGTCGAAGCAGAGTGAGCTATTTATACCAACCAACAATTTATACCAACAATTGTTTCCTGTAGAACAGGCGCGAGAGAATTTTATCGTTACGAAATATGCCAGCCCTACAAGTTGTGAATCGCATTTTATATCATCAATTGGTTATTGCACAGTGAATGGACCCCCTCGAGCAAAAACCCGCTCGCACCGGGCGAGTGAGACACGACCACGTTCAGCCATCGACAAAAACATGCTACTCCTGTAGTAAGTGTGTTCGAATGCATTTCGAGATATTATTTTGTTCCCTGTAAACGTTTTGTTAATGGAAACCCTTGAAAACTTTAATGGTAAATGGATTTCCATTTTGATCGTATATGGTGTGGATTGTTTTTGAATATCTGAGTAAAGTTTCTAAGTAATTAACAAAATCTACACGATTATGCGGTTAAAATAATGTTATTTAATTTTGCGAATACTCTTTGATTACGTACTGAGGTTGTATCTAAGATTATACATAATCTATATTTTATTTGATTTGAATCGTGATATAGGTTATAAGTAAAAATGTTTATGGTAATACGGGCCAAGCACGAGCGCACAGATCGGTGAGAGTTGCGTATACATAACGCAAAGTTACATTTGGATCTAAGCCAACAAATATAACGATTTTCAAGTTCACCTCGCAGCGTATCATTTGTTACCTCATATAAATCTAAATATATTCTTTCAATAATTGCCTGACACTTCAAAGAATTGTTATATTCATATATTAAACGCCGTAAGTTTCAAAATCCTATTGCCATATTACAGAAGATATTTTAGAAAGACGTTAGATACTTAAAGAGAGTTGTGCCGGTGAGCGTAAAAGTGGCAATACGCGGTGTTTAGTTTAACATTGGCCACGCATTCCGCTAAATTACTAGTTTTATCGCAAGTCGCCCGCTGATTTCACAATTTAATCTTTATTTGAGACGTGTTTCGACGGGATCGAGAATGTTCTGGTTTCACGTACATATATGTAGTTGTCTACATGCTTGGTGATACATTTTATAAAAGTAAAATGCTATTTTTAATGTTCTGTGCTTATTATAATATTAAATTAACGATTTTATTTCAACCTAAGTTGTTGTAGACGTTTCAAAGCAACGTTGTGAGGAATATTTATGATTATATTTCGAGGCATACTTTTGTCAAAGATTTAAGTACCAAGTTATTAAGCTTTTCCACTAGACTAGAGTATACAGACAAAAAATAATTAAAACGTGACCGGCGTATGTAGCAAAATAAGAGTCGCATGCGCAGCTCATTCGCGCAAGATTACGACGCCGCGACCAATGGCGACTGCTCGCACCCCCTCCCCCTGCCCCCGGGCACCCCCGCGCTCCTCCGCCGCCAGTCAGCTGGCTCGCAATCGTAATCAAAACCAACACTGATAACCACATTGCGTTCGAAATAAAGACGATCCCGGTAAGTTTTAGTATTCTTTATTATAAAATTATATATGGGAGACTTTACAAGATTATATACTTTCGAATATATGTATAGATAAGTCGGTACAATAATTATATAGTTTCGTATACTCCCCTGTTCTTTCAATGGCGTTATTGCAATGCAGTACACAAATAATATACGTGTATCATTATTTTTTTTAATTCAATGAATTCTTTGAGAAAGCCATCATTTTGATTTAAGATCAAGAGCTATTAAATCGTACCGTTTTTATACCAATCAGAATTGTAAAACTGTTGACAGTCGTTTAAGGTACCGTCATTAATTCTTTCCCGCAAGTTCGCGGAACCCTCGCCCCATTCACATCTCGCTCGATTTCTTGCGTGCACGCAGGAGCAGGCAGGGGGGCAGTAAAAAAGAGTAACATTGCTAACAATGGCGACGTGATTTCCGTCAACATTTCTCGTATAACTTATGTGTGGACCGGTTTCTCGGTTTTTGCTTTACGAGTCGCCCGCGCCTCGCCCCTGCCGTTGTACGTCCGCTGTAATAACTATCGTCCACTGTGCCATTTGCGCAATACATACAATTTTTTTTTAGCTTTACGCTGTCACGTATCTCTCTCGCGTACAGTAGAGTATGCAGAGGGAACCTAGTGTTAAGAAACTCCGTTCCATAATTGTAGCCGAATTTTCAAGAAGCAGCGTGTTGTAGATGTGTTGCAGAAGCCAACGATTTGTCATTCATTAGAGTGTTAATCGAACCCAGAACCACCGCGTTAACCATAGTGAGACGCTGTGCCACTCCGCCACAACGGCCTCCGCTAGCTAGTTAGCTCTGTTTTTTGGCCTCAGCTAGCAAGCTAGCTCTCTTTCTCAGGCCTCTGTTAAAAATATTTCTTAGAAATGTTCCAAGGGTTGTAGATGATGAACTAATTGAACATATTATACTTTATAATATATTTATATTATAAGAACAAATATTTTAATTATTATTATTATACATTAACCTTAAATATGAATATGTTAAAATATGAATATGTTCTACATATAGTATATACATTTAAAATCATTATCATTAAAGAACATAAAAGCCGTAACAATCAGGTGTTTATCAGTGGTATCGGAGGTCGGTAACCCGCGGCCGCGTCGGTGTCAGCTGTCGCCTATCTACCTTTGCAAGTGGGCTTGCCCGATGCCTGTCCATAACTTGTATGTGTGTCATATACATACATATATATATAATATACATATACGAAGACCCGATAAGGAAACTAACATGCTAGACTTGTAAGAGACGATAAAAAAATATTTATGTGTTCTAAACTTAGTTATTTGATACATAACAGTATTTGCAAATGTACGAGTATACTGACTGGAGCTTCATCGCTCGAGCTCGAGCTCGAGATGATGAAAAATGAGTAGATTTCGTTGGGGAGGTTTCTCTTAAGGCCAATTATAAAAAAAAAAACAAATTTAAAAAAGTATGCATATATGCATAGCATTTGGAACAATCGTGTGCCTTACCCTTATCATTCGTAAGTCTTGCCAAATTAAGATTTAATTATATCAAAAAGTTGTTCAGACAAATGAACTTGCGGATAAAAAAATATTTTGATATTGGTATCATTAGGAAGTAAATATTATCTTAAATAAAAATGTATATTGAAATAAGCGAGAGTTAATTTATATTACTTTTGTGATTTTCGTAGTAAATAACCCGCAGGTGACATAAATTATTGTACTCTAATAAAAATATGTTATCTAGCAGTGACCAAATTCGGAAGCCCAAGTGACAGGCCCTCCCTTCTTTTCGCTTGTTTCAAACCTATAGAAATTTTGATCATTACACTTTCTATTTTAATATCTATATCATGTATTGTATTATCTTAATATATTGAATGTTTATCTTTATACAACTTTCACATAATGTGTTTCAAAAATAATCAAAAAGTTATCGCCTCGATCGATTCGGTTGGATGCATTTTCTATTATCATATCGGGAAATCAAACCTGAAACCTATTTATAGTTTGTATTGTGAAACAATAATTATATGAAACTTCCATTATCAATATAAAGTAAGAACTTAATATATCTTCAATAAGTCGCAATTTCCAATCGCCTATTAGTTGATAGTGATCTCATATTGGAAGATGTCGTAACTTATTGAAGACATAAGAAACTTATAGATTTTCAATAGAGATTAGGACAGTCCATTAGTATTGGTCCAGACTCCAGACCAATCTATATTGTCAAATAATAATTTGAAATTCTCATTATCATTAGAAATATCTCAAAACCTTCCTCACTATAGTTTCCTATAGCGTAGGAACCACTTTACAACAAACTGGAGTCCACACAATATATTATAATATAATAAACAATAATAATATTTAAATGGCATCGCCAAGTGCGGAATGGACATGACGTGACACGTGGTAATTTCATAGTGAATTACGATCGAGAGCATAATTGAATGACATCTCACGTTCAACAATTTCCAACAGATTGTGCGCAATTTTCCTCCAGTCACGATTTTTCTGACTGACGCAACGCAACGCGACGCCGACGAACGACGATGCATCGAAACTGTCTCGAACAGATCGTTTTGCATTTTCTCATGATACGAGGGTACTTAAATGTATACTGTGAGCGAAGTGAGGTACTTAAATTGTATAATATATTTTTATGGTAGCTGAAGCTGTGTACTTGCTTTGACAGTTATATTTAAATTATGACACAATGTTAGATATGTTAAAAGATCTAATTGCAGCAAATTGTTCATTCATTGTTAATGTATTATCTGATAATTCTGATATTCGTGATATCAGGTATCTTGTCATAAGTTATAAATATAGCCAATTGAAATTAAAGCAACAGAAGCTAATAAGTACGATAGGAATCTTAGTAGTTATATATTTTTTAGCTTTTTAGCTTCGTGTTATTCTGGATACAGCCAGGTAGGAAACCTAAAAACCCGACAATAATGTTAAAACACTCCGTTTCCCACTTTTAGTGGATTTTTCAAACTATTGCTAAAAATTTGTTGATTTCTTGTGACCAGCGCGAGGAAACAGAAATATAAAATAATTAATTCTGAAGTGGTAATCAAACCCACAACTGTCGCATTTGCAGTCACCGACTGCGCCATTGCCTTACGACGACTATCATATATGTATATTAAAATGCAGTAAATACTCCACAACTTGTGAAATTTACAAACATTTTGTTGACAAATACGAACGCGAATAAACATCGGTGGGCTCAGGCTGTAGTGTAGCTCAACTAGGCAGTGCTAGGGCGCAGTGCGGCCGTTCACCCCCGCCGAAAGCGGGTCGCGAAGGTTGCCGACCCCCCCGTGCCGCCCCACGCTGCTCCACTCAGCTCCACGGACCGGAGGCTTATCAAAATCGTATAAGCAATCATTTCTGTCAATCATACCATAAATATCGTATTGAACATTAAAATTAAGTGTATATTTCTTAGGATTAGTTATTAGAAGTGGTAAGTTATTTAATAGTTTTATGCAAATGCGTTACGTATTTACCGTTTAAAATGTATTAAAATAAAAATTATATTAACTTTTTTATGTATTGCATATACCTATTTAGTATTCTAACATCGTTATCGTTATCTTGTAAACCATATCCGATGTTTTATAACATAGTATAATATATAGAATACATAATATAATTGGAGATAGAGTGAGGTCTCTGAGACGCGGCGCGGCCGCGGCGCGGTAGAGCACACAAGAGCAGAAGGCAACAACCTTTCAATTGAGACTGTTATAGTTCAGATGATATCGTTGATACGCCGATAGCGCTCACCCGGCCCATCCGTCACTAGTATCTCGATATTCAATTATAATTGGCCATTTTACTTATAAATTTAAAACGTGATGAAATAAATATTGTACTAAACGCTCTAGGAGTTCGCTCAAGTATTTGTACTGAAGCTTTTAGAATATTATAGTTATTTTGACGTGATCGATGGAGAATGTATAGCTTGTATGTTTAATATACAATATTATTAAAAAGAGAAAAATCACTTAAAATTCTGCCACGTATTTTTTTTTCAACAAAATTTAGAGAGACTAGGAAATAGTAAATGAAGGATTACATTTAAACCATAATTCAGTATGTCACAAAATACTTTCACGTCTCTTTTTTCTTTTTGATACTTTAAGTTCTACGAACGTTAACACGCGGCTACCGCATTTATATAAGATTTTTGTACCAATCCTATTTCTAAATAGAGCGCTTTACGACTTTAAAGCTTGGATATAAAATAAGTGTTTCTGAAGCAGACATTCAAAATGAAAAGTGGTAATGAAACCTTCACTTCGTTTGAAAGAGTTTTAGTCCCGTACAAGGATTTATGAAGATCGCATTAAGTATTAAATATAGAGATATACTTGTACTATATAAGGCATCTTTCTGAACCATCTCAGTTTGTTTTTATAAATTCCTTTTAAGATAAAATATAGTGCTTAAGAAATTATAAATACATATTTGATCTTCACATCATGTTAACTAACTTAATGAACATTTATTTGAAATATATTTAAGGGACTATGTTTTTCCTCTGAATTATATAACGGTTATATTATTATTGAGGCCAGTTGTAGCGCAGGGGTACAAATGTATGACTGTAAAAGCGATATGATATGGATTCGAGCCGCACTCGGGGAAATGAAAAATTTATTTGAATGTATATTTTTATTTCTTCGCTCTGGCGTCGGGCTAAAGCGCGGCATTGAAACCCACAATGCCTTAATAATGCGGCGGAAAATGAGGAAGTGATCTTACGTCAGTCAGAATATCTTAACGCCAGGGTCCCTTCTGCTGTCTGCGTGCTGTGTGCGGCTGATACAGCGTGAAGCTGATTTGATTAATATAGTTTTAACAACCACACTGAAAATTGTTAATTATCTAAATATTTAAATACAAATATGAATGAAACACACATCACAAATTCAAATGAATAACTGTAATCTATGAGAGTAGATCTCATATACTATTATCCGCATCTCTAATATACTATTATCCACAAAGTGATAAGTTATTTTAAGCGTGCCTGTGATCGATGCAAGTCATCTCATCCAGAGGTCTACCAATTAGAATAATTCATTCAGTTGAATCTAGGCCGACGCCCGTCGCGCGTCTCCCGTCCACGGCCCGCGTTGCTTTAGTGTCGTTTCAAACCTTCTTGTTTACAGTACTTGTCACTCTTCACGTCGATTTAGTTAGAAATAATCCTATTATTTCACTTAAATTGTTAATATATTTTTATAACTGATTGGCGATTTTTTTTATAAATATTATGTTTTATAAATAACTAGGTTTTATTATAGTCACCTACTTTATTAGACAAGATCATCGTTTTAAGAAAATTACAAAATATTTAGGAAACGATTAAATAATAAGCCATATTCTTAATAACTTAAAAAATATAATAACAACATAAATTGACGGAGAATTTTAATTGATACTAAGTTCTTCCCCCTACATGCTATATGCGGAATTAAGCTTGAAGCAAAAAAAAATACAAGTAAATATACCATTAAACCTTATCAGTCGTTGATGTGTTATCTGTAGTTTTAGTTGTTTTTTAAAGTCGCCATTATCAGTGAGATAAAGAAATATGGGTCACAGAGTGGCGGGTCGTACGCTCCGGAGCTAAAAGACAAATGCATAATAATAAATAACGCGTTGAAACGAATGTAATATTACGTATGATAGATTGGGATTAAATTTAATATATTATTGTCCATAAGGCCAACAATACTACAAATTGAGACTTTAAACGCGATGGTTCCGGGTTCGATTCTATTCATTAAAAGTAATATATTTAAATGATGTTGACATTCTCGCTTTCATAAGACAACGCGCGGCGTTTAGCATCGCCACTCAACTCGCAATTTATCGAAATCGGTTATACGAAATAAAGAACGGTGTCTCAACTCTCTTTCTCTACAATTTACAAGATACGTGAAGCTAATCTTTACATAGTATAAAACAAAATCACTTTCCGCCGATGTACGCTTTAGTAGTAGCTTTTGTACTACTGAACGAATCGCGTTAAACGTTCACGAAGGGAGACAGATGATTTCAAGAAGATTGATATGTATTACACGTACATTAGTACAGCGTCCAAGCCGCAAGTGGGGCACTAGAAAATACTAGAGATAGAGTTAATAATAGAGTTGCGTATTGAGTGACATGACTCAACGCCGCATTTTACCTCGATACCACATCGAATAAATGCAAATCGAAATATTAAATATTTCATTTCCTCAAATGGTAATCGAACCCACAACCTGTTGCGTTTGAAGTCACTCGCTTGTGATCCTGCGCCACGACTGGCCTCTACTAAATATTAGCTATTAGCTAATCATATTCAAAGGCGACAGTTTAATTGAGGTGCGTTGCGTGAGGCGAGCGAAGATAGCAATCGCATGCATTAACAGTTAAAGTACCGACGTGTGTTGCTTTATCTATAAATATAGTTTTATTCATTCCTATTCTAATAGGAATTCATTATTTTAAAATTTGAAGTCTAGAATTAACGATAATACTGTGAAATAGTTAAAACGGGTTTTTTAATTCATAACTTAAGCATTTTTTAGACTTTATCAAAACCATTGCCATTATCCTTTCCGTTCCATTTGAGTTAATATATTGCTAAAAAAAATGACGCAACTTTTATTATGGAAATATTAACAACAATTATTATTTATATCAATTCCTATTGATGGCTGTCATTTTTAATGATTACTGTGATTTGATGACATCATGTCGTAAAAGTTTATTAGAAACGTCTCATTAACAAATATTAGAGAACTTCGTGGCGTAGTCGGTCAGCGACTGATCGACTATATGTAATAGTTATAGGTTCGATGTCCACGATGGGGAATGGGTTTCCCCGCTCTGGTTTGCAAGACAAAGCACGGCAATGGCATCTACCACACAGCGGTATAAAGCGTAAGGCCACAAAAAAGAAATGTTAATTTATTACATTGCCTAGTATATAACTAATATAGTTTGTTTTTTCTCTAATTCGCAAGAAGTATTAGATTCTTTATAGTGTATACTTATTTGAAAATATAAAACTTTTGTAGAAAAAAGAAAATTCAATACAAAAAAAACTGATTTATTGATTAAGCATGACCCAGGTAGAAAAACGAGATATCATTATCTAGATACATTAGGGAAGCCATTGCAAATATTCACATTCTCACACAAAAAAAAACGGCATTATGTGTTAATTTCATAATAGAAGACTCGTGTTATTAGTGCGAATAAACGTGATTCGATTCCGACCATCTTAAATTTTCCTTCGGTATTGTTTTCTGAAATATTATGGGAAGATAATATGTATGTATGTGCATTCATCTACTTTTTCTAATGAACTGTAAAACCTAAGTTGAATGCAAGTTGCTGTACAATTAATTAACATTTACCATTTCTTTCCACATAATTTCTTTCTATTATACATTAGTTAAATTTCCGTATTTAATCTAGTGTTAAATACTCAGTATTTAACACTAGATTTCCTCTGTCTATCATTCTATGCTGAACGTGAAGATGCTAAAGTGAAAATCAAATACAAATTAAAATTACTAAATTAATCATTAATAGTAAAATATTTATTATTTATGTTTTCTAAATAAATATTTTTCCTAAATGTGGAATAATACTTTAAAAATGTAAAAAAATATCATTAATAGGTTTTTGTTAGGCTATTAAGATGAAGCGTTAGGTTTTTAACGAAATTTTAAATTACATGGGATATCTGTTACTGAAACGCGTAGAAATGTTTTATAAGACTCAAATATGCCGATATACTAAATATGGTTAAATTAAATAATCATAATAATCTTAAATTAATCTTTTACCTGCTGCTTCGCCCACGTGGGCAAGTTAGAGTTATGTATAACACCATCGCGCATTCAGCAGGTACATGGAAACGATTAACGTCATATGATGTAGTCCATTTCTCGATAAATGGACTATCGAACACATTTTTTTTATTTGAACTAATTGTTTCTGAGATGTGTGCGATCGACCAAATAAACTCTTTAGCTTTATAATATTAAATATGGATATATTTTAAAAACACATACATATTACATTTTTTCAGTTTTTCAGTTAGGCATCGAGTGTGTTAGGACACTCCGTTCCCCATTTTCCGCCGAAGTTTTGCATTGGCATTGTTGTGAGGCAGAACTCAATCTTGTTACCAGAGTGAAGAATCGAATAAATAATAAATTATTACTCCGTGTGGGAATCAAACTCAAGAACCGTCGCGTTTCTCACACACACACTTGTGCCCCTGAGCCACGACGGCCTCACGTATAACACATGTATAACGTTATATAACAGCATTATACAAACAGTGCCACATATTCGCGATAAGCCTTAAACGTCTGTCAAGGACGACCCCTCCATTCAATGATTCACGGTCAGAGTCACACACACGATCATACAATTTGTAATTTATGTATGTATATGTGTATGTTGTATGTATTTAAAATATATGCTAATATTATAAAACGGAAGACTTGGTTTGCTTGAACGCTCTAATCTTTGGAACTACTGATTGTGATTGCAAAATTATTTTAGATTATTTTAGATATAAAATCTATATTATTACGTCACCTTTGTCATTTCGCCATAACCTACTGAATATATTTTCTGACATATCGTGTATCAGGTGTATGACATTCTAAGTGTCATATCTCTTTTTTTTTTAAATATTTTAAGTAACAACGACAGACCCGTGATCCGCACTTTTTTTAATGGTTGACTGGCTAAACTCAACGCCGCGCTTTGCCTCGACACTAGAGCAAAGAAATGAAAATATATATTTAATAAATATTTCATTTGTTCGAGTGGGGATCGAATTCACAACCAGACATGTTACAGGCAGGTTACTAAACTTGGCTGTCACCCATTTTACGTACAATTGAGACTCCTACTACTTAAAATATCTTGAAACAACTCGAAGTAAGGCCTTAATTTCAAAGATAACACGATGTCATACGATAATATGACTGATTGCAATTACATTATCTATATGTCTTTCATCTAAACTGTAACAATGCGTCATTTTGTGTGTTTGTTTAATATCATTTTTCTAACAAAGTACAACAAAACGACGACAGACATATGACAGGGACGAGATATCGATAAATAGCAATAGTTATTGCCTTCATATATATATTTTTTTGTATTGTTTTATTTTAAAAAAAATAAAAAAATAAGCAACTGTTGAGTTTGTTGCGAGCTCTTCTCAACAGATCGGCGTTTTGAGACGGCGGCGGTGGTAGCGTCAAGTTTATTTGACGATTCAAAATTGTTTGTAAAAATCTATTTCAATAAATATTATTTTGAAATTGGATTGATATAAAACGTGTCTTTTTAAATAATTCCAAGGCATATTATATTAAAAAAAACAAAATTACTAGCCAATTTTTAAATTAGATAAAGCGTATGATATGTTTATTTAAAGTATTTACTGAAGGCGTAGATTTATATCCATTTTTATACAACGTTTCTGTATATTTTTAATCTTATATCTTTATGTGAATGGATTACACATTAAATAAACATTCTGAAAACATTATAAAATAGCTGTAGTTAATTTATTATTATAAAGTTAATATAGTTAAAATTGTTTCTTTCCAGGCGAATACTGTGCGGACGTCATAATGAAGTGGAATGACGTCACTGACATCAGTGAGTTATTTTTTTATATGTATTTACCTTTTTTTCTTTGACATTTTTTTTTATATAATAATTGTGTAATAAATATCATGATGCTATAGTGATGGTACGCAATTGGTGCACCTATATGATAAATAATTTAAAGTACATGTCAAAAGCTCTTAAATCTCTTAAAATAATGATTTATTGATAGAATTTGGTATCTTTACTGTCTAGGTATACTAATCCTTATTAATATTATGAAGGTGATGAATTTGTTTGGTTGAACGCGCTAATCTCAAAACATTACGTATGTTTTTGTATAGTTTTATACCACACTGGGACCGTAGTTCAAAATTAATATTAAGTAAAATGTGTTGTTTCAAAACGATACTTTTAATATAATTACCTTTACCTTTATAAAATATTAAAATATATTAATGAATTCTTCCATTGAACATATAACGTGATATTTCATTGTTAAAATATATTACAATTCAATTAAAATAATCGAAAAAAATTATAAAAACTTACCCATACAATAGGAACATCTAACGAGTTCTGCCGCCATACTTGATTCAGCTCATTCTTTAATTGACTAATTTGAACAATAGCTGTTATTGTGATTTAACTAAAATAATTAGAGACGAATATTTTCGTGGGTAATGATGGGTAATATTAAAATCTTGTACGCTCTTTTTTTCTTTCTTTTTTTCTTTTTCTTCTTTCTTTCTGTTGATGTTTATTCATAAATTAATTCTACAGTATATTCCATTTTTAATTATATATTATCTTTAAAGCAGCATACAGATAGTTTTTTTTTGGAATAGCACAGTTCTTATTAAATAGAAAAATTACTCTTCAACTTAGATTTCAATAAGTGAAAAAATTAAAAAAAATCTTTAAGTATTCGTTTAAGCTTAATTTTTTTTATTATATTTATGTATTATCTCCTTACTACCTTTATATGTATATAGATAAATCTTGAAAAGAAAAACCATTATATTATGATGTATTTATATTGTGCAAAAATTTCGTAACTACACACAGCTGTCGGTCTCTACTACACTAGCGTCGCGTATTCTACTCACTTTAATAGTACAAAGAACGTTCGTAGTACTCACGTACTACCGTGTGGGTGTCACGTGGGCGGGCGGGGCAGTATTCGTGTTATTTTGACAGCCATTTTTGATGATTTCTATAGTTTTATTAGTATTTAGTCTACTTTAATTTTAAAATAAATTCATCTTTCATATAACTATTAAATGCTGTATAAAGAGCAGTTGAAAAGTGTAACAGTAGTAAGAAGGTATTGGGTTCAGCCTTCCAACATATAAGTATTTCAAATGGGCGAAAAAGCAAAAGGAAGAAAATTCTAAAAAAAAAGCAAGAGGCCAGTCGTGGCGCAATGGCATAAAGTGTGACTGTAAAAGCGACTGGTTGTGGGTTCGATCCCCACTCCAGGAGATGAACTAAGTTCACTCTGCCTACCCTGCTGTGTGCGGGATACAGCGTGAAGCTGATTTTTGATTTTGAGAAAGTTCTAAAGATAAATGAAAATAAAAATTAAACAAGATGAAACTTTGCATAGCGCTGACAACAAACGAAACATTACCACTAAATAATATAGGCGTTGTACTTAATTGTTGAAAACAAAACACTAGCTACCATTGTGATTTCGGTATGTTATATAAACATTGCCAATTCTCAGTTTATCAGATGTAGAGAATAGAGAATGTCCCACAAACAATTTTGGCAACATTAAATACTTAAGATACAATTTGGCAACGCGTTCAGGATGTGTACGCTAGCGGAGCCATTCATACGGAAATAGACGTGTAGACTGTGGAGACCAGTTTACTATATTTACATAGGTGTTGTATGGACGTACGTGATGTGGGAAAGCTTAAAATATAAAATGTATATGATTTCATAAAATATTCGTTATTTAGTGTAACGCAAAATTTGTATCTGATATTGCTTGTAAATTTTTTTTTCAAAAGTTCTTATTTAATAATAAATTAATAAAAAAAACGCTTCACGCTGTATCCTGTATTTTAAGATAGGCAAAGGACATAGTATTAAAACACTCCCTTCTCCACTTTTGTCCAATTTTCAAAATATGATGTGTTGAACGGTAGAACTGCCGGGCTTAGTCTTGTTTCCGCGATTCAAGTGAGGAAACGAAAATAATTTATGCCCCCGAACGGAAATCAAACCCACAACTTTTGCGTTTACGGTCTCTTGGATTTGTAGTTAAAGCAATCTTAGAATTTTGTTAAGTATTAATAGAGCATATGATATTTGTGCCAGATACTGAAGCATTGGCAAGATGTTTGTTAATTAGGAATTCGTTGGGGGTAATGTTTGTATAAAAATTGTAACGTTCTATTTGTCTAACAATGAATAGTAGGAAATGTAATTATTGAAAAATATATACTGTTATATCGGGAGCATTATTGCCTAGGACCCGATTTGTAGGAAGCGAAATGTTATTAATTCTCTAAATTAAAACACGTGTGCTGTATACTTTTGTCTTAGGTTATTTTTATTTCAAAATTATATAAAATTTTAAGTTTCTCTAAAGAAAAGAAATGTTAAAGTTATATTTAAATATTAAATACTTTTGCAGTATTTACTTTATAATAATATAATATGACAGTTCCTCGAAGGAATTCCTAACCTACAAACATGTGGCCAATACACAATGTGGCTATTTAATTAATTTTTAAATTTTTTTAGTACTTCAAAATAAATAGAAATAAAATAAAATAAAACAGACATTAATGTTATATTGATCACAGAAAAAGTATTATTTAAAATTATGCGTAATTACTTCACAAACATTTAGATATATCAATATAGAGATATGTTTCATTATGAGATTTTAATAATATTTATATTATATAATAATACCATATCAATTTATAAATACAAAACCAAATAAACGGTGTGACTTATCGCTATCTCACTGTTTCATCTCACTAAATTTCTAAAGTTAGTATACCTAGGTTTAAAGCACTAGAGTTGCATAGAAATGCTTATGCTATGCTTCAAGGCAAAGTACGGCGTTGAGTTCCGCCTTTAATTAAGCAATACAGAGGTACAGAGTTGGTTAACACTGGGTTCCCTGTCTACTGCTACATGCGGGGTACAGCGTGAACTTAAATTATTTATTATGCCTACAAGTGCAGTACGAGTGCACGGGGGAGGTGCGCCTAGTGTAGTGGCATTCCAATTTAATTGTTCGTGTAATGTTCTAGGAAGTGGGCTGCGGTTGCGGCGTGCGGTCGCATCGCTTTTGGTCCAGACTCGTTGTCTGTACCTACACGCTAATAAATTATTTTAAAGGAGTTTAGAAGTTATTTTTTATTTATTTAATGCGTATTGTAGCATGCAACTTTGGACAAATGTCGGATAACCGTCTAATTAGTGCTACAGGCGCCAAGGGACTAACATGCAAAATTTCAGCTTTCTGCAACTAGTATTTTCGGCCTTTGCATCTTGTGTATCGGTCACTCAGTAACGTAAGATTTTTTTAAGTGTATAGTATAGTACTATCTAAATATTATTTAGGCATTAAAGATATTGGACATATGCTCTTTTCCAAGAGTAAGTATTTTGTTCGACGTATCATTTTTATTTCCAATTTCATAACTTATAATTAGACTCATACAGTTTAGTGTATCAATGTTTCCTCCTTTGCTTATATTTAGGTATATTTTGCTTAGAACTACTATTATTAATATTTAGCCTATTGAGAATGTAACATTATAGAAAATTATTTTCCGGATTCACTTTGTCTAAGCTTTTTGAAGCATAATAAATGGATTCCAAATAAATTTTGTAGTGTTGATATGGAAATTAGTATTATTCACACAAACGAATTTCATATAGTTAATATCACAGGCAAATGTGAATTATGTACTCGTATGTATACAGTATTCAAGGTCGAGCGACACACCGACACACCGTCGCAGATCGCCCGACATACATTATGTAAATGTTATAACATTTAATTAATGATCGACAAACACACACACAACACAAGCCGAAAGTTACCAAAAAATATGTTATCAACGATCTTCATTTATATGGCCGTGACGGCCGCCATGTTGCGCGCCGAATTTCTCATTTCAATTACATCACTGCGCAAAAAACGCGTGCGCATACATCTAAATGAAGGGGTCCACGAGGGGGTCAATGGGGGGAAAGGAGAGGAGAGGAGTGGTGCGCGGGGTAAGCAGTACGCTTGAACGACCTTGGCCTTGCTCAGCCGGAGCCAAGGCGAGCTCGATCGCAATTATACATGCGCCCACCAGTCTACCGGCACTGTGTTATTATCGTTCGTATGGTGTACCTACAATGTATAGTGTATGGAGTGACTACCACGCCATGACCACGATAAATGGAACTACCTGTTGCTCACAAACCTCACTAAATTAATTTAAGATAAGAATTCGATTAATATAACAAAAATGATTGATGAAATTGTAAAGACTTCATTCACTTACCAAAAACCTTAGATTCAAAGAGTTCGTTCGTTCGAATTAAGTGTTAATATACTGATGTATCCTACAGTGCGTAATTAACATGGCATTACAAAGTTGAAACGCAAATACAACATTTTTAACACCTTTCCAATACTCTTCAGTCTCTCTCGAAATCGGTTTTTATTTATCAACATTTACCCAAAATATACACACAAACTGTAAGTACTTGTAATGTGTACTGGGATGAACTTAAGGAAACAGCCGCTAATGACGCTTTATTACGTGTCAACTGCACGCGAGGAGCAGGCACTCGATATTTCTTTCAATTAACAAATCCTTTTTAGTAGGTTATTATTTTTCACTTATAGTGGATTGCTCCTCAAAAATATAGTAATTATTTTTTAATCTTTATATTATACTGGGCTCGATTTTCCGTTTCATATGGAGGACGGAGGAGGACCACTCGAGGCAGAAAATTTAGAATAAATCAGCTTCACGCTGTGTTCCACACGCAGCAGGGTCTACCAGGCAGAAGGGAACCTAGTTTTAAAACACTCCCTTTGCCACTCCGCCGAATTTGGCGGCATTGCTTCTTGAACTTAAAATAAAAATACTATTACGAGCGATTATTAAATATTATTACGAGCATAGTGTAAAATTTATATTGTACATATTCAGAAATACTCATTTATTAACGTTATGATGGTTATTAACATTATTATTATTATTATTATTTATTAACCAATAAAAATATACTCACATGTGTCGCAAATGCGGGCTAACGGATACGACATTAGCGCTACTCGTTATACTATTGAATATGAAATATCTTTCAACTTTAGAGAACTAAATGTACCTATATTTTTATTTCTTTTGTATCTAGTGATCTATAGTCACTCTGTTCTTTTATTATATCGCGTATAATTAGTATAAATCATTTTGCGAAAATCAATTTACCTAGGAATGTATAAAAATACGTACCAACGTAACGTAAATACGTTAATTTTATTACTTTATTTTTACTTTAAACTTGAACTCATGTTAATGAAATAGACTGGAATATTAAGTATAAATGAATAACGTTATAGTTAAACAAAACAATGATAATTATTTTGATTAGGTAAAATAAAAATCAAATCAGATTCACGCTGTATCCCGCTCACAGCAGGGCATTCCGCCACTTTCCGCCGAGTTCTGGAGGCACTGTGTGTTGAGTGGCGGAACACAACACCGTGCTATGCCCCGACACCAGAGCGAAGAAATGAAACTATAAATTTAAATAAATAGTTCGTTTCCTCGACTGGGAATCGAATCCACATCCTGTCGATTCGATCCCCAGTTGAGGAAACGAAATATTTTATATTAATTATACAGTCACACTTTGTGCCCTTGCGCTACGACTGGCCTCTCTGGTGATTAGGTATATGTACTTATATAACAGTTACAAAGATATTTTATATGTACATACTTACGTAAAAAAATCTACTTCGAATATCGAAGGTCGTGGGCTTGATTTGATATTCAGGATTCGACTGTCATCCAACATTGTTTTTATTTACCCGCTCTGACAGATAATGGGCGGCGAGGAGTTTCGCAACTCAACGCCGCGCTTTGTCTTGTTGCCGGAGCGACATCTACGTAGACGCTGTGCAGTTTAGTTTTATTTATATCTCCCATATGATCTTGGACGGTTTCCAAACCCCGCTACGTTAAAATTTTTATACGTTTTCTTAATAAGTATTTTTGTCTCCTAAGTGCGGAACAAAATCTCTCATACAATTTATAAATATTGTATAAACATAAAAACACATTTTAACTATTATAGCACCACGATCATAATACTAAATATTCAAAATGGCTTCAAATATAATAAAGATAATAGGAAACATTATAAAACAGTTATCATAAATTTGAGACACCAAAGCGATTCACTTACCAGATGGGGATTTCTCGTCGGCTGGCACATGTGTATCCGATAACATCGAGACAGGCGAACCTCGCTAATAATCGCTTTGAAACGAGTTCTCAAAAGATTTACATATATGTATATTATAATGTAGGGACCCCAATGTTAAGTGTATGGTAAATACGGAGTAGACACCAATTTAGTCGTGGTCTTACTGTAAACACGATGTTCGTGGATCCGATCTCCTATTCGGGGAATGATAAAACTATTTTGTTTTAAAAATAAGGCGGAAAGTTGGGAATTAATAATGATAAATAGAACAATTTTCATATATTATATTTTTCCTTTAATTTTTTTTTATTTTAAATGGCAATCATGAAAATATTTACCTCCTACTGCTTATAATAATTAAGTTAAGTTATCTATAAATGTATTGTTTTTACAGTGATACCAAAGCTTTAAGGTTTACAAATGTCAAAATGTATTATGATAATTTTGAGTTTTTTATCTTTCTTCACGCTTTATCCCACACGTAGCAGGATAGGCGGAGGGAACTTTCCACCGCATTCGAGGCATGGCGTCGAATTATTCAGATATTCATTCTATATTTACATCAACACAAACCGACCCATAAATAATTCCATCGTTTAAATAAACTCACCCAATAATAAGGACGCCGCATTACAATTCAACTCAAGTAGAGTAACAAACACAAACTAGTTTAAAATTACGTGATCGTCGAGTGTAATGTAATGGCCGCTATTATAGCATTATGACCTCTAAGCTCAGTGCAATTTGCGTTTTGAATTTGAGGAGCGATCACGTAGTCGATACCAACTGCTTGTGGTTTAGAATTTAGATGTTTTGCATATCGTGAACGAAAGACGGATTATATAGAGCTAGTTGGTTCACGTCGGGTTCACCAATGTTAATACGTTCCTTAGGATATAAAAGTGATAAATATAAATTAAATTAGCAAATGTTAATTTTAAATTTAAAATAAATACCATTTCAATATACCAACGAACTGATCAGGAATAACATTTAGAGCAAATTTATAAGCCATAGAAGTAGTGTCGAAAGATATAGCAGCTAATATATTTATAGATTGCTAAAAGAACGTGGCCTGTTAAGAACTATCTTCATTTCTTTTCCAGAACGTAGTTCGGAGGCGGCACTAGTAGAATCTCTTTGAATTTGGTTAGATAGGTAGAGGTATTGAAGGTGAGCGTCAATGAACTTTTAAAAAGGCCCCGTAAACCCGCACTTGAGACCAGTCAAGTCCCAGACACTTCTCTCATCCTGCAACACGCTAACTAGTCTCTTCTCTTTCTCTTTGGCAGAGTAGCAGAGAGTTAAATTTCATTCTCTTTAAGATATTGCTACAGGAAATTGTTTACATCCGCTACCAACCAGTAGCGGATTCATACATTATCAAGCCTTGAGTTCCTAGAATATGATTACAATTCGACAGTTGCCTTGAAATTGCACTTAAAATTTATAATCATATCAGCAAAAATTTAAAATTTCTTGAGGTGGCAAAAAAATCAGTCTACAAATTCGAAACACCACTTGTGGCATATACTACAGAAAGGCTAATATAGTATTACGAATATAATTTTAATAGTTTTATATTATTACATTATCTAAAATAAACCAATGTTTCTTTAAATAGGTACTTCTATTTGGTTTCAAATAAAATTACAAATAAAAAATCATTGGCGATACCTCGTGTTTTTTGCTGACTGACCTAACGTTGTGTAGGTCACTTTTGCGTACACAATGTTGAGTTTACTCTTTAAAATAATAAAAAAAAACCGGTCAAGTGAGGGTCGAACTCGCTCATCAAGTGTTCCGTATCAATTTCAGGATTATATCGGTTCCGTTTTTTTCTTTTGATGTACAGAACCATAAAAAACAAAATATGTGCAGAAAGAGCTAAGCAATTCACTGTCTCATTATATTATATTCAATGTAGCAGAGTCATACAGAAGCACGACACAACTCAGGTGAACAGACAAACAGAAAACAGTATCGCGATATCTTGACGCGAGACGCGGGAATACCTAAAAAAACCATTACACTGTCACTCAAAGCTTAAATGATTGATAGTGATAAATATGCAACGCGATACAAAAAAACTAAGTACCGCCCGCGGGTACGCTTGCATTAGTCTAACTTATGTATCCTTCAATGGACTCCACTGAATCGATGAAAAAGTTTATACACACATACATATGTGACAGCATAGTTGGCTTAGTTTTTTTACGCATTATAAAATATTTTTTTAGGCTTGTCAATATATAAAAATATTAAAACTGATGTTACAAGTCTTATTCATACATATTCTATACATTTGTATGTCAATCACTTCGCCATAATATATTATGTAGGACGTTTGTAGTCGCACGGATGCTGACCTTGACAATATAAAGAAACGATGATTGAAGTTACAGCGGCTGTGCTAGTTGAACGGATTGAAGCCTCTATACCGCGTTATTAGTTTATAATTTAGATATACAAATGTTTCTTAAATTATTCTTCTAATACGTCAATTAAAATGATTTTTAAGTTTTAGAGTTATATGCAATATACAGTCGCATATAGGCCTGTAAGTAGAGGGAGCCTACTTGTAGTGTTAAAATACTCCAATTTCCACGTACTGCCTTTTTTTTAAACATTGCGTGTTGAGTGGCGGAACTTAACGCCGTCGTTTTACATTTTTTTAGATGGATCTAAAAAAAGTGTCGAACGAAGATATTAATGAAATGAAAAATGAAAAAATATAGTTTAGCTTTTTAAATATTAGTCGTTGAACTTGATTAATTAACAGTACATTTACGTGTACACGGCTATACTTCCATAGCTTACAATTAACCTAACATTATTTAATTGTATTTTTTTACATTTCTCACCGTTGACACACTCCGTTGTTTTTTCGATGATTTTATAGATATTGCCAGTTGTGTAGACAAATTGTGTTGGCGTCGCATTTATACCTATTAAGAGATAAACAAAAAAAGAAGAAATTCAATATTAATATTATCCCAAGTCGAAATCAAACCCATAATCACCAGGCTCCCAACTACTTAACGATGACAT
This sequence comes from Heliconius sara, assembly GCA_917862395.2. NCBI lineage: Eukaryota > Metazoa > Arthropoda > Insecta > Lepidoptera > Nymphalidae > Heliconius > Heliconius sara. The sequence continues at coordinate 8,190,775 of OU860798.1, forward strand.
CATAATTATGTATTGGAAGTAAATGTTTTAAAATTTTAAGCAGTCAACTAGTTCACTTCCCGGTCCTACACTATAGTAAGTATTGGCATTTATATACATAAATTAAAAGTAAATATTAACAAGTTTTCCGATTAACAGTATATGTGTTATGCTTACTTGGAATATGCAAATCGATTTTATTAATACAGCTTTAAGAATTCTTGTTTTTAATAAATGATTATTAAACACGTATTAATATATTTATTTATAGTTTTACTACATTTTGATTACTTTATTTGCACACTAGCTATATCCCGCATCTTCTTTGAATAAATTATGAAACGTAAAATCTTGTTTCCCTTACATTTCCAAAAATACAAATTTCAAAAATTGAGGCAACGCGCGGCGTTGAGTTCCGCCACGGAGTGTCTTAACGCTAGGTTCCCTCTGTTTGCCCTGCTGTGTGCGGGATACAGTGTGAAGCTGATTCTTACAAATTTAAATGTTCTTCGCCACGTTATTCCGGTTGTGGGTTATTTCTGTCAATCAGTAAAGGGAGAGTGTATTTTAAATTAAACAGTAAATCTATATCAAATGCAATATCTTATAACATTTTTAACGTTGCACGTCTTTGTTACATATCAAAATTTTACTGTTTAAATACTGTATACTGTAACTTATAAGTACCTAACTACTGTATACTACAAGTACACTGCGCTTTGATCTAACCATATGAACTTATAATTTCATTGATTTTTATATAAATAATTACATAAAATCTGGTCATTATTAAGCGTATTACATAGCGTTTAACGTTTATATGTATGTAGCTTACAGAAGTTTGCGTATGAAGTTGTTGGGCCACGCGGCCCACGCACTGCTACACGAACGGTCGAGGTTCTTCCTATATTTGCATTAGGAAGACCATGTCACTGATGTTTTATATATATTATTTATAAAACTTAATGTATTACGCAAAAATATATTTGTTTAAAAATATAATGAAAGTAGCTTTCGCCCGCAACGTTTTTGAGTGTGCTTCTAGATTAAAAAAAGACTCTCCTACTAAACTAATAATAGAAACCTAAACTACCTACATTATTTGTACCTGTACTACCTACATGTCAATTTTCAACTTTCCAAGTCCAGTGGTTTTGTTTATGCGTCGTCTAGCTATTACTCAACAACAAAAGAATTTATTACATATACATAAATAAATGAATAACTAAGAAAGTAAGACCATACACATGACACTATATACCAAGATTACAAAATTCCTATATATCAAGTAATATATTTTGATCTTAACTACTAGACCTAGGTGTCAGCACAGCTGTTATAAACTACAAATACATACATAAAATGAAAACATCAAGCGATAAGACTAGTTATGTTAATTTGATGAAGGAATGCAGCGCGCGAACACAACTAACTATGAATAAATTTTCGTTTATTGTTTCTATTGTTAGTGGTTTTAAAACCGGATTGTGTTTAGGAAATTAGATATCACCTTTCAATATAATTTTGTTTGTTGTTTATTTTATGACACTTCGCACCTATTCTTCGTTTAATTTTCCCTGAGTCGTATTTCAACCCACAACCTCAATAACCTACGTACATTCCATCTGTGTATAAGTATATATACAATATTAAAAATATGTTTTTCTTTTTATATCTTTTTTATTTCTAAAACAAAAATTGCTACCAAATATACAATACCCATATCTCGGTAACGTACAAAAGCAAACCGAAGTGACATTAGTATGAAACATTAAATCATTCAAAAAAGTGACCGGAAGCTGTCTGAGATTGACCCATAAATATCCTCTATATTCTGCAGCATAGTCACCCCAGAGTTGTCGTGACTCGCCCGCACCGTCAGTACATTGAATCTTGATCTCTTTACCAAGATAATATTACTACTTTTTACCTCAACTGCGAACCAAACCCGCTCTTATATCTGCAGTAATAAACTACACAGGTTTTTTGCGTTTGAAGTTTAAAGATAGTATCTAAACAGTGCGTCAAGCTCAAGCGAAGATTTCAATTATTCACAACTGTGTTACAAGACGTGGTGCGCCCTTCGGCCACTCTCGGAACAGGTACGCTCATTATGGCATGTCTGCTTCAACGTACCAAGCGTTCTCTCCAATTATATTTTGATTATATTCGTCTTTAATTAGATTTCTTTTTTATAATACTACATGTTCATATTACATTTTATTATTGGTTTACACTATAGAATGACCCAATGACGTATTTTATATACATGACCACTATTTTTAAATATACGAATCTGATTCGAACCCAGAACCATCACGCACAAGTAAATCACAAATTGTGCTACAGTATTCTTCTTTTATTCTGGGCAATCTTCTTTCTTTGTATATAAATCAATTGTTTTAACATACCTAAAGCTCCGAGACGGTCCTAGCGCAGTTGAACCCGGGAATTGTAATACATAGTATATGCAACTTATTTTAATAATGCTTAAATAAAAATTTTTCAGTTAAAGGAAACCATTTCTATAAATGTGTGATTGTTTGTATACAAAGTTTTATTTAGATTATAATGTTGGTTTTGGTCGCGTCCAATTGTGCAATTCAATTTATGAAAGACATTGAGATTGACAGATTGTAATTGACTGATACCTATTTTTTTATTACTGAGGTTTTTGGAGTGCTCGATTATATTGTAAAGGTCGAATTGTCCGTTTGTTTTTTTTCTATTAGCTTCACGCTATATCCCGCATATAGCAGGGCAGAGGGGACCTAGTGTTAACACATTTCCCTACTTTTCGTCGAATTTTCGAAGCATTGTGTTTGTTAAGTGGCGGAACTCAACGCCACGCTTTTGACTTGGTGCCAGAGCGAAGAAATGAAAATATTAAAAATACTAAATTATTCCCCAGAGTAGACTGAACCTAGAACTGTCGCGTTACAGTCACACCCTTGTGCCCCCCGCCACGACGGCCTTAAGCATATGATAACATTTAATAATAACTTTGTCTGAAAGTAATTCAATACTGGTACTTAAATATAACTGCGAGTAAAAAAACGTGGAAACATAATGTGTAGAGAAATTTTAAAATGCAAATATTATTAGTCATTTACAATGTCAAGAACGACATTCGCTTCGATAAAATCCAGTTTATTTATTTAAAACAATTGACTATTTTAAAAACAAGTATTACTGTCTATTGTAATTTATTTAAATTTTATTTAAATTCGTATAATATTGTTTTATTAGATATTTTTATCTGTATACTTTAATAGTATTTAGCGTTGGAGACAGACTCTATTAGCAAATGTGGGTTAGTCTAATAGCAAAACTAAGTTTAAAATTACCAATTTAAAATAACTAAGTCTTTTTTTTCATATTCGATGCTCCATATTTCACTTATTCTGTATTTTATCACATATGGAGTCATGGTTCATAATTTAAAACAATAACTTTAAATTCTAATCGTCAGTATCTCCACAATGTTATTAAAATATAAACAAACATGTAACTTCGTATTGAGGATATTGTGCCGCAGTGGCATGGGTCAGGGTGAACGCGACGGTTGTGGGTTCTTATTTTTATTCTCTGGTAACAATACAAGGAGCGGCGTTGAGTTTCGCCACTCAACAAAATTTGTCTCGTAAATTTTCATATCTCGCTATATGCGGAATACAGCGTGAGATTTTTAAAAATTAAAAACAGCCCAGAGACCACTGAAACAATCTGAAGTAACGATTTTTACAGTTATTTTTAACTTTGGTTAAGCGAATTGTGGCTCACTCCTTTAATTTACTTGACGAGCCGTCGCCGAGGAAAGCGGTGGTACGGCTGGAAATCTTTTATTTTTCACCTATTACCGTCTGCGGGGACGGTTAGAGAGATTCTATTTAGAAATACTTAAATATGAAAAGAGATTGCGGCTGAGAGATTTTTAAATACCTAAATCTATTTATGTTACTATAGAAGTATAATTGCTTCTAATTATTTATATTAATTAATTATTTACGAAAACGAAAATGGAGAAATGAGTAATATATTTTTAAAAGTAAAGAAATAGATATGATTGAAAATAAAAAAGAATACATATATATATAAAGCAGTATATTTCTGTAGTTTGTATAGTATAACATCTCGTCTTCAGGTGGTTTTCGCGTGACAAATGTACTTACACTCATAACGTATCGTGTACGTTCATTGTACTATATACACTGTACTCTGTAGTGGCCACTTATCAGAATATTGATAATGGTAAAGTGTCGCGATATTATACAATTTCCCATAAACAAATATTTAAGTTATATAAAATAACCTATATGTTGCGACCATATCAATATATTCTGCCATCAAAATCTTTTCAAAAAACAGCTTCACTCTTTTTCCCGCAGCAGGTAGGCAGAGGGAATGTAGTGTTAAGACACACCGTTCCACACTTAGTTTAGTTCAAAAATAAAAAACTGAACAAAATTTCAGAACATTGAACTTTTTAACTACATTCATTTAATTTTCGTATAGATATAAAAAACTTCCTTTTTCACTCAATTGTGTAAAGTATTGGAACCCGACGCCGTGCTTTGCCCACCAGGGCGGGGAAATTATAATAAGTCATTTATTGAACACACAACCGTCGCGTTTAAAATCACACGCTGTAACATTGCGCCACGAAAGCCTTATTATTATTTCAATACAATATTAATATTTCAATACATATATACATACATATATTCTTATGTAGTAGTATAGTACGACCACAAGCCTTGATGAAGGCTCTACACGCTTTAAACACTCGCACATTTTTCATATAAATGTAAAATTGAAGTAATTGAATGTGTAAGTTGCATTATGCTATCGTAAATGTAAAGAGATTTTTTCCTATCTTTTTAAAATATTCAAAAGTGCTTTTTTCCCGTAAAATATTATGAAATAAAGTAAATCATATTTGTGCGTTACGTAATTTTGTTAAAAGCTTTGGCTTATGATTGTAGTAAACATATTTAATTAACTTTTATAAAATATATGCATTTTTTATTCAGTAAATGGCTAAAATGAACTCGCTTCACGCTGTATCCCTCATATAACAGTGTAGGCAGGACGAGCCTACAGTGTCAGGATACTCCGTTCTCTACTGTCGGTCCGAATATGAGAGTAAGCAGGAGGCTACCTGAGTTTTATTATTAAGATATTTCCGTTCCCTATTTTCCACCGAATCCTAAACATTGTGTGTCGTGGGACTCTTTGCATCGTTACATTTTCTAAATTTGCCTTTCTTCCCTCTGGTAAGATATGTTCGACTAAATTTTGATACGGATAATGTTATAAGGATGTTACGTTAACATTATACGGATAAATTTCATTCTTTATTACCTACCTATATTTAGATTGAGCAGACATTATAGCGCAGTGTCTGGCTGTAAACGAGATGATGGTGGGTTCGATCCCGACTAAAGGTAGTGAATATCATATCTCCGACTCCAAACTCCGATCGTCTGCCTGCTTTTCCCGACAAACAGATAATCCAACACTTCAGTAGTTCGTGAGATTAACGCGATCAAACGAACATCATCGTCATCGTTTTAATATGAGTATAGATTTTGTCTTTCATTGTGTATTTGAAATTTTCTTAATTTCATTTTTATTGTCCTAGGTATGGGCGGTGAAGCATGCGCGTGCGCACCCGCTCCCCCTCCGCCAGAGCCCGACCAGCTCTACGACCATCACTCCTCAGAAGAAGAACTAGAGGTGACTTAGTAAAGTGGACTATTTAATGTTATTTTTTGTCTGAATATGAGTGTGCTTTACTATCATTGCATTGTAATTTAGCGCCATTTTATTTTATTTTTTATTGTGATTTTTATTGATATGTATTTGTAAACTACCTATTCTAATACTTGCAAAAAAAATTATAATATAAGTATATACATACTATATAAAATTTTAGAATCACTTAATAAAATTTAAAGGTAAATAACAGATCTATTTACAACATAGATAAAGCGACTCGTTAGCAGTATCATAGCCATAAGATTCTAGTGTTTATATATATTTTTAAAAACTGAAATAGACGTCTATAAAGTATAAGCTAACTATCCAAAAATATCGTTTTTTAATTTTTGTGTGTGTTTGTTCACGCTAATCTCAGGGACGGCTCAACAGATAGTCTTTTTTGCAAGGCAAGCTTCCCTTAACATTTACTGTTTGTTTTATTTCAGTCGGCTTACTAATAAAAAGTGATATCATTTTAAATTGCGTTTTTCGATATAACTGCCATAAATATTGTTTTACAATTATATTATTAATAGAAAACGAAAGTGATGGAGATTAATAAATTAATAATTGTAGAAGTGTTTATGCCGGCGAACCCGCGAGCGGTTCGCTAGTTTAAAATTTGAACGTAAGATCCTGCAATTGTATCATAACGGCTGCAATTGCTATTAAAATGTGTATTTGCCAAAAACCCTCACCTGACTGGCACTGAGGGTCAGTCTATTAATGTTTACCCCATACTTGTGTAAGTAAGAGCTTAAGGAATTATGAAGGTTTATGAAGTAGCTATTCTTATTGTTACATACTGAAACATAAATAAATAGCCCTACTTAGTACTTGATAAGAACAGCTGAGTGTTAAGACATTCTGTTTCCCATTCTCTGCATTTTATAGAGCGCCCCGCGAAAACAGAGGCGTTTTATAAATTTTACGTGTCCAATGTCTGCCTGTCCTATAGTAGCTCCCAAACGGATTAATCAATCAAGGAATCATTTTCTGCTTATCCACGTTTCATGATTATCAACGTTTTTATTTACTTTTTAGGCTTTTTGGGTCGTAGGTTTTTAATTATCAATCTTTCAAGGTATGAATGGCAGAACTCAACGCCGCGCATTATAAGAAAACCTTCCAATACAGTGTTAAATATTTTTTTAAAGAACTCCTCCTGAAAAATATATATTATCCTAGACAGTCAGACAGAAGACCAACTGTCAAGGACATTAATTCTCTTTTACTATAAAATAAAATATTGTCCGAATGTAAATAATATTAAACATATTTATTATTTAAAATGTCAAATAAAGTTATTTAAAAACCATTTTCTAGCTATATTTAACTAAGATATTATAAATGCTAAAATAATTCGAAACACAATATCTTTTAGAATTATCGTAATAATGACTACGTTTTAGCTTTCATTTGAAAGCTCGCTGATAAAATCATTGGAATCTCTTAGAGGGACAGAATAAACTGAATGTATTAAATTTTCGTATATTTTTTACAGAACAACATATTTTTGTATGAATCTTTTTGTCTGTACCTTGAGATATTTTGATTTAAGATGCTGTATTATTTTTTTGTATATGTTTTTTAATATTGTTGAAATATATTATATTATAGAAAAATTATTTTATATAATAGGCTTTATATTGATTAAATTCTCCATTGCCCAGCTCTAATACACAGAGCGTGGCGTTGAGTTCCGCCACTCTGTTAAGTGGATTGCAAAAGTTTCTGAAAAATTGGGGGTATAGTGGGGAACGTAGTGGTGTAACACTAGATACTGTCTGTCAGTGACAGTTTAAATAGGATAATTGTGTAGAATGACATTAGACATCATAAATATAAAACAACACCGCGTTTTAAATTGTAAATGCAAAGTAGATAGGGGCAAACAAATTTAATATTGAATATAGAGCTATTATGTACAACTGCCTCGGAGTTCAGACGTAACTCGGTCCGTGCTTTGAATAAATAAAGTATATATTTGCATTCCGGTTTATTGTCAACAATAGACTTCTTTACTCTTAGCTTTTATTTGTTTGTGTTCTTGGGTTTCCCTCTGCCTTTTATGTCTTTGGACTTTAACCATATTAAGTACGAGATGTTTAGATTTATTATTTGTTTAACGATCTAATTATAGTTGCATTGTTATTTATTTATGTTTATTGGATTTAATATGTATATAGAGAACGTGGTGCTATAACAGGAAGTGTCTACGCGTTCCATGGTTGTGAATTCGATTTAAAAATAATTAAATTTAGAAAATTCATTAGTATTTCATAATTCTAATAAATTGCAAAATGTAACGAAGGAAATATTTTAAATTTGCATAGTTTGCCTTTTCTTAAAAAATGAGAAAAAAAAAGACGAGAACTGGAAAAAATATGATAAAAATATATTTATATACGTACATAACATTTGGATACCTTCTTCAAAACGTTCCCTTGTATCACTTAAGTTGTTTCACTGAAGTAGTTTTAAATCATGTCTAATCGTAAAACTTTGTGTTCCTACACGCTTATCATTATCGAGCATGGCTGGGGATATTAAAGTAGACGGATAGCGCCAGGGGTGCATTATAGAAGTAGGCAATCGGTGCGACGGAATCGCTGATGTGGTAATCAGCCGAGCCCCCGCAACGATACTTATGTCGACTATTTGAAAGAAAAAAAAATCGAATAGATTAAGTGAGTAGATTGAGAAGTAAGTGATTAAAACTCTTCGTTGTGTACTGTCCATATTTGAATTCTAGTTATATTAATTAACTGATTTCTGTCTATATAAATCTATTAGGCCACTGTAAGCACTTTTGTACTGACAAGGTACATAGCAATGTTAGTACTGTTTAACCTATAGAAAGCTGCCGCTGCTTCAAAAGTCAATTTATCTGAGAAGAAACTCAACAGCTCAGCTCAACTCAACTTTTAAAATATAACTTACCTATAATAATATACATAACTGATTGTAATAAAATAAATACGTTATTGCAACTAAATATCAATACAAACATGTACATGAAACCCTACATTGCATCAATAAATCATTCGTCAATACGCCGTTGAAAGAAACTATAATTCTATTTTAATTTGTCTGTCTACGACTTACGATACGATGACAAGTGGACTCGCACGGCGCATTAGTTCTGAACGACACACCGCAACTGAATTACACCACCCCCCACCCTTCGCTGAGCCCACAGTCTACTCAAGGGAACAGACTTGTTTGTACCCTTGCTAGGCAATTTCAAGGGTTGTAAACAACTAAAAGCCTTCTTTTGCTGTAAATTTGATAAAATTATTATATTTTCCCTAATTTACATCGTTACTCTAATTATGTTTTTAATTTAGGTGCTAGGTTCGTTTTTGATCTAAAAATTAACAATTTTATGGAACCAAAAATCTTTATCAAAGGAAATTTTGCTTAATTGTAGAAAATATAAAAACAATTTGTCAGTCAGTCAGTTGTAATTTTATTGAATGCGAAAACTCTTTGAACGTTTAAATAATTTTATTTGCAAAATGACTAACAGGCACCGGTGAGAGTAAAGCTTTGATGTACATATAACGCTGGAAATGTAATTATTGTAGTGACGACGAAACGGAAAATGTTTTTCTAATTATATTACAGTCTAAATATCTCGTTGTGGAGGTGAACGGCCTCTGTAACAAAAATTACAAGAACAAAACTACGTATGCTGCTGAATGCTATTATCGACCGGCTCCCCACGTTGCTGTTCAAATAGCTATTATATGAAAAACTGTATATATTATAACGATTTATATAAGTAATGATTCAATAAAATATTTTCATATAATATATAATATATACAATATATATAATACACATAACTTAGTTATAAATAATTTTGGAAATTTTAAAATTTTTAGTAGTCATGACTAGAAGATGCTCATATTCTTGACATTATTCATATTTATATTTACCTTTTTATTATAATATTAAAGAGTTTGTTTGGTTTAACGCCCTAATGGTATTTTTTTTGTCTATTTCTATCTATATTTTCTATATGTTTTTCTATATTTTATTTATCTATATTTTTTTATCTATTTATCGACGATTGTTGTAGGCTATAATATCCAGACTTTTATCGGTATAGTAACCAAATTGTTAAGTCACATTTGTCTTGAATAGTTATGTAGAACGTGTTATATACTGCCACGAGAGCTAAGCCTTGGTAGGCAAAAGCTATACAAATTACTAATCAGCTATACTAATTTAAAATTATATTAATTTTATAATGGGAAAACAAAATAAATTATTTTAAAAGTAAACTTTTACAACGCCTCTACAACTGTCAATATAATGTGCAATCGATCATAAAAGTTAAATCATACAAAACTAATATAAAAGGAAGGTTAAGGTAATCAATACCAACCAGCTCAGCTCCACTAGGTGTGCCTATAGTGGTGTACTCGTATAATTTGGGCATTAATTCGGCAGCATCGCGTCTATCGATCGCATCCGCCTGGCCCGGACGGGCATATCTAACTGCCGTAGTAGCGTAGTAGTAGTATAGTATAGTATAGTATAGTAGTACGCGTGAGCCATTGTTTGTGCAAGGCCTGATTTGTTGTCGAGCGAGCTTTGTGAGCTTAACATGTTACATGCTGTATATCGCTAGTGTACGTGTGTGTCGGCTGAGGGCCGGCTATCTACATTTTTGTTGTTATAATAGCTTGTTTTTATTCTTAAATTCGTTTAATTTGAATTTAATTAATTAGATTACCTCACTTTTCCTTATGTGAATCAATGTAATTTAGATTTTCCTTGTTGAGTAGCAACCAATTCTTATATGGAACTAAGAATTATTTATTTATTTATTACTTGAATGTGATGAGATGTTCTTATGTATGTAGATATTACTCAATTCTACCATATAATAGTATAAAATAGGTATTAATTTGTAATAGAATAACATTATCCTATCTCCTTGCATCATTTGACATTATATTGAATAATAAAATTAAAAATATATATCCAATTAATTAAAATAAAGTATAGGTCGTGTCGAGAGATGGAGAAACGATTCTTCGTAAAAACTAACTACGTGAAAACATGCTTTTCAGGCCACCGCACACCTTACTCTTACCTAGAGGATATTACAAAATTTCCTATAGGCAATCTTTTAAAATTCAAAGGTTGTTCCAAAATATTCTTAGTCATTTTCTTGATATGAAAAGCTTCTTGAAGTTCACGTGTACTATACTGTTTACCTTTCCAATAGTTTTGCAACTAATAGGTCACTTGATAAATTATCCTTGGCTTGTTCCACGTGTAACCGGTCTCATCGACATTTACCTAACCGTTGTAACCCTCGATTAAGTACTGCATAACCCCCGGACGAGCCGAAAGCGTCTCCCCATCTTGGTTTCCAGCCATTTTATTTTCATCGGGACGAGACAACGTACGTTTTTCCTTTTTCGTCTGCTTACATAACATTTGTTTATCTTCCGCTGGAAATTAGAAATTCCTTTGTTTGGGCTATTTTTTAATTGTAAGGAGTAAACGGACAATAGGTTCCTTGTGGAAGCGAATCGTGTGATATAATGCGGTGCCACTTTACCCGCTCGCGTCTAGCAGACGGCGACGGTAACGTACAATGCTTGCTCGAGTGAATGCACAGCTCCACTGAGCTTCGTTGGTTCTTACGTTCTTGCAATCACTTACCTTGGCGTATTTCATTTCAAGATATTGGACTTTTTTTAGTTAGTATTTTCCTCTCTCAAAATTTATACTGGATTTTTAGTCGCAGACGGCCGTAGGAAATGGCATTCCTCACAATTTTCCGGCAGAATAATGTTTAGTGTTCCTATTCCGCTAGTTTAAAGTGAATAGGTACGTGAATTAAAATATCAAATAGCTTAAAACTCGTCCAATTCAAAGGCATCGAATAGGCGCCGGTAATTTTTAGCTAACTAAAATTTGCAGTAGGATTAATGTAGTCGGATGATCTCTTTGTGTTCAAGTGAACCGTGAAATTCGGGCGTCGCGACGCGCGGCCACCTCGAGCTCGGTGTGCGGCACCTGCCTACAGGGGCTCAGACTACCTAACGATACCTACTAGTAGATACTAACGTTACACTGTATAAGCCGTGTCCTCTCGCCTGTTCAAGTGTTCAGCCTCCAAAGTACGTGGCTCTAGTAAATGACAAAAGTTTTGCTTTGCTCGCTTTTAATTACACTCTTTCAATAGATAATGACAAATACTTCGTGACCGAATATATCCTAATTTACTTTTATGGTGAACCTCAGTAGCAACAAAATGTAGATTATTTAGGTAATGTTTCGGAAACATTGTAAAAGAAAATGCGTCAGCCGTAAAACGCTTACGATACGGTAAAAGGGAGCGATACGCAGTAAACGTCATCGTAACCGTTAAGGCACGTGATCAAACGTGATCGAGAAAGGTTTTATCAGCTTTATCAGCAGTTAAGCGCCCATAATCGCGCACTAATTTATGCGATTCCATTAAACCCTATCCCTCGGATGCAAAGGCTGTGTGGTTTTTTTCGCGTGGACTTCATCCATAATAAATGAGCGGCCGACCGCAGCATTAGGCCGTATTTCCAGCTATTTGCAGCTGTTTTTTTAGGGGGTTGTCGAGGGTGGGGCTCGGAGGAGGGGAGGGGAGGGCGCCATTAATTCAGCCGTGTAATGACGCGACGCTTTGATGGACGAGAATTGCGAGTTCTGCAATTACGTGCTGAAATATTCAGCGAAGACGTCGCGGTCTGCGCGCCCGCTCTCTGCCCTCCTTAACTACCACTGTCTTGCCTCCCCTCTTGTCCCGTAATACAACTCCATTCACGACAACATTGTTGGGGCGATTTTTTTCGTCGAACAAAGTTCTGTTACAGGCTTCCGCTTCGCTCTCTAGACTTGTTCTCTTACACCTTGTGTTCCAGTAATCGTAAAATTTAAGACATTTAATCTGCATGCTGTAATTATAAGAAATTAAAACGCAAACGCTGATCGGTTTGTTAATTATAATATCACTATGTAACATTACAGTACGCAAAATTTTTCCTAATTTGGAAACACATCTTTGCAAGTTTAACTGGTCAAACTTGTACTACAATTTTACAAGTTTTATCAGTCAAATTTGCAATTGCTGTTGCTTATATCCAATCAGCTGCGTTTTAATTCCATCGCATGCATCATTCAATAATCACGACACGACCAGAAATGAGAAGTGACGGGAGACTGGTGCAGGTCATCAATGGAAGTCCTGCGGGATCTTCAACCGTGGCGTCGAGGGGCGAAGGCCGGCGGCGAGGTGCGTCGTCGCCCGCACGTACGGCGCCGGAGAAGCGCCGGTGGCCAGCGGAGCCATACCTCGACGATGAGAGCGCCGCGAGAGCACCATCATCAGACGACGATGATACCAAGGTTCGCCATCTAACTTCCATTACATCGCATGGACTAACCGTGCTCTTAAGGAACACACTGTACGTATGAATATTTACTCTGTACATAATTCTCATATTTTGTCGCCGAACTTCCTGTAGTACTGTTAAACTAATTATTTAGAAAAATCAACGGATGAAGGTATCTATATAATTGACAATTTGCTCGTTTTGCAAATTCACATTTTGGCTCTCCTATTTTTGTGATTTGATAGACGTAGTAGCTTTATTACTTTTGTTAAGATTTTGATAGCCTCGCCTGCATATAGAGCTTGCTTAATTCTACGTTATTTTAGTTATTTTTTACCCTGATATAAAACTAATCCACAATAGCAATCGGAATGACAATTCCTGAAGAAATCTTTACTATTCATCCTTTATGAATACTAGCTTTTCTTTCCCAAAATTTCATAGAACCCACACAAATAAATAAAACTCATATTAACAAATTCCAGATAGAGACGCCAGTGCGTTTCCGCACATCCCCCCCGCTGGAGGCGTTGAAGCCGCGGCGCGCAGGCGAGTGCGCGTGCACAGGCAAGCCCGCCTCCCCGCGCCGCAAGCGCTGCCCGCTGCCGCCGCCGAGGAGACATCGGCCGGCGCTAGACTTTGATAAGATGCAGCAGGTTAGGTTCAAATACGTTTAAACTTATATTAGTTATTTCGAATATACCAAGGTAGGCAGAGGGAATCTGAGAACTCCTAGTGTCAAGACACTCCGTATCATCAGTTCCCATTAAGACTTCCGTTCCTCACTTTCGCTACTACGCTGATTTCTGGAAATTGCGTGTTGCCCCGTTGCCGGACCGAGGAAATGATTAGATATTTCATTTCCTCTTGTGGAAATTGAACCCACAACCTGTGACGTTTACAATCGCACCCTTGAGCCATTGCGCTATGAGTGGCCTCTATAAATCATTACGGTTTATAAATATTGAACAAAGGCTTGTTAGGAAATAAGTAATTTACTTTTAATAAGCCCAAGCATTTTTGTGGTTGTAAAGTTCAAAGGCAGCTTTTGGCATAAATCATTTTAATTATACTCCAAAATTGGCAAGAAAAGCCCAAAGAAAGTAAACGAAATCAACAACGTTTACCTACTATAGAAATATGATAAACCTGCTATATCAATCATTGTGACTATAGACAAAATAAATGTCTCTAAGCATTATAAGACTTTGGCATAATATAATGCTATATTAAAACTATTTTATCTAATTACATTGTCTATGACCATATTAATCTTTCTGACATAAACTATAATTCTGTGGCATTTTACCTATACACTTATGGTGTAGTATATAAACTTACTGTGTTTATTTTTTCTGTTTCGCTGCTATTTATTATTGCTGTTTCATTTAGAGACCCAATGACAGAACACAACGTTAACGTCACGAGGGATTTAAATTAATTTGTAACAATTATAAACAAAAAGGTTATAATAAGGAAGATCAAAGCTATAAAGTCATAGGGAAAACGTGAGAGATGATGATATCAAAGTAATAAACCTATAGTTATATTTTACACCAATATTATTAGGGTAAATACAACACTAACAAGCAGAAACTACTTTTTCGTGTGTCACATACGAATCTTAGTTATTTTCATTTCTTCTCGGAGGCGAAGCCGCAGGTTAAAGTTGGTCTTATTAGTTATTACATTATATTACATTGTAAAAATCAATATTCCTAATATAAATTTTATATATTATATAAATTTTGTCCAGGTTCTATATCATAAACTAAAAACTAAATTAAACTAACTTCACGCTTTATCCCTAGCGGGGTAGTCAGAGAGAACGGAGCGCCAAACGCGTCTATATCATACATCTATACACATATATATATATATATATATATATATATATATATATATATATATATATATATATATATATATACATAAAAATTTGTATAGAAATCCAGATAATATTTCTGTCAATAACGCTGACTTTGACGGTGTCATTTGAATCCTTGAACCTTATGTCAGCGAGAAGATCGAAAATAACTTATATAATGTTATAGGAGATGAATTTTAATGTTCAATTATTTTCTGTTCTTTTGAACTTTTTATTACTTCCAGTATGTTCCAGTCTTCCAGTGTTAGCTTATATATAGATTTAATATTTTAATAATTAAAAAAATTAATAATATTTAGTGTATTAAGTAGTAGAAAACAATGACGCGCTATATTGTTATGTGAATATATTAACTTAACTTAACTTAACTTCACGCTTTATCCCTAGCGGGGTAGTCAGAGAGAACGGAGCGCCAAACGCTACGGTCTCTACATACCTCTTTCGCCTCGTCCACTGTCATCAACCTCTTCATACATGCCCTCCGGGGGATCCTCATGCTTTTTACGTGACCTTCCTCCAGTATCTTTGATACTGTGTTTTCGAAGGTCAACCGAGGTCTCCCCCTACCTCTCTTACCACTCACTTTTCCATCATAAATCTTTTTTGCCATTCTTTCCTCGCTCATTCGTTCAATATATTAAAAACGGCAAAATTTAATTATAAAACATAAACATTCCTTCTAGTGGGGATCAAACCCACAACCATCTCGTATATAGACAACTACCAACTGTGCCATATATTTAGATTTCTAAAATGACTAATATGCAATAAATCTATATAAACCATAGTTTTATTTGCAAGCGACGAGTATGCGATGCAAGGCTAAATATAGTAAAACATTACACAGAGGATGTACTTACACACTCTTGGACGTTTCGTAATAAAAGATAATTTTCAAACACGTGAGCGGACTCGCCTTTAAACTGCACGTGTGGTGCTAGAGTGTGGTGCCGGCAGTTTCTATACATACGAATATACGAAGCATGCGATTTCTGCTTTAGAAGATAAGCGTAGATAAAATTAACACTGTTTTTCATGTTTCGTTTCACCAATTTTAGAGACATTGTTATATTGCAGATAGACCTATTGTTTAGTTGTTAATAAAAAATAAATAAATCAGCTTCACACCGCAGGGTGAGTAGCCGCCGGAGTGGTAGACCTCAATAATTGAGATATATATATATATATATATATATATATATATATATATATATATATATATATATATATATATATATATATATATATATATATATACGCTTTATCACAAAGCAGGATTAGCAGAGGGAACCTAATGTTAAGACACTTTTTCCCACTTACCGAAGTATTTTCTAAACATTGCGTGTTAAAGGCCAGAACGCTGGGCTGCGTTCCTTCGAATCCGTCCTCAAAACCACAACCGTTTAAAGCGACACGCTATGTCGGTGCGCCACGACCACCTCTATAAAATTATAAGAAACAAAATTAAATAACGATACAACCTAAAATATAACTGATCTTTATTACGCACAAGTTAATTCAATAAAAAAATATGTTCACATGCGTTAAACCTAAAAAATATATAATAAGTGCATGTAAAATTAATTCTTGATCGCTAAAGTGGGGTGGGTGGCGTTCAAGTGTTGCTATTACAAAGTAGTTTTATATATATATTTTTATATACGGCGTGTTTATATTTATGTATATAGATAATGGAAATTGTTTTGTTTCCCGTCTCTAAGAGATGGTTTTGAAATATTAAAATGTATCGTTACTTTTAAATAAACGCAATAAGGTTTTTTTTCCATAAAGTTCATATGTTATTGTTACATTTTAAAAGGTTGAGATCGTTCATAATGGAAATGCATATGATATTAAGAGTCCGTTCCCCATTTACAGCCCAATTTTCGGAAACATTGTGTATTGGGTTGCGAAACTTAATGCCGCGCTTTGTCTAAAAAAGTGGGGAAATGAAAACGATCAAACTCACAACCATCACTATAATATTATACGCATTAATTACCGCTTTTATATCCAAAACTTTATATTTTTAATAAATACCTCTCATATTTAAATAACGTAGCGAAACTGAAACTATCTTTCACTGCACACTTAGTTTACGTTAATTAACTGTAACTAATAATTCAGACGACTTAAAAAATTAATAAGCGTAATTCGATGGGGTAGGAGGGGGTGTCACGGGGGTTGAGGAGGTGACGCGGGGTGCAGAGCTGTGTGGGGGGGAGGGGGTCTGCACAAGTGTGCATGATGCAGCATAATGAGCCCACATGCACGTTCCCACGCAGCTTAGGGTTCGCACAAAATCTGATACTTGATATACGATTCAGTTTAAATCTTTATTTGTGTTTTTTTTTTCAACTTTTTTACCGTAAAACATTATTGGTTGTGCCCATTAAAAGTCACTTTTTCTGTGCCTCATGTCAGTCATGTAAATGTTATGGGTTTGATTTCCACTTAGAGGAATAAATAATTGCATATTTTCATTTTCTAGCTTTGGTAACGAAAATTTGACGAAAAAGATTGTTTTACCACTAGGTACCCTTTGCCTAACTTTTTATAAGCTAGATGCTTGCGGCTATAAAAAATACCATTACCATTTTATTTAGATACCGTACGCGATAAAGTTTTTCATGATAAGCTATCGTATTATTTTTGGTATTCAATTTTTGTTGTTGCTTCTTGTCTTGTCATTGTCGTTGCAATTATTTTAGAATAGAACGGGCGTCATGTGAAAATATGTTGATTATAATTTTGATTACTTTAAATCTATATGTTAAACATTTCAGTAGTAAATATAGGTATGCCAATAATATTTTAAAAACAAAGAAATACCATTAAAAATCTATAATCATATTTAAGAATATAAATTAAAAAATCTTGTATCACACTATGTTTCGCATTTGGCAGAATAGACACAGGAAAACTACTGTTAAGACGCTCCTTTTCCACGTCCGCTGGGTGTAAAATTGCGGATTTCAACGCACCAATTTGTTACAATAAATACACAATTCATTACCCCAGTGGGAATTGAACTCGCAACACCACTGTCACGTTTACAGTCAGACACCACGACGGCCTCTATAGTATAATTTTTTAATATATTAATTTTAATAGAAGTAACGAAGCCCTACACATATGTTAGCACACATGTCTATACAGTCGTAGTATTGTATGCAGTATTATGTTTTTAACCCACACGACGTATTATCGAGCACTTTAATCACGTTTTACTATATATTGATAAAAAGCTGAGGGCACGACGAGTCGACTAAAGAGGATTTTAATGAAATTATTACTTTATCTTCCCGAATTTCACTCATATAAAAGAGAATTTAGTGTTAAGACACTGTGTTCTACACTCACTGTTACTTTTAGATGCTTAACGTAACTTAACGCCGCTTTATCTATGAAATGAAAATATTTTAAAATATTACCTTAATAAATAACTTTCAATGCTTTATTATTATTATACATATACGCATGTATATATAAAAAAATAAAAAATAACAATATTGTTATAATTTTAATAAAAAAGATTATTAATAAAATTGTAAGTCGAGGTTGTCGTGGCACAGCGGCACAGCGTTGTATACGCGACGATTGTGGGTTAGATCCCCAATCAGACAAATTAACTATTTTCATTTTTCCTTGATCTGATTGACTGATTGATGTAAGTCACTCAACGAACAATTTCTTGAGAATTGGGAAGTAAGTACAGAAAGTGCTTTAACTGGTTTTTTTAAATTTTTTACGCAATATTTCAATATGTAAACCTTTTCAATATAAAAACCTTAAAAATTTTGTTTATTGCCTAGTAACAACTGTTATTTTGTACTAACGAAAGAAAAAAATCCTGCAAAAATAATGTAACGAAGATAAAATTGCCATTCCCCTACAAATGAATCGTTTATCAGATGCAAGCTAATGCGGGAAACGGTACTGTATCAATAATATCCGATGTAATTTACTGGTACAGTACGAAGTCAAGTGTTCACTTGGAATACGTGTAGGCACGTAAAAATGTCGCTCAGAGACAGTTTTTAGTGTTTAATTGGCATTAAATTAGTGTAAAAACGTATTACGATAAGTAAAGATGTGTAAATAAAACTTGTAGCCTTTTTGTTTTAAAAAATCTTAACAACAACATTATTAAAATCATCATCATAACTCGATTTTGTAATGTTTTTTAAGTCTTAAAGATACAAATTTCATTGGAAGATCGCAGTACCTAATGATGAAATTACACCAAAAAGTGTGCCATCTTGGGTCCATCTTGGTGGTAGTAAACTAAATCCGTCCTAGTCTTGGTCTTGGTCTAGTCTTGGTCTTGGTCCACATACCCAATGTACGTAAAAATAATTAAAGAACAGGCAATCCTTCATTAAATGATATACTAGCTTTCATATGTACGTTTATAAATAACATCATTAAAACAACATCCAACTTGTCATATAAAGAGACTACTATAATCATACTATTAATATTCATAGAATAGAGTAGAATAGAATAAAGATATCCGCCTTAGATGCAGAAATCAACATGTAATTGCGAATTGTAATGCATCTGCTATCAAGTAATGGTAATGGTTCATAGCAATTTGCAGTCTACGTACTAACTCACTTTGTATGTATGTCTGTACGTAATTACTCCTAACGCGAAAACTTGATAATTGCCATACTATTATATTACCTTCGTTAATAAAGGCCATGGCTGTTTTTATCTATTGATGCGGCTTCAAAAGACCTTTGTAATATGAAGAACTGCAACTTGCCTATGAAGAACAACATTTCTATTAACAATAGATAGTAGTAAAGATGTCTGAGTTTCCTGTCTGGGCTTAATTGACAATTTTCTATATTGTAAGAATTTTCTACATAATATCGGTTTCACGCTGTATCCCGCGCACAGCAGGATAGGCAGGTAACTTAGTATTGAGACACACCGTTCCCCATTTTCCGCCGAGTTCTGGAGGCATTGCGTGTTGAGTTGTGGAACTTAACGCCGCGCTTTGCCTGGACACCAGAGCGAAAAAATTAAAATATAAATGTAAGTAAATGTTTTTCTCCTCAAGTGGGTTAAGTTACAGTTACACTCTATGCCCCTGCGCCACAACTGGCCTCATATATCGTTATATTTAATATATATTATTTTATAGTTTTCATGTATTCTTATGCTACATGTTATTTAAATTATAACTATGCAAAATTTCCCAATCCTTCGTTCGTACAATTTTTGTAAGAAAATGAACAAAGTTTTTGCTTGACGTATTAATATAAAAATAATGCCAAGCCTTTGAGCAAAGCGCGAGATTGAATTCCATCACTTCACGCAACGCCTTAAAAATTCAGCGGAACGTGGAAAACGGAGTGCCTTACCCCTAGGTTCCCTTTGCCTGCCTGCTTACATGCGGGACACAGCGTGAAGCTAAAGGAAATCCTTCATCCTTAAACATTATTAAAAAGTATGTGCATGACATAATATGTATGTAACGTAGTTAAAATGTTTTTTAATGCATAAATTGTAGTTATTTCGAAAATAATGAGTTTTTGTGGTATATTTCTACAATGAATCTACAGCAGTTCCATGATTTAAATTTAATTGAATTTCCTTAGAAACAAAATCAAAATATCGATAAAAATATTGAGGCTAGTCGTGGCGCAGTGACACAAAGTGAGACTGTAAAACTCACAGGTTGTGGGTTCGACCCCACTCGGGGAGATGAAATATTTACTTAAATTTATATTTCGCCAGAGCGAAGAAATGAAAATATAAATTTAAATAAATATTTCATTTCCTCGACTAGGAATCGAGCCCACACCTGTCGCATTTACAGTCAGACTTTGTGCCTAAGCACCACGACTGTCCTCTTATTTTTTATTGATTATAGTTCGTATAATATTATAATAATGTGAATAACAGAAAGTCACGATATTTTTTCATATTATAAGGTAAAGCACAATCGAAGGGCGGTTACAGATATCTGTTATCGTGGCAGTGTCAGTGACCGTGGGGGCGGGCGGGGGTAGTGGAGGGCGGTCTCACGTGCTACTAGTACAGTACTCGCACTAAAACAGGGATTCCCAATTTTTCTTGATCAAGGACCACTTTTATATCATTCTTGGTAGCAGGGACCACTACACATGTAGGTCTTATGGTCCCCGGACCGGGACAACGGTAAAGTGACTTACAAAAATTGACAAATTTAATATTGTGAGTGTACTCATTTTGTATAAAATTAACTATAAACTAAATAGTTTTTTCTTTGACATATTTATTAATAATTCTTCGTTATCAACAAATTTCAGACAAAATATTATTAAATTGTACTCTTATAAAGGCTCGTATCTTTTGATTGTATTGATGTAGAAAAGATTGTGGTGATATTTGTTATTAGTTTCTGCTTGATATCTCAATGAAATCTTAAATAAAGGATCTTGTCTGACGGACAGACATACAGACAAAATCTATTTTCCTAACCAAAATCTCCAAAAATCTGCTGCTGAAATCCTTAATTTATGAATTTAATTAAAGTACTAAACATAATACCACTGCTAAGTAAAATACAAAATACCACGTTCTTCCGAGTTCTGGAGGCATTGCGTGTTGAACGGCGGAACTCAACGCTGTTCTTTGCCTCGACAACAGCGCGAAGAAATGAAAATATGAATTTAAATAAATATTACTTTAAATCAAGTGGGGATCGAACCCACAACACACAATCACACGCTTGTGCCCCTGCGCCAAGACTGGCCTCTAACTCACGACTGTATTTTATAAGTAATAATATTGAAGCGTGAGCTTTTCAAACTTTTGCTTTATTTTTTATATCCAAATCTTAATAAAAATGTCCGTAGCGGTTATGTAAATGAAATCAAGCTGACAGCGTGTTACAACTTAACGAAGAGAATGATCGATGAGGAGACTCGACTCGCGCAAGAAATAATATAAGAAAACAAAATATCGATAATAAGCTGCCAATTAAAAAACTCGGTTATGGCTAAAGACGTAACTTCGCACGTAGTAATATATACCTGTTATTCAACTGAGACTGTTGTCTATATATCTATAATAATGTATACAGTAGTGATGTAAATTTAGATTCATTGTAGTTTTCTGATTTTCTTTATTTTTACGCATTTTTTTATATTTTACGCAGACAGAGAACAGACTGTATTCCATATGTAGTAGGGAAGGTAGAAAGAACCTATTGTTAAGACACTCTGTTTCTTATAACTAGCTCTTACCCACGACTATAGCTATGTGCTCAAATAGAAAAGTTAAGAGTTGTACAGACACATGGCACATTCTAAGTCTCCAAACTCCAACCGCAGGTTACTTCAGTCGATTGTTTTTCCTGATATTTATACAAAAGTAATTCTTTC